>OX637401.1:23907500-25310000 GCA_951799425.1 Ilex aquifolium
GTGACAAATATCTAGAATATTTCTCAAGACTTTTCTAGACATCTTCTACAATCTATGTATTCTAGAACTCTTCTAGAAGTTACATACATCTCCTTCCAAAATATCTTATATTTGGGCTTTTTGTATTGGGCTTCATCTATTGGACCAAATCAAGTTTATACTTCAATAGTAGATGTCTGAAGAAGAGACATTATTAACATCTTTAAACCGCCATGATGTCAGCACCTTTAGATCTATCCTGCATTTCACCATTTGGTCTCCAAATGTCATGTGACCAACCATAACGTAAGAGTATATTCTAGAGGAGTTGGTAGCAACTCCATTGACACAGTGGGCAATGGTGAGTAGTTGAGAATATGCTGGATATGGACAACTGATAAAAGTAACAGTGTTTACTATCCTTTGTGAGTGTTGATTATTAATGCCATATTGATCTTTAGAAGTGAAGTTGGAGAAGACTAAAGAATACTGAGGAACAAAGGAGCAATTATCCCTTTTTTGTATGTTGGAATCCACGAGACGGATTGTGAAGTTATTATAGTTGATAGATTGAACGTTGTATTTTTGGGAACCCAAGTATAAAATTGCGACATTGTTGTCACAAGCAAGCTCATATTTGGGTTGACCACAGTTTTGAGGATCACCCTTTAGTCGGAAGGGGTAATTGATGTTATAGATATTGCCGCAAGAGGAAGGATCACAGTTTTGGTTCTGCTTTCTACCGGAAGTTTGAGGGAAATGGATCATGAGGAGGACTATAAGACCCACAAGAACAAGCTTTCCTCTGAACATTATGAGAGAGAGAGAGATATATATATATATATATATATATATATATATATATATATTCCAACAAGAGCTTTCCTCTGAAGGTGGAAGTTGGGCTTATTGATAATTTGCCTTAGCAAAATATTAGCAAAACTTGATGAGAGAATGCAGGTTGTTGTTGAACATGGCTCCAAAACAAGCATTTAAATAGGGAAGGGCTGAGCATTTAAATAGGGAGGGGCTGGGTAAGAAAAACTATAGGTTCAATGAAACCATGAAGAGAGAATGTGCATACCGAAAACAGAGAGAATGCAAGTTGTTGGCTTACCCTACACGTGCACGGTATGTAGAGTTCATTGAAAAATAATTCCATAGTCAATCTATCTTTCCAGTAATTTTGGTTGAAAAATTATTGAAATATTTGACAATACTTGATGCTCAATTGTGTACCAACTAATACTATAATTACCTATATAACAAAGCATAACAAAAAAGAGTGTTTTTGGTGTGGATATATTTTTTTAGACTTATTTGAGAAGATGTGTATGTATAAGTATTTTACTCTATTAAGTACAATTTTAATAAAACATCTTGTAATTAGGTACAAAATTCAAATGACATTTGAATTTTTTTACTTATTTACCCTTCTTTAAATTATGCATAATTTTTATTCTCTCCATCTCTCTCCCCTATTTTCTCGCCATCTCTATCATTCTCTCTCTGTTACTCTCTCGCTATCTCTCCCTATTTTTTCTCCATCTCTCTCTCTCCCTCTCTCATCACTCTCCATATCTCTCCCCTATTTTCTCTCTCTCCCATTGATAATTTATTTTCTTTTCATATATGTAAAGATTTGATTTGATTTTTTCATCTCTCTCCTATTTTCTCTCACTATTACTCTCTCTCATCATTTTTTTTCTCTCTTTATATCAACATTATAACAACACAATTACACTAATCAGTTACCCAAATTCGTTACAATTGTCCTATAAGACAGCAAATAGTTACTTATGTGTTATAATAAACCAAACAGTTACGCCAAACAATTACACAAAATTATGACACCAACCCAATTTGTCATTCAGTTGTTTACATAAACTAAAGAGTTGCACCATTTAGTTCACAACATAGTTACACCAATTATATACACTAAATTTTGTATAATGATAAAGTCTTTTGTGTAATGATAAACCCAATTTGGTGTATATAATTGGTATAACTATGTTGTGATACTAAATGATATAACTCTTTAGTTTGTGTAAACAACTAAATGACAAATTGAGTTAGTGTTATAATTTCGTGTAATTGTTTGGTTTATTAGAACAATGAGTAACTGTTTTGTGTATTATAAGGTAACTGTAACTAATTGGTGTAACTGATTAGTATAATTGTATTGTTGTAACATTGATATAAATGAATTACTGTAACTGACTAGAAATGACTCCTTTGCTTTTTCTTCTCCCTTAAACCCACCAAACCCTTGTTCGTCTCTCTCTTCACTTAATTCATCCATTCTTGCCTGATCTATAGCTCTTGATCCATCTATTATCCTCAACCTTCATCAATTCATTCTCTGACCACTAGTTTCCAAAACCCCTTCAATATCTCATCCTTTTCCCTCCTCCTTAACCCTTCCCACATTAAATCCTTCGCACCCACTTCTGAAACCATCGTACAATCAAAAAACCCACCATCAATGTAAAACCCGGGTAAATTTAAACTTTTTTCTAAAAAAGGGTAAAACGATAATTTGTCACTATAATGCGTATTTAAAATACTCATGTATCTAGAGCTCGGATGACACAACGGACTTCGCCGTTAGATTCGTATCGCGAAATCTAGTTACCCTATCAAATTTCATCGAATTTCGAGATAGTCGAATTTTGCACGTATTTCGAGGCGACTGGATGGCGGCTGACCTCACAAAGGTCCCCACAAATAAATTTTATAAAATTTCCTTATAATTGAATTAAAGTTCAAATAAAATTAATTTGAACTTAAACCGGGATGAAAGTAATCATTTCGGGGAAAAAACGGATCCGAACAATTGGGGGGCGTGTGGCGCAATCTGAGCCAAGCCTTGGAAATTATAAATAGGGTTAAAAATTAGATATTTTGGCACAAATGTCTACTGAAATCAGCTGGTCTTCAACGTTGGAGAGAAAGAGGGAGAAAAGAGATAAAACAAAACTTCCTTCTTCGATTCACGGAGTTCCGTCGGTCGGAATCCGTCGAGCCAAGAGTTAAAGTCGATCTTTTCGACTAGGGCTACGCAGTCATACCAAGAACGAGCGATTTCACCGAAGATCCAAAGTGGAGATTTTGGGGAAATCAAGTCTTGGAGGTTTTGGTTGGTGTTCTTGAGGTTCTATCCTTCGATTCACGCATCAAGAGATAGGGTTCCCTCCTACTCAAGTTCATTTCTAACCTAGAATGTCCAAAAGGGATGGTTAGGTGTAGGTGATTATATATCATTTGCCTATTGTTATGGGAATGAGAAAATGAGTATAGAAATGGCTTAGGCTAACTTCTAGCTTGATTTTGATGTATGAAAGTTACTTGTGTAATTTCTTCCATTTCGCTTACGATTTGATTCTTCTTAGATTGCGGTTTCCAAACACTCTTTGTTTGTTGTGCTATATTTGGATGTTTTGATTGAGGGGGAAACTTTCTCTGGCCAACATTCACAATATTCTGTTGTCCAAGCTTTCCTTTCATGCTCCCCGAAATTGCCTTGCTGACCTCCTCTTCTTTAGACAGTAAATCCTTTCCTTTTGCCTCCTCCGATTTCATATGCACCTTCCTTTTTTGACATTCTTCCTAGCCATGGCCTAGCTTTCTGTAGGCTTTGCAGTACTGCTTGTTTCTTTCATACACAATTCTTTGCCAACGAGCCCCTTCATCGCCCATGTCTAACCATATGCGTGATGGATTGTAAGCCAATAGATTGATCTCCACGCATACCCTAGCAACCCCAAGACGTGACAAGGATAATGTGGCTTGATCATATGCCAAAACTCTTGGTTAGGACTTCTAAAAAATTCTTCTTGAAGAAGTTCAATGGTAAGCCTGGTAAAGAGATCCACATGGGCACTATAGAAGACTCTATCCCTGGTACAAAACCTGAGAACCACTTGAAGAAACGGAACAAGTAATCCTCAATCAACGTTGCATCCTTTAACCAAGTCTTGACATAGTCTTCTTGAAGTTGAAACCTGATAAGAATATGCCTTTGATCAAGCGAACCTAATTCAAAATCCCCTTTGAGATGCCATTTGGATCTAATGACCTCCTTAATCACCCCTAGAGAAGGTCTACCATAGGAACATTTACCGATCAAAACATATTGCAAAGATTGACATGAGTCCCTTACCTCCTCATTGGTGAAGTAAAAAGCTGGCTCCCATTCATAAAATACCACTGGTTTATCAAGTTTAGTTGTTGTATTGTCATTTGAAACTGGTTGGGGATGATTTTTGAAAAGTGATGCAAAGGAAGGTTGTGGCTTTTGAACTAAATCTGGTGGCTTTGGTGGGATTTGGGGTTGTTTTGGTGAAGAACTCATGAGAAGGAAAAAATTCTAGAGAGAAGACACTTCAGATCATTCAATTTAATTAGATTAATTCACCTTTTGCATCCTTACATGGGTATTTAGAGATGGGTTATCTTTGAGTTGTTTACTGCCAATAAGGTTTCCAATTTCTCTTTTTTTTTTTTTTGCTTTGGATAATCAATGTGAAAATATATAAAGGGAAATTTGGAGGCCGGTCCTCTATATGGACTTATTTGGACTTAAGTCCGCCAATAAAACTTATTTGTTATGAAATCCGTTTTTGTCAATTTTACCAGACTATCCCTTCCCTTTAAAAGTGAAATAAAACTAAAAATTAAAAACTCCTAAATTTTAGGAGTTTAACTAACATTAAAAATTTACCTATCATATCTATCTATAACATTAAAAATAAAAAAAAAATCATTTAAACACAAAAAATAATATCATTTAAACAAAAAAATATTAACATTCAAATATAAAAAAATAGTAACATTCAATATTAATATTTAAAAAAATAACAACAGTAACATGTTCAACAAAAACAATAACATGCTTAACAAAAACAGTAACATGCTCAATTAGCATTCAACTCATAACCAAAGGAAGAAGCCTTCAATTTTTCAGCATCCAAAAAAATAACACTGAAAAAATAATAACATGCTCAATAAAAAATAGTAACATGAAAAAAAAATAGTGATATATGTTAGTAAATTACGTTTTGAAATTGATGTTACTAAACTGATGTTTTATGCTAACATCAAATATTTGGCATGCATTACCCATGTTACTTTTTTAAAAATCTCGAGCTCATACTCTAACTTCAACCTTCATCCCTTTCAAATTAGTCTCAAATCTCGAAAGTCGATTATTTAAATGTATAACAGACAAAATAATGACTAAAAATTTAAATTTAAAGTATTATGGAAAGCTTGTAATCGACAATTACCTTCGTAAATCAAGCATTCATATATTCAATAATTGACCTCCATATATAGCTCTAATGTCTTCAACTTTCAATAACTGGTCAAACTAACATTGTTAAGGGTATTTTTTAGATTAAAAAAAAAAGTGGACTTAACTCCTTACTAATAAGATTAAAAACAGACTTACTTTCAAATAAGTTTATTTGACAGACTCAAGTTATTATAAGTTCATTTAGGAGAATTCAGCCCTAATTTTCACATATATAAACTTGAAGGGTCCACTATTAATGTTTGGCTTAAGGCCCCAATTTCTAACGAGTCGGCCCTCCCTCACGTTCATAAGTTACCAAATAGAAAAAAACCATATACACAACCATATAGCGACTGGCATTGAATCGCCATCAGCACACCATATACACAACCTTGCAAGACACAAGCTGGGAAAAACCAGATTAAATAAACTATTAGAAATTTCAAATTCACTTAATAATCACATTTAAATCCTTAGTTCTAATATCACACCAGGTCAATGGATCAAAGAGGTTTTAACTGGCTGGGTCATCCCATTCTAGGCGAATTTATTCTCAAAAAGGTTCAAACGTCAAGCCGACCCGGTCTCGACATTGGGTCACCGGACTGATCCGTCAGGCTGGACCAAATTAAATAACAGTATGGCAAACAGAGTTGCTAATGAAAATTGTATTTATATATCAAATGAGAATTGAAAATTTTTAGCAACCGATAGAGATGGGCAAAATCCAGTGGTTCACTCATACTCTTACCGAATCTATTGGTAAGGCTACGGTATGGAGGTTAGTACTGCGTCTCTCTTAATCTCGGACATTGATTATGAATTGAATGATTTTCGGTACTGTCATGGACTCATGGGGCCCTTAATGTACAGAAATAGACATTGTCTAAGGGGAGGCGCAGCCATGGGAAAAAAAATGAACAAATGGTGAAAAAAAGTTTTCAGTGTTTAAATTCAACATTCCTATACGCTATGCCCAAAAATAAATAAAAATAAAAATAATATGCTAAGGATTTTGTGAAAGTGTCATGATGCTTACAGCTTCCTCCTTCATCCAAGACCTCTACAATTTGACCGAAGGTAATGCAGGGACAGGAACAAGTTATGCAACCTGCACGGAGTAATCAGTGTTCACATAAATGAGATTGCTCAATGTTTATTAAAGAATAAAATCTCGTAGGGTTGATGGTTAGAACCGGTGGATCCTTCATTGTTTCCATGTCATTGGGAGGGTTCTAGTGTCTCCGTGGATGGCCTTGTTGTTGGCCATGATCTCTGTGTCTGATTTACCAAGGTGTTCTAAGTCATCTATTTTGACTAACCTTCTGGAGTGGCCTCTAAGTAGTTCACGCCCACCTGGGGTTTGCAAACTTTCGGCGAACTGCGTCTAAGAAGAATTTCTCTTGTGCCAAGTGCCTGTAGTTGTAAAGTGGATTAAATATGGCGATTCTCAAACCCTACCTCACCCACCGCCTCTTTCCCCTTTCTTCTGGATTCTTCTCTCCAACCCCATTTTCTTTCGGTAATTCCCACTTTTCTCTTACCTGATTCCCTTTCTACCCTCTTGTGCATCCTTGTCCTTTTCCCTTTTGTCCTTTCCCGTTGTTTCCATGTCAATCCCTAAGGAAACCCCTTTTGAAATTGAAAAGGAGTTTACTCCTCTCGGCTTAAATGCTTGCTCGGTGTTGGGTCCATCAAATGGACAAGTCATTAAAGTGCTGCACAAAGCTTCTGGGAATGAAGCTAGCGGGAATACCACTGTTAAGGAGGTGACCCCAAAAGGAGCTGCTACTGTGGTGGCAGAATGCTCTGTTCCATGTGATGTTAATCCTTGTGTTCGGCCAGCTGAGGTTTCTGTGGGTATATTCAATGCTAAAAGTGCTGAATGTTCCCTTGGTATGGTCCTTGATAACTCAGAGGGCACCCGGAGTAACGATGTGGAGCCAGACAACCTTGCGGAGCTAATGCTTGAAAATGAGATGCTAAGGACTATGGTTGAGACCAATAGGAACTTTGATCAAGGGGCTTTGAACCATAAAGGTTTGGTCGCTGGTCGAGGCAGTGGAAGAGGTCCATCACAAGGTGGAGGTAGGACTGTCAGTAATACGTCCACTTGGGGTGGCAGGGGTGATTTGGGTAATGGCCATGGGAGCAGAACTAGTGCAAGAGTACTAGGACAACAGATTAATGGAACAACACCAAGTCCATCAACAGGTACTCCCTCCAACCCTCCTCTTAATCAAGAGACTATTGCTAATGCTTTGGTAGAGAATCAATCAGGCACTTCTTGGGCCAGTAAAGTGAGGCATAACCCCAGATCAGTTATTGAAATGGAATTTATGGCCCCTAGCAAGAACAATGGTAGGATTACGGTCCAACCACCCAAGCAGGTTGCTCAAGAGGGTTGCTCTAAATGGGAGGCAAGCATTGTGGGTTATTTTATTGGCCAGAAATTGCCTTACAATCTGGTTAAGGCATCTGCTTTGAGAATGTGGAGTGCAAAGGGGCTGTTTGAAGTCATTGCCAATCAGGAGGGTTTCTTTTTCTTTAGATTTTCAAGCATTGGTAACCGGAATGAGGTTTTGGAGGGTGGACCATGGCATATAGGGGGCCAACCCATTATCCTAAGGAAATGGCAACCTAGGCTTAAATTGCACAAGGAAGCTTTGAGGAAGATACCTGTCTGGGTGAAGTTCTTTAATATTCCTCATGAATACTGGACACCCAAGGGTTTCAGTTACATAGCAAGTGCAGTGGGTAAACCGCTTTACATGGATAAACTCACTGAAGAAGGTAGTAGAACTTCTTTTGCAAGAATTTGCATTGAAATTGATGCGGAGGAGCCTTTCCCAGAGACATTTGATTTACTGATGGAAGGAGAAAAGGAGGGAGATATTGAAATGGTGGAAATTAGAGTGGAATACCAATGGAAGCCCCCAAGATGTGACCAATGTAAGGTTTTTGGACATAGTTGTCCTAAGATTCTTACAGAGGCTAGGATTCTGGCAAAAGAGGGAATTTCATTTGCAAATGAAGTAATCTCTAATGGAGGAATGGCACAGCAGGGAAGTATCCCTAGCCAGTCAGTGGTTGTTCATGATTTTACAAAGGATGGAGGAAATATGGAGTCTTTGAATAAAGCCAAAGATAAAGGGAAGGAGAAAATAAATGAAGAAAAGGGTGGCCAGATTACCATTGAGCTCCAAACTGGCCCTAGTGATATGAGTGGAGCTGTCTCTTCCCCAAACAAATTTCAAGCACTAGTGTCTATGGCTCAAGGGGAGGAAGTAATTGTTGCTAGTGATTTCAAACCACCTGAACCAAGTACCATACTTAACAAAATCAAGATGGTTGATGAAATTGAACAACTGAAGACTACTTCTACAAGGAGGAAGAATAGGAAAGCAAGGGGGAAGCTCAAGAATCAGGCTAGTAGTAGCCTGGTGGTAACTCATGAGGGGATGGGTACTTCTCCAATTTCAAACCCTAAATGACAGATATCTCATGTTGGAATGTGAGAGGGCTTAATGGCCCTCTTAAACAAGCTGAAGTGAGGAGACAAATTAGTCAATCTGGAGTAGGGCTTTGTGGTTTGGTGGAAACAAAAATTAGGAGAGTTAATAGTGAAAGGATCTTTAGAACTATGTTCCCTGGTTGGAATTTGATTAATAACAATGATTGGTCAACCAAGGGCATGATATGGGTATGCTGGGATCCTCTGGTTTATGAGGTTGAGAGGTTGGACCAAAATGATCAGGTTATCCATTGTAAGGCTACCTACTTGGCCAACAGGAGCATATTTTTTCCATCTTTTGTCTATGCTCAAAATACTGAACTACTTAGAAAACCTTTGTGGCTTAGCTTAGCGCAAAGGCATGCAAATATGATGAATAAAGCTTGGGTGGTGTTGGGTGACTTTAATGTTGTGAGGTCTATGGACGAGCAATTAGGGGGAAGTAATGCCAGAGACAAAGGCAGTGAGGAGTTTTGTGAATGTCTTTTTAGAGTGGAGCTCGAGGATTTAAAGTACTCAGGTAATCAATACACCTGGTGTAACAGAAGGTATAATGGGGGTATTATTTCTAGCAAATTGGACAGGATCCTGGTTAATGAATCATGGGCGTCTGACTACCCTGCATCTGGGGGTTTTTTCTTGGTTCCTGGGATCTCTGACCATTCAATGGCCTTACTTAGACTTGGGGAGGGACAACCCAAGGGTAGAAGACCTTTCAAGTTTTTTGATTTATGGACCAAGCATCAGGATTTCTTTCCAATTGTGAGCAATGCTTGGAATACACAGATCAGGGGCACTCCAATGTATCGGGTCTACCAAAAATTGAAGGTGCTGAAGAAAGAGCTAAAAGAACTCAACAAAAATTCATATAGTGACATCTCTACAAGAGCTATAGTGGCAAAGCAAGCTTTGGATGATGTACAAAGGAAATTTGATAGTAATCCTCAAAATGAAGAAATTTGGGAGGAGGAAAGGAGGAAGCTTCAAGAATATGTCCATTTGAGAGAGGCTGAAGAGAGTTTTTTTAGACAAAAGTCCAGGGTCCAATGGCTGAACATGGGGGACCAAAATACAACGTTTTTCTTTAAAACCATTAGTAAGCAAAGAATCCAAAGGAGATTATCTACAATTGAGAAGGAAGACGGCTCCATTGTTACTTATATGGGAGAGGTTAAAGAGGAGGTGATACGTTACTATGAAAATTTGTTGGGCTCTCTGCACCCTCGGCCTTTGATTCCTATGCATTGGGTAAGGCAGTTCATTACTCGAAGAATCTCTGGGCAGCAAGCTTGTGTACTGGAACAAATGGTAACCAGGGAGGAAATTAAAAGGGTCATGTTCTCCATGAAGGAGGGCAAAGCCCCAGGGCCTGATGGTTACTCTGCTGGGTTTTTCAAGAGATCTTGGCATATTGTTGGATGTGGAGTCACTGATGCTATTCTTTCCTTCTTTGAAAGTGGAAGGCTGCTCCAAGAAGTCAATTCCACAATCATTGCTCTTATTCCCAAGGTTCCCAATCCTTCAAAACTTTCTGATTACAGACCTATTTCGTGTTGTAATGTTATCTATAAATGTATCTCCAAGATTATTGCTAATAGAATCAAGGAGGTTCTTCCCGATTTGATGGATAAGTCACAAACAGCTTTTGTTAGTGGCAAGAAAATCTCTGACAATATTCTGCTCTCACAAGAATTGCTGAGGAATTATCATTTGGATGATGGGGCTCCAAGGTGCACACTCAAGATTGATCTCATGAAAGCATACGATAATGTGAGGTGGGAGTTTGTATTAGAAACGCTTAGTCAGATGGGATTTCCTCAAAGGATGTTACAGTGGATTGAGACTTGTGTTACCACCCCTAAGTATTCCATTTGTATAAATGGTGAATTAAATGGGTACTTTGCAGGGAAAAAAGGCCTTAGGCAGGGTGACCCAATCTTCCCCTACCTGTTTGTGGTTGTTATGGAAGTGTTTAATGGGATGATGAAGTCTATCACTCAACAAGGAAGATTTAAATTTCATTGGAGGTGTGAGAAAGAGTCCATTTCCCATCTTTGCTTTGCGGATGATCTTATGGTCTTTTGCAAAGGCACTCTTGATTCTATTAAAGCAATTAAAGAGGTTCTTCAAGTGTTTGAGATCTTTTCAGGACTCAAACCTAATCTATCCAAGAGTCATGTCTTCCTTTCTAGTGTGCATCCCGAAATAAGAACAGAGATTGTGCAAGTTTTGGGATTTGGAATTGGGGAATTGCCGGTCAAATACCTTGGGATTCCTCTTATTTCCACTAGACTTAAGGCTGTTGATTGTCACTCTCTTGTTGACAGAATTACTGAGAGGGTTAGTTCTTGGAGCAGCAAGTTCTTATCTTATACAGGGAGGGTCCAACTGATTAATTCTGTTCTCTTTGCCATTCAGTCTTATTGGTCCTCAATGTTTATCATTCCCAAGAAAATCATTGTTCTTATTGAACAGATCTTGAGGAGGTTTCTATGGTCTGGGGCTGATTTAAAGCCTGGAGGCGTTAAAGTGGCTTGGAATACTGTGACTTTACCTAAGCAAGAAGGGGGCTTGGGGATTAAAGGGATTGAGGATTGGAATAGAGCTGCTATTCTTAAACATGTTTGGAATGTTATTTGTAGATCTGGTAGCTCAATATGGAGGGATTGGGTTAAAACTTACTTGCTGAAGAGGCGATGTTTCTGGTCTGTCAAGATTCAGTCTAACTCCTCTTGGGCTTGGAGGAAGATTCTGAGCCTGAGGGATGTTTTTAAGCCCCTTATTAACTATAAAATTGGTAATGGAAACACAACATTTCTATGGTTGGACCCTTGGCATGCTGAAGGGCCAATTTATCATAACAGAGGGGATATGATTTTGAGAGCCTCTGGTCTGGGGATGGATGCTAAGGTATGCAGTATTATTGATGGAAGGGAATGGATTTGGCCTTTGGCTGATAATGTGGACCTTCTGGAGTTGAAAAGAGGGATCCCAGCTGAAATGAAACCAAATCTAGATAGTGAGGACACCTTACAATGGTTACCTTCCCCCACACTTGAGTTCATCACCAATACTGCTTGGGAACAACTAAGGAAAAAAGGGCAAATTCAAAACTAGCATGGCATTGTATGGTTCTCAGGAGCAGTGCCCAGGTACAGCTTTATTCTTTGGCTGGCAGTACAAGAGAAGCTTACTACCTAAGATAAATTAATTTCTTATGGTATTCTTCAAAGAGCTCAATGTGTTTTTTGTAGAGAGGTAACTGAAACTCATGCCCACCTCTTTTTTGCTTGTTCTTTTACAAAAAGAATTTGGTTATTTTTGCAAAGCAAAGACAATGTCCAATGACCTAGCTTGGAGTGGAGGAATCTTGTTAATTGGTTTGTTATTAATGCTAAGGGAAAGGGACTTGGGAAACTGATCAGCAGGCTTATCCTTGCAACTGTGGTCTATGTGATTTGGAGAGAAAGAAATGCTAGGATTTTTAGGAATGACTATAAAGATGTGGTGACTATTTCTAATGATGTGGTGGATTGCATTAGATTTAAACTTCACTTGTGCAGGGGTTACAAAAAAGTTGTTCCTAATCTTTGGCTGCAATTACAATGGGCCTTGCTAGTGGAAATTTTTTATCCTCCTTGAGGGTTGTTTTGTTCCTGGTGCCATGTTTTGGGGTTTGAATTTGTTGATGTTGTTTGCTGCGGGACTGCTGTTTCCGTTGTGTGCAGTTACTCTGTTTTTGTGGCTACATTTGGTGTTGTTTTGCTGCTGGATGGTTGATTTTTGTTGCTGGTTGATGCTGGACTGATGTTACAGTTTTTGTGCCTGCTTGTTTCTCTGTTTTGTGGCTGCGTTTGGTGCTGCTTTTTGCTGTTGGATGGCTGTTTTGGTGTTGTTTGTTTGCTGCAGCATTGCTGGAAGATGAGTTCTCTGTTTTTGCTGGACTGCTGCTGGACTATTTTTGTGGCTGTGTTGTTGATGCTGATTTTTCGGCTGCAATGCTGGATGGTCAAGGGGCTGAATGCTTGTGTTTGTTGCTGCTTTGTTGTGCTGGGTTTGCTTGCTGGTTGTGCTTGCTGATTTTCTTGGTGGCTGGGATGTTGATGCAGTTTCTTGCTCTTGCTTGATGATGTACTGTGATGTCATATGCTGCTGCAGTGCTGGATTGTGCTTCTTGTTGCTGCTCTTATTTTGTTGTCACTTTCTTCTTGTTTCTTGAATTGTGATTACATTTTTTTCTTTTGCTTTGGGGATGGGGGATCTTCTATTTTCTTGTTTTAGAAGATCAACCATCCCTTTGGTTTTCACTTGTGTACATGGACCCATTTTCGATTTTTTTATGGAAATGATCTTACTTACCGAAAAAAAAAAAAGTTGTAGCTGTGGTTCAGGCTTTTGCAAGAGCCACCCTCGTTTTTTCAGTAGCTCATCTTATCAACCATGGATGGTGGCGATAGGTTGTCAGTATTTCGATGATAAGCCTAAGAAACTCCATCAACAGATCTATGTGCGTGTTAGTGGGGGTGGAGAGAGAGAAAGAGAGAGAGCTTACATGTTCCAACATCTCCACAGACACAAAGGCTTGCAGACCACTGGGAGCGATGACCAGTACTCATTCAATCCAAATGCGGAGATATCACTGAAGCTCTCCTGCTTATTTATGCACCGAGTTGGGTGATTAAATATATTTATTTGTCTGTCACCCTAAAGTTTCATCTGCACTATGTACTCCATGATATTATTGTGTACTAGCAATGCAGGAAGTGGGCACGTAAATATATTTAAATAACAATCTTTCATAAAAAATTCAAATTATATATGTAATTAAATTGAATCATAAATTATGTGTGGAATAATTATTTATTATTTTAACTATTGTTTATTCTACCCCTATTTGAATATCTTACCTGTCATTTCTTTAGATATCTCCTTGACTCATTAAACAATTTTCTATTTACATAGATATAGAAAATGTATGAAAGTGTACTACTAATAAATGAGTGCAAAAGAAATTATAATTCAAATACTATTAACAGAAGAGTCCAAAATAACTTAGAAGTCAAATAGGTATAAGAAATAAAAAGTATATGAAAGTAATAAAGAATTTAGAAGTCAAATACTATAATAAAAGAGTCCAAAATATCTTAAAACTCAAACACTAATGCTATTGAGACATAATGTATTATAACCAATGAGTTGATAGGAAATATATTTAATGATGGGACTCATTACAGCATTAAATGCATTCTGCTATCACTCCATTGGTGACAAAGTTTTCGGTTTAACTCTAAATAATGGTCCAACAAAAAGTGCGAGTCAAAATTAAAGGAAATTGACAAATGCGTAATGATGCATGACGTGGTAAATTTTGGAGACTAAAGTAACAAAACTAAAACATTGAGAACCAAAGTGAGAAGAAACTAAGGTGGTGTTTGGTTTGTGTCTCAAAACCAAGTTTCTGGCTGAAAAGTGGTTCGGCAGGACTTCGCCTCACTGTTTCTCTCTTTCTCTCTTCCTCACTGTCTGGACTGACTCTCTGGCGAATCTCTGACCAACTCCCTGAACTCTAGCTAAACAGGGCTATTTATAGGCACTGGAGGGAGCTTTAAGGCGGTTTAGCATGGCTGACCAATCAGAGGGCTTGGGCTACATCAAAAGACCAATGGGAGAAGGAGAGAGAATTAAGGTGGTTTGGCTACCGTCCGGACGCCACCACCACCGTCCGGACAGTGGTAAACCTCTGGATTTTGCATGCTAGCTTCCTCCTGGCTTTGATGTATTAATGTTGTAATTACACTTGCCTCCTCTGTCTGATTCAGCTGGTGCACTTTTATTCTCCTGATTTTACGTAATTCCGCACAAAACCTTACAAAATGTCAAATCTCCGAATTAACTCTAATTTGGCATAACTTAGTCGTTTTAACCTAATTCACTCATCTAAAAACCTAATTCATTGACGCATTATTTAGGATTAATCAGTTTCAGATCTGGGTCTTTTCCAGTGAAAGGGTTCTTCTTCGGCAACTGGTCACGGTAACTACCTACTGTGAAACAATGCTTAGCCAATAGATGGCCATTCTGTCCACAAGAAATGAGTGCAGCGGTAGCATGCACACATGGTAAACCATTGCCAGCGACAAGAGCACACTTGACTCCGGATGTCCACAATGTTTTTTTTCAGAGCTGGGTATTTTTTCAAATTTGAATTTTATTTTTTTCAGATCTAAGTTTTCTACGGTGAAAGGGTTCTTTTTCCAGCAACTGAGTTAAGCTCTAGGTCTTCTCAGTCGATGGCTACTCCTTCTTTCTTCTCAGTCGATAGCTACTCCGGTGAAGCTCCGGCAATGCAGTTCAATCAATGGATAAATTTTTTTTTGTATTTTATCAAATTTATTAATAACTAGTTTTGCCAAGAAAAGAATTTGTGGGAATTTCTAGTCTTCTGTGGTTTATTCCATTAATTCCTCGTGAAAAATAAGTAAAAAAACAATTGCCGACAAAAATTTTCCTCGTTGATGATTTGTATCAAGAATTATGTTCCTTGGGAAAGCCTTATTTTTTGTTTTTTAAAATAAAAAATACAATAATTAAACCATTATACCATAAGTACAATCATACAACCACCCAATATGCATAATAAACCATCATAAACAATAATATATCCAACTCCAAATTTCGAAAACTAACAACTGAATTTCATATATCCTATTAGGAGAAAACATTCACTTTTTATTACATTCATGAAGTCAAAAACATAGTCCAATAGACGTCCTGTTCAATAGTAACAAAAATGTTCACTTTTCATTACATCAAAGAAGTCAAAAATATAATCCATCAAGCACTCCCGTTAAATAGTGACAACGAAGAAGTAATCTGCAAAATTCAATAGTCACAAAACGAACCAGTAATCTGCTATACTCATTAACCCCAGAAAAATAAAATAGAAATAGAGGGTAATTAGGAAATGTCACCTGAGACATGAACAGTGGATCCAACTGGAAAATATAGAGTAACATCAACTGAGAATTGAATAGTCTTTGGTTTATACTAAGACAGTCATTTCCATATATTTCGGGTTTTTAAGCTGTAGGCCGATAAAATGAGTGCAAATCCAAGTGCAGTGACCATGGTCCATACATTCCTTTCCCATTCTGGGTTAATCAACCTGTCCACCACTCACATTGCTGCCGCTATCACTGAAAAAGGAAGCTCAAGAACAGAGTAGTGGTTCTCAAAGTCACAGGATACCTCAAACCCTGGACAGCCGCAGCGATGTGGGTGGTGGATAGGTTTATTAACCCAGAATGGGAATGAATGGATGGACCATGGTGAATGTACTTGGATTTGCATTTATCTTCTCGCCTGCAGCTTCAAGGCCCGCTGCAAGGCACCCTAACCCTAAGAACTCTAAGAATATTTGAAAAAGGAAAAGAAAGCTGGCCATATCTGTTGATTAACTAGTTAATAATCTCGGTGTTTAATGCATTGCTTTCTAGTGGATACCTTCATATAGAGAGAGTAATAAGCTTAAATGAAATGAAAATTTCAACATGTGATGGGCACCTAAAAGTTTCTTCCAAATGAAGTTGGACAAGTTCTCTACCGGTCACCAACGGGCCTTTGGTCCAATGGTACTCCTTATCTTGTAAAGGGTTTGCCTTCTTGAGGTCAAGGGTTCAAGCCCCCCTCCCCCTCCCAAAAAAAAAAAAAATAGTTCTCTACCAGTCAGTCACCAAGAAGCAACAAGGTCCTGCCTTGAGTGCAACTAAGAATTTCTTCAGAATTTTAGGTGGACATGATGCCCCCATCGACCATTGGATATGATGGATCTGTTCAGTTGGTAGTCCTATATACCTGATCAAGTGCTTCATCAACATTCTCAGGAGTGTCCGAACCTTCCTTTCGTCTGGCAGATCCAAGTCCTCGTCCATCCCCTCCACCTGTGGACTATCAAAATGCTCATCCATTTCCCAAAATAAAATAAAAATTCAAGTTTAGAAAGAGAAACTGCTAAGAAACAGGTGAATTTAGAGGCAGAAAGTGATCAGAAAAAGACACCAAGTAAATGAGCTCAACCCAGAAGCACTCCATTAGAGGTAATTGTTGACCATTCCGTCATTAAAGTGCATAGACCAAGTAAAAGATGACTCACAGATAAGGAACTAGTAAATCAAAATTTTTAAGAAGCTCTTAATTAGTTGCGCATGCCTGTGTTTGAAAAGTAGGTAGGCAGTGTATCCAATCGTTGCATCGATATCTTTTATAATATGTCGTACTAAGGATTGTGCCCACACAGTTCTCGTGTACAAATAGAAAGAAGGAGAAAGATATACACAGTAGAAGGAATGTATTAGCATAGATAAATTTAAGTGGTTAAATATGATAGTAAGAAGTTATAAGTGATTAAATATGATAGACAATCAAATCATGTGGTATGGAGAGATAGGTAAGAAAGTGTTGGTCATTGAATAAGAGAGAGATGGGAGAGTGGAAAACTTTAGATGGGTTTTTAAGTATTATATTTTATTGTTAAAAAAATTATAACATTAAATTACAAGTAATCTAACTATTAATAAATGATAGAACACGAAACCCATCCTCTGTCTTTATAAATAGTACTAGTTGGTGCACACGCGCGTTGCGCGTGAACCATATTAAATTATAGTTCATGTGTAACATCAAGTTAATATTATAATCCATCACAAAATAGAAAAAATATAAAAAAATTGGAAAAAATAACCTTATAATACCACAAAAGCTTGGAAAATTTCCAATGAATGGTATAACTATTGATCAATCCAGGTAGAACCACATTCACATCTGTTCAATCCACATTGCATGCAACCAACATATCCAAATTCTCATTCTTTTCATTCTTTTAAGAAGAAAAAAGACAAAATTATAAAAAATGAAAAATTCCTTGCCCATAACATAATGACCCATTGAAATAGAAGGTGCAATAGCAATTCTCAGTTCAAATGTCTCTAACCATTATTTTTTAAGTTTTTTTTTTCCAAACCTCAATCCTTTTTGCTAGAGACCAAACAAAACATAGGAAATACAAAATAGAAGACCAGGAGAGCATAACAATAGTTAACTGTGAACAACATACAAAGGACCTTCGAGGGAAGATTGGTCACTGGTTGAGTTCCTGATTTGTAGCTACCTTTAACTACCAAACCCAAAATAGTAAAAAGCGAAAGACTTCAAATTCCTTAACCCAAAAGAAAAATTCCCACTTAAAGAAACTCATAAAATTAAATAACAATTTTCGCAACAAAAAACACTCTTGTTCCATGTGACCTTACTGAAAATATAATACTCTCGTTCTCTCTCTGAAACTTTTAACAATATATATAAATTCTGTGCATCTTGCAAGTAGTATCTATGACAAGATTTTCAACTACTGATTGACCTAAACAAGGTTGTCAACCAGTACAGATTAGCCTGATATATTATCTCAAATCCGGTATAGCATATGAATCTAATTCACTTGCCCTGCACTCTCTTCATGCGACACTCCAATAGAAGGCAATAACAATTTCCTTTAGTTCTCAAGAAATCTAGTTTAGGGATTGACAAGCCACCTGCAAAAAAGAATTTAGAAACTATATCAATCCATCATGTGGCTAAAACAACAGAGGTAACAGGAGAAAGCTAAGCAACTATAGGATGAAACTTTCACAATATACACAAATATAGCAAAGATGGAAGGACCCCATAACTTCACATAAGAAATTGAGGTATATCACACAGTCAAAATTAAAAATATGTGCATGACAAAAGAAAGCATAGTATTAAATGAACACATGGAAAGGTTAGATGTACATCTTCATTTTAGACAGCGACAATATGTTGGTTTTAGATGATAACAATCAAATCTCAATTAACACTCTCAATGATTTGTTAGTTTTAACCTAATTGACCAGTTTGAGTAACATTGCCTGAAGAATTTATTTACTTAGCACTTTGTCATCATTAAACACAAAGAAACATATTGGAGAACAAAGCCAGTAAATAGTCACTATGAGCTACAAACGGCTTTCCAATTATGTTGGAGAACTAATAGAAAAATGTCAAGAAAATCATTGGTAACCACAGCCCATAAAGATGTCAAAAACTTCAAATATTACTTCTCATAAGAATACCTTCATTCAGAAGCATATTGCTTTAAAAATTTTAGCTTCTAAAACATTGGACTGGACAATTACTATCCAACCTTCCATGCAAAAGTTGATAAACATGAATATAAACAAAGAAGGCTTATCCAAAACTCTCAATGCGCGAGCGAAATCAATCCCTTCACTCTCAATACATATCCATTTCCGCTAAGGGCACTGTCGGCAAACATGAATATAAACAGAAATTCACATACATATATAAACACACATACCCCAAAATTCATCTATATCCATAACAAAAGCAAATGGTAAAACTGAGTAGGCTTCATTACAAGAAAATAGTCAAACACAACCATTTAACCTGACAAACAATATTGAAACGATACTTACAGTGGATGAAAAACTTGTAAGAAAAATGCAAGACCCAGCTGGTTAATAGTGTATGGTCCTATCAAAACACCTTTAAGAGATGGGTTAGAGAGATACCTTGAGAGCAACAAAAACACGATTGCCGGTAGTTGTACATACAAGGCCAACATCCAGGAGAGCTCGGAAAGGCCTCCTACTTTCAGTTGGTTCAACAGAGAAATCCTCTCCAGTAGCCTACAAGGATAAGTGCTTCACGTGAATGAATTGATCCACCACAACATAATAAAAATTAAAATGCACATATTAACTTAAAGAATGCCATTTACCTCAACATTTCCCTAATACTCCTCATCCATCTCAAGCATTTTCAGAACACGGCGAGCCAAGAGAAGTCCAGTACATTAGTAATTTCATATCCATTTATAGGATCTGACCAAGAAATTAAAATATTTGATGTGGGCACAAAGATACCTGCAGCATAATTTGTGAGGCCAACCTCAAGCCCATAATGAGGAAGTTCATGGGCATAAGTAGCTGCAAGAACCATATCACCAACAATGCTAGCAGATGTAATTTGTGCAATTATATCCTTGTTAGTCTAGGTGTAGAATCAAGGTAAATTTACCAGTAAGAAAGGAATCATTATGCATATTTTTGCAGACTAAAGAAATACGACCTCAACTAAGTTCATCTTTTGAGCTGTGAGTTTAATTTGGGAGTCCAGTTAATTGCTCAAGTGGCAGACCATGACATCCACTACTTCTCACCACAATCACAGAATTTGACATAAAATACCAACACACCTATTCAAAATGAAAAATTTATATTACGATTACATGAGACCAAAACGACACCCAAATGTTCTTAGGCCTTATCAAACCCACCCAGCAAGGCAGGTGTATAAGTCTCATAACTCTGTTGCACATATAGTTGTACTATTGTAATTACGGTCGTTAAAAGTATCGAAAAATAATGACAGCAATGATGGCGATAACAACAATAATATCAGGTAATTGGACAATTAACAGTGAAAGCACAAAGCATGGCCTAAATTGCATTCAAATGAAGGAAAATAAAATTTCAAAACCCTAAACTTTATACTTCTAGAAATATAAAAAATGCAAAAGTAAAAAACCTTAAGCTTCTTTCTTCTATGTGATTCATTCTCGTCACTCTAATCATATGGAACACTCCACAAGAAAAAAGTGCCACCACAATTTCTTTTAATGTTTATCAACCAACTTCATATATCTCTTACGTCACTGAGGAAAAACAAACAAGATAGCTCCTGATTATGATCAACACAGCCACCCAATCGAAAAAACAAAAGGCGTCCAGGATAACGACATGGGGAAGAGCAGAACATAGTCAACAAGAATACAAGCAGCAAAATCGTGGATCAAAGAGGTGGAACCAAAGATTAGAAAATATAAACAATGAGAGGATACAGATCGCACAACAAAACGATAAAAAAATCATGGAGTAGCGATCCTTGAAATTAAAGATTCATAATTTGCCCTAAAAAATAAATGTTTATAACAAATCCCACACCCCCAACTCACAGACACCAAGAAAAATTAAAACCCAAAAAGTGAGGAAGAGAACCCACACAAATCGGGGAAAGTATTTATGCAAATCAGGAAAAAATAACAATGCAAACAGTAAGAATCCATTTAAGCACACAGAATCAGTACCAGTGTCTGATCGGATGTGTGTTTCAGCATCGGCTTTATTGTCAAATCGGGTCGAAGGAGATGAGGAATCAATCGAATTTTCTTGCCGGATGAATGGAAGGTATGGAGGAGGCGCATGTAAACATAGCTTGTTAAAGGACCGATTTTTTGTGTGTGTGTGTGTGTGAGAGAGAGAGAGAGAATCTGGAGGGGTGAAGTAATAGACAAAATGCCGACTGTTTTTGTGAGATAGAAATGAAATTGCAAAAAAAAAAAGTAACCTGTGTTTAAATGTGACAGTATTCTGGTTTAATTAAACAAGGTTAAGGATAAAACTGACATAATATCATTTTTTGGGGCTAAAACAGGAAAATAAAAGTTTTTTTGAAATCCTCACTTTTAGAAGTAGTATAGATATAGATAGATAAGTATATGTATAATACATGTATATGTGTGCTTTAATTTTTTTTTAAGAGAATAGTCCATTACAATAAAAGACATATTTATAAACATTTATAAACCAACAATTATTGTTATGAAAGTGGGTAAAAAAAAGTGACTTACAACGTACTATATATATGACAGTATTTCTCGACATTACATTAAATTCTACTACCAACACAAAACAAAATCAACTCATTTTCTCGGTGAGCTCATCCCATGGGAAGACCATCTTTCTCTATCAATAATACTGCATGTGAGTAATAATACTACATTGATAAAAAAAAAATTGAGACTAAAAATAGAGTCTAAAGGATGTGACAGTTGACATCATAAGTAAATCTTAATTTCAGATTAATAAAAACAGGGCCAAAAGTATTACTATTGCAATTTCACATCATTTAGTTTTTATTCTATTTTTTGTTAGAATAGTAGAAGGGGTGAAATAATGACCATGGGGTGTCCATTCTTAATTCATCATTCTTCCTCTCTACACACTCCCAATACATTTTTAGAACTCAACAGCTTCACTCTCCATCAGACACACACACCATTCCACCTCTCTCTCTCTCTCTCTTTCGCTCTCTCTCTCTCACACACACACACACGTCGTCCTTATTACAGACTCTGCGACACTTTCTGCCCCTAAACTCACATGTTTCTTAGTAGTTTCTCTCTCTACACTTGAGCGTTTATTTTATTTTAAGGTTAATACCATTTGTGGTCCTTAAAGTATGCGAGTTTTGTCAATTTGATTCTCGTTGTATTAATTTTGTCAATTTGATCCTTAAAGTATTCAATGTGTGGTGAAATTATCCTTACACAAATAACCCGTTAAATTTTTGACAATATCACGTACATGATATCGTCTGGAACATTGATAGGTGGTCACTTTTATAATACTTTAAGAGCAAAATTGATGAAAATAATACAATGAGGATCAACTGAACAAAACGTGCATACTTTAAAAACAAAAAATGTTATTAACTTCAATTAAAAACTCCAAGAAAAAAAAGAGTGAGAGGAACGACTTCTTAAGCCTCCTCTCACCTAATTTGATTGCTTTATTTGTATAATATAGATTAGAGAAGTCACCCCACCTAATTTGATTGCTATATATGTGTAATATAGATTGTATCCTCAGCTATATCCCTCATTCACGACATTTTGGTATCCTCTCTCTCTCTCTAACGTATCTATTAGGGATATGATAGGATAGGAAAGAATCCATCAATATCTAGGTAAATACACTATAGGATCCAAAGAGATCTATCGATATCTAGGATTATTTGGATAAGTACAGATAATGATAGAGACATGTGATTTATCTTTGTCTTGTGTAATTATTACCCTACAAAAAGATATAACCCATAGGGTATGTTTAGATCACAGGTTAAAGGACAATAACTCTGATAGGATAGGATAAAAAAATATGTGGGCCTCATATATTCTACGTTTGGTAAGTAAAAAATAATTCAAAAATCCTATTCGGATTTTATCCAAACCTGGTTTGAAAAGTCATGTTTAACCTATCTACATGGGTTAAATAAAACCCAAGGAGGGGCTGAGATTTTTTTTTTGCCGGACAGGATAACTAATGCAAATGACCGAATTGTCCTGTTCTCTTCTCCCTCCTTCTCTCTCTCCCTCTCCCCTTCATCTTCTCTTCCAGTTTTTTCTTCGATCTGATTTTTTTTTCAACAAATCTATTTTGTCAAAGTAAGGTTTTGCCGACATACCTCAAGAAGATCAATATATCTTCTCCAACAAGACAACTAATTTAAATAATAAACTAACTCTAATAAAAAAAATATCCTTTTTGAACAATGATTAATTAAAAATTAATAATAAATTAACTAATTAATGAGAGTTTGAGTTAATTCTCAATAGTACTCGTAATAAAAGAACACCCGTCTAGAGTATATGAAGTTACATATTTTTTAAAAATTACATGTAAGAAAAAATTGTTTGAATTTGATTAATTTATAAATCAAATATGGTGTTTGATTGGATAGGTTGGAAACAAAACAGTCAATGGTACCATATTACATCACCCTTCTCCATGGGTCCCACATCAGTGTTTATGTATTATCCAAACACTGTAAGTGATATGATATAGTTATTAAATCCTATCCAATCCAATAATAGGTGGGTTTGAGTTGGATAAGAAATAATATGTTTTTTAGATCTTCAATCCAGTCTAACCCTGCCATCCAAACACACCCATAAAACATTAGGTTAGTGGATGTAGGCAGAATGTGTTGAACCATATATATCATTTGTGTTCCTTTTCAACTACAAGAAAAAAAAAAAGGGTTTTTACGATGGTAAAGTACTGTCATAAAAGGTCTATTTGTCATCACAAATACTTTTTTGTAGCGACATTGTGGCGGTATTGTCTCGCCATAATAAGTGTGGTCTCAAAAGGTTTTTACGATAGCAACGGTCTATCTCAAATAGTATTTACGACAGCAAGACCCTGTCGTAAATAAGTTGTCACAAAAAATCCAACACTTTTACTTTTATCACGGCAGCAAAAGTGCTACCTCAAATACCACATTTGACTGTCGTAAAAAATAGAAGATTTTATTGTGGCGGTTAATATACTGTTGCAAAAAGTATTAATTTTTTTTTACGTTAAATGAAATATATTTACGACAGCAACAATGCCGCCACACAAAAAAAATAATTATTATGGATCGTTGATAACCAATGTTATATATCCTGTGCATATATACACTTTCATCACATAAATTTAAAAGTACATATCCGTACAACTTTTTTTTTTTTGGGAGGGGGAGGGGGAGGGAGAGAGGAGAAGGAGGCTTGAACCCTTGACCTCAAGAAGGCAAAGCTTTCACAAGGTAAGAAGTATCATTGGACCAAAGACTCATTGGTATCCGTACAACTACCCAATTCAATATATAGATAAACACAAAAGTAAATATGACCAATATTTTAAAAAACATAGCAATATAAAAAAAAAAATCCCATGAGTTAAACAAAATGTAAAATTTGCACTTTCACAAAACATAACGATCCATGAGTACAAGAAATTAATG
Source organism: Ilex aquifolium (assembly GCA_951799425.1). Lineage (NCBI taxonomy): Eukaryota > Viridiplantae > Streptophyta > Magnoliopsida > Aquifoliales > Aquifoliaceae > Ilex > Ilex aquifolium. The sequence goes on from OX637401.1 coordinate 23,931,956, forward strand.
CAAAAAGTTGAACATCTTTCTCGAACCATCTACTCTCTCAGTGACATCTGAAAAAAAAAACATAAAATTATTGTTATGATACTGAAATGATATTTATATACATATATACAATAAAGAGCTAAAAAAAAGTTAGAATATACATCAACAGAGGGTCACGCAATATTTCTCTGAACGGCTTGTCCAATTATGTAAACGGTATATAAACGAGTCATATCGTATACATTTCTCTAATTGGTTTTACCAATACCTGATTCGTTTATAATCGTATCGTGTCGGGTCCACTCGTTTACTAAACAGGTGGTTAAGAAAGACTCAAACCCACTAATTTTATGTCATGTTAACGGGTCGTGTCATATTTTGACACCCCTAATTTTGATATAAAAAATTGACTTTGTAGAGTTTAATTTTTTTTTTGAACCAGAAATTGTCTTTTGATCTAAAACTACGTAATTTTATAAAATATTATTTGTAACATGAAAAATAGTTGTGGTCAATACAAATTTTTTTTTTAGAGTTTTTCTTCTTTAAACTATAAACTGTTTTTTAATTTAAAACAACATTTTAATATTTTATGAAATATTATATACGACGGGAAAAATAACTGCCATAAATATAAAAAAATCTTTTGAATTTATAAAATATTATTTGCGGTAGGAAAAACAGCTGTCTCAAATACAAAAATTTCTTTTGAGTTTATGACACTATTTACGGTAGAAAAAATAATTGCCATAAATATTAACAAAATATTAATACAAACACGCTTTTTGTGACAGCAAACACAGCAGCCACAAAAAATTGTCTTAAACACATCTTTTGTGACGCGCGAACATAGCCGCCGTAAAAATTTGTCACAAAAGACTCTTATTCTTGTAGTGTTCCTTTAATTTTTTTTATCTCCAATCCCTCTTCAATTTTAAACTTCTAACTTATACGTGGTATCAAAGCGGGTCAATTGAAGCTTAATTTGAATTTCCTTCCACCATGTCAATGTTTGACAGTTCACGTCAATTGTTGAATCTTCACTTTAATAGTGTCATTCCCCTCCCTCCCCATTTCATGATCATTCTTAGCCATCTCTTACTGCCATGACAAATGTCACTCTCTAATCTATCAACCGAAAGGCCAAAACTTCACAAGCTTCATATTTCTGTACGACAGGTCAATCATACTTGAATTAGAGAGTAAAAAGGAGAGAAACATATGTGCATATAAGCAGCATAAGGTTTTGGGATGCATGGCCTCGTCCACTTGTTGTGTATGTTGGGAGTTGAAAGCAAATTAGATCACCGAAGTAACACAAAATCAAGTAAACAGAGGACAAAAATCTGCTACACTTATCACACCAATTTTACTCAAGAAACACCTCTATATTTCATCAAGAATGATCACAATATCAAGCAATACAAAGGGGAAGACCAATCTGATTTTTCAGCAAGAACAACTCACAAAATAAACCATCAAAAATCACAACCAAAGCTTCTGCTCCTGAACAGCCTGTGTGCGTTTTTTCTGGCAGCAACACATACTTTTTTTCTCTCTTTTTCTCTCTGTTTTTCTGCATAAAACCTCTCTGTTTTGGCAGCAACAGTCCAGCCCTTTATATGCCTCCATCCATCCAAAAGAACCTTTGAATCTGCCCACTCCATGTCTAGCTACCTCCATGCATGAAACCAACTTTTGTCTGTTCAGCTTCCCACGTAGCAGTACATGAACACTCCTCCCAAAGACATGAACAGACCTCTCAAAACATTCTGGACACTTCTACTGCCTCTCCAAATGCACAAAAGCCCCTAAACATGCTTAAATACCATCTAACACCAAAACTTTTAAATATTACATCATAAACCCAAAAGTAAAATACAAAAACTACCCTTTAAAGAATTGGGATTATAAAACTAACAGTGTAGAATCCTTTCCTAAATGCCCATACCATCCCATGTAAGTGGCTGGTCAACTATTAAACAGGCCTTACCAGGTGGGGTTTCGAACTCTCTGCATGGAGGCGGCAAAACAAATTAAAAAAAAGAGAGAAAATAATGGGAGAAGAGAGTCAGAAAAAGAAAAAAGATTTTAAAAAAAAATTGTACCAACTTATCTTCGAGGGGTTTTCGCAGAGGAGTTCCATCACCAATGCTACATCATTCAATGGACAAGCAACTATCCCATGTTTCAGTTCAAGTTGAACACTTCAATTGATTCAAGTGCTCGTTAAAAAAAAAAAAAAAGATTTCAGTTTACCAACTTGAGGGGAGTGTTAGAGATATGACAGGATCAGAAAGAATACATTAATATTCAAGTAAGGATATGATAGGATCCAAAGAGATCCATCAATATCTAGATTTGTTTGAATAAGTACAGATAATAATAAACATGCGTGATTTGTCTTTATCTTATGCAATTATCACCCTATAAATAGATATAGCCCATAGGACGTTACATCCATGGATGAGGCACAATGTGTCCAACCACGTTTATTGATTGTACTTATTTTCCTTTAAATTTGATATCTTCAATCTCTCTCCAATTCTAAACGTCTATCGTACGTCCCAGTGGTGGTCATTAGGGGTGTTCAAATTTTTGATTACCCATAAATTATGACTCTACCCTATTCAACTCGACTCTATTGATCGGCTATCCGAAAGAATCGAATAAGCCAATGGAAGATTTTTTGGTATTCCGCAAAAAATTGGATAGAAATGCGGAATACCTACAAAATTTTTGTATTCCTATATATATATATATATATATATATTAGTAATTGCCCGTGCCTGAAGGCATTACATAATAAAAAAAAAAAGTCAAAATTAAAAGGCACACAAATTAGGAGACCGCTACAAAAATAATATATGAAACATATTAGTGTGGATAGCAAATATATTTGAACTGACCACCTATTCCACAAACAAAAATAACATAGAAAAATCTAATTGAATGCATAAATATTTTAACTTGTACAATTAGAAAAATTAGCCCACCCATAAGCACCCATTCACCTAGCAACAACAACAATATAATACATTCCAATGTAAGCCACCATGTGCAACTCTTTGAAAGCAAAAAATTATGTCCATGTCAAGTGACATTATGCAGTAGACTTCATTGTTCATCGCCTATCATTGTTTTTTACAACCAACTCAAACTGCTACATTTCAGACCCCTCGTTATCAACCACATATCTCATTATCTTCCAAAACCAAATCAAAGAAATAAAAAAAAAATTTACAAAATAAAAACTATTAAAACAGAATAAGCAATAGAGAAGGCCATACCTTTAGTTTTTTTGAGCGAGAGGATCATTGGGTATTAAGCGATTGAGGGGAGGAGGTCACCGACGTGTCACCTCGCTGCCATAGATATGTAACTGGGTTAATATTCATGCCTCATTTCATCTAATAGATTAATCCGTGAAAGATAAATAACTACCAATAGGGGTTGTAACCCTAGTAAAACAGCCCAAGCAAAATATAATCACAAAGTACTGTCCAAACTGATGATCTCTATGAGTTCATGCAACAAAAGGGTTAATTAGAGTACACAAAAGCTAAACCAATTCAAGTACCAAAAGTGTGCACATGATTCATCGGATGGTGCTGCTATGAAATGGATGTGATTAAGGAAATGTGTAACCAAACACCATCGGACACCTCTTTCAAAATCACCACCACCACCTAGCAGCACCTCCAACCAACATAAATAAATCAAACCTAGCATTACAAAGAAAAAATCATCAAATCTAAACCCAAGTGTTAAAACAAAAAAAGACTAAAAAATACTGAAATTCTTCAGTAATTGATGGCTTTTACGCGCAACATAAGTAGAAGTCAGATGAACCCTCTTCGGTTACAGAACCAACAAGAAGCTACCACTGGAAGACAGCAAGAAAATCCCTGTGATTTCTTGCCTACACACGAGATCGATCCTCCCATGGTGGATCTCTTACTAAACAACGAACTAGAGGCCCTTTGCCTGGCCAATGAGCGTCTCCTCCAACAGAATGAGGAATTACTAAATCTCCTTCAACGTCCCCAAAGGGCACATCCAGCCCAAGATAATCCCCCTTTGAGGGAACAACAACACAATAACCCCCTGAGAGATGTCATTAAGGGGGATGAGCGTAGCCAAACAGTGGGCAATGCCCATCGTTGAGCTCGTAGGAATGAGGACAATGAAGAAGCACAAAGTCAAAACAGGAAAACTCATTGGAATGAATTTCTCCCATTCCAACAAGAAAGAAAGGAACAGTATTGAGAGCAGTACTTCAGGGACATTCAATAGGAGCTCAGCCACATGAAGGAGGCTGTAAGAGGAAAAACTTCAGTGACAATGGATGCCTTAGTTCAGTAGACTGAGTCTCCATTTACCGCACATGTTCTGCATTTTCCACTTCCACCAAAGTTCAGAATGCCCCAGATAGAGACTTTCGATGGGACAAAAGATCTCATGGACCACCTCAATACCTATAAGAACCAAATAGAGCTCCATGGGTATCAAGACCCAGTACGATGCCAAATTTTCACCATCACCTTAAAGGGTTCAGCTTTAGCATGGTTCAACAGGCTGATCCCAACATCTATCTCTTCCTTCAGAGAGCTTTCCATCTCCTTTGTTTCACACTTCATAGGAACTCGGACTTATCGAAAGCCAAGCTACCATTTGTTTAATGTAAAGTAGGGACCCAATGAGAACGTACAAAGCTACGTTCAGAGGTTCAACTCAGAATCTCTAAAAGTAGACGTCCCTGACGAGAAATTCATTATCACTGCCTTCATTGCTGGGTTGGGAGTCCAAACAAAGGACCTGATGTTCTCCATCTCCAAAAACTCGCAATGGACCTAATTAATTTTACCGATAGAGAAAAGATTTTATAGAATTAGGCAATAATTAACAACAAAAAAAAATTATGCACTTAAATGTTGTGAAATATACTGTTCTCCAATGACTAGACCCTTTCAATTCATTATCAACTATATTTATTAATGGAAACATATTCTATAATTGTGACTTATTCAAATTTATCAGCCAAACTCTGCAAAGAGCATGACTCTCATTATCTTACCAAGGAAATTTTTTTGTATAGTGTGTGTTATTACTGCCACTGAAGAAGAAACCATCTTCTGCCACTTTCCAATAGCACTTTACACCTGGTAGGCAGTCCCAGCGTTTCTCATCGGTCGTAAAAACAGAGAAGCTTTTCATTTTTTGGCCCTATTTAAAACTACAAAAGAAGAGAGTGGTGTGCCAAAAATTGATATGGAAATGCCAATAGAATTCTTGGTCCATATAAAGTTTATGCATTCCGAGATCGTCATCTTTGGATTGGCAATGAATGATCAATGGGTTCCAGTTGGTTTTGAAGCCATTGCCGACATGGACCTCGTATGTTTGACAAGAAATGCTAAAGAGCTGGTGGAAGTACTAGATGGTATCACAAAAATATCTAAGGATGAGCTTGGTTCCCCAGGTCATGCTTACCAGCTCGGGAGCTCAGCTCATCAGTATTACTTATGGACCTCGACCTTAGACCTCAACTTCCTGTGTCCATATCTCAAGGAAGTTTGTTCAAAGGATAGATAGATCCCACCAAGTCCCCCATCTTTCTGGCGTCAATCACCCAACAGGCGCAAGTCTCGTTGCACAATAAAGGGCAACCGTTACAAGGAAGGGGCGAGGATCTCGCCCCAGATCAAGCAAAGCCCAGGAATATCTATAAATAAGAGGCAAAGCCCTCTAGAGAAGATAGATAGCCATTGTAGCCTTACAAAATACTCTCTGTAAACCACACACAGTGATTAATAGATTCAGGAGCAAGAGCCTCCCTTAAGAGTGGATTACCTGAGCTTCCGAGCTGGTGAACCATTATAAACATTGTGTGTAATCATCCATTAATCCCAAAAGAAACCCTATTCCTTAGAGCCTTGGAGCTCAGACTGAATTGCTCAGTGTACCTTATATTCGTACCTCTGTCCAGTCGCGTTAATAACATCATTAGTTGACGCCGTCTGTGGGAACGACTGTTTCCCGTTTAAAAATATACTGATTTCCTTCAGTAATTGATAGTTTCTATACGCAACATGAGCAGAGGACAAGAGAATCTTCCTCAGTTACAGAACCAACAAGAAACTACCACTGGGAGGTAGCAAGAAAATCCCCATGATTTTTTGCCTACACCTGAAGTCGATCCCCCCATAGTGAATCCCGCACCTAACAACAAATTGGAGGCCCTTCGCCTAGCCAATCAACGTCTCCTCCAACAGAATGAGGAGTTGTTGAATATCCTTCAGCATCCACAAAGAGCGCAGCCAGCCCAAGACAATCTCTCTCAGAGGGAACGACAGCACAACAACCCCTTGAAAGACATCATTGAGGGAGATGAGTGCAACCAAACTATGGACAATGCTCATTGTCGAATCCGTAGGAATGAGGATGACGAGGAAGTGCAAAGTCAAAATAGGGAAGTTCGAAATAATGAATTTCCTCTGTTTCAACAGGAAAGAAAAGAACAATATTGGGAACAACGCTTCAAAGACATTCAACAGGAGCTCAGCCACATGAAGGAGGCTATTAAAAGCAAAACTCCAGTGACTATAAATGCTGATTCAGGTCTAATATTTACATTTGTCAGAGGTAATATTAATCATTTTATTGTGAAAGTGTGATATTTATGATGATTTAATTGAAGATTAAGGCTATGAGAATAAAAGATGAGTTGTGTTGTTTTGCAGGTTAATAGTGCACAATTGGAGTGAAGCTATGAGAAGAAAGGAAGCATAGCTCAGGACGGATCACACTGGAACACGCGTCCGGACGGAGGAAGTATACGCGTCCGGACGCGATTGGCAGAAAGTTGACAAACGAAGCAAGGACCATTCTGGAAGGCGCGTCCGGACGGTTGAGAGAGTCGCGTCCGGACGCGTGTCAAACCTCTACTGCCGAATTTAGAATCCTAGTGGGATGCAATCTCTGGGGAATGTAATTTATAAATACAAACCTAGGACTTTGTAAAGGATCTATCTTTATTCTCTTTGTTTTTAGTCTATTTTTCTGAATCCTTTACCATGTCTGGCTAGAAGGCTAAGCTAGGGCTAGGGGAAAATCTCTCAACGGAGTACGGTATTTTTATTGACTCTTGTACTTAAGGATTTATGAAACTGTGTTAATTTAATTCCTAATATTTTAGCAAAGTGTTTATGCTGTATAAATTCTTGAGTTGTTGTGCCACGTACATCGATTGCTTGAGTTTCCCTGCGTGTAAATCACTGGTTATTCCACGCTGGAAGGATTAACATTATTTCATAGAATAATATGATTGAATGATTATTCAGGTTCCTGGTAGTCGTTTGATTATAACTTTTGGATTTATCACTTGATTTGTTAATTGGATTAACTGACATTTAATTCTTCTTTCAAGTCAAGCTTTGAGTATTTAACTATTACTGTATGAAGTTGAGAGGGAGTACCTGATGCTCTAGTATTTTATTTATTACTATTTCAATTACCAAAATCATTTTTCTCCAATCAACAATTTTCCAAATAAATCTTTTTCCTTTCAAATTATTTTTGTTGTTTGTGTGATTGTTCCTTGTTACAATTCCTCGTGGGATCGACCTCGGACTTCCGAGATTATATTACTTTGCTCAACCTGCGCTTGGGTTTACACTTTTAAAGTTGAAGCAAGTTTTTGGCGCCGTTGCCGGGGAACTTGAAAGACAAGGAGCTATTACATCATTGAGGTTTGCAGTATTTGCGAGTCTTCGGAAATCCGGTAACTTCGTTCTAATTTTTAGTTTATTTATTTAAGTTATTTTTCTTGTTAGTTTAATTTAGAATTTATTTAGGTTATTTATCTGTTTTATGAGCTTTTGGCATCGTGATTTAAGTGGACGTTTAACAAGAGAAGATTCAGATACTCTGTTTGGAAATTTATTTGATTTATCTGTGTCGAATCACTTCTTGCACACAATGGCTGCTAATCTTAATGGACATAGGCAGAATGATCTTCCCGAACGGGAAGATCATATTGATAGAGTGAGCAATCATGATGAGAATGATGTGGATAATTTGAATGTCAATCAGGGTAGGACGTTGCGTGAATATTTACAACCCGTACTTCTCACTGAACCGTCATGCATCATTTTTCCATTGTATGCCATTCATTTTGTTTTCAAACCTGGCATGATTCAACTACTTCCAAAATTCCTTGGTATAGGTGAAGAGAACTCATATTTGCACATCAGAGAATTTGGGGATGTATGTGCTACGTTTCATGATCAGAATGTGGCAATGGATATAGTCAGGCTGAAGTTATTTCCTTTTTCATTAAAGGAAAAAGCTAAAACTTGGTTATATTCGTTGAGATCTAGGTCTATAGGAACATGGCAAGAGATGCAGAAACAATTTTTAAAGAAATTTTTTCCCACACATCGCACAAATTCTTTGAAAAGACAGATAATGAATTTTTCTCAAAAGGAGTCTGAAAATTTTTATCAAAGTTGGGAAAGATTTAAAGACCTTCTTGCATCTTGCCCACATCATGGTTATGAAAGCTGGCGCATAATAAGTTTCTTTTATGAGGGTTTAGGCCCACAATTGCGTCAATTTATAGAAATGATGTGTAATGGGGATTTCATGAATAAGGAACCAGATGATGCTTTTGACTATTTAGACCAATTAGCCGAGAATGCACAATCTTGGGATACTACATCTCATGAGCCATCTAAGGGTAAAATGACACAATCATCATCATCTAGTGGGGGTAAATACCAGTTGAGGGAGGAGGATGACCTAGGAGCTAGGATTGCCACCTTAACAAGACGGTTAGAGGCTATGGAGTACAAAAAGGTTAACCAGGTTGACACAGTTCAGGTTGAGGAGTTATGTAGTATCTGTGAAATTCCTGGACATCCTGTGACGGAGTGTCCATCATTACCTGCGTTAAAAGAAGTGTATGACCAAGCAAATGCTGTAAACACTTTTTCAAAGCCTTACAATAATCCATACTCGAACACATACAATCCGGGGTGGAAGAATCATCCAAATTTTAGTTGGAGGAATGACAATCATGCATCACAACCACCCCAACAAAACTCTTCAAATGTTGCACCTTACATTCCACGCCCAAAAAGAGATATTGAGGAGGTGTTGTCACAATTCATGCAGGATCAACGAACATACAATAGACAAACAACTCAGGCTATTGAGGATATGAGGAGTGCAATCACTAAATTGACCATTGACCCTTGCCATCAGGAAAAAGGTAGACTTCCAGCACAACCACAACCGAACCCACAGGGTCAATTTGTTGTAAATGAGACTTGCACTTCTGAGACTGTCCACGAGCATGTAAAATCTATCACTACACTCCGCAGTGGGAAAGAAATTAATAAAACCATTCCTTTGGAAACTCAAGACTTTGAAAAGATTTCTCAACCCATGGAGAGTGATGATAAGATTAGCCTGCCTGAAAGTAATGAATCTGAAAAGTATGTTCCACCTGCACCATTCCCACAGAGATTGCTTACTTCTACTAGGCCTGTTGTGCATAATGATATGTTAGAGATTTTTAAGCAGGTGAAAATCAATATTCCCTTGTTGGATGCCATTAAACAAATACCTTCTTATGCAAAATTTTTGAAAGAGTTATGCACTGTTAAAAGGAAATTAAATGTGCAAAAGAAGGCATTTTTGACTGAGCAGGTATCTTCTGTTATACAGCATAGAACTCCACCAAAATATAAAGACCCAGGTTGTCCTACTATTTCTTGTGTTATAGGCAACCATAGAATTGAACAAGCATTACTGGATTTAGGAGCTAGTGTGAATTTGCTCCCTTATTCAGTATATGAGCAATTAGGGTTGGGGGAGTTAAAACCCACTTCGGTTACACTTCAATTAGCTGACCGATCAGTGAAGATACCGAGGGGTATAGTGGAAGATGTTTTAGTACAGGTTGATAAATTCTATTTTCCAGTGGATTTCATAATTTTAGACACTCAACCTGTATTAAGTACTAGTGCTCAAATTCCCGTCATTTTAGGCAGACCATTCCTAGCAACTTCAAATGCTCTAATTAATTGCAGGAATGGTGTGATGAAATTGACATTTGGGAATATGACATTAGAGCTCAACATTTTTAATGTGTGTAAACAACCTGGGAATATTGATGAGGATGTGCATGAAGTTAACATGATTGAATCTATTGTTCCAAGCAGAGTGTATGATTCTTCCCTGTTTGATCCACTTGAAGCATGTTTGCTTGAACAATATTCTGAGTTAGAGATAGATGAAAAGAATGCTGACATTTCTGTTTCAACTAATATATTAAACTCTTTGCAGGTACTTGAAATGAGAGAGTTGAGACAGAGATTTGAGGAGCTCCCACCAAGAACTGATCCACCAATACCATCCAAGGATAAAGCCCCCAAGCTAGACCTCAAGCAATTACCGGTAGAATTGAAGTATGCATTTTTAGGAGATGATGAAACTTATCCGGTAATAATTTCTTCTCAATTGAATTCAGCACAGGAAGGTATGTTGTTACATCTTCTTAAGGAACATAAGAATGCAATTGGTTGGACTTTAGCTGATATAAAAGGAATTAGTCCTTTGGTTTGCACCCACAAAATTTATTTGGAGGATAATGCTAAAACATCTAGGGAGATGCAACGTAGGCTAAATCCACATATGAAAGAAGTTGTGAAAAAAGAGGTGTTGAAACTGTTAGATGTAGGAATTATCTACCCTATTGCAGACAGCAAATGGGTAAGCCCCACACAAGTAGTTCCTAAGAAATCTGGAGTCACTGTAGTTGCCAATGAGAATAATGAGCTTGTGCCAACTAGGACAGTTACTGGTTGGAGAATGTGCATAGACTACAGGAGACTTAATGCTGTTACTAGAAAAGATCACTTTCCTTTACCTTTCATGGACCAAATTTTAGAAAGGGTAGCTTCACACTTATACTATTGTTTTTTAGATGGTTACTCTGGATATAACCAGATTGAAATTGCCCTAGAAGACCAAGAGAAGACCACATTTACTTGCCCCTTTGGCACCTTTGCTTATCGAAGGATGCCTTTTGGACTATGCAATGCACCTGCGACCTTTCAAAGGTGTATGCTGAGTATTTTCAGTGATATGGTTGAACGTTTTCTTGAAGTTTTTATGGATGATTTCACTGTTTTTGGTGATTCCTATGATGACTGTTTATCTAACCTTGAAAAAGTGCTTATAAGATGTGAAGAAAAGAACCTGTTACTTAACTGGGAGAAGTGCCATTTCATGGTTAAAAAGGGAATTGTTCTTGGTCACATTGTCTTTTCTGAGGGAATTCAGGTGGATAAGGCAAAAATTGGATTAATCGCTGATTTACCTATTCCTAAAGCCCTTAAGGATGTTAGATCTTTCTTGGGTCATGCTGGTTTTTATAGGAGATTTATAAAGGATTTTAGTTCCATATCTAGACCACTTTGCAGTCTCCTAGGGAAAGACACACCTTTTGAGTGTGATAATGCATGCCAAGAGTCTTTTGATAAATTAAAGGGCATGCTTATCACTGCTCCAATCATGCAACCCCCAGATTGGAGTCTTCCTTTCGAAATCATGTGTGATGCCAGTGACTATGCTGTAGGGGCAGTTTTAGGACAAAGGAATGACAAAAAGCCTCATGTCATCTACTATGCCAGTAGGACTTTAAATAGTGCACAGATGAATTATTCTACCACAAAAAAAGAGTTACTGGCTGTAGTATTCGCACTAGACAAATTCAGGTCATATTTAGTAGGTTTTCCCATTGTTATCTTCACAGACCATGCAGCTCTCAAATACTTATTAACTAAGAAAGATGCAAAACCGAGACTGTTGAGGTGGATCCTACTACTCCAAGAATTTGATATCACTATTAAAGATAAAAAAGGAGTGGAAAATGTAGTGGCTGACCATTTGTCTAGACTAGTGAGTGATGTGCCTATTGAGACAGTGCCGATCAAAGATACTTTCCCAGATGAACAGTTGTTGGCAGTTTCTTCAATACCATGGTTTGCTGACATTGTGAATTTTCTTGTTACAGGTAACATGCCACCACCTTGGACTGCTTTGGATAAGAGGAAATTTTTAGTAGAGGTAAAGAGTTTCTTCTGGGATGACCCATATCTTTTCAAATATTGTCCAGATCAGATTATCCGGAGATGTGTACCCGATAATGAGGTAAGTAGCATTCTATCTTTTTGTCATGCGGGAGCTTGTGGAGGCCATTTTTCTATGAAAAAGACCGCTGCGAAAGTTTTGCAGTGTGGTTTTTATTGGCCTACAATTTTTAAGGATGCTCATAACTTTTGTAAAGTGTGTGAGCGATGTCAAAAACTAGGGGGATTAACCCGTAGGAACATGATGCCCCTAAACCCAATTTTGATTATAGAAATTTTTGACTGTTGGGGAATAGATTTCATGGGTCCTTTCCTCCCATCTTTTGGGTATATGTATATTTTAGTGGGAATAGATTATGTCTCTAAGTGGGTTGAAGCTATACCATGTCGGACAAATGATCATAAAGTTGTTTTGAAATTTTTAAAGGAAAATATTTTGTCCAAATTTGGTATACCTAGAGCCATTATCAGTGATGGGGGATTGCATTTCTGTAATAGGCCTTTTGAGAATTTGATGAAAAAATATGGTGTAACACATAAAGTTGCGACTCCCTATCACCCACAGACAAGTGGTCAAGTAGAGCTTGCTAATCGGGAAATTTCTTACATTTTGGAAAAAACGGTGAATCCAGATCGTAAAGATTGGTCGTTACGACTACTCGATGCATTATGGGCATACCGAACTGCATATAAATCCCCGATTGGTATGTCTCCATATAGATTGATTTATGGAAAAGCTTGTCACTTGCCTGTGGAATTAGAGCATAAAGCATATTGGGCCATTAAAATGTTCAACTTTAGTTTTGACCAAGCTGGCACTGCACGAAAATTACAGCTAAATGAGCTTGATGAGATCCGCAATGAAGCATATGAGAACTCTAGAATCAGTAAAGAACGCATGAAGGTGTTTCATGATAAGAATATTGTGCGTAAAAACTTTACACCTGCACAGAAAGTTCTTCTTTATAATTCTAGGCTTCACATCTTTAAAGGAAAGCTTCGGACTAGATGGAGTGGTCCGTACGTTGTCAAGGAAGTATTCCCATATGGAACAGTGGAGATTGAAAACCCAAGTAATGGGAACATTTTTAAGGTTAATGGACAAAGATTGAAACCATTCTTGGAGGAAGGTATCATGGAAGTGGAATCCATCGAATTGATGGATCCCCACTATGAATAATCTGTCTCAAACCATTTGGTGTATACTGTTGTATATTAGTGTATGTTGTTTTCTCTTTAATTTTTCTACAGATGCATGAGCACATTTTACGCGCATCCGGTATGTTCTTTCTATCCCTTATTTGATCTTACTCTATGTATTCATACATTGCGGACAATGCAAATTTTTTAGTGGGGGGGTGGAGAGCATTTACTTGATAATACAAAGCATATTGAATTTTGAAAAAAAAATTTTGAATTTGATGTGCACATGCAACTGTGTTTATTTTTTTTAGATAGTTAAGTAGAATTTTCTTATTTTTGGCCTTTTTGGCCTTAGAAATTTTTAGAAGTAGAAGGGAATCACTTGGGAGAGAAATAGTTGAAGAAAAGTGTGAATTTTTCTAAATATAGAGAAATAACTCACTGGAACACGCGTCCGAACGCAAGGACATAGAGCAAAACCTACTGGAAGTCGCGTCCGAACGGGATCCAAAAGCCTGAACTCTCTGGACTTCGCGTCCGGACGGAAAAGCCAAACGTTTGAAATTCAGAGTACGCGTCCGGACAGTTGAACCCCATGCGTCCGGACGCGTGATCTTTAAGGCTAATTAATGCGGCAGTTGAGGCGCGTCCGGACGGGTTAACCCCATGCGTCCGGACGCGTGTGAAAAATCTATAAATACCGACTATCCGGTCAGTATTTCTTGCACTTCCAAAACCAGAATACATTCCCTCTTCCTCTATACCTGCCTTTCATCCCGTTTTGCCATGGCACCACCTAGAGCCTCAACCTCTAAGAGACCCCGAACCAGTACTCACGAGCCTCAAGAGGAAGAGGACACCACTTTTGACCCAGTCCGCTTCCAGATTTTGGAAGAAAAGGTGAGGTTTTTCAAGTACTATGCAACAAAACCTATTGTATGTGAGAGGAAGGTTGAGCATGAAGATTTTGCCAGGCTGGGAGTTCAGGAACTAATAGTGTCTAGGAGGTGGGCCGGTTTTATGGGGAAGGAGTGGTTGTGCATCCCCATTCTAGCTAGAGAGTTTTACAGTAATGCCAATGACTGTGGAGATGGAGTTATCACTACCTATGTTCGGGGGAAGAATATTAGGGTGGACGCCACTGTCATAGCTAGGCTAGTTGGAATGAGTCAGGCTCGGGTGGTCAATCCGGAGTACCCACAGAATTATGCTGGAAATGAGGTGGGGAAGGAGCTACTTGGGGACCCGGACTTTGTGTGGACAGAGAATGTGAAGTTTCTCCAGCAGGGAGATTTGACCAACAAGTACAAAATTCTCAATTTGATTTCGGTATCAAATATTTTTCCTTTGTTGAGAAATAACCACATCTATCTTGACCGAGCCAGACTCCTCTATGCCATAGGTACTCGTAAGACCATAGACCTTCCCTCACTCATCTTTTCTGAAATGCGGAGAGCCATCGTTGACCCGAAAAAACCATCTCTCCCTTTTGCTGGCTTGGCTACTGCCTTGTGCGAGCAAGCAGGGGTGGTGATTGATGCCACAATGGAGCGGGCAAAGAAAGTGGTGGCACTCAACTCTGGCACCCTTTTGAAGAGTCAGAGTGTAGCCAGGCCAGTGCCAGGAGAGAGGGGTCCAGGTCAGGAGCAGGCAGCACCACCAGGGGTGGGACAAGATGAGGAGGATTGGGATCAGTTTCTCAGTATTGATGAGGACTTTGAGATACCAGTGGATGAGGACACTGATCCCAGGACTGATAGGCAGATCTTGTTTGAGTTGTTGAGAGGACAGAGAGAGATGAGGAAGGAGATGAAGGAGTTGAGGGCACAGATGAGAGGGCTAGGGCACAGTTCTCATGATCAGGCAGGCCCCTCATCTTAGGATTATTTCTTCTAGGTCCCGGGGTTTGACAGTTGTCTCTTTTATTTTCTTTACTGTATTTGTGAAATCAAAGCCTATTTCGGGTAGTTTTTGTTAGGCTTGATTTCTTTTCTCTTTTGAATATGCATTGTACTTGAATTCTCAGTATTATATAAAATGCATATTTTGTTTGGTGTGTTACCAAATATCTAAACAACATTGTTATGAATAAGTTGATACCACAATATAGAAATAATTTGCTCAACTTTAAATTTGCAACTGTTTAAGCATCACAGAGAACTTTATTTTATATTTCTGTATCTCGTATCATATTCTTATAAAAAACTCAAAATTTGTGCACTTTAGACTTTATCAAGTTGAAAATTTGTTAGGTATGTTACCTTGAGAACTTGAAACATATAGTGGAGATGCATAAAAACCCTAGTGAGTTTTGATCCAATCTTTCTTGGAGGGTTATTTACATTTACTCAATAAAAAAATATTTTTATTCAGCTAATCTCCTTCAATAATCTCATTATTTTTTGTTTTGGTTAACACCAATATTGTGAATGATTGCTTGACTTTGAATTATTTGCATGGGGAGTGTGTTATCAAAAGCTCTTGAGATATGATTTTAGGCCATCTTTGTCATTATTTGAGCCTAAACCTTATTCTTTGAATATTATTATCCCTAGAAGCCATGATTGAGCCTTTAAAGCAAAATTTTATTTCTTATACCCAACATATAATAACCAAGCCAATGAGAAAAAAAAAAAATAATATCTTTTACCCTTGGTTATCCTGAGATTGAATTTTTATTGTTTATGTAATTTGGGAGATGTTGGTTTAAAAAAAAAAAAAAAAAAAAAAAGAAAAAAAAAAAAGATTGAAAAAAAAAAAGAAAAAGAAAAAATAGCAAGCATGTGTTTGAAAAAAAAAAAAAAAAAAATATGAACAAGTGATGTAAATTGTGCTTCTAAAGGATGAGAGTGAAAGGCCATGGAAAAAAGTTTGGTTGTGTAATGTACATGTTCTCTCGGGATAATCATTTTTGAATTCCTGACTATCCTTCGTTTCAAAACCCTAATCCCAAGGCCCCATTACAACCTTAAATAAAGACATATTTGATCTCAAGAGTGTATTGATGGATGCATGACTTGTGTGAATAAGGAAGAAAATGGCGATTATTTATTTATTGTGTGTTGATTTCCTTTCATGAGATTATGTCAAGTCATTTTCTTTTGGATTACAATTATTTCAATGGAACATGTGAGCAGTATTTTGTGTTGATTTAAATATCCTCCACTCACATGTGATACTTGAGTGTATAGTCATTATAATCTGAGAGAATTGTTCATGAGTGAATTATCTAGTGAGATTTGGCATTGAGATGAATAGTTGATAGTTGTAGAGGAGATTACCAGATAAATTATTGACTTGGTATAATTAACCCACACTACACACGAGTTTATATGAGAATATGATAAGTGCATACAGCGATATACCGCATAGTTCTATATGTTGTTTTGCATATGCTTATAAAAAAGTTTGTGTTTTAGAATTTCAATAATGTGGTAGCAACTTATATTGTACAAGTGTTATTCAGATGTTTGAGCACAAGGTGATGTTTGTGGGTATCATCTCTGGAAACCCTCACGAGACTATACTCGTCCACTAGGGGAAACCTAGGGGTTTAAAGGCTTGTTGCATATGCTAAATGCAATCGTGAAGCCTACGAAAATGGTTATGTCTTTTGTTTTTGTTAGTATTCTGTTTTTATTTGCTTGCCTTACTAGGGACTAGCAAAGTTTAAGTGGGGGGGTATGATTCAGGTCTAATATTTACATTTGTCAGAGGTAATATTAATCATTTTATTGTGAAAGTGTGATATTTATGATGATTTAATTGAAGATTAAGGCTATGAGAATAAAAGATGAGTTGTGTTGTTTTGCAGGTTAATAGTGCACAATTGGAGTGAAGCTATGAGAAGAAATGAAGCATAGCTCAGGACGGATCACACTGGAACACGCGTCCGGACGGAGGAAGTATACGCGTCCGGACGCGATTGGCAGAAAGTTGACAAACGAAGCAAGGACCATTCTGGAAGGCGCGTCCGGACGGTTGAGAGAGTCGCGTCCGGACGCGTGTCAAACCTCTGCTGCCGAATTTAGAATCCTAGTGGGATGCAATCTCTGGGGAATGTAATTTATAAATACAAACCTAGGACTTTGTAAAGGATCTATCTTTATTCTCTTTGTTTTTAGTCTATTTTTCTGAATCCTTTACCATGTCTGGCTAGAAGGCTAAGCTAGGGTTAGGGGAAAATCTCTCAACGGAGTACGGTATTTTTATTGACTCTTGTACTTAAGGATTTATGAAACTGTGTTAATTTAATTCCTAATATTTTAGCAAAGTGTTTATGCTGTATAAATTCTTGAGTTGTTGTGCCACGTACATCGATTGCTTGAGTTTCCCTGCGTGTAAATCACTGGTTATTCCACGCTGGAAGGATTAACATTATTTCATAGAATAATATGATTGAATGATTATTCAGGTTCCTGGTAGTCGTTTGATTATAACTTTTGGATTTATCACTTGATTTGTTAATTGGATTAACTGACATTTAATTCTTCTTTCAAGTCAAGCTTTGAGTATTTAACTATTACTGTATGAAGTTGAGAGGGAGTACCTGATGCTCTAGTATTTTATTTATTACTATTTCAATTACCAAAATCATTTTTCTCCAATCAACAATTTTCCAAATAAATCTTTTTCCTTTCAAATTATTTTTGTTGTTTGTGTGATTGTTCCTTGTTACAATTCCTCGTGGGATCGACCTCGGACTTCCGAGATTATATTACTTTGCTCAACCTGCGCTTGGGTTTACACTTTTAAAGTTGAAGCAAATGCCTTAGTTCAACAGATTGAGTCCCCATTTACCGCACAAGTGTTGCACTTTTCACTTCCACCTAAATTCAGAATGCTCCAGATGGAGGCCTTCGATGGAACAAAAGATCTCGTGAACCACCTCAACACCTACAAGAATCAAATGGAACTACATGGGTACCAGGACCCAATACGATGTCGGGCCTTCGCCATCACTTTGAAAGGTTCTTTACTTTGGTTTCAAGTACTCATATCTGCTATGCAAATTAATTAATGTAGGTTTAATCTTCTCTTACTTGGATTACAAGGGGGTAGAATTATGATAGATTATGAGAATTGATGAAATCAGTTTTAAAAATACTATAAATAATTTTTTTATAGAATACATAGTCTACTATTACTTGATGAAATCAAACCCACCTTTAAGTAAAATAACATCTGAAAAACAAAAAACAAATATATTTAAGATTGATGGAAGAAATCACACCAATATTACAAAAACCTTTTAATGGACATACAGAGAATTTCCTCCATCATGAAAATTAAAAGGAGAGAAAAAAGTAAATGAATCCAAACAAATTTGTAACACAAATACTTAGACAAAAGAATACATAGTGATAAGCTTCAAAAATAACGAAAGACTAGAAGCTCCTTCAACATCTTGACTCAATAACTCTTTTTCTAAAGAGTATATAAGACCATTTAAATTGGAGAAGGGTAAAGTCCATTGTGTTGTTAAGGGTGAAAGTGGATGATCCATGCCTCCCCTCTTACTGACCAACATCCATTTAAAGTCAAGAGCTACATGAACACAATTGCATTACATATAGAAAGTTGGTCCAGACAAACTCTTCTTGGATTGCACAAAAAGATGAAAACCCAGATAACAAGTGAAAAATAACCTAAATATCACCCTTAGATTGTACAAGCTGAACGCCAAGATAAGTGGAAGTTTGAAACAAATAGAAATCTGAAATGGGCAAAAAGGGAAATGGAACAACTTAAGGGAATCATGGCAAGTCTTTTAATTTACTGTCTGCATATGTTAGGGAATTGAGGGCGAGAAGGCACCGTTCAAAAAAATAAAAAGGGATAGAAGGAATGTTAGTGCATTTCATATTGATTGCTCCAAGGCTTCAGTAAATTCCAATTCAATGTAGAAGAGGTGTATTAAGTCATCTATTGCCATGATTAAGGGATCTAGAGCAGGTTGTAGAATCTTCATTGGGGTTGGATGGATGTCTTCTGAAGGATCATATGGGGTGACTGAAGATGAACAATCAGACAATTGGGGTTAGTTATTACAAAATCTGCATGTAGTTATTGGATGCCACCAGGCAAGGAACATTCATCTTAGACAACCGAAAGTCAACAAAAGTTCAATCATAGAATCATGTATTTCTGGATGTGCTATACTCAGCTTATGTTTATATTTTTTCATAGTTAGCCTTGGGGCATAATTCGCACTTTTAGCTGTGTTGTGTAATGCTTATTGTGAAGTTGTACACAATGGAGACTACGCATTATGGATTTAATATTACTTTCATGTATAACAGTACCAGTAACAAGAAATTGCATTTCATCTTTGGTGCATATTTCAAATAAACCTTAAGCGCTTATAATAACCACAATCCTAATCAATAGTTGTAGCACAAACAAAACAAACATTACAACAATCATAATCTTCTGAATTTTATCTGTTTATGGTTGCCCTCCATAATCAAAACCCTTTCTATTAGTGAAGAGTATTCAAAGTATTCTGTGTGTGAAGTACAACTCATTCGCAAGATTCCATCTTGCTTAATTGGATTGATGGCATTGCCCTACGGATGGCACCAAACAAGAAATTTCATGATGTTTTGTCACAGAAGAAATATAACTCCCCTTTAGTTTGTTTTTTCGTTCTAGAATTCTTATAGCCAGTTTTCCTCTCATCGCATCATTGTTTTTAAATAAATATCTAATCCAACTTTTCATGTCCCATGTTCCCACTTCCGACTTAACTTCTATTTGAAGAATACATTATGCCCTCTCGAATTATGTCTTTTGTCTCACTTTATGTTCTCTCTCTATTAACAATAATGTGCATCTACATATGTATGTATATAGGTATATATAAAGATAGACATATATATATATATATGTATGTATACAGATAAAGAGAGACTAACTAGGAGAATATGTCTGAGGTGAAGAATATAGCAAAAAGAGAATTTAAAGAGAAAATGTACCTTGCACACATTGCTATTGAACCTTGTAGAGAGAGCACAAAAGGTGGTTTTTGAGGGCATCAATGTTAAAAAGGTAGGGTTTTAAAAATGGCGACGAAAACATTTTTTTGTAAAAGTTATTTTGGTCAAGGAAGGTGATTTTGGAGATATTTGATTTTTTAAGCTTGATGTCAGAATTTTTTATTCTAGATATTAATGACAGTTAGACATATGGATCATTTATATAACGTGCTATAAAAGCAAAGGGTCTTTGTGGAATGTTAGAGGGTCATCGTGTCATTTGGCCCAAGGGAAGGGGCTATATAAAATTAACCCATAGTAATATTGTTGTATTCATTTTGAAGCACTTATTACAGTTATGACAAGGGGGACAATCATAATATCCCTATAAGCCATCAATGTCTTCACAAATACATAGTTTGAGAGGCTACATAACAATACATGAATAGAAAAATAAAAGCAATATAAGAATGGTGTTTAGTACAAGAAGATCATTAAGAAACACAAATGATTTCTAGTTTTCACTCAAGTTCTGTTATGACTTCCAACTTCTACTGAATATATCTTCCTGGAATGATTGCATTTACCTATACTGAACTTGTAGTAGCAAAAAGATTTGGAGGCATTGCCAACTTAGCTTCTGCTCCAGCTAGCATTTGAACCACCAATTTCATGGAAGGACGATTTGATGGATTCCATTGAATACACCAGAGTCCAATAATATTAAGCTTCCTTACTATCTTAGCATCTCCATCGTCCTCATGTGTACGCGTTCCTTCCAAATGATTCATTGGAGAAGTTCATACTTTCTGAGACTAATCCCCTTGGTTGGAAGAAGCTTTATGAGATTGCTTTAGGCATAGCCAAAGGAAGCGACTATCTTCACCAGCGGTGCGAGCAAAGAATCCTTCATTTTGATATTAAACCAAATAATATCTTGTTGGACCACAACTTAAATCCAAATATCTCTGATTTTGGTTTGACCAAGTTGTGTTCAAAACAAAGAAGTGTCATCTCTCTAACTGCTGCTAGGGGAACAATGGGCTACATGGCGCCCGAAATATTATCTAGTGATATGAAATTTTTCCAACTTTACTAGATAATATTTCGGGCTCTATGTAGCCCATTATTCCCCTAGCGGTAGTTAGAGAGACGACGCTTCTTTGTTTTGAGCAGAACTTGGCCAAACTAGAATTAGAGATCTTTGAATTGAAGTTGTAGTCCAATATGATATTATTTGGTTTAATATCAAAATGAAGGATTCTTTGCTCGAACCCCTGGTGAATATTTTCTGTTCTTTTGGCTATGGCTAAAGCAATCTCCTAAAGCTTCTTCCAACTAAGGGGATTAGTCTCAGAGCTTTGTGAAAGTATGAGCTTCTCCAATGAATCACTTGGAAGGAACTCATACACAAGAGCTCGCCGAAATCCATCGGAACAAAAGCCAACCAAATGGACCATGTTGACATGGTGAACTGTTCCAATTGTTGCAACTTCATTGATGAAGTCATCCCCATTTCCCATTCCATTGTTGAGGACTTTCACGGCAACAAAAGTGTCATCACAAAGCTTCCCTTTGTAAATAGTTCCATAGCCTCCTTCACCCAATCTGTCACAGAATCGATTGGTGATCCTTTTGATTTCGGCATAAGTGTATCTCATCAGCTTGCGAGTTGTGTAATCTTCCAAACATATTTCAATTCTTATGCCGTTCTCTTTTTTCACTTTATTTGAGCTACGGACATAATAGAGTGCAGTGAGTGTTATCAGGAGAAGAAAGAATCTTAAGATTAGACCTGCACATAAACATAATGAGTTAAGTGTATTTTTAATAGATCCCTAGATCACTTACATATCTAAATGACTCTCCATGTGATTCACAGCTAGCCAACACGAACAGTGTTCATTCTATTGTGTATCATTTCATCTTTCCGACTGTAATATATAGCAGATTAGCCATAATCATAAGGAGTATCTTGACAAATCAGAAAACATGTTAGCAATCTTATGAAATGTTAGCAAACCCTTAAATTTTGGTCTAATGGTCGAACATGGGACAAGGTGTGAACCTCTTGAGTTCAAGTCCCACTAGTTATAAAAAATAGGAAATAATTATGTAAACTCGAGTGTCTTTATTATGAGTTCAGACAATGCTTGACTGAGAGGATTCCCATGACCAAAGAAAAGATGTAGTAGTAGTAGTGCAAAAGCTAAATTGTGTTGGGTTTTCCAGTTTCAATATGGGTAATTGGGTATTCACTGTTAGCTATTATAATTCTTCTCCTTCTTAGAGTGGAGCACTTTGAGGTTTCATATGTGAAGTGACTGAACTGAAAATTAAAGAAAAAAAATGGTACAAGGAATAAAATACCTTTAGATATCTTGGACTGCAATTTCACGTTGTCTGGTATGATTGGTGAGGCTACAAATCTTGTCTGCAGCATGCCAGTGGCTGCACTGTGGTTTAGACCAACTCAACTGAAGCTTTTTCTCCTGTTCAAATATGACGCAAGGAACCGCTGCTACAGAGCCAATTTGGCTGCAAATATGTCAAGTAAAATTCCTCATTGACCATTTGAGACCTGACGGCATACACTTGATAGCCGGAGTGGTCACTGAGGCAAGGAACAGGATATGCTTCATTTATAACTTGATTGCTCCTAAACATTTGTATAGTGCGTAATCACACAAGTCTGGATGATTGAAATGGAAAGGGGAGGTAGACAAATTTAGGTGTTGAAGCTGTACCGGAAGGCAATCCTGTGGGTCATATAGGTGAATTATTTGAGATGTAAAATCAGTTGTTCTCAACCAATAACTTCACTGAAAAAGGAAGCTCAAGAACTGTTTGGTGGTTCTCAAAGCCAGAGGATAGCTCAAACCCTGGATAACGGCAGCAATGTGGTTGGTGGATAGGTTTATTAACCCAGAATGAAAAACGAATGGTTGGACCATGGTCACTACACTTGAATTTTCACTCATCTTCTTGGCCTGCAGCTTCAAAATCCGCTGCAAGGCACTAACCCTAAGAAGAAGAATATTTGAAGAAGGGAAAGAAAGCTAGCAATATCTGTTGAAGGATTAGATATTTTTTCATAGGACAATTATTAGGGAATCGTACATGGAATGAAAATACAATAATAGCCATTGCCAAGTATGTTTCTTTCCTTAGTACCCCAGATGTTTTTTCGTCAAAGTGAAGACATTTTTCCATGGGCCTGATTACGATGTCCAAAGAGATGTTGTATAAAAAATTATAAATAAATAATAATTAATATAGTTTAGTTAGAGTACATTACAATGGATGAAGAGGCTTCTTAACTATAAACCAATCTTTGATAGCCCTAATCACATTAAGACTGGGAATCTATTCGTGTTCCGATCACCACTTGTATTTGTCCAAGTGTTAATTACAGATAACTCTCCAGTGTTTTCACTCTTTTTCACTTATGATACAAGCTCCTTTCACAATCTCTCTTATGTGAGGATCGATCTTTAAATAGACTAATAAACTGGACTAAAACAGGCAAACAAACAATATAGTTTGTAATTAAAAGTTTTCTAAAGAGATATTTATACATAAAAGTTTTCTAAGTAAGGACTCTGGTTATTATTTAATATTGTTTAAATGGTTAAAAACAATATTGCATCTCCGGTTTAAAAACACCGTCTCAATTGGTTTTAGAATGTTCACTTAACTTATATTTGTCTCAATTTAATTATAAACTGTGTAAAACTTATCAACCAGTTACTTTCATCCCAATTAGAACAAGTTGAAAGGTCAAAAAAATAAAATAAAAAATAAAGAGGAAAATTTATATTTTTCGTGTATGTTTTAAGAGGATAATTGAAACAACTTTATAAAAGTGTGCATTCACAAGAAGCACATCAATGACAATGTACGAGGTCGTTGGAATTTAATGCAATGGGCCACATGGAGACGGTACTACGTTGGCACTATATGACGTCATTGATGATGTAATAGACTCATTAATAAAAAGAAGATATTTATATAATAGAACATACACCATCACATGATAAAAGCAAAACAATGACCCAAAAATTACAATTCAAATTATGATGTAACGGCTAATTTTATAATTTAATTTTAACAAAAGTATTTATTTTAATCATATTTGTTTTTTTTAATTATAGCACATATTTTATTCACTATAAATAATTTTTGGAAATTATACTTCATTTTACTATTGTAAATTTTTTACTATCCTCTTACATTTTAGCCATAAAAAATATTTTAAATACTTTTTTATATTTTAATTACAATAAAAACTAATAAATGATAAATTAGGATCGAAGATCCGATCACATCTCTTTGAGAGGAGAAAGATTGGGACCTTTCCGTTTCATAAGATGGGAAAATTGAAAGATGAAAAGTTTGAAGGATATATAAAACATTATATTTAGTTAGAAAAAAAATAGGAATGATGAAAAAGTTGATGGATAAACTTTCTTTCTAACTCACCAAAATCAATCTCTCCAAAATTGGAAGGAAAATGAATGAAAATTAATTATTTGTGTTGAAATGTTTCTTATTTGTCTATATATCCTTTGATATATACATATATACATTAATTTCATATATAAATAAAACTGTAAAATATGTATTTATATTTTTTTTAAAAAAATAAATTAAAAATAAAAAAAATAAAAAATAAAATAAAAAAAATTAATCATTTTTATTTTTCATTCATCCTAACAAACACAAAGGAAGGAAAATATATCATTCCTACTTTTCTTTGTTGGAGGACAGAAAGTGTATGTATATTCCTCCTACTTTCCATCATTCCTACCAAATGGAGCATTAGAGTACATTACAAAAGAATACGTGTTACAATTCGATGACTTAAGTTACAGCTTCGAAAATAATAAGATAGATTTCACATTTTTTGAAGAAATTTCAGACAATCCTATTTTATTATAACCTCACATTTTTTTTTCTTTTAACTTTGGATACGGTACTAAAGTTGTTCTTGTATCTTGAACTTATAATCACATGAAATCATCTCCTTAAAGTTGTTCTTGTACGTAGAGTGTGGGTGGGGCAGAGATAAGGTTATTCACCCACTAATTACCTCCAATTGGTCATTAATTAATCCTCCAATTATCTTACAACTAATTGGACCAACTAATATATTTATATAATAGAACATACACCATCACATGATAAAAGCAAAACAATGACCCAAATTACTTAAAATTACAATTCAAATTATGATGTAACAGCTAATTTTATAATTTAATTTTAACAAAAGTATTTATTTTAATAATATTTTTTTAATTATAGCACATATTTTATTCACTATAAATAATTTTTGGAAATTATACTTCATTTTACTATCCTCTTAATTTTTAGCCATAAAAAATATTTTAAATACTTTTTTATATTTTAATTACAATAAATACTAATAAAAGATAAATTAGGATAAAAAATCCGATCACATCTCTTTGAGAACAGAAAGATCGGGACCTTCATTGTTATTACCCATTTGGGATGATCTTTCTAATCCATTTGGTATGGATCTTTCTTCGTTTTTGTTATAAATATTATTATTATTTCTAAAATGATAAAAAGGTTCTCAACCATCTACACCATTTTATCAGTGGAATTCCTACCTCCAATTCACCCCCTCAAACTGGAGTGGTGAGGAGGCGAAACACCCAATTTAAGGTATTAATTTTATTTTATGGTTTCTAAATTAGTGAATTCATGTTAAACCCAAATTGAGGCCAAATTTTCGTCCAAGTAATATAACTCGAGAATCAAATTTACGTGTAACCCTGAGTTGAACCCTAAATTCAACTAGAGTTACAACCCTAATATGTAACATGAGTTCAAAAAAATTAACATTACCAATATTTGAGTTCAGTGATTTGAGTGGAAGTCGGGTTCGAATTAAACAAGGATTGAGAGTTTAACCACCCAACCCGCCCGAGTTCCATCCGTTGGTGAAGACATAACAAATTTGATGCATGAGACAAATATCCAAAAATGAAAATGCATAAATAACCAGTCATCTACGAGCCACTTAATCATGGACAAAATGGTAGTCAATTTTGAACTAGTCGGTGGCAAATTGCATTTAATTCCGAATTAATAACTCTGAGGTGACCAACAACATATTTATCACAAAATATAGTTGGTAGTTGCAATTAAGGAAGTAATGAAGACTGAAATTATTTGGTACAGGTGATCAGATTTTATTTTGTTGATTCAAATTATGCGGGTGATTTGAATAAGAGGAAATACCTAACAATTCCAAACTCTTGGAGCTCTTTGACATAATTTATGAACTTCCATTCATTCTCATTTCCATTTGTGTCACTACCAGATGCAACTCCAGCATATGAAATACACATACTATGGTGTACCAAATGGAGTAAATGGTTGATATCATTGACTGTGTTGTTGTTTGAAACTACTCCTAAAATGGATGGTCTGAGCAATATATTATCCATGAAATACAATGTCAGATTACACAGGTCATTTTGTTCGTTTGGCGCCCTTGTCATGTTGAATAATAGGATAAGGATACCAAAATAGAAGTTGATTTTTAAAAAATAGTAAATCATGTCAAATGTTATTCCTAATTCAAATAAAATTAAAAATAGGGTCATCTGTATCTTGGAGCTCTTTATTCTCATACTTACGAAATAGTTCAATGATAAAACACCCGTCAAGAAGCATCATTTTAGCAAAATTACCTTTATCAAGACTACTGGATTCTGTGGAACATTTTCTTGCTTTTCTCTTCCATCTCACTCAAGGCCATGACGTATCTATTGGCCTCATCTCATTTTTTCGTGTAAGTAGCATTCGCAAATACCGCATTTTGTGGTCTTCCATCTGTTGTAACTTATTTTTACCATGGTGATAAAAACTAATTGCTAGTATTTGTAGTTCATAAGATTTCTTATTTTTAATGTAGTTCGTCATACACCCTAAAGATGCACTGCTCAGAGGGTGTAAAAGATAAGCAAGTAACTCTCTATCTATACTCATGGTGATAGGATCAGCTTCTTGTGACATATTAGCTCATAGAAACAATCATAAGAGCTCCAAATTAACAAGAAATAAAATGTACAATTAGAGTTGGGTCAAGTTTAGTCGTAGTAGTAAGTTAAATGCTACGACTTACTGAGCTTCAACTTCTTGGCTTTGTTCGTCAGCTTTGCCTTCTGAGCTAATTGATTTAATTGGAAGAAAAAATATTTATGACAAAGTAAAGAGTAATCATCTATTTATAAAAAGTTAGATACATTTAGCTGTGACTCAGTTGGCTCGCTCTCGTGCTGATAACGTGTTATAAAACTAACGGATTAATTGAAAATGAATAACATAAAATTAAATGGAAGAGTAATTTAGAGAATGATATCTCTCTTTTTTCTGTTTCTTGTGTATCTTTTCATTCAACTGAAGGATGCCTTTCATAGGTAGTTTATACATTATTGATCCGACAAGAGGGAAGTTGGGAGGAGCTAATCAAGCAAGTGTGCCTAGATGAGGGTGGGTCATCCACCATGTGCAGATGCACATTGTTTTTCAACACCTTGTCAGTTGTGAATTTGTTTGTTTCTTTTCAAAAGAAAAAAAAATGATACTTTGACCGCCTTCAACTATGCCTCCTATCTCAACTATGGTTTTTACTCTTTTTACTTTGCCACAAGATGTTGGCAATTTTCGCACAAAAAAAAAAATAGCAACGTTTGCATTTGGAGAAATGTGAAATAATTCAAATAGTTGAGAGAATAATGCAAAAAACTCAATAATTTAAGGGGCAAAGTGAAATTGAATCCATAGGTGAAGGGGTTAAAGTATAATTTGTCATTCTTCTAGAAGAAGGACAGTGGCAAATAAAAAATGTGTTTTTGCTCATAGCACAGGCTGCGCAGATTACTAATTCCATCTGGCTGCTTAATAGCATACTCATTTGAATTCCAAATATAAGTTCTTAGTTTACAACTCCTAAACTCCATGGAAACCATCCTTACAGTTTTCTCCAAACCGCAGTGAAATTTTACTTAATATTTCAAAAATAACATGTTGTCTGAACACAATGAATACAACTTATTTGAAACATAATATTTATTGACTGAGGGAGTGGGAAAGTACATCAAATTAGACTTAAAACTAGACTTATATGATAGAATGTACAGTTACTATTGCGGTGAGTATTAGCAACACACCAGCCCCAACCACTGAAATGGTAGACCACGGGCTATTGAAATAATTATGCTTTAATTTGATCATACATGTATGCCGACAACGTCCGCAGTGCTTGTTCACTTTGTTGAAAACTTTCAAGTAGCAGAACATCGCAGAATTTATGTTGATTTGATTGCCCAATTGTTAAACAATGTAGAAACCACTTTATCATCACCTAGCCAGTTATCAATAATTCCATAGTGGCGAAGTTTTTCGGCATCCTTCGGGAAATTGATGAGGCAATCGATGATCGTGCCGTAATCAATCACATAATTTGGTTCAGTTCGTCCATTATATTCCTCAAAATACCATCAGGTTTTTGAACAAGAACTCTGTATTATCATCAATATTCAGAGGAGGGATTTTCATTCTTCCATGTTCGAATTTTATATCTAGCAACGAGCAACTTTATGTAGCCTTCTCGAGTTTAATTCTAGCTTCTCTAAGCTCCGTGGTACATTTTATAAAATTCCATTCCGTTTCTTGGTTTGCATCTACCATTTTAGCAAATGAAGAACACCAGGTATCATTTACAAGACCCAGAAGATGATTGACATTGTTCTGTGGAATTTCAGCAAGTTCGACATACGAGCTATCTGGAACTGCTTGAAGTAAAAAGTTGAGAGCTAAGACAAAAATATTGTCTTATGGGTCTCCTTGGTTTGGATCTTTGCTCATGTCAAATAACTTGGAGAGGACAAATAATGGAATTTGATTCTCAAATAGCAATAAATCACGTTGTGTACTGAGCATAATCTGACTTATTTGAAAAATAGGGTCGCCTATCTCTCTCAAGTGTTTATAAGTGTACTTCCGAAATAACTCCATGATAAAACATCCGTCAAGTAGTATCATTTCCACAAATTTATCCTTCTTTAGTTTAACGGATCCAGCATAAAATTTCCAGGCATCTTCTTCCAATTCTTGCATGGCTATGACATATCTATCCACTCTAGACTTATTTCTCCACTTAAGCAACTCTTGCAGGCATGTAGTTTGTGCTCTTCCATCATTTGTAGCTTAACTTTGTTGGGATGATAAGGACCAATTGCAAGCATTGTTGGTTTATAGGCTTTACTACTTTCTCTATGTAGTTGGTCATTTATTCGAAACATATAAGATTTATAGGGTGTAGATGGTCAAGAAGCAAGCTTTCTGTCGATGCAAATAGATAGTTGAGACATCTAGTTTCCATTCGCAATCTATGTAGAATGACAAATAAGTATCTAAGAATATTTCAAAAGATCAAATATATATATATTTTGAGATGAATCATATCTTCTGCATTATAGCTTATACCTCACTGAAAATAAGTAGACATCTTTTTCAAAAAAAAGGTGGAAAGCTTAAGTCAATTTTGTTAGATGAACATTTAGTAAATACACAAGATGGGAAATGATAGGCCAAGAAGTCCAAACACCGGACGTTAGTCTCTCTCTTTAACTATGACTTTTTTTCACGTTGTCCCCTCAACCAATATATTTTTCACATTGTACCTTTAACTATGTGATTTATTTTGAATTACCTTAAGTATTAATGTCTGTTATAAATTTGATGAGAAGTTATTTTATTTTACCCTCCGAATTATGTGATTTTTTTTTTTACTTTATCACAACACGTTGTCAATTTTTATTAAAAAAGATAACAGACGTTTGTGTTTGAGGAAATGAAAAATAATTCAAGTAATTGAGGGAACAATGTAAAAAATTCAATAATTTAAGGGACATAGTTAAAAGAGTTAAAGTATAATTTGCATTTTTTAAGGCGTGTTTTTTTATTTGGACATAGATTAGGATAATCCTATATATATCATGTACTTTTTATTGTGGTTAAAATGTAAGTATAAGTTATAGATAGTGTCGGAAATCGGATGAGGGGTTAAAGTTTTTTTGTTGGAAAAATCTATTTTTTTTGTTTAATAAAATCAAAATTCTTGGGAAAAAAATAGAAAATAGGGAGGAAAACCTCTAAAAGCCCCTCCCAACTAACCTGTTGGCTATGATAATATAGATAGATACATTTAATCACTGTACTGCATTGATCCATGGCATGGTTCAAGCCTAAGCCAATGCACATGGCTTTTAAATTTAGATAGATTATCGTATGTGGAATGAACATACCATAATAATACCTTTGTTCTCTGAAAATTTTACAATAATACCCTCCATTGGGATATTGGTAATTAGGATTAGGATTTAATAATGTAAAAGTCGTCCCTAATTAATTTTTCAACTCATGTGTGATCCTTAATCTAATATTCTTTATCCACCTACCTGTATCCTTAACCCAATCCTTCCACATCAAAACATGAAATACAAAAATAAAAAGCCATTAAGAAAAGGGGAGTAAAAATGTAAATTCACAGGATGCACATCAATGGTGAAGGCAGTGTACGAGGTGGTTGGAATTTAATGGAGAATTTACTACGTTGCCACTCGCCAGTATTACGTCAGCGTTGATGATGAGGTAGACTCATTAATAGAAAGAAGATATTTATATAATGAAACAACCAAATGAAAAGATGCACTACAAAAAATTACTATAGTTTTGAAATGAGCAATGCTATATGACGATACTCAAAATAAACCCCAAACATGAGCTCAGGAAATGAGCTCAGCTCGGGAGCTCGGAGAAGGAAAGCAGAGCTCATCCAAGCCATAATCAGAGCTCGTCCAGCCAGTACTGGAGCTCCCCCGAGCAAGATAATAGGGGAAAAGATGAGGAGACAGCAAGATGATAGAGGACACCTCCGAAGTAGAAGCCAAGCTGGAACCGAGGCGTAAAACCCTTAACCAACCAAGATCCTCTCCTAGTATTAAGGAGGATTCCATGGTAGAAGGCGAAAATCTCGGGATATAGACCGGTAAAGCCAAGCCGTGTGGAGTTTAGGTAACTCCGGGATTAAAGAGAGAGAGGGGGGAAGATCCCTTCATTATAGGAAGTAAAGTCGGATTAGAGGTAAACAAGAGGCTATAAAAGGAGGGTAGGCCTCCATTGAAGGGGAGTAGGCAATAGAGCCACGAAGAACCCTAATTCCCTCCTGACTACGCTGTAACACATTCAACACAATCAATAAGAAAGTAGGAGCTAGAGACTCCATTGCAGAGTGGACTAGCCGAGCTCTCAGGCCGGTGAACCACTGTAACTCCTTTGTGTGATCTCCCTTTCCTCCATTCCCTAAAACGTCAACCAACATTATTTGGCATGAGCCTTGTAGCTCAGACACCACATTTAATCTCACATATATCTGTACCCTTAGCTCATTTTCAGTAGATAACACCATCAGTTTGGCGCCGTCTGTGGGAACGACAGTTCTTGTTACAAGTATACTGATTTTTTCAGTAATTGATGGTCTCTACGCGAAATATGAGTAAAAGTCAGATGAATCCTCCAAGAGTACAGAATCCCCAGGAGGTCACCAGTGGGAGACAACCGGAAAACTTTCATGATTTCGTCCCCACCGCTGAAGATGACCCACCTACGGTGGATCCTCCTGCTAACAACGAATTAAACGCTCTTCGCCTGGTCAATCAACGCTTACTTCAACAAAATGAAGAGCTCTTGAAGCTCTTACAAGGTCCTCAGCAGACGCAACCACCCCGGCAAGGCCCAAATAATATTCCCCCTAGGGAACGGCAATGCCTTGACCCCCTCGGGGAAGCAAACGAAGGAGGAGAAAACAGTCAAGCACCCCATCAGCCGCCTAGGAGGGGGATCAATGAAGAAGCGCAAAGCCAGAACGAAGGGATGGAGAGGAATGGCTTCCTTCCTTTCCAACAGGAGAGAATGGAGCAATATTGGGAGCACCGCTTCAAGGACATCCAGCAAGAGCTCAGCCACATGAGAGAGGCAGTGAAGGTCAAAGCCCCAATAACGATGGATGCCTTGGTGCAACAAACTGAATCCCCATTCACTCCCGGGGTACTACATTTCCCCCTTCCTTCGAAGTTCAGAGTGTCTCAAATAGAGGTTTTCGACGGGACAAAAGACCCTCTAGATCACCTCAACACCTACAAAAACCAAATGGAGTTGCACGGGTACCAGGATCCTGTGCGATGTAGGGCCTTCGCCATCACGCTAAAAGGATCAGCCTTGGCATGGTTCAATAGGCTCCCCCCAGCCTCGATCTCTTCTTTCAAAGAATTGTCCATTTCCTTTGTATCTCACTTCATTGGAGCTCGGATCTACAGGAAGCCGAGCTATTATTTATTAAATATCAAGCAGAGACCCGAGGAGAGCCTGCGATCCTATGTGCAGAGGTTCAATTCAGAATCTTTGAAGGTAGATATCCCAGACGAAAAGTTTGCCATTACCGCTTTCATTGCAGGATTGGGAGTGCAGTCAAAGGATTTAATGTTCTCTATATCAAAGAACCCTCAAGCGAGCATGGCTGAGGTGTTTGCCAAGGCAGAAAAGTACATAAACGGTGAAGAAGCACTCCTTTCCAAGGTAAGGAGTGCATCCTCACGAAAGGAGAAGGAAAAAGAAGAGAAGAAAAAAGACCGAAGTCCCAGAAAAGAAAAGGGACGAGAAAGGTCTCCAAGGAGGGATAGAGATCGCTCCCCAAAAAGAAGAGGAAATGTTAGAGACCGCTTGGGCCCCGTGCAGCCTGAGCTACAACCTAGATACGGGCCTCAGCGATTCACCCCGCTGACCGCCACTGTATCCCAAGTTCTGTATGAGGTCCAAAACGAGAAGTTCCTAAGGTGGCCACCTCGGATGAAGGCAGATCCAACTAAGAGAGACCCCACAAAGTATTGCGACTACCACAAAGATCATGGTCACCACACTGATGACTGCATTCAACTAAAAAAGGAAATCGAGTTCCTAATTTAGCGAGGACAGCTGCGTCGCTTTGTGGCCCATGATAACCAGAATCAACCTCTTCCACCGCTTCCACCTCAACAGCAGGCACCTGCGCCACATCAGCAGCCTCTAGGTGAGATCAGAGTAATATCTGGAGGATTTGCGGGAGGTGGAGAGTCCAGCTCAGCTAGGAAAGCACACCTCCGACGAATCAGAGCCGAAGAAGCTCTCGAAGTGCATACTGTATCCAAAGCACCACGCTTAGATACAGCTATCACTTTTTCAGATTCTGATTTGGAGGGATGCCAATACCCTCATGATGATCCATTGGTGGTACGAGCCGTGGTGGCTAACAGAACCGTTCATCGAGTTCTGATCGATAACGGGAGCTCGGCAGACATCATTTTTGCACCTGCATTCGACAAAATGGACATAGGAAGGGAAAAACTTGAACCTGTAAGTACTCACTTGCTAGGATTCTCAGGAGAAAGGGTGTTCCCTTTGGGCTCGATACAACTCGTGCTCACCCTAGGTGACCCACCTTGCCAAGCCACCACGACCGTAAAATTCCTAGTGGTTGATGCACCTTCTGCATACAACATCTTGCTTGGAAGGCCATCCCTTAATTCTATGAGGGCAATCCCGTCTGCCTATCACTTGGTCGTTAAATTCCCTACAGAAAATGGAATCGGAGCGGTCCGTGGGGACCAGCGTGTAGCAAGAGAATGCTACATGTTGTCTGTGAAAATGAAGGAGGTTGAGAACATCCAATTGGATGAACTCGACATGAGAGATGAGTTGGAAACAAGGCCAATGCCGTCAGAAGAGCTGGAACCGATTCAGCTTGACGAGGAACCAGAACACCTCGTTTA
The DNA here is from genome assembly GCA_951799425.1 of Ilex aquifolium. Taxonomy (NCBI): domain Eukaryota; kingdom Viridiplantae; phylum Streptophyta; class Magnoliopsida; order Aquifoliales; family Aquifoliaceae; genus Ilex; species Ilex aquifolium. The sequence goes on from OX637401.1 coordinate 23,966,117, forward strand.
TGTAGGGTCCAAGCTGAACAGAGAGGTCAAAAACCTTCTCATCCAGTTCTTGAAGAAAAATATAGGAGTGTTCGCTTGGAAGTAAGAAGACATGGAAGGTATTGACCCTTCGGTTATTACCCATAAGCTAAGCGTAAACCCAACTTGCAAACCCGTCAAACAAAAAAGAAGGAGTTTTGCCTCAGAAAGACAAAGGGCAATCAACGAGGAGGTCAGCAAACTCCTCCACGCCAAGGCAATTAGGGAAGTAGACTATCCCGTCTGGTTAGCCAACGTGGTTCTTGTCAAGAAGACCAATGGCAAATGGCAGCTCTGCATTGACTTCACAGATCTCAATCGCGCATGCCCCAAGGACAGCTTTCCCCTACCTCGGATTGACCTCATAGTGGACGCCACAGCCGGACACGAGCTCCTTAGCTTCATGGACGCCTTCTCAGGTTATAACCAGATCAGAATGGATCCCAATGACCAAGAGAAGACCTCATTTGTGACTGAACAGGGAACATACTGTTATCAGGTCATGCATTTTGGATTGAAAAATGCTGGAGCCACTTACCAGCGGTTGGTGAATAGGATGTTCCAAAAGCAAATAGGTGCATCCATGGCGGATTTCATCGCAGAATTCACAGCAACAGCACCTATGGAGATCACGGAGTTAGTATCCGACCTCCCCATATGGAGGCTTACAGTGGATGGAGCTGTCAATGCTCAGGGAAGCGGTGCAGGTATAATCCTGACCTCTCCAGATGGAATAGATGTCGAATATGCCCTTAGGTTTGAGTTTAAGGCTTCGAATAACGAAGCTGAGTATGAAATTGTCATAGCTGGGCTCAATCTTGCTCATTCCATGGAAGCAGAGCAGCTGGAGATCTGCAGCGACTCTCAACTAGTGGTGAAACAGATAGAGGAATCCTACGAAGCGAGGGGCAAAAAAATGATCATTTACCTCAGAAAGGTAAGAGAACTAATTAAGAAGTTTGTGCAGGTTTAGGTCATACACGTTCCCAGAACAGAGAATTCGCGAGCAGATGCGTTGGCAAGGTTAGCAACTGCCTCGCAAGAAGACTTGGATAGGCTAATACCAGTGGAGCACCTTCCAGAGCTTTCAGTAAGCATTGAAAAGAAAGAAATGCTACCGATTGTAGCTCAGCCGAGCTGGATGGACCCTATCATAGAATACCTGCAGAAAGGAACCTTGCCAGATGATGCTAAGGAGGCCTCCAAGCTGAGAACCAGGTCAGCCAGATTTTCTATGATGCAAGGAAATTTGTATAAACGAGGATTTTCAGCACCTCTCCTTAAATGCGTGGGAGATGAGGACGCCAATTATATACTCAGAGAAGTACATGAGGGAATATGTGGCAATCACATCGGAGCTCGGGCCTTGGCAGGAAAAACACTGAGGCAAGGGTATTATTAGCCAACCATGCTCAAGGATGCCCCCGAATTGGTCAGGAAATGCAGGACTTGCCAAGAGCATGCCAACATTTCCCATTGTCCGCCCGAGCTGTTAACCTCGGTGGTAAGACCGTGGCCCTTCCAGCAGTGGGGTTTGGACATACTTGGACCCCTTCCCACCGGTATGGGACAATGCAAGTTTGCTATCATAGGGGTGGATTACTTCACCAAATGGGCGGAGGTCGAACCTTTGGCAGCAATCACCGAGCAAAAGGTCCAAAACTTCGTTTGGAAATCTATAGTTTGCAGGTTTGGGGTTCCCAGAGCAGTCGTATCCGATAATGGAAAGCAGTTTGACAACTCAAAATTTAAAAGGTTTTGTGCTGAGCTCGGGATAAAGAACTATTTCTCAGCTCCTGCACATCCTCAATCCAACGGACAAGCAGAGGTCACAATCAGAACCATAAAGGCAGCTCTGAAAACCAAGTTAGAAAACCTAAAAGGCAAGTGGGTGGAGTACGTCCCTGAAGTATTGTGGGCCTACAGGACCACCGCCAGGTCTGCAACTCAGGAAACCCCGTTTGTTTTAGCTTTCGGAACCGAGGCAGTGGCCCCTGTTGAGGTGTGGCTCCAATCACCTAGGGTGGAGTTTGCAGATGCCGAGCACAATGATAAGTCTCTCCTATTGAACCCCGACCTCTTGGATGAAAAGAGGGACAGAGCTCTACAGCGTGTCCGAAGTTACCAAAGGAAAACAACAAGGTATTACAACATGAAGGTTAGACACAAGAGCTTTAAAGCTGGGGAGTTAGTGCTCAAGAAGCTCCTGCTTGCTAGAAGGGACCCCACTCATGGAAAGCTGGGACCCAGCTGGGAAGGACCCTACATCATATCAAGGGTAATCAGACCTGGAAAATACGAGCTGCAAACAGAGGAAGGAAAGATCCTACCTCACTCCTGGAATGCCGAGCACATTAAGAAGTTCTTTCAGTAAGTTTTCCTTGTAATAGAACTATTTTCGATGAGAATAAATGAGTCTCTTATTCATCCTCATATGGTTTCCAAAATAAATAAATATATAAGTGCATATGAAACAAGCTCTACAGCTCACGATAAGCTTCTAAGCTTATAAAATCCAAGATGAGCTCTTCAGCTCATATACAAACGATAAGCTTCTAAGCTTATAAAATTCAAGATGAGCTCTTCAGCTCATATACAAACGATAAGCTTCTAAGCTTATAAAATTTAAGATGAGCTTTTCAGCTCATATACAAACGATAAGCTTCTAAGCTTATAAAATTCAAGATGAGCTCTTCAGCTCATAAACAAACAATAAGCCTCCAAGATTATGAAGCTCAAGGTAAGCTCCTCAGCTTAGCAATCTAAGCTTGCAGAATTCAGAATGGGCTCCTTAGCTCATCAGATAAGGGATGAGCCCCTCAGCTCATACATGAACATGCACGTTCAAAAAGAAAGATATGATATTCGAAGAATTCAAGAATACAAGCGTTTAAGAAAATATAAAGAGAAACAGAGTTTGGCGTTAATCAGTAAAGAAAGGGAGTACAAGGAGACAGAACTACTAATCCTTCTTAAGTTGTGACTTAAGCTCGGCAACCTCCTCCTTCAGGCGAGCATTCTCCTCCTTCAGCTCATCCCTTTCTTGTTCAGCCTTGTAAAGTGAGTCAAGAAGCTTCTGACCTGCTGGGGTAAGAAAAATAGTGGAAAGAGAGTCAGGAGAAAATGAGCCATCCCTCTTACACCTCTTTGAACTCGCACCAGTGTCCCCCTCCTCGTCGGAATCCCCTTCCTCGTCAGAATCAGAGAAAGAGGTCCAGGAAGAGTAGGGAACGGAGGAAAATTCATATTCAGTAGCCTCGGCCCCAAGCAAATAAAGATTTGCACTCGTCATCAACTCAGAATAAGTCCTAGGCTCCACAAGCCACAACTCGTCAATGATTATCATCTCTGGCACATCCAGATCAGGTGGACCTGCGCAACAAGAATATAATAAGAATATGTCTCCAAAAAAAAAAAAAAAATTCAAGAGAGCTCGGCTCGAGGTTACCAATGCGAGAAAAGCTCTTCCAGGACCGTGGAATCCTAGCATCACGACAGCGCACCTCAGGGGACCGCCAGGACTCCCCAGAAGCAAAAAAGAAACGTTTAGACCATCCTTCAGGATTGGATGGAAGGCCTAGAACCAAAGGAGGTGAATTAAAATGCCTCCAACGAAAGAAGCTGAAGTAGGGGGCATCGTCTTCCTCGATCTCGAAGAAGTAAAGGAACTCGGCAATAGAAGGGAACCTACCGCTGCCATACAAGCGCCAGAACAGGAAAAAGCTCACCATACCGGCCCATCCTGGGGGGGACAGGCGAGAAGGGCATAGACCATAGTGGGCAAGAACTCGCCCGATAGCCGGATGGATGGGAAGGCGAAGTCCCATGTCCATTGCACCCTAAAAAAGGCAGACTTCCCCTCGAGAAAGGTAGTTGCAGGGCTCGTCAGGGGTAGGAACTCGCACAGGCAAATCAAGATCAGAAAAAAAACCGCTTCTTGATGGCTACTAAATCAGAAGGCTCTAAGGTCGAAGGAGACAAGTAGCGACAATGCCACTTCCATTCGATTCCGAAGGAAATACGTTCTTTGAACAGAGAAGAAGCGGAGGCAGCCATTAAGGATTACGGTGAAAACAGAGGATAACCACGAAGGATCAAGAAGAAACTCAGCAAATGTTAGGAGACTTAAAGAAGATTGTAAGTTTTTGGAAACCTAGAGCCACGCGAAGGGCAGAGTCGGCGGTCTTTTTGGTTTCTTAATTAATAAAGGTGGTTACGGTTATGGAAAACAGTTGGGAAAAGGCGGGAAAAAGAGTCAGCACAAGATTACCCCTCCGAATGCACTCAAAACAATCGAAAATGAGTCTGACCCCACCTAAACAAAGTATTCCTCATATTTGAGCTCAGCTCGGTTGGCAGCATAGCATCTCTATAACAAGTCTTTGAGACCTCCAGTTCCAAGAACCGTGCTCATATCAGGATGATGTTTTCCTGATGAGTTCATTAATCCATCAAAAGAACCTAGCAGCTCATAAAGTCCATAATCTTGCTTCAAGAAGCACCGAAGTACTTCTCAAAGCAATGGGGGCAAGGGGAACATAACACAACACAACTATGTTCCAAACAACACAACCATGTTTCAAGGACAGAAGTCACATTGCAATTCAAAGCAAAAACAAAAGTTGTATTTTAGAAACAAGAGTCAAAGGTACATTAAATGCAAGTTCACACAAAAAGAAACACTAAGTCTCTGAAGATGGATCTTGAAGTTCAACAGAGGAAGCCACAGTGGTAGGAGCAGAGCTTGGAAGATCAGCAAGCAAGGACTCAGAGATCAGAGGAGTAGTAGTCTCAGGAATGTTGGCCCCTGGAACCTCCACTCCATCACCTGGCAATTCTTGATTAAGAGCCCTGGACACGAGGTCAGCAGAGAAGGGATTGGTACATGGAATAGCAGGAGAAGCAGGCACACCCTGGTTCAAGGCTTCAGCCGAAGGAACCGAGGTGTCTTCCTCATTATCAGAGTCAGATTCTTCCATTTCTTCCTTGGTGGGGATAGGGAAGTTGAAATCCAGATCTGGAAAAGCCTTGATAGCCTTGCGCCTAAAGGCAAGCCACCTAGTGGCCCACAAGGTGGTGGCCTCATCCTTCAGCTCTGCCACCTCGTTATCCATATGTCTGACCAGGTCTTTCTGCCCCTCAAGCTCCTCGCAGAGCTTGTCATTGGCCTCGTTGAGAGTGAGGTACTCTTGCCTTGCTTGCATAAGGGAATTTTTGGCGTCGAAGGCCTCTTGGCTAGCCTTGGTCCACGCCTCAGTCTTGAGCTCCAGATCCTCCTTGGTTAACCGTAGCTCATCTCGAGCTTTCTTTTCCCCTTCCTCAGCTCTTGCCTTGACGGTTAAGGTATGTTTGAGGTCGGAGGCTTGCTTTACTGCTTGCTCCTTAAGACTTTGCACCTGAGTCCGGAGGTCCTCATTTTCAAGGGACAACTCAGTAACTTTGACCTCATACGCCTTCAGAGCCTTAATAGAGCGCTCATAAGACCGAATCCTGTGCAATAAACCTTTCGCATGGAGGGCAGCCTGGGGATATAAAGGAAGATCAGCAAGTTGCGTAAAGCTATTATACGAGGGTAAATAGAGATGGAAAAGTGCTAGTACTTACAGCAGCTGCTCCCTGAAGAGCTGAGGCGATGGATTCCTCGAGGGGCACAGAAGCGGTCTTCAGGACGTCAGATTTAGAAAAAATAGAAGAAATAGCTCATGCGGCGAGATCCATGTTATCGAAGTAAGAATCTTCATCTTCCTCTTCGGACTTTCCCCCTTTCTCAACCATCTTCCCGGAAGCACTGTATGTGAAAGTGTCGGGTTGGAGATCGGGGATCAGTCTCAAAGCCTTCTCGACTTCAGAAGAGGAGGGGGAAGCTTGACCTCCCACTTGAGCTTGAACCAATGAGGAAGGCAGTGCCTTGGTAGGAGCCAGTTCTTTAGCGGATGAAGAGGGTGAAGGCATCTCCAATCTTGGAATTTTAGCCCGGGTGATAGGACCACTCCCAGAGCTGGCCTGGGCCTTTCGCTTGCCAGATTTACCGCCCTTCATCAATTTCTCAACCTTAGCCTGGAGCTCTTCAGGAGTAGACTTCATGGTGGAGGGACCTGGAAGGTCTGAGTTGAATCAGGAGAGAATAAAAAAAAAAAAAAAGAGGAGGAGAAAGAAAGTGTTAATGATATTACCTTCTTCAGGGCCTACGGCAGATATTGGAATAGCTAAGGTCGCCGGGGGGGGCTCAGGCCTAACTCCACTAGATATCGAGGCTCAATGAGATCAACGTATCTCTCTGGCTTGATTTTACCCAATTTCAAAAGCACATTGTTATCTTCAGGATGAGCTCAGGTCGACCACCTAAAAAAAAAAATGCAAGTAAGAGCAAAGCAAGAGGCTCATAAGTTCCAGATCAGAGCTCAGCCAGCTTGAGTAAAGACTCACCCAAGTTTTCTGGTCTAGACCAGGCCGTAGGGATACCCAGAGTATCTGTTTTATCAGCATGATTATACTCCCAATTAGTACCCCCAATAAAAAAGAAGTGTTTTTTCCACCCTTTGTGAGAAGATGGGAGGTCGGTAATAATCTTCCTAGCAGCGTTTCGCTTAGAGATATACATAAAGCTTTCAGAAGAGGTCAGCTTGACATTGAAAAGTTCCATAAGCAGAGAGATGCTAGGAACTCCGAGTTTATGCTTGTTAAAGATGACTAAAAGGCCTACCATAACGCCATAGAAATTGGGGGAGAGCTAGGAAGGGCATACATTGAAGTGCTGCAGAACAGCCTTGATAAAGGGGTGCAGGGGAAAGCGAAGGTCGTTCTCAAAAGCAGCAAGGAAGAAGCAGACCCTCTTACGCACTTGTTCTACGTAATAGATGGACTTATCCGGGCACCAGGGTTCGACTCTAGGAGGAAAACCGTATCGAGCTTTGTAAGCTCTCATCAATGCAGGGGCCTCTCTACTATAGCACACGGACTCAGCACACCTAAAGGCAGCCCCCAGGTATGAAGATTTATCAGCAACCCCGACTCCACTCACCTTGCCCTTACCTTTGTCAGGCTTGGGGGGCACGGGAGAAGATGTAGAAGGGGGCTCCTCAGTGCCGACCTCGGCTTCCACAGCCTCCACACCAGGAAAATTGTCAATCTCATCACCTACATCCCATAAATCGGTGTCCTCAGACCGATCGCCTAGTAGAGAAACAGAGGAACGAGTAGCACCAGAAGAGGCAGACATGATTGGGCAAGAAAATGGAAGATTAAAGGAGCGGTAAAGGGAGGGAACACTAATCAAACTCTCTCTAATAACCCTAGGGTCAGCACAATAGCTCCCAATAGCAAGTATGTGCACAATAGAGCTCCAATCCACAAAATGAGGAAGAGGGGATAGACAACAATCACGATTCCAGCAATAAAAGAACCGAAAAGACCAAAAACGTAATAACCACCTCGAACTCGAGGGATCCAGAACGAGGAAAGAGGCGAAAAGGGGGCAGAAAGAACGTACCTAGTTGGGAGAGAGCGACGAACAACAATCCGGGGTCAAGTCAAAAGGGGAAGCACTGTGAGTCCTCGAATCGAACACAGGAAAGCCGATTTTGAGTAAGAATCAGAAAGCTTTGAGATAGAAAGCCGAGGATTCGCAGAAGCAAGAAGTTCGAAGAACAGAGAAGAAGTTGAACAGTGGGAAAAGGCAGTTCAGGCAGCCGTTTGGGTATTTAAAGCTTGAAAGACGTGGGCTGGAACGTGCGCGGGAATCGAGGAAAGCCATGATTAATACAAACCGTCAAAGGGCTTCAGTCACGTGCAAGTCAGGGTCAGTCATACGCAGGTCTAGCTCAGTTTGAGAAATAGCACATCCCCTGCTCAAGCTCGCTTGAACCAAGGGCTGGGGGCAACTGATGATACTCAAAATAAACCCCAAACATGAGCTCAGGAAATGAGCTCAGCTCAGGAGCTCGGAGAAGGAAAGCAGAGCTCATCCAAGCCATAATCAGAGCTCGTCCAGCCAGTACTGGAGCTCCCCCGAGCAAGATAATAGGGGAAAAGATGAGGAGACAGCAAGATGATAGAGGACACCTCCGGAGTAGAAGCCAAGCTGGAACCGAGGCGTAAAACTCTTAACCAACCAAGATCCTCTCCTTGTATTAAGGAGGATTCCATGGTAGAAGGCGAAGATCTCGGGATATAGACCGGTAAAGCCAAGCCGTGTGGAGTTTAGGTAACTCCGAGATTAAAGAGAGAGGGGGGGAAGATCCCTTCATTATAGGAAGTAAAGTCGGATTAGAGGTAAGCAGGAGGCTATAAAAGGGGGGTAGGCCTCCATTGAAGGGGAGTAGGCAATAGAGCCACAAAGAACCCTAATTCCCTCCTGACTACGCTGTAACACATTCAACACAATCAATAACAAAGTAGGAGCTAGAGACTCCATTGCAGAGTGGACTAGCCGAGCTCTCAGGCCGGTGAACCACTGTAACTCCTTTGTGTGATCTCCCTTTCCTCCATTCCCTAAAACGTCAACCAGCATTATTTGGCATGAGCCTTGTAGCTCAGACACCACATTTAATCTCACATATATCTGTACCCTTAGCTCATTTTCAGTAGATAACACATATCTCAAATTTGTATCCCAAATATGTATCCTAAATCAATAAAGATGGTTGGATCAGTGGGTCCCAATTAAAAAAGTTGGTGGGACCTATTCATCCAATGGTTCCCATTTATCTGGGATACACATTTGAAATACAAATTTGGGATATAAAACATTCCTCTTTTGAAATTAATTTTGGGTCTCATCAAATATTAGAATTTAGTGTTGACCTAATAGTTCTAATGAAGTCACATCATTAGGTCAATAAATTATGTCAAAATTTTAGATCCAGATAGCATTACTCTTATAATTTTTGTGGATCATTTACTATTTTTGTTGTAACTCGTGATCGATTCTAGAAATATTATGATCAATCATTATATTTTTCAAAGCGATGATAAATTACCACAAAAATAATAATTTTGCCTCAAAAAATTATTTGAATCTTAAAAATTATTGCATGACTTTGGTTGTAAATAAACTCATAAACTTATATCAAAACTCATAAAACTTATAAAACTTGGAGTTACAGTACCGAAAAAAATATTTCGGTACCACAGTGATAGTGTTCTCCGAGAGATAAAAACACGATAATAATGACTTAAATAGTTAAATCTCTTAGAATTGTGATCAAATAACAACTCAAAATTTTTTTAGTTACGGACATTTTAATTATAATAAATATTTTAACTATAACTATATTTTGACTATAGAAATATTTTAATCATCAATTTATATTTTCATCATAATAAATATTTTAATTATTTATTTATATTTTAATCAAAAATAAAAAATGAGTAATGCTATTACGCCCTAAAAATCTGAAATAATGATGAGGCGGCAGGTATGTGAGACAAAAATATTGTTCTGGTTGTAACAGTTGGACTTCTTCATCGAAATTCTATTATTTGACACAACATTAAGTGAATAGATACCAACATTAGAATTCTAGTATTTTTGGCATTTTCTCTATTTTTGGGATGAGTTTGCATTCTATTTTTGAAGTTAATTTATAACTTTTTAAGGTGTTTACTATCGATACCAACATTTCAAGATTAATCTTAAACACCCCAAAAAGGAGTAATTTGACTCCCAAAATTTATAATTTTATTCCAAAAAGTTATAACGTGATGTCAAAAAATTGTAACTTTATATTGTAACTAAACTCTCAAAAATTGTATTTTTCACCCATAAAAATTATAAATTTCGGTATAGTACTTATGTCAGTAGTGTAATGAAACCCTCATTTTTGTTATAAATATTGTTAATGTTTTAAAAATGATAAAAAAAAATTTGAACCATCTACTACATTTTATTAGTCGAATTGTTACCATCCAATTCACCCCCTCAAACTGGAGCGGTGAGGAGGTGAAATGCCTAGTCATTAATTAACCAGAACTCAATCTGAACTCAACTTAAAATACTTTAGATTTGGTTAAATATTTTCAATATTTAGGTTAGGTTTAGATAAAAAAATCTCTACCCAATTTAATTTCGGACACTACTCGGATTCGAGTCCCGGATTTCCAACCCAACTTGAATTAGTGAATCTAGGTTGAAACCGAATTGAATCTAAATTTTGACGGAGTTGTGTAACCAGATAATCAAATTTAAGTTTCACCTTAAATTGGAACTGAATTTAACCCAAATTACAAACAAAATTTTTAAATCTGAGTTTCAACACGAATTATGTAACCCGGACTCAAAAAATTTAGGGTTAATACCAAAAAAAAACCCATTGTACTTAGGGGTGGAAGCAGATAACCTCCCACCTCCCTCAACTTTAAACTTTTTCACTAAACCTCCTTGAACTAAAAAACAATATGCAAAAGTTACAGATCCCACCAAAAATTAAGTATATTGACCGAAAATTATGCAAAAGTTAAAAATTCTAAGTATATATGTTTTAACTTCGAAAACTTTCAAATTGATCAGAAATTCTACTTTACATTTCTAAAACATGTCAACTGAATGATTAATTAATACAACTTTATTTGAACATTACATTATTGACCGAGAATGTAAATCTAATTGAGCTTAGAATTAGACTTGTAGAATAGAACATATAGTTTGTATCATAATGAGTACCAACAACACAATAGCACCACTAAATGAGATAATAGACCACATACTGCTGAAATAATTACGCTTTAATTTGGACATCCATATATGCCAATGTTGTTCGCAGTTCTTGTTTATTTCTTTGAAAACTCCAGTGTAACAGAAAATCGTAGAATCTAGGATGACGTGATCTATCAATTTGTTGAACATGTTAGACACCATTTTATCATCACTTAATCAGTTATCAATAACTCCATAGTGTCGAAGTATTTTAACATCCTTTGGAGAATTGATGAGACGACCTATAAACACCACGTAATCGGTCACATAAGTTGGTTCGGCTCCTTCAATGTATTGCTCGTATGCAATCATATTTCTAAAGAACCACTCCGGAATATCATCAATTTTCTAAGGGAGGATTATCACGATTGCATTTTCTAACTTTATATCAAACTAATTAAGAGAAACTTTATATTTCCTTCTCGAATTTTATCCCACCTTTTCTAAGCTCTGTGGTTCGGGGTGGTAATTTCTGACACAACACAACAATACGACTTGAACTCGACACAAAATTAGTGGGTTAGGATTGATCATTTCTCAACACAAACATGTAAATGACATGACCCGTTAACACGAATAATAAATGGGTTAGGTTAGTGTCAAACACAAAATTGACACGATTAACATATTCAAGTAATATTATAAAAATAAAATGCTAATTATTTATTATTGTTTATTAAGCATTGACATAATTGTTGTACAAAAAATATATTTTTACTCATCATTATTGTTATGTTTATTAAGTTAATTTTTAATTTATAAAAAAGTATGAACATGGATTCAATTAATTGGTAATAGAATCGTAGACTTAAATCTTAGCGTTAAGTTTTTTATTTGAAGTTGATATGAGTCAACACGAATACGAACACGAACCCAACAAGAAAATATATAGGTAAATCGATACGACACAATTAGTTAAATAGGTTAAGCTAGGGTTGAATAGTACTCGACACGAACCCGCAATTACACGATACGACACGAGCCCAACACGACACGACACGATTGTCACCATATATGTGGTACATGTCATGAAACTCCATTCCCTTCCTTGGCGTGTATCAATATTCCCACAAGGAAACCTTTTCAAAAAAGAAGAACACCAGGTATCATGAAAGAGGCCAGAATATGTTCCACATTATTTCTTGGAATCCTGGAAATGTCAAAAATACAAATAGTTGAGGACTTTGTCAAATATATTGTCTAGTGGGTTCTGTTGGTTTGGATCTTAGGTCATGTCGAAGAAAAAAGGAATTGAAGTTGATTCTGAAATAAGAGTAAATAACGTTCTATAGTCTGCCCAATATAAAAAATTTTCTAAATAATGTTGTTTGTGCCTCCAATTTGTTAATATTTAACCTTGCGGAATAACTCAATAATAAAGTACCCGTCAAGTAGAATAATTTCCACAAACTTATTCTTCTTTAGTTTAATTGGTTATGTATAACATTTGCTTGCATTCCCCTCCAATTCTTGTAAGGCTATGACATATCTATCCACATTCGACTTATTTCTTCATTTAAGCAACTCTTGTAGGTACCATAGTTTATGCTTTTTCATCATTTATAGGCTAATTTTACGATAATAATAAGGACCAATTGTAAGCATTTCCGGTTCATAGACTTTCTTACTTTTCCTTGCGTGGTTGGTCATTTAATTTGAAGATATAAGGGTCAAAGGGTGGACATGGAAAGGAAAGCAAGCTTTCTGTCAATATGAGTGGATAGCTGAGACATCTGCTTCATTTTAAAGCACAAAACTATCTAGCAATTTGTCAAAATCTATTTCACTTCTCCTGCCATAAACAAAAACAAAATGAAAAAACTATGAAACAACTTACAAAAGATCTCACATAAAGCAATAATTTAATTTCTATATAGTGAGCTTTTCTTTCTTTTTTTTCGCAAAGCCACCCAGTGTGGGTGGGGGGTTTGGCAGGACCCCTATCTGTATATATAACTAAAAGGGAAAAAGTACAAGGGAGGAGGACAAAGAGTCAAGCCTCCAGAAGTACAAAGTGAGAGGATTAAAGCAAAAGCAAGGTGGTGACTCACCACCAAAAACATTAAAACAAAGTGGGGACTCCCCACAGAACAAAATAACTGAAAACATAAATGAAAATAAAAAACTCACCGAAAAACGTGAGGAGTCTGTCGAGCATCCAAGGCGAGGATGCCAGCAATCCCAGAAGGAAGGGATGAAGAATCAAGAAATCGCTGATTGAGCTGCTGAGAACAAGTCCAATTAGCCATGAAGTCGGCAGCCTGATTCGCCTTTCGCAGGACGTGGCAGATGCGAGCCGAGAGAGAAGCACACAGAAGCCGAATCCGAACAAGCAAGTAAGCATAAACCCAGCATCCAGTACCCTAAGAATAAACCCAAGAAACCACTGTAGCTGAATCTGACTCCACTACTGCTTGGTTGTTTCTGTTGTGGTATATCCCAACCTCCTAATATCATCCCTCAATGCGTATAGTCTATGTGTGGAGGGGAGTGTCACTCTCTCTTGGAATGATGTCAAAAGAAAGGGCAACAGAATGGTGGAATGAATGAAATGTGTGTGTGTGTGTGAAAAAAAATGCTTCTCAAGCGCAAGAAGACTTTTGTGTGTCGTGTTTTACTTGAAACCGTATTCCAAGGTTGTCTCCTCAGGGAAGGAGGTGAATCGTGTAGAAGGTAATTTTTGGTGAAAGAAAAGTGTAAAATATTTTGTTGTTTGAAGTTGGTTTGTGATTTGTGTTGTGATGAAATTGAAATGGGAAACAAGTGTTGGCTAATCAAAAGGTTTCACTCCAATGGGAATGTCAAGTCGACTCGAACCCTTCCTCCAATGGTGCATAGATGAACGATTGATTCATGGGAAGCGAGGGACGAGATGGAAGTGAAGATCCAAGCATAACCTGTGACAAGTCTACGGGATATCAAAGACTCACACCATGTCCTCTCTCAACCCAGTTAAACCGAACCATCGTACATCAAGGGGAAGAAAGCAGATGAGTTGAAATGGCATACCCAAGAGGAGGTCTCCCTTTGATTAGCCAACTTAAAGATTTAGCTACTCATGCTTAAGGTAAAGACAACAATGTAATGAAAAGACATTATGAAGAAATGAAGATTGGAGCTAAGCATAAATGAAATGTATCAATATAACTTCCGGATAATTTATACATGTTCATCACCTCTTGCTAAATAGTGAATGAGAAACTACTCACTCTTCATTGTTTTGGTAAAGCTAGAAAAGTAAGTGATGCTCATCCCTCCAAGTAGAGGAATTACAAGGTAAAAACATATTACACAAGGAACCGATCTTCGACAAAGAATGAGTGAATCACGTTCCACCCTTCACGGCTTTCGTAAAGCTCTAGAAAAGTGGAAGAGTTTCACTCCTCTAAGGGAAGAAGGAAGCTCAACAATGGAAGTAAAAGAAAGCCATAATACAATAAAAGAAAGCAATAATACAAGAAAGTAAAGAAAGCAATAACTATTTGGAGGGTTTTCCACAACCAAGATGATCTTTACAAGAAAGATGATACAAGAGAAAAAAATATGATTTTTACAAGACCCAATGGGTAGTATTTATAGGCAACCAAAAGATGCCATTTACAAGCCCCAAGAAGATGCCCTTTATAAGCCCCAAGAAGAGCTTCAATTACGCTTTGATCCCCCTTTGTTTTGAGCTTTAATAATTGGCACCCTATAGTTGTAGCTTTGACACAATTGGCTCCCCAGTAATTTTGACGCACAAAATCCTTAAAAGAACAACAATTAATGTATTATTCCTACTTCACACACTAACCCTAATTTGACTTACTTTGAGTAGTTTAACTTTGTTTTACTAACACAATTGACCTATTAACTTAATTAAATTATGCATTAATTAGAGTTAATCACACCCCCCCCCCAACCTAAACATTACTAGTCTCTAGTAATAAATAACAACATAACAAAATAAAATCACTTTCGTAGATAACACGATTACATTTAGCATATGCAACAAGCCGTTAAACCCCTAGGTGATCCCTAGTGTACGAGTTTTGTCGCGTGAAGGTTTCCAGTGAAACTACCTACAAACTCCAGTTAAAAAGATGTGTATATGAGTTAGCACCATGATCGTTGAGACACCCCATCCCTTAGTTAAATTTTTATTTTTTTTTATTATTTATTTTTTTATTTTTATTATTATTATTATTATTATTATTATTATTATTATTTTAAAAGACTTCTCTGTCATATGTACGTACTATATGCAAAAATAAACACTTGTTATATTGGCATTTGAAATTTCCTATGTAGTAAGAATAATCATTCTAGCGACAAGAGTTATTATATAACAAAAACTCTTCTTTTCAATCTTTCATGGATAGCTTTGATTTCACAATTCTCTCTTAGAAATCTCTCAGCAAAAATTCTCTCCGATTATAGTGACTTTTCTCTCAAAAGCATGTGATTAGAAGACGGATAATTGTAAATTTACATGCTCAAAATTTACGGGAATGAAAACCAAGGAAACAGACTAATCATGTTTGGCATAATCTCATGGAAGAATATTGATACAAATAAAGTAATACTAGTTAACATACCCCAGTTTTTGGTCGACAATACACACATGCATCAGACTTGAGATCAATTAGGGCTTTGTATAGGTTGTAATGTGGCCAGAGGTCAGTGGCTAACGAAATGACGTCAATGGTATTCAAAAACTATCCCCTTTTTAATGTAGTGTAGCACACCTCTTTCTTTCTTTTCGATCTTTTGCCTAGAAATGGTATTTCTTTCTTTCATTTTTCTCATTTTTCACTTTCTTGGCAATTCCCTATTTTTCTGTTTCTCTTCTTTCTCGGTTGTTCCCATCGACTTTTCTTTCATTGAACAGTACCCACCATCGTCTTTCTATTTCTCTTGCTTTTCTACATCATACTGATTTATGAGAAGGTGCAAGAAAATTAGATAGCAAGGTATGTCAAGTATATTCTCCTGTGGCTCGGTTATCATATGGGTTTCTTGAAGAAGAAATCATTCATTGAAGGCTCAAACATGGCTAACTAGGGATATAATTTCGTAGAAGCAATGACTAAGGCTCAAAATCAAATCAAAGATTGCCTAAAATCATTTCTCAAGTATGTGCCTATGTATGTGTCGCATGCAAAGGTTCTCTATGGGATATGTCAATAGATCACTTTAGTTGCATTAATCAAAGCAAGTTTAATGAGATTATTCAAAAATTGAAAGTGAAAGAGTTTACTTGAGTAAATGTTGATTGTCTCTCAGAAAGCATTGCAAGACTCAAAACTTACCATGGTATTCTTCGTTATCTCCACTGGTTATGTCAGGTTTTCAAAGAATTTCGGTTATATATCACTTCTATTTTCGAGTCTGGTCATTCTGTACCTTAAGAATAACAAATATCAATGTACATTTGACATTTAAGCATAGAGAAAATACCATTTGAACTTGAAAAACTATGGCGTCTCAGGATAAGTCCCTACCCACACTACAGGTTGGCATTTTAGGACATTCCTTACTCAGTCCACATCTTTATTTTAACAAAAAGACTTTGTACATCTAAAAAAAATATTTACAGTTTTTACAAAAAAGCGTTCGGACCATTAACCTTCATCCCCAAAACACGTTTTTCCACAGTTTTGTCATTATTAGTCAAAATCTAATCTGAGTCATTGCTTGTGTCTATGTCATTATTAGTAACCTTTCCAACTTCTTGTCGCACATAACGTGTAAGTCCCGGACTGGTATAAGATGGCGTGTCAGAAAAATCCTTACTCTGCCCATACACTATCTAGTTTAATCGATCGGTTGCACGACCCGAAATTGGTTCAGAACACTGATTGTATTTTTTCATGTGAAAGATCCTGCCACACTGTTTACAGGCACCAAGCTTTTTGGCCCGACGACGCTTAGCAAAAGTGCTTCTACCGCACAGTGGTTTCGCTTGTTGTTCTCGGATTTCGATTTTTCTCACAACTCTTGCCTTTCTCATTATCACAGCATGCACATCAGATGGAAAAGTTCGTAAAACGCCTAAACTGAACCAAAAAAGTTTACTATCCATGCTTGCTAAACTAAAGACACCCTATCTGATTCTTTAACGTCTGCCAGTTACAAAGACGATTGAAGCTGTATTCGATATGATCATGAAATATAAGCAAAAATACTGTAAAAATACGCAATCTAGAATAAAAATAAACAGAACTTTTTTTTTTTACTAGAACAAACTGGAACTGGTAGATCACACCCCCCAACCTAAACTGAAAATTGTCCCCAATGTTTCAAATTTACCAGTGTATGGAGTTTGGAAATGAAGTTGTAAGGTAGAGATCTGTTCATCTGTCGAGACCTACAAACAAAACAAAACAATTAATCATCTCTAGGGAGATCTGGGCTAGGCTGGAAATCCCTCACCCTAAGTGCGAGCAGAAGAAGAGCACTCATGTACAAATACAAGACAAATTATTAAACAAAGGACTGGGTCTTCGGGGTATATGGTCATGGATTTGTAGGAGGTGGGTTGTTTTTACAAAGAACAGAGAGAACAATGAAGAAGAAAAAGAAAAAAAAGAATAAAAGAAGAAGAAGGGGGGGCCAACACCGGTGGATGGGGGAAAAGGGAAAAAGGGTTGGAGGCCTTATAAAGGCATCCCATTGAATTTTTTTTTTTTTTTTTTTTTTTTAGTGTCGGCAAACGCGAATATTCGCGCGAAATATTCCTACAAAACTGGTGTAAGATGCAAATGGTGGTGCACCTCACCCCCCCCCCCCCCCAACTTGATTCATGCATTGTCTTTAATGCAACAAAAAGCTATGATATTCAATGACGGACAGTAAAAAGATGAGTAGGGTTAGAGAACACCTCGCACTTGAGCTTTGACTAACGCACCAGTATCTGAAACTAAAAAAAAATGCTATACGACCAAGTAAGTAACACGAAAAATAAAAATAATATGAGTAAATAAAAAAGACTGTACACTAAAAAGCATAAAAACTGGTTACTCTTCCACGAATTCCGGATACACCGGATCCGTCAAGTCTTCCTCCACTCCTTGTCCTTTAAAACCCTCGAAAAATGACTTAAGTCTTTAGCCATTGACCTTGAATGTCTGGTCATTCTCGGGGTTTGTGACTTCCACAGCTCCATTGGGGTAGGCCACCTTGACAAGATAGGGGTCATTCCAACGGGATCAGAGTTTGCCTTGGAAGATCAAGAGACGAGAGTTGTACAAGAGCACTTTTTGGCCGGGCTCAAATGACTTCCGTATAATGGATTTGTCATGAAAGATCTTAGCTCGCTCTTTTGAAATTTTAGAGCTCTCATACGCGTCTTTTCCAATTCATTCAATTCTAGCTTCCTATGCTCTCCGGCCATCCTCAAATTGAAATTCAAAGTCTTAATGGCCCAATAGGCCTTGTGTTCCATCTCAACTGGCAAATGGAAAGCTTTTTCATAGATAATCCAGTAGGGAGACATGCCTAAAACAGTCTTGTAGGTGGTACGGTAAGTCCATAGGGCATCGGTCAGTCTATTTGACCAATCTTTCCTATTTGGATTCACCGTCTTTTCTAAAATATTTTTGATCTCCATATTGGCCAACTCAACTTGGCCATTGGTTTGTGGGTAGTATGCAGTGGACACCTTATGTGTGACGCCATATTTAAATATTAAATATGCAAATGGCCTATTGCAGAAATGTGATCCACCATCACTTATCATTGTACGAGGCATCTCAAATCTCGTAAAAATGTTCTCCTTGAGAAACTTGACTACAACCCGATGGTCATTAGTCTTGGTTAGGATAGCCTCCACCCATTTGGACATGTAGTCCACTGCTAGTAGAATGTATAGATAGCCAAACGACATAGGGAAGGGACCCATGAAGTCAATACCCCAACAATCAAATATTTCGATAACAAGCACAGGGGAAAGGGGCATCATGTTCCTTCGGGTCACGCTACCCAAACGTTGGCATCTATCACACTCTTTACAAAATGAAATACAATCATTTATAAGAGAGGGTCAATAAAAACCTGACTGAAGAATTTTTTCCGAGGTCTTTTTCGTCGAGAAATGGCCACCTCATGCTTGTGAATAACAGAATGTAAGGACATCCTGCTGTTCATTCTCCGGTACGCATCTACGCATGACTTGGTCGGGGCAGTACTTGAATAGGTACGGGTTGTCGAAGTAGAAGTACTTCACATCTGCCATAAATCTTCTTCGATCCTCTGGGCTCCAATGCAGTGGTATTTGTCCTGTTGCAAGATAATTACATATGTCAGCATACCAAGGAAAAATAGAATGAATTGAAATTAAATGTTCATCAGGGAAGGAATCAGGGATAGGAATGTTCTCATCGGCCTCTTGCACCACTAGTCGGGACAAATGGTCCGCCACCACGTTCTCCACTCCTTTTTTGTCTTTGATTGTCGTATTGAACTCTTGGAATAGGAGGATCCACCTGATAAGTCTCGATTTGGCATCCTGCTTAGACAACAAATACTTCAAGGCAGGGTGATTAGTATAGACAACTATCGGTGAACCAATGATGTAGGACCGAAATTTATCCAATGCAAACACTACGGCTAGCAGCTCTTTTTATGTGGTAGTATAATTCATTTGAGCTTCATTGAGTGTCTTGCTAGTGTAGTATATTACATAAGGTCTATTCTCCTCGCTTTGACCGAGCACTGCGCCGACCGCGTAATCACTTACGTCGCACATAAGCTCAAAAGGTAAATCCCATTTGGGTGGTCGCATAATTGGAGGTGTGGTAAGCATGCTTTTGAGTTTTGTAAAAGATGCCTCACAACTATCCGACCACTCGAATGGGACATCTTTAGATAATAAATTGGTCAAAGGTTGGGCCAATGCACTAAAATTTTTAATGAAGCAACGGTAAAAACCAGCATGGCCCAGAAACGACCTGATATCCTTGACGACTCTTAGCGTAGAGAGGTTGGAGATGGCCTCCACCTTTGATTTGTCAACTTCGATACCCCTTGCCGAAGCTATATGGCCGAGAACAATTCCCTCTGTCACCATGAAGTGACACTTCTCCCAATTGAGGACTAAGTTCTTTTCCTCGCATCTCTCTAGAACTTTCTCTAAATTTCCCAGACATCCTTCAAATGAATCCCCGAACACTGAAAACTCATCCATAAAGACCTCTATTATCTTCTCCACCATGTCACTGAAGATCCCCATCATGCAATTTTGAAAAGTCCTTGGGGCATTACATAGCCCAAAAGGCATGCGACGGTAGACAAATGTACCGTAGGGACAAGTGAAGTTGGTCTTCTCCTAATCTTCCAATGCAATCTCGATTTGATTGTAGCCGAAATATCCATCTAAGAAGCAATAGAATAAATGCCCCGCTATTCGTTCCAACACTTGGTCGAGGAATGGCAATGGGAAGTGGTCTTTTCTTGTGCATGCATTGAGCTTGCAGTAGTCAATGCATACTCTTCATCCGGTGATCACCGTTGTTGGAATAAGCTCATTATCCTCATTTGTCACTACGGTGACTCCCGACTTCTTGGGGACTACTTGCGTGGGGCTAACCCACTTACTATCGGCAATTGGAAAGATGATGCCCACGTCAAGTAGCTTTAAGACCTCGTCTCTCACCACATCCTTCATGATTGGGTTCAACCTTCTTTGTGGTTGTCGAGACAGCTTGGAGTCGTCTTCAAGATAGATTCGGTGTGTGCAAATGATGGGGCTTATACCTTTGATGTCGGCAATTGTCCAACCAATCGCCCCCTTATGTCTCCTCAACACTTCCAAGATATCTTCTTCTTGCTTTGGATCCAAGGTTGAGCTAATCACCACCGGAAAGGTCTTATCCTCCCCAAGATATGCATACTTAAGATGAGATGGCAATGGCTTCAACTCCAACATGGGTTTTTGTACATCCGATGGAAAGATCTTCTTTTCTTGAAGTGGAAGCTTCTCAAATGTAGGGATCCATTTGTCTACCCCTTTCAAGCTCTCCAACTCCTCTTTCTTATTAAACTCGTTCATAACAACAAATCCCTCATCTTCCAACTTGAAGGTATTCATTAACTCTAAGTGCTCCTCTACCAAGGTATCAATCCTATTGACTTCGTGCATCTCCTCATCATCCCCTGGTTGCTTGGATAAGTTGAACACATTGAGATCCATAGTCATGTTCCCAAATGCTAGCTTCATAAGACCATTCCTGCAGTTAATCACAGCATTAGATGTGGCAAGAAAAGGTCTACCAAGTATTACAGGGATTTGGGAGCTAAGATTTACAATCGGGTGAGTGTCAAGCACAATAAAATCAACAGGAAAATAAAATTTATCAACTTGCACTAAGACATCCTCAACTACTCCCCTTGGTGTTCGGATACTACGGTCCGCCAGTTGAAGTGTGATTGGAGTAGGCTTCAATTCTTCGAGCTGAAGTTGTTGGTACACTGAGTATGGAAGGAGGTTCACACTAGCCCCCAAATCAAGGAGGGCTTGCTCCACCCGGTAATTTCCTATGGTTATGGCAATGGTGGGACAACCGGGGTCTTTAAACTTCAGAGGAGTGTTTGTCCTCAAAATCGAGCTCACTTGCTCGGTAAGGAATGCTTTCTTGTGGACATTCAACCTCCTCTTTACGGTACATAAATCCTTCAAAATCTTGGCACATGAAGGGATTTGCTTTATGGCATCGAGGAGTGGGATGTTGATCTTAACCTGCTTGAACATCTCAATTATATCAGAATAGTTAGTCACCTTGATGGGTGGCTTCAAACGATTAGGAAAAGGGACATGAATAGGAATAGGAGAAACAAACACATTTTCATCAATCAATTTTTCTTTCTCAACCACCTCACTTTCTTTCTTTTCACTCACCTCACCCTTGTCGGTGTCACCATTGGTCTCTTTTTTATTTGGCAATGTGACCTTGGGTGAGGCCTTTGGCACAATGGTCTTATCAATTTCCTTGCCACTTCGAAGGGTGGTGACTGTTTTGAGTTGCTCACAACTCTCTCTTAAGGGCTCCGATGACTCAACAACATGTTGACCTCTAGGGTTCTCTTGGGGTTGAGCGGAGAATTTCTCTTTTTCTTGTTATGATGCCCCCATGGAGTTTGTCAAATTCGTGAGTTGGGTCCTAATGTCATTAAGAGCTGTGGCATTTTGGTTATTGATGGCAGTTTGAATTTGAATGAAAGCATGAACCACATCCTCCAAATTCCTCTTATGGGGAGGTTGGTAGGTGGAAGAATTGGATGGTCCTTGTTGGGAGAAGCTTTGGGGAGGTGGACTTGGTGAAAAATTCTGTGGTAGTGGGTTTGACGAGTACCCTTGCGGATTGGAACGGGGGTATTGGGAGCTAGATGCTTGCCCTTGGCCTTGATATTGATTTTGCTTAGGAGGTACGGGAGGTGTGTATGCATTAGACCCATGAGCAGTGGGGTTCTCATTTCTCCAACTAAAATTAGGGTGATTGCTCCACCCCGAATTATAAGTGTTTGAATGTGGAGAGAATGATTGTCTTGGTTGGTTAAAGGCATTGACTTGCTCGTGATACACTTCCTTAAGTGCCAGAATGTTAGGGCACTCCGATATGGAATGCTCCACACTCTCACAAATTAAGCAAAACTCCTCTATCTTTGAAACATTTGACACCTCGTGCCTCCTATTGACTTCAAGACTTTCAACCTTCCTAGACAATTTGGCAATTTTGGAAAGCAAGTCTTCCCGGTCTCTCAAGTCATACATCCCTCCCCCTTGTGATTGACTACTACCCGGAGACGTCCTAGGTACATTGTTGGGATTCCTAATGTCCCAAGATTGTGCATTCTGGGCCAATGTACTAAAGTAGTCAAGGGCCTCATCGGGGTCTTTGTTTAAGAATTCGTCATTGCACATCATGTCAATGAATTGTCTATGGCTCAGTGTGATTCCTTCATAGAAGAAACTTACCAATTGCCACGATTCAAAGCCATGATGTGGTTTGGATTGAATTAATTCCTTGTAGTGATCCCAACAATGATAGAATTGCTCATTAGGCTTTTCCGATAAGTTTTGAATTTCTTTTTTTAAAGCGGTGGTTCTATGAAAAGAAAAAAATTTATTCAAAAACTCTGAAAGCATTAAAGCCCAAGAGGTAATGGATAGAGATCGCAAGGAATACAACCACATTTTGGTTTTGTCCTTGAGGGAAAAGAAAAACAATTTTAATCGAGCTATTTCTTCCATAGCATAGTTAGCATTGAAGCAACTATATCCTCAAATTCCTTTATGTGCAAATAAGGGTTTTCCTTTTCAATTCCGTGGAATGTAGGAAGTAGTTGCGTCATCCCTGGCTTAACTTGGAAGAGCTGAGCTTGGACCTGTAAGAGGATGCATGAAGGTGTGGCACCATAAGTTGGTTGAAGAAATTCCCTCATTGACCTCGCCGGAGGATCAATTTGGATATTGTTCCCTTCATTTCTAGGAGGGGGGAATTGCATTCGTGGATGGGCATTTCAGGTTCTTGCACTCCCCCACCCTTTTGCACATTAGGGTTGACATTCACATTCTCAAAATTATCAATCGTATTCTCGGGTGGGTCTTGGTCAATGTTCATGTCGGGGGCTAAAGGTTGTCTTACTAGTCGGTTTAGTTCGTCCCGTCCCCACATGTAACAAAACTATCTACAATTGAAAATGAAAACAAACAAAAGTATATACAAGGATCAACGTACCTCAGCCCATGATGAACATCACGGGAATTACCTCCGTTGTCCGAAAATCACCTTCTTGATTCAACGCTTGACTTCCCCGGCAACGGCGCCAAAAATGCTTGGTTGTTCTGTTGTGGTATATCCTAACCTCCTAACATCATCCCTCAATGCATATAGTCTATGTGTGGAGGGGAGTGTCACTCTCCCTTGGAATGATGTCAAAAGAAAGGGTAACGGCATGGTGGAATGAATGAAATGTGTGTGTGTGTGTGTGTGTGTGTGTGTGTGTGAACAAAAATGCTTTCCAAGCGCAAGAAAAATTTTGTGTGTCGTGTTTTACTTGGAACCGTATTCCAAGGTCGTCTCATCAGGGAAGGAGGTGAATCGTGTAGAAGGTAATTTTTGGTGAAAGAAAAGTGTAAAATCTTTTGTTGTTTGAAGTTGGTTTGTGATTTGTGTTGTGATGAAATTGAAATGGGAAACAAGTGTTGGCTAATCAAAAGGTTTCACTCCAATGGGAATGCCAAGTCGACTCGAACCCTTCCTCCAATGGTGCATAGATGAACGATTGATTCGTGGGAAGGGAGGGACAAGATGGAAGTGAAGATCCAAGCATAACCTGTGACAAGTCTACGGGATATCAAAGACTCACACCATGTCCTCTCTCAACCCAGTTAAACCGAACCATCGTACATCGAGGGGAAGAAAGCAGATGAGTTGAAATGGCATACCCAAGAGGAGGTCTCCCTTTGATTAGCCAACTTAAAGATTTAACTACTCATGCTTAAGGTAAAGACAACAATGTAATGAAAAGACATTATGAAGAAATGAAGATTGGAGCTAAGCATAAACGAAATGCATCAATATAACTTTCGGATAATTTATACATGTCCATCACCTCTTGCTAAAGAGTGAATGAGAAACTACTCACTCTTCATTGCTTTGGTAAAGCTAGAAAAGTAAGTGATTCTCATCCCTCCAAGTAGAGGAATTAAAAAGGTAAAACATATTACACAAGGAGCCGATCTTCGACAAAGAATGAGTGAATCACGTTCCACCCTTCACGGCTTTTGTAAAGCTCTAGAAAAGTGGAAGAGTTTCACTCCTCTAAAGGAAGAAGGAAGCTCAACAATGGAAGTAAAAGAAAGCAATAATACAATAAAAGAAAGCAATAATACAAGAAAGTAAAGAAAACAATAACTACTTGGAGGGTTTTCCACAACCAAGATGATCTTTACAAGAAAGATGATACAAGAGAAAAAGATTATCTTTACAAGACCCAAGGGGTGGTATTTATAGGCAACCAAAAGATGCCCTTTACAAGCCCCAAGAAGAGCTTGAATTACGCTTTGATCCCCCTTTGTTTTGAGCTTTAATAATTTGCACCCTATAGTTGTAGTTTTGACACAATTGGCTCCCCAGTAATTTTGACGCACAAAACCCTGAAAAGAACAACAATTAATGTATTATTCATAATTCACACACTAACCCTAATTTGACTTACTTTGAGTAGTTTAACTTTGTTTTACTAACACAATTGACCTATTAACTTAATTAAATTATGCATTAATTAGGGTTAATCAACTACTAACTCTGAAGCTCCTAAATCTGCAGCCAACTCCAACCTAGCACAAACAGCCTGCATCTTCGCATACAGAATAGGTTGATGCCCCAGAAACAAGCCAAAAGCCCTGAGAACCCGACCCTGGTGGTCCCGAATAACACCCCCTGCCACAGACAGCCCCGGATTGCCTTTAGAACAGCCATCAGCACTAATCTTCAGGCAACCTAGTACAGGACGAGTCCAAGCAACCAAGCGAAGAGGCCGAGGCCGAGGAACCAAGACCCTAAGAGAACCCACAAACTCAACCGACTCATCCCGACGCAACTGACTCGGAGCAAACCCAAAAACAAGCTCAATCAACTGCATATCGGTCATAACCCTCTGAACCACAACAGGCACCTAAAAGGCCCGGCCATAGAACCTATAAGCATTACGCGTCTTCCATAGGTGCCACAGAATAAAGCATGGTAGCAGTACCCGCACGTGACCTGCAGAAGGAGCAAAACGCCGCCAACGAAGCATTATAGCATAAGGAGACTGAAACGGCCAAGATCTGATCCCAAACATCTGATAAATGTGACCCCACACCTGAACTGCAAGCGGACAATCCAAAAAAAGATGTTTAAGAGTCTCAACAGCCCCACCACACACACACCGAGATACTACATGAAAACCCCATCTCTCTAAGCCATCATCTGTAGCCAGGAAACCATGAAACAACCGCCATATAAAGAAGGAGACCTGAGTCGGAATATACCTCTACCAGACACAAGAAAACTCAGCCCGAACTGGAGCCACACCCCGAATATCAGCCCAAGCAGTCCTCAAGGAAAAATCCCCATCCAAAGACAAACTCCACCTCATCTGATCAACCCCCTGATCCGGAATTGGAATCTGCACGATCTGCTCAACAATTGAAGAAGGAAAAACCCCCCAATAATCGGCCTCTGTCCCACTGCCGACCAGCCCAGTAAGCAGAAACAGGAACCCCAAGAACTGCCCCCGGACACACTAAAGCCAACGGGTAATCCCCCAACCAACAATCATACCAGAAACTGACCTCACCGGACCGTACTAACCATCTGATCTTCAGCTCAGCCACGGATCGAATCCCACACAATCGTCTCCAAAGAGGTGAAGCTGGGTAACGAAACTCAATCAGCCCAATATGGGTGGACCTACAGTACTTGGCCCTCATAAAAGTGGACCAAAGTGACTGTTGAGCACGAAAATTCCACCACAGCTTCACCTCACAAGCCTCAACTAAGTCAAAAAAAGAACGCACCCCTAAGCCGCCCTCCTCTACAGGGTAACATACCTCAGCCCAGTGACACCATTGAATCCTCCGATGGATAGCTATGTCACCCCACAAGAAACGAGTGAACATCCTCTCTAACTGGTGGAAAACATCCGCAGGAGGCCTCAGCACATGAAACAAGTGAATAGGCATCGATGCGAGTACATGACGAATCAAAGTGAGCTTACCTCCAAAGGAAAGCAAACAATTAGCCCATCCAGAAATTCGCTCACGCACCTTCCGAATCATCTCATCAAAGGACGAGATCCGGAGATAATCCAAGTAGATAGGACACCCCAGACAAATAAACGGAAGGTCATGCCTCTGAAAACCAGTGGTCTATCGTGCAATCACCTCTCTAGAATGCGAGGCACGTGAACTGATATAGAAACTGCTCTTGGCCTGACTAACTAACTGACCAGAGACAACCTCATAGTGATGAAGAAAATACATAACTCGCTGCAAGCTCGACCGGCACCCATTAGCAAAAATAATAATGTCATCAGAAAAAACCAAATGTGAAACCGAAACCCCAACTCCAGTACTATAAGCCACCCCCGGAAACCTAGCATACAAAGAGTCCAAGCCTCGAGAGAGATACTTTGCAGCAATGATGAACAAACAAGGAGAAAGGGGGTCACCCTACCGCAGCCCCCCTGCTACTAGAAAAAGCCCTGACTGACCCCATTCACCATCACAGAAAACGACGGCCCCAAATAGCCCGCCGAATCAAAGAAATCCAGCCTTCAAAGAACCCAAAAGCCTGCAACATCTGGAGGATGAATTTCCAATACATCTTGTCATATGCCTTAGCCATATCAAGCTTCAGCATGACATTCCCACCCCGGGAACCTCTCCCCAAATCACGAACCAACTCCTGAGCCAAAAGAACACTGTCCTGCAACACTCGGCTCGGCACAAATCCACTCTGCGTCGGTGATATGATACGCGGCAACAAGGATGACAGATGAGAAACGAGGATCTTCGTGATCACCTTGTTGCTCACGTTACATAAACTGATCGGCCAAAAATCTGCCCAAGTAGAAGGTGACTCCTTCTTGGGCAAAAGCACCACCAACGTGTTCATGAATCCTTGTGGCATAGGAGAACCCCGGAAGTAATCCTGAACTGCAGCCAGCAAATCTGCTCCCACAATGTCCCAACAAAACTGATAAAAGTGACTACAATACCCATCCGGCCCCGGCACACTATCAGAATCAATAGAGAACACGACCTGTCTCACCTCCTCCAAAGTCGGCATAGCACACAACCCAACATCATCAGCATCAGTCACAATAGCTAGAATAGCCGAAAAATCTGCAACCTCAACCAGACCAGCCCCCACAGAGAACAATCCCTGAAAAAATGACACTACCGAAGTGCCAATAGCCCCAAGCTCAGTAATCCACTCTGCGTCATCACCCCGGATCCGATGGACTGAAAGAACATGTCGCTTCTTCCTCACTGAAGCATGAAAGAAACGAGTGTTCGAATCCCCCTCTTGAAGCCAGCAGACACGGGACTGATGTCTCATAAAGGACTCATCACATTGTAAAACCTGTTGCAACTCAGCTCTGGCCTGATGAAGGGTAGCCCGATCTGAAGAAGACCTTGACTGATCATGCGCCACCTTTCTCCTACTAACCTTAGCCTCCGCCTCCTGAACCCGCTGAAACACATTGCCGAACACTTCCTTGTTCCAGACCTTCAGGGTTTGTTTCAACCGAATAAGCTTCGATTGAAACGCCGACATCCCCGAAGCAAACACAGGAAGGGTCAACCTCTGCCGCACAACCTCCATAAAATCTCTGTGCCTGGTCCAAGTGTGAAGAAACTTGAATCGACTCGGCCCTCTACTCTGACGCTGATCTCTAGAGATCAACAATGGTGAATAATCTGAACAAGTCCGATTCAGGTGGACAACCCGAAACACGAAAAAATAAGAACTCCACAGAGTATTCACCACTACTCTATCCAATATCCTCCAGGTACGTCCATTCGTCCATGTGAACGGAGTATTCTCAAACCCAGCATCCTCCAAACCACTGGACAACAAAGCTAAGGAAAAAGCATCAATGGCGAACTGAAACTGAGTATGACCCCCCCGGATCTCAGAATGGGACTCAACAACGTTGAAATCCCCACCAACCATCCACGGACCATCATGAATGCTCTCAAACTCTGTCAAGGCATCCCACAAGCCCTGTCGAACAGGAGCCACGCAACTGGCATACACAAAAGAAACAAAAACTGGATCCGATAAGGAAGAATGCCGCACCTGGCAGTGAACCACCTAACCATCATCCTGAAGAACCTCTAACCGAAAATGAGAAGACCAAAAGATCCAAATCTTTCCTGAAATAGAACAAAAAATGTGCTCCATGTGCAAACGAATCCGAAAAGACTCCAACCGACCCCGGTCAACAAAAGGCTCCAAAATACAGAACATCGATAAGTGGTGTGAGCGGATCAGCTTACTGAACCTTCTAAACGAAGAGGTCTGGCTGATCCCTCTGATATTCCATATAAGCGTACTAATCATCAGAAATGAGTGGAAGAACCACATTAAGCGTCCCTCGACCAAGCCTAACACCTCTATCTCCTCTGCCTACTCAACCTCCCCTACCAATACGTTGAGATCTACGCAGCGGAACCTGCCAACCGGACTATGAGGCATCATAAAGCACTATAGCTCCTCCACTTATTTTTGAGTCGCACATCAGGAGCACGTGTCGGTTGTCTAACAAAGAGGCACTAACATGCCCCCTCAATGCAATCAGCTTCAAGAATCTCCTGATCATTTCCATCGGAGGACGGCCTCGGGTAAACTTGCCCACCAAGGCCAACCTGAAAGGAGCTGCGAGACTCTCAATCTCCTCGTCAGAAAAGTCAACCGTCGGGGCACCGCTGTACTGTGTGACTGGGTGGGGAACTAGATGA
This sequence comes from Ilex aquifolium, assembly GCA_951799425.1. Lineage (NCBI taxonomy): Eukaryota > Viridiplantae > Streptophyta > Magnoliopsida > Aquifoliales > Aquifoliaceae > Ilex > Ilex aquifolium. Next base: position 23,995,324 of record OX637401.1, read on the forward strand.
GTGGGAGCGTCAGAGCTAGGGGTGGTAGATCCCCTCAAAACATCTATAAATAACTTGTGTGATCGGGTCAGGTTCGGGGCGGAACTGGGGGGTCGGGTCCAAGAATTATGGGTGGTAGGTATGGCTAGTTTTGGAGCACCAGGTTGTGTTGGGTTTCGGCTGGGTTGGTGTTTAGCTTGAGGAGGTTGGCCAATTGTGGGAAGTAGGTCGGGTTTGATGATGGGATGGGCAGATTGAGTGGGCCGAGTTTGATGATGGGATGGGCATCATAATACACTATATCCATACTACTGAGCAAATTATAATACCACCTGTGGGTGTGTGATATTATATCTAGTTCTAGCGTATTAAGTTATAAATTTATTATTTTACCCACCAAACAAACAAAAACATTAATAACTAAATAAGATTGATGATTTTTTGGTCAATATATAATTAAGACTATATTATCCCACCCTTATCCAGTGTCTTACAAAACACTAGATTACAATAAGTATTAACTTAATCCTATATTTAATCTTGTGTTTTATCCGCTTATACAGAATCAATATGTATTAACTAATACAATCATTTCTTTTATACGGCAACCAAACGAAACGTAAGAGGATTGAGATACATCATATTAGATAATAATATGTGTGGCCCACCACTGAGGAATGCTAGTGGGCCGACCAGTGCTATTTCGACCTAAATTACTTAGTTAAATTGCTAACCTAATCAATTAGTGTTATGGAATTGATTGTGAATTCTACTATTGATTGGAACTCATTTACCAATCAAATGATTGTGATGTGTTATTAGGTTAATAAATTATATCTGAATACTATTATTATTGTTAAAAATATATGTTTTTTGCTCATAGCACAGGATGCACAATAACCAATTCTAAGTCATACAAAATTATCAGAACTTCCATTTGACTGTTAAATAGCATACTCAACTCAATTTTAAATATAATGTTTTTAGGTTACAACTCCATAAAAACCAATCTTAAAGTTTGCTCCAACCAGTGGCTTAAAAGACATTCAAATTGATCACAAATTCTACACAACATTTGCGAAACAACAGGTTGACTGAAGGATCAGTACAACTTATTCTAACATAATATTTTATTGACTGCAGGGGTCGCGGGCATGTAATGTAAATCAAATCGGACTTAAAACTAGACTTGTGAGATAGAGCATATAGTTTGTATCACAATGAGATAAAGCACCGATGACTGAAATGATAGACCACGGGTTGTTGAAATAATTGTGCTTTAAATTAGCCATCCATGTATGCCAAGGATGTCCACAGTGCTCGTTAACGTCAATGAAAACTTTCCGGTAACAGACCTTGCTGCACTTATGTTGACATGATTGGTCATTTTGATGAACATGTTAGAGACGGCTGTATCATCACCCAAGCAGTTATCAATAACTCCACAATCGCAAAGTATTTTGACATTCTTTGGGGAATCGAGGAGGCGATCTATAAAAGTCGCATAGTCAGTGACATAAGATGGTTCGCTTCCTTGTTTATATTGTTCGTATGCAATCATGTTTCTAAAGAATCACTCTATACTATCAACGATTTGAAGTGGAGGAAGTTTCATGATTCCATTTTTTAACTTTATATCAAACAAATGGACACTTTCTGTAGCCTTCTCGAATTTAATCCCAGCTTCTCGAAGCTCTGTGGCACATTTATAAAACTCCATTTACTTCCTTGCCTTTCATCAATATTCCAACGAGAGGACACAATTTCAGCAAATGAAGAACACCAGGTGTCATGCAAGAGGCCTAGAAGATGATCCGCATAATCTGGTGGAATCCTTGAACGAGGCAAATTCCTTAAATATGGAACCCGTTTAGTTAAAGAGTTGAGGGCTAAGTCAACTATGTTGTCTGGTGTGCTTTGTTGGTTTGAATCTGGTATCATGTCAAATAAGTAGACCATGACACTAAAAGGAAGTTCATTTTCAAATAACAATAAATCACGCAATAAAGCATGCCAAATCTGAGAAATTGCAAAAATACCATTGTGTGTACCTCCAACTTGTCCAGATTTGAACTTGCGAAGCATCTCGATGATAAAAAATCCGTCAAGTAGCATCATTTCCACAAACTTATCCTTCTCTAGTTTAATGGATTTTGCATAACAATTACGTGTAATCTCTTCCAATTCTTGCATGACTACTACATATCTATCGCTCGACTCATTTCTTCGTTTAAGCAACCCTTGCAGGTACCATAGTTTGTGTTTTTCCATCATTTGTAGGCTAACATTATGACAGTGATGAGGACCAATTGCAAGCATTTCTGGTTCGTAATCCTTCTTATTTTCTTTGCGTAGTTGGTCATGTACTTCGAAGATATAAGGGTCAAAGGATGGAGATGATAAATAAGCAATTTAGTTTTTTTTTTTTTTTTCTGAAAGTAAAATAATGTGCATTGATAATAAAAAAATGTACAAGTAACATGGAAATGCCCTCTAAAAAAATAAAAAGAAATAGGTATCACCTACTGAAACAATACACAAGCAAATTAAAAAGACTAACTCTAATGGTATGTTTAGTTTGGTGTTAATTTGATAAATAAATATTTATTGGATGAATTTAATGTTAAATAGTTGATTTTGAATGTTAATTTGATGAATTTTATTATATGAAATTGAATGTTACTTTGGCGTTGATTTAATAAATTAAATATTTATTGGATAAAATTGCATATTACTTTGGTGTTGATTTGATAAATTAAAATTTTATTGGATAATTTGGATGTTAATTTGATGAATTGAATTTTGATTTAGTGTTAATTTAATGAATTGAATGTTAATTTAGTATAAATTTGATGAATTAAATATTAATTAGATGAAATTGCATGTTACTTTGATTTTGATTAAATAAATTGAATCTTTATTGGATGATTTTGAATGTTAATTAGATTAATTGAGTGTTAATTGAATGGATTTGAATATAAATTGGATTAATTGAAAGTTAATTTGGTGTTAATTTGATGAATTGAACGTTAATTGAATGAGATTGAATGTTAAGTTGATGAATTAAATATTTATTAGTTGAATTTGAATGTTAATTTGAAGAGCTGAATGTTAATTTGGTGTAAATTTGATGAGTTGAATATTAATTGGATTATTCTGGGACTATTTGAACAGAAAATTAAATATTTTAAGGATTAAATTAAAAAATTAATATTTTTAAGAACCAAACTAATAAATGTACAAAAAAATTAGGACCGATCGTCACATCCTAGGGTCGGTCGTCATATAAAAAAATGTTAATTACACTTTCATCCTAAAAGTTATATACATTTATCAGTTTGGTTCCTAAACTATTAATTTATCAATTTTATCCCTAAAATATTTAATTTTGTGTTTAAATAGTCCCAAGCGGCCTTTAAGATCCAAAATCATCCAATAAAGATTCAATTTATAAAATCAAAATAACATGCAATTTAATCCAATTAATATTATATTCATTAAATTTACATCAAATTAACATTCAATTCTTCAAATCAACATTCAATTTCATCTAATAGACATTTAATTTATCAAATTAACATTAAAATTCAACTAATAAACATTTAATTCATCAACTTAACATTCAATCTCATCCAATTAATATTCAATTCATCAAATTTACACTAAATTAATATTCAATTCATCCAATTTATTTATTTATTTTTAGCTGTCCAATTTATATTCAATTTTATTAAATTAACACTTAATTCATCAAATTAACAGCCAAAATCATTAAATAAATATTCAATTTATCAAATCAACATCAAAGTAATATGCAATTTTATCCAATTAATATTCAATTCATTAAATTTACACCAAATTAACATTCAATTCTTCAATCAACATTTAATTTTACCTAATAAACATTTAATTCACCAAATTAACATTAAAATTAAACTAATAAACATTTAATTCATTAACTTAACATTCAATCTCTTCCAATTTATATTCAAATTCAGTCAATTAACACTCAATTCATAAAATTAATATTGAAAATCCTTCAATAAAGATTCAATTTAAGAAATTAACACAAATGTAACATGCAATTTCATCCAATAAATATTTAATTTTTCAAATCAATAACAAATTAACATTCAATTTTTCAAATCAACATTCAATTTCATCTAATAAATATTGAATTTATCAACTTAACATTCAAATTAAACCATCAACTTTACATTCAATCACATCCAGTTAATATTCAATTTATCAACTTAATACAAAATTAACATTCAATTCATCCAATTTATATTCAAATTCATTAAATCAACACTCAATTTATCAAATTAACATCAAAAATCATCTAATAAAGATTCAATTTAACAAATCAACATCAAAGTAACATGCAATTTCATCCAATAAACATTTAATTCATCAAATCAATACCAAATTAAAATTAATTTCAACAAATTAACATTCAATTTCATCTAAGAACATTTATTAAATTAACATTCAATTTCATCCATTAACAATTTAATTTATAAAATTAACATTCAATTCATCCAATTAAAATTCAATTCATCACATTAACACCATATTAACATTCAATTCATAAAATTTATATTAAAAAATTCGTCTAATTAACATTCAATTCATCAAATTAATATCCAATAAATATTTAATTTATTAAATCAACACTAAAGTAACATGCATTTTTATCTAATAAACATTTAATTCATCAAATCAATACCAAATTTATATATAATTTAAAAAATTAACATTCAATTTCATCCAACAAAAATTTCATCTATCAAATAAACACCAAAGTAATATGAAAAATCATTAAATCAACATTTAATTCATCAAATCAACACTAAATTAACGTTCAATTCAACAAATTAACATTTCATTTCATCTAATGAAAATTCAATTCATCAAATTAACATTTAAATTCAACCACTTAATATTAAATTCATCAAATTAATACCAAATTAATATTTAATTCATCAAATCAACACTACATTAACATTTAATTCATCAAATTAAAAAAAATAATATTCAATACATTCATATCCATCTAATAAACATTTAATTCAGCAAATTAACCTAACAATTAATTGCATTCAATAAATATTCAATTCAACAAATTAACACTAAATTAACATTCAATTCATCTAATTTATATTCAAATTCATCTAATGAACGCTTAATTCATCAAATTAACATCCGAAATTATCAAATAAATATTCAATTTATCAAATCAACAGCAAAGTAACATGCAATTTAATCTAATAAAAATTCAATTCGTCAAATCAACATCAAATTAACATTCAATTCAACAAGTTAACATCTCTTTTCATCTATTAAAAATTTAATTCATCAAATTAACATTTAAATTCTACTATTTAATATTAAATTCATCAAATTAAGATTCAATTTCCTCCAATTAATATTCAATTCATCAAAATAATACCAAATGTACATTCAATTCTTCAAATCAACCCTAAATTAACATTCAATTCCATCTAATAAACATTCAATTTCATCCAATAAATATACAACTCATCAAATTAACACTGAATTAACATTCAATTCATCCAATTTATATACACATTCTTTCAATTAACACTCAATTCATCAAATTAACATCTAAAATCATCTAATAAAAATTCAATTTATCAAACTAACACTAATGTAACATAGAAATTTCTCGAATAAACATTTAATTCATCCAATCAACGCCAAATTAACATTCAATTCAACAAATTAACATTTCATTTCGTATAATAAACATTCAACTCATTAAATTAACATACAAATTAACTATTTAACATTCAATTCATCAAATTAACACCAAATTAAAATTCAATTATTCAAATCAACACCAAATTAACATTCAATTCATCAAATACACACAAATTAATATTCAATTCATTAAATTCACATTAAATTATATCTAATAAACATTTAATTCATCAAATTAACTTAACATTCAATTCCATCCAATAAAATTTCAATTCATCAAATTAACACAAAATTAACATTCAATTCATCTAATATATATTCAAATTCATCCAATTTACACTCAATTTATCAAATTAACATCCAAAATCTTCCAATAAAAAATTAATTTATCAAATCAACACCAAAGTAATATAGGAATGCATCAAATAAACATTTAATTCATCAAATCAACACCAAATTAACCTTCACTTTTATAAATTAACATTCCACTTCGTAAAATAAACATTCAATTCATCAAATTAAGATTTAATTTCATCCAATTAATATTCAATTCATCAAATTAATATCAAATTAACATTCAATTCATCAAATTAACACAAAATTAATATTAAATTTACAAAATTAATATTCAATTCATCAAATTCACATTCAATTACATCTAAACATTTAATTCATCAAATTAACCTAACGTTCAATTTCATCAAATAAATATTAAATTCAACAAATTAACAATAAATTAACATTCAATTTAGCCAATTTATATTCAAATTCATCCAATTAACACTCAATTCATCAAATTAACATCCAAAATCATCTAATAAAAATTTAATTTATCAAACCAACACCAATGTACTATAGAAATTAATCGAATAAACATTTAATTCATCAAATCAACACTAAATTAACATTCAATTCAACAAATTAACCTTCCATTTTGTATAACAAACATTCAATTAATTAAATTAATATTTAAATTAACTAGTTAACATTAAATTCATTAAATTAAGATTCAATTTCATCCAATTAATTCATCAATTTGTTAAATTAACATCAAATTAACATTCAATTCATCAAATTAATATCAAATTAACATTCAATTCATCAAATTAACAGTAAATTAATATAAATTGTCTAAATTCAATATAAATTTGGTATTGATTTGATCAATTGAATATAAATTTGGTGTTAATTTGATGAATGAATATTTATTGGATGAATTTAATGTCAATAGTTGAATTTAAATGTTAATTTGATTAATTGAGTGTTTATTAGATGAAATTGAATGTTAATTTGTTGAATTAAATGTTAATTTGGCATTGAGTTAATGAATTAAATGTTTATTCGATGAATTTTCATATTACTTTGGTTTTAATTTGATAAATTGAATTTTTATTGGATGATTTTGGATGTTAATTTTGATAAATAGAGTGTTAATCGGATGAATTGAATGCCGATTTAGTGTTGATTTGATAAATTGAATATTATTTGGATGAATTAAATGTTAATTTAGTATTAATTTGATGAATTAAATATTATATAGATGAAATAGAATGTTAATTTGATGAATTGAATGTTACTTTGATAGTATTTTGTGTTGGGTTACACCTTTTTGTGGTTGCGGTGGATGTGGATGATGGATCCAATAAAAGTGGGAATTGAATTTTTTTTAATCAACAGTTTTCCATTGGAAACACATCCCGCCCAATTTTTGTTTTAAAAAAAACACTTTGCATCCCAAATTTTTTTTTTATTGTCAAACAAGTTATATGTACAAGTATAGGGAGGAAGGGAAGGTAAGAGAAATGATTAGGGCAGAAAAGCCGGAAAAGGCGAGAAACGGGATGGAGAGATAAGGTTATTGTGGACTACATATGTTCAAAATAAATTAATTAATTAATTAATAAATAACTGGATATTAGTGTAAAGAGTGATTAATAAATGACCCACTACCGGCTGTAAGCACTATCGACCCATCCTAATTTAAAAGGTTAATATTATACTTTTATCCTCTAACTATCACATATTTATATTTTTATGGTTAGTCCTAAAAAATTGTAACAAATAATAAATTATATTTTTATCCTAATGAAAACATGGTTATAGTTCAGGAGTGTAAGTGTAATTTACCTATAGAATAATTAAGACCGACTATAAGAATGGGCGACTGATCATAATATAAAAGGTTTGATATTATCCATTTTATCCCTTAACTATCACAAAATTTATTCCAAAAATAGTTGAGGGGTGTAAGTGTAATTTATCTATAGAAGAATTAAGACCGGCCGTGGGAATGGGCGACCGATCAAAGTTTGATATTACCTTTTTATCCCTTAACTATCACAAAATTTATTCCAAAAATAATTTAGGGGTGTAAGTGTAATTTGCCTATAGAAGAATTAAGACCGGCCGTAGGAATGGGCAACTGATCGTAATATAAATTGTTTGTTACTCTTTTATCCGTTAAATAATCACAAAATTTCTGAGTTTACTCCAAAAATATTCAATATTTTTAAATAGTCCCATTTTTAAAAACCAAATAAATTAAAATTTTATGAGACAAAATTATAATTATTAACATTTTATGAGACAAAATTATAATTATTAACATTCATAAATGTTATAATTAACCATTTAACAATTTATGGTTGGTGCTAATTTTTTGAGTTTTTTTTTAGTAGAACTCAAAATTGATAAAAGTCAGAGGATAAAAGTGTTATTAACAACAAATAAATAAATTAGGACAGCCCATTCTTCCTCGTGACCGATCCTAATTGTAAAGAAAAACGAATAAAACCAAATAAATAAATTACGACCGCTCTGGTAACAAATAAAAAAATTGTAAATAAATTAATACCTAGCAGGTCCAATTTTTGTGCGATGGGTCCATACTAAAGTTACAATTTTTTGGTGTGCGGGATTCAACTTTTCAGTCGTAATTTATTACAACTTTTATTCAGAATTTATGGTAAAATTCTTGTCTTTTGTCATTGGGCTTAGTTGGGATGGGATCCAACCTTTTTTTAGTTGAATTCTAACTTTTTTGGGTTGAGTTTCAACTTTTGTGGGACAAGGTCCAATTGTTTTGAGTTGAGTTTCAACATTTTTGAGTTGAATTCCAACTTTTTTAGTAGAGGTTACAACCTTTGGGGTTTGGGTTCCAAGTTTTCTAATTGACTTACAACTTTGGGGGTGAATTCAAACTGTTTAGTGTCCAAAAGTTGCATCCTAACCTGAAAACTTGTAACCCTAAAAAAATTATAACTCAATCCTAAAATTTGTAACATATCCCCCAAAAAGTTTGAAACCCAACCCCAAAAATTGTAACATATTCAAAAGGTTGAAACTCAATCCATAAAAGTTGTAACCCACACCAGAAAAATTGTAACTCCACCATTAAAGTTATAACCAAACCCAAAATGTTAGAAATCCACCCAAAAAGTTGGAACCCCTCTCTAAAAGGTTGGACCACAATCCCAAAAAATCTTAACCCAACCCTAAAAATTATAACATATCCAAAAAGGTTGAAACTAAACCCCAAAAAATTGTAACATATGAAACACAACCCCAAAAGGTTGAAACTCAATTCATAAAAGTTGTAACCCAACCTATAAAAAAGTTGTAAGACCAACGTTGCCCACCCTATAACATGCCAAATAATTTGATGAATTTAAATATTAATTTGGTGTTAATTTGATAAATAAATATTTATTGGATGAATTTAATGTTAAATAGTTGATTTTGAATGTTAATTTAATGAATTTTATTAGATGAAATTGAATGTTAATTTGTTGAATTGATTTAATGAATTAAATATTTATTGGATAAAATTACATATTATTTTGGTGTTGATTTGATAAATGGAATTTTTATTGAAAATTTTGGATATTAATTTGATGAATTGAATGTTGATTTAGTGTTAATTTGATGAATTGAATGGTAATTTGTTGAATTGAATGTTAATTAAGTTAAATTAAATGTTAATTTAGTGTAAATTTGATGAATTAAATATTAATTAGATAAAATTTTTTGTTACTTTGATTTTGATTTAATAAATTTAATCTTTATTGGATGATTTTGAATGCTAATTAGATTAATTGAGTGTTAATTGAATGAATTTGAATATAAATTGGATGAATTTGATGTTAATTTGATGAATTGAATGTTAATTGGATGAGATTGAATGTTAAGCTAATGAATTCAATGTTTATTAGTTGAATTTAAATATTAATTTGATGAATTAAATGTTTATTAGATGAATTTGAATGTTGATTTGAAGAGTTGAGTGCTAATTTGGATGTTAAATGTTTGTATGGGACTATTTGAACACAAAACTAAATATTTTAAGGATTAAATTAAAAAATTAATATTTTAATGACCAAACTAATAAATGTGTATAACTTTAGGGACGAAAGTGTAATTCTTCATTTGCTAAATTAGGACCAATCGTCACTTCCTAGGGTCGGTCGTAATATAAAAAACTGTTAATTACACTTTCATCCTTAAAGTTATACACATTTATCAGTTTGGTTCTTAAACTATTAATTTATCAATTTTATCCCTAAAATATTCAATTTTGTGTTTAAATAGTCCCAAATGACCTTTAAGATCCAAAATCATCCAATAAAGATTCAATTTATAAAATCAAAATCAAAATAACGTGCAATTTAATCCAATTAATATTATATTCATTAAATTTACACCAAATTAACATTCAATTCTTCAAATCAACATTCAATTTCATCTAATGGACTTTTAATTTATCAAATGAACATTAAAATTCAACTAATAAACATTTAATTCATCAACTTAACATTCATTCTCATCCAATTAATATTCAATTCATCAAATTTACACTAAAATTAAGATTCAATTCATCTAATTTATATTCAAATTCATTCAATTAACATTTAATTCATCAAATTAACATCCAAAATCATCCAATAAATATTCAATTTACCAAATCAATATCAAAGTAATATGCAATTTCATCAAATTAATATTTAATTCATCCAATTTACACCAAATTAACATTTAATTTCATTCAAATTTACTTTGATGTTGCTTTGATAGTATTTTGTGCTGGATTATACCTTTTTGGGGTTGCGGTGGATGTTGATGATAGATCCAATAAAAGTGGGAACTAAATTTTTTCAAAAAATTCAACTGTTTTCCTATGGAAAGCCCAATATTTAAAAAAAAAAAAAAAACCACTTTGCTTCCCAAAAATATTTTTTATTCTTAAACAAGTTATATGTACAAGTAAAGGGAGGGAGAGAAGGTAAGAGAAGGGATTTGGGCGGGAAAGGTGAAAAAAGGCGGGAAACGGGGTGAAGAGATAAGGTTGTGGACCACATATGTTCAAAATAAATAAATAAATAACCGGATATTAGTGTAAAGAGTGATTAATAAATGAGCCACAACTGGCCTTAAGCACTATCGACCCATCCTCATTTAAAGGTTTAATATTATACTTTTTTCATCTAACTATCACATATTTATATTTTTATGGTTGGTCCAAAAAAATTGTAACAAATAATAAATTATACTTTTATCCTTATGAAAACATGGTTATAGTTCAGGAGTGTAAGTGTAATTTACCTATAGAATAATTAAGACCGGTCGTAACACTGGGCGACCAATCGTAATGTAAAAAGTTTGATATTATCCTTTTATCCCTTAACTATCATAAAATTTATTCTAAAAATAGTTGAGGGGTGTAAATGTAATTTACCTATAGAAGAATTAAGACCGGCCGTAGGAATGGGCGACCGATCAGTGTTTGATATTACTCTTTTATCCCTTAACTATCACAAAATTTATTCTAAAAATAGTTTAGGGGTGTAAGTGCAATTTACCTATAGAAGAATTAAGATCGATCGTAGGAATGAGCGACCGATCATAATATAAAGCGTTTGATATTACATTTTTATCCCTTAACTACACTTTTATCTCTTAAATAATCACAAAATTTTTGAGTTTAGTCCAAAAATATTCAATATTTTTAAATAGTCCCGCTTTTAAAAACTAAATAAATTAAAATTTTATGATACAAAATTAAAATTATTAACATTTACAAATGTTATAATTAACCATTTAACAATGTTGTAATATTTATATATTTATGGTTGGTCATAATTTTTTAAGTTTTTTGAGTGGACCTCAAAATTGATAAAAGTCAGAGGATGAAAGTGTTATTAACAACAAATAAATAAATTAGAATCGCCCATATTACCTCGCGATCGATCCTAATTGTAAAGAAAAACGAATAAAACGAAATAAATAAATTACAACCGCTCTGGTAATGAAAAAGTTGTAACGACTAAAAAAATTGTAAATAAATTACTACCTAGCGGGTCCAACTTTTGTGGGATGAGTCCATACTAAAGTTACAATTTTTTGGTGTGTGCTCCAACTTGTCGGTCGTAATTTATTTCAACTTTTTTTTATAATTTATGACAAAATTCATATCTTTTGTCATTAGCCTTAGTTGGGATGGGTCCAACGTTTTTTGTTTGAGTTTCAAATTTTTTGGGACAAGGTACAACATTTTTGGGCTGAGTTTCAACTTTTTTAATAGATGTTACAATCTTTGGGATTTGGATTCCAAGTTTTTTGATTGAGTTACAACTTTGGGGGTGGATTCAAACTGTTCAGGGCTAATTTTTTTGGTTGGATTCCAACTTTGTTGATAGGGGTTTAATTTTTATGATGGATAAATTTTGGGAGTGGGATCCAACTTGTTTGGAGGGGTCCAACTTTTTTGAATTGAGTTTTAACTTTTTTGGGTTGTGTTCCAACTTTTTCAGGTGGATCCCAACTTTTATTGGTTGGGGTTCAATTTTTTTGGATGAGTTCCAACTTTTTTGAGTGGATTCCAACTTTTGTGAGAAGGATTTCAATTTTTATGGATTGTGTTACAACCTTTTATGTTGGCTTCCAACTTTTGGGTTTCTTCGCTTACAACCTTTTGAAATTGTTTCCTACCTTTTGGGGTGGTTGGGTTACAATTTTTGGGATAGGGTACTACTTTTGGGGTGTAGGTTATAACTTTTGAAAGTAAGTTTATCACATTTTTAGGTTATGTTACTATTTTTTTGGTATGAGAATATTTAATTTTTTAATGAAACTCAGAATTATCTCTTCAGCAGGTAACCGGTATCCTCCATGAAAAACTCATCAACGACTAAAAATTCATAACAATTAAATCAATGATCTGAAACTTTTAAGACTACCGTATTGAAAAGCATTTTTCGGTATAATAGAACAACTCAAGAAATTCAAATTGTTTTTCGACAACATTCAGGTTTCAGGCGTTGGAATTGGCGACAGGGCCGGCTCAACATCATTAAAAAAAAAAGCAAGGACTTTAGGCCTCAAATTTTTAGAAGGCCCCAAATTTTTAGGTACATTACTAACCCATAAAAAAATAAAATCTTTTAAATTTTAAACCCTAAAAAAAGGCCCCAAAATTTTAAGTACAATCAACATTTTTATTATAATAATTTGGGTTTATGATTCAATTCATAACATTAAAAATCTAAAAATCATAAGTTAAAAAAATAAAAAATACTCAAAAGTCAACTCATATTTACCCATTCTCTCTGTGTAAAAATTAGTACAAAACATTAAAAAAAAGTTAAAATCATTACAACAAAAAGCATTTTTGGCGACGGTTTTTTTTGCGACGTTTTTAAATTTGTCGCAAATAATTACTATTAGCGACGATTTTCTAATTTCGTCGCAAATTTCAATTTTGGTAAATTTTTTAGCGACGTTTTTAAAAAAAGTCGCAAATAAACATTTTACTTAAATAAAAAATTAAAAAAAAATTCAATTGAATTGACTTTTCACGACGTTTTTAAAAAACGTCGCGAATAAACATTTTACTTAAATAAAATATTTAAAAAAATATCAATTGAATTGACTTTTCGCGACGTTTTTAAAAAACGTCGCCAATAAACATTTTACTTAAATAAAAAATTTTAAAAAAATATCAACTGAATTGACTTTTCGCGACGTTTTTAAAAAACGTCGCAAATACACATTTTATTTAAAAAAAACTTTAAAAAAAAGACAATTTAATTCACTTTTGGCGACGTTTTTGAAAAACGTCGCTAATAAACATTTTACATAAATAAAATATTTTAAAAAAATATCAATTCAATTCACTTTTGGCGACGTTTTTCAAAAACGTCGCGAATAAACATTTTACTTAAATAAAAAATTTTAAAAAATATTAATTGAATTGACTTTTCGCGACGTTTTTAAAAATCGTCGCCAATACAGATTTTACGTAAAAAAACTTTAAAAAAATGACAATTTAATTCAATTTTGGCAACGTTTTTAAAAAACGTCGCGAATAAACATTTTACTTAAATAAAACATTTAAAAAAAATATCAATTAAATTCACTTTTGGCGACGTTTTTAAAAAACGTCGCGAATAAACATTTTACTTAAATAAATTTTTTTAAAAAATATTAATTGAATTGACTTTTGGCGACGTTTTTAAAAATCGTCGCAAATACACATTTTACTTAAAAAAAACTTTTAAAAAAATGACAATTCAATTTACTTTTGGCGACGTTTTTTAAAAACGTCGCGAATAAACATTTTACTTAAATAAAAAATTTAAAAAAAATATCAATTCAATTCACTTTTGGCGACGTTTTTAAAAAACGTCGCGAATAAACATTTTACTTAAATAATTTTTTTTTAAAAATATCAATTGAATTGACTTTTGGCGACGTTTTTAAAAATCGTCGCAAATACACATTTTACTTAAAAAAACATTAAAAAAAATGACAATTCAATTCACTTTTGGCGACGTTTTTTAAAAACGTCGCGAATAAACATTTTACTTAAATAAAAAATTTAAAAAAAATATCAATTCAATTCACTTTTGGCGACGTTTTCCAAAAACGTCGCGAATAAACATTTTACTTAAATAAAAAATTTTAAAAAATATCAATTGAATTGACTTTTCGCGACGTTTTTAAAAAACGTCGCAAATACACATTTTATTTAAAAAAAACTTTAAAAAAAATATCAATTGAATTGATGAAATTGGATGTGAATTTGATAAATCGAATGTTAATTTAATGAAATTGAAAGTCGATTTGATGAAATTACATGTTAATTTGATGAAATTGAATGTCAATTTAATAAATTGAATGTTAATTTGATGAAATTGAATGTCAATTTAATAAATCGAATGTTAATTTAATGAAATTGAAAGTCAATTTGATGAAATTACATGTTAATTTGATGAAATTGAATGTTAATTTCATAATTTGAATGTTAATTTGATGAATTGGGTGTTAATTTACTGAAATTGAAAGTTTATTTGATTACTTTAAATGTTTAATTGAATGTTAATTTGATAAATTGAATGTCCATTTGATTCAATTGAATGTCCATTTAATAAATTGAATGTTAATTTGATGAAATTGAATGTCAATTTAATAAATCGAATGTTAATTTAATGAAATTGAAAGTCGATTTGATGAAATTACATGTTAATTTGATGAAATTGAATGTTAATTTGATAATTTGAATGTTAATTTGATGAATTGGGTGTTAATTTAATGAAATTGAAAGTTTATTTGATTACTTTAAATGTTTAATTGAATGTTAATTTGATAAATTGAATGTCCATTTGATTCAATTGAATGTCCATTTAATAAATTGAATGTTAATTTGATGAAATTGAATGTCAATTTGATAATTTGAATGTTAATTTGATGAATTGGGTGTTAATTTAATGAAATTGTTAGTTTATTTGATTACTTTAAATGTTTAATTGAATGTTAATTTGATAAATTGAATGTCCATTTGATTCAATTGAATGTTAATTTGATAAATTGAATGTTAATTTGATGAAATTGAATGTCAATTTGATAAATGGAATGTTAATTTAATGAAATTGAAAGTCGATTTGATGAAATTACATGTTAATTTGATAAAATTGAATGTTAATTTGATGAAATTTAATGTCAATTTGATAAATTGAATGTTAATTTAATGAAATTGAAAATCGATTTGATGAAATTACTTGTTAATTTGATGAAATTGAATGTTAATTTGATAATTTGAATGTTAATTTGATGAATTGGGTGTTAATTTAATGAAATTGAAAGTTTATTGGATTACTTTAAATGTTTAATTGAATGTTAATTTGATGAAATTGAATGTTAATTTAATGAAATTGAAAGTCGATTTGATGAAATTACTTGTTAATTTGATGAATTGGGTGTTAATTTAATGAAATTGAAAGTTTATTGGATTACTTTAAATGTTTAATTGAATGTTAATTTGATAATTTGAATGTTAATTTGATGAATTGGGTGTTAATTTAATGAAATTGAAAGTTTATTGGATTACTTTAAATGTTTAATTGAATGTTAATTTGATGAAATTGAATGTCAATTTGATAAATTGGGTGTTAATTTAATGAAATTGAAAGTTTATTGGATTACTTTAAATGTTTAATTGAATGTGAATTTGATAAATTGAATGTTAATTTGATGAAATTGAATGTCAATTTGATAAATGGAATGTTAGTTTAATGAAATTGAAAGTCGATTTGATGAAATTACATGTTAATTTGATGAAATTGAATGTCAATTTAATAAATTGAATGTTTATTTGATGAAATTGAATGTCAATTTGATAAATTGAATGTTAATTTCATGAAATTGAATGTCAATTTGATAAATTGAATGTTAATTTAATAAAATTGAAAGTCTATTTGATGAAATTACATGTTAATTTGATGAAATTGAATGTCAATTTGATAAATCTGGATCTTAATTTGATTAAATTTGGATGTTAATTTGATAATTTGATTGTTAATTTGATGAATTGATTGTTAATTGAATGAAATTGAAAGTTTAGTTAAAAAATTTAATGTTAATTTGATGAATTGAGTGTTTAATTGAATGAAATTACATATTAATTTGGTGTTAATTTGCTAATTTGAATGTAAATGATGAATTGTGTTTTAATATTATTTGCGACGTTTTTTGAAATCGTCGCAGAATCCAAAATTTTATTTTTGAATTAAGTAAATAACTATCAATGAAGGGGAAGGGGAGGAGGATGAAATATTTAATATTATTTGCGACGTTTTTAGAAATCGTCGCAGAAGTGATTCCCTCCAAAATTTTTTGTGGCGGGAGAAATGGCTCTGAAATATTTTAAAGGTGAATATTATTTGCGACGTTTTTATAAATCGTCGCAGATTCAAAATTTTATTTTTTTTGATAAATGTGAGGGAAGGCTAAATATTAATATTATTTGCGACGTTTTTTGAAATCGTCGCAGAATTCAAAATTTTATTTTTGAATTAAATAACTATCAGTGTAGCGAGGGAAGAAGAAATATTTAATATTTTTGGAGACGTTTTTATAAATCGTCGCAGAAGTCTTCGTTTTCAGTCGACACACACACACAGACTCTCTCTCTCTCTCTCTCTCTCTCTCTCTCTCTGCCTCTCCCTGCCAGTCGAAGCCCCAGTTCACCATCGATCGTCGCCGCCTCCTCTCACTCTCCCTTCACTGCGAGCGCCGTCGCCGGTCACCACAGCCGCCGTTGTAGCTCCGAAGACTTCCAGGTAAGCCCTTTTCCTTCGCTCTTTCATCTTATCCTCCTTTTTTTTGTTTCCTATTCTTCTCCTCTTCCTTTTATGGTCAAAACCCTCATCAAAACCCTCTTGAGTCAATTGATTGTAGTTCTACATGGAAAAAAGAATTCCTCATACAATAATTTCTGCTGAAGAGAGATGTCCATAGCCTTGGGCAATTAGACATCAATTTCCATCCCAGTTTGGCCATTAGCGACATAGTAATGTCCCTTGTACTTCTGAAACCTAGTCCTCCTACATATTTTGGCCTACACATAAACTCCCAGGATTTAGTTCCCATTGCCTTATGCTCTTTGGTTTGACTCCACCAGAAAGACCTGACTTTGTTGTCAATTTGGTTGCGTAGACTTTTTGGCAAAAGAGTTGGTTGCATTGTGTACATTGGCATGGCAAGAGCTGTGGATTTTATAAGGGTGGCCCTTCCAACGTATGTTAGTAGTTTAGCCTTCCATCCCTAGAGTTTTTTCTCCAATTTTTCCACAATTGGTTGAAATGCTCTTCTTTGGGACCTTCCTGTTTGTAATGGTAGTACCAAATGTGCTAAGTCTAGAGTGCCCTTTGTTAGCCCAAGGATTCCTTTGATTGTTCTAATAGTGTTCCTTTGGCAATTATTATGGTACTGTATTCTGGACTTCTCTTTGTTGATTTGCTGGCCTGACCAGGACTCATAAGTGGATAAGCAGTCGAGAATTACTGTAGTTTCCTCTTGATTTGCTCTTCTGAAGACAAGAAGGTCATCTCTAGAAACATTAAATATTTATGTGAATCACAATTCTTTGCTATTTTCACTCCCTGCAAACTACCTTGTGTTGTGATGCTTGCTGGTGGAATAATCTATATAGGACTTCCGTGCATATTATGAACATGGAGGGAGAAAGGGGGTCTCTCTGTCTTAAACCTTAATGCATTGATGTTTGAGTTGGGAATCCCAGTAGAGTTAAGACTTCGAGAAAGAAGGACCACTCAACTCTATCAAATGCTTTTGACGTATCTAACTTTAGCAACATCAGAGCACCTTTGGTTATTTTTTTCTTCAGTAGGTGAATTATTTACTGTGTAAGGATTGTGTTTTCAGCTATGGATCTTCCAGGCACAAATGCATTTTGATTGGGTGCAATAATTTGATCCAGGAAAGGTCTAATTCTGTTTGCCAAAATCTTGGAGATAACTTTATAGGAAACATTGCAGAGGCTAATTGGCTGAAAGTGATGAGTCTGGTTTGCTTTGGATGTCTTTGGGATTAGAAAAATGTTGGTTTTGTTAAGCTCTGTAAGCATGTGACTCCCTTAAAAAGGATCTCACCATATTAGTTAAATAATTACCTATAGTGTGCCAGTATGTCTTGTAGAAAATGAGTGGCATGCCATCTGGATTAGGAGCCTTCAGTGGTGACATTGCAAACGATGTTGCCTTGATTTCTTCAGCTATAGGTATGGCACAAAGTTCAAGATGTTGTTTCACATAACATTGCTAAACAACATCTGTAATATCCAGCTATTTAATTAGTGTTTAAAAGAACTAAATGTAGAATTTAAAGTGTGAGAACAATTTAAAGTGGATAAGCACGGTTAAATTTCACATAACATTGCTAAACAAAATTAATATTGTTTTTCACTTTATGTTCTTTTATTTGAATGTGTTCATGTTTGCTAAATTCATGGTGTATGTAGCTTCGATCAAGCATTGATGGCAGAAAAATTTTGAACCAATGGGTTTGAAGGTTTCTAGGGTAATATAAAGGGACTGGGGAATCATGGGTTCAATGGCCTTTTAGTTCTTTCTTCCTATCTTTCCAAGTAATGGGTTTTTTTCTTTCTTTGAGAAAAAGAATGAATTGCTATTGAATGTGCATAAGAAGCTTGAAAGTAGGGATGTAATAAGTATTGCTTTACATTCCGATTGTTCACTTATATTGGTCTAAACACCGTGCTGGCTTGCTCTATAATTTTAAAAGAAACAGGCTTGCGTAAAGTACTGTACTTAAAACTTTAATACAATGGCTTTTTGATTAAAAAATTCGATGGCCTTGAAGTGTTCTTTAATGGAGTGAAAATAGGGCACCAGTAGTAGCATTAGACACTTAATTTCCTGCTACCCAATTTTATGTTTTTAATGCATTGGAAACGGTTTACTTTGAGTAACAGGCCTCCAAATCTGCATTTATCGACCTTAACCTTGCTTGGTGATTCCAAATACCATCTTAGAATTTTTGAGTCAAATATCAAATAATACTAATGTAAACATAATGGTTTCTTGCAGTTTCTATACATGTAATACTATTAACCATGCACAGGTTGCTGGGGGTGGATATTGTGGAATTGCCTGCTTGGTGGAGAGTAGCTGAAAAGGAAGCTATGGTCTTGCAGAGATGGGCCAGATGGTCGATACTTAACGATGTATTCCACAATTTATAGGTTAGCATTACTTCCCTATGCGATATTGGACCCTTGCCCTCTATAAATTTGTTTTGTTCTGCTTATTTTCTTGTGGTCCAAATTTTGGGAGAGAGAATTTTGTGCACTTTGAAATGACCCACCCCACAGGCTCCTTGGATCCAAGCCTTTTGCATGCTATTCTTATTCTTGCGTTCTTTTTTTTTCTTTGGGTTTTCATGGTGATTTTGATTGGTAACATATACTTGATTCGGTATTTTATTCCAATCTCCTTCTCTATCTAAAATATATGTAGATTGGCAGTGTAAGTTGAGGATGTCCTTTCAGTTTTTTCAGATGATTTTCTAAATAATGATGTTTTAAATTCAGCTCTTCAAGTTTCTTTTTTTACATTAAATTTTCGTCTCTAATTCAGTTCGTGAAAATGAATGTTTACTTACGTTTCATACTTATTTTGTTGTTGAATTCTTTTATCATAGTTTTTCAATTGTGCACTTTGAATATCTTTTACTTTTTCACTTTATTTTAGTTTTGTTTTCTACATTTTGTTATTTAGATTTTGATAGGGGCAGTGCTTCTTAAATTTCTAGGTAAATGCTCCTAGGTATGAATGCTTATGAACAATCGGTGTCATTTTTAAATGTAGAAATTTAGTACCAATATTTTCTAGGTTAATACTCCATAAAGTTTTTTTGTTGTTTGGTTGCGCATTAAGTAAAGAAGTATTTATATGTTATTGGATACTCTGCAGGTTGTACGCATTTATTTGGATGTTGGTGGAGTATTTTAATAGTAAACTTTGATTTTTTTTTTTCTAATAGTAAACTTTGTACCAATTGGAATGCATTAGGATTGGAGACGAATTATGTCAATTATTTAGTTTAGTTTAGTTTTGTTGAAATTAAATGTTCTTTGAAAATTGAAATGGTGAAATTCAGTAATGGCATAATAGGTTAATTGTTTGTGCATTAGATGGGTAATTGTCAGAAATCTTACATTCAGTTGGTGTAGTGTTTTTGTCGAACGAATACAATATGCTCTCGAACTTAAGACTATAACTATGCATGTTTTATTTCAATATATACATGTTGATATTGTTCAGAAGTTATGTTTTTAGATAAAAATTTGTTCGTTTTTTTTTACAAATATAATAGTGAGCTCATATTGATTTGGATTGTCAAAAATTTGAGTTATACATTGCCTCCCCCCATAGGCAATTGTTTACGATTTACTTTACAAGTTACATAGTGTCTTCAGGCACGGGTAATTTCTAGTATATATATATTTCATCATGTTGATTTTATGCAAGTTGGCAGGTTTGTGCCATAAAAGCTCCTGGCTTTGGAGAAAATAGGAAGGCCTGTCTGCAGGATCTTGCCATTCTTACGGGAGGCGAAGTGGGTCCACTGTTGTGTAGTCTTTATATATAATTAATTTTATTGTATGACACTTCAAATATGAATTTACTTTTTCTATATGACAGCTTATAACTGAGGAACTTGGTATGGACCTGGATAATGTGGATTTGGATATGCTTGGCTCATGTAAAAAGGTAGACTGTAAAGGAATGCATTAAGTTATTTGGCTATTTTTCATGGCTTGGGTGTATTTTTTGTGATAATATCAATAGTTTGTAATATAAATAGATTTTTGTTCAGATCCTCCAGTTTCAAATGATGTGGTGTATGACGCTGCAATGGTACTGGGTCTATGCTGATATGTTGCCTTTGTCTAAAATGCTACTTTTACAATATGACCAGTTTGGGATGCCTACTGCTAGGATGCAAAGGATGGTGATTTGTGATCCAAGGGCCAGAAGTTGAAGAGATGGTGATGTATCAGGATCTGGTCAAGGCATTTTTTGCACAAAATGTAATCAAAAATGGCTTAAGTCCTCTTGAAGGATTAAAGCCTTGTTTTGTATTTTTTAAAACAGGTTGTTCTTTGATTCTTGTAATTCATTCTTTTTGGAAATAAAATTTCTGTTTAAAAAAAAAAAAATATTGAAACACCGAGTACACCAAAGTGCATTCAAGACTTGGCTTGTAAATGGGTATTAATTATTAATTTTTGTATTTTTTATTTATTTACTTTTGGCGACGTTTTTTTTTCGTCGCGGAAATTTTTTTTTTGCGATAAAAATAAATGTGCGTCGCAAAATACTTTCTGCGACGAGGCTATTGCGACGAACACGCGACGAAAAAAAAACGTCGCAAAAAATAATTTGCGACGATTTTTTTTAATTTAGCGACGAAAAAAATCGTTGCAAAAAACGATTTTTGTTGTAGTGAATTAAACTCTCTTTCTGATAAAAAATAAAAACAAAAGTTAAAATATTTTTTTCAGTAATACTAGCACGTTTTTCTTAGGTTTCTCTCTTATATAATAAATTGAAAATAAATTAATTTTTTTAGAAAATTAATATTAAAAATAAAAAAAGACCTCATTTAGTGTTTTCGCTTTAGACCTCCAATTGCGTTAAGCCACCCCTGATTGGCGATGACTAGGTTGGTCAGACGTTATATCCTTATTTCGCCCTAACAAGACCACACGTGTTGTCACGTACGTAATTGAATTGAAGATTGGGGAGGATTGAATTGTGTTCAATCATTTCTTCACACCTGTAAAACTTAAGGTTCTCTTGCCTATAATTTTTTTTCCAATTCCAGTCGCGTTCAACCATACATTTTAATTCATTAGATCCTATCAGGTATCAGGTACCGGTGGGATGACTAGGGACTATTTTTATGCCCCATGAATTTGAAAGAGTATAATTGAAATTGATTAAAATTGACAAAAATTAAGAACATCGAGATCCATTATAGATAGACTATAATATTTGCAACGGCCCACTGCATAGGTAACCAGTTGCAAGTCATACACAAAATTAGCCGAACTTCTATTTGACTAGCTGTTAAATAACATACTCAACTGAATTCCATATATAAGTTCTTAGTTTACTACTCCATAGAAACTAAACTTAACTGCATTGGCTTAAAAATCATTCAAATTGATCATAAATTCTAACTTAGAATTTCGAAACATGTTGGCTGAACATTGATACAACTTATTTGCGCATAATATTATTGACTGAGGGGGTCGACATGTAAATCAAATTGGACTTAAAACTAGAATTGTAAGGTAGAACATACAGTTTGTATCACAGTGAGTACGAGCAACACACTGGCCACAATGACTGAAAGAATAGACCACGGACTGTCACAATAATTATACCTTAAATAGGCCATCCATCCATGATGACGATGCCCGCAATACTCTTTAACTTCCTTCAAAACTTCCTTGTAATTGAAAGAATCTGGATTGAGTTCAACATGATTGCCTATTTTGTTAAACATGGTAGAAACAACTTCATCATTACCTAACCAGTTATCAATAATTTTAGAGTGGCGAAATTTTTTGACATCCTTGGGAGAATTGAGGAGGCGATCCATAAAAATCGCGTAGTCGGTCATATAAGTTTTCACAATTCCTCCACTGTATTGCTCATAGGCAATCAAATTTCTTAATTGCCACTCTATATCATCATCAATTAGAAGAGGAGGGATTCTCATGATGCAATTTTCAAAGTTAATATCGAGCAAAGAGGAACCCTGTGATTCCTCTTTTTCAGCCTTAACGAATTTAATCCCATCTTTTCGGAGCTCTTTAGCACCTTTTAAGGAAATCATGTTCTTTTTTTTGTTTGTATCATTCCCACCAGACTGAGGAGAGGACACCTTTGCAGAAGAACACCAGAAATCATGTACGAGGCCTAGAAGATGATTGGTGTTTTTTTTTTTAATTTCGATTGGTAGACTGCGGAAGTTTGTGAACACGACAAACCTAAAAAGGTTGTACTTAAAAATCTGATGGCCAAGGGAATTAGTGGGGTCTGTTGGTCTGGATATCCGATCATATCAAATAACCGGAGAAGGAAACCGAGTGGAAGTTGATTCTCAAATAACAATAAATCACGTTGTACGCTCCGCAGAATCGGAGAAATTTTGAAAATGGGGTCACTTGCAACAATCAAATTTTGGTTTTCAAACTTGCGAAATAATTCGATGATAAAGCACCCATCAAGTATCATCATTTCCAAAAACTTATCCTTCTCCAGTTTAATGGGTTCTGCATAACATTTACGTACTTTCTCCTCCAAATCTTCCATCTCTAACACATATCTGTTTACACTCAACTCACTTCTTCCCTTAAGCAGCTCTTGTAGGTACCGTAGTTTGTGCTCTTCCATCATTTGTAAGTGAACTTTGTCACGGTGATAAGGACCAACAACGAGTATTTCTGGTTCATAAGCTTTCTCATTTTCTCTGCGTAGATGATCATTTATTTTGAAGATAAAAGGCTTAACGGACGTCGATAAGGAATTAAGCCTTCTGTCGATGCAAATAGACAGCTGAGACATTTGATTTCTCTATCAGATAGATAAATAGTGGCAAAGAAGTATATAAGAGTCCCTCAAAAGATATTTCACTTCTTGTTTCACATACAAATATGAAGTGCAAAACTAATGAAAAAAACTTGCAAAACATTTCATATGAAGGAAGGTTTAATTTCTATAAAGTGAACTTATGACAAGACATTTACTTTGTTTTATACATGGGGCTGCAACCTGGAGTAATTTTCTCTCTAACAAAGCCCTAATCCCAAATAAAAAATGCCCACCATTGTACATTACATCTATCACTATGATTATTAATTTTACTTTTTTCCCTCCATTGTCACATTTTTCATATTGCATGTCTTATAACGGTTATGGGTGTCATTTTATCCAAGTTGTAGAAATTGGAAACATGTATTTTGTTATACATTTAGACATTTTGCTATTTTTTGTTCAAACAAGACGGCTGCTTGGTTTGGGGCAATGCAAAACTAATCAAGTAGTTGAGTAGATAATGTGAAAAACTCATCAGTTGAGGGACAAAACATAGTTGAAAGAGTCCAAACATAATTTTCCCCAAGGACTAATAATAGAAAGATGTAAACAAGTAACCTTTTAGTTAAGGTCCGTCCAGGGCTCTCACTCGAAAATTTTTCGATACAGGCCAGGCTTGATCTTGGCTAAGCCCCATCCCATGGAATAGTCGGGCCCCACTTGAGTATGTTTTGGACAGAAAATACCCATTTGCCATTAGATTTTACGGGCAAAGTGAAAAATTTTCATATACTTGGAGAATAAAGTGCCAAAACTTTTCGTCCAAGCTATCACGAATGTTTGCCATTGGGTTAGTGTAAAATTAATGACTATAATTAAAAGAGTACTTTGGAGGAATCAAAGTACAACTCATTTTTCAAATAATTGAACAACTTACTGATTTGCAGCTTCTTTGTCTTCTGAAATAAATGATTTAATTGGAAAGCTTGCCTCAAACCAGCAGATTTGTAAAGGTTTTTTGTGAGGGAGTGAAGATCGCAATGCAGCTGAAATGTTGGATATTGCTACGTAGGAATGTGGTTGAGTAGACCTATTATAGGGAGTATTAAGCTTAAACGAAATGAAATGAAAATTTTCAAGTGTCTAGCTACGTTTCAAAATGAAGAACATGTGAGGGGCACCTATCAGCCAGTCACCAAAATGATGCCCTATCCATCCACCGGTGCCTTTTTCGACCATAGGATATGAGGGATCTGTTCAGTTGGTACTCATATATACCTTCAAGTACTTCACCAACATTCTCAGGAGTGTCCCAACCTTCCTTTCCTCCACCGGTGGAATATCAAAATACTCATCCATTCCACTCAAAAAATAAAATAAAAGTCAAACTTCACTCTACTTCCTTGTAGTTAAAGCCATTTGGGTATTACTTCCCTCACATTTAAAAATAAGGTAAATATCACTGACACTATTTAGATTTAATTCATATTTAGTTTTTGAAATATCACTACATACCCCTGTCAATTGTTATTTGTTAACAGACTTAATAGATAATGTAATTGTATAGAATTACCCTTATTAGAAATCCCATTTTGCAAGGATTTTATTCGAATTTACCTTTGTATTTTTATTTTATTTTTAGTTTTATCTCATGTTATGACATAATCTAATCATGGTCAAATTTTTTTTTTTACTGGAATAGTTTAAATTTTCATTTTACATATTACCATTATTAACATAATTGCATCAAAATTAATCAAATTGACCCTTAATTTTGTTTGATTAATATTCAATTTTATGCAATTAATACAAAATTAATATTCAATTTTATCAAATAAGCACTAAACTAGCCATATATTTATCAAATTAACATTAAATTTTGTCTAATTAACATTCACATCCATCTAACTAACATTCACATCATCCAATTAACATTTAATTTTATTAAACTAATATGAAATTAGTATTCAATTTCATAAAATTAACCCTCAATTTTATCAAATTCACTTTAAACTTTATCAAATTTACTACCAAATTAATTCAATTTGATCTAATTAACATTAAATTAACTATCAATGTAACATTCCCTTTTATCTAATCAACATTAAATTCTATCAAATTAATACAAAATTTTATCAAATTAATCTTGAATTTTATAAAATTATCATCTTATTTTAGCAAATTAACATTTGATCTCATCAAATCAATATTCAATTTTATTAGATTAACACTAAATTAATATTTAATTTTATCAAATTTACCCTAAATTAACATTTAGTTCATTAATTTAACATCATATTTTTGATTGAATTTTTAATTAATATTCAATTTCATCAAATCAATACAAATGATCATTAAATTTTATAAAATTAACATTCAATTTTACAAATTTAATATTTAGTTTTATCAAATTAATATTATTTTTTAAATTAACACCAAATTAACATTCTATTTAATTAAAAAAAAAAATTGATAGAAAACATTTTGTTCAGTCTAATTAGCATTTAATTTAATTTAATTTAATTAATACTAAAAGGATATTTTCTATTGCTTTAAGCATGCTCTTTATGTCCAAGTGTAAACTTGGTAATTCACAAGAGAATAAGCCATCACATCACCAAAATTTTTTTTTCAGTAACGGCATAGACGACAGAGGTAGTTTGTGATATATCTATATAAATCACAGGGTGTGCAGTGATATTTCAGAAAGCAGAGGGGATGTCACTGAAGTATGACTTAAATTTGGGGAGTGTGAGTGAAATTTACCCTTAAAAATACAACAATACTACACACTATCTTCTTATACCATTTTTGTGCACCACTTCAATATAAACCATTAGATTAGTAGGTCGCACAAAGTTTATTAAATATATAATGACTCTGATTATGCCACATCAAGTGGTATAAGATAAGTGGTGCACAAGAGTGGTGTTCACATCATTATTCTTAAAAATAATCATATCACTCTGCAAATTGACTATACTACAAAGGGATAAAAGTGAAGTTTGTCGTAAAATGAAATAAAATAAACCCCCAAGTTTAGAGAGAAACTGCGGAGAAGAGTAATGTTATTGATACTTAATTTGTTGACTTAATTTATTATGGCTCCTAGATTAATTGTGGGCCCTATTAAATATTAGAACTTAGTGTTAATCCAATGGTTCCAATAAAATCACATCATTAGATCAGTAAATTAGGTCAGATTTTTAGGTCTAATAAGAAATAGAATAAAAAAAACAAATTAAATAATGAGGTATTGTAATAGTAATACTTCGTTCCATTTTTATTTATTTAAAATTTAAAATTTACGTATCATATCAACTATCATATTCTTTAGACTCTTGTTTTATGTCTTATTTTTTTGGTTAAATGATGTTACTCATACACAAATAGAGAAAGAATTGTCTTCCCATTTGAATTACCTCACCGAGAAAATGAGTTGATTTTGGTTTGTGTTGATATTAGAGTGTAATGTAAATTCTGAGAAATACTGTCATATAATACGTTGTAAATCACCTTCTTTTTTTTTAACCTATGATCATAAGAATAATTGTTGGTTTATAAATGCTGATAAATATATATTTTCTTATAATGGACTATTCTCTTAAAACAATTAAAACACACATATACATGAATTACATATACTCTTAATAAAGACAGAGGGTCCTGTTCTCTCCTTTATTAGGAGTCATTAATAGTTAGATTACTAGTAATTTAATGTTATAACTTTTTTAACAATAAAGTATAATATAATACATAAAAACTCTAATAACTTCAATCTATAACTTTCCATCTAAAGTTTTCCAATCTCCCATGTCTCTCTTCAGTAAGTGTCTGTCTCTTATTATAACCAATACTTCCTCACCTATCTCTCCATACAACTGACTACCAACTTTTTCTCTCTTATATATTCCTAACCAACACTTCCTTACTTATCTCTCCAGCCAACTGCCTACCTATTTTTCAAACACAGGCATGCGCAACTAAGAGCTTTTAAAATAATTTGGTGTATTAGCTAGTTTCTTATCAGTCAGTCAATTTTTTTTTTTTTTTGGTCCATGCACTTTAATGACGGAAAGATCAACAATTACCTCTAATGGAGTGTTTCTGGCTCGACCTCTTTTATACTTGGTGTCTTCTTCTGATCATCAGATTATGCATCCATCACATCATGGATATTATGAAACTAATGTACTCCTTTTCTTGATTGTGAAAGACAAAGTGTGTTGAGAGCTATGAGTGTAAGCTTTGCCAGCATATATAGCTAGGTGAAATAGGTGATGCATAACAGCGGGGATGACCGACTTTTTGGAAAATTGTGAACTCTTGAATAGGTTCCTTGGTGAGATTAATTTATGGAAAAATTTAACATGTGGCATTTGATGTGGAGAGGACAGATCAAAGCAGTGGATCACAGTTTCCCTGCCATAGGTGTTGTAAAACTTCACCCATTATTTCTTTGAATAGGTGTTGATAGACGTTACATCTATAACAATAAAACAGAGTCTCTTGTTTGGACTGTTCAAATTCTTCTCTTAAAAAAATATAAAAACAATTCAGATCGTTTAGATCTTGGTATTGTACAAAGTCGATTATGCACGATTAAATCAATCGAGTGTGTGGTGTAAAACAATTAATGAAAAAATTAATAATAAGAATCAAAGATTGGATGATTGAGTTTGGATGACCTGAAGACGACAACGGTGGTCGAAGAACTCTATTAATGAGATAGTACAAGATAGTAGCACAAAGAGAGACAGAGACAGAGACAGAGACAGAGACAGAGACAGAGACAGAGACAGAGCAATAATACACTCAAGGTGAAATGTGTGAGACCTGCCCCATGTGTAGGGGGTTTATAATTTATAGGCACAAAGCCCTAATTGAGACGGTGACGTGAAGGTCAAGTTACTAATTTATCGGGGAGGATGGCTACAATTAGAGATGAATACTATCTTGGAGTAATGACTATCCCGATAATTGCTCTCTCACGTACATTGACTCTTCCTAGACTCTTGAGTTTTGAATTGGACTGAAGCCATGAACTAAGTCTGGTCTGCCTTTTGATGATTTGGGCTTAACCCATAAACTGGACCCAAACCTAGTCTGAATCTGGGCTCGTCAGATCTGACGATTTATATTATAATTTAATATTTTAACTACGATAACTCATTTAAATTTTAACTTTTTAACTATAATAACTCATTTAAATTTTAATCATTTAATCATAGTAACTTAAATTTTAACCTTTTAAATCTTTTAACCATTTAAATTTTAACTTTTTAATCTTTTAAGTACAATAATTCATTTAAATCTTATTTTTAACCAGGATAACTTAACACAGACATTAAAAAAAATGTGCTTTGCACTGCCACATTGTAATAGTAAAACAGAGCCTCCTACTTGAGTTGTTTAAGCTCATCACTTAGAAAAACACAACAACAGCCTAGATCATTTAAATCCAACGATTTATATTACTCTTTAATATTTTAATATTTTAACTATGGTAACTTAATTAAATTTTAACTATGGTAACTCATTTAAATTTTAACTATTAAACCATAGTAACTTAACTTTTAACCTTTTAATCATTTAAATTTTAATTTTTTAATCTATTTATCACAATAACTCATTTAAATTTTACTTTTAATTAGAGTAACTTAACACATACATTAAAAAAAAACATGCTTTGCACAAGGCACACTAGCTACTCAAAAGTGGAGACAAGCATGGTCCTCCATTTATTATTGAATAATGATGTGGACATCACCTTTATGCACCACCTCTTTTACACCACCTAATAATGTGGTACAATCAGGCTATTGAATATTTTAATAAATTCTCTGGGACCTACTAATCTAATGGTTTATATTGAGGCGGTGCACAAAAACTGTGTTTACCAACAGTAGTACCATAGCCAATGGATATACTAGCCATAGAAGTAGAGGAGTCTTATTGGAGATTCTCTATCATAAAATATTTGCAAGTTTCATCTCAAAGAATAGAGAGGCTTGTCAGAAATTGAGCAATAAACTATGTCCTCATAGAAGAACATTTTTTTAGGAAAATTCCAGAGGGTTTAATGTTATTATGCATCAATCATCAATAAGCTGGATGCAATGAAAACTATGAAAGAGGTTCGTGAAGGGGTTTGTGGATCTCACCAATCAGGTGAAAAATGAGATGGTTAATCCATTAGTATGGCTATTACTAGTCAACTATGAGGAAAGATTGCATTATATATGCAAAAGGAAGTCAAACTTGTCAAAAACATAGGTCTATCTAGAGAGTTCCTACTGTCGAATTGCATTTGATTGTAAAGTCATGGTCATTTAGAGGTAGGACAATGAATTTGATTAGATAATTTCATTCTTTTTCCCTAAGCAACATTCTTACATTATTGTGGTCATTGATTATTTCACAAAATGGATAGAGACGGTACCAATAAAGGTTGTAGATCAACAACAGATGATTGATTTTATTAAAAATCATATCATTTGTAGATTTAATTTTCCTCAAACTATTAAAGTCGATTAGCATACTATGTTTATAGGAGCAGAAGTGACAGAATTTACATCTGAACATGAAATTCGGATGTAAATTCATCACCTTATTATGGCCAAGCAAAATGGGTAAGTAGAATCAACCAATAAGACCTTGAAGTTGATTCTAGAAAAAACTATAGATGATAATCCAAGACAGTGGCATTAATTGCTGCCATAAGTCTTGTGGGCTTACATAACTTCCAAGAAAACAAGTACAGATACGATGCCATTTGACTTGGTTGTGGACATGATGTTATGTTGCCAATAAAAAATATTGTTTTTTTTAGTCGGGTAGGTCTAGGAGTGTCCATGGGACGCGCCGGACTAGGCCTGGGTAAGGTATGCCCAAGCCCTTACCCGGATGAGTTATCAGGAGAGTAGGGGTAGACTACCCGCAACCCAATCCGTCACTCACTGGGCGGGCCTGTTGAGTGGGCCTTGTAGACGGGCCTACTAGACGAGCCTTTTTTTTATATATATGCAATTTCATTTAAAAAAAATTCAATTTAATATTTTTTGTAAATTATATTTTTGAATTAAAAATAGAGTCAAAATAGATAAAAAGTAAATAATGAATAATTTTATTTAAATAAAGTAGAGTCATGTCACCAAAGTTTCAATGATCAACTTTTTTTCAAAGAATTGGGTGAAAAGGTAGATAGGTAGGACGGGTGAGCTCTTGAGCTGAGTTTTAATTGGTTTTTGTGAGTGGACTCATGGGCCGGGTTTCAGACCAGATAATGGTTTGAGGGCAAGGTCAAAATTGGGCTTAGGCGGGCCTATCGAGCTTCAGGACTATTTTCAGGTCGGGTAACGGAACCTGTGGGCCAACCCCAAGGCCTATCCAAGCCCTAGACAACTAAGGTGCTTGCCTAGGGCCCTAATTTTTAGAGAGCCCCCAAAAATATTTACTCATTTGGTATAATATGTATATATATATATATTTTTTTTTTTTTAATTTTAAAAGTCCAAATTAATATTTAAATTTTTTAAGTTTAAAATTACTCTCTCCTTGGTAAAGCTTAAATTTTGGAGGACCTCTATAAAATTTATCCCTTTAGTATAATAGGCCTATATATATATAATTCAAATTTTTAGGGCCCAAATTTTAATAGTTCAATTCAATGTCTAATTTTGTTAGGTCTAAAATTACTCACTTTTTGTGAGCTTTTATTTAATTTTTTCTAACTTTTTTGGGTGTGTTCATAGTTGTATTCCTCTCACTCACATAAAAAAAATATATGCTTTATTTTTTGAGGTGAAAATTTATAAAATTATGAATTTTCTCTTATGAATTTTGGCAACTATTAACTACTAATAATTCTTAGAGAATAACTGCATAGAGAACAATAGTTACCAACAATATGCAATATCCATATTCTCCCTTATTCAATGTATTAGCCAAATTCTACAAATAGCATGGCTCTCACTGTAGCACTGATGGCCAAGGATACAATAATGAAAAGTTATTGGGATAACCGCCACTAAACTCGAAACCTTTCTCTGTAGCTTTCTAATAGCAATATCCAGTTGGTTGACAAGTTATGCTTTCCTTGCTGGCCTTAAAAACATTGAAGCTCGTGTCCTTTCCATTCCATCTCGCATGGCAAAAGAAGAGTGTAGTTCCAATAAAATTGACCTTGAAATGCCAACTGATTTCATTTCCCACATAAAGGGTATGCTCGCTAATATCATCGTCCTTGGATTGGCATCGACTGAACAATGGGTTTGAGTTGTTTTTGAAGCCATTGATTACATGAACCACATACGTTGGCCTGTCCGAACCAATGTCCGTTGTTCTGCCAGTGTCGAACTGCAAATTACAGAAAATATTAGGACAAGCAATACAAAAGAGAGACTGGAAGCACTCATCTCAAAGTTAGAGGTGTTCCTGTTTCTTTCCTGTACACTTGCCCATATATAAAGGCAATAACCCAAAGTGTTTATATCAGGTAGACCATTTATGAAGTGTTTGACTCAATTACTGTTGTTGTGTTGTTTTAGTTTTTCTGGTGATTTTTAACTTTACATGGTAGTCCATTTATGAGACTTTGTACTCAAGTGAATGGTTGATTGTATAAGATTCATCTATGGTAGCAATCTATTCTTTACAGTGGTTACAACTGGTAAAATATGGTATGCTGATAAATGTAGGGGTACTATTGCCTTTACATTGGCTTCAAGTACTCATATCTGCTATGCAAATTAATTAATGTAGGTGTAATCTTCTCTTACTTGGATTACAAGGGGGTAGAATTATGATAGATTATGAGAATTGATGAAATCAGTTTTAAAAATACTATAAATATTTTTTTATAGAATACATAGTCTACTATTACTTGATGAAATCAAACCCACCTTTAAGTAAAATAACATCTGAAAAACAAAAAACAAATATATTTAAGATTGATGGAAGAAATCACACCAATATTACAAAAACCTTGGAATGGACATAAATAGAATTTCATCCATCATGAAAATCAAATGGAGAGAAAAAAGTAAGTGAATCCAAACAAATTCGTAACACAAATACTTATACAAAATAATGCATAGTCATAAGCTTCAAAAATAATGAAAGCCTAGAAGCTCCTTCGACATCTAGACTCAGTAACTCTTATTCTAAAGAGGATATCAGACCATTTAAATTGGAGAAGGGTAACAGTCCATTGTGTTGTTAAGGGTGAAAGTGGATGATCCATGCATCCCCTCTTACTGACCAACATCCATTTACAGTCAAGAGCTACATGAAGGAACACAATTGTATTAGATATAGAAAGTTGGTTGAGACAAACTCTTCTTGGATTGTACAAAAAGATGAAAACCCATATAACAAGTAAAAAATAACCCAAACATCACCCTTAGACTGTACAAGCTGAATGCCAAGATAAGTGGAAGTTTGAAACAAATAGAAGTCTGTGTTAAATGGGCAAAAAGGGAAATGGAACTGAAGGGAATCAAGTCTTTTAAGTTTTTTTTTCGGTAAGTAAGATGAAATTCCATAAACCGAAAGGGGAAACATATACAAAGTGTATTCAAAGGGATGGATGATCTTCTAGACAGTTGGAAAGAAGATCCTCCATCCCATTGCAAAAGGAACAAAAAAAGATTTAAAAAAAGGATTAAACAAAAGGAATACAAAAACAGAGTACTCTGCACAAAAAACAGGAGCAACAGTCGAACACTAAAACCCAGCCCAAACAGCAACAACAAAATCAAGCTAACAGTCACCGATCAGTAGTCAGACCGAACGGGAAATTGAGGCACAAGCAACACATCACAGACAACCCCAACAGTTCAACAAAGGCACCCAAGGCAGAAAACTTCTCAGCCAAAGCAATACGCATGAGCACATCAAGAAGAGAGACATGCCTCACCCCAAAAACATGGCACCAAGAACAAGAAACCCTCAAGGAGGATAAAAAATATCCACTGGCAAGGCCCACTGTTTTTGCAGCCAAAGATTAGGAACAATTTTTTGGTAACCCCTGCTCAAGTGAAGCTTAAATCTAATGCAATCCACCACATTGTTAGAAATAGTCACCACATCTTTATAGTCATTGTTTTTTGAGGGCGAGAAGGCACCGTTCAAAAAATTAAAAAGGGAGAGATGGCATGTTAGTTCATTTCATATTGATTGCTCCAAGGCTTCAGTAAATTCCAATTCAATCTAGAAGAGGTGTATTAAGTCATCTATTGCCATGATTAAGGGATCCAGAGCAAGTTGTAGAATCTTCATTGGGGTTGGATGGATGTCTTCTGAAGGATCATATGGGGTGACTGAAGGTGAACAATCAGACAATTGGGGTTAGTTATTACAAAATCTGCATGTAGTTATTGGATGTGCTATACTCAGCTTATGTTTATATTTTTTCGTAGTTAGCCTTGGCCCATAATTCGTACTTTTAGCTGTGTTGCGTAATGCTTATTGTGAAGTTGTAGGCAATGGAGACTACGCATTATGGATTTAATATTGCTTTCATCTTTGCTGCATATTTCAAATAAACCTCCGTTTGGTATGATGAAAAAATGGAAGGATAAAAAATTGAAAGGATGGAAAGTTGGAGAGATAAATAAAATATCATGTTTGGTAAGAAAGGAAAATAGGAAGGATGAAAAAGTGGATGGATTAACTTTCATTCCAACTCACCAAAATCAATCCCTCCAAAATCGGAAAAAAAATGGATGGAAAGTTAATTATTTGTGTTGAGATATATCTTATTTGTTTATATATCTTTTAATATATACATATATTATGTATACATTAATTTCATATAAAAATACAATGATAAAATATGTCTATATATATATATATATTAAAAAATTTTAAAAATAAATTTAAAATAAAAAATAAAAAATAAAAATAAAAATTTTAAATTAAAAAAATATTTTTTTTCCATCTTAATTCGGGGTAAAAATTTTCGAATCAACACGATGACGCAACTTGAACTCGACACGAATTTTATGATACGAACTTGAAAATGACCTGACAGGTAAACAAGAAATATAAAAAACTCATATTCAGTTCAATCAGTCAAACTCAAAATTGACACCATCAATCCGTTTATTTAAAAATAAACACTTTATCTATTTTCTTGTTTTTATGATACCACGAAACTAACATGTTTAACTAATATTATAGACATAAAATGTTAATTATTTGTAACTATTTATGTTATCATTCATACTTTCCTTCCTTGAAAGATATAAAATGCATCCCTCCTACTTTTTATTATTCCTACTTTCCATCATTCCTACCAAACGGAGCATAAACGCTTATAATAACCACAATCCTAATCAACAGTTGTAGGACAAACAAAACAAACATTACAACAACCAAAATCTTCAGAAGTTTATGGTTGCCCTCCATAATCCAAACCCTTTATATTGGTGAAGAGTATTCTGCGTGTGAAGTACAACTCATTGGCATGATTCCATCTTGCTTAATTGGATTGATGGCATTGCCCTACGAATGGCACCGAACAAACAAATTTCATGATGTTTTGTCACAGAAGAAATATAACTCCCTTTTAGTTTGTTTTTTCGTTCTACAATTCTTATAGCCAGTTTTCCTCTCATGGTATCATTGTTTTTAAATAAAGTTAAAAAGTTCGGTTCTTAAAAATGGCGACAAAAACATTTTTTGTAAAAGTCGTTTGGATCAAAGAAGGTGATTTTGGAGATATTTGATTTTTTAAGCTTGATGTCAGAGCTTTTTATTCTAGTTATTAACGACAGTTAGACATCTGGATCATTTATGTAACGTGCGACAAATGTAAAGGATCTTTGTGGAATGTTAGAGGGTCATCGTGTCATTTGGCCCAAGGGAAGGGGCTATATAAAATTAACCCATAGTAATAATGTTGTATTTATTTTGGAGCACTTGTTACAGTTATGACAATTTGGACAATCATAATATCCCTATAAGCCATCAATGTCTTCACAAATACATAGTTTAAGAGGCTACATAACAATACTTGAATAGAAAAATAAAAGCAATACAAGAATGGTGTTTAGTACAAGAAGATCATTAAGAAACACAGATGATTTCTAGTTTTCACTCAAGTTCTGTTATGACTTCCAACTTCTACTGAATAGATCTTCCAGGTATGATTGCATTTACCTATAATGAACTTGTAGTAGCAAAAAGATTTGGAGGCATTGCCAACTTATCTTCTGCTCTAGCTAGCATTTGAACCACCATTTTCATGGAAGGACGATTTGATGGATTCCATTGAATACACCAGAGTCCAATAATATTAAGCTTCCTTACAATCTTAGCATCTCCATCGTCCTCTTGTGTACGCGTTCCTTCCAAATGATTCATTGGAGAAGCTCATACTTTCACAGAGCTCTGAGACTAATCCCCTTGGTTGAAAGAAGCTTCAAGAGATTGCTTTAGGCATAGCCAAAGGAATCGACTATCTTCACCAGCGGTGTGAGCAAAGAATCCTTCATTTTGATATTAAACCAAATAATATCTTGTTGGACCACAACTTAAATCCAAATATCTCTGATTTTGGTTTGATCAAGTTGTGTTGAAAACAAAGAAGCGTCATCTCTCTAACTGCCGCTAAGGGAACAATAGACTACATAACACCCGAAATATTATCTAGTGATATGAAACTTTTCCAACTTTACTAGATAATATTTCGGGCTCTATGTAACTCATTGTTCCCCTAGCGTTAGTTAAAGAGACGACGCTTCTTTGTTTTGAACACAACTTGACCAAACTAGAATTAGAGATCTTTGGATTGAAATTATAGTCCAACATGATATTATTTGGTTTAATATCAAAATGGAGGATTCTTTGCTCGCACCCCTGGTGAAGATAGTCGATTCCTTTGGCTATGCCTAAAGCAATCTCCTGAAACTTCTTCCAACCAAGGGAATTAGTCTCAGAGATATGTGAAAGTATGAGCTTCTCCAATGAATTATTTGGAAGGAACTCATACACAAGAGCTAACCGAAATCCATCGGCACAAAAGCCAACCAAATGAACCATGTTGACATGGTGAACTGTTCCAATTGTTGCAACTTCATTGATGAGGTCATCCCCATTTCCCATTGCATTGTTGAGGACTTTCACGGCAACAAAAGTGTCACCACAAAGCTTCCCTTTGTAAACAGAGTTCCATAGCCTGCTTCACCCAATCTATCACAGAATCGATTGGTGATCCTTTTGATTTCGGCATAAGTGTATCTCATCAGCTTGCGAGTTGTGTAATCTTTCAAAAATATTTCAATTCTTATGCCGTTCTCTTTTAAAAAAATTATTTGAGCTACGGACATAATAGAGTGCAGTGAGTGTTATCAGGAGAAGAAAGAATCTTAAGATTAGACCTGCACATAAACATAATGAGTTAAGTGTAAGAATTACAACTAAGGGAGAAAAAGAGAAAAACAAAGGGCTAATCGGAATTTTAGACTAAATATTTGTCAAATTTTCACTTCACCGTTTCAAAGATTTAAAGTTCTACATTGCACTTTGAATTTCTTAAAATGGTGACAATGTGCTCCTTTTCTCTCAATCCAGGATATAATTTGTGAAAAAAAAAAAATTGGATAGAAGAGAGTACAATGCTACCAAGAAATTCAAACTGAAATATAAAATTAATCTTTTACGAAGGAAAATATCATTCATCCCAAAACAACAGACAACATCACTTGCGTATCTAAAAAGACCATTGCATTTAATTATCTCACATTACTTATGTATCTAAATGACTCTCCATGTGATTCACAGCTAGCCAACACGAACAGTGTTCATTCTATTGTGTATTTACTTTAACTAATATTTTGTTAAAGTAATCTCTATACATTTTTGAAAATCGTTTCATCTTTCCGAATGTAACATATAGCAGATTAGACATAATCATAAGGAGTATCTTGACAAATCAGAAAACATGTTAGCAATGTTATGAAATGTTAGAAACCCTTAAATATTGGTCCAGCGGTCGAACATAGGAGAAGGTGGGAACGTCTTGAGTTCAAGTCCCACTAGTTATAAAAAATAGGAAATAATTACGTAAATTCGAGTGTCTTTATTATGAGTTCAAACAATGCTTGATTGAGAGGATTCCCATGACCAAAGAAAAGATGTAGTAGTAGTAGTGCAAAAGCTAAATTGTGTTGGGTTTTCCAGTTTCAATATGGGTAATTGGGTATTCACTGTTAGCTATTATAATTCTTCTCCTTCTTAGAGTGGAGCACTTTGAGGTTTCATAAGTGAAGTGACTGAACTGAAAATTAAAGGAAAAAAATGGTGTAAGTAATAAAATACCTTTGGATGTCTTGGATTTGGCAACACATGCAATTTCATGTTGTTTGGTATGATTGGTGAGGCAACAAATCTTGTCTGCGGCTTCACAGTGGCTGCAATGTGGTTTAGACCAACTCAACTGAAGCTTTTTCTCCTGTTCAAATATGACGCAAGGAACCGATGCGACAGAGCCAATTTGGCTGCAAATATGTCAAGTAAAATTCCTCATTGACCATTTGAGACCTCACGGCATACACTTGATAGCCGGAGTGGTCACCGAGGCAAGGAACAGAATATGCTTCATTTATATCGTTGATTGGTCCTAAACATTTGTATAGTGCGTAATCACACAAGTCTAGATGATTGAAATGGAAAGGGGAGGTAGACAAATTTAGGTGTTGAAGCTGTACAGGAAGGCAATCCTGTGGGTTATATAGGTGAATTATTTGAGATGTAAAATCAATGTTCTCGACGAATAACTTCACTGAAAAAGGAAGCTCAGGATCTGTTTGGTGATTCTCAAAGCCACGGGTTAGCTTGAACCCTGGATAGCGGCAGCGATGTGGGTGGTGGGATAGGTTTATTAACCCAGAATGGAAAACAAATGGTTGGACCATGGTCACTACACTTGGATTTTCACTCAACTTCTAGGCCTGCAGCTTTAAAACCCACTGCAAGGCATCCTAACCCTAAGAAGAAGAATATTTGAAGAAGGGAAAGAAAGCTAGCAATGTCTGTTGATGCATTACTTTCTAGTGGATGGCCATATATATATAGGGAGTATTAAGCTTAAACAAAATGAAATGAAAATTTTCAAGTGTCTAGCTACGTTTCAAAATGAAGAACATATGCCTTCAAGTGCCTAGCTACGTTTCAAAATGAAGAACATGTGCCTTCAAGTGCCTAGCTACGTTTCAAAATGAAGAACATGTGACGGGCACCTATCAGCCAGTCACCAAAAAGCAACTCCTGGCTTGAGTGCAACAAAGAATTTCGACCTAAAAAATTAGGCCTATCCACCGGTGCCTTTTTCAACATGTGATGGCACCTAAGAGTTTCTTCCAAATGTAGTTGGACTAGTTCTCTACCAGTCAGTCACCAAGAAGCAACAAGGTCCTGCCTTGAGTGCAACTAAGAATTTCTTCAGAAATTTAGGTGGACATGATGCCCCATCGACTATTGGATATGAGGGATCTGTTCAGTTGGTACTCATATATACCTTCAAGTACTTCACCAACATTCTCAGGAGTGTCCCAACCTTCCTTTCCTCCACCGGTGGAATATCAAAATACTCATCTATTTCACTCAAAAATAAAATGAAAGTCAAACTTCACTCTTGTAGTTATGTCCATTTGCATTTTATTTTCCTCAAATTTAAAAATAAGGTAAATATCACTTACACCCCCTTAAATTTAAATTATATTCACTAACACCCTTCTAGTTTTTGAAATATCACTGCATATCCCTATCAATTATTGTTTGTTAACAAACTTAATAGAT
This sequence comes from Ilex aquifolium, assembly GCA_951799425.1. Taxonomy (NCBI): domain Eukaryota; kingdom Viridiplantae; phylum Streptophyta; class Magnoliopsida; order Aquifoliales; family Aquifoliaceae; genus Ilex; species Ilex aquifolium. Next base: position 24,035,256 of record OX637401.1, read on the forward strand.
GACGTAGTTTCACAGAATTACCCTTAATAGAACTCCCATTTTTAGGTATGTTATTCGAATTTACCTTTATATTTTTATTTTATTAGTTTTATCTCATGTTATGACATTATCTAATCATGGTCAATCTTTTTTTTTTTTATCGGAATAGTTTAAATTTTTATTTCACATATTACCATTATTAACATAATTACATCAAATTAATACAAAATTAATATGTAATTTCATCAAATTGATTTTTAATTTTGTTTGATTAATATTCAATTTTATGCAATTAACATAAAATTAATTCAATTTCATCAAATAAGCACTAAATTAGCCATACATTTATCACATTAACATTAAATTCATCCAATTAATATTCAATTTTATTAAACTAATATCAAATTAATATTCAATTTCATAAAATTAACATTCAATTTTATCAAAATTTCTTTAAACTTCATCAAATTTACTACCAAATTAATTCAATTTGATCTAATTAACATCAAATTAACTATCAATGTAACATTCCCTTTTATCTAATCAATATTAAATTTTAATACAATATTTTATCAAATTAGCATGAAATTGATCTTGAATTTTATAAAAGTATCATCTTATTTTAGCAAATTAACATTTGATCTCATCAAAATGATATTCAATTTTATTAGATTAAATGTCTATATATATATAAACTACAGGGTTGTATAGTGATATTTCAAAAATCAGGAGGAGTGTTAGTGATATATGACTTAAATCTAGGGGGTACCCATGAAATTTACTCTTAAAAATACAACAATGCTACACATTATCTTCTTACACCATCTTTGTGCATCATATAGACCGTTAGATTAGTAAGTCCCATAGAGTTTATTAAATATATAATGATTGATTGTGCCACATCAGGTAGTGTAAGAGAAGTGGTGCATAAGGGTGGTGTTAAGAGAAGGTAACATAATGGCATTGCTACCAGCAAGTGGGGGGGGGGGGGGGGGGTATTAATGTTTATAGAAGTTACCTGATTGTCTTCTAGAATGGTAGACAGGGTTCCATTAGCTGGGATAGCAAAAGAGGAGGGAGAACCAGAGCATTCAACAGTTTCGAGGTAGTTTAGAGCTTCAGTTTGCTCTCTCATCAAACTTGACTCATTCAAGGCAGATATTTCACTTATTTCCTTTCCTTTATCTCCTTTAGATTTATGCTGCAAAACTTCCTTAGTAATTCCTTCGTTGTTGAATTTCATTCTAGGGCAGCTAGATTAATTTTGCCCAAAGATAATGCATGAACAACAGACTTTAGGTTTCCATTGGTATTCCACTATAATTTCCACCATTTTTGATCCACCATCAACATCCAGTTGTAGGTCAAAAGACTCCACAAGCTTGGTATTAGCCTTAACTTCAACACAAACTCTAGCAAAGGATATTCTTTTCTTATTAGCAGTAAGAGAATCAGCATGCAAGGGCTTGCCGACTGCACTAGCAATGTAACTCAACCCATCATCACTCCAGAATTGCAGAGGAACATTGTGCAGCTTAACCGAGGTATCACAGATTAATCCTCTTTGGAGAGGATGAGGTCAGCATGCCATTTTCTGAGGATAAGTGGCCTACCTAAGAAAAGCCATGGACCCTCTTCGAAAACCTTAGTTCTGGAGATATCATCCATAAATTTGAAGAAAAATAACCCTTTTCCATCAGAAAGAACTTCGAGAAGCCCCATTCTGTCCCATATCCTATGGGCAATATTATTAACCACCGAGTACAGAAGCTTTTTCTCGACAAAATACCCAACCAAGGATGTCTCCAATTCAAGGCATCCCCTGTTTACCACTTCCTTGGGTGGTTTAACCACAATGCATTCACTATCCCTAGTGGGTTCAAAATACTGCAGCTTCTTCATCTTTGGGAAAGACTTTCCCATTTATGGTTGCTGAGCAGCATCCTTGCCATGCTTAACAACTTGACTCCAAGAACCAGCAATTATCACTGGCTTTTCTTGGTTTTGAGGGGTTTCCACAACCAGGTCATCAGTAGTTGTGGGGAGAGGAGCATTTAAAGTCCCTTTAGGCAGAACATTGGTAGCGAGGGGGACAATTCCTCCATTACTGGAACCATCAATGCTATTCAAGACTGGAACAGGGGTGGTAATGACGCCTCTGTCATTTCGAACATTCACACCCACCGAGTGGTAAAGAGATGTAGATGCGTAGGGATTCATAAGAAATTAAAGAGGGGAAGGAGTACAGGAGCAAAGAAAGCATTTTTGGGAAGCATTTTGGGAATTTTTGGTGGTGGGGCTGGTTCTGGTGGGAGTGCTGGTGGCGGTGGTGGACATGGTGGGCGGGGGTGGGGGTGGTGGAGGAGGATTAGGTGGAGGGTCTGGTTTTGGAGCTGGTGACAGATTTAGCAAAAAGAAAACACTGATGTAGTAAGATCTATACAAACCCATATCCAAAGAAGAAAACCAAGATCCAAAAGAAAACCAAGATCAAAAAGAAAAAACAAACCCAGATCAGTGGCTTACCTGCGTCACCAGAGATGTACCTTCATTTCACCGGAGCTGAGAGATCTAGATTTGATACCACATCTTCAGACCGAGCTAATCTCTATCTTTTTCTGCCAAACATTCACAACAGTACTCTTTGAAGTGACCTGGGTTTTTAAAAACGAGTTGATTTCATTTTGTGTTGATATTAGAAAATTTAGGGAGAATTACACTCACACCCCCTGAGGTTTGTCACTTAATCACTCAGACCCCCTGAGATTTAAAATATTACACACAGACCCCCTAAGGTTTGTACGCGCATAACCCTTAGACCCCTGCTGTAAATATATCTATTAATAAATTACACCCAGACCCCCTAAAATTTGTAAATATATATTACTTAGATCTTTTAAGTTTAAAATATTATACTTAAACCAAAAATATTTCAATCAAAGATAACACTGATGTAGTAAAAAGAAAACACTGATGTAGTAAGATCTATACAAACCCATATCCAAAGAAGAAAACCAAGATCCAAAAGAAAACCAAGATCAAAAAGAAAAAACAAACCCAGATCAGTGGCTTACCTGCGTCACCAGAGATGTACCTTCATTTCACCGGAGCTGAGAGATCTAGATTTGATACCACATCTTCAGACCGAGCTAATCTCTATCTTTTTCTGCCAAACATTCACAACAGTACTCTTTGAAGTGACCTGGGTTTTTAAAAACGAGTTGATTTCATTTTGTGTTGATATTAGAAAATTTAGGGAGAATTACACTCACACCCCCTGAGGTTTGTCACTTAATCACTCAGACCCCCTGAGATTTAAAATATTACACACAGACCCCCTAAGGTTTGTACGCGCATAACCCTTAGACCCCTGCTGTAAATATATCTATTAATAAATTACACCCAGACCCCCTAAAATTTGTAAATATATATTACTTAGATCTTTTAAGTTTAAAATATTATACTTAAACCAAAAATATTTCAATCAAAGATAAAATATCAAATATTTTAAAATTTACAATTAAAATTCATGTTCTATTGAATCTTTGATTGAAATAAAATCAAAACTAAAAATTCAATTTTTTAAAAAAAAATCGTGATTAATATACAATTATAGTGTCTATTGAAATTTAATTTGGTCGCTTAAACGACCAAATTAAAATACCAAACTACCCCAATTAAATCTAAAAGATATTGTGTCCATTACAGTTTGATCACTTATTTAATTTTTTAGTTTTATTCTAATAGATAGTATAATTATATATTAACTATGATTTTTTTTTTAAAACTAGATTTTTATTTTTGATTTTATTTCAATAAATGACATAATAGAATATGAATTTTAGATGTAAAATTTATGTTCTATTATGAATGACTTAGACCCTTTGTTTGATTTTTTATCTTTATTCCAATAGATAGTATAATTGTATACTAATTACGATTTTTTAAGAAAAAATTAAATTTTTATTTTTAATTTTATTTCAATAAATGATACAATAGAATATGAATTTTGGTTATAAAATTTAAAATATTTGATATTCTATCTTTGATTAAAATATTTTTTATCTAAGTATAATATTTTAAACTTAAGGAGTTTAAGTATTATATATATATAAAAACTTCAAGGGGTTCTAAGTGTAATTTATTAATTGATATATTTACAGCAGGGGTCTAAGTGTTACGCGCGTACAAACCTCAAGGGGTCTGTGTGTAATATTTCAAATGTCAGGGAGTCTGAGTGATTAAGTGACAAACCTCAGTGGGTGTAAGTGTAATTCTCCCTAGAATTTAATGTAAAAGTTGAGAAATCTATATAATAAATGAGCTAGCAAGTTGAATCTTCATCTCTATATATTTTCTCTCTAAAAAATATTACATCACATAATTTTATCACATGTTCAATTATTTGATATTTAGTTAATTTGTAGTTTAACACAACTTTTATTTTATCCATTATTCATACACAATACTGTACACATGTTGAAATTTTTTTATCGAAGTATGCATTTTGAGAAAATTTTGATACTATTTTTAAGAAAATAATATGTAGAAATTAATTTTAAATGAGGTAAGCAAATAAATTAATTTTAAATTTGATATAGTGAGATCAATTTTTTGAACGCTAGAATCTTATATTTTATCGTACATTTAGGCACGGTTTATGACTAGTACTATCATATAATCCGTTGTAAATTACTTTTTTTTTTTTTAACTACAATCATAAGAATAATTGCTGGTTTATAAATGCAGATAAATATATATTTTCTTATAACAGACTATTCTCTTAAAAAAAATTCAAACACACATATACATGAATTAGATGTACTCTTAATAAAGACAAAGAGTCCTATTCATGCACATGACACCCAATGATATAAATTGTGAGTTTATATTTTTGCCCAAGAATAATACACGTGGGTGACAAGTGCATTAATTTTTAACGGAATTTGAAACGGATGTTAGTCCGAGGGTCACATGACTAATTTATAACATTCAATGTGTAATGTGAGAAAAATAATCTATCAGGGTACAAAGTAGAAATTGAGACATTCTTCGAAGTGCAAAGTGCGAAAAATCCTGTTTGGGAACGATTTTAAAATTTTTGGGATTTATCCCAAATAACCTCATTGAGTTGTATTTTGACCCTCAAATGTTATAACTTGACCTTCAAATATAATTATTTTTCGATATTGTACACAAATTAAATTTTTGATCACGGAAATTTTATTTTTCAGTTACACATATTTAGAAATAAAATTACGAATGTTAGTCAACTTCATGCCAATCTTTTCTTACTTTGTTTTAAGTTGGAAAATGTATGATAGCTGTCCATGCTCTTGGACTCAATAATTTGGTCAAATGGTTATTTTCCGTTCATGCTCTATTCAATTTCAAAGTTGGATTCGTGCTGTCCGCTTTGCGCTAAGAAGGAGTTTTTTACGAAATCGGTTGCAAAACAATTCCCATCCATATTTCATCTAGTAGGTGTTAACTCTCGTCTATATGTAGTTGATGCTATGGTGCTAGTAATCTCGAGTATATAGTATTGACGTCTATGAACTAATATCCTATTGCTCTTAATTTTGAGTTGTCTAACTTCTAATTTGTAGTCTTCCCTATTCATTATTTGCATCGTTAGTGAACGTCAGTGTGGCACGGGTGCGCAAAGTTCTACTAGTTCCATGCGTAATGCGTTTGATTCATTAACACAAAATACTCACTATTAACAACTAATATTTCTTAGAGCTTAACTATATACACCTATATCAATTAAATATTTCCCAGGTCACAAAAAAAAAAAATATTCAAGTACTTCTATGGGCAACAGAAACAAAAGCTAATCAACAATAAATAATATCCATGTTCTCACTTATTCGGTTTGTTAGTCAAACTCTACATGGAGCATGTCTCTCATTATCTCATTTAGGCCAAAGATACCGTAACTAAAAGTCGTTGTTAGAATTTCCACTGTAGTAGAAACCATCCAGGATGTAACTTTCCAATAGCAGTTCCTACTTGGTCGAGAAGTTCTACCTTCATCGTTGGCCTTGAAAACATCGAAGTTGTTTTGCTTTCTACTCCATCTCATATTACAAAAGCAGAGAGTAGTCCTCCAAAAATTCATACGAAAATGCCAAGAGAATTCATTTCCCACGTAAAGAGAGTATGCTCGTCAAGATCATCGTCTTTAGACTGACAACGAATAATTAATGGGTTTGTGTTGTTTTTTAGGCCATTGATGACATGAACCTTATACATTCGTAAGCCAATATCGATGCCATTCCTTTCTGCCGACGTTGAACTGCAAATTAAGAAAATAGTCAGGACAAGAAATACAAAAGAGAGGCTTGAAGTACTCATCATGCCTCAACGTTGATAATGTTCCTGTTTCTCATATCCTTCAATCTTCCCCATACTATAAGAAGGCCTAAGCACAAGATTTATAAGGTAGACCATTTATGGAGTTTTGGACTAAGTTGCAATTCTTTTATAACTTTATCCTCTTTTTATCGTATTTTTTAACTTTACATGGTAGATCATTTATGAGACTTGGTATTCAGTTGAATGGTTAATTGTACAAGGGTCTATTTTATGGGAACAATAATATCTTTACGAAAGATATTCATGCTCTGTCTCTCACCCAATATCTTGGTCAAATGATTGTAATGTTTCTCCAAAGATCATAATGATATAGTTTTATTGTAACTATGGATTAACACCAATTTTCAATGTTTGATGAGACTCACAGTTAATCCAAAGATCATAATGACCCATTCGATTGCAGTCTAACAGATTTGGAGGGAGCGCAACAATAGGATCCATTCCAACCTCTATAGAAACCCTCATTCTCTCTTCAAGATCATTGTGCAGCTTATCAGGGATAGAATGACCTCCCTAAAGTTCAAGCCTTCACAGCAGAATCACTTCCTGACTCAAAAGTGGCAGTTCCTGCTCCTCGTATCAACTTTGAAGTTGTTTAGCAATTTTTTGTTTTCCACAGGCACAATTCTTGTGCCTAGAGCATGTTTGCCAAATTTGTCTGAGGTACCCCTAAACGAGCACCTCTTATAGATTTAAATTTTTTTGTTGCTTTTGTCAATGCTTGTAGCTTTTCAACTCTTCCTATGTACACATGTACATTTGTTATAATTCAATGAAATTTATTCTCCGAGAATTAGGTCTATATATTGATATTCATGGGGTACACCCATATAAATCACTGCCCAAGGCCGCAAAAGGACGAAAAAAACCAGGGTCATTGATGTAGGGAAGCGCGAATAGCGAAATGAGATTAGACAACAAATTTATAGCATGTTGATTATTGCAATAATACCATATTACAATATTCAAAAGTCTTGTTTATTCCTAAGAATACTAAGTCAATTGGGAATTGAAAGAGAATTTGTTTATAAGTTTTATTCAAAATAAACCAAATATTATTTAAAGAGAACTTTTTTTTTTTCGGTAAGTAAGGTAATTCCATAAATCAAAAAAGATCATGCACATAGGAGAACCCAAGGGGATGGTTGATCTTCTAAAACCAGAAAAGAAGATCCCCCATCCCCAAAGCAAAAAGAATACAATGAAAACAATAAAATCCATATTCCAAATGGAACGAAAAGAAAATCAAAAGCATCGAGCATAGCAACTCAGCACCACCAACATAGCCACCATAGAGACAATGCATCCAAAACAAATCATGACTCCTGAAGAAGCAGAGTTTCATAACTCCCGAGACCAGAAATGCCTCCAAAGAAAGCCAGCCCAAGAAGAGGACAACCACCAAACAACATTTTACCCGATCAGTCCAAAACAAATCCACCAAGACAAAACTGTAGCAACAAGCTGAAAGCCACATCCAAAAGAAAGTCAGCCCAGTGTTACTAAAGCACATGCCATCCCCAGTTACCAACTCATAAACCATGTATGCAGCGCACGCAAACCAATTAGCACCAACAAAGGTTCCCAGCACAACCCGCAGCACACAGCCCAAACAGCAGGATCACCACGCCAGAAGGTGGTACACCCATCAAACTGGTAAGAGCAAATGCAGTAGAGGGAGAGAACCATCCATGAACGTTGCCGAAACACCCACAGCAAAACAGAGCAAAACAGAGCAAAGAACAAAGAAGAGGATGAACCATCGCAGCCTTGATGCAACAAGAACAACACACCCTCCAATCAAACTCCACAAAACAGACGGGACACAAACATTCCACAGAACACCAAAATGGGGCACGGACCAGCAGCACCAAGTAAAGGCAGCCACTCCAGCAACACCGCCTCCATGAAGACACAGACTTCGTGAACCCGAACAAGCCAAAACAAAAAATTAACATCCCCAGTATCCAAAACAACACCCAAACAGCAAGGAAGCACAGCAAAGACAGAGGATGAAGGATCAGCAACAAAGAACCAATGGAAAACCACTCCCCAGACAAACGGATCACCCGCATTCCCCATAGAAAATATTGTCAGGCAAGTTCCATTGTCTTTGCAGCCATACATTAGGTATGCTTCTTTTGATGGCCCGGCAGGCATGAAGCTTGAGTCTAACATTTTCCACAATTTCCTTATAAATGGATGCAACATCTCTGTAGGAGTTTTTAAAAACCCTGTGATTCCTCTCCCTCCAAATCATATAAATTGAAGTGGCAAGCATCAATTTGCCAATCAACTTTGGAAAAACCTTTCCTTTCATATTCGCAGCATACCAATTAACCAAATCAGGCCAATCAAGTCTTGGCCATTGGACATTCACTTTACCTTTCAGAGAGACCCATATTCTCTCAGTGAAAGGGCAATCAAAAAACAGGTGGTTATGAGTTTCCACTACTTCTCTGCAAAACACACAATGAGATAATTGGATAAGACCATATGAAATAAGTTTGTCCTGCGTGGAAAGCCTATTTTGAACAGCCAGCCATAAAATAAAACTGTATCTAGGCACAGCTCCAGAAAACCAGACAATATCAGTCCAAGCTTGTATGTGGCCTTTCACTCTAATCACCTCCCAAGTAGATTTGGAACTAAAAATCATGGTTCTAGATGGCAGCCACAGGACACTGTCCCTCTGAGTCAGGTCAGGTTTCATATTAGGAGGAATACCTCTTCGCAGCTCCATAATGTCCCCATTCGTCATCGGCCAGTCCCAGTCACCATTATCAATGATAGAGCTAACTTTGGCATCTCTCCCAAGCCCTGATTCCCGAATAACAGTCTCTCCCTTATGCTGGTAGATCGAACCTATTGGGTGCCATGGATCAAACCAGAGAAATGTTGAGTCACCATTCCCAATCTTGTACCTCACCATTGCTAAACTTTCCTTTCTCAAATTAAGAATCTTTCTCCATGCCCATGACGACTTTTGAGGAATCTTCACACCCCAGAAGCTCATGCCTTTAAGAAGATACGAGTAAATCCAATCCACCCATATTGAGTTATTACTTTTGTTTATAACATTCCATAGATGTTTCATAACAGCAGCTTTGTTCCACTGTTCCGTGCTTTTAAGCCCAAGTCCCCCTTCTTCCTTTGGGAGGCACACTTTGTCCCAAGCCACCTTGGCTCCAGTCATTTTAAGATCTGTGCCAGACCATAAGAACCTTCTCAAAATTTGCTCCACTGCTTTGACAACTTTTTTTTTGGCAAAATAAACATAGAAGACCAATAGCCTTGAATTGCAAAGAGAACTGAACTAATCAATTGAACTCTACCAGCATATGAAAGTGATTTGTTGCACCAGGATCTTACCTTGGCAGTGATCTTCTCAACCAGTGGCTGACAATCCCCAGCCCTCAATTTGGTGGTAATGAGAGGAACACCCAGATATCTCACAGGCAAATTACCTTCAGGAAAATCCATTAACTGCATGATATCCGCTTTCTCCCCATCATTAATGCCAGAACAGTAAATATGACACTTGCTTGGGTTAGCTTTAAGCCCAGAAAGTTCTTCGAAAATCTGGAGGGCATCCTTGATAGTCCTAATTGACTCAAGCTTGCCTTTGCTGAAGATCATAACATCATCAGCAAAACAAAGATGAGAAAGATTCTCCTTGCCACATCTCCAATGATGCTTAAATTTGCCCAGCATAGCAGCCTCCTTCATAATGCCATTAAAAACCTCCATTGCAAGCACAAAGAGATAAGGTGACAGGGGATCCCCCTGCCTTAATCCTTTTTTCCCTTCAAAATAACCTTTCAACTCACCATTAATACTCACAGAGTACATAGGAGAAGTAATACACGTCTGAACCCATCTAATCAACTGTTGGGGAAATCCCATAGCTTGCATCACTTCAAGAATAAACTCCCACCTTACGTTATCATAAGCCTTCATAAGATCAATTTTCAATGTACATCTGGGACTCCCTTAAAGAGAACTTATTTGCTCCTACAAATATTATTTAAAGAGAACTAATCTCAAATAATATTTGTGGCAGCAAATAAACTTTTTATGACAAAAATATTACCACAAATGAACATTTTTTGTGGCAGCAAGTAAACTTTTTTTGTGACGATAAATACTATCGCCGTAAAAAAAATAAAAATAAAAATAATTTGTCTCGAACTACTCTAATTCTTGTTGTGTGTTTGTGGGTGTATTTTAGTAGTGTCCAGTTCGGAGATTTTAGAAGCACCTTCTGAGTTTTAAAAACCAACTGCATGATACATGCAACAATTACCTCTAATTAAATAGTTAGGTTCAGTGAAACCAAGTGTAATTGCTGCACGTGTAGGTAGGCCAACAACAATGACCTATCTACCTTGCACGTGTAGGCAAACAACATCCAACTTCATTCTCTCTTCATTGTTTCATTGAACCTAACTAGTATTTCGTTGAAACTAGGTGTCTGACTGGCTGATGTATGCGGTTTTCTATATAAGTTATGCTCAGCCCGTTCTGCTTTGTCATTAGAACATTTTTGTTGGAATATCTCTCTCTCTCTCTCTCCCTTTCCCTCTATCACACACACACACACTGTTCAAGAAAAGCTCATTTTTTGTGGGTTAACAGTCCTTGTTCTCTTCCACTTCCCTCAAACTTCCAGGGGGAAAGCAGAATCAGCACTACGATGTCCAAAACATTAGTTGTCCTTTCCGACTAAAGGGTGATTCTCAAAACTGTGTGCAGGATAGATCTAAAGATGCTGACATCGTGGCGGTTTAAGGATGATAATAATGTCTCTTCTTCAGACATCTACAACGCCAAAGGCAAGCCCCTGCATCTTTTATAATTGAATAATGATATGAGTTCTATGCTGCTTTGGTATTCTTTTTTAAAGACTAAAAGAAGAGAAAGTAGAGACGATAGAGAAGAGGTGGAAATAAATTGAGACAGTCCTGTGAAAGAAAAGAGATGGCCATATCCTCACTTATTTATGTCAATTCCCTGATTCTCTTCTTGATAAGTGAACTGAAAACAGAAAAAAAGAAAAGATTTCTAACTTTCTTCTCTTCAAATTGAACCACTCGCATGGTGAAACAGCATATTCAATGCATTGTACGACGCCATATTCGTAGGATATAAAAAAAGCCTGTGTGTTTAATTAAAAGCATTTTTATCAAAGAACCATGGTGACGGCGATGCATCACCTTTCTTTCTCGTGAGAAAAGCTAACTACTGCCCATTCTACATGCTCAGGTACTCTTATTCAGATATAAAGAAAATGACAAACGGTTTCAAGTACAAATTGATGAAGGGGGTTATGGTTCTGTATATAAAGGAAAGATACGCAGCGGCCGTCTTGTGGCAGTGAAGTTCTTGGGCAAGTCCAAATCTGATGGGCAAGAATTCATCAATGAAGTTGCCTCCATTGGAAGGATTCATCATGTCAACGTGGTGCAGCAAATTGGGTATTGTGCCAAGAGGTCTAAGCGTGCTCTCATATATGAATTCATGCCCAATAGTTCCCTTGAGAAGTACTTCTTTCCTAAAGAAGGAAACAGTACCTCCTTGAGCTGGGAGAGGAAGTGTGAGATTGCACTGGGTGTGGCTCGTGGAATCGAATACTTACCCCGAGGGTGTGATGTTCAGGTTCTGCATTTTGACATCAAGCCACACAACATCCTTCTAGATGGCAACTTCATTCTTCTAGAAGGTGAAGTTGACCATTTGCAAATACCTGTCAAGCCTAGTCAATCTCCTCAAGATACAATAATTGATCAATTGTGGGGCAACTTTTCTACTAACATCACCTCCTTAGATGTAATTGAAGAAGAATTAGATATAATTTTGAAGAAGAACAAGCTTTAGTTTAACTCAATCAAACAGCAAGTGGTCAAGTTTTGTGAAAAAGTGTGGATTGATTTCTCATGTCCTCTCCTTGGGTGTTCTATTATGTCCCTGTTACCGGTTTTTCATGATTGAAGTGGAAAGCGGAGATAGACAAATTTACGGAAGGTAAAAAATTTTTTACGGAAGGTGGAGATAGACAAATTTAGGTGTGGAAGCTGTATGTTAGGATTTGAATCGCTTTAAACCCACAGACAAACACACACAATCGAAGAACAAACCAAGAACATAAAGCAATAAGAAATAAGAAAGAACAAGACACACAGATTTTACGTGGTTCGGCAATTTGCCTACGTCCACGAAGCTGCAGGGATTTTACTATTGAGAGAGAGGATTACAATGACGGCTGTACAATGCACTAACTGAACCCTAATCACCAAGGAGCGTATTTATATGTCCTGCGCACGGGCCCAAGCCCAATAGAAAATTTTTCCCAGGGGCGTTGCCCCCGGACCCCCACGAGGCTTGTCCATGAGCGCTACGGCTTGGGCCTATCGGCCCAATCCTTCGCTCCATGGACTAAGCCTCATTAAATTTCCCATTAAGATCCACGCAACATTATTCGGGTCGGGTCATCATCCGGGTCAGCACACAAAACTAGACTCCACAAAGAAAACCCAACACTGTACCCGAAGGCAGTCTTGTGGCTCATACAGGTGAATTATTTGAGATGTTTAATCAATGCTCTTGACGAATAACCTCACTGAAAAAGGAAACTCAAGAATTGTTTGGTAGTTCTCAACGACACACGATAGCTTGAACCCTGGATAGTCGCAGCGATCTGGGTGGTGGATAGAATTATTAACCAAGAATGGGAAACAAATGGATGGACCATGGTCACTACACTTGTGGTGTTTGTGACTTTGGCCCTTTTTTATTGCAATTTTTTTCAGTGTCATTGTGTTACCCCCAAGTTTATTGCAATTGTTTTGGCCTTGTTCTCCCAGTACTCCTTGCTTCTTGGCTTTTGCTTGGTATTTTGGTGGAAGTGTTTGTTTGCTTATACTTCCTCCTAAATCCCATTCCTTTCTTATTATACTTTGTGAATATTCATTCCTTTGGCAATGAAATTCATTTGCCTAATTTCTTCGGCTGTAAGGATACTTTTGTATATCTAGTCTTTGGTTTGTTAATTTTTTTTCTTACCGTAGGTGTAAATGAACAGGAAAAAAGAAAAAAAGAAAAGAAAAGAAAAAGAACACCCATTTGATGCATTATCTCATTTTTGTATAGTTGGTGTATGCCAAACACATTGTTCTCCAATATCAAGATTTTATAAAATTAGTTCAGTGGAGAAGAATGGGTCAACCAAAGTTTGTCATCTCTCGGGATGTGAGAGAGGTTGTTATCTATTCCTTCGACTAGTGAAAATATAATCTTCCAGGCTTAATTGCTAGGTTCTCTTGGATCAATGGGGGCAAAAGACCTCTAATCTAAGAAGTCTTACAGCGGTCCCTCTATGATGCGCAGGACCACTTCGAGCTTAAGGTTTGAATCCTATAATAATTTCTTTATATTATACCTTGGGGGAGTCTTTAGGCATGTCTTGAACCTTATTATATATCTTATTCTTTTAATCAATGAATCTAATTTTGCCGATAGAAAAAAGATTTTATGGAATTAGGCAAATTAGCAAGCAATATTATTGTGAAACACATTGTTCTCCATTGACGACAACCTTTCAATTCATCATCAGATACAATTATTAATGGAAAGATATTCTATAATTGTCACTTATTCAAATTTATCAGCCAAATTCTGCAAAGAGCATGACTCTCACTGTCTTACCAAGGAAAACTTTTTGTATAGTGTGTGCTATTACTGCCACTGAAGTAGAAACCATCCTCGGCCACTTTCCAATAGCACTTTGCATCAGGTAGGCAGTCCCAGCCTTCATCATTGCTCGTAAAAACTGAGAAGCTTTTGATTTTTTCGGCCCATTGAAACCTGCAAAAGAAGAGAGTGGTGTGCCAAAAATTGATATGGAAATGCCAAAAGAATTCTTGGTCCATATAAAGTTTATGCACTCCAAGATCGTCGTCTTTGGATTGGCAACGAATGATCAATGGGTTTGTGTTATTTTTGAAGCCATTGCTGACATGAACCTCGTACTTTTGGGTGATCGGTTGTGCCAACGTTGGTCGGAAAATTAGGCAGAAAGGTAGGACAAGAAATGCAAAAGTGTTGGTGGGAGTACTCATCATGCCCCAATGCTATTGGTGGTGGTGCTTCTGCACTTAAACCTTAGTTTTTTTGTAAGGGACAGAGAAGAAGGTTAAATGGTAGACCATTTAAGAGTCTTTGTACTCAATTGGCTGGTTTATTGTACAAGGTCCATCTATGGTAGCAGTAATCATTTCTTTGATTTGGGTAATCTTTTTCTTTACCTGGGTTTTTTTGGGGCAATGTTGGGTGTCCGGTGTCTAAAAATTGATTCAACTCATGCATAATCTATATATTATGTTGGTATAAGACGAATCAACCTAATCACGACTCAATATCTTAAAGGGTTAAACCATATCGTGATTTTATGTCAATTTCTTAGAGTATCTCTATCAGACTCTCTATTTTCACTCAATTCTCTATTTTAGAGAGTCAATCATAAAAAATCGAGTTTCAATAGACTCTCTATTTAGACTAGCTAAAATAGAGAGCCTTACTTGGCTTTCTACATTTGGAGAACCCACCTCATTCTCTATTCTATTTTTAATGAATGACAATGTGACACATATATATTCTTCATTAAATGTTATTGACTATAAGACTATTTTTTTCTATAATAAAGAACCTTTTGGAGTTGTCAAAAATATTTCACTCTCCATTTCAAAATTTTATCAAATATTTTCTCTATTTCAAAAAAAATACTCTCTAAAATAAAAAATTTTATTGGAGATACTCTTATCAGGCTGATAAATTTTGTTAAAAATTATTATATCCGACTGGATTCATGTCCTATCTAAGTTAAGTCGTGTCATGTAAAAGTTAACTCAATCTCCTAGCACAATCTATTTATCAAGCGGGTCTTCTATGCTAGAAGATTGTATGCTAGTAGTCTTTCATCCCTAACAAAATACGATGGTAACTTTCAAGTGTTGAGATCACCACAATAAAATAACTTCTTTTGGTAATCTTGCAGATTGTTGTAATTGAATGGGAGGACCTAGATTACATTATCATATCAGGACGTGATTTGAAGGTGTAGTTTGGTAAATCCCCACAAGATAGTTTTGAATTCGAACCCCAATATCCCCCAACAAGTTACAATACTTATGTGTTTGACCCAAAATCATATTTATAATTCTATCACACCCCTTCTAACAACATACGCTTATAGAGAAATTGTTGTTTTATGAATGCAAGGGCTATAAATTCACACAGAGATGGTGAAAGATGTATCAGAGAGGTATGGTCATGATATGTACCATAGATGAGGATTCATGCCATTTCAAAAAATTTCTCAAGTCGGAAGAATCCAAAAAGGTAGTCCAGGGAATGACCTTTATAAAACGAAGTGGGTCATTCTTCTTAAAGACAGATAAGGTTAAGGTATCGAAAAAAAAAGTTATCATAAGGAAAAAAAATTAACATCGAGATAATTCATGATTAATCACAATATTTTAGAATCGATCATAACTTTTTGATTGTAATTTAGACTATTTTCAGTTGTAACTTAAACCTTTTGAATTATAACTTCATCTGTAAATATCTTTTGGGGACAGCACGGTAACGATATGGGTTTTGTAGTTGTCTTCTTATATAGTTTGGAGGATGGAGTTTACAGGTTTTACCAATCTAATAAAGAGGATTATGCAAATTTTTTGGATGTCTGCCTCACCAATCTTCCCTAGATCCATTTTTATTAGATTGTCTACATCCACGGACCTAATGTCTATGGGCTACATTTGATGTATTATTGAAGATAATTGATTACTTGAGACTCAGCCCTATCTATAAGATGAGAATTATACAAGATAAAGATAAATCACACATGTCTATCATCATCTCGACTTATCCAAACAAACCTAGATATCGATAAATTTCTTTGGACCTTGTCGTATCTCTGCATAGATATTGATGAATTCTTCCTGATCCTATCATATCTCTAATAACTTCTACTTAGTAGAAAGAACTCTTTCAACTCACTCATGCCAAAATGTCATGTATGCAAGAACTCTTTGAGTTCATTCCTACCAAAATGAGTAGATTACACGGGGTATATAAAAGCACCTCAAATGTAAGTTGCGACGGTACAATAGTATATTTGATATTGATGGTCCACTAAAAATTCTGGACTAAATATGAAAAATATAACTCTTAGAATATGCAAAGTAAATATGATTTTTTTTCTTTCAACAGACAATAACACAAAGACATCAAAACATGATTATATCATTTACTAGCCTGAAAATTAGGGTTAATATATTAAACACTAATGGTACTGGGGCAAGTATCAAAATTTCGTTTCGAAACGGTCGAAATGTCCGAAACTTTTCTGTTTTCAAGGAGACCGAAATGAATCAGTAATGAAATCGAAATTCTAAATATTTTGAGGTGTTTCATAATATTTCGAAATGTTTTGTATGTTTCTTTGCATTTGTATAATTGTGTCGGAATATTTCAAGGTATTTTAAGATACTTTGATATATTTCGACTAATGTTTTGAAAAAATATTTATTAAATTTTTTAGTTTTTCATTCTGTTTCTGAAACGGATCAAAATGTTTCCGAAACACGTTGAAACGTTTTTGTTTCTTTCGTGACTGAAACAATTCACCGAAGCGAAATTTTGATCGTTGTATTAGGGTATAATTCAGGAACATAATTATGAGGCATAATCTATTATAACCATTAGATTAATAGTAGAGTGCGTTCAATACTGGGACCCACTTATAATTTAATAGTCACAATTATTATATCCCTAAGTTATGTCTCAATAATATTGTTCTATCCTAAATAGTCATCTCATAAGAGTAGTAAAGTTAAGAAGACTCCAAGGATTACTATCTCAAAATTACAAGTTCGATTCGCGCATATGATTTGTAGGATTATATGCATATTTAAAGTTTGCCTTATAAATACGAATCCAAAATGGTGCAATTATCGAGTATCTTTTCTTCATAAATATTCTTGATGAATATTATTAACTTACTAAAATTTCTTTACTTATTTTATTTTAGTCAGTATTAAAGATGGTGAATATTCATTCGAAAAAGCCCCATGCATTGTATTGGGCAAATTTGAAAATTTCGTAAAGATGGTGAATATTAATGTGTTTTCGTGATATGGATTAGGATAACTTTTGATCAATGCTAGTGGAACGTAATTTCAGTATCTAACATTTTGTGACATTGAGTCTAATTGTGAATACCAATGTTTAATAAAGCTACTATTCAATGGTTAGAAGTCATTGGGTCCCCACCAACTAAATCCCAAATTAGGTACCAATTTTAACTTTTAGATACGTTTTGGACATGTCCGCATAAGTTTTGAACATATTATAGTTATTTTGTAATTTTTTTAAATTATAGAATTATTTTATTATTATATAGAAATAAGTGTCATTATGTAAGAATCTACAGAGTTATAAATGGAAGATTGTTACTATGATTTTATACATAGAGAAAAATTTGGGGTTGAA
This sequence comes from Ilex aquifolium, assembly GCA_951799425.1. Lineage (NCBI taxonomy): Eukaryota > Viridiplantae > Streptophyta > Magnoliopsida > Aquifoliales > Aquifoliaceae > Ilex > Ilex aquifolium. The sequence continues at coordinate 24,053,169 of OX637401.1, forward strand.
TGCTTTTAAAAGATAAAAAAACTATTAGGCCAATTGTAAATGATGATAATTAGTCTCATCCTGGTATCAAATTATACTTAATTTCTTTTTTATTTTTTGTGTACACTCTATGTAGATCAATTTTTTAATTTTTTATGTTTAATAAACTTTTAAGTATTAAATATAATTTCAGCAAGTATGCATTTATGAACTTTTACATTCAATTGAAAAAAAAAATAGAACTTATTAATGTGCCCACCACCCTAAACTAATTTCCTAAATCCGCCACCGTTGATTCTCTCAAGCAATAGGTCAAGGGATCAATTTTTATCAAAAACAAACATTTATTTTTTATGTCCTCTTTAGGTGTTTTTTTTTTTGTTGCAAGGTGTCTTGCACCGACTACTCTCTCGAGTTTAGCGGCCCACCACCGTAGCTTGAGCTAGTCTAAAACATGTTCCCAAAAGGATAAAATTAGCTACCTCTTAAGGAGTGTGAGAAGGGATTGAATCTATTGTGCTCTGTTTTAGGCTTTTGAAATAATTGATTATTCGTTGATAAAAAAAAAAATAAATTTTGATTATTGAATCGATCAAAAATAAATATAACAGCATAGACCTTCATCAACCAAATAATAATCATCAGCAACCCATTTTATAATTGGGCAACACAATGAATTGCTAACCAATAATAATCCTATCATTATTCTAGCTTATTCATTTCTTTGAGCATGGCTCATATTTGTCTTTATTCCCAAGGAAACTTCTTTTCAAAATGATCGACATCGTTGGCACTAAAGTAGAAACCATCTTCTGTGACTTTCCAATAGCACTTTCCAGTTGATTTGCATTCCTCCCCTTGCTTTCCAGCCTGAAAAACAGCGAAGCTTCTTCTCTTTTCTCCCCATTCCGCAAGACAAAAGAACAGAGTAGTTTTCCAAAAATTTATCTTGAAATTAAAATAGAATTCTTGGCCTACAGAAAGAACATGCCAACCAAGATCATTGTCTTTGGACTGGCAATGAATGGTCAATGTGCTTGCGTTGAAGCCATTCATTATATGAACCTCGTACGTTTTCTCAAGCGGTTGTGCAAATATCGACTGGCAAATTACGTAAAATGCTAGGACAAGGAATACAAAAGATCGGCCGGAAGTTCTCATCATGACTCCACTAACCGTAGCACGCTGCTAACGGTCTACAGTAATAGAATAAACTTGAAAAACACTTTCTATCTTATCAGTCAACTAGTAATTGCCCGTGCTTGAAGGCACGGCGTAACAAAAAATTAAATTAAAACTCGAAGAATCCTACTAAAAATAAAAACTCTTTGCAACCTAAAACAACCTGTCAATTTAAAATCAAGGTAGTCCATACTATTATCTAGAAATTTCGGCATAATTTTCTCTAAAAATAGGAACCCATAAAATTCTAAACCTGTCTACAGAACTTACAATCATACATAACAATCATCATAATTCACCATACCACCACAATAATCAATACATACCCAATCATCAACACATATCCAACCACCAAAACATCAAGCTAGTTCCTACTAATTTCAAGAAATTTGGGCAGAGTTTCCTCTAAAAATAGAAACCCAAAAAAATTTAAACCTGTTTATAAAACTTACAATTATACATAGCTGATGACATTATTATTTTTACTAATGGGTGTCGGTCGAGCTTGCAGCGAGTTATGGATTTTCTTCATCACTATGAGGCTGCCTCTGGTCAGTTAGTTAGTCAGGCCAAAAGCAGTTTCTATATCAGTTCGCGTGCCTCGCATTCTAGAGAGGTGATTGCAAGGCAGACCACTGGTTTTCAGAAGCGTGACTTTCCGTTTATTTATCTGGGGTGCCCTATCTACTTGGGTCATCTCCGGATCTCGTACTTTGATGAGATGATTCGGAAGGTGCGCGATCGGATTTCTGGATGGGCGAATCGCTTGCTCTCCTTTGGAGGTAAGCTCACTCTGATTCGGCATGTGCTCGCATCGATGCCAATTCACTTGTTTCACGTGCTGAGGCCTCCTGCGGATGTTTTTCACCAGTTAGAGAGGTTGTTCACACGTTTCTTGTGGGGTGATACAGCTACTCATCGGAGGATTCACTAGTGTCACTGGGCTGAGGTATGTTTCCCTGTAGAGGAGGGCGGCTTAGGGGTGCGTTCTTTTTCTGACGTAGCTGAGGCTTGTGAGGTGAAGCTCTGGTGGAGTTTTCGGGCTCAACAGTCACTTTGGTCCACTTTTATGAAGGCCAAGTACTGTAGATCCACCCATCCTGGGCTGATTGAGTTTCGTTACCCAGCTTCACCTCTTTGGAGGCGGTTGTGTGGGATTCGATCCGTGGCTGAGCCGAGGATCAGATGGTTAGTACGGTCTGGTGAGGTCAGCTTCTGGTATGATTGTTGGTTGGGGGATTACCCATTGGCTTTAGTGTATCCGGGGGCAGCTTCTGGGGTTCCTATTTCTGCTTACTGGAGGGGTCGGCAGTGGGACAGAGGCCGATTGTTGGGGATTTTGCCTCCTCCAGTTGTTGAGCAGATTGTGCAGATTCTGATTCCAGAGCAGGGGATTGATCAGATGAGGTGGAGGTTGTCTTTGGATGGGAATTTTTCATTGAGGACTGCTTGGGCTGATATTCGGGGTGTGGCTCCAGTTCGTGCTGGGTTTTCTTGTGTCTGGCAGATGCATATTCCGACTCAGATCTCCTTCTTTATGTGGCGGTTGTTTCATGGTTTCCTGGCCACAGATGATGGCTTAGAGAGACGGGGTTTCCATGTAGTATCCCGGTGTGTGTGTGGTGGGGCTGTTGAGACTCTTAGACATCTTTTTCTGAATTGTCCGCTTGCAGTTCAGGTGTGGGGTCACTTTTATCGGATGTTTGGGATCAGATGTTGGCCGTTTCAGTCTCCTTATGCTTTGATGCTTCATTGGCGGCGTTGTGCTCCTTCTGCAGGTCACGTGCGAGTATTGCTACCGTGCTTCATTCTGTGGCACTTATGGAAGGCGCGTAATGCTTATAGGTTCGATGGCCAGGCCTTTCAGGTGACCGTTGTGATTCAGAGGGTTATGACCGATATACAGTTGGTGGGGCTGGCTTTTGGGTTTGCTCCAAGTCAGTTGCGTCGGGATGAGTCAGTTGAGTTTGTAGGTTCTCTTAGGGTCTTGGTTCCTCAGCCTCGACCTCTTCGCTTGGTTGCTTGGACTCGTCCTGCAGCGGGTTGCCTGAAGATCAGCGTTGACGGCTGTTCTAAAGGCAATCCGGGACTGTCTGCCGCAGGGGGTATTATTCGGGACCACCAGGGTCGGGTACTTAGGGCTTTTTGCTCGTTTCTGGGGCATCAGCCTATTCTGTATGCGGAGTTGCAGGCGGTATGTGCTGGGTTGGAGTTGGCCGCAGATTTGGGAGCTTCAGAGTTGGTAGTGGAGTCAGATTCAGCTACAGTGGTTTCTTGGGTTTCTTCTCAGGGTACTGGGTGCTGGGTTTATGCTTACCTGCTTGCTCGGATTCGGGTTCTGTGTGTTTCTCTCTCGGCTCGCGTCTGCCACGTCCTACGAGAGGCGAATCAGGCTGCAGACTTCATGGCTAATTGGGCTTGCTCTCAGCAGCTCAATCAGCGATTCCCTGATTCGTCATCCCTTCCTTCTGGGATTGCAGGCATCATTGCCTTGGACGCTCGACAGACCCCTCACGTTCGTCGTTGAGTTTTATTTTAATTGATGTTTCCTATTATTTTGTTCTGTGGGGAATTCCCACTTTGTTTTTCTATTTATTTATTTTTCATGCTTTTGGTGGTGAGTCACCTCGTTTTTGGACTTTCTTCCACTTCTGGAGGCTTGGCTTTATGACCTCCTCCCTTGTACATTTTTTCGTTTAGTTTTATATACTGGTAGGGGTCCTGCCAAACCCCCCACCCACATTGGGTGGTTTTGAGAAAAAAAAAAAAAAAAAACTTACAATTATACATATCACCACAATCATCATAACCATGTTTATCCAAACCACCAAAACAAAACCATCATAACCATGTATAATTAGTTAACTGTACAAAAGACGGAACATAAAAAATACACACATGCACAAATAGAGAAACACCTTCAACTTCATCTTCATATAAAAATTGGTGAAGTTTTGGTGTCACCTTATATAGATGGAAGTATCACCAAAATCCTAACATTCAATTTCAAAACTATAGCATTCAATCAAAATAACCCAAACAACTCTAACATTCATAAAAATAACTTTAACAAACATTTCAATCAAACACTACAACCGTTATTTCATAAATGTATGAAAGTGTCATATTTTTTATGCACCAATCATATTATTGAATCCCATAAGCATGAGCTAACTCATGCAGCACGTAGATCTCATTTGACAACTTAAACGCCTTAGAATTCAAGTGTCGGCCTAATCATATCAAATTCCATAGAGCAATTCAAAATACAACAAAACTACGAAGAAATTACATTTAAGTGTCGGCCTAATACAAGCACCAGTAGTCTACCACGTCCCAAGTTCACCAAATCAAGAAATTAATTAAGCTATGAACAAATTTAGAAAGAGAACTCTTCCCATAAATTAGAAAAACATAATACAAAGCAACAAAAAAAAACTTGTGAATTCTGCATAGTAATACCAGTAATACAAATCCAATTGATATCCAACCACTAATTCCAGAAGCCCGCAATTCAATTGATATCCAATTCAGCTCCATATAAGAGTTGTCTACAACAAAAGCCCAAAAGTAAAGCAAATCTTAAAAAATTAAACTACATAAACTACGCTTGCTATGGTAGTTGAGTTTGATATTTAATCAAAACAAACACAATTAAGTTTATTACTACCATACTCAATAACCATAAAAGGAAAACACATAATTAATTTGCACTTACCTAAATGTTGGAACTTCCAGCAAAAGGCGTCGTCCCCATGACTGCACAATTCACCTCAAAGTCGCCGCACTACCAAATTCCGCTTCAAAGCCTTTGGTGCCATAGAGGACGTACTGTCCACTATATTAGAGAATCTCTCCCAAATTAGAAAACTCCAATTGGAGCACAGGACACCTGACATCCACAACACACTTAGCCAACCACACATACATAAAACACCACAAAAAGTAGCAACAACCAAGATTAACACCATAATTAAGAGTTCCATTCTATAATATATCACAGGGCCGATTTTTCAAACTAAACTACATTACCTATTTAAAGATTCTCGTGAAAATGTCAACTCGACCAAATCCATTACTACATTACCTATTTGATTTATTCTCAAGTTCTGCATGGTATCAAAAAGAATAAATCAAAAGCCAGAAATATAATAATGCTCTAATTCCTATTTATGTAAACAATTACTGAATGAGAAGAGAATAAAACCGTGCATTCACATTCCTAAGTATCTTGTTCTCAAGTTCTACATGGTATCGAAAAGAATAAATAAAAAGTCAAAAATTTAATAATGCTCTAAGTACTAAGTCACTGAATAAAGGACCCAAATTAAATCGTAATGAGCTGAAAGAAAATCAAAAGAGGTAACCACAACTTTTCTCAAATACGATTCGACTACTAAAGTACTATTGGAATACGATCAAACATGCTCAATGCCAAAGCTAAGTTAACAAAGTTTCACGCTATGAAAATGCACCAACTGAAGTTATAAAAAACTTAAAATACAATTGCCCTGCACTTATGTGCAAGAATGATATAGTAATGAATGAAAGACTATCTCATAATGCAAATGAAAACAGTAAAGAAGAAACATAACGAACAGAGCATGTAAATGAATACAATACCTCAAAGTTTCTGGTTTATGAAGCCAAAGTCTCGAATCTTTTACCACCAACAATAAAAGAGAAGTCACCATATTGTAATCAACACCAAACATATGGTGAGCAATTCAAAGTGAATAAATACAACCAAGTTCTATCAATGCTTAAAACGGGAAATAAGTATTCTAGGATAATGACAAATACAACACGCATAAAACCATAATCCAGAAGATTGATCAAACATAGTGTATTTACCAAAAAATATTGCCAGTGAGAAAGGTATTTACCAAAAAATGTTACCAGTTAGCCCAAACCACAGATGCACCTAGAGAGACAAAGAGAACCAAACCTCCTCAACAATAAACCATGTAAGATCATATAAACAAAGTGTGCCAAAAATACCAAAAAAAAAAAACTAAACTGCATTAACAGTACCCAAAAGTATTCATTTCATTTCTTCACCATTCCCACATTTTCTTGTCTTCTCAATCTTGCTCCAAGTACCAAGTCATAATGCACAAATCAACCAATGTTAACTACCTCCTAATTTCTCTAGCTACCTATCTGCATATTACTCATCAACCAACCACCTCCTAATTTCTCTAGCTCAACCACTCTAAGAAGCTGCATCATAATCACCTAGCATCAACCTATAAACCAATCAAATATCTATTGTGTGCATGTGTGTGTGATGTGTTGTGTACTATGTGTGTGTGTGATTTTGTGTGTGTTGAAGAGAGAGAGAGAGAGAGAGAGAGAGAGAGAGAGAAGGAGGGAACTAGACTGTATTCGGTCACTTGTTCATGGCGTAACTATACAACCTTTTGATCATTTATTGCACAATCCAAAACAATTTAAATCCAAGAAATGAATAAGCATCAAATGTCAACCCAATAAACAAATTAAAATTCTATTATCAGTGGCATACTCAAAATTAAATAAAGAATAAATTAAAACCCACCGAACATAACACAATGAATGTCATAATAGTTGTCAAAATCAAGCAAACATCTATCGAAGACGGGCATAAATTCAACCCACTAAATAGGTATATAGTGAATTCATATCAATCAAACAAAAAATCAATGGTAGAGTATACAGAGAGAGGGGGGATACCTGGATTTGGACATCGTCGGTGGTGGGTCACTGTCAGTTGATAAGAGAGGTAGGAGAGAGAGATAGAAAAGAGATAAAATAAAGGGTCGTATGGGGGAGAGAGAAAACACAGAGTGAATATAAAATAGTGGAGAGAGAGAAAGAAGGGTTGGTTGTTAGGTAGTGTGCCTGACAAAGGATATGGGAGATTCTTAATATAAATAAGTTCAAAATCCATCCATCAACTCCAAAGTACCTAATCAAAACATGTCTGAAAGGCATCTAAGGTCAAGCAAAGACACACACCCACACAAATACAAATTCTTTTTATTTATCAACATCAACCACAAATTCAAACAACTAATGTCAATGAATCCCATAAATTATTCTAAAAAACCAATCAAAACCCATGAAAAAGAATCTGACAAATACAAAAAATAAACAAAAAGAAACATAAATTCAACCTAATACACCCACGACAATGCATACCAATCATACAACAGTACGAATTTTGGTGTATGGGTGCGTGAATTTGTGCTTTGGTGTGCTTGTGAATGTGTGTGGCGTTTGTATTTGTGTGCATGTGTGTGTGATGTGTTGTGTACGATGTGTACATGTAATTGTGTGTGTGTGAGAGAGGGGGACCTAAACTGTGTTCGGTCATTTGTTCATGGCGTCACAACAATCTAAACCCAAAAAATTAATAAGCATCAAATGTCAACCCAATAAACAAATTAAAATACTATTATCAATGGCATACCCGACATTAAATAAAGTAAAAGAATAAATTAAAACCCAAGGAATATAATCCAATGAATATCATAAGAGTAGTTATCAAAATCAAACAAAAACCTATCAAAGATGGGCATAAATTCAACCCACTAAATGGGTAGATAGTGAATTCATATCACTGTGTTTTCCCAACTTTGGAGATTCAAAAACACATCTGTCTTATTATTATAGATTAACATTCAATTTGATACAATTAACAAACCCATTTCATACGACTAACAACTATAACATTCAATAAAAACCTTGTTATCAAAATCCTATGAAAAATCTCAATTTGAAAATTAAACTATAATATTCAAACCAATTGTAGCGGAGAAGTAACAATTGTAACATGGGTAAATATTTTCACCTTAACTCATGCTTACCAGTGACGTTTAACACCACCAGAATCTATGGATTACCCATGCCGCACTGTAATTCAAGGAATTGCCAATTAGAGTCATTCGAGTGTAAAGGAAAAAAAAAAGGAGTACGACAAAATATGGTGTTAATTGATATACGAAGATCATACACTGCCCTAGTGTATAGAGTTCTCGTACTATTAATTTTGGATCAACACTAAAAACACAATAACAATAACTTCCCAGAAAAAAAGGCATTCACCCACAATAAACCCATGTAGCCAAAAAAAAAAAATCTCCAACATCATAATGACACAAATTAATTCAAAATCCTAACCAATCAAATATAAGAAGCTAGAAATATGTGCGCAATTATGTTCATAACAACCTGTTTTGCCACATTTTGCCAGAAAAATTATGTATTAGCAAGGACTCAATAAATTAAAAAAAGACATTTCGACAAACAGGTGATCTGATTAGGCATTTTAACGAACAGGTGATGTGTATTCAAGATGTCCAAACATATCCTTAACCCCAAAAGAACCCCTTACTTGTATCACTCAATCCCACAAATCAAGAGTTTTTACCAACCTCAAACATAGCTCATAGAACAACCTCTGCTCTAGTTACAACAAAAGTAGACATTGGAGCAATATTTGTGACATGTTTCCATTAATATATCTCGGGAAGAAAAAATTATGTACAACAAAATGGCTATGTCAATAACACTTAACGCCAACATACCTTGCTTATTTCAATAGCATATGAGAATAGTCCACGCTATAATGCAGTTCCATAAATACCAAAAATACATATGTCCACAAAGACACCAAACTAAACTATATCAAAATTCATTTCCAAACAAACCTTTGATCATAAAGAGGTGGACTATGAAAATATGGAGACCTGTCAAAGCCCATAACAACACGCTCATCAAGATCATATAAGCATAAAATAACCAAAATCCATCAACGTTGTCATCAACGTTGTCATCAACAACAAATAATTCAATCACATATAGGTGTTAATTATATAGGATGGAAATTTAAAGAAAACCCATATCAAAACACAAACCTTACAGGTGAACTAAAAATTCACAATGGGCATCCAAGAAGAAATAAAAATTCAAAATTCAACCTAATACACCCACGACAATGCATACCAATCATACAACAGTACGAATTTTTGTGTATGGGTGCGTGAATTTGTGCTTTGGTGTGCTTGTGAATGTGTGTGGCGTTTGTATTTGTGTGCATATGTGTGTGATGTGTTGTGTACGATGTGTGCATGTAATTGTGTGTGTGTGTGTGTGAGAGAGAGAGAGATAGAGGGGGACCTAGACTGTGTTCGGTCACTTAGCTAAATAGCTTACCCCACGACATAAGTTTAAACATTTTGTGATCAGGGAGTGGCATAACTATAACAAAACATATGACCATTGACCACCCACACACACATAGTATGTTCAGGGAGTGGCATAACCAAGGTAGAGTAATACTTGACAGAGCAGAATTTGCATTGCAATTTTCCAATTTGTAATGCAAAAACACAGGTAATTACCAAATGAACTCATAGACTACTTAAATGAGCAATATCTGAAATGAAAAATCCATACTGATATTTATATTCACCAACAAACTCCTCTAACCATATAAAAATTCCTAGTACAATTCAAAGCATAACACTTCAAAAGTCGATCAGGAAACAATTCATAACATTAATGCTCCGCTTGGTTCTTGGCAAGTGAGCAAAATTAAGGGAAATGGTATAATATAGCTTCTTTTCTTAAAACTTCAATCAACATTTTATTTCCTTTAAACCACCTTTTCCAAGAACCAAACAGGCCAAAAAAGCTGAACACAAAATCAGTAGCATCAAAAAGAGCTCTTATAATTTCCCATGAACCAAAATTTGGTCTTCTGACATAACCCCCACAACCCACAAGCAAAAAAAAAAAAAAAGAAGTAAAGTGTGCGTCTAAATTTAGGTAATTATATAACTAAGAACAACCACACCTCTATGCAATCAGATCATAAAACCCAAAAACAGCTCAGTAAATTGGCAATAGAACGCACACTTAAGCAACAAAGGTACAAATACCCAAAATAGCCAAAACCCTTTACCGTTTCATGGATTCAAACTGCGTCAATCAAGCAATCAATCAGTACACATGAGAGAGAGAGAGATGAGGGTTACCTCACGGCCGGAGTGATGAGAAGAGGAAGCGGAAGATGAGGGTTTAGAAGAGGCGTCATCGTCAACAGAGTCGCAACTGGTATATGAATGAAGAAGAACCATAGTCATTAAACCCCAGTCGACCTTCGACTATCAGAAAATAATCCAAATCAAATCATTGAACCCAAACTCAAACTCTTCAACTAATTCAAACTCAGACCCATCAAATTAAAAACCTCAACTTTAACAACAATTAAAAGCTATCAATTCAAATACGTGTGTTGGGCAGAGAAGGAAGACAGTGTGTGCGTATTGTGTTGTGTTTGGGGGGTGGAAGGGATGGAGGAGAGTTTTGGGTCTTGGGGGTGGGTTCAGCAAACAGAGAAGGGGAGTTTGGGGGGGGGGGGGGGGGGGGCGGTTGCGTGAGAGATGTGACAGAGAGAGAAATACCTGAGGTGTGGGCAGTGTGGCGGAGGCGATGGCGGTGACTGTAATGGTGGCGGTGGCTGCGGCGAAGCCCTTCTTCCTCGGCGGTGGGCTTTGATGGTGGTTTTTTTGACGGGGATAACAGAGGGAGAGAGTGAGTCGTGAGAGAAAGAATGACGTTATGGTTGCCGGTGGCTTGGGAAGGAGAGAGCACGCCTGTCTCTTGGGTTGTGTGTTGGAATGGGCGGGATTTGGTTTTCGAATGAGATGTATTGTGAGCCTTTGGATGTTGAAGCCTTTGGATAATGAAGACTGTAGGATCGGCTTGTTGAAGCCCCGCTCTGTTTTATATTATAGATCTTGGAAATGCTAATGGTGGTGGTGCTCCTTCCTTTAGTCTTACCCACTATAAATAGGCCAAAGCATAAGAGTTTATATGGTAGATCATTAATTCATGACATTTGGTGCTTAGTTGAAAGGTCTATTGTACAAGGTCCATATATGGTAGCAATATTTCTTCTTTACTTTGGTTTCAAATACTAAGATATGGTATGCTAATCAATGAATGGTCAATGTGTTTGTGTTGTTTTTGAAGCCATTCATTAAATGAACCTCATAAGTTTTCCCAAGAGGTGGTGCCAACGTCGTTTAAAAAATTATGTGAAATAATCGGACAAGAAATACAAAAGAACTGTCGGAAGTACTCATCATGACTCCACTAACCGCGGCACCTGCTAACGCTATGCGGTAGCTGAGTAAGGTGGCAAAGTATTTTCTATCTTATCATTCAATCCTAAAAATGCTAATGGTGTCGGTGGTGCTTCCTTAAATCTTACTCACTAGAAATAGGCCAAAGCATAAGAATTTATATGGTAGACTATTAACTTAGTGCTCAGTTGAATGGTCAATTGTATAAGGTCCATATATGGTAGCAATAATTTCTTCTTTACCTTGGTTTCAAATAGTAAGATATGGTATGCTAATCAATGGTGGAGTAGTCTTTTCTTACCTTGGTTAGTCGTAGCAATGAGAAGTTGTGGTAACGATTTTTGAAAGGATTTTCATTACCTTCTCGCTTTTTTAAGTTGTCGAAATTTAAACACTAGAATTACACATCATAGGTCAATTGTTCTTCCATCACGGTGAAAACCATACATGTGGCTATCATATATTTTTCAACCTATACCCTCTGGAATTTTTGTTATACTCACATAAAATACGTTTTCAAATAGATTAGCATCGATTAACCAACCAAGTTTTGCATGAGTGGAGTTTTCGGAGTTTGTATTATAGCTATGAGTCCAATATGACACATCATTGGAATTGCTTTCGGTCATATATATATATTTTTTTTTTCTAAAAAACATATGCAATAGTGTTGGCTTTTCAAAAACTTTCAACTCGTTTTAATTTTTCCTCAATGAAATAGTGAAACTAGGGCTAAAATAGGTCGACATTAATTAGGTTGATCCACTAACCCCATTATGTCAATACATAAACACGAACTCGAGTATTCTCGATATAATTAAACCCTTACAATTACAAATGGACACATTAAACTAATTCCGCAAAGTGAAAATCAATAGAAGGTTCGATTAAGTGAAAAATTAACGATTGGTTTTGTATTGATGTAATTTTTTATATTTGATGACAATTGTATTTTTAATTTTGAGACATGTATCACTTATTGAGGCTCTTTAGTGCTCTGTATTGACTCAAAGTAATCGCACACCAGATCCAAAGGAGGTTGGGTCCGGGGGCATGACAAGTACATACTAGATTTATACTTGGCTAATGAGAAATAAATGACAACTACTGTACTAAATGACCACGAGGGGTGTTCACCCTACGATACGGGTAGGAATTATGGTATTTCATCTTCCTACACGATATTTTATGAAAGAATATTTTCTTGACTTATCCTATCTGATCAAGTGTACTATTCCTACACAAATTTCGTCTAAACACAATCGGGTAGGAAGTCGATCGGACAGGAAATCGGATGAAAACATATTTTTTAGTTATTAATTTTTGGTTCATTTTGACAATTTAACTAAATAACCTGCACCAATTAACTAACACAATAAACCAATAACACTAAAGAAAACACAATAAATTCGATAATACATAAAAAATTACAATAAAACACAATAAGAAAATCATAAATATCAATACATCATATATAAAAAAGCTATAAACATCAATACATCATATATATAAAAAACTATAAACATCAATAAAACATTAAGGTTTCTAGATTTTTGGATTTTAATTTATAAGGATTAACACATATATATATATATATATATATATATATAATAAAGTAGCTAGTTTTGTTTGTCTTTAGTTTTTTGCTGCTTAGATCAATTCAATATTATTGATCCGACGGTCCGCATACCAAATTTTCCTAACACTCCCTTCTCTTATCTAACTTTCTCTCCTTATCTCATACTAACTGATACAAAGACTCATATCTCTCATCTAACTTTATCTTTCTATCTCGTACTATAACTCTCTCTCTATCAACCGATACACTCTCCCTCATCTCTTCCATTTTTAAAAGCAAACTAAGTCTCGGCCCTTATCTCACCCAGCAACTCTCTCTCTCTCTCTCTCTCTCTCTCTCTCCCTCTCTCCCTCCTCTCTCTCTCACCTATACACTCTCCCTCCTCTCTTCCACTTTTAAAAGACCAGCAAGCCATCTCTTCCATTTTCCCAACAACTCTCTCTCTCCCACCTCTTTTCCATTTTTAATCTCTATCCACACCCGTCACCTCTCTCTCTCTTCCTTATCTCTCAAGTTATCCTCACCCCGCACCTCTCTCTGTTCCTTATCTCTCCTTTAAGTTTCCCTCCTTATCTCACCCAACAACTCTATCTTTTTCCCTCTTCTTTATCCAGCAACCCAGCAACTTCCTCACCCAGCACCTCTCTCTCTCTCTTCCTTATCTCTCATCTAAGTTTCCCTCCTTGTCTCACCTAGCAACCCAGCAACTCTCTCTCTTTTTCCCTCTTCCTTAACTTCCTCACCCGACACCTCTATTGCCCTATTCCTCATCTCTCATCTAACTCTCTCTCTCTCTCATTTTTAAAAACAAGCTACATTCCCTTATCTCTAACTCCCCCCCCCCCATACAATACATACCACACCTAAGTAACACCCTATCCCTTCCTCTCTGTCTCTACCTTACGCCTCCAACACACACTGAACCACCCACTGTAAGGACTCCAAGTATCTCCCTCTGGATCCTCTCTCTCTCTCTCGCTCTCTCTAACTGTGTGTGTGTGTGTGTGTGTTCTTGTGTGTGTGTGTGTGTGTTGTGTTCATGTGTGTGCCTGCATGTGTGTGTGTGTGTTCATGTGTGTGCCTGTGAGTGTGTTCATGTTGTGTATTCATGTATGTGTGTTCATGTGTGTGCCTGTGTTTGTGTTCATGTGCGTGTGTGTTCATGCATTTGCCATGTGTTCATGTGTGTGTGTGCCTGTGTGTTTATGTTAGCATTGTGTGTGTGCCATTGTGTGTTTTGGGTTTTTTTTTTTGTGTGTTCATGTGTTTTATTTGTCCGTTGTTTGTATTGACTAGATTGAACTGATTTAGATTTTATATTTTCTTGAGCACATGGAAATCAATTTGTCCAATAAAATATATTTTTCATTCATGTATATTTAGGATCTTAAATTTATATTCATTTACAATTTTTTCCCCTTTCTCATGTAAGATAGTTTGGTGGTTCTTAATCCTTAATTTATAGACATTTACATGGCACTGTTGTAGCAAAAGTAGAAGTTGTTATTTTGGGTTGAAACGCATTTAGTCTTTTTTTTGTTTTAGCACTTGGGTTTTGATTTGATGATTTTGTTCTTTGTAATGCTAGGTTTGATTTATTTATGTTGGTTGGAGGTGCTTCTAGGTGGTGGTGGTGATTTTGAAAGAGGTGTCCGATGGTGTTTTGTTACACATTTCCTTAATCACATCCATTTCATAGCAGCAGCGTCGTTGCACACAGTTTGTTTGATAAAATGTCAAACAAAAATTGGTACTGGAATTAATGAATAATGTGCACACTTTTGGTACTTGAATTGGTTTAGCTTTTGTGTACTCTAATTAACCCTTTTGTTGCATGAACTCATAGAGATCATCAATTCGGACAGTACTTTGTGATTATATTTTGCTTGGGCTGTTTAACTATGGTTACAACCCCTATTGGTAGTTATTTATCTATCATGGATTAATCTATTAGATGAAATGGGGCGTGAATCTTAACTCAATTACATATCTATGGCAGCGAGGTGACACGTCGGCGACCTCCTCCCCTCAATCGCTTAATACCCACTGAGTTTGAAAAAAAACATAGGAGCTTGTTCACGCGCATAACAATATTATTCAAATAATGTTATTATTACTACTTTTTAACTTTTAACAATTTAACAAACTGATTACAACTAATCTGTACTGTCACCAAAAAGTTCCATTATCAGAAATTGAAGATGTCAATAATTATTTTGTAATCTATCTTTAATTTTTAAGTTTTTTTTTCACCCTCTCGCTCAAAAAAACTAAAGTTATGCCCTTTTCTATTGCTTATTGTGTTTTAATAGTTTTTATTTTGTAAAAAAAAAAATTATTTATTTGATTTGGTTTTGGAAGATAATGAGATATGTGATTGATAACGAGGAGTCTGAAATGTAGCGATTTGAGTTGGTTGTGAAAGACAATGATAGGCGATGAACAGTGAAGTCTGGTGCACAATGTCACTTGACAGGGACATAATTTTTGCTTTCAAAGAGTTGCACATGGTGGCTTACATTTGAATGTATTATACTGTTGTTGTTGCTAGGTGAATGGGTGCTTATGGGTGGGCTAATTTTTCTAATTGTACAAGTTAAAATATTTATGCATTCAATTAGATTTTTCTATATAATTTTTGTTTGTGGAATAGGTGGTCAGTTCAAATATATTTGCTATCCACACTAACATGTTTCATATATTATTTTTGTAGCAGTCCCCTAATTTGTGTGCCTTTTAATTTTATCTTTTTTTTATTACATAGTGCCTTCAGGCATGGACAATTATTAGTATATAATTTTTGTAGCGCATTCCTATCCAATTTTTTGCGGAATACCAAAAAATCTTCCGTTGACTTATTCGATTCTTTTGGATAGCCAATCAATAGAGTCAAGTAGAATAGGGTAGGGTTGAAATTTACGAATAATCGAAAATTTGAATACCCCTAATGACCACCACTGGGACGTACAATAGAAGTTTAGAACTGGAGAGAGATTGGGGATAACAAATTTAAAGGAAAAGAAGTACAAACAATAAATGTGGTTGGGCACATTGTGCTTTATCCATGGATGTAACGTCCTATGGGCTATATCTATTTATAGGGTGACAATTGCATAAGATAAAGACAAATCATGCATGTCTATTATTATCCGTACTTATTCAAACAAATCTAGATATTGATGGATCTCTTTGGATCCTATCTTATTCTTACTTGGATATTAATGTATTCCTTCTGATCCAATCTTATCTCTAACAATCCCCTCAAATTGGTAAACTGAAATCTTTTTTTTTTTTGAACGAGCACTGAAATCAATTGAAGTGTCCAACTTAACCTGAAACATGGAATAGTTGCTTGTCCATTGAATGATGTATCATTGGTGATGGAACTCCTCTGCGAAAGCCCCTCGAAGATAAGTTGGTACAATTTTTTTTGTAAATCATTTTTCTTTTTTCTTTTTTCTTTTTCTGACTCTCTTCTCCCATTATTTTCTCGCTTTTTATTTATTTATTTTGCCACCTCCATGCAAAGAGTTCGAAACCCCACCTGGTAAGGCCTGTTTTATAGTTGACCAGCCACCTACATGGCCTAGTATGGTCACTTAGGAAAAGATTCTACACAACAAGTGGACGAGGCCATGCATCCCAAAACTTTTTGCTGCTTATATGCACACATGTTTCTCTTCTTTTTAGTCTCTGTTTCAAGCATGATTGACATGTCGTACATAAATATGAAGCTTGTGAAGTTTTGGCCTTTCAGTTGATAGATTAGAGAGTGACATTTGTCATGGCAGTAAGAGATGGCTAAGAATGATCAAGAAATGGGGAGGGGGAGTAAATATTGAATAAAACGATGATACCATGTCACCATTGATGACATGATATCACCAACCAATAATAAAACTTCAAATGAGAAAGGTGAACCTCATTTGGACTTACATGGGAAAAGGGTGAGAAGTTATTTGCTTACATGGCAGGTTAGTTATGAATTTTTGTGGGGTCCATTTGCTTATTTGTTTTAGTATTATTAGTTGATGATACCACATCACCTTGCCACGTAGTATCACCATTGTAATGAATATTTTCTCGGGAGGGGAGGGAGGGGAATGACACTATTGAAGTGAAGATTCATCAATTGGTATGAACTATCAAACATTGACAAGGTGGAAGGTGATGTAGATCGTAATAGCTCTGATACCAAATTGATGTAGATTAGGAAAGGAAGAATTAGGGATGAGAAGAGAAGAAGAAATGGATGAGAAAATAGGAAGAATTTTGAGAAGGAAGTAATATCAGTACTCAATAATAATCAAAGTCTAATCTAAATAAAACCCTTACATGCATCCCAGGGAAACTAAAAACCTAAAACAAATAAATAATGACAAATAAACCCTCAAAAGTTAAAAGAAATTATTTAAAGATAAATACTAAAAGTATCCAAATAACTCTCATAATTAATCTAAAATATCTATTCAATTCCTATACGATCCCCATCATTCTCCTCCGGTTGAGAAAAACTCTCTTCCGGAGAGTCTTCAAAGTAGAAGTACCCTAAGAGAGCAGGATGAAGATGACATAATGCCTCATCTAGAATGAAAGAACCATCAACTTCTTTCCATCGACTAGAATAAATGCAAGAATCTCCATCTGTAGCAATGTAAATTTGGTCACGTAGCACATCATCTATTTGTCCTGAAATACGCAATGGAAGTGGAAAGATAAGAACTAGAGCTAGTGTTGAGGAAAAAACAATTCCACCTGCAGAAACACCGGCTAACAAAATAGGAGGCTCTAGAGTACGTCGATTAAGTAGCATGTCCTCCAAATAAAAATCTGGACTAATACTAACATTCAATAAAAAATTAAGTAAATAAGCATTAGATTCAAACTCGAGAATAACAAATCATTTCTCATTAGGTTTCAACAAAAAATATTCAATGGGACAAGACACCGATGACAAATGAGTAACAATAACGCCTTGGTGGTGAAAATAATTAAGTACCAACTCAAGTGAAATCTTGATAATAGGAATAAAGTCAACTATTTCAGAGGAGAACACTACATGAAAATATATTTTTTGTGACGGCGAAAGGCTGCTGCAAAAAGTATATTTGTCGTCACAAATACTTTTTTGCGGCGGCATTTAGTAGCCGCAATAGGCAGTGCCGCAAAAAGTATTTGAGGCGGCATTACGCCATCACAAAAAACATTAGTGGTAGAAATTGTCTGACGCAAATAATGGTGCTGCAATTTTGCATAACATTTGTGACAGAGATTTTGTCGTCACAAATGTTATGTATTTATTGACAAAATACAATTGTGATAGCAACAATGCCACCACAAAAAAATGCCAATATTTTTAAATTTTTTTTTTATATTATCAATTTCTACCCTGTATATACAAATACATCACACAAATAAAAAAGACTTATCACAGTCAAATAATTTCACATACAATTCCATTCATATATAAATCTAAACACCAAGTAAAAATATGTTCATATATATACATAAACAAATCATCAATTAGACAAAACAGTTTAAAATCTACCAAGTATAATGTTAATTCCCCAAGTACAGATAAAAAAGATAAAATTAAAACAAAAGGTTCAATGTTGTATCCACATATGTTTATAATAAAAATGTAAAAAAAAATCATAAAGTCTTCCATAACTCTTCTGCAAATCACCTACCATTTCAATAGTACCTAAAAAAACAAATAAAACTTTTGCTATTATAATACCACTATCACATAGGGAAAAAAAACATGGATATATGTATTAAAGAATTAAAAGAAATTGAACATACATCAATAGATGTCCAAACAACATTTCGTTGAACAGCATTCCCAACTGTTTTGACTCCTTGATGAGGTCTTGTCAAACATCCATTACTCTCAATTGCCTTTTCAATAAATACTTTCCAAAAATTTGATCTCAAGCGTATTCCGTTCACTTCGGCCAACGGGTCTGACTTTGGAATTTTGGAACTTAACAAACCTACTTTAGTTCCAACCTACAATAATATGCACAATGCAATCAAAACAACAATCGTTATTTAAAATGTCTAATGCATGATTATTCATAACAATTGAAAGACGTAATACGGTATACAAAATAAATATACTTGTAGACTAACTTCTTCAAGAACCTCATTTCCTTTGTTATTTTTAACAGTGTGCATCTGTATAACATTTTCACAACATTAGATAAGTCTTTCACTAGCGGGGACTTGTGAAATGCATTGGAAAGAATGATACAACAAACATCATAGAAAGTGCATTCACAATTGCTCACAAACTCGCTTATTTCAATTCCCAAAAAAAACAACATAGCCCTTTTACCCAAAGTTGAAACTTTACACACCCTTCATCCAGTAATGAAGCCATTTACTACACACTTAAAGCTAAAATTATTATTCATACATATAATAATACACTTAAACCTAACAAATTAATCAAATGTCAAATACAAAAAATTCAAATAAATTTCACCTCATCACAAGGCAAGGGAGATGGAGATGGTATGGACGACTTCTCAATTGACCATGGAGGTATTTCTTCATCCAACTCCCTCAACAACTAATGTGCACTAGACGTGTCTGGAACCTATAAGACATGTTATACCACCTATTAAAATATTACATACATAGAGTTTAAAGTTGATCAAATAAAAATATAACATTTCTTATACACCACCTGATTGGCATTAACCCTAGATCCACCTACACTATCGGCTTGTGATTCCAACAAACCAATCCTTGCATGAATCTTGTCAAATTCAGCTTTAATTTGCAGCTCTAATTTTTCACACACAACATGACATTTTCTCAATGAAAGCAGAATTGGGTGCATCGGATGAGCTTGTGTCTTTTTGGTACACTAAAATTCGAGGCACACTAGTACCGTAGGTCTTGCAGTATCCATGTCCATCTGTACATCTCTTTTCTCCACCTTGTATGAAATCAATTTCGTAGAACAACAATTTTGAATAAATGCAGTCACTCAATTGAGCCATGATGCATTGATGCACAATGCGTATACATAACAAACAACAAGTAAAATCATGACTAACATGGAAAGAATAAGTAAGCACAAAAACCCACAAAAAAAATATACACAGAAGATCATCAATTAGCACAAACTTCAAACATAATTCAAGATCAAAGTAAATCGGAAAAGACGACTTATCCACAAATTTGAAGCAAACATAATCTGCTGGATATTGAAGAATTTTTCAATGCTTGTCCTAATCTCATAATGAAGCATCATTAATCTCATAAATGGAGCATCATTCACCCTCCTAAATTGCAAAGAGAGAGAGAGAGAGAGAGAGAGATGTACTTACTGGGTCAAGTGAACGAATGAAATCACAATGTAGAGCCCATGTCTCAGTGAGTGAAGCAGATCTTCAATGATGGTGGTCGAGAGTCGCAGCAGATCTTCAACGATGACTGTCAAGGGTAACTTCGATCGACAAAGTGAATCACAGCAGAGCGAAAGATGAGTGAGTGCTTGAGGATGAGGAGTTTCAGGCGTCCAGTACTCGAGAGATGCGGAAGCCAGCCAAAGCAACAGACGATTATGGGGAATATGGTTTTGGAAAAATTTCAACCACACCCCCTCTAGTTTACTATACCTTCAAAGATAACCCCTCTATTTTTTGAATCTTTACTAACAACCCCTGTCAGATTAAAAATATTAACTAGAATACTAAATTGCCCATACTATATTTGAGGACAAACTTCATCCACCCACCCTAGATAAACATATATTCAATGAGACCCCCTATCTTTTCTAATTTTTTTTACGTATTAAAATTCGGGTTCATTAAAATTCGATTCAAACTAATTAAAATTTATTTTTTACGTATTAAATTTGAGTCGATTAAAAATTATTTTTTTACGTATTAAAATTTGAGCCAATTAAAATTCTATTTGAGCAAATTAAAAATCATTTTAATCAACTCACATTGAATTTTAATTGACCCAAATTTTAATGCATAAAAAATATAAATTTAATTGACTCAAATTTTAATGAATCGAATTTAAATTGACACGAATTTTAATAAATAAAAAAATATAAATTTTAATAGACTCGAAAGCGAATTTTAATTGATGCTAGCAACTCGAGTAGAGCTCAAATCAGCTCGAATTTTAACATTGGGTTTAACCTAGCTAATATTCTATTCCATTTAGAGTTCAATTCTACCACAAATAAAAAAAATTGAGATATAGCACTTATAGAATTGGTGTTATTTATAAATTAGGAGTCTTTCTTGATAGTTTTAATTGTTAGGAGTCTTTCTTGATGACTTTATCATTAGTTTGTCTTTTTTGGTTTTTTTTATGCTCTCTTTAATTTTTGTGTGAAATTATCTTAAGTGCTTGATATTTTTTATAAAACAGAGCTAATGACTGAAAAGGGGAAAAATGAATAGGAAATATAAAAATAGGTAGTTTTATTTATTGGGAGAAAAGCAAGCAAAAAAATAAATGCCAAAAAAATAAATTTTTAAAAAAGTCATCATTATCTTGTTACATTATTTGCGACAGGGCATAGCCCATCACAAAAAAAAAGGGTAATGCAAAATTTATCATTTGTGACGGCAATCCAACTGCCGCGAAAAAGATGTTGCAAAAAATGACTTTTTTGTGGCGACAAATCTTACTGTCACAAAAAATTCGTCTCAAAGGTCTTAATTCTTGTAGTGGAAAGACTTGTGAACAAAGTTAGATTGACTTGAAATGGGAGATACAAAACAATCACCAAAAGATTCTGAAATAGGTAACTCAATATGTTCGACATCTTTCATAAGTATGAACTCGATAGACTTTTCAGCGATTTCCAAGACCAATGATGGTTCAAGAATTGACTCAAGCAAAGACTCACACACACTTTCTTTCGATATGAACTCTTGTGGGTGCAAAGGAGGAGGACTTTGATCCGATGAAACTGAATGAGGGAGTTGAAAATCAATATGACTAACATTTCTCTCTTTATCCAATACTAGCATATCTAAATCCTTTGTCACATTTAGATTAGGAAAGCATGCAGAAACAGCATGGACATCGTTCAAGTAATCATGATACTTATATGTGATGGAATTAAAATTGGAAGGTGTCATGTCACGCTGTTTAGCAGACTGTGATTGAGAACCCATCAAGTTATAGTTGGATTTCTTATGAAATCTCTCAACCTTTATAGTATATTGATAGGCTGCAACTAACATATTAAAAGTGTATAACTTGACCTCCCTACTAATTTTTTGTCTCAACCCAAGAATAAACTAATCAATTGTCCAAGGTTTTTCAACAATGTCACACAAGTACATGAGATAATCGAACTGGACAAAGTAATCAGAGACACTAGAAGAATGTTGTCTAAGATTAAGCCATTGGTCATAAAATTGATTTGTGTAGGAAGTAGGCAAATATTTCTCTTTCAATTTATATCTCATTTCAACCCATGTGATAGGTGATTCTCCTAAACTGTCTAGGCTTCTTTGGATTGTTTGTCAATACCGTTTGGCGGAACCCTCCAAAATCAATTTAGCAAAACGGACGCAATGGGAATCCGATATACCATGCCAATCAACATATTATTCTAAATTAGCTAACCAATCCAAGATTTCAAAAGGATCTAAAGTGCCACTAAATATAGAAGGATCTTTGACTAGTTTGGTCAAATGGGTTGACTCCATGTAAACATCTCTAGACTCTCCTCGACGAGAGACTCTTGAAACATGTGCATTAGAGGAACTCATGAGACACTCTTGAAAGATGAGAATAGTATAAGAACAAATTCAAGAATGCAATTGAAAATTTCAAAAAGTGAGAAAGTTTAAATAGAAGAAAATGTGTTTTGGACCCTTTGCAAATTCTCTAATTTCTCAATGAACAAAAATATTAGTCTCAAATTCTATGGGAGTATGCATACCATAATCAAGAGGAAATTCTGAAACTTTTTGGGAATGATTTTGCAATTTCTGAAACTTCTGGGGGAGGATTCTATAGTTTTTGAAACTTCTTGGGCAGTTTTGGAATTTTTGAAAACCTTTTGGGATGTGTCTGCAGTTTCTGGAACTTCTGGGGTGATATTTCTGCAATTTCTGGAGGATGTTTCTGCAATTCTTGAGGTTCTGAATGGTATTTCTGTAATTTGCTGAAACTTATGGTGGTGATTCTTCAATTTTCTGGACCTTTTGGGGTTGTTTCTACAATTCTGGAATGTTTTGTAGTAGGTCTTCTTCTCCACGTCTCATTCCTGAACAAAACCCTGGCTATCCAGACTCTGGCGAATTCCAACAGCGATGACGACGACTTCCAACCTCACGATGAACAATGGAAGACGATGAACAGTTGTAGATTAAGGCGTTACAATGATTCTGATTTGGATTTCTTCATGGTGTTCGACTAAAGGGGTTGAACAATGATTCTGATTTGGATTGGGTGTACGCTCACAACAACTGGATGAAGCTGTTCATTGCTTATGGCGATGAACAACAACTAGGTGAAGAGGTTCACTGCTTATGGCGATGAACAGTGTTTGATGAACAGTGTTTTTTGATGAATAGTGTTTTTTTATGAACAGTGAACGTGATGAACAGTGATGAGGTGATTTACACGAATCAAAGTTGGGTTCTGATACCAAATTGATGTAGATCGTAATAGCTCTGATACCAAATTGATGTAGACTAGGAAGGGAAGAATTAGGGATGAGAAGAGAAGAAGAAATGGATGAGAAAAGAGAGAATTTTGAAAAGGAAGCAATATCAGTACTCAATAATAGTCAAAGTCTAATCTAAATAAAACCCTTACATGCATCCCTTTATATAGGGAAACTAAAACCCTAAAACAAATCAATAATGACAAATAAACCCTCAAAAGTTAAAAAAAAATTATTTAAAAGATAATTACTAAAAGTATCCAAATAACTCTCATAATTAATCTAAAATATCTATCCAATTCCTATACGATCCCCATCTGAAGGAAATTCAAATTAAGCTTCGATTGAACCGCTTTGATACCACGTATAAGTTAGAAGTTTAAAACTTAAGAGAGATTGGAGATAACAAAATTAAAGGAAAAGGAACACAAATGATATATATGGTTCAACACATTCTACCTACATGCACTAACCTAATGTTTTATGGGTGTGTTTGGATGGCAGGGTTAGACTGAATTGAAGATCTAAAAAACATATTATTTCCTATCTAACCCAAACCCACCTATTATTGGATTGGTTAGGATTTAATGACTATATCCTATCACTTACAGTGTTTGGATAATACATAAACACTTATATGGGACCCATGGAGAAGGGTGATGCAATATGATACCATTGACTGTTTTGTCTCTAACCTATCAAATCAAACACCATGTTTGGTTTATAAATTGATCAAATTCAAATAAATTTTTCTTACATGTAATTTTTAAAAAATATTGTAACTTCATATCCTCTAGATAGGTGTTCATATGTTACGAGGACTATTGAGAATTAACTCAAACTCTCATTAATTAGTTAATTTATTATTATTTTTTAATTAATCTTTGTTCAAATAGGATATTTTTTTTATTAGAGTTAGTTTATCATTTAAATTAATTGTCTTGTTGGAAAAGATATCTTGATCTTCTTGAGGTATGTTGGCAAAGCCTTACTTTGACAAAATAGATTTGTTGAAAAAAAATCAGATCTATGAAAAAACTGGAATAGAAGATGAAGGGGAGAGGGAGAGAGAGAAGGAGGGAGAAGAGAACAGAACAATTCAGTCATTTGTACTAGTTATCTTGTCTGGCAAAAAAAAAATCTCAGCCCCTCATTGGGTTTTATTTAACCCATGTAGATAGGTTAAACATGACTTTTCAAACCGGGTTTGGATAAAATCCGAATAGGATTTTTGAATCATTTTTTACTTACCAAACGTAGAATATATGAGGCCCACATACTTTTTTATCCTATCCTATCAGAGTTATTGTCCTTTAACCCGCGATCCAAACATACCCTATGGGTTATATCTTTTTGTAGGGTAATAATTACACAAGACAAAGATAAATCACACGTCTCTACCATTATCTGTACTTATCCAAATAATCCTAGATATCGATAGATCTCTTTGGATCTTATCGTGTATTTACCTAGATATTGATGAATTATTTCCTATCTTATCATATCCCTAATAGATAAGTTAGAGAAAGAGAGGATACCAAAATGTCGTGCATGAGGGATATTGCTGAGGATCTAAACAAGTGTTGAACAAATGAATTTAACTAATCTATATTACACATATATAGCAATCAAATTAGGTGGGGTGGCTTCTCTAATCTATATTATACAAATAAAGCAATCAAATTAGGAAAGATGTGGCTTAAGAAGTCGTTCCTCTCACTTTCTTTTTTTCATGGAGTTTTTAATTGAAGTTAGTAACACTTT
Organism: Ilex aquifolium; assembly: GCA_951799425.1. Taxonomy (NCBI): domain Eukaryota; kingdom Viridiplantae; phylum Streptophyta; class Magnoliopsida; order Aquifoliales; family Aquifoliaceae; genus Ilex; species Ilex aquifolium. The sequence goes on from OX637401.1 coordinate 24,078,472, forward strand.
TGGTTTTTAAAGTACGCATGTTTTGTTCAGTTGATCATCATTGTATTATTTTCATCAGATTGGTTCTTTAAGTATTATAAAAGTGACCACATATCATTGTTCCAGACGATATCACGTACGTGACATTGTCAAAAACTTAGCGGGTTATTTGTGTAAATATAATTTCGCCACACATTAAATATTTTAAAGATCAAATTGAAAAAATTAATACGAGGATCAAATTGACAAAACTCGCATACTTTAAGGACCACAAATGATATTAACCTTAAAATAAAATAAACGCTGAAGTGTAGAGAGCGAAACTACAAAGAAACAGGTAAGTTTAGGGGCAGAAAGTGTCGCAGAGTCTGGAATAAGGACGGCGTGTGTGCGAGAGAGAGAGATACGCGGAATGGTGTGTGTGTGTCTGATAGAGAGTGAAGCTGTTGAGTTCTAAAAATGTCTTGGGAGTGTGCAGAGAGGAAGAGTGATGAATTAAGAACGGACACCCCATCGTCATTATTTCACCCCTTCTACTATTCTAACAAAAAATATAATAAAAACTAAATGATGTGAAATTTCAATAGAAATACATTTGGCCCTGTTTTTATTAATCTGAAATTAAGATTTACTTATGATGTCAACTGTCACATCCTTTAGACTCTATTTTTGGTCTCAATTTTTTTTTTAATCAATGTAGTATTATTACTCACATGAGGTATTATTGATAGAGAAAGAATCGTCTTCCCATGGGATGAGCTCACCGAGAAAATGAGTTGATTTTTTTTTGTGTTGATATTAGAGTTTAATGTAAACGTCGAGAAATACTATCATATAGTACGTTGTAAGTCACATTTTTTTACCCACGTTCATAAGAATAATTGTTGGTTTATAAATGTTTATAAATATATCTTTTATTGTAATGGACTATTCTCTTAAAAAAAAATTAAAGCACACATATACATGTATCATACATATACTATTAATAAAGACAGAGGATGGATTTTGTGTTCTCTCCTTTATTAATAGTTATTAATAGTTTGATTACTAGTAATTTAATCTATAACTTCAATCTATAACTTCCCGTCTAAAGTTTTCCACTCTCCCATGTCTCTCTTCGTTAAGGGTCTCTTTCTTATTCATGACCAACACTTCCTTAACTATCTCTCCATACCACATGATTTGATTGTCTACTGTGTATATCTTTCCCCTTCTTTCTATTTGTACACGAGAACTGTGTGTGCACAATCCTTAGTACTGTTGTAGAATATGGAGAGAAATCTTATATAAGAAAATATGAAGAGGCTTGTATTATATTTTTCTATTCACTTTGGCTCATCTCACTCTTGCCAAAATCAAATGCTTACATAGGTATTTATAGGATTCTAGGATACATGCATATCACCAATACATGCATATGACCAATACATGCATACTACCAATACATGAACCTAGAATACTCTACATGAACCTAGAATACTGTACATGAATCTAGAATACTCTAGAATAAAGTTTAATTCTCAACACTCCCCCTTAAACTTAATTCCTTGTAACTCCAAGCATTACCCGCAATTTGGTAAAAGTATCATACTTGAGAGGCTTCGTAAAAATATCTACAACTTGATCATGAGTCTTCACATACTTTACCTCCACCTCATTCTTTGCAACACAATCACGAAGAAAATGATACCTTGTATTAATGTGCTTGCTTCTATCATGGAACACCGGGTTTTTTGCCAAAGCAATGGCGGACTTATTATCCACAAAAATTTATGTAGCCTCCTTTTGTGATATTTGCAACTCTCTCAATAATCTTCTCAACCAAATTGCATGACAAACACAAGATGCAGCAGCAACATACTCTGCTTCACATGTAGAGAGTGTCACAATTGGTTGTTTTTTCGAACTCCAAGTGACTGTTGTATTCCCCATGTAGAAAACAAAACCAGTAGTGCTCTTTCGGTCATCTATATCTCCGGCCCAATCACTATCACTATACCCCACAAGCTTGAATTCATTAGAAAATGAATAAAACAAACCATAATTAATTGTGCCTTTGATGTACCGAAGAATCCGTTTTGCCGCTTTGAAATGTGTCGTGGTCGGCATCTCCATAAACCGACTAACAAGCCCAACTCCAAAAAGTACATCCGGTCGTGTGCAAGTCAAGTATCTCAAACTTCCAACTAAACTTTTGAAAGTTGTGGAGTCTGCTCGCTCACCTTCTTCATTTTTGGACAATTTAAGTCCACATTCAACTAGAGTGTTCACGGATTGACAATTCTCCATTTTGAACTTCTTTAGAATCTCCTTAGCAAATCTTTCTTGGGAAATAAAAATCCCATCATCCGTTTGTTTGATCTCAATGCCAAGATAATAAGACATGAGACCAAGGTCGGTCATTTCAAACTCCTTTGCCATTGCTTGCTTGAACTCTTCAAACATACTAGAATTATTGCCCGTGAAAATTAAATCATCAACATATAAACAAACAAGTAAAATATCTCCATTTTCACACACCTTGACATAGAGAGCATACTGATGTGGGCACTTGATAAATCCATTCTCTTGGAAATATTTCTCAATCCGGATATTCCATGCTCGTGGTGCTTGCTTCAAGCCATATAAGGCTTTCTTCAACTTTAACACTTTGTCCTCATGGCCTTTAATCACATATCCTAGAGGTTGTTCAATATAAACCTCTTCTTCAAGAATGCCATTCAAGAAAGCCGACTTAACATCCATTTGATAAATCTTCCACCTTTTTTGAGCCGCAAGTGAAATGATCATTCGGATGGTCTCTAACCGAGCAATGAGTGCAAATACTTCACCATAGTCGAATTCGGGACGTTGGCTATAGCCCTTTGCTACCAACCTTGCCTTGTATTTTTCCACTTCTCCTAAAGCATTCTTTTTCTCCTTGAAAACCCACTTCACACCAATGGGCTTTTCACCTTTCGAAATAGTTGCCAACTCCCAAGTGTCATTCTTCTCAATTGACTTAATCTCTTCATCCATGGTAATTCTCCACTTCTCAACCTTCACTGCTTCTTCAAACACTATAGGTTCACAATTTACAAGGTGACAATAAAGAGTTAGATCATTGCTTAAATTCTCCGTTTCTTCATAAAGTTCTTGGAGACTTCTCATTCGTGGTTGCCTCTCACTTGAGCTTTCACTTGCACTTGTAGAAGATGTAGAAGGTGTACTTGGATTTGTAGGTGATCGAGGAGGTGTTGTGGGCTCTTGAACTTCTTCTCTTTGCTCTTCCTCATCAAGAAATGGAAAGAAATCATACTTTTCTTTGTCTTCAATACTCCAATCCCATGCATCTTCTTCATCGAATTCCACATCTCTACTAATAACTATCTTGCAACTACTTGGATTGTAGAGTTTATAGCCTTTGGAACGTTGATCATACCCAATAAAGATGTGCTTCTTACTTTTGTCTTCAAGCTTCGACCTCTCTTGATCGGGTACATGCACATAACCAATGCTCCCAAACACTCTCAAATGGGATGCACTTGGCTTTCTTCCACTTCATGCTTCTTGAGGAGTTTTATCCAATAAGCTTCTTGTTGGACACTGGTTGGATAAATACACCGCACAATCAACCGCTTCTGCCCAAAATTCTTTTGGCATCTTCTTTGTCATTAACATGCTTCGAGCCATATTGAGAATGCTCCTATTCTTTCTTTCCACCACACCATTTTGTTGAGGACATCTAGGAACTGTTAAGAACTGTTTGATGCCATTTTCTTCACAAAACTTATTGAACTCGGTAGACGTAAACTCACCACCTCTATCAGTTCTCAAGGATTTAATACAATAACCACTTTGTTTTTTCCACAAGAACTTTGAATTTCTTGAACATGCCAAACACTTCAGATTTTTCTTTTAAAAAATAAACCCAAGTTTTTCTACTAAAATCATCAATGAAGAGTAGAAAATACCGATTTTTACCGAATGAAGATGGCTTGATTGGTCCACAAACATCGGCATGAACAAGTTGAAGTGGCTCAATTGCTCTTGAAGTAGTTTCTCTTGGAAAACTCTTTTGGAATTGCTTACCAATAAGACACCCTTCACAAAGTTGATCTGATTGGTCAATGAACGGCAATCCCTTCAACATCCTTTTTTGAGCCAATAACTTCAAGCCTCCAAAGTTCACATGCCCAAGCCTCAAATGTCAAAGCCAAGAAGTATCTTTCACACAAGCCTTGAGACATTTAGCAACATCACTTTGGATATCAAGCAAAAACATTCTATTCTTTCTCATAGGCACCTTAGCAATCACATTTTTCCGTTCATCTTGAAGTAAGAGACTACGATTCTTCATATGAACCTCGTAGTTCTTCTCCAAAAGTTGTCACAAACTCAAAATATTACTTTTCATACTTGGTACATAATAGACATTACTTATAAGTTGATGACCATCATTCTTCATACGAATTAAAATCGTACATTTTCCTCTAATTGGAACTTTAGAGTTGTCTCCAAAAGTGACAAACCCAGTCACCGATTCGTCAAGATTCACGAACTTGCACTTATCTCCACACATATGATTGCTTGCTCCATTGTCAATATACCATCCATCATTTTTGCTTTTTATTTCTCCTTTGTTAGCTAGCAACAAAGTGACCTCCTCTTCCTCGTTCTCAGCATAGTTCACATTCTCTTCAATATTACTAGGCGCATTCCAACATTCTCGAGCATAGTGCCCATGCCCTTGGCATTTGTAACATCGAACTTTGGATTTATCTTGCCTTGAATAGTTTCCTCTTCCACGTCCCCTTGAGAATTGACTTCTTTCTTCATTGTTGGAGTTTTGGTTGCCTTGTCGGCCTCTTCCTCTTCCTCTTCCTCGGACTTGTCCACGTCCACGTCCGCATCCTCTTCCTCGTTGACTTTTCTCACGATCATAATCCTTCTAATTCACCGAGAGCTTGGTGGCTAGAACTTGCTCGATCGGCTCATCCTTCTTCTTGTTAATTCTTTCTTCATGGGCTTGTAGGGAACCCATGAGTTGATCAACCGTCATAGTCTCCAAATCTTTGGACTCCTCAATGGCTACAACGACATAATCGAACTTTGGATGCAACGAGCGAAGAATCTTCTCAATTACCTGGACTTCCTCCAATTTTTCTCCATATCGCTTCATTTGATTAATTATGGCCAAAACCCTCGAAAAGAAATCTGCAATAGACTCAGATTCTTGCAGTCGTAAACCTTCAAATTCTCCTCGTAACAATTGAAAGCGCACTTTCTTAACTTTATCAACCCCTTGGTTGGAGTTTTGTAAGATCTCCCATGCTTGCTTGGCGGTGGTTGCATTAGCAACTCTTTCGAACATGACTTCATCCAAACATTGATGAATGAGAGTAAGACCTTGTTGATCCCTCTTCCGCATCTTTTACAGAGCATCCTTTTGAACGGGAGTCAACGTAGCTTCCTCACTAGGCTCGTCATAGCCTTTATCCACAATTTCCCACACATCTTGGGAACCAAGCAAAGCCTTCATACGAATGCACCAATTCTCATAATTTTCTTTTGTAAAATGAGGGAATTGAAATGGAAAACTAGAATTGGCCATCTCCAGGATCACTAAACAAGAGCTCTGATACCACTTTGTTGTAGAATATGGAGAGAAATCTTATAGAAGAAAATATGAAGAGGTTTGTATTATATTTTTCTATTCACTTTGGCTCATCTCACTCTTGACAAAATCAAATGCTTACATAGGTATTTATAGGATTCTAGGATACATGCATATCACCAATACATGCATATGACCAATACATGCATACTACCAATACATGCATATTACCAATACATGAACCTAGAATACTCTAGAATAAAGTTTAATTCTCAACAAGTACGACATAATAAAAAAGATATCGATGCATCGATTGGATGCACTGCAATAAGCCAATGTAAGCAATAAATCTAGAAATCTTCCAATGCTGTTAAGTGGATTGCATATACCCAGTAATTAGCATAAAACGAAAATTACCAACTGCCTACCTACTTTTCAAACACAGGCATGCGCAACTAATTAAGAGCTTCATAAAAATTTTGATTTACTAGTTCCTTATCTGTGAGTCATCTTTTACTTGGTCTATGCAGTTTAATGGTGGAATGGTCAACAATTAACTCTAGTGGAGTGCTTCTGGGTTGAGCTCATTTACTTGATGTCTTTTCTGATCACTTTCTACCTCTAAATTCACCTGTTTCTTAGCAGTTTCTCTTTCTAAACTTGAATGTTTATTTTATTTTGGGAAATGGATGAGCATTTTGATAGTCCACCGGTGGAGGGGATGGACGAGGACTTGGATCTGCCAGACGAAAGGAAGGTTGGGACACTCCTGAGATTGTTGATGAAGCACTTGATCAGGTATATAAGACTACCAACTGAACAGATCCATCATATCCAATGGTCGATGGGGGCATCATGTCCACCTAAATTTCTGAAGAAATTCTTAGTTGCACTCAAGGCAGGACCTTGTTGCTTCTTGGTGACCGACTGGTAGAGAACTAGTCCAGCTACATTTGGAAGAAACTTTTAGGTGCCCATCACATGTTGAAATTTTCATTTCATTTAAGCTTATTACTCTCTATATATAAAGGTATCCACTAGAAAGCAATGCTCAAACCCTGGACAGCCGCAGCAATGTGGGTGGTGGATAGGTTTATTAACCCAGAATGGGAAACAAATGGATGGACCATGGTCACTGCACTTGGATTTGCACTCATTTTCTCGGCCTGCTGCTTAAAAACCCGGAAAATATGGAAATGACTGTCTTAGTATAAACTAAAGACTATTCAATTCTCAGTTGATGTTACTCTGCATTTTCCAGTTGGATCCGCTGTTCATGTCTCATGTGATATTTCCCAATTACCCTCTATTTCTATTTTATTTTTCTGGGGTTAATGAGTATAGCAGATTAATGGTTCGTGTTGTGACTATTGAATTTTGCAGATTACTTCTTCGTTGTCACTATTTAACGGGAGCATTTGATGGATTATATTTTTATCTTCTTTGATTTAATGAAAAGTGAACATTTTTGTTACTATTGAACAGGACATCTATTGGACTATGTTTTTGACTTCATGAATGTAATACAAAGTGAATATTTTCTCCTAATAGGATATATGAAATTCAGTTGTTAGTTTTCGAAATTTAGAGTTGGATATATTATTGTTTATGATGGTTTATTATGTATATTGGGTGGTTGTATGATTGTACTTATGGTATAATGGTTTGATTATTGTAATTTTTATTTTCAAAAAAAAAAAAAAAAGGCTTTCCCAAGGAATATAATTCTTGGTAAAAGTCATCTATGAGGAAAATTTTTGTCGGCAATTGTTTCCCCTATTATTTTTTTACTATTTTTCTCGAGGAATTAATGGAATTAACCATGGAATACTATAGAAATTCCAACAAATTATTTTCTTGGCAAAACTGGTTATTTACTGAGAAAAAATAACAGTTGCTGGTGAATAGTTTTACCGTCTAGCATGACCTGACGAATATGGCAAAATTTTGAATACACTTTGTATATGTTTGCCCTTTCCGTTTATGGAATTTCATCTTACTTATTGGGAAAAAAAAAAAACAATTTCGTTGTGCAAGAATTTTACCGATAAATTTTTTAGTTTTGCCGAGGAAATTTTTCTTAGGGGAAAGTCTTATTTGTTGTAGCAATGGGGCAAAAGACCTCCCGCCTACAAAGCCTTACAGTGGTCACTCTATGACGCGCAGGACCGCTTTGAGTTTAAGGGTTGAACCCTGAGTAATTCTCTTTATAGTATACCTTATGGAGCCTTTAGGCATGTCTTGACCCATAATCAATGGACCTAATTAATTTTACCGATAGAGAAAAGATTTTATAGAATTAGGCAATAATTAACAACAAAAAAAAAAATTATGCACTTAAATGTTGTGAAATATAGTGTTCTCCAATGACTAGACCCTTTCAATTCATTATCAACTATATTTATTAATGGAAACATATTCTATAATTGTGACTTATTCAAATTTATCAGCCAAACTCTGCAAAGAGCATGACTCTCACTATCTTACCAAGGAAAACTTTTTGTATAGTGTGTGTTATTACTACCACTGAAGAAGAAACCATCTTCTGCCACTTTCCAATAGCACTTTGCACCTGGCACGCAGTCCCAGCATTCCTCATCGGTCGTAAAAACAGAGAAGCTTTTCATTTTTTGGCCCCATTTAAAACTGCAAAAGAAGAGAGTGGTGTGCCAAAAATTGATATGGAAATGCCAATAGAATTCTTGGTCCATATAAATTTTATGCACTCCGAGATCGTCGTCTTTGGATTGGCAATGAATGATCAATGGGTTCCTGTTGGTTTTGAAGCCATTGCCGACATGGACCTCGTATGTTTGGTTGATCGGTTGAGCCCACGTTGGTCAGAAAATTAGGCAAAATGCTAGGACAAGAAATGCTAAAGAACTGGTGGAAGTACTTGATGGTAACACATAATATCTAAGGATGAGCTCGGTTCCCCAAGTCAAGCTTACCAGCTCGAGAGCTCAGCTCATCAGTATTACTTGTGGACCTCAACCTTAGACCTCAACTCCCCGTGTCCATATTTCAAGGAAGTTTGTTCAAAGGACAGTTGGATCCCACCAAGTTCCGTATCTTTCTGGCGTCAATCAGCCAACAGACGCAAGTCTCGTTGCGTAATAAAGGGCAACCGTTACAAGAAAGGGGCGAGGATCTCGCCCCATATCAAACAAAGCCCATGAATATCTATAAATAAGAGGCAAAGCCCTCTAGAGAAGATAGATAGTCATTGTAGCCTTACAAAATACTCTATGTAAATCACACAGTGATTAATAGATTCAGGAGCAAGGACCTCCCTTAAGAGTGGATTACCCGAGCTCCCGAACTGGTGAACCACTATAAACACTGTGTGTTATCATCCATTAATCCCAAAAGAAACCCTATTCCTTAGAGCCTTGGAGCTCAGACTGAATTGCTCAGTGCACCTTATATTCATACCTAATAGCATCATCAGTTGGCACCGTCTGTGGGAACGACTGTTTTCCGTTAAAAAATATACTGATCTCTTTCAGTAATTGATGGTTTCTACACGCAACATGAACAGAGGACAAGAGAATCTTCCTCAATTACAAAATCAACAAGAAGCTACCACTAGGAGGCAGCAAGAAAATCCCCATGATTTTTTGCCTACACCTGAAGTCAATCCCCCCATAGTGAATCCCGCACCTAACAACGAATTGGAGGCCCTACGCCTAGCCAATCAACGTCTCCTCCAACAGAATGAGGAGTTGCTGAATATCCTTCATCATCCACAAAGAGCGCAGCCAGCCCAAGACGATCCCTCTCAGAGGGAACGACAACACAACAACCACTTGAAAGACATCACTGAGGGAGATGAGCGCAGTCAAACTGTGGGCAATGCTCATCGTCGAATCCGTAGGAATGAGGATGACGAGGAAGTTCAAAGTCAAAATAGGGAAGTTTGAAATAATGAATTTCTTCTGTTTTAACAGGAAAGGAAATAAAAAATATTGGGAACAACGCTTCAAAGACATTCAATAGGAGCTCAGCCACATGAAGGAGGCTATTAAAAGCAAAATTCCAGTGACTATGGATGTCTTAGTTCAACAGACTGAGTCCCCATTTACCGCACAGGTGCTGCACTTTTCACTTCCACCTAAATTCAGAATGCTCCAGATGGAGGCCTTCAATGGAACAAAAGATCCCACATACCACCTCAACACCTACAAGAATCAAATGGAACTACATGGGTACCAGAACCCAGTACGATGTCGGGCCTTCGCCATCAGTTTGAAAGGTTCTTTACTTTGGCTTCAAGTACTCATATCTGTTATGCAAATTAATTAATGTAGGTTTAATCTTCTTACTTGGATTGCAAGGGGGTAGAATTATGATAGATTATGAGAATTGATGAAATCAGTTTTAAAAATACTATAAATATTTTTTTTATAGAAAACACAGTCTACTATTACTTGATGGAAATCAAACCCACCTTTAAGTAAAATAACATCTAAAAAAAAAAACAAATATATTTAAGATTGAAGGAAGAAATCACACCAATATTACAAAAACCTTTTAATGCACATACAGAGAATTTCATCCATCATGAAAATTAAAAGGAGAGAAAAAAGTAAATGAATCCAAACAATTTCGTAACACAAATACTTATACAAAAGAATACATAGTGATAAGCTTCAAAAATAACGAAAGACTAGAAGCTCCTTCAACATCTTGACTCAGTAACTCTTATTCTAAAGAGGATATAAGACCATTTAAATTGGAGAAGGGTAAAGTCCATTGTGTTGTTAAGGGTGAAAGTGGATGATCCATGCATCCCCTCTTACTGGCCAACATCCATTTAAAGTCAAGAGCTACATGAAGGAACACAATTGTATTACACATAGAAAGCTGGTTGAGACAAACTCTTCTTGGATTGCACAAAAATATGAAAACCCAGATAACAAGAAAAAAATAACCCAAACATCACCCTTAGATTGTATAAGCTGAACGCAAAGATAAGTGGAAGTTTGAAACAAATAGAAGTCTGAAATGGGCAAAAAGGGAAATGGAACAACTTAAGGGAATCATGGCAAGTCTTTTAATTTACTGTCTGCATATGTTAGGGAATTGAGGGCGAGAAGGCACCGTTCAAAAAAATAAAAAGGTATAGAAGGAATGTTAGTGCATTTCATATTGATTGCTCCAAGGCTTCAGTAAATTCCAATTCAATGTAGAAGAGGTGTATTAAGTCATCTATTGCCATGATTAAGGGATCTAGAGCAAGTTGTAGAATCTTCATTGGGGTTGGATGGATGTCTTCTGAAGGATCATATGGGGTGACTGAAGGTGAACGATCAGACTATTGGGGGTTAGTTATTACAAAATCTGCATGTAGTTATTGGATGCCACCAGGCAAGGAACATTCATCTCAGACAACCCGAAAGGCAACAAAAGTTCAATCATTGAATCATGTATTTCTGGATGTGCTATACTCAGCTTATGTTTATATTTTTTCGTAGTTAGCCTTGGGACATAAGTCGTACTTTTAGTTGTGTTGTGATTAGCTTATTGTTCTCTTAGCTGTGTTGTGTTGTGTAATGCCTTGGGCCATAAGTCGTAGTTAGCCTTGGGCCAGTTTTCCTCTCATGGCATCATTGTTTTTAAATAAATATATAATCCAACTTTTCATGTCCCATGTTCCCACTTCCAACTTAACTTCTATTTGAAGAATACATTATTATTCTTAAAAATATCAATGTGAAGCACAATATCAAAATCATAAGAGATAGTGTTATATCAACTTCATTAACTTGGATTTCACAACCCCCTAGGATATAAACCAACTACATACATGCCCTCTCGAATTATGCCTTTTGTCTCACTTTATGTTTTCTCTCTATTAACAATAATGTGCATCTACATATGTATGTATATAGGTATATAGAAAGATAGAAATATATATATATATAAAGAGAGACTAACTAGGAGAATGTGTATGGGGTAAAGTATACAGAAAGAGAAATATATTTGATTTTTTAAGCTTGATGTCAGAGCTTTTTATTCTAGATATTAACAACAGTTAGAGATCTGGATCATTTATGTAACGTGTTATAAATGCAAAGGGTCTTTGTGGAATGTTAGAGGGTTATCGTGTCATTTGGCCCAAGGGAAGGGGCTATATAAAATTAACCCATAGTAATATTGTTGTATTTATTTTGGAGCACTTATTACAGTTATGACAAGGGGGACAATCATAATATCCCTATAAGCCATCAATGTCTTCACAAATACATAGTTTGAGAGGCTACATAACAATACATGAACAGAAAAATAAAAGCAGTACAAGAATGGTGTTTAGTACAAGAAGATCATTAAGAAACACAGATGATTTCTAGTTTTCACTCAAGTCCTGTTATGACTTCCAACTTCTACTGAATAGATCTTCCTAGTATGATTGCATTTACCTATAATGAACTCGTAGTAGCAAAAAGATTTGGAGGCATTGCCAACTTATCTTCTGCTCCAGCTAGCATTTGAACCACCAATTTCATGGAAGGACGATTTGATGGATTCCATTGAATACACCAGAGTCCAATAATATTAAGCTTCCTTACTATATTTGCATCTCCATCATCCTCTTGTGTACGCGTTCCTACCAAATGATTCATTGGAGAAGCTCATACTTTCACAGAGCTCTGAGACTAATCCCCTTGGTCGGAAGAAGCTTCAGGAGATTGCTTTAGGCATAGCCAAAGGAATCGACTATCTTCACCAGCGGTGCGAGCAAAGAATCCTTCATTTTGATATTAAACCAAATAATATCTTGTTGGACCACAACTTAAATCCAAATATCTCTCATTTTGGTTTGACCATGTTGTGTTCAAAACATAGAATGTCATCTCTCTAACTGCCGCTAGGGGAACAATGGGCTACATAGTGCCCGAAATATTATCTAGTGATATGAAACTTTTTCAACTTAACTAGATAATATTTCGGGCTCTATGTAGCCCATTGCTCCCCTAGTGGTAGTTAGAAAGATGATGCTTCTTTGTTTTGAACACAACTTGGCCAAACTAGAATTAGAAATCTTTGAATTGAAGTTGTAGTCCAACATGATTTTATTTGGTTTAATATCAAAATGAAGGATTCTTTGCTCGCACCCTTGTTGAAGATATTCTATTCTTTTGGCTATGGCTAAAGCAATCTCCTAAAGCTTCTTCCAACCAAGGGGATTAGTCTCAGAGCTTTGTGAAAGTATGAGCTTCTCCAATGAATCACTTGGAAGGAACTCATACACAAGAGCTCACCGAAATCCCTCGGAACAAAAGCCAACCAAATGGACCATGTTGGCATGGTGAACTGTTCCAATTGTTGCAACTTCATTGATGAAGTCATTCCCATTTCCCATTGCATTGTTGAGGACTTTCACGGCAACAAAAGTGTAATCACAAAACTTCCCTTTGTAAATAGTTCCATAGCCTCCTTCACCCAAACTGTCACAGAATTGATTGGTGATCCTTTTGATTTCAGCATAAGTGTATCTCATCAACTTGCGAGTTGTGTAATCTTCCAAAAATATTTCAATTCTTATGCCATTCTCTTTTTTTCACTTTATTTGAGCTACGGACATAATAGAGTACAGCGAGTGTTATCAGGAGAAGAAAGAATCTTAAGATTAGACCTGCACATAAACATAATGAGTTAAGTGTATTTCTAATAGATACTTAGAATTACAACTAAAGGAGAAAAAGAGAAAAACAAAGGGCTAATTGGAATTTTAGACTAAATTTTTTTCAATTTTTCACTTCCCCGTTTCAAAGATTTAAAGGTCTACATTGCACTTTGAATTTCTTAAAATGGTGACAATGTGCTCCTTTTCTCTCAATCCAGGACACAATTTGTGAAAAAAAAAAATTTGGATAGAAGAGAGTACAATGCTACCAAGAAATTCAAACTGAAATATAAAATTAATCTTTTACGAAGGAAAATATCATTCATCCCAAAACAACAGACAACATCACTTGCGTATCTAAAAAGACCATTGCATTTAATTATCTCACATCACTTGCGTATCTAAATGACTCTCCATGTGATTCACAGCTAGCCAACACGAACAGTGTTCATTCAATTGTGTATTTACTTTAACTAATATTTTGTTAAAGTAATCTCTATACATTTTTGAAAATCGTTTCATCTTTCCACTCGGTGGGTGTGAATGTTAGAAACCCTTAAATATTGGTCCAGCGGTCGAACATAGGAGAAGGTGGGAACGTCTTGAGTTCAAGTCCCACTAGTTATAAAAAATAGGAAATAATTATGTAAATTCGAGTGTCTTTATTATGAGTTCAAACAATGCTTGATTGAGAGGATTCCCATGACCAAAGAAAAGATGCAGTAGTAGTGCAAAAGCTAAATTGTGTTGGGTTTTCCAGTTTCAATATGGGTAATTGGGTATTCACTGTTTGCTATTATAATTCTTCTCCTTCTTAGAGTGGAGCACTTTGAGGTTTCATATGTGAAGTGACTGAAATGAAAATTAAAGAAAAAAAAATGGTATAAGGAATAAAATACCTTTAGATGTCTTGGAATTGGCAACACATGCAATTTCACGTTGTTTGGTATGATTGGTGAGGCTACAAATCTTGTCTGCAGCATGCCAGTGGCTGCACTGTGGTTTAGACCAACTCAACTGAAGCGTTTTCTCCTGTTCAAATATGCCGCAAGAAACCGATGCGACAGAGCCAAATTAGCTGCAAATATATCAAGTAAAATTCCTCATTGACCATTTGAGACCTCACGGCATACACTTGATAGCCGGAGTGGTCACCGAGGCAAGGAACAGGATATGCTTCATTTATATCGTTGATTGGTCCTAAACATTTGTATAGTGCGTAATCACACAAGTCTGGATGATTGAAATGGAAAGGGGAGGTACACAAATTTAGGTGTTGAAGCTGTACAGGAAGGCAATCCTGTGGGTTATATAGGTGAATTATTTGAGATGTAAAATCAATGTTCTCAACGAATAACTTCACTGAAAAAGGAAGCTCAAGATCTGTTTGGTGATTCTCAAAGCCACAGGATAGCTCGAACCCTGGATAGCGGCAGCGATGTGGGTGGTGGGATAGGTTTATTAACCCAGAATGGAAAACAAATGGTTGGACCATGGTCACTACACTTGGATTTTCACTCAACTTCTCGGCCTGCAGCATCAAAACCCACTGCAAGGCATCCTAACCCTAAGAAGAAGAATATTTGAAGAAGGGAAAGAAAGCTAGCAATATCTGTTGATGCATTACTTTCTAGTGGATGGTCATATATATATATAGGGAGTATTAAGCTTAAATGAAATGAAATGAAAATTTTCAAGTGTCTAGCTACGTTTCAAAATGAAGAACATATGCCTTCAAGTGCCTAGCTACGTTTCAAAATGAAGAACATGTGACGGGCACCTATCAGCCAGTCACCAAAAAGCAACTCCTGGCTTGAGTGCAACAAAGAATTTCGACCTTAAAAATTAGGCCTATCCACCGGTGCCTTTTTCAACATGTGATGGCACCTAAGAGTTTCTTCCAAATGTAGTTGGACTAGTTCTCTACCAGTCAGTCACCAAGAAGCAACAAGGTCCTGCCTTGAGTGCAACTAAGAATTTCTTCAGAAATTTAGGTGGACATGATGCCCCATCGACTATTGGATATGAGGGATCTGTTCAGTTGGTACTCATATATACCTTCAAGTACTTCACCAACATTCTCAGGAGTGTCCCAACCTTCCTTTCCTCCACCGGTGGAATATCAAAATACTCATCTAAGAGAAGGTAACAGAATGGCATTGCTACCAGCAAGTTGGGGGGGGGGGGGGGTACTAATGTTTATAGAAGTTACCTGATTGTCTTCCAGAATGGTAGACAGGGTTTCATTAGCTGGGATAGCAAAAGAGGAGGGAGAACCAGAGCATTCAACAGTTTCGAGGTTGTTTAGAGCTTCAGTTTGCTCTCTCATCAAACTTGACTCATTCAAGGCAGATATTTCACTTATTTCCTTTCCTTTATCTCCTTTAGATTTATGCTGCAAAACTTCCTTAGGAATTCCTTCGTTGTTGAACATTCTAGGGCAGCTAGACTAATTGTGCCCAAAGATAATGCATGAACAACAGACTTTAGGTTTCCATTGGTATTCCACTATAATTTCCACCATTTTTGATCCACCATCAACATCCAGTTGTAGGTCAAAAGACTCCACAAGCTTGGTATTAGCCTTAACTTCAACACAAACTCTAGCAAAGGATATTCTCTTCTTATTAGCAGTAAGAGAATCAGCATGCAAGGGCTTGCCGACTGCACTAGCAATGTAACTCAACCCATCATCACTCCAGAATTGCAGAGGAACATTGTGCAGCTTAACCCACAGAGGTATCACAGATTGATCCTCTTTGGAGAGGATGAGGTCAGCATGCCATTTTCTGAGGATAAGTGGCCTACCTGAGAAAAGCCATGGACCCTCTTCGAAAACCTTAGTTCTGGAGATATCATCCATAAATTTGAAGAAAAATAACCCTTTTCCATCAGCAAGAACTTCGAGAAGCCCCATTCTGTCCCATATCCTATGGGCAATATTATTAACCACCAAGTACGGAAGCTTTTTCTCGACAAAATACCCAACCAAGGATGTCTCTAATTCAAGGCATCCCCTGTTTACCACTTCCTTGGGTGGTTTAACCACAATGCATTCACTGTCCCTAGTGGGTTCAAAATACTGCAGCTTCTTCATCTTTGGGAAAGACTTTCCCATTTATGGTTGCTGAGCAGCATCCTTGCCATGCTTAACAACTTGACTCCAAGAACCAGCAATTATCACTGGCTTTTCTTGGTTTTGAGGGGTTTCCACAACCAGGTCATCAGTAGTTGTGGGGAGAGGAGCATTTAAAGTCCCTTTAGGCAGAACATTGGTAGTGAGGGGGACAATTCCTCCATTACTGGAACCATCAATGCTATTCAAGACTGGAACAGGGGTTGTAATGACGCCTCTGTCATTTCGAACATTCACACCCACCGAGTGGTAAAGAGATGTAGATGCGTAGGGATTCATAAGAAATTAAAGAGGGGAAGGAGTACAGGAGCAAAGAAAGCATTTTTGGGAAGCATTTTGGAAATTTTTGGTGGTGGGGCTAGTTCTGGTGGGACTGCTGGTGGCGGTGGTGGACATGGTGGGCGGGGGTGGTGGTGGTGGAGGAGGATTAGGTGGAGGGTCTGGTTTTGGAGCTGGTGACAGATTTAGCGAAAAGAAAACACTGATCTAGCAAGATCTATACAAACCCATATCCAACAAAGAAAACCAAGATCCAAAAGAAAACCCAGATCAAAAAGAAAAAACAAACCCAGACCAGTGGCTTACCTTCGTTTCACCGGAGCTGAGAGATCTAGATTTGATACCAAATCTTCAGACCGAGCTAATCTCTATCTTTTTCTGCCAAACATTCACAACAGTACTCTTCGAAGTGACCAGGGTTTTTAAAAATGAGTTGATTTCATTTTGTGTTGATATTAGAATTTTGGGAGAATTACATTCAGACCCTTTGAGGTTTGTAACTTAATCACTTAGATCTCTTGATATTTAAAATATTACACACAAAACTCCTAAAGTTTGTACGTACGTAACACTTAGACCCCTGCTGTAAATATATATGTTAATAAATTATACTTAGACACCCTGAAGTTTGTAAATATATAATACTTAGATCTCTTAAGTTTAAAATATTATACTTAGACAAAAAATACTCTAATCAAAGATAGAATATCAAATATTTTAAATTTTACAACCAAAAATCAAGTTTTATTGTATGATTTATTGAAATAAAATTAAAATTAAAATTTTAATTTTTTCTTAAAAAATCGTAATTAATATACAATTATACTATCTATTGGAATAAAACTAAAAAATCAAATAAGGGGTCTAAGTCATTTATAATAAAACATAAATTTTACATCCAAAATTCATGTTCTATTATGTCATTCATTGAAATAAAATCAAAAAAAAAAAAAAAAGTCTATTTTAAAAAAAAAAAAATCATAGTTAGTATATAATTATACTATCTATTAGAATAAAACTAAAAAAATTAAACAATGAGTCAAATTGTAATGGACACAATATCTTTTAGCTTTAATTGAGGTAGTTTTGTATTTTAATTTGGTCATTTAAACGACCAAATTAAATTCCAATAGATAATATAATTGTATACTAATTACGATTTTTTAAGAAAAAAATTGAATTTTTATTTTTGATTTTATTTCAATAAATGATACAATAGAATATGAATTTTGATTATAAAATTTAAAATATTTGATATTTTATCTTTAATTGGAGTATTTTTTGTTTAAGTATAATAATTTAAACTTAAGGGATTTAAGTATTATATATCTATAAACTTCAGGGGGTCTAAGTGTAATTTATTAATGGATTTATTTACAGCCGGAGTCTAAGTGTTACGCACGCACAAACCTCATAAGGTATGTGTGTAATATTTTAAATGTCAGGGGTATGAGTGATTAAGTGACAAACCTGAGGGGATCTAGGTGTAATTCTCCCTAGAATTTAATGTAATGGTCGAGAAATACTGTCATATAATCCGTTGTAAATTACTTTTTTTTTTTTTAACTACAATCATAAGAATAATTCCTGGTTTATAAATGCAGATAAATATATATTTTCTTATAATAGACTATTCTCTTAAAAAAATTAAAACACACATATACATGAATTACATGTACTCTTAATAAAGATAGAGTCTTATTCATGCACATGTCACCCAAGGATATGAATTGTGAATTCATATTTTTACCCAAGAACAATACACGTGGGTGACAAGTGCATCAATTTTTAACGAAATTTGAAACGGATGTTAGTTCGAGGGCCATATTAGAACTAATTAATGACATTCAAGGTGCAATATGAGAAAAATAATCTACCAAGGTGCAAAGTAGAAATTGGGACATTTTTCGGAGTGCAAAGTGCAAAAAATCCTTAAATAAAATGAGATTGTTTGGGAACAACTCTAAATTTTTTGGAATTTATCCTAAATAACCTCTGATGATACCTAAAATAAACCCCCGACATGAGCTCGGGAAGTGAGCTCAGCTCGGGAGCTCAGGTAAGATACGCTGAGCTCCTCCAGCCATAGTCTGAGCTCATCCAGCCGGTATTAGAGCTCCTCCAGGTAAGAGAATAGGAGGAAGAGGCAAGAAGACAGCGAGATGACAACAGACACCCCTGAAGTAGGGGTCAAGCGGGAATCAAGGCATAAAACCCTCAACCAACCAAGATCCTCTCTAGTGATTAAGGAGGATCCCCCGGTAAGAGGCAAAGATCTCGGGATATAGACCATGGAAGCCAATCGAATGGAGTTATGGTAATTCCGGGATCGAAGAGGGAGAGATATGGGAAATCCCTTCATTATAGGAAGAAAATTCGGATTAGAGGTAAGCAAGAGGCTATAAGAGGGGGGGGGGGGGGAGGCCTCTGTCGAAGAGGATGGGCATTAGAGCCACGAAAAACCCTAATTTCCTCCAGATCACACTGTAATACATTCAACACCATAAATAAGAAGAAAAGGAGCTAGAGACTCCATTGCTGAGTGGACTAGGCGAGCTCAGGCCGGTGAACCACTATAATTCTGTCGTGTTATCATCTCTATCCTCATTCCCCCAAACATCAACCAGCATTATTATATATGAGCCATGCAGCTCAGACACCCTATTTAGCCCCACGAAGATTGTTCATACAAATTAATCCTGTTCAGTAGCTCATTCGCGTAGATTTACACCATCAGTTTGGCGCCGTCTGTGGGAACGATAGTTCTTATTACAAATATACTGATTCTTCAGTAACTGATGGTCTCTACACGAAACATGAGTAAAAGTCAGATGAATCCCCAAGATCTCAGAATCCCCAGGAGGTCACCAGTGGGAGGTAACCGGAAGATTTCATCCCTACTGCTGAAAACGACCATCCTACGATGGATCCTCCCCCCAACAATGAACTGGACGCTCTTCGCCTGGTCAATCAACGCTTACTTCAACAAAATGAAGAGCTCTTGAAGCTCTTACAAGATCCTCAACAGGCACAACCAGCTCGACAAGGCCCAAACAATCTTCCTCCTAGGGAATGGCAGGACCTTAACCCCCTCAAGTAAGCAAACGAGGGAGGGGAAAGCAGCCAAGCGCCCCGTCAGCCGCCTAGAAGGGAAATCAACGAAGAAGCTCAAAGCCATAACGAGGGACCGGAGAGGAATGATTTCCATCCTTTCCAACAGGAAAGAATGGAGCAATATTGGGAGCAACGCTTCCAGGATATCCAGCAAGAGCTTAGCCACATGAGAGAGGCAGTGAAAGTCAAAACCCCAGTAACAATGGATGTCTTGGTGCAGCAAACCGAATCCTCATTCACCCCTGGGGTATTGCATTTCCCCCTTCCTCCGAAGTTCAGAGTACCTCAGATAGAGGTCTTTGATGGGACAAAAGACCCCGTGAATCACCTCAATACCTACAAGAATCAAATGGAGTTGCACGGATACCAGGACCCTGTGCGGTGCAGGGCCTTCGCCATCACCTTGAAAGGGTCAGCCTTGGCATGGTTCAATAGGCTCCCCCCAGCCTCGATTTCTTCTTTCAAAGAACTCTCCATTTCCTTCGTGTCTCACTTCATTGGAGCTCGGATCTATAGGAAGCCGAGCTATTACTTATTGAATATAAAGCAGAGGCCAGACGAGAACCTGCGATCCTATGTGCAGAGGTTCAATTCAGAATCTTTGAAGGTAGATATCCCAGATGAAAAGTTTTCCATTACCGTTTTCATCGCAGGATTGGGAGTGCAATCAAATGACTTAATGTTCTCTATATCGAAGAATCCTCAGGCAAGCATGACTGAAGTATTAGCCAAGGCAGAAAAGTATATAAATGGTGAAGAGGCGCTCCTTTCCAAAGTAGGGAGTACATCCTCACGAAAGGAGAAGGAAAAAGAAGAAAAAGGAAGGGAACGAAGTCCCAGGAAGGAAAAAGGGAGAGAAAGATCTCCAAGGAAGGATAGGGACCGCTCACCGAAGAGAAGAGGGAATGTCAGAGATCACTTGGGCCCCATGCAGCCTGAACTACAACCCAGATACGGACCTCAGCGATTCACCCCCCTTACTGCCGCTGTGTCACAAGTTTTGTATGAAGTCCAAAACGAGAAGTTCTTAAGATGGCCACCTCGGATGAAGGCAGATCCGGCCAAGAGAGACCCTACGAAGTATTGCGATTATCACAGAGATCATGGTCACCACACTGATGACTGCATCCAACTAAAGAAGGAAATCGAATTCTTGATCCAGCGAGGACAGTTACGTCGCTTTGTAGCCCATGACAACCAGAACCGAGCTCTTCCACCTCCGCCACCTCCACAACAGGCACCTGCGCCACATCAACGACCTCTAGGTGAGATTAGAGTAATATCCGGAGGATTCGCGGGTGGTGAAGAGTCCAGTTCAGCCAGGAAAGCACACCTCCGACGAATTAGAGCCGAAGAAGCTCTCGAAGTACACACTGTATCCAAAGCACCACGCTTAGATACAGCTATCACTTTTTCAGATTCTGATTTGGAGGGATGCTAGTACCCTCATGATGATCCATTGGTGGTACGAGCTGTGGTGGCTAATAGGATCGTTCATCGAGTCCTGATCGATAACGGGAGCTCGGCAGACATCATTTTCGCGCCTGCCTTCGACAAAATGGACATAGGAAGAGAAAAGCTCGAACCTGTAAGCACTCACTTGCTGGGATTCTCTGGGGAAAGGGTGCTTCCCCTGGGCTCAATCCAGCTCGTGCTCACCTTAGGGGACCCACCTTGCCAAGCCACCATAACCGTAAAATTCCTAGTGGTCGATGCACCATCTGCATACAACATCTTTCTTGGAAGGCCATCCCTTAATTCTATGAAGGCAGTCCCATCTGCCTATCACTTGGTCGTGAAATTCCCGACAGAAAATGGAGTCGGAGCAGTCCGAGGAGACCAGCGTGTGGCAAGAGAATGCTACATGACTTCTATAAAGATGAAGGAGGTTGAGAACATCCAATTGGATGAACTCGACATGAGGGATGAGATGGAAACAAGACCCATGCCATCAGAAGAGCTGGAACCGATTCAGCTTGATGGGAAGCCAGAACACCTCGTTTATGTGGGTTCCAAACTAAACGATGAGCTCAAAGGTCTCCTCATCCAGTTCTTAAAGGAGAATATGGGAGTGTTTGCTTGGAAGCAAGAAGACATGGAAGGTGTTGACCCTTCGGTTATTACTCATAAGCTAAGCGTGAACCCAACGTGCAAACCCGTCAAGCAGAAGAGAATGAGTTTTGCTTCAGAAAGGCAAAGGGCAATAAATGAGGAGGTCGGCAAGCTCCTCCATGCCAAGGTCATCAGGGAAGTTGACTACCCTACTTGGTTGGCAAATGTGGTTCTTGTCAAAAACACCAATGGTAAATGGCGACTGTGCATCGACTTTACTGACCTCAACCGAGCATGCCCCAAGGACAGCTTTCCCTTATCTCGGATCGACTTAATAGTGGACGCCACAGCCGGACACGAGCTCCTTAGCTTCATGGACGCCTTCTCAGGTTATAACCAGATCAGGATGGATCTCAACGACCAAGAGAAGACCTCCTTCGTGACTGAACAGGGAACGTACTATTATCAGGTCATGCCTTTTGGATTAAAGAACGCTGGAGCCACTTACCAGCGGTTGGTGAATAGGATGTTTCAAAAGATGATAGGTGCATCCATGGAGGTCTACATCGACGACATGTTAGTAAAGTCACTAAAGGCAGAGCTCCACATCGGACACCTAACTGAATCATTCCAGATTCTAAAGGAATATAAGATGAAGCTCAACCCTGCGAAGTGTGCATTCGGGGTATCAGCAGGAAAGTTTTTGGGTTTTATAGTTAGCAGCAGAGGAATTGAAGCTAACCCAGAGAAGGTTAGGGCAGTGTTAGATATGCAGCCACCATCCAACACAAGGGAGGTACAACGCCTGACAGGTAGAATAGCTGCCCTGAGTCGTTTTGTGTCTAGGTCAAGCGACAAATGCCAATCATTCTTCCAAGTCTTGAAGAAAGCATTCCAGTGGGATACCAAATGCGAAGAAGCATTCAAAGCCCTGAAAAATTATATGAGCTCTCCTCCTGTTTTGGTGAGCCCTTTAGAAGGGGAGATCCTTACTCTCTACCTGGTAGTTTCGGATTTTTCAACAAGCGCATCACTGGTTAGGGAGCGAGACAGAGCTCAGCAACCAGTCTACTACTGCAGCAGAGCTCTGAGGGGGGCAGAGGAGAGATATCCAAAGATGGAGAAACTCGTTCTAGCTTTGGTTACAACAGCTAGGAGACTTAGACCATACTTTCAAGCTCATACTATCGAAGTTCCAACAGATCAGCCATTGAAACAAGTGCTACATAAGCCAGAATCTTCGGGGAGGTTGGTTAAATGGGTCATAGAGCTCAGTGAGTTCGATATCAAATATAAGCCAAGAACGGCCATTAAAGGGCAAATTCTGGCGGATTTCATCGCAGAGTTCATAGCAGCAGCACCTATGGAGACCGCGGATTTAGTACCAGACCTCCCCATATGGAGGCTTTCAGTGGATGGAGCTGCCAACGCACAGGGAAGCAGTGCAGGTATAATCTTGACCTCGCCAGAAGGAATAGATGTCGAGTACGCCCTTAGATTTGGGTTCAAAGCCTCAAATAACGAGGCAGAATATGAAGCTGTCATTGCCGGACTCAATCTTGTTCATTCTATGGAAGCAGAACAGTTGGAGATTTGCAGCGACTCTCAACTAGTGGTAAAGCAGATAGAGGAATCCTACGAAGCAAGAGGCGAAAAAATGATCATTTATCTCAGAAAGGTACGAGAAATAATAAAGAAGTTTGTGCAGGTTAAGGTCAGACACGTGCTCATAGCAGAGAATTCACGAGCAGATGCGTTGGCAAGGTTAGCAACTGCCTCACAAGAAGACCTGGATAGGCTAATACCAGTGGAGCACCTTCCGGAGCCTTCAGTAAGCATTGAAAGGGAGGACGTGCTGCCAATCGTAGCCTAGCCGAGCTGGATGGACCCTATCGTAGAATACCTACAGAATGGAACCTTGCCAAGCGATGCTAAAGGGGCCTCCAAGCTAAAAACCAGGTCAGCCAGATTTTCTTTGTTGCAAGGAAACCTGTACAAACGAGGATTCTCAGCACCTCTCCTTAAATGCGTGGGAGATGAAGACGCCAATTATATACTTAGAGAGATACATGAGGGAATATGTGGCAATCACATCGGAGCTAGGGCCTTGGCAGGGAAAACGCTAAGACAAGGGTATTATTGGCCAACCATGCTCAAAGATGCCACCGATTTGGTCAAAAAGTGCAAGACTTGCCAGGAACATGCCAATGTTTCCCACTGTCCTCCCGAGCTGCTAACCTCGGTGGTAAGCCCATGACCCTTTCAGCAGTGGGGTTTGGACAATCTTGGACCCCTTCCCACCGATATGGGACAATGCAAGTTCGCTATCATAGGAGTGGATTACTTCACCAAATGGGCAGAGGTCGAACCTTTGGCAACAATCACCGAACGAAAAGTCCAAAACTTCGTTTGGAAGTCGATAGTTTGCAGGTTTGGGGTTCCCAGAGCAGTCGTGTCTGACAATGGAAATCAGTTTGACAATTCAAAATTTAAAGGGTTTTGTGCTGAGCTCGGGATAAAAAACTATTTCTCAGCTCCTGCGCATCCTCAATCCAATGGGCAAGCAGATGTCACAATCAGAACCATAAAGATAGCTCTGAAGACCAAACTAGAAAACCTAAAAGGCAAGTGGGTGGAATACATCCCTGAGGTATTGTGGGCCTACAGGACCACCGTCAGATCTGCAACTCAGGAAACCCCCTTCGCCTTGGCCTTTGGAACCGAGGCAGTAGCCCCTGTTGAGGTGGGGCTCCAATCACCAAGGGTAGAATTTGCAAATGCCGAGCATAATGATGAGTCTCTCCTATTGAACCTCGATCTCCTGGATGAAAAAAGAGACAGAGCTCTGCATCGCGTCCAAATTTATCAAAGGAAAACTGCAAGATACTACAACAGGAAGGTAAGGCACCGAAGTTTCAAGGTTGGAGACTTGGTGCTTAGGAGGCTTCTGCTTTCGAAGAAGGATCCTACGCATGGTAAGCTGGGACCCAACTGGGAAGGTCCCTATATCGTGTCAAGGGTAGTCAGACCAGGAAACTACGAGCTACGAACAGAGGAAGGAAAGGTCCTGCCTCACTCTTGGAATGCTGAACACCTTAAGAAGTTCTTTCAGTACGTTTTCCATGTAACAGAGCTATTTTCAATAAAAATAAACGAGTCTTTTCCTCACATGGTTTCCGAAATAAAAGAATGGGCAACAAAGAACGATAAGCTTTTCAGCTTATAAAATTCAAGATGAGTTCTTCAGCTCATAAAGCAAGAAACTTCAAGATGAGCTCTTCAGCTCATAAAGCAAGAAACGATAAGCTTCTCAGCTTATAAAATTCAAGATGAGCTCTTCAGCTCATAAAACAAGGAACGATAAGCTTCTCAGCTTATAAAATTCAAGATGAGCTCTTCAGCTCATAAAGCAAGAAACGATAAGCTTCTCAGCTTATAAAATTCAAGATGAGCTCTTCAACTCATAAAACAAGGAACGATAAGCTTCTCAGCCTATAAAATTCAAGATGAGCTCTTCAGCTCATACACAAACGATAAGCTTCTAAGCTCATAAAAATCGAGATGAGCTCTTCAGCTCATGTACAAATAATAAAGCTTCTAAGATCCAAGCTAACCTCTTCTTGGAGACACCAACAGTCTTTCCCCCATGACCAGTGGTCCTCGTATGCTGCCTACGCATGTCTAGTGCAGTGGAGATCATCTGGGGAACCAGTCAGGGACTAAGGTCAGTGCAAACATGATCTTCTGTTTTCCATCCACGTTCATGCCCTGAACACGAAGAATGTGCTAAAACAAGCCTACATAATTCAGAAGGAACTACTTAGCTCAAAAGAGATGAGCCCCTCAGCTCATACATCAACATGCATATTCAAAAAGAAATATCTGACATTCAAAACATCCAAGAATACAGGAGTTCAAGGAAATGCAAGGAGAAACAAAGTTTGACATTAATCAAGAAGAAAATACAAGGGAGTAGAGCTCTTAGTCCTTCTTAAGATGTGACCTCAGCTCAGCCACTTCCTCCTTCAGGCGAGCATTCTCCTCCTTCAGCTCATCTATTTTTTGCTCAGCCTTATAGAGCGAATCAAGAAGCTTTTGACCTGCTGGGGTAAGGAAAATGGTGGACAGAGATTTAGGAGAGAAAGAGCCATCCCTCTTACGCCTCTTGGAGCTCGCACCAGCATCCCCATCCTCGTCAGAATCCCCATCCTCGTCAGAGTCAGAGAAAGAGGTCCAGGAAGAGTAAGGAACGGAGGAAAATTCAAATTCAGTAGCCTCAGCCCTAAGCAAATAAAGGTTTGCACTCGTCATTAACTCAGAGTAAGACCTGGACTCAACAAGCAGCAATTCATCAATGTTTATCATCTCGGGCACATCCAGATCAGGGGGACCTGAGCAACAAGGATACAATAAGAATATATCTTCAAGGAAAGTATATACTCAAGAGAGCTCAGCTCGGACCTACCAATACGAGAGAAGCTCTTCCAGGACCGTGGGATCCTAGTTTCACGGCAACGATCTTCAGTGGACCGCCAAGACTCCCCAGAAGCAAAAAAGAAACGTTTAGACCATCCTTCAGGATTGGAGGGAAGCCTAGAATCAAAGGGCGTAATTTAAAATTCCTCCAACGGAAGAAGCTGAAGCAGGGGGCATCGTCTTCCTCGATCTCGAAGAAGTACAGAAACTCGGAGACATAGGGGAACCTGCCGATGACATGTAGGCGGCAGAACAGGAAGAAGCTTACCATAGCGGCCCATCCTCGTGGGGAAAGGCGAGAAGGGCATAGGCCATAATAGGCAAGAACTCGCCCTATGGCCGGATGAATGGGAAGACGAAGTCCCATATCCATGGCACCTTCAAAGAAGCAGACTTCCCCTCGAGGAAGGAAGTTGTAGGGCTCGTCAGGGGTAGGGACTCGCAAAGGCAAATCAAGATCAGAAAAAAACCGTTTCTGGATGGCTTTCAAATTAGAGGGCTCTAAGGTTGAAGGAGACAGGTAGCGACAGTGCCACTTCCATTCGATCCCAAAGGAAGTGCGCCCCTCGAACAAAGAAGAAGCAGGGGCAGCCATTAGAGATCACGATGAAAACAGAGGGTAACCACGAAGGATCAAGAAAAAGAAACTCAAAAGTATTTTTCGCAAGAGAGGAAAAAGAAACTCAGCAGATGATAGGGGACTTAAAGAAGGTTGTAAGTGTTTAGGAAACCAAGAGCCACGCGAGAAGGGAGTCGGCTATCTTTTTTGGTTTCTTAATTAATACAGGTGGTTACGGTTATGGAAAACGGTTGGGAAAAAGGCGGGAAAAGCAATCCGCACAAGATTACCCTTCCTACTGCACTCAAAACAACCGAAGAGAGTTCTGACCCCACTCAAGCAGAATATTTCTCATATTTGAGCTCATCTTTGAGACCTGCAGTTCCAAGAACCTTGCCCACACCAGAAGGATAAAGTTCCTGATGGGTTCCTCAGTCATCAAAAGAACTTGGCAGTTCATGAGTCCATAATCTTGCTTCAAGAAGGACTGAAGCACTTCTCAAAGCAAGGGGGCAAGGGAAGTATAAGAAAACCCCCAGAAAACCCCTAGAAGAAAATTCAGAAAAACAGAACCAAACAGAACCAGGTGAAAATTCAGAAAAACAGAACCAAACAGAACCATGTGAGTTATGTCTCAAAGTCGCAACACATCATCACAATTCAAAACGAAATTTAGAAATTACTTCATGAAGAATTGTATTCCAAAAACGCAAGTTCGAAGTACAAGAATAAAAAAGAAGATAGGATTACATGAATAAACAAAAAGAGCTCTAAGTATCTAAAGAAGGAGTAATTGAAGGATTTCGCAGCTCGGTAGATGAGCCCTCAACAACAGAAGCAAGGGAAGAGCTCCCAGAAATGCCTGCCACACGGGTCCTTGTTTCCGTTGATTCCGGATCTTGAGCAAGGGCCTCAGTCACCAAGTCAGCTGAAAACGGTGTAGGGACAGGAACAGCAGGAGCTGCAGTGGGGAGCTCAGGAGTCGTAGTTGGGAGCTCAGGAATTACGGCAAGAGCTCCAGAAGTCCCAGTGGCAGGAACGTCTTGATTCAAGGCTTCAGCTGGCGGGACCAAGACTTCTTCTCCGTTATCAGAGTCTGAGCCCTCCATTTCTTCCTCAGTAGGGATAGAGAAATTGAAGTCGAGGTCAGGAAAAGCTTTAATAGCCTGACGCCTAAAGGCGAGCCACCCAGTAGCCCATAAGGTGGTAGCCTCATCTTTCAGCTCAGCCACCTCGTCATCCCTCTGCTTGACCAGGTCTTTCTGCACCTCGAGTTCCTCGCAAAGCTTGCCATTGGCTTCGCTAAGAGTGAGATACTTCTGCCTTGCCTGCGTAAGGGAGTTTTTGGCATCAAAAGCTTCTTGACTGGCCTTGGACCACGCCTCAGTCTTGAACTGCAGATCCTCCTTAACTAGCCGTAGCTCATCTCGAGCTTTCTTTTCCCCTTCCTCAGCTCTGACTTTGACGGTTAATGTATGTTTGAGGTCGGAGGCGTGCTTCGTTGATTGCTCTCTGAGGCTTTGCACCTGAGCCCTGAGGTCCTCGTTCTCAAGGGACAGTTCAGTAGCCTTGACTTTATACGTCTTCAGAGCCTTAACAGAGCTCTCATGAGACCGAATCCGGTGCAGCAGACCTCTCGCATGAAGGGCAACCTGGGAATATAAAGAAAGTTCAGCAAATTGTGTATGACCATGAAATAAAAATAAGTAAAAAGGGAAAAGTGCTAGCACTTACAACAGTTGCTCCCTGAAGGGCTGAAGAGATGGATTCCCCAAGGGGCATAGAAGCAGCCTTCAGGACATCAGATTCAGAAAAAATAGAAGAAAGGGCTCCCGCAGCAAGATCCATGTTATCAAAGTAGGAATCTTCATCTCCCTCTTCGGATCTTTCCCCTTTCTCAACTCTCTTTGTAACACCCCGAATTTTCTTTTATATATTTATAGAGATATATATATAGTAAATAATATTTGTAAAGATGTAGATATATGTAGTGACATAAGAATAAACCGTAGGAATAAATACTATGGAGACAATTTGATTGGGAAGTTACGTGTCGAAGATGTTTAAACTTGGAGAAGGGTTGTTAGATAAGCCTCTAAATATTTTTAGGTCAAAATAAGGTTTCCATTGAGTCCGGAAGGTCGAAAAACCTTGGGAGAGGTAATATGAGGTGTATTAGAAGTTAGAAAGTATTTTGGAGTTAAAACACATTTTAGAGAAAATTTAGGAATTTAGAATTTTGGACACTTCTTAGTATTTTGGCTATAACTTTTTATTATTAAGTCCAATTGATCTGAAATTTTTACAGTAGATAGTAGACATCTAGGGCTACAAAATTGTATCTCATGAAAATTCTCCAATTCGACCTCTAAATAGGTGAAAACTGCTCTGGAAGTTGGGACAGAAAACTGGGACAGAGAGTTGCCAGCGTCCGGACGCCCAAGGCACAGTCCGGACGGTACCAGTTATATATACCCAGATCAGTTCGCGATTTTCCCCAATTCTGGCCTTCTAAATACACCAAACCCGCCTCCTTCAACCATTTTCCCCATTTCTAACCCTAGAGAGCTTTGGGGGAGGAAGAAGGAAGGGGATTCTCACCTCAAAGTAAATCAAATCATCAAGTCTTCACACCAAACTAAGGAAGAGGTAGGGGATTTCTTCCATTCTCTTACATTGAGATTAGGGCTACTATATATATGCATTCTCTTGACTCTCAATCATATATACTTGCTATGAATTCATCATTTCTTGTTATTCTTGCAATTATTACCTTGTATTAAACTATGTGATGGTTGGGTAATCACTAAAACTCTTGTATGCCCTAGTTCTTCAAGGGAAGTTGGTTTTCTCTTGATTTATCCTTGGTTATTGATTTCAATCTTGATATTCATTTGTTGTCGATTTCAATACTTAATTGTTCCTATATTCTTGATTCCAAGCTTGATATTTATTGTTATGGATTCAAGACTTGATTTACCCTTTATTCTTGATTTCAAGCTTGATATTTGTTGTTAGGGATTCAAGACTTGATTTGTCCTTTGTTCTTGAGTTCCAAAGCTTGATTATTCATTTGTTCTTGACTTCAAAACTCTAGCGATTTGTAATGAACAATAAAATGATACTTGTGATGATCTCATGTACTTTTTCTTAAATATGTTTTATGGGAAATATCACTTGCGAAAGTTGTGGATTTTATGGAAATTGCTTGAAAGGAAATTGGGGGTTTTATGTTATTTTTGATTATGGGGACTATTGGTTGATATTTTATCTCTTGTGTGATTGTACGATACAAACATGGTTTACTATTGGCCGGGTATCATGTAGCTGGTGGACGTCTTCGGATGCCACACGGGTATGAACTTTTCCTACCACTTAGAGTGGGTAGACGCCTTTGTTCGCCGTGTGGATACGAACTTTTCCTATCACTAATGGTAACGGATTAGTAACGTGTGTTGTGACGGACATATCGTGTGGATCATCTTGTATTGTACCAGAAATGATTTCGATAAGATTCTCGGGAAGTATGGGATTCCTTGGAGAACTTGTTGAAATGATTAATGGTAGAATGGATTTGAAATGGTGTATTGTGGTTATTCATCCCTTCAATTTATTCTTGCTATTTAAACTTGAGATCATGGTTAAATGTCACTGTTTTACTTCAAATGTTATATATGTTAATTGCGAAACAAGACCGGCCGTTTTATACACTTTTCTAAACCTTGTTTGGGTTTGGAAGGATTTTTCCTACAGAGCTTCGTGCTCACCCCCCTACTGCTAAACTTTTTCAGATCTTTTGCCTGAGGATGAGCTCGGTGCTAGTGAGCCAGGCCATGGAGAGGTTTCCCTAGAGGGATACTTGGATCCCGCGTGGGATATTTAGAGCTGATGCCTACTTTTGTCTAGACTAGACTATTCTTTTGAAACTGTGTGTAGTCTAGTTATCTTTTGTAAATTCCGCTGCGTATTATGGTTTAAATACTTTTGGGAATGTAAATGCCATTGTTTGGCCTTTTCTTTTGGGATGATAGTGTGGATGCAATATATGTTGAATGAAAGTTTATGTTATGATGCATCTGGGGACTCGGTGTGGTCAATTATAGTATAATTGCATAGGTTGAGTTTTGGGTAGAGCTCCCCGTACAAAGGAGACTTTGCCCGAATTTTGTTAAATATCAATGATTGATGGAGGGAACTTTATTGTTTATGGATTTATTTAGTGCTCTCATGATGTGAATGGTGATTAGCTAGTAATGCTTCCAAGGTGTATTTTGGGGTGTTACACTCTTCCCAGAAGCACTGTACGTGAAATTGTCGGGCTGGAGTTCGGGGATCAGTCTCAAAGCTTTTTCGACCTCGGAAGAGGAAGGGGAAGCCTGACCTCCCGTCTGAGCTGGCACCAACACAGGCTGGGCCTCTGGAGGGGAGGAGGCGACTGCAGTGTGAGGGGTGCCGGATGAGGAAGGTGGTGCCTTGATGGGAGCCGGTTCTTTAGCAGGCGAGGAGGGCGAATGCACCTCCAATCTAGGGATTTTAGCCCTGGTGTTTGGGCCACTCCCAGAGCCGACCCGGGCCTTCCGTTTGCCGGACTTACCGCCCTTCATCAGCTCCGCGACCTTTGCCTGAAGCTCTTCAGAAGTAAACTTCATGGTAGAAGGACCTGGAAGGTCTGATTGGAATCAGAAGGTATAAAAAGAAAACGAAAGAGGAAAAGAAAGAAAGTGACAGTGGTATTACCTTCTTCAGCTCCTGCAACGGATATTGGAATAGCTAAGGTTGCCAAAGGAGTACTCAGACCTAGCCTCACCAGATTCCGAAAATCAATAAGGTCAGCGTACCTCTCAGGCTTGATTTTTCCCAACTTCACTAGCACTCTCTTATCTTCGGGGCTGAGCTCAGGTTGGCCACCTAAATAAATAAAAAAATAGAATATATATACAAGTAAGAGACATGCAAGAGGCCAATAAATTCCAAATCAGAGCTCAGTCAGCTCGAGTAAAGACTCACGCAAGTTTTCTGGGGTAGTCCAAGCTTTAGGGATACCAAGAGTATCCGTTTTATCCGCAGGATTGTACTCCCAGTTGGTACCCCCAATATAAAAGAAATGTTTTTTCCACGCTTTGTGAGAAGAGGGGAGGTCGGTAATAATCTTCCTAGCATTAGTTCGCTTGGAGATATATAGAAAACCTTCAGAAGAGGTCAGTTTGACGTTGAAAAGCTCCATGAGCAGAGAAATGCTAGGAACCCCGAGGTCATGCTTCTTAAATAAGACTAAGAGGCCTACCATAATGCCAAAGAAGTTGGGAGAAATCTGGGAGGGGCATACATTAAAATGTTGGAGAACGGCCTTGATAAAGGGATGCAGAGGAAAGCGAAGACCGTTCTCGAAGGCGGCAAGGAAGAAGCAAACCCTATTACACACTTGTTCTACATAGTAGATAGACCTATGAGGACACCAGGGTTCAACCCCAGGAGGAAAACCGTAGCGAGCTTTGTAAGCTATCATTAACCCAGGAACCTCTCTACTATAACCAACAGACTGGGCGTGACTGAAGGCAAGCCCCAAATATGAGGCTTTTTCTTCAATCCCAACTCCGCTCACCTTGCCCTTGCCCTTGTCAGGTCTGGGGGGTATGGGAGGTGATGTAGAGGGAGGTTCCTTGATGCCAACCTCGGCTTCTACAGCCTCCACACCAGGAAAGTTATCAATTTCATCGCCTACATCCCCTAGATCGGTGTCCTCAGACCGATCGCCTAATAGGGAAACAAAAGAGTGGGTAGCACCAGAAGAGGCAGACATGATTGAGCAAGAAAAGGGAAGATTAAAGGAAAGGTAAAGAGGGGGAACACTAAACAAACTCTCCCTGATAACCCTGGGGTCAGCACAGTAACTCCCAACAGCGAGAATGTGCACAATGGAGCTCCAATCCACAAAATGGGGGAGGGGAGACAAACAACAATCACGGGACCAGAAATAAAAGAACCTATGGGCCCAAAAACGCAACAACCACCTAGAACTTGAAGGGTCCAGAGTTGGAGAAGGAGGTGATGTAGAGGGAGGTTCCTCGATGCCAACCTCGGCTTCTACAGCCTCCACACCAGGAAAGTTATCAATTTCATCGCCTACATCCCCTAGATCGGTGTCCTCAGACCGATCGCCTAATAGGGAAACAGAAGAGTGGGTAGCACCAGAAGAGGCAGACATGATTGGGCAAGAAAATGGAAGATTAAAGGAAAGGTAAAGAGGGGGAACACTAAACAAACTCTCATTGATAACCCTGGGGTCAGCACAGTAACTCCCAACAGCGAGAATGTGCACAATGGAGCTCCAATCCACAAAATGGGAGAGGGGAGACAAACAACAATCACGGGACCAGAAATAAAAGAACCTATGTGCCCAAAAACGCAACAACCACCTAGAACTTGAAGGGTCCAGAGTTGGAGAAGTCGAAAAGAGGATAGGGAAAACGTACCTAGTTGGGGAAGAACGACGAACAACAGTCCGGGGCCAAATCAAGAGGGGAAGCACTGCGAGTCCTCGAATCGAACACAGAAAGACCGGTTTTGGGGCAAGAATCAGAAAGCTTCGAGACATGGGTTCAAGAATTCGTAGAGGCAAGAAGTTCGGAGTAGCAGAGGAGAAGATGAATAGTGGAAAGGGGCGGTTCAGGTAGCCGTTTGAGTATTTAAAGCTTGAAAGACGTGGGCTGAGACATGCGCGGGAATCGAGGAATGTCATGAGTGCTGCAAACCGTCAAAGGGCTTCAAGTCACGTGCGAAGCCCAGAGTAGCCACATGCAGATCTAGCTCGGTTTGGGAAGCAGGTCAGCCCCTGCCTAAGCTAACTTAAGGCAAGGGCTGGGGGGCAACAGATGATACCTAAAATAAACCCCCGACATGAGCTCGGGAAGTGAGCTCAGCTCGGGAGCTCAGGTAAGATACGCTGAGCTCCTCCAGCCATAGTCTGAGCTCATCCAGCCGGTATTAGAGCTCCTCCAAGTAAGAGAATAGGAGGAAGAGACAAGAAGACAGCGAGATGACAACAGACACCCCTGAAGTAGGGGTCAAGCGGGAATCAAGGCATAAAACCCTCAACCAACCAAGATCCTCTCTAGTGATTAAGAAGGATCCCCCGGTAAGAGGCAAAGATATCGGGATATAGACCATGGAAGCCAATCGAATGGAGTTATGGTAATTCCGGGATCGAAGAGGGAGAGATACGGGAAATCCATTTATTATAGGAAGAAAATTCGGATTAGAGGTAAGCAAGAGGCTATAAGAGGGGGGGGAGGCCTCCGTCGAAGAGGATGGGCATTAGAGCCACGAAAAACCCTAATTTCCTCCATATCACACTGTAATACATTCAACACCATAAATAAGAAGAAAAGGAGCTAGAGACTCCATTGCTGAGTAGACTAGCCGAGCTCAGGCCGATGAACCACTATAATTCTGTCGTGTTATCATCCCTATCCTCATTCCCCCAAACATCAACCAGCATTATTATATATGAGCCATGCAGCTCAGACATCCTACTTAGCCCCACGAAGATTGTTCATACGAATTAATCCTGTTCAGTAGCTCATTCGCGTAGATTTACACCATCAACCTCATTGAGTTATATTTTGACCCTCAAATGTTATAACTTGCCCTTCA
Source organism: Ilex aquifolium (assembly GCA_951799425.1). Classification (NCBI taxonomy): domain Eukaryota; kingdom Viridiplantae; phylum Streptophyta; class Magnoliopsida; order Aquifoliales; family Aquifoliaceae; genus Ilex; species Ilex aquifolium. The sequence goes on from OX637401.1 coordinate 24,112,946, forward strand.
AATGTAATTATTTTTCGATATTGTACACAAACTAAATTTTCGATCATGGAAATTTTACTTAATTTTGGGTGCAGTATAAAATTTTATTTTTCAGTTACACATATTCAAATAAAATTGCGAATATTAGTCAACTTCATGCTAATCTTTTCTTACTTTGTTTAAAGTTGGAAAATGTATGACAGCTGTCCATGCTCTTGGACTCGATAATTTGGTCAAATGGTTATTTTCCGTTCATGCTCTATTCAATTTCAAAGTTGGATTCGTGTTGTCCGCTTTACGCTAAGAAGGAGCTTTTTACCAAATCGGTTGCAAAACAATTCCCATCCATATTTCATCTAGTAGGTGTTAACTCTTGTCTATATGCAGTTGATGCTATGGTGCTAGTAATCTCGAGCATATAGTATTGATGTCTATGAACTAATATCATGTTGTTCTTAGTTTTGAATTGTCTAACTTCTAATTTGTAGTCTTCCCTATTAATTCTTTGCATCGTCAGTGAACATCAGTGTGGTGCGGATGTAGAAAATTCTACTAGTTCCATGCGTAATGCGTTTGATTCATTAATACGAAATACTCATTGTCGGCATAATACTCTTTTAGATCAGTATATTGCTCACTTTTATAATCTTTCTTTTAGGGCTCGTTTGGAAACATTTACAATTTTGATTTTTTAAAAAATGAAAAACAGAATCAGTTTTAGATTTTCGTTAATAAAAAATGAAAACAAAAAACGTGTTTGGTTGCTTTTATAGTTGTAAAAAAATCTAAAAACAAAAACAGAAAATTCATTTGGATGTAACACTTGAACATATTTTTGTGTAAATTTCTATAATCATTTTCGAAAAATTCAATTGTTTACCAGGCGTGTAAGCTAAACAAACGTTTGTAACCCATAATTGACATGAATCACACACACACACACACACAGCGGATGCTTCCTCAAATTACGGTTTTAGAACACACTTTTGGTGCATCAAGAAGCTACAGCTCACTCTGGATTGCCATTAAAAGCTTCAAAAAAATAGCATAACTCAGCTCCTTTGCAATAAATAGATGGACAACCACAATCACATCAGGGAAAAAAAAGTTTAAAAATGGCACTCGACACTGAAAACTACAAGAGGGATTCGAAGGCAAGCTATGGACTGATTTTGATCATTTGGGTTTTGTACAGTGAACGATTTGGGTTTTTTGTTCTTGATTTTGATCTGGGTTTTGTACAGTGACGAAGATCAAACACGAAGATTTTTTACCTTGATGATGGAGAGCTTCGACGGAGAGGGGGTCTGGCGGCTACTTGGAGAGGTTAGAGGGGCTAGGGTTTACTGAATGCTATTTATATGAGTGGCAATAAGTGTGTTATTTTTATCTTAACAAAGTTCGATCACTTGACCTCATTAATGCTCAACGCGCATTAAACGTTTGTGATTTTTTCAAAACGGCTTTTTTCCGTTTTTAAAAATCGTCCATCGTTTTGAAAACGATGACAGTAAAAAAAAAAACAAAAATAGTTACTAAACGAATTTTTTTCCCTGATTTTCTCCAAATATGAAAATAAAAACAAAAAACGAAAAATATAAACGTTACCAAACAGGACCTTAATAACTACGTTCGTTTTCGCACCCAAATGACTTGTTTATTGCGAATATACAAAACAGCTAGCACAAAAAACTGCAGAGATCTTGTGTTTAAGACGTCAGTTGAATTGATTTTTTTAAATTAAAGACGTAAATTGAATTGATGCATTTAAAATGTGTCTAGGTTTGGCTAGGCTTTGTTTTTTAGCCACGATTTTGAGATTAAAAATGGCTAATAATAAAATATTGGTTTTCTACATTTTTTTCTACGTGGTTCTCTTATGAATTTAGCAAATTAATAACAACTAATATTTCTTAAAGCTTAACTATATACACCTATATCAATTAAATATTTCCAAAGTCACAAAAAAAAAAAAAAAAAATTCAAGTATTTCTATGGGCAACAGAAACAAAAGCTAATCAACAATAAATAATGAGTAATACTATTTGGACCTAAAAATTTGACTTAATTTACTGACATAATGATCATACATGGAGCATACCGTAACTGAAAGTCAAACTCTACATGGAGCATGTCTCTCAGTACCTCATTTAGGGCCAAAGATACCGTAACTGAAAGTCGTTCGAATTTTCACTGTAGTAGAAACCATCCTCTGTAAGTTTCCAATAGCAGTTCCTACTTGGTTGAGAAGTTCTACCTTCATCGTTGGCCTTGAAAACATCGAAGCTGTTTTGCTTTCTATTCCATCTCATATTACAAAAGAAGAAAGTAGTCCTCCAAAAATTCATACGAAAATGCCAAGAGAATTCATTTCCCACATAAAGAGAGTATGCTCGTCAAGATCATCGTCTTTAGACTGACAACTAATAATCAATGGGTTTGTGTTGTTTTTTAGGCCATTGATGACGTGAACCTTATACATTCGTAAGCCAATATCGATGTCATTCCTTTCGGCCGACGTCGATGTTGATAATGTTCATGTTTCTCATATCCTTCAATCTTCCCCATACTATAAGAAGGCCTAAACACAAGATTTATATGGTAGACCAATTATGGAATTTTTGACTAAGCTGCAATTCTTTTATAACTTTATGGGAACAATAATATATTTACGAAAGATATTCATGCTCTGTCTCTCACCCAATATCTTGGTCAAATGAATGTAATGCTTCTCCTTTTTTTTCCTGGTAAATAATATGTTTTCTATTAACCAACGAGTAATGCTATTTAGACCTAAAAATTTGATCTAATTTGTTAATATAATGATGTAGTTTTATTGTAATCATGGATTAATACCAATTTTCAATTTGATGAGGCCCACAGTTAATCCAATGATCATAATGACCCATTCGACTGCAGTCTACCAGATTTGGAGGGAGCGCAACAATAGGATCCATTCCAACCTCTATAAAAACCCTCATTCTCTCTTCAAGATCATTGTGCAGCTTATCAGGGATACAATGACCTCCCTAAAGTTTAAGCCTTCACTTCCTGACTCAAAAGTGGCAGTTCCCTGCTCCTTGTATCAACTTTGAAATAGTTTAGCAATTTTTTGTTTTCCACAGGCACAGTTCTTGTGCCTAGAACATGTTTGCCAAATTTGTCTGAGGTACCCCTAAATGAGCACTTCTTATAGATTTAAATTTTTTTGTTGCTTTTGTCAATGCTTGTAACTTTTCAGCTCTTCCTTTGTACATATGTACATTTGTTTTAATTCAATGAAATTTATTCTCCGAGAATTAGGTCTATATATTGATATTCATGGTGGGGTGCCCAAGGCCACAAAAGGAGCAAAAAAGCAAGGGCCATTGATGTAGGGAAGCGCGAATAGCGAAGCGAGATTAGACAACAAAATCTATAGCATGCTGATTATTGCAATAATACCATATTACAATATTCAAAAGTCTTGTTTATTCCTAAGAATACTAAGTCAATTGAGAATTGAAAGAGAACTTGTTTATAAGTTTTATTCAAAATAGACCAAATATTATTTAAAGAGAACTTATTTGCTCCTACAAATATTATTTCAGATGGTCGTTGCTGCCATAAAAATATTTTGAGGCACTGCTTATTATGACGCGGCAACCGTCACAACACTTTGTCACAATAAGTAGAGTCTCAAAAAATCTTTATGACGACAACAACTAATCTCAAATAATATTTGTGACAACAAATAAACTTTTTATGACAAAAGTGTTATCACAAATGAACATTTTTTGTGGCAGCAAATAAACGTTTTTTGTGATGATGAACACTATCGTCGTAAAAAAAAAAAAATTTGTCTCGAACGACTCTAATTCTTGTAGTGTGTTTGTGGGTGTATTTTAGTAGTGTCCAGTTCGGAGATTTTAGAAGCACCTTCTGATTTTTAAAAACCAACTGCATGACACATGCAACAATTGCCTCTAATTAGGTCAATTACCTCTAATTAACTAGTTAGGTTCAATGAAACCAAGTGTAATTGTTGCACGTGCAAGGTAGATAGGATATTCTGTAATTGCTGCATGTGTAGGTAGGCCAACAACAATGACCTATCTACCTTGCACGTGTAGGCAAACAAAAACCAACTTCAGTCTCTCTTCATTGTTTCATTGAACCTAACTAGTATTTCGTTGAAACTAGGTGTATCCGGTTTTCTATATAAGTTATGCTCAGCCCGTTCTGCTTTGTCATTAGAACATTTTTTGTTGGAATCTCTCTTTCTCTCTCCCTCTATCACACACACACACACTGTTCAAGAAAAGCTCATTTTTTGTGGGTTAACAGTCCTTGTTCTCTTCTACTCCCCTTAAACCATGGTTCTGAATAACGGTAACGGTCCCCGTAACGGTAACGGTAACGTTGTAACGGACAGGGGATGTAACGGACGTAACGTAACAGTAACGGAAACCGAATACGTGAATTTTAAATTTTTATTCACAACTCCTCCCAAAAATGAATTTATATATGTTTCAACTCCAAAACTGTTGAGATATAAAGTTTTAGGAGTTTATAGTTTGTTTTATTGTATCATTATAAGTTACTTTAGTTCTTAAAGGATTTTAGCTTATATCTTAACTTAAATAAACAATTTTATAGTAATGTTAAGCAAAGACGGAAGAAGGAATTAATAGACCCATTTGACCCACATCTTTTATACAAGAGAATTGTTGAGCAATACCCAGCACGTGTACAGCAGGTGGGTTCTCCAAATGTCCAACTATGCACTCAAATTTGGGCAGGTGGCAGCCTTACCATTCCCACCCATACCAGCTGATCTGCAGTGGGGTTTTGCAGAAGTGCAAAATGTTGTATTATTCGTCATTTCTCTCTCTCGTTGTCTACCCATTTTTCGCCCTCAAAAATCTGCAGCTGATCAACTACATGGAAGAAGAAACGATGGAGGAAATCACCTTCCCCGTCTAAAACTCCGTGGTGCTTTGTGGCCGCTACTGCTGAAGAGAGTGTCGCTTGGAAAATTAGGGCCGCTGTTGTCGAAGAGAGTGACTGGTACCGGTATTGATTGGTGGGCTTCATCGATTTTATAGTATTTTGTGAGTTTTTTCTTATCAAACTTATTGTTTTGACTGAAATTCGTAACCTTTAACTGGGCATGACTTGCAATTTGAGTTTTTTTTGGGAAAATTGTTACGATTTTGAGCAAAATTAGGAAAAGTTGGGCTAGACGGGTCGACACGTTACGACCCGGTAACGGCCGTTACGACCCGATAACGGCCGTTACGTATGTGAATTTTATTCTGTCCGTTATATCGTTCCGTAACGGGAACGTGACCTGCCGATACCGTTACGTAACGCCCGTTATTGAAAACCCTGACCTACACATGCAGCAATTACAGAATATCCTATCTACCTTGCACGTGCAACAATTACACTTGGTTTCATTGAACCTAACTAGTTAATTAGAGGTAATTGACCTAATTAGAGGCAATTGTTGCATGTGTCATGCAGTTGGTTTTTAAAAATCAGAAGGTGCTTCTAAAATCTCCGAACTGGACACTAATAAAATACACCCACAAACACAATACAAGAATTATAGTCGTTAGAGAATATATATTTTTTTAGTGTTTATCGTCACAAAAAACGTTTATTTGCTGCCACAAAAAATGTTCATTTGTGGTAATACTTTTGTTATAAAAAGTTTATTTGCTGCCACAAATATTATTTGAAATTAGTTGTTGTCGCTATAAAGACTTTTTGAGACTCCACTTATTGTGACGAAGTGTTGTGACGGTATACGGCGCCATAATAAGTAGAGCCTCAAAATATTTTTATGGCGGCAACGACCATCTTAAATAATATTTGCAGCAGCAAATAAGTTCTCTTTAAATAATATTTGGTTTATTTGAATAAAACTTATAAACAGGTTTTTTTTCAATTCTCAATTGACTTAGTATTCTTAGGAATAAACAACACTTTTGAATATTGTAATATGATATTATTGCAATAATCAACATACTATAGATTTTGTTGTCTAATCTCGTTTCGCTATTCGTGCTTCCCTACATCAATGGCCCTTGTTTTTTTACTCCTTTTGTGGCCTTGGGCAGTGATTTATATGGGGTGCACGATGAATATCAATATATAGACCTAATTCTCGGAGAATAAATTTCATTGAATTAAAACAAATGTACATGTGTACATAGGAAGAGCTGAAAAGCTACAAGCATTGACAAAAGCAACAAAAAAATTTGAATCTATAAGAGGTGCTCGTTTAGGGGTACATGTTGCTAAACAATTTCAAAGTTGATACAAGGAGCAGGGAACTACCACTTTTGAGTCAGGAAGTGAATCTATAGAGGTTGGAATGGATCTTATTGTTGCACTCCCTCCAAATCTGGTAGACTACAATCGAATGGGTCATTATGATCATTGGATTAACTGTGGGTCTCATCAAATATTAAAAATTGATGTTAATCTATGGTTACAATAAAACTATATCTTTATATCAACAAATTAGATCAAATTTTTAGGTCTAAATAGCATTTCTCTTTGGTTAATAGAAGACATCTTATTTACCAGGAAAAAAAGGAGAAACATTACATTCATTTGACCAAGATATTGGGTGAGAGACAGAGCATGAATATCTTTCGTAAAGATATTATTGTTCCCATAAAATAGACCCTTCTAATTAACCATTCAACTGAATACCAAGTCTCATAAATGATCTACCATGTAAAGTTAAAAAATCCGATAAAGAGAGGCGGCTCAACAGTGTTATAAAAAAAGTTGGGGTTTTAGGCCTCATTTTTAAAGAAGGCTCCAAATTTTTAAATATTATAAATAGTCCATGTAAAAAAATTAAATCTATAAATATTTTAAGCCCTACAAAAAGGCCTTATAAAAATACAAGTCCAACAAAAAAAAAAATTTAAGGCCTCACTTCAAGGAAAATCCATAATTTATAAGTGTACAGTAATAGTCCAAACAAAACATTTAAATCCTTGCCTAAACAAAATATTTCAACTTAAATAGATTGGGCCTATTAATTCACCTGTAAAATTAAAAGGCCCTAAAATTTATTTTTTTAAATAAATAAAAAAATTAACTGTAAAACTAAAGCTACTAAAAAAATCTAGTTTTAACCCCAAAAAAAATCAAGTTTAAACATACCATCATAATTTTTCAATTATTCTTTCTCTCTCTTACTATTAAGTTCAAATATGATAACAAAAACTTGAATATAAAAATTTAATTAATATTTTTTGTATTTAAAAAAATTAAAATTAAATTTATTATTAATATTAAAAATAAAAGGCGCCATTTATCATTTCCGCTTTAGGCCCCAAAATGTCTCGAGCCACCCCTGAAAGAGAGGATAAAGTTATAAAAGAATTGCAACTTAGTCAAAAACTCAATAAATGGTCTACCATATAAATCTTGTGTTTAGACCTTCTTCGAGTATGGGGAAGATTGAAGGATATGAGAAACAGGAACATTATCAACATTGAAGCATGATGAGTACTTCAAGCCTCTCTTTTGTATTTCTTGTCCCGACTATTTTCTTAATTTGCAGTTCGACGTCGGCAGAAAGGAATGGCATCGATATTGGCTTACGAACGTATAAGGTTCATGTCATCAATGGCCTAAAAAACAACACAAACCCATTGATTATTCGTTGTCAGTCTAAAGACGATGATCTTGGCGAGCATACTCTTTACGTGGGAAATATTTAATTGATATAGGTGTCTATAGTTAAGCTCTAAGAAATATTAGTTGTTATTAATTTGCTAAATTCTTAAGAGAACCACGCAGAAAAAAAATGTAGAAAACCAATATTTTATTATTAGCCATTTTTAATCTCAAAATCGTGGCTACAAAACAAAGTCCAGGTAGCCAAACCTAGACACATTTTAAATGCATCAATTCAACTTACGTCTTTAACTTAAAAAAGTCAGCCCAACTGACGTCTTCAACACAAAATCTCTATAGTTTTTCGTGCTAGCTGTTTTGTATATTCGCGATAAATAAGTCATTTTGGTGCAAAAACGAACATGGTTATTAAAAGAAAGAGACGATGATTATAAAAGTGAGCAATAAACTGATCTAAAAGAATATTATGCCAATAATGGGCATTTCGTATTAATGAATCAAACGCATTACACATAGAACTAGTATAACTTTGCACACCCGCGCCACACTGACGATCACTGACGATGCAAAGAATGAATAGGGAAGACTACAAATTAGCAGTTAGACAACTCAAAACTAAGAACAATAAGATATTAGTTCATAGACGTCAATACTATATGCTCGAGAGTACTAGCACCATAGCATCAACTGCATATAGACGAGAGTTAACACCTACTAGATGAAATATGGATGGGAATTGTTTTGCAACCGATTTGGTAAAAAGCTCCTTCTTAGCGCAAAGCAGACAACACGAATCCAACTTTGAAATTGAATAGAGCATGAACGGAAAATAACCATTTGACCAAATTATTGAGTCCAAGAGCATGGACAGCTATCATACATTTTCCAACTTAAACACAAAGTAAGAAAAGATTGGCATGAAGTTGACTAACATTCGCAATTTTATTTGTAAACTAGGGATAACCGTGCCTGAAGGCACGGTACAACGTAAACGAACCAATTAACACTACAAGAAAAATCACTTTTAGCCGCTATATTTAAATTGCAGCTAAAAATGTTGTCACTAAATACATATCTTTAATGACAAAAAATTATAATTGGCACTGAAGACATGATATTCAAATTATTTAGTGATTATAATTATTTATCACCACTAAAGATATGTAACTAGTGATGAAAAATTATTATTGTCACTGGAGATATGGTAGTGCATTCAGTTAGTGACAATTTGAATGTTGCGGCAAAAAACACATCATTAATTCACCACTAATTCCAAATAGTTAGTGACAACAATTTAAATTTAGTCACTAATTAAATTTAAATTTTTAGTCAAAAAATAATTATTGTCACTATATATAATATAATAAATTTAATGAGTGACAGTTTTATTGTCATGACTAAAAAGCTAACTATTTGTCATTAATTCTTGATGGAAAAATAATTTAGTGGCAACAATTTATTTTTATCACTAATAATCTATATAAACAATTATTTTTAGTCACTACATTTCTTTTTACTGCAGCTGATTCTCAGCACTCACATATTCTCTCTCTCTCTCTCTCTCTCGACCTTTCTTTCTCTCACAGACTGGCCCTCCTCTCTCTCTCTCTCGCGGCCTCGCGACCTCTATCTCACACACGAGCTCAGTGATCGGCTAGGGCACAAAGCCTTATCTCTATCAACCCCTCGATGATTGCAGACCAGATCTGAAGAAGACGAAGCTATTAATTTGTGTTTTGCAGAGCAAATCTAGATAAATAATTAGTAAGCTCCTCTCTCTACTCTCTGTTTTGCTTCTCTGTTCTCTATAGATCATTGATTTGTGTTTTTTGTGTTTGTTTTTCTGCAACCAGATTCCTTTACCATTTGTCTAATTGTTTCGGTAAATTAGCTAAACAGATGACTATTTTGTTGAAATCAGTTGATGCCTTTGTTTCTTTATTGTTCCAATCTGTTGTTATTCAGTTTGATTTCTAGTTTATCGGTAGAAAGTTTATCATTATATCTGAGAAAGGTATATCCGCATCTGTATGGCAGAGTCATACAGATCACTTGAAGTGCGAGCTGAGGAGTTGCAAACTGAAATAAATCTTCTGCGGACAAAAACAGAGAATTTGGATAATGAGCTTCACGAGGAGAAGAGGAGCCATCAGGATGCTTTGTCCAGGTGCAAGGATCTTGAAGAGCAATTGCAAAGGTTAGAATCGAATCGTTCGATTTGTTCCTCTGTTTTTACCTCCTTTTGTTCCTCTGTATATGATTTTTGGTTCTTGATCTATACATGTATATAAAATGTGTATATCCATATATTCTGAAGTATATTTTACTTCGTATTTATTACTTTAGCTTATGTTTATTTTGGGCAAAGGCTTTGTCGAGTCAAGTCGAGTGCAAGTGGGAGATGTTTACAAAATAGTAATCGATGATACTGATATCAAATTTTTTTTTTTTTTGGTATCATAAAATTTCCCTATATAGCAGTAATTAATCGATAGTTACTGACATTGATCAGGTGGGGATCATTTGAAAGCCCTGATGGGATTTACAAAGAAATAGATATGCTCCAGAGTTATGAGATTGCTCTAAAAACTTGGTCAGATTGGTTGGAGATCCTTTAAGCAATGGAAAATTTGTCTTCTATCGCACTGCGTTTTGTCAATTCACTCGATTGGACTTCTGTTCACAACATTAACTGGTTACTCATGATTGAGATAGGACTTAATGGAGTTGTTTTTGGCCGCTTCGGCTTAGATATTGTTGATGGTTTTGGTTAGGGGTTTTAATTTCTTTTGATGTAACTCTATTAATGTGTATATATTAAATACTTTAATATTTTTATTCACTCATGTGTCAGCTAGATTTTAATTATCTAATTCTGCCCGCGCTAATTTTTGTCAGGATTGGGAGTTGCCCAGCTGTAGATATTAACACCAAGACTGACCAGGTGAGTGGAATAACACCCTATGTTCATATGTTGGAGTTGCCATGTAGGCATTCACTTCAAACTTCTCTGCTTATAGGAATTAAAATTAAGATATCTGGATGAACATTTTAGTCACGTAATGTTTTTAGTTTTTATTTAAATGCAGTTTAAATAAAAACTAGAGGTATAACATTTGCAAAGAAGAGACGTGCAGGGGAGAAGCCAGAGGTGTATATTCCTCCAAAACTAATGCGAGTTGTCAGCAACAATGCCCAACAATTAATCACTGAGTTGGGCATTATTGTCAGGCAGATGGCCCCACTTCAATTTCCCAAATGGAAGGCCATCCCAATTGATGATAAGAAGAAGATGTGGTATGCTTCGAAGGTAAATAATTTAGATGAAGAACACACTATGTAATCTTGTGGTTTTTCATTGGCATTAGATCTTACAATCATTTGTTTACTTTCTTATGTAATATTGTGCAACAAAAGTTCACTCTCAAAGAAGACCCTTGCATTGAGGAAGCTATATACCAGCAGCTAAATCGGCAATATAGGGACCATCGACATAGGCTACATAAGAATTATTATTGTAAATATGCCACTGATGAGATTAGACTTCAAAATTGTCCGCCGGATGTGAGCCCGAATTGCTGGGCTACTCTTATTGGTTATTTTGGATCTGTGGACTTCAAGGTATGCACACTGTTCTTGCTGTGGAATTTTTTCAGACAATCAAGATAAGTCTTTTTAGTTAAGCCCCTTTTTCAGAAAAGGGGATATTTGTAGACCAAGGAGTCAACTGTGTTGCAGTTTATATTTTTCTTGTTTCTGCACGTAAAAAAATTGTGAGCTGTTAGGACTGTGTTGTGAGCTCTTAGGACTGTTATTGTGAGCTGTTAGGACTGTGTTGGACTGCTTGTTGATATGGACTGTGTTGGACTACTTGTTGATTTGGACTGTGTTGGACTGCTTGTGTATTAATTAATTATGGCTACTGAATGAAGCTGCTTGTTGAATGGCTACTCTTATTTCTTTCATGTTTTAGTGGTTAAACAGTGCATGAGTCTTTTAAGTATGTCTGCATGTTTCGAACTGTTCAACATTGGTCACCACTGTAGCTTGAAACTTACTTTTAATTCTTGAATGTAGAAAATGAGTGAAAGAAACAAGGAGAACCGAGCAAAACAAGACATGGGTCATATTGCAGGGACGAAGAGTTTCGCTCGAATTAGTTACGATAGCGTGAGTTGTTTTTTAAATGTATATTTCACTTATGTGATTAATTATATACATGTATACATGCATATTTATGTAAAATTTTTCTATTAATGTTTAATGCATATAGCGTGATCCTGAGACTGGAGAGGAGCCTAACCATACGGAACTGTGGTTAACAACCAAGTTTAGTATGAAGAGGAATGATTGGGCTGGCAGGAGATCGGGAGAAGTCTATGTAAGGTATCCTATCCTTCTCCATTTCCTTGAAATATCTTTTTACATAATGCTAAATTGATAGATTGTAATCTTTCCAAATATAGAGCGACCTTAAGAGGCTAGAGGCTCAATCAATGGAGGAAGGAGCTACCCCCATGACTGAGGATCAGAGGGGGTACCAAAGTTTTAAGGAAGTAGACTGTTATACTGCCTCTTCATGTCTCTGGACAGGGGGATTGAAGACTGTACAAATTGGTTGGTTTTTTTTGGAGTGATTAAAGCCTTGAATTTTAGGCTTTTCATTGTTTTGATTCTTGTAAAATCTGCTTCTTGTAATACTTGATTTCAATCAAAAAAAAAAAAAAAAAGTACGTGAAATTTGAAAATATTAAAAAATAAATTCTTTCAAATATGCGATAGGTTTCTTTGTTCATTTTAATGTATTAATTAGTAACGACAATAAGTTGTCAAAAAATCATGTTTCAAATTTTAGTGGTGATTTTAATTGTGGGTAAAATGTATACTTTTAGCCGCAATTAATTGTTGTCACTAACAGTCAGGTTTTAATCGGACTTTTAGTGGTGATATAATATATTTTAGTGGCAAAATTTAGTTTACTTGCTACAATAATTATGGCGGCTAAAGATTTCACATTTAGTGGCATTTTTCATGGTGCGGCTAAAAAATTTACTTTTAGTGGCAACAATTAAATGTCATAACTAAGTGATTTAGCCACACACATATTGCCGCGGCCTAGTGGCAATAAAAATATTGTCACTAAAGTATATAGTGACAATTTTTATGCATTTAACCGCAATAATTTTCGCGGCTAAAAGACAAATTTCTTGTAGTGTAATATGCAATTTCACATATTACAGAATTGAAAATAGAAGACCATAAAATACTAATCTATATACAGAACTGAAAAACAAACGAAACAATCCCATAACATCAACGATTCATACCCAACCACCAAAACAATCAGGAATTTCACATCAAGCTAAAAATATCTTCATAATCGTGAAATTAGTTCACCATACTAAACTCAAGAGTAAACAAAAAACCACGCAAATTCGATTAAGTTGATATAGTAATTGTCCTTGCATAAAGACACGAAGTAACGAAAACTTGAATTAAAACTTGAAGAATATTATTGTGCCTAAAGGCACTTTGCAACCTAAAATAAATGGTTAATTTGAAATTATTTTTTCAACATTTAATTTAATTAAATAGATTGAAATCAATCAAGCCCACACTAATTTTTCAAAAAATTTGGCAAAACTTCCTATAAAAATAGGAGCTCAAGAAAATTTTAACATGTCTTCAAAACTCACAATCATACAAAACAATCATAATAATGCCCCGTACCACTACAATTCAATTCTATTTCCACCACAATCATCATACGTCACAACTTAATTCCATACTCAACCATCAATTCACATCCAAACCAAACATATCCTCAAAACCATGTATAATTAGTTCATCGTACTAGACACGGAACAAACAAAACACACACAAATCCATATAATTGGGCCTAAACATAAATAAGATTAAAGAATGACCAAAAAACGTAAATATATATAGTACATTTGTAAAATGAGTCATTCTTTAATCTAGTTTATCAAAATGACTCATTTATCTACACGTCATTGTAAAAACAGTTTTTCCATCACAGTCTTGAATGTAATTGTATCAATCCAAATCCACAATTTCCAACTGAGATAATGTACAACAATCTAGCATTTACAAAAACAATTAAATTTAGTACACGACATAAATTTTAAAATTATAAACTTGAAAATAAAAAATAAATTTAGTTACCTTATTCGAACAACCCCATCGAAAAAGATGGGTTGCATTTAGTCTTTTTAACTCCTGCAATGTTTCATCCCAATTCTATAGATGAAATAACATAAATAAAACGTTTGATCAATAAAATAGCATTGTTAAAATGTTAGCAATGTAATACCACTTGGCACGAAGTACTTACATTTTCCTTGTCATAAGAGGTTGATATTCATTTTCCTTTACACTTTGCATTTGCAGTTACGACTGCTCTTTCTTTTAGATAGTAAGCATAGATAAGTGAAATCATTATATAGAAAAAAAAAAAAAAAAGTCTAATCTATAAACAAACTGATGTGTAATGACAGTGCCTCAGAAATGAGGATGCAATTGAGTTCTCGTTCGTCGCGGATCACAACACCAACATTATTTTTCTTGAGCAATTGAACCTATACATGAATATGCATTTAACAGGTAAATGAACACAAACTATATGAGAAAAAATTATTAAGAATATGAGTGATATGAAACTCATATTACGGTTTGCTCTAAGTCTTCATCAATCTGTAAAAAGATGCGTGAAAATAAAGTGAAATAAATATGTGAATATTTTGCGGTGCCGAAAAAAAAAATAGAAGATGTTTAAACTCACACGACCAAAAATGGTGAGATCTTTCATTTTTCAATGTTGAGAGTTTGCAGTGGTGGTTAGTACATTATGATGGCTACAAATATAAGAAATAGAGTAAATCAAAAAATTAGAAATATTCGTTAAATACACATATTCATTTTGTTGTAAAATTGCTAAAAACACATCATAGCCTCTATTTCATACTATTTGACATACAATCTCTATCAATTAACACACAATAAGCATCTATTTCATACTAATTGACATACAATCTCTATAATTAATCAAAACCCTAGAAAAACCTATTTCATACAAAGTAACATTCATCAAATCAAGATACTAAAAAATCAAATTGAAATTTCACAAACTATATTCAACACCCAATTTAAAAATAAATTACTCTACAAAATGAACACTCAATAATTGTCAACTCAACATATGCACAAACAACCTAACATTCGTAACTAAAAAAAAAGACATTCAATTAAACACCCAATTAAAATACACCCAAATTAAACACCCAATTAAAATACATTCAAATTAAAAACACCCAAATTAAACACCAAAATTTAAAAAATAAAATAAAAAACACCAAAATTAAACACAAACATTCAAAAACCCAAATTAACCCATTTTCAAAAACCCAAACACAAATGTGTGTGTGTTTTGTGTGTTGTTGTACCTGGGATTAAACACAAAGTAAAAAGGCCCAATTTAAACACAAATACAAAAAAAACCATGGGAATCCAACATTATTGAAAAACAAATGTGCAACCTTCTTGGAACAGAGTGCACTACTATACATAATTGAAAAAAAAAAAACAAAAAGAGGACAGTGGATAGTTACATTAAACCAGGGCACAAGGCCGTGGAAGTAACGTCCAAAAATGATATCCAATGACTCATGCTCATTACTGTTAAAAATGTTCTGAGACTTTCCAAATCATATTAGAATTTTCTTATCTTTAACGCAACCTTGGCATTTTTGCTTCAGGGAAACATTATATAAATCCAGGCGTAGATGTTGCTTTTCATCAAACATTTCAGCGGCCAAGAGAGAGAGTGAGTCAGATAGAGAAAGATAGAAAATTAAGAACTTGAGCATAGGAGCATGTGTCCTTACATTGTTCATTCTCCTTGTCACAGATGTTTTAGTGGCTGAATCTTAGGCCTGCAAACCAAGTGGCCATATTATAGGAAGAAACCACCTCCTGGACAATGCAAGCCCTACACCACCTACAAATGTTCACCTCCTGTGACTGGCAATACTAAGGCAGTTCTCACCTTTAATAGTTTCCAAAAGGGTATAGATGGGGGCGGGCCATCAGAATGCGACAATCAGTACCACTCTGGTAACACCCCTGTAGTGGCACTATCAACTGGATGGTACAGTGGAGGAAGCCGATGCCACAACAACATTAAAATAAGTGGTAATGGGAGGATTGTGATTGCTATGGTTGTTGATGAGTGTGACTATACTATGGGATGTGATGAAGACCATGATTATCAGCCTCCATGCCCTAATAACATAGTTGGTGCTTCGAAAGCTGTGTGGAAAGCCTTAGGTGTGCCTGAGGATAACTGGGGCAGTTTGGATATCACATGGAATGTTCTTCTGTGCAACTTATTTGTTCTTTGCAGCTCTCTGTGAAAGGGTGTACTATTTGAAGATTCTCGTGAAGACAAATTTCAATAAAAAGATAGAGAAAACACAACTTTAATAATAAAAAATTCATAAATTTAAATTGAAAACCCATAAAATTCATATACTTGAAATTATATACCTAATTAGAAATGGGAAAACTTGAAGGTCTTATATCCCTAGAAACACATTAACCCGTGCCTGAAGGCCTTAAAATATTTTATTTTCTTTGTTCTTTTAAAATATTTAGACAAATTTTTTCCTAAAAACAGGACCCAAAACAATATATGATTCTTAATAGACAATTACTATATGTCACAATCAATCCAACCCAAAATTACTAGACTCAATATCACACCTCAATCCAACCTTAATATATAAAAAATTACAACCATCCCAATAATATAAACACTGGTGATGAAAGGTAAGATACAAAAAACATCAATTTGTTAGTTCTTTAACTTGTATACACAATTTTCATAACCAAACTACAACGTAACACGCATTCAATACTACAAAGATGAAAAGAAACACACAGTTGACATAAAAAATACAATGTTATTTCTTAAAGTGCCCAAACTCATTACCAAAATCCAATTTGCTTTCTCAACATCGCACACTAATACTTCATGTCACCAACTACAGAAAGCACACAAAGAAATTGTACAGTTTTGATAAACATAATATATTCCACCTCAATTGGTATACCAAGTTCACAAAACCTACTGATAAAATCTTCCTTTTTAGTCCTAATTGACACTTCTTACGTCAAACAACAGCATAAGCTAATTCATACTTGGAAAGGCTCTACGTAACACAAAGAATCATACATTCGGAAAAAAAAAAAATTAAGCATGTGTTTTGAAACTATAGGCATGCATTTTAAATTGATTCCACATAAAACATGCCAAACTTCGTACATCCATGAAGCATGCATTTTAAAACTATATGCATCTAACTAAAAGCTCTTGGTATTTTTTTTCCATGTCTTTTGTTAAGTAAGAAAAGCTTTATTCCACCGTCAAAGTAAACCTATCAAACAAACTCAACTCAAAGTACAATAATTAGTGTTATTAACTTTAAAAATCGAGCAAAAAAATCAAGCACAGACATATATTTGCTTATGATTTTAAAAAGAATCATTCATGGTTGCCTATTTTTAAAAAAAAAAATCATAAGCACAACATTTTTGGAACTTAATATTTTCAACTGGACACACATATGCACAGACATATCCAGTACTTTATGCAATAATATGTTGAAAAAAAAATAAAAATAATCCATGATCTCGAAAGAGTAAAAGAAATGGATAGCCTATGATCTCGAAAGAGTAAAAGAAATGTCATATACATGCTTCCTTATTTTAATTTTGAAAAACACGAACAGCCTATGAATATTTCAAGCCACAACAAACTCAATGAAATTGTTCACAAAACAAAGAAAAAAGCTAGACAAAACTAACCTATGGTAAATTGCAAGGAAAATTCGTAGGTTAAACTAAAACAAGGAAAATTATGTACTTCACACTACAGGTCAAATTCGTTTCTAACCATCATTATGCTCATGTACGGAAATAACATTTATCAATTCTTAATGTACACACGTAGAATATAGTGCCCCTGCCATCTGTTCTAATTTAAACCCGTGCATGTAGGAAAGGGACCCTGAGACCAAATCTCAAACTGGCACCTTGGCCTGCAAGCCTAATGAAGCCATGAAGTATGTTGGTTGTCCTCATTATGCTCATGTTGGAATGATAACTGATTTTAGAGTAAGGATACTGCAAAAAGTGAATAAAGTAATCAAAATAACATATGGAAGATTAGAATTTATCTGCCCTTGGAATAAATTAAAATTTTGTGAAAAATAATAATTAAAACTTCGCCTAATTATTCGGAATCAAAAGATATGCAACCAATATGCTCCAAATGTTTGTCTACCAAATAATCAAAAAAATCCGAGCCTGAAGGCACGGTCCAATATAAAAATCGAGCACCCCAACAGGTCAACTCGAGTGTCTTGTTCTCAAGTTCTCTAATAATGCAATATACTAAAAAATGTAGACAACAAAATATAATTAAACCCAAACAGGTCAACTCGAGTATCTTGTTATCAAGTTCTGCATGGTATCGAAAAGAATAAATCAAACATGCTCACTACCAATTTGTCCTAATTATTGTCAATGCTGATTTTGTTCCTTTAATCAGTAAGGATAAAAGTACTAGCAAAACCTTACCCGAAAAAGTACTGTAAAACCTGAAAATAAGCTAACCAGAAGAGAAGGAGATTAAGAATCAAGGATCAAAGTACTGTAAAAACCCAATAAGTAACTTGCAGCATGGCAACAAACAAAAAAAAGCTTAACCCATACCACAATATGAGGAGGAAAAAAAAAAGAGGAGAAGCAGTGCTCTCTCACTTATTGTCCCATGTGATTTCACCAAAGCAAAAATGTCAAAAACAGCAACCAAACAAATGCAAGTAAATATATGGTTGAATAACTTTTTGTGCTTTCTCAACATACTATGAAGAGGATCACTGGAGAACTTTTTGTGATAACCTTTAGTGCTCTCTCACTGGAGAATTATTTGCTTCAACAGTGTCAAATTAACAAACCAATGATGGATGGAATATAACCCTAAGCAAACATATATCCATTCACCACCAGTGAACAACAATGGATAACGAACATGAAAAAAAAAAAAAAAAGGGTGAACAACAATGGGCCTCAATCATAGGGAGTCATAAATATTAAAATCCACATCCCAAATGCCATAATAAAAAAAGGAAAGCTCTCTCAGAACTTTCATCGAACATGTGGCGAGTATGAAACAAAATAGAAATTTAATATAAAACTCAGAGCCATGAAACAAATTATATCAAGTCGAAACCACTCAATGCTCGAATAAATGGACTTCAACAAAAGTCCAGAATAAAAAGGGGGAAACTAAAAAAAACAACAAAATATAGATGCTTTCTTTGAAGTAAAAAAATACTTGAAACCCACTGAATGCTCGAATAAATGGACTCCAACAAAAAAATCGACAGTTTAGCCTCAGAAAAAGGATGAAACCATTGAGAAATTAGAGCAGTACCTGGAGAGCCTGGGGCTGGGCACTGTTGGGGCTAGTGCTGTTGGTCTGAGTGTTGTTGGGTTGGGTGTTGATGCTCGCAAGAGAGAGAGAGAGGATGTGGTGATTGAGGGGAGGGAGAAATAGAAAGAAGGGAGGGGATGGCGTCTGCGCAGAAGAGAGATGGGGGAGGATGTTTGCGCAGGGAGCCCCCGCCTGTCAGCATGAATTTGGGAAGAGAGTGAGAGAGAAGAGATTGAGAGAGAGAGGACAGGGATCCGCTTGTCGGCATGAAATTGGGGAAGAGACTGAGAGAGAGATAGAGAAAGAGACAAAGAGGACAGGGAGTCGTTGTTGCCAGGGAGCCGTTGCTGGTTGGGTTGGGTTGGATGGGATGGTTTATTATATAGATGTAATTGTGAGCCTTTGGATGAGAGATTTTTGAAGTGAGCCTTTGGATTAGAGATTTTTTAATTTGAGTGAGATGTATTGTGAGCCTTTGGATTAGAGAGATGAATTGAGACCGTTGGATGTTGAAGCTGCTCTGTTTTATATTATAGATATATGTAACTGAAAAATAAAATTTTATACTGCACCCAAAATTAAGTAAAATTTCCATGATCGAAAATTTAGTTTGTGTACAATATCGAAAAATAATTATATTTGAAGGTCAAGTTGTAACATTTGAGGGTCAAAAAATAACTCAATGAGGTTATTTTAGGATAAATCCCAAAAAATTTAGAGTTGTTCCCAAACAATCTCATTTTATTTAAGGATTTTTCGCACTTTGCACTACGAAGAATGTCTCAATTTCTACTTTGCACCTTGGAAGATTATTTTTCTCACATTGCACCTTGAATGTCATTAATTAGTTCTAATATGTTCATCGGACTAACATCTGTTTCAGATTTCGTTATAAATTGATGCACTTGTCACCCACGTGTATTGTTCTTGGGTAAAAATATGAACTCACAATTTATATCTTTGGGTGACATGTGCATGAATAGGACTCTGTCTTTATTAAGAGTACATGTAATTCATGTATATGTGTGTTTTAATTTTTTTAAGAGAATAGTCTATTATAAGAAAATATATATTTATCTACATTTATAAACCAGGAATTATTCTTATGATTGTAGTTAAAAAAAAAAAAAAAGTAATTTACAACGGATTATATGATAGTATTTCTCAACCTTTACATTAAATTATAATATCAACACAAAATGAAATCAACTCATTTTTAAAAACCCAGGTCACTTCGAAGAGTACTGTTGTGAATGTTTGACAGAAAAAGATAGAGATTAGCTCGGTCTGAAGATTTGGTATCAAATCTAGATCTCTCAGCTCTGATGAAACGAAAGTAAGCCACTAATCTAGGTTTGTTTTTTCTTTTTGATTTGGGTTTTCTTTTGGATCTTGGTTTTCTTCTTTAGATATGGGTTTGTATATGATGGTGTTATTTCACGTGAGTGAGCAGTGAGTTCGAGTGCGATGGCGTGGATCGAATCTGAGCTACAAGGCTCATGAATCAGTAGGCGAGTGCTCTAGTTGTCAGAGTTGTGGTGTATGTGACACAGTGGAGTTATAGTGGTTCACCAGCTAATGAGCTCGGCTAGTCCACTCTACAATGGAGGCTCTTGCTCCTGAGGTGTATATTTATTCAGAAGGGGTTTACAGATTGCTCTTTGATGCCGTTATGCTCCCTCTCCTCCTGGTTGGGGCAATGTACCGTACTTATAATACCATTCTTGACTCTAAAAGAACTCTACCGAGATCTTTGCCATTCATCCATGGGATCTCCCTTAATTCTAGTAGAGGATCTTGGTCAATTGAGTGTTTTACGCCTGGGATGCTGCTTGGCTATTGCTTCGGTGGTGCTAGCTATCATCCAGCTACTCCCTTATCATTTCGGCTATTATTTCGCTTGGGGGGAGCTCGAGTTCTGGTCCTCTGAGCTCTGGAGCTCCAAACTGACCTCCCGATCTGACCTCATGGACTGAGCTTACACTTAGAACTGATTTTGGGTACTATCAGCTGCCCCCCAGCCCTTAGCCCAAGTGATCTTGGGTAGGGGCTGAGTTGAGGTCCGGTTATAGCTGGCCTCCAGTTGCCGACCTGGATTCTCGTGCGAACCAGTTCTTGACGGTTACGAGTAATCATTTTTTTTCCTCGTTTCCCGTGCACGTTCTCCACTCAGTGCAGTTGGCTTTAAATGCCTTCGAATTGACACCAACGGCCATTTTTTCCTCTTGAATCTTCAAGTCTTCCATCTTCCACCTTCCTAGCAGATTCAGACTCCCCCAATCCTTCGGCGAATCTTGGGTTTTGCTGAAACTCCTTTTCCTTCGAATTGGTGTGTGTGGCTTGCTCACTCCGAACTTTGGCTTGCTGTTCGTCCTCGATTAGGTACGTTCTTGGTTCCCTACCTGTTATTTTCGTTCTGGATCCCTCAAGTCTGAGGTGGTTTCTTCATTTTTGGACTTTTCGATTCTGTTATTTTAGGAACAGAAGCTTTTCCCTGATTCATCTCCCTCACTTCTTGGATCCCTATTCTACCGCTAGAATCTTTATCATTGCTCACAGTTGTGTCGACCCCAGAGTTCTTAAGGAGTGTTTTTCCGAAATTCCCCCCCCCTCTACAAGTCTTTCAAGCTCCCCTTTACCTGCCCAACTATGTCTGTTTCCTCTGGAACCACCCGTTCCTCTGTTTCCCTCTTAGGAGATCGGTCAGTCGAAGAGGATTCTGACTTAGGGGCTGTGGGTGAGGAGATCGACAATTTCCCTGGTGTTGACTTTGTCGATGCTCAGGCACCTACTAACGAGCCTCCCTTCACACATTCCCCCGTGGTAAAAAACTCGAACAAGGGCAAGGGCAAAGTGAGTGGCGTAGGTGTTTTGGCTCCAGGGGTGTCGTCTGCTTTCAGTTACGCAGAGAATGTAGATCATAGTGAGGTCAGCCCTTATTTCATGAAGGTTTTGATTACGGTTTCCCTCCGGGGGTTAAATGCTGGTGTCCGGACGAGTATACCCCATATGTTTCCCAAGTTCATAAGAAGGTCTGCTTCTTCGTGGCTACCTTTGAGAACTGCCTGCGCTTTCCCCTACACCCTTTTATAAAGGGTGTACTTCAGCACTTCAATGTCTATCCTGCTCAGCTCCCACCTAATTTCTGGGGGGTCCTGGTGGGTCTTCTTGTCTTCTTCAAAATCCACAAACTTGGGGTTCCTACTATTCCCTTGCTCACGCACTTTTTCAACGTTAAGCATAATGCTTCTGAAGGCTTTCTGTATATTTCCAGACGAACAAAGACTAAAGTGATCATTTCTGATCCCCCGAGCTCCCACAAGCATTGGAAGAAACAGTTTTTTTTTGTGGAGGGCTCACAATGGGAATACAATTCTGCAGATAAGACAGACACTCTTCCAATCCCCAGGGCTTGGTCTGTCCCTGAAAACCTAGGTAAGTCGTTGTCCAATCTTGACTGTGACCGGGCTTTGTGGCTTTCTCTGAATTTGCTGTGTTTATATTGGTTCCTAGGTGAACGGCTTGAGCTCAGCTCTGAAGACGAAGAGGTGTTGCTGAGGTTAGAGAAGTGCTCTACAGCGAGATACTCTGAGCTCATCAGACATTGACTCCTTGTAGAGCATGGGTTCAGCCCTCCTGGGATAGTAATAGAATCCCCCACTCCTCTTTCTGTTCAGCCACCTATTCCTCTTCTAGTAGCTATAGCTGAGGTGGCAGGTATCAAGTTTCTCCTTGTTCATTTCAGATTTTCCTTTTTCCCCTGTTCCTTCTTAACTGACTCGTTTTGGTTGATTTTTTATATCTTTTTTTTTTTTTTTTAGGTTCTTCCATAATGAAGCCCACCCCTGAGGAAATCCAGGCTAAGATCGATCAGCTAGCGAAGAGTGGGAAAGGTAGCAAACGGAAAGCTGTGGTCGACTCTAGGAGTAGCCCTGTTACTCGGGCTAAGATTCAAAAGTTGGGGGTGCCCTCTTCCTTTCTAGCTTCGGTTTCAACAGAGCTGGTCCAACCGTTGAGCACCCCACAAGTCGTTAAGGCCTGCTTCCCCTCCGGGTTTCAACCTGCTTCAGGGCAAGCTGATGAGAAAGGCGAGGCTTCCCCTTCCTCGTCTGAGGTCAAGGAAGCTTTGGGGTTGGTCCCTAACCTTCAACCTGGTACCTTCTCTTATAGTCCTTCTGAGAAGATTATCGAAGTCCCTCCGATGAAACCTGGGTCTGATAAAGGAAGGCACCCCAAGGTGGAGGAGAGTGATGACTCGTTTTTTGAGAACAAGGAGCTTGCTGCTGGGGCCATTTCTTCTGTTCTTTCTTATTCTGATATTCAAAGGGCTTCCTCCATGCCACTTGAGGAGTCCATCAGCTCAGCTCTTCAGAGAACAGCTGCTGTAAGTTCTTGCACTTTCGCACATCCATTTATCTTTACGTCATAACTTTATGTTGACCTTTTTATGCTTTCTCTCCTGTTCCCAGCTGGCTCTCCACGTAAAGGGTTTGGTGAGTAGGATCCAATCCTCGGAGAGTTCTGTTAGAGCTTTAAAGGCGTACGAGGTTAAGGTTGCCCAACTCGTCTTTGAGAATGACGAGCTTCGAGCTCAGGTGATAGATTGTAAAGGGAAAATGGAGCATCAGCTTCTTCCCTTCAGGATTTACAAGCGACAAAAGATAAAGCTGAGGAAAGAGAAAAGAAAGCCAGGGACGAGCTAAAAATGGCCAGGGAAGAACTGGAACTTAAATCCGAGGCCTGGGCTAAGGCCAGTCAAGAAGCCTTTGAAGCCTAGAGCTCTTTGAAGAGCATGAAGAAGGACTATCTTGCTGTGACTGAGGCCAATACTGCACTCTGCTCCGAGCTCGAGGCGTAAAAAATTCTCATCAAAGAAAAAGATGATGTTATTGCCGAGCTGAGGGATGAAGTCACCACCCAGTGGGCTACAGGATGGCTTGCCTTCAAACGCCGAGTTGTGAAGACCTATCCAGACCTTGATTTCAACTTTACTATTCCCACTGAAGAGGAGCTGGAGGAGACTGATACAGATGGCGAGGGGGACAGCTTGACTCCTCCGGACTTTTCCTCAAAAGGTGCTGAGATGTTCATCCCCCTTGTTGAGACCTCTGAAGTCCTCACTACTGGTACTGGCTCTGTTATTGCGGCTCCCGAGCTCCCAGTTATGACTTTTGCTGTTTCTGCCTCTGTACCGTTCTCTGCTGACTTTGTGAATGAGGCCTTTGCTCAGAATTCGTCATTAATAGGAACAGAGACCCCTGTAGCTGGCACCCCTAGAAGTTCTCTTCTTCTGCCTCTTGCTGCCGAAGGTTCATCTGCTGAGTTGCAGAATCCTTCACTTACACCTTCTTTAGATACTTAGAGCTTTTTCCTCTCCACGTTCATGTGATTCTAATTTTAATGTACTTTGACCCCGTACTCTGAAATACAAATTTTGAAAATCAACTTCTGTTCTATTCTGAAATATAAACCTTGAAATGTAATGTAAGTCTATCTTGAAACATAACTATGCTTTCCTTTGCTTTATATTCCCCTTGCCTCCATTTGTTTCGAGAAGTACTTCAGTTCTTCCTAAAGCAAAATTGCTGAGCTTGAAGTGCTCTTTTGATGGGTAAAGGGATTCGTCGTGAGCTATAGGGCTCTTTTCCTGAATTAAAGAACTCATCATGAGCTGCATGGCTCTTTTTCTGAGTTAAAGAATTCATCGTGATCTACAGGGCTCCTTTTATTTGAGCTGATCTTTTACTTTGCCTTGCCCCTCTTGCTTGGAGAAGCTCCCTTGGTACCTCTTCGAAGTAAAATTTTATCAAACTTGGGTGGGGGCTAATGGAGAGACAGAACAATGGCTTAGCTGATGTGCCTTGCGTTCTTACTCAGGCAGATCTACCGTCCTCAGAGGTGCGCTCTTGCGAGGCTACATAGGTATCGAGCTGACTTTAATTTGTAGAAATCTGAATTTGGTAAGGAGGGGTCTAGCTTAGACCTATTTCCATCCATTTAGACCTTGAGTCGACTCAGCTTTCTGCATTTATTACTGCCTTCCATAACCGTAACTGCCACCATTAATTAGGAAACCAAAAAGGTCGTTAACCCTATTTCCTGTGTGATTCTTCACTTCTCAAAGATTCTAATCCTTCTTTCTTTCTTTCTTCAAAAGATTTCAAGAACCTCTCTTTTTCCCTTTGAATCTAAAAAATCTAGCTTCTGTCATCATTACAATCTTGATGGCAGTCCCTGTTTCTTCCTTGTTCAAAGAACGTACTTCCTTCGGGATTGATTGGAAGTGGCACTGTCGCTACTTGACTCCTTCAACAGTGACGCCTTCAGACTTGGCAGATATCAAGAAACAGTTCTTTCCTGATCTTGATTTATCTTTACGAGCCCCGACTGAAGATGAGCCTTGTAACTACCTTTCTTAAAGGGAAGTTTGCTTTTTTGAAGGTGCGCATGGAGATGGGCCTTCGCCTTCCCATTCACCCTTCCATAGGATGAATCCTTGCTTACTATTGCCTGTGTCCTTCCCATCTTTCACCCCGAGGTTGGGCAGCCATGGTCAGCTTCTTCCTGTTTTGGAGTTTGTATGGTAACAGCGGATTCCCTAATGTTGCTGAGTTTCTTTATTTTTTTGAGATCGAAGAGGACGAACACCCCTGTTTCAGCTTCTTTCGGTGGAGGCATTTCGACCTACCTTGTTTGGTTCTTGATCTTCCTTCCCTCCCTGAGCAGTGGTCTCAACACTTCTTTTTTTGCATCTGGTAAGTCTTAGAGATCTAACTAGCAGCGCTGCTTCAGCACTAGAATTCCTCGTTCCTGGAGAAGCTTCTCTCGCATAGGTATGTATGGGCAGAGCTGTTTTGACTTAATTACGCAAAAATCAACTCTGACTGCTCGTTTGCAATGTAGGTCCCCCTGATCTGGATTTGCCTGAGATGATGAACATCGATCAATTGCTGCTGGTGGAGCCTAGGACCTTTTCGGAGTTGATGACGAATGAGAACCTTTATCTGCTTGGGGCTGAGGCTACTGCATATGAGTTCTCCTCCATTCCAGATTCTCCTTAGACTTCTCCCTCTAAGTCTGACGAGAAGGACATAGGTGAGGAAGGGGACTTTGATGAGGAGGAGGATACTGGCGCGACTTCAAAGAAGCGTAAAAGGGACGGTTCCTTTTCACCCGACTCTCTTGCCACTGTTTTTCTTACCCCAGCAGGCGAGAAGCTTCTCAACTTGCTCTCTAAGGCTGAACAAGAAATGGACGAGCTGAAAGAGGAAAATGCCCGCCTGAAGGAAGAAGTAGCCGAGCTGAAGTCATATCTTAAGAAGAATTAGGAGCCCTTCTTTCTTGTAATGAGCTGCTAGGTCTTTGCTACATTTTCCTTTTTCTTCTGCATATTTTGAACTATAAATTGGAACTTCTTTGATGTTTTGCAAGCCCATTGCTAGCTTACTGTTCAGGGATCTGATGTTTTCATGAGTTGAAGAGCTCATCTGGAGCGATAGAGCTCATTTCGTGCTTTATGAGCTGAAGAGCTCATTCTGGATTTCGTGAGCTGTAGAGCTCGGCATGGATTATACGAGCTCCAGATCTCGTCTCATACTTCTGAGCTTAGGAGCTCATCTTGTATTTTTACAAACAATGGATCTTGTCTGAGCTATAGTGCTCGTTGTTTACTTATGAGCTTAGGAACTCATCTGAGCTGTAGAACTCATTGTTTGATTATGAGCTTATGAACTCATCTGAGCTGTAGAGCTCTTTTTTTCACTTTTGAGCTTAGGAACTCATCTGAGTTGTAGGGCTTTTTTTTTTTTCACTTATGAGCTTAGGAACTCATCTGAGCTGTAGAGCTCTTTTTTTTTTTATGTATAAGCTAATTTTGGAAAATATGCAAAGATAAATCGAGAATAGGTTGCTTTTATTGGGAATTATTTAATTACAGAGAAAACTTACTGAAAGAACCTCTTAAGATGTTCTGCATTCCAAGAGTGAGGCAGGACATTTCCCTCCTCTGTTTGTAACTCATAATTTCCAGGCCTGATTATTCTTGAAACAATGTAGGGGCCTTCCTAATTTGTCCCAATTTCCCATGCGTGGGGTCTTTTCTTGCAAGCAAAAGCCTCTTGAGCACCAAATCTCCTACCTTGAAACTTTTACGTCGGACCTTCCTGTCATAGTACCTTGCGGTTTTTCTCTGGTAATTCTGAATGCGTTGTAAAGCTGTTTCCCTCTTCTCTTCCAGGAGATCAAGATTCAGCAAGAGTGACTCATCGTTGAGCTCGAGCTCTGACAACTCAGTTCTGGGTGAGGGCAATCCTATCTCCACATGTGGTACTGCTTCTGTTCCAAAAGCTAAGGCGAACGGCGTTTCTTGAGTTGCCGACCTAGGAGTTGTTCGGTATGCCCATACCACTTCTGGTACATATTCAACCCATTTTCCCTTCAGGGACTCGAGCTTGGTTTTCAACGCTGCCTTGATCGTTCTGATTGTCACCTCTGCTTGTCCATTTGACTGTGGATGTGCTGGGGCCGAGAAATAATTCTTTATCCCTAGCTCCGCACAAAACTTTTTGAATTTGTGGTTGTCAAACTGCTTTCCATTGTCAGAAACAATGGCTCTGGGCACCCCGAACCTACAGATTATAGATTTCCATGTGAAGTTTTGAATTTTTTGCTCTGTGATTGTTGCCAAGGGTTCCACCTCTGCTCACTTTGTAAAATAATCTACTCCAATGATGGCGAACTTACACTGCCCTGCGCTGGTGGGAAGAGGTCCCAGAATGTCCAATCCCCATTGTTGGAAAGGCCAAGGGCTTATTACCGACGTTAGGAACTCTGGCGGACAACGTGAGATGTTGGCCTGTACTTGGCACACTTTACATCTTCTAATCAAATCGGTGGCATCCTTCAACATCGTGGGCCAATAATACCCCTGCCTCAAGGCTTTTCCTGCTAATGCTCGAGCTCCAATATGATTCCCACAAACTCCTTCATGGATCTCCCTAAGTATGTAATTTGCATCCTCATCTCCTACGCATTTTAGAAGGGGTACTGAGAATCCTCTTTTATATAGGCTTCCTTGTAGAATGGAGAACCTGGCTGACCTTATCCTCATCTTTGCGGCCTCCTTTGGGTCTGCTGGCAGGGTTCCATTCTGAAGATACTCCCTAATAGGATCCATCCAGGTCGGAGGGGAAGAGATTGGAAATACTTCTTCCTTTTCAATCTTTACTGATGGCTCTGCCAAATGCTCTACTGGTATCAACCTGTCCAGGTTTTCTTGAGAAGCAGTTGCTAGCCTTGCCAGCGAGTCTGCTCGAGAATTCTCTGACCTGGGGACGTGTACAATTTTGACTTGCACAAATTTTCTAATCAACTCCTGTACTTTTCTGAGATAAAGTATCATTTTGTCGCCCTTAGCCTCATAAGACCCTTCTATCTGTTTCACCACGAGCTGAGAGTCAGTGCAGATCTCCAGCTGTTCTGCCTCCATTGAATGGGCGAGATTTAGCCCTGCTATAACGGCCTCATACTCCGCCTCATTATTAGAGGCTTTAAACCCGAACCTAAGCGCATACTCCACATCTATATCGTCAGGTGAAGTTAAAATTAAGCCCGCACCGCTACCTTGGGCGTTAGCAGCTCCATCCACTGAAAGCTTCCACGCGGGGAGGTCAGGTATCAGCTGTGTGACCCCCTTGGGTGTTCCTGTTGTGAATTCTGCAATGAAATCTGTCAGTACTTACCCTTTGATGGCTGTTCTTGGCTTGTACCTGATATCGAACTCTCCGAGCTCAATGGCCCACTTAACCAGCCTTCCCGAAGTCTCTGGTCTATGTAACACTTGCTTCAATGGCTGGTCTGTGGGGACTTCAATAGTGTGGGCTTGGAAATATGGCTTAAGTCTCCTGGCAGTCGTAATTAGGGCCAGAACAAGTTTTTCCATCTTGGGATATCTCTCCTCTGCCCCCCTCAAAGCTCTACTATAGTAATAAACTGGTTGCTGAGCTCTGTCATGCTCTCTTACTAAAGCTGCACTTGTCGAGAAATATGAGATAGCTAAGTATAAAGTAAGGACCTCGCCTTCCACTGGACTTACCAGAATCGGCGGGGAGCTCAGGTAACTCTTCAGAGCCTTGAATGCTTCCTCACACTGAGCATCCCATAGGAAGACCTTCTTTAGGACATGAAAGAAAGGCTGGCACTTGTCGCTCGATTTGGACACAAAACAACTCAAGGCAGCTACTCTTCCTGTCAGACGCTGCACCTCATTTGTATTAGAAGGTGGCTGCATATCCAGAATTGATTTTACTTTTTTTGGGTTCGCCTCTATTGCCCTACTATTAACTATGAACCCTAGAAACTTCCCAGCTGAAACCCCAAAGGCACATTTGGCTGGGTTGAGTTTCATTTTGTACTCCTTCAAGACCTGAAAAGATTCTGCCAAGTGTTGGATATGGAGTTCTGCTTTCAGCGATTTAACCAACATATCATCGATGTAATATTCTATGGTAGTCCCGATCTGCTTCTGGAACATTTTATTCACCAAGCGTTGACATGTGGCTCCAGCATTCTTCAGACCGAAAGGCATAACCTAGTAACAGTATGTCCCTTGCTTGGTTATGAAAGAGGTCTTCTCCTGATCACCAGGGTCCATCCTAATTTGATTATACCTCGAAAAGGCATCCATGAAGCTTAGGAGCTCGTGCCCAGCGATAGCATCCACAATCAAGTCTATCCGAGGTAAGGGGAAACTGTCCTTGGGGCAAGCCCGATTAAGGTAAGTAAAGTCTATGCAGAGGCGCCACTTGCCGTTGGTTTTCTTTACGAGGACGACATTAGCTAGCCACACCGGGTAATCCACCTCCCTAATGGCCTTGGCAAGGAGAAGTTTGTTGACCTCTTCATTGATGGCCTTTTGACGTTCTGGGGCGAAACTCCTCCTTTTTTGTTTGATAGGCTTGCAGCTCGGATTTACACTGAGCTTATGTGTGATAACCGTTGAGTCGATTCCCTCCATGTCTTCTTGCTTCCAGGCAAACACTTCCATGTTCTGCTTCAGAAAATGGATGAGAAGCTCCTTAATCTCGCAGCTCAGCTTGGATCCTACATAAACAAGATGTTCAGGTTCTTCATCTAGTTGTATAGGCTCTAGCTCCTCTGATGGGATTGGTCTGGTTTCTAACTCATCTCTCATGTCTAGTTCATCCAGTTGGATGTTTTCAACCTCTTTTATCTTCACAGAGGTCATGTAGCATTCCCTCGTTACGTGCTGGTCTCCTCGAACCACTCCAACTCCATTCTCTGTCGGAAACTTGACAACTAGATGGTAGGAAGATGTAATAGCCCTCATAGAGTTGAGGGAAGGTCTTCCAAGCAGAATATTATACGCCGAGGGCGCGTCAACCACTAAGAACTTTACAGCTGTGGTGGCCTGGCAAGGCTGGTCACCTAGGGTGAGCACAAGCTGAATTGACCCTAAGGGAAGCACCATTTCTCCTGAGAAGCCTAGCATGTGGGCACTCACAGGCTCGAGTTTTTCCCTCCCTATGTCCATCTTGCCGAATGCAGACGCAAAAATGATGTCTGCAGAGCTGCCGTTGTCAATCAAGACTCGATGTACAGTTCTGTTAGCTACCACTGCTCTTACCACCAAGGGATCATCATGGGGATATTGACACCCTTCCAAGTCTGAATCTGAGAAAGTGATAGCTGTGTCTAGGCGTGGTGCTTTGGACACAATATGCACTTCGAGAGCTTCTCCGGCTCAAATCCTTCGGAGGTGAGCCTTTCTTGCTGAGCTAGATTCTCCTCCTCCAGCAAATCCTCCAGATATTACTCTAATCTCTCCCAAAGGTTGTTGATGCGGTGTTGGTGCTTGTTGAGGAGGTGGCGGAGGTGGAAGAGCTCGATTTTGATTTTCAGGGGCCACAAAACGACGCAACTGCCCTCGTTGGATTAAAAACTTGATTTTCTTCTTCAACTGAATGCAGTCATCGGTATGATGACCATGATCTCGGTGGTAGTCACAGTATCTGGTGGGATCTCTCTTTGCTGGATCTGCTTTCATCCGAGGTGGCCATCTAAAAAATTTCTCGTTCTGGACCTCATACAAGACCTGGGACACTGTGGCGGTAAGTGGAGTGAATGGCCGAGCCGCGTA
Organism: Ilex aquifolium; assembly: GCA_951799425.1. Classification (NCBI taxonomy): domain Eukaryota; kingdom Viridiplantae; phylum Streptophyta; class Magnoliopsida; order Aquifoliales; family Aquifoliaceae; genus Ilex; species Ilex aquifolium. Next base: position 24,144,250 of record OX637401.1, read on the forward strand.
CCTAGGCTGTAGTTTAGGCTACAGAGGGCCCAAGCGGTCTCTAACATTTCCCCTCCTTTTTGGGGAGCGATCTCTGTCCCTCCTTGGAGACCTTTCTCGTTCTCTTTCTTTCATGGGACTTCGGTTCCTCTTCTTCTCTTCTTTCCCTTTTTCCTTCTGTGACGATGTGCTCGCCACCTTGGAAAGGAGTGCTTCCTCACCATTTATATATTTTTATGCCTTGGCTAACACCTCAGCCATACTGGCTTGGGGATTCTTGGATATAGAGAACATTAAGTCCTTCGACTGCACTCCCAATCCTGCAATGAAAGTAGTGATGGCAAACTTTTCGTCTGGGACATCTACCTTTAGAGATTCTGAATTGAATCTCTGTACATAAGATCGCAGGTTCTCATCAGGTCTTTGCTTTATATTTAGTAAATGATAGCTCGGTTTCCTGTAGATCCGAGCTCCTATGAAGTGAGACACAAAGGAAATGGAAAACTCTTTGAAAGAAGAGATCGAAGCTGGGGGGATCCTATTGAACCATGCTAAGGCTGACCCCTTCAGGGTGATGGCAAAAGCCCTACACTGCATCGGATCCTAGTAGCCATGCAGCTCTATTTGATTTTTGTAGGTGTTGAGGTGATCCACGGGGTCTTTTGTCCCATCGAAAACCTCTATCTGAGGCATTCTGAACTTCGGAGGAAGAGGGAAGTGCAACACCCCAGGAGCGAATGGGGATTCAGTTTGCTGCACCAAGGCATCCATCGTTACTGGAGTCTTGACCCTCACTGCCTCCCTCATGTAGCTGAGCTCTTGCTGGATGTCCTTGAAGCGGTGTTCCCAATATTGCTCCATTCTCTCCTGCTGGAAAGGAAGGAAATCATTTTTCTTCAGTCCTTCGTTTTGGCTCTGTGCTTCTTCATCTCTTCCCCTCCTGGGCGGCTGATGAGGTGCCTGACTGCTCTCTCTTCCTTCGTTCGCTTCTCTGAGGGGATCAAGGTATTGCCGTTCCCTATGAGGAAGATCATTCTGGCCTTGCTGGGCTGGTTGCGTCTGTTGAGGGCCTCGTAAGAGCTTCAAGAGCTCCTCATTTTGTTGAAGTAAACGCTGATTGACCAGACCAAGGGCGTCTAGTTCATTGTTGGCGGGGGGATCTACCGTAGGTGGATCATCTCCGGTAAGGGGCATGAAATCATGAAGGTTTTCCGGTTGTCTCCCACTAGTGACCTCTTGTAGATTCTGCACTCTTGGGGCATTCATCTGACTTTTGCTCATATTACGTGTAGAGACCATCAATTACTGAAAAAATCAGTATATTTGTAACAAGAACTGTCGTTCCCACAGACGGCGCCAAACTGATGGTGTTATTTCAGCGGGGAAGATCGCTTGAGTCCTAGAGGATCCATTGCGGTGGAGAATCCAAGTGAAGCCACTAAACACATCGAAGAGCCACTTTGGTGGAGAGGCTTATCGAAGGAAGGGAGCGTCTAACGAGTGTATTTTTTGAGATATAAGACTCGAGTACTTGTAACCTGAGTTTGCGGAAGTGGATTAGGCTTTGCTTTGGTGAACCCGTGAGTGGTTCCCTGCTCTTTTTCCCGCGAAGGGTTTTTCCATCAAAAAATCACATATCTTTTTTACTTGTACACTTGTGATTCTATGCACACACGCGCACTATGTACTTGATAGAATGATTGTTTGAATATCTTTATCATCCACGGTTGCGTATCAAGGGTTTGGGACTTTGGTTGGGGACACCGTGAGAGATTAAGTGTTGAGTGATAAATTGATGACATCCAACACACGAATTTTGATGGGTTCAAGGGATCGTTGTGGTTTAAAAGTGGTTCTCACTATTAGTTGATCAATCTTCATGAGAAAGAGGTAATTGTGGTAGTAGTAGGTATAATTTGTTACCCTAAACAATTCATGTGTCACGAAAACTATCCATTTGTTTTAGAGCAATGCTACATGGACCTAAAAAGTAGACTTGATAATTAAAGCCACTGATTTCGTTGTGGGTCACTGTGCTTATTGGGAACCACTACCTATGCAATGGTTATGATTATCGAGTCTACTTTTTAAGTCCATGTAGCATTAGTCTTTGTTTTATGCCTCACCTTTTTTATGTTTGGCCACATTGGGCCATTTTCTAAAAATTGGATCTTCTGCACATTTTAAAAGATTTGAGCTTTACTAACCTTTAGCTATGTGTGTTCACCATTAATCATCCAATAGAAGTACACTCCTAAGTATGTTCGTGAATGGTCGGCGTCTCCTAGGTTTTATGAATTTTCTCAAGGAATGACACTATCCAAGCACACTAGGGTGAAAAGACACTTGGTTTAAGGATCAAGCACTAAAACTTATAACCACTAAATTTCGTATCCTCTAATATTACTCGTAGTAATGCACTACAACGTTGATTTAAGGATTGATATGCAATAGCTCAGGCCAAAGAGTGATTAGCTTGATCAACAACGAAAAACAAACAGGAGAAGTGTTTTTTGCCTTTTCAATTTCTAGTGTCATTGTAAATAACATAATCATAGAAAAGTAGTCATAAACTTGCAACAACAAGGGAAAAATAGTGCAACTATTAAAAATCGTAAAATAAATGTCGAAGTAGACATCAAAACACTTTTTGGATTTTCAATTGTGTTTTTCATAAATTAAGAACAAAACAAGATAAATAAATAAATACATGCACAAATAACTTATCCCCTAATGCATGATATGTCATGGTATGCTCCTAGCGGTAAGTGTCTCAAACAATCACTTATGTGCACAAATAATGTTAGATAATCTTCGACAATTAGCTAATATCGAGGAGTCCGCATAAATCTCATCTTATTCCCTGGTCGTAAAACCAAATACATCGAAGATCCGAATGCATTCATTGAAGGGTGGAGATCGTGTGCCAAACCTACACCAAAAGCACTCCATACGAACCTTCATGCTTACGACAAGGTAATGACTTAGAGACCGAAGATGACGCCTTGGTTTAATTAAACTTTGGAGGATTAGTATGAAAATGAAATCGACATTTGATCCAAGTATGGCTCCTAGGTGTTCTTCGAAGCGAAGTTTTTCCAAACATTTTTCTGTGTTTTGAAAACTGATGGTGTTATTTCACGTGAGTGAGCAGTGAGTTCGAGTGCGATGGCGTGGATCGGATCTGAGCTACAAGGCTCGTGAATCAGTAGGCGAATGCTCTAGTTGTCAGAGGTGTGGTGTGTGTGACACAGTGGAGTTATAGTGGTTCACCGGTTGATGAGCTCGGCTAGTCCACTCTACAATGGAGGTTCTTGCTCCTAAGGTGTATATTTATTCAGAAGGGGTTTACAGATTGCTCTTTGATGCCGTTATGCTCCCTCTCCTCCTGGTTAGGGCAATGTACCTTACTTATAATACCATTCTTGACTCTAAAAGATCTCTACCGAGATCTTTGCCCTTCATCCATGGGATCTCCCTTAATTCTAGGAGATGATCTTGGTCAATTGAGTGTTTTACGCCTGGGATGCTGCTTCGCTATTGCTTCGGTGGTGCTAGCCGTCATCCAGCTACTCCCTTATCATTTCAGCTATTATTTTGCTTGGGGGGAGCTCGAGTTCTGGTCCTCTGAGCTCTGGAGCTCCAAACTGACCTCCCGATCTGACCTCATGGACTGAGTTTACACTTAGAACTGATTTTTGGGTACTATCAGTATAGATCTTGCTAGATCAATGTTTTCTTTTCGCTAAATCTGTCACCAGCTCCAAAACCAGACCCTCCACCTAATCCTCCTCCACCATCACCACCCCCGCCCACCATGTCCACCACCGCCACCAGTACTCCCACCAGAACCAGCCCCACCACAAAAAATTCCCAAAATGCTTCCCAAAAATGATTTCTTTGCTCCTATACTCCTTCCCCTCTTTAATTTCTTATGAATCACCACGCATGTACATCTCTTTCCACTCGGTGGGTGTGAATGTTCGAAATGACAGAGGTGTCATTACAACCCCTGTTCCAGCCTTGAATATCATTGATGGTTCCAGTAATGGAGGAATTGTCCCCCTCGCTACCAATGTTCTGCCTAAAGGGACTCTAAATGCTCCTCTCCCCACAACTACTGATGACCTGGTTGTGGAAACCCCTCAAAACCAAGAAAAGCCAGTGACAATTGCTGGTTCTTGGAGTCAAGTTGTTAAGCATGGCAAAGGATGCTGCTCAGCAACCATAAATGGGAAAGTCTTTCCCAAAGATGAAGAAGCTGCAGTATTTTGAACCCACTAAGGACAATGAATGCATTGTGGTTAAACCACCCAAGGAAGTGGTAAACAGGGGATGCCTTGAATTGGAGACATCCTTGGTTGGGTGTTTTGTCGAGAAAAAGCTTCCGTACTCGGTGGTTAATAATATTGCCCATAGGATATGGAACATAATGGGGCTTCTCGAAGTTCTTGCTGATGGAAAAGGGTTATTTTTCTTCAAATTTATGGATGATATCTCCAGAACTAAGGTTTTCGAAGAGGGTCCATGGCTTTTCTCAGGTAGGCCACTTATCCTCAGAAAATGGCATGCCGACCTCATCTTCTCCAAAGAGGATCAATCTGTGATACCTCTGTAGGTTAAGCTGCACAATGTTCCTCTACAATTCTGGAGTGATGATGGGTTGAGTTACATTGCTAGTGCAATCGGCAAGCCCTTGCATGCTGATTCTCTTACTGCTAATAAGAAGAGAATATCATTTGCTAGAGTTTGTGTTGAAGTTAAGGCTAATACCAAGCTTGTGGAGTCTTTTGACCTACAACTGGATGTTGATGGTGGATCAAAAAAGGTGGAAATTATAGTGGAATACCAATGGAAACCTAAAGTCTGTTGTTCATGCATTATCTTTGGGCACAATTAGTCTAGCTGCCCTATAATGAAATTCAACAACGAAGGAATTCCTAAGGAAGTTTTGCAGCATAAATCTAAAGGAGATAAAGGAAAGGAAATAAGTGAAATATCTGCCTTGAATGAGTCAAGTTTGATGAGAGAGCAAATTGAAGCTCTAAACAACCTCCAAACTGTTGAATGCTCTGGTTCTCCCTCCTCTTTTGCTATCCCAGCTAATGGAACCCTGTCTATCATTCTAGAAGACAACCAGGTAACTTCTATAAACATTAATACCCCCACTTGTGGAACTTAATAATCTAATGGTCTATATTGAAGTGGTGCACAAAGACAGTATAAGAAGATAGTGCTTAGCGTTGTTGTATTTTTAAGAGTAAATTTCATGGGTACCCCCCTAGATTTAAGTCATATTTCACTGACACCCCTTCTAATGTTTGAAATTTCACTGCATAATCCTGTAGTTTATATAGACATTTAATCTAATAAAATTGAATATCATTTTGATGAGATCGAATGTTAATTTACTAAAATAAGATGATACTTTTATAAAATTCAAGATTAATTTCATGTTTATTTGATAAAATTTTGAATTAAAATTTAATATTGATTAGATAAAAGGGAATGTTACATTGATAGTTAATTTGATGTTAATTAGATCAAATTGAATTAATTTGGTAGTAAATTTGATGAAGTTTAAAGAAATTTTGATAAAATTGAGTGTTAATTTTATGAAATTGAATATTAATTTGATATTAGTTTAAAAAATTTGAATATTAATTGGATAAATTTAATGTTAATGTGATAAATATATGACTAATTTAGTGCTTAGTTGATGAAATTGAATTAATTTTATGTTAATTGCATAAAATTGAATATTAATCAAACAAAATTAAAGATCAATTTGATGAAATTACATATTAATTTTGCATTAATTTGATGTAATTATGTTAATAATGGTAATATGTGAAATAAAAATTTAAACTATTCCGGTAAAAAAAAAATTGACCATAACATGAGATAAAACTAATAAAATATAAATATAAAGGTAAATTCGAATAACATCCCAGAAAATGGGAGTTCTATTAAGGGTGTTAAGGGTAATTCTGTAAAATTACGTCCTCTATTAAGTTTGTTAACAAACAATAATTGACAGGGATATGCTGTGATATTTCATAAAATAGAAGTGTGTCAGTGAAATATAACTTAAATTTAAGGGGGTGTAAGTGATAATTACCTTATTTTTAAATATGATGAAAATAAAACGCAAATGGACTTAACTACAAGAGTGAAGTTTGACTTTTATTTTATTTTTTTGAGCTAAATGGATAGGGTATTTTGATATTCCACCGGTGGAGGAAAGGAAGGTTGGACTTGGGACACTCCTGAGAATGTTGGTGAAGTACTTGAAGGTATATATGAGTACCAACTGAACAGATCCCTCATATCCAATAGTCGATGGGGCATCATGTCCACCTAAATTTCTGAAGAAATTCTTAGTTGCACTCAAGGCAGGACCTTGTTGCTTCTTGGTGACTGACTGGTAGAGAACTAGTCCAACTACATTTGGAAGAAACTCTTAGGTGCCATCACATGTTGAATAAGGCACCGGTGGATAGGCATAATTTTTTAGGTCGAAATTCTTTGTTGCACTCAAGCCAGGAGTTGCTTTTTGGTGACTGGCTGATAGGTGCCCGTCACATGTTCTTCATTTTGAAACGTAGCTAGGCACTTGAAGGCACATGTTCTTCATTTTGAAACGTAGCTAGGCACTTGAAGGCATATGTTCTTCATTTTGAAACGTAGCTAGACACTTGAAAATTTTCATTTCATTTCGTTTAAGCTTAATACTCCCTATATATATATATATATATATGGCCATCCACTAGAAAGTAATGCATCAACAGATATTGCTAGCTTTCTTTCCCTTCTTCAAATATTCTTCTTCTTAGGGTTAGGATGCCTTACAGTGGGTTTTGAGTTTTGAAGCTGCAGGCCTAGAAGTTGAGTGAAAATCCAAGTGTAGTGACCATGGTCCAACCATTTGTTTTCCATTCAGGGTTAATAAACCTATCCCACCACCCACATCGCTGCCGCTATCCAGGGTTCGAGCTATCCTGTGGCTTTGAGAATCACCAAACAGATCCTGAGCTTCCTTTTTCGGTGAAGTTATTCGTCGAGAACAAATGATTCACCTGTATGACCCACAAAACTGCCTTCTAGTACAGCTTCCACACCTAAATTTGTCTACCTCCCCTTTCCACTTCAATCGTGACAAACCGGTAACAGGGACATAATAGAACCCCCAAGGACAGGACATGAGAAATCAATCCAAACTTTTTCACAAAACTTGACCACTTGTTGTGTGATTGAGTTAAACTAAAGCTTGTTCTTCTTCAAATATTATATCTAATTCTTCTTCAATTACATCGAAGGAGGTGATGTTAGTAGAAAAGTTGCCCCGCAATTGGTCAATTATTGTATCTTGAGGAGATTGGCAAGCCTTGACAGGTATTTGCAAAAAGTCAATTTCACCTTCTAGCATTTCCACTACCTCACTCATTGAAGGATGGTCTACTGGATTTGTCTGGAGGCACCATAATGAAACCAAGGTTATCCTCCTTGTGATTTTCTTCTAGTCATCATCAGTTGCATCCATTATTTCAATTTCCTTTCCTTCGTTGAAGTGATCATATGTCCAAAATGGAAAGTATTTGCTAGAACTCTGTTCAGTTGCCGTCACGTTTTTCTTCAAGCCTAACATCTCCATCAATAGCATTCCAAAGCTGTAAGCATCAGCCTTATAGGAGAGACCTCCAATGCTTCTGTTGATCAATTCTGGGTCAACATATCCTATAGTACCCCGGGCTGCAGTTACATCCACAATACTGTTATTGGTTGGACACAATTTGGTAAACCCAAAGTCAGAAACTTTTGGGATGAAGTTGCCATCTAGAAGGATGTTGTGTGGCTTGATGTCAAAATGCAAAACCTGAACATCACACCCTCGGGGTAAGTATTCGATTCCACGAGCCACACCCAGTGCAATCTCACACTTCCTCTCCCAGCTCAAGGAGGTACTGTTTCCTTCTTTAGGAAAGAAGTACTTCTCAAGGGAACCATTGGGCATGAATTCATATATGAGAGCACGCTTAGACTTCTTGGTACAATACCCAATTTGCTGCACCACGTTGACATGATGAATCCTTCCAAGTTCCAATGGAGGCAACTTCATTGATGAATTCTTGCCCATAAGATTTGGACTTGCCCAAGAACTTCACTGCCACAAGACGGCCGCTGCGTATCTTTCCTTTATATACAAAACCATAACCCCCTTCACCAATGTGTCCTTGAAACCGTTTGTCATTTTCTTTATATCTGAATAAGAGTACCTGAGCATGTAGAATGTGCAGTAGTTAGCTTTTCTCACGAAAAAAAAGGTGATGCATCACCGTCACCATGGTTCTTTGATAAAAATGCTTTCAATTAAACACACAGGCTGTTTTTATATCCTACGAATATGGCGTCGTACAATGTATTGAATATGCGGTTTCACCATGTGAGTGGTTCAATTTGAAGAGAAGAAACTTCAAAATCTTTTTTTTTTTTTTTTTTTTTCTGTTTTCAGTTCACTTATCAAGAAGAGAATCAGGGAATTGACATAAATAAGTAAGGATATGTCCATCTCTTTTCTTTCACAGTACTGTCTCAATTTCTTTCCACCTCTTCTCTATCGTCTCTACTCTCTCTTCTTTTAGTCTTTAAAAAAGAATACCAAAGCAGCATAAAACTCATATCATTATTCAATTATAAAAGATGCAGGGGCTTACCTATGGCGTTGTAGATGTTTGAAGAAGAGACATTATTATCATCCTTAAACCGTCACAATGTCAGCACCTTTAGATCTATCCTGCACAGTTTTGAGAATCATCCTTTCCGACTAAAGGGTGATTCTCAAAACTGTGTGCAGGATAGATCTAAAGGTGCTGACAACGTGACGGTTTAAGGATGATAATAATGTCTCTTCTTCAGACATCTACAACGCCATAGGTAAGCCCCTGCATCTTTTATAATTGAATAATGATATGAGTTTTATGCTGCTTTGGTATTCTTTTTTAAAGACTAAAAGAAGAGAGAGTAGAGACGATAGAGAAGAGGTGGAAAGAAATTGAGACAGTACTGTGAAAGAAAAGAGATGGACATATCCTTACTTATTTATGTCAATTCCCTGATTCTCTTCTTGATAAGTGAACTGAAAACAGAAAAAAAAAAAAAAAAAAAAAGATTTCGAAGTTTCTTCTCTTCAAATTGAACCACTCACATGGTGAAACAGCATATTCAATACATTGTACGACGCCATATTCGTAGGATATAAAAACAGCCTGTGTGTTTAATTGAAAGCATTTTTATCAAAGAACCATGGTGACGGTGATGCATCACCTTTTTTTTCGTGAGAAAAGCTAACTACTGCACATTCTACATGCTCAGGTACTCTTATTCAGATATAAAGAAAATGACAAACGGTTTCAAGGACACATTGGTGAAGGGGGTTATGGTTCTGTATATAAAGGAAAGATACACAGCGGCCGTCTTGTGGCAGTGAAGTTCTTGGGCAAGTCCAAATCTTATGGGCAAGAATTCATCAATGAAGTTGCCTCCATTGGAACTTGGAAGGATTCATCATGTCAACGTGGTGCAGCAAATTGGGTATTGTACCAAGAAGTCTAAGCGTGCTCTCATACATGAATTCATGCCCAATGGTTCCCTTGAGAAGTACTTCTTTCCTAAAGAAGGAAACAGTACCTCCTTGAGCTGGGAGAGGCAGTGTGAGATTGCACTGGGTGTGGCTCGTGGAATCGAATACTTACCCCGAGGGTGTGATGTTCAGGTTCTGCATTTTGACATCAAGCCACACAACATCCTTCTAGATGGCAACTTCATCCCAAAAGTTTCTGACTTTGGGTTTACCAAATTGTGTCCAACCAATAACAGTATTGTGGATGTAACTGCAGCCCGGGGTACTATATGATATGTTGACCCAGAATTGATCAACAGAAGCATTAGAGGTCTCTCCTATAAGGCTGATGCTTACAGCTTTGGAATGCTATTGATGGAGATGTTAGGCTTGAAGAAAAACGTGACGGCAACTGAACAGAGTTCTAGCAAATACTTTCCATTTTGGACATATGATCACTTCAACGAAGGAAAGGAAATTGAAATAATGGATGCAACTGATGATGACTAGAAGAAAATCACAAGGAGGATAACCTTGGTTTCATTATGGTGCCTCCAGACAAATCCAGTAGACCATCCTTCAATGAGTGAGGTAGTGGAAATGCTAGAAGGTGAAATTGACTTTTTGCAAATACCTGTCAAGGCTTGTCAATCTCCTCAAGATACAATAATTGACCAATTGTGGGGCAACTTTTCTACACTACAAGAATTAAGGCCTTTTGAGGCGAATTTTTTGTGACAATAAGATTTGCCGCCACAAAAAAGTCATTTTTTGCGGTATCTTTTTCGCGGCAGTTGGATTGCCGTCACAAATGATAAATTTTGCATTATCTTTTTTTTATGTGATGGGCTATGCCTTGTCGCAAGTAATTTAACAAGATAAAGATGACCTTTTTTTAAAATTTATTTTTTTGGCATTTTTTTTGCTTACTTTTCCCCCAATAAATAAAACTACCTATTTTATATTTCTTATTCATTTTTTCCCCATTTCTGCCATTAGCTCTCTTTTATAAAAAAATATCAAGCACTTAAGATCATTGACACCCCATGTCATTAAACAACCATTTCTAACAAAAAAAAAAAAATCATCTAAAATACAAAAAATGTCCCTACATGAACCCCAAACAATATTTCTACATAAAATTTTATTAAAATTCGAGCCGATTAAAATTTATTTTTCTTCATATTAAATTTGAGTTGATTAAAATTTATTTTTCTACATATTAAAAATTTGAGCCGATTAAAATTCGATTCGAGTTGATTAAATTCTTTTTTATATATATATTAATTCGAGCTTATTATAAATTTTTTTTTACGTATTAAAATTCGAGCCGATTTGAGCTCTAGCACCGATTAAAATTCGCTTTCGAGTCTATTAAAATTTATATTTTTTTTATTTATTAAAATTCGATTCATTAAAATTTGAGTCAATTAAAATTTATATTTTTTTATGTATTAAAATTTGGGCCAATTAAAATTCAATGCGAATTGGTTAAAATTTGATTTGAGTCGATTAAAAATAATTTTTAATTGGCTCAAATAGAATTTTAATCGGCTCAAATTTTAATACGTAAAAAAAATAATTTTTAATCGCCTCAAATTTAATGCGTAAAAAATAAATTTTAATTAGTTCGAATCGAATTTTAATCGGCTTGAATTTTAATACGTAAAAAAATTTGAAAATATAGGGGATGTCTTTGAAGGTATGGTAAACAAGGAGGGGTATAGTTGAAATTTTACCAAAATTATAACAATCACGTTGGTCACTTTCTTTTGGCATTTTCCCCCAAATCGTTTGCTGCCGCATCTCTCGAGCAAGGCTGGACGACTGAAACTCCAAATTCTCAAGCGCTCATTCATCTCTCTAACTGTTGTGATTCATTCTGTGGATCGAAATCAAACTTCGACTGCGACCCTCGATAATCATCGTTGAAGATCTGCTGCGACTCTCGACCACCATTGAAGATCTGCTTCACTCACTGAGACGTGGGCTGTGCATTGTGATTTCATTCGTTCACTTGACCCAGTAAGTACATCTCTCTCTCTGTTTGTAATTTAGGATGAGTTAGTTGATACTTGATATTATATAAATTTTGGCCTATTTCAATTGATTCATTATCAATGTGCCAATCGCTAATTTACTGTTTTCAGTTTGACACTATTTTGATGTTCATGTACATATGCTCAAATGTTGATTTAAATCTAAAACATTGAAATATTATGCTATTTTCAAACCTTGTTTAATTATAATTGGATTAACTTACTGAGTTGGTTGACACTCATCCTACGTTATCTATACCTTTTTTAGTATTCAGAAAGTGGGGGTGTCGGTCTTGGTATTTGAAAGGAAGCTTGCCAGTAATGGCGTCCAAGACTTCTTGATCAAGACCTAGTCTAGTAATAAAATTTTAATTTTAATGTGAGAATTTTGATCTTTTAGTTACATAATTTAAAATTAAAGTGAACATAGAGAAAATTAAAGTGCTTGCTCTGGTTTAAATAGTTTGAAGCTATTAGCAAATTTTGGATGAATCTTGAAATTATTTGCTATTTCATGTTTGATACTTCAAGTAGAAAAAATGTGACGAAGTATAAACCTGGGAATGGCAATGCGGCAAGGACTTCACAATTGCTTTGAGAAACTTCATGAATGTTTTTTAAGCTGTGTTTCCATTCTGTTACTGTGCTATCCGGAGAATGTGATTCATACGGGTATCCATATGATCCAAGTTTATAAACTTTGGTGGAAAAATATGTCAAATGGTGTGTTTCACACAATGCATTCCATGATTATTTACGTTGTGAAGATTGTTAGGGACTTGTGTGGATTGCCATTCTAAGTCAGCAATGGCATTCATTTAGTTGATTTTCATATAAATGTAGTTCCCCTCTTTCATTATCACTGCATATACCCGGCCCGCCCTCTTGGGATTGTAGCTGTTATCGTGTGTATTATTCGAGATTTAATTCGTTTTAAATGCCATATAGTTCTCTATAGCTTTTGATTTACCTTTCTCTTTTTAGGAAATTTTTTTTTTTTGAACTTCATTCTTTTATCTTATCTTGATTTGCATGGAGAACTGTGATTTAGTTTCTTACTCACCTCTATTTATTCTTTTACTGTTGTTTGCCACGAGGCGAATTGATACTCCTAGACTTTGGGAACTTAAAATAATAATTATTTTATTTTTTTGGGTAAGTAAAATGATTATTGTTTATTGACTGCATTTTATGATAGATAAAATAAATTTTCAGCTTCTTGAAGTTTAGTGTACCAAAAAGACACAAGCTCATCCGATGCACCAAATCCTGCTTTCATTGAGAAAATATGTCATGCTGTGTGTGAAAAATTAGAGCCGCAAATTAAAGTTGAATTTGACAAGGTTCATGCAAGGATTGGTTTGTTGGAATCACAAGCCGATAGTGTAGGTGGATCTAGGGTTAATGTCAATCAGGTGGTGTATAAGAAATGTTATATTTTTATTTGACCAACTTTAAACTCTATGTATGTAATATTTTAATATGTGGTATAACATGTCTTATAGGTTCCAGACACGTCTAGTGCACATCAGTTGTTGAGGGAGTCGGATGAAGAAATACCTCCACGGTCAATTGAGAAGTCGTCCATACCATCTCCATCTCCCTTGCCTTCTGATGAGGTGAAATGTATTTGAATTTTTTGTATTTGACATTTGATTAATTTGTTAGATTTGAGTGTATTATTAAAGGTACGAATAATAATTTTAGCTTTGAGTGTGTAGTAAATGACTTCATTAATGGATGAAGGGTGTGGAAAGTTTCAACTTTGGGTAAAAGGGCTATGTTGTTTTTTTTTGGGGAATTGACATAAGCGAGTTTGTGAGCAATTGTGAATGCACTTTATATGATATTTGTTGTATCATTATTTCCAATGTATTTCACAAGGTCCCGCTAGTGAAAGACTTATCTAATGTTGTGAAAATGTTATACAGATGCACACTGCTAAAAATAACAAAGGAAAGGAGATTCTTGAAGAAGTTAGTCTACAGGTATATTTATTTTGTATATCATATGACGTCTTTCAATTGTTATGAATAACCATGCATTATACATTTTAAATAACGATTGTTGTTTTGATTGCATTATGCATATTATTGTAGGTTGGAACTAAAGTAGGTTTGTTAAGTTCCAAAATTCCAAAGTGCATATTAGCAGAGGGTATTCTTGTTAGTACAGACCCATTGGCCGAAGTGAACGGAATACGCTTGGGATCAAATTTATGGAAAGTATTTATTGAAAATGCAATTGAGAGTAATGCATGTTTGACAAGACCTCATCAAGGAGTCAAAACAGTTGGGAATGCTATTCAACGAAATGTTGCTTGGCCATCTATTGATGTATGTTCAACTTCTTTTAATTCTTTAATACATATATGCATGTTTTTTTTCTATGTTGTAGTGGTATTATAATAACAAAAGTTTTATTTGTTTTTTCAGGTACTATTGAAATGGTAGGTAATTTGCAGAAGAGTTATGGAAGACCTTAGAATTTTTTTTTACATTTTGATTATAAGCATATGTGGATACAACATTGAACCTTTTGTTTTAATTTTATCTTTTTTATCTGTACTTGGGGAATTAACATTATACTTGGTAGATTTTAAACTGTTTTGTCTAATTGATGATTTGTTTATGTATATATATGAACATATTTTTACTTGGTGTTTAGATTTATATATGAATGGAATTGTATGTGGAATTATTTGACTGTAATAAGTCTTTTTGATTTGTGTGATGTATTTGTATATACAGGGTAGAAATTGGTAATATAAAAAAAAAAAAAAAATTGACATTTTTTTTGCGGCGGCATTCTTGCTGTCACAATTGTATTTTTTCAACAAATACATAACATTTGTGACGGCAAAGTCTCTGTCACAAATGTTATGCAAAATTGCGACACTATTATTTGTGTCAGACAATTTCTGCCACTAATGTTTTTTGCGACGGCGTAATGCCACCTCAAATACTTTTTGCGGCACTGCCTATTGCGGCTACTAAATGCCGCCGCAAAGCCGTCGCAAAAAGTATTTGTGACGGTAAATATACTTTTTGCAGCAGTTTTTTGCCGTCACAAAAAATATATTTTCTTGTAGTGCTACTAACATCACCTCCTTCGATGTAATTGAAGAAGAATTAGATATAATATTTGAAGAAGAACAAGCTTTAGTTTAACTCAATCACACAACAAGTGGTCAAGTTTTGTGAAAAAGTGTGGATTGATTTCTCATGTCCTCTCCTTGGGGGTTCTATTATGTCCCTGTTACCGGTTTGTCATGATTGAAGTGGAAAGGGGAGGTAGACAAATTTAGGTGTGGAAGCTGTACCCGAAGGCAGTCTTGTGGGTCATACAAGTGAATTATTTGAGATGTATAATCAATGCTCTTGACGAATAACCTCACTGAAAAAGGAAACTCAAGAATTGTTTGGTAGTTCTCAACGACACACGATAGCTTGAACCTTGGATAGTCGCAGCGATCTGGGTGGTGGATAGGATTATTAACCCAGAATGGGAAACAAATGGATGGACCATGGTCACTGCACTTGTGGTGTCTGTGACTTTGGCCCTTTTTTATTGCAATTTTTTTCAGTGTCATTACGTTACCCCCAAGTTTATTGCAATTGTTTTGGCCTTGTTCTCCCAGTACTCCTTGCTTCTTGGCTTTTGCTTGGTATTTTGGTGGAAGTGTTTGTTTGCTTATACTTCCTCTTAAATCCCATTCCTTTCTTATTATACTTCGTGTATATTCATTCCTTTGGCAATGAAATTCATTTGCCTAATTTCTTGGGCTGTAAGGATACTTTTGTATATCTAGTCTTTGGTTTGTTAATTTTTTTTTTTTTACCGTAGGAGGTGTAAATGAACAGGAAAAAAAAAAACACCCATTTGACAAAGGTCCATGCATGGTACTGTATATCGTGGGGTTTGATGCATTATCTCATTTTTGTATAGTTGGTGTATGCCAAACACATTGTTCTGCAATATCAAGATTTTATAAAATTAGTTCAGTGGAGAAGAATGGGCCAACCAAAGTTTGTCATCTCTCGGGATGTGAGAGAGGTTGTTATCTATTCCTTCGACTAGTGAAAATATAATATTCCAGGCTTGCTAGGTTCTCTTGGATCAATGGGGGGCAAAATACCTCCCGTCTAAGAAGTCTTACAGCGGTCCCTCTATGATGCGCAGGACCACTTTGAGCTTAAGGTTTGAATCCTAAAATAATTTCTTTATATTATACCTTGGGGGAGCCTTTAGGCATGTCTTGAACCTTATTATATATGTTATTCTTTTAATGAATGAATCTAATTTTGCCGATAGAAAAAAGATTTTATGGAATTAGGCAAATTAACAAGCAATATCATTGTGAAACACATTGTTCTCCATTGACGACAACCTTTCAATTCATCATCAGATACAATTATTAATGGAAAGATATTCTATAATTGTCACTTATTCAAATTTATCATCCAAATTCTGCAAAGAGCATGACTCTCACTGTCTTACCAAGGAAAACTTTTTGTATAGTGTGTGTTATTACTGCCACTGAAGTAGAAACCATCCTCGGCCACTTTCCAATAGCACTTTGCATCTGGTAGGCAGTCCCAGCCTTCATCATTGCTCGTAAAAACTGAGAAGCTTTTGATTTTTTCGGCCCATTGAAACCTGCAAAAGAAGAGAGTGGTGTGCCAAAAATTGATATGGAAATGCCAAAAGAATTCTTGGTCCTTATAAAGATTATGCACTCCAAGATCGTCGTCTTTGGATTGGCAACGAATGATCAATGGGTTTGTGTTGTTTTTGAAGCCATTGCTGACATGAACCTCGTAAGTTTGGGTGATCGGTTGTGCCAACGTTGGTCGGAAAATTAGGCAGAAAGCTAGGACAAGAAATGCAAAAGTGTTGGTGGGAGTACTCATCACGCCTCAATGCTAATGGTGGTGGTGCTTCTGCACTTAAACCTTAGTCATTTTATAAGAAACTGAAAAGAAGGTTATATGGTAGACCATTTAAGAGTCTTTGTACTCAATTGGCTGGTTTATTGTACAAGGTCCATCTATGGTAACAGTAATCATTTCTTTGATTTGGGTAATCTTTTTCTTTACCTGGGTTTTTTTGGGGGCAATGTTGGGTGTCGGGTGTCTAAAAATTGATTCAACCCATGCATAATCCATATATTATGCTGGTATAAGACGAATCAACCTAATCACGACTCAATATCTTAAAGGGTTAAACCATATCGTGATTTTATGTCAATCTCTTAGAGTATCTCTACCAGACTCTCTATTTTCACTCAATTCTCTATTTTAGAGAGTCAATCATAAAAAATCAAGTTCCAATAAACTCTCTATTTAGACTAGCTAAAATAGAGAGCCTTACTTGGCTTTCTACATTTGGAGAGCCCACCTCATTCTCTATTCTATTTTTAATGAATGACAATGTGACACATATACATTCTTCATTAAATGTTACTGACTATAAGACTATTTTTTCTATAATAAAGAACCCATTGGAGTTGTCAAAAATATTTCACTCTCCATTTCAAAATTTTATCAAAGATTTTCTCTATTTTTAAAAAAAATACTCTCTAAAATAAAAAATATTATTAGAAATACTCTTATCGGGCTGATAAATTTTGTTAAAAATTTATTATATCCAACTGGATTCATGTCCTATCTAAGTTAAGTCGTGTCATGTAAAAGTTAACTCAATCTCCTAGCGCAATCTATTTATCAAGCGGGTCTTATATGCTAGAAGATTGTATGCTAGTAGTCGTTCATCCCTAACCAAATACGATGGTAACTTTCAAGTGTTGAGATCACCACAATAAAATAACTTCTTTTGGTAATCTTGCAGATTGTTGTAATTGAATGGGAGGACCTAGATTACATTATCATATCAGGAAGTGACTTCAAGGTGTAGTTTGGTAAATCCCCACAAGATAGTTTTGAATTTGAACCTCAATATCACCCCCAACAAGTTACAATACTTATGTGTTTGACCCAAAATCATATTTATAATTTTATCACACCCCCCTTCTAAAAACATAGGCTTATAGAGAAATTGTTGTTTTATGAATGCAAGGGCTATAAATTCACACAGAGATGGTGAAAGATGTATCACAGAGAGGTATGGTCATGATATATACCATAGATGAGGATTCATGCCATTTCAAAAAATTTCTCAAGTCGGAAGAATCCAAAAAGTTAGTCCAGGGAATGACCTTTATAAAACGAAGTGGGTCATTCTTCTTAAAGACAGATAAGGTTACGGTATCCAAAAAAAAAAAAAAGTTATCATAAGGAAAAAAATTTAAGATCGAGATAATTCATGATTAATCACAATATTTTAGAATCGATCATAACTTTTTGATTGTAATTTAGACTATTTTCAGTTGTAACTTAAACCTTTTGAATTATAACTTCATCTTTAAATATCTTTTGGGGATAGTACAGTAATGACATCGGTTTTGTAGTCGTCTTCTTATATAGTTTGGAGGATGGAGTTTACAGGTTTACCAATCTAATAAAGAGGATTATGCAAATTTTTTGGATGTCTACCTCACCAATCTTCCGTAGATCCATTTTTATTAGATTGCCTACATCCACGGACTTAACGTCTATGAGCTACATTTGATGTATTATTGAATATAATTGATTACATGAGAATCATCCCTATTTATAGGATGAGAATTATACAAGAAAAAGATAAATCATAAATGTCTATTGATTATGTGTATAACGCAATTAAGCAGAACGGAAAATGTTAGGTGCACTGAAGGAGTCAGTCTAAGCTTCAAGGCTCTTGGGAACAAGAATTTAGGGGAATGGGATCAATTACACAGAAGAATTATAGTGGTTCACCAGTTAGGGAGTATGGCTAATCCACTCTTCAATGGAGTTTCTTGCTCCTGAGGAATATATTGATAAAAATGGAAGTTACACCATAGTTCGATAAAGTTGGCATCGCCCTTTTTCTAGCAAGGGCTTTGTACAGTATTTATAGCAATTTTTGGGCTTAGCTGAATCTGAGGCGTGATCTTCGCCTCCTTTATATAACGTTTTGCTTGATTTGTGCAGTGCTTATGCGGAGTGATGGGGGAGTTGCTAAAA
This sequence comes from Ilex aquifolium, assembly GCA_951799425.1. NCBI lineage: Eukaryota > Viridiplantae > Streptophyta > Magnoliopsida > Aquifoliales > Aquifoliaceae > Ilex > Ilex aquifolium. The sequence continues at coordinate 24,162,993 of OX637401.1, forward strand.
TGGTGTCTGGACTGGTGCCTGTTTCCATTGAGGAGAAGCTTGGTGGTTGCTAGCTGCCTTCCATTCCGCTTCCTCTGAGGTGCGGATTAAGGGAGCTCGAGATTTTTATGTCACTGGGCTCCCGACCTTATATGAATAATCGAGCTCAGCCTTGGGATTTTCTAGGCATCATCATCTATCATCATCTCGACTTATCCAAACAAGCCTAGATATCGATAGATTTCTTTGGACCTTGTCGTATCTCTGCATAGATATTGATGAATTCTTCTTGATCTTATCATATCTCTAATGACTTCTACTTAGTAGAAAGAACTCTTCCAACTCACTCATGCCAAAAATGTCATGTATGCAAGAACTCTTTGAGTTCATTCCTACCAAAATGAGTAGATTACATGGGGTATATAAAAGCACCCCAAATGTAAGTTGCGACGGTACAATAATATATTGATGGTCCACTAAAAAATTTGTACTAAATATGAAAAATATAACTCTTAGAATATGCAAAGTAAATATGATTTTTTTCTTTCAACAGACAATACCACAAAGACATCAAAACATGATTATATCATTTACTTGCCTGAAAATTAGGGTTAATATCCTAAACACTAATGGTATTGGGGCAAGTATCAAAATTTCGTTTCAAAACAGTCGAAATATCCGAAACGTTTATGTTTTCAAGGAGACCGAAATGAATCAGTGATGTAATCGAAATTTTAAATATTTTGAGGTGTTTCATAACGTTTCGAAGTGTTTTGTGATGTTTCTTTGCATTTGCATAATTGTTTCGGAATATTTCAAAATATTTTAAGATACTTTAATATATTTTAACCAATGTTTTGAAAAAACAATTATTAAATTTTTTAGTTTTTCATTATGTTACAGAAACGGATTGAAATGTTTCCGAAACACGTTGAAACGTTTTTTTTTCCTAGGTGACCGAAACAATGCACCGAAACGAAATTTTGATCATTGTATTAGGGTATAATTCAGGAACATAATTATGAGGCATAATCAATTATAACCAGTAAATTGATAGTATAGTGCATTCAACGCTGAGACCCACTTATAATTTAATAGTCACAATTATTATGTCCCTAAATTATGTTTCAATAGCATTGTTCTATCCTAAATAGTCATCTCATAAGAGTAGTACAGTTAAGAAGACTTCAAGGATTACTATCTCAAAATTACAAGTTCGATTCGCGCATATGATTTGCAGGATTATATGCATATTTAAAGTTTGCCTTATAGGTACGAATCCAAAATGGTGCAATTATCGAGTATCTTTTCTTCATAAATATTCTTGATGAATAGTATTAACTTACTAAAATTTCTTTACTTATTTTATTTTAGTCAGTATTAAAGATGGTGAATATTCATTCGAAAAAGCCCCATGCATTGTATTGGTCGGCTGCATTCTCTCATATTTTAATGGTGGGTGTTTGCAAAATACATTGTTGTCCAATGTCACGACCCTTCTATGAAATTAGGCAGTTAATCTTACTATTATATATATAACAATTAAATTTAATAAAAGATGGCTTGGAAAGCGATAACGGTGAGTGGTGGGATAAGTGTGACGATAGAGCAAATTTTAAAATTTCGTACATGACATAGGGCAACGAGCGGCCGTTGTAACAACTATACAAATCAAATGGGTCTAGCTTAGTTGGTACCATGGACGGAGCCACCATTGGACTAGGGGGCACATGGTCACCCTCAAATTTTTTTTTTTTTTTGCTTCATATTAGGTATATATTTTTTAAAATAAAATTTAAACATATTTAATTTTGTCCACCCTATTAATGTGTTCTCGTGATATGGATTAGGATAAAAACCCTACCTAAATGATTACTAACTTTTGACCAATGCTAGTAGAACCTAATTTCAGTATCTAACATTTTGTGACATTAAGTCTAATTGTGAGTACCAATGTTTAATAAAGCTACTATCCATACAATGGTTAGAAGTCATTGGGTTCCCACCAACTAAATCCCAAATTAGGTGAAACTAACATTATTTTTAACTTTTAGATATGTTTTGGATATGTCCGAATAAATTTTGAACATATTATAGTTATTTTGTAATTTTTTTAAATTATAGAATCATTTTATTATTATATAGAAATGAGTGTCATTATGTAAGTATGTAAGAACCTACAAAATCATAAATGGAAGATTGTTACCATGATTTTATACATAGAGAAAAATTTGGGGTTGAATGCTTTTAAAAGATAAAAACTATTAGGCCAATTGTAAATGATGATAATTAGTCTCATCCTAGTATCAAACTATACTTAATTTCTTTTTTATTTTTTGTGTACACTCTATGTAGATCAATTTTTAATTTTTTATGTTTAATAAACTTTTAAGTATTAAATATAATTTAAGCAAGTATGCATTTATGAACTTTTACATTCAATTGAAAAAAAAATAGAACTTATTAATGTACCCACCACCCTAAACTAAACTAATTTCCTAAATCCGCCACCGTTGATTCTCTCAAGCAAGAGGTCAAGGGATCAATTTTTATCAAAAGCAAACATTTATTTTTTATGTCCTCCACTTTAGGTCTGGTCTGAGAGATCTATCCCCAAAATGTGTTTCATCCTATAGCTGGCAGTTAGACATAGGCTTAGCACCCTTGATCGTATGCAATCTTACGCTGCTCACTTGGGATCTAGATGTATTTTGTGCAGGACTTTTCCTGAAACAGACCCCCATTTGTTTTTTGCATGTTCCTACTCCTCTAGAGTTTGGTCCGCGACTCTCTCATTCGCTGGGGAGATTTGGCAGACTAAGTCTTGGGATGATTTTGTTGATTGGGCTGCTATTAATTGGAAGGGTAAGTCGATGAAGAAACTGATTTACAGAATCTGTTTGGCTGCCACTGTTTATCACTTGTGGATGGAGAGAAATAATAGAAGATTTAGAAACCAATTCAAGGACCCAAATTCTGTTACCCATCTAATTCTGCGGACTGTGTGGAGTAGATTGGCTCCCCTCAAATTCAAGACCTCTAGTTGCAATCTCCAAACTACTCAGAAGTGGAGACTTCCACTTAGTTGTCTTTTCTAATCCCTTGTTTCTGCGGATCCCTTTTGCTCTGTTATTTGAGTGGTATTTGTCTGGAAGTGGTCACTAATCGACTTACTTCCATTTGAATCCCACTTTGCTGTCTTTTTGTGGCTGTATAGGTTGTTCCTATTGCTTTGACATTGTCTATACACCTTTGTATTTTTCTCACTATATGCAATACATTATACTTTTCGGAAAAAAAAAAGTCTAATTGTGAGTACCAATGTTTAATAAAGCTACTATCCATATAATAGTTAGAAGTCATTGGGTCCCCAACAACTAAATACCAAATTAGGTGAAACTAACATTATTTTTAACTTTTAGATATGTTTTGGACATGTCCGAATAAGTTTTGAACATATTATAGTTATTTTGTAATTTTTTTAAAGTACAGAATTATTTTATTATTATATAGAAATGAGTGTCATTATGTAAGAACCTACAAAGTCATAAATGAAATATTGTTATCATGATTTTATACATAGAGAAAAATTTGGGGTTGAATGCTTTTAAAAGATAAAAAACTATTAGGCCAATTGTAAATGATGATAATTAGTCTCATCCTTGGTATCAAACTATACTTAATTTCTTTTTTATTTTTTGTGTACACTCTATGTAGATAAATTTTTAATTTTTTATGTTTAATAAACTTTTAAGTGTTAAATATAATTTCAGCAAATATGCATTTATGAAATACTCTGTCGAGTTTAGCGGACCGCCACCGTAGCTTGAGCTAGTCTAAAACATGTCCCCAAAATGATAAAAGTAGCTACCCCTTAAGGAGTGTGGGAAGTGATTGAATCTATTGTGCTCTAGTTTAGGCTTTTGAAATAATTGATTATTGAATCGATCGAAAAATAAATATAACAACATAGACCTTCATCAACCAAATATTAATCATCAGCAACTCATTTTATATTTGGGCAACACAATGAATTGCTAACCAATAATAATCATATCATTATTCTAGCTTATTCACTTCTTTGAGCATGGCTCATAGTTGTCTTTATTCCCAAGGAAACTTCTTTTCAAAATGATCGACATCGTTGGCACTAAAGTAGAAACCATCTTCTGTGACTTTCCAATAGCACTTTCCAGTTGATTTGCATTCCTCCCCTTGCTTTCCAGCCTGAAAAACAGCGAAGCTTCTTCTCTTTTCTCCCCATTCCGCAAGGCAAAAGAACAGAGTAGTTTTCCAAAAATTTATCTTGAAATTAAAATAGAATTCTTGGCCTACAGAAAGGACATGCCAACCAAGATCATTGTCTTTCGACTGGCAATGAATGGTCATTGTGCTTGCGTTGAAGCCATTCATTATATGAACCTCGTACGTTTTCTCAAGCGGTTGCGCAAATATCGACTGGCAAATTACGTAAAATGCTAGGACAAGGAATACGAAAGATAGGCCGGAAGTTCTCATCATGACTCCACAAACCGTAGCACGCTGCTAACGGTCTACGGTAATAGAATAAGCTTGAAAAACACTTTCTATAAATAGGCCAAAGCATAATAGTTTTATAGGGGAAATTGGAAGGGGGTATACCGAATTAGACTTAATTGTAAAAAAGTACACAGAAAAAAATGTTGGGTAATTAAGTTTTTAATTTTGATACTTATTTGTATCTAAGTACATTATTTGAATTTTATTGATTTTTTTGTGACATTTTTGTCCTCCATTGATCCATGTGTATTTTCTTTGGAAAGTGGTGCATTAAACATCTCCTAGTTTTATGGGAAAGTGGTGCATTAAATTCATGTATATACTTGTTTGAATATATATACAAATTCAAACAAGTATATATATATATATACATATACGTATTTATATATATGTATATACATATACGTATATGTATATACATATATATAAATACGTATATGTATATATATATATATAAATATATATATATATATATAAATTCGTGTATATATATAAATATTCGTACACACATATACATATATATACATATATAAATTCATATACACACACACACACACACACACACACACACACATATATATATGAGAACTTTAATATTTTATATTTGTATATCCTCCCTTGATTTATGCGAATTTTTTTTGGAACTTTAATATTTTATATTTGTATGTCCTCCATTGATTCATGCGAATTTTTTTTGGAAAGTGATTTTGTTTTCAAATTATATTTAATACACCTTTATTCATGCGTTTTTTTTTTTTTGGAAAGTGATTTTATTTTCAAATTAATTTAATATTCGAAATAGTATAATAGTGTAACAATAACAGTGTAACAATAAAAGTGTAACAGTGTACAATAACAGTGTAACAGTTATTGTTACACTATTACACTTTTATTGTTACACTTTGTGCATGTGGTAATAAATTCTAAACGGAGATGGACTGTTTTGAATGAAATTATGTGAAAATATATGTTTAACAAAATGTAATAGTACAATATTTTGTGTATATAACTTGTTACACTGTTATTGTTACACTGTTACAATTTTATTGTTACACTGTTATTGTTACACTATTACACTATTTCGGATATTAAATTAATTTAAAAATAAAACCACTTTCCAAAAAAAAAAAAAAACGCATGAATAAAGGTGTATTAAATATAATTTGAAAACAAAATCACTTTCCAAAAAAAATTCGCATGAATCAAGGGAGGACATACAAATATAGAATATTAAAGTTCCAAAAAAAATTCGCATGAATCAATGGAGGATATACAAATATAGAATATTAAAGTTCTCATATATATATATATATATAAATTCAAACAAGTATATATATATATATGTATATGTATATGTATATGTATATATACGTATTTATATGTATTAACAAATACACATGAATCAAGGTGCATTAAAGATAAGAGATTTTGAATTGTTAATACACATGAATCAAAGTGCATTAAAGATAAAAGTTTTTGAATTAAATGACCCTAAAGAGGGTATTTAGGTCTTTGTATCCATGTAGTGTACTTTTTTCCAAGACATTTTTTAATGTGTACTTTTTGCCAAATAACTCTAATTAGGTGTACCGGCTTCCAAAAACCCCTAGTTTATATGGTAGACTATTAACTTGGTGCTCAGTTGAATGGTCAATTGTATAAGATCCATATATGGTAGCAATAATTTCTTCTTTACTTTGGTTTCAAATAGTAAGATATGGTATGCTAATCAATGATGGAGTAGTCTTTTCTTACCTTGGTTAGTCGTAGCAATGAGAAGTTGTGATAACGATTTTTGAAAGGATTTTCATTACCTTTTCGCTTTTTTAAGCACGTACTTTTTTACGCAGTTTTTTTCACTTTTTTTTATTTTTTTTCCTTGTCGAGACTTATTTTCTTTTCTAATTGTAATCACATGTATATTACTATATTGTCAACATATATTAAGTGCATTGTTCATGTTTCTCTCTCTCACACACACACACATATGTGCTAGAACTGTTATCATAAATTCATTCTGTAAGCTTTTGTCTCCAAACTCCATAAACTTGCAAGTAATTTTTTTGAGGTTGTCGAAATTTAAACATTAGAATTACACATCATAGGTTCCATCACGGTGAAAACCATACATGTGGCTATCATATATTTTTCAACCTATACCCTCTGGAATTTTTGTTATAATCACATAAAATACGTTTTCAAATAGATTAGCATTGATTAACCAACCGAGTTCTGCATGAGTGGAGTTTTCGGAGTTTGTATTATAGCTATGAGTCCAATATGATGCATCATTGGAATTGCTTTCGGTCATAATTTTTTTTTTTTTCTAAAAAACATTTGCAATAGTGTTGGCTTTTCAAAAACTTTCAACTCATTTTAATTTTTCCTCAATGAAATAGTGAAACTAGGGCTAAAATAGGTCGACATTAATTAGGTTGATCCACTAACCCCATTATGTCAATACATAAACACGAACTTGAGTATTATCGATATAATTAAACCCTTACAATTACAAATGGACACATTAAACTAATTCCGCAACAGGGTAGCTTAGTGAAAATCAATAGAAGATTGGATTAAGTGAAAAATTAAGGATTGGTTTTGTTATTGATGCAATTTTTTATATTTGATGACAATTGTATTTTTAATTTTGAGACATGTATCACTTATTGAGGCTCTTTAGTGGTCTGTATTGACTCAAAGTAATCGCACACCAGATCCAAAGGAGGTTAGGTCCGGGGGCATGACAAGTACATACTAGATTTATACTTGGCTAATGAGAAAGAAATGACAACTACTGTACTAAATGACCACGAGGGGTGTTCACCCTACCCAGGGCCGGCCCTATAGTGTTAAAAAAAAAGCATGGGCTTTAGGCCCCAAATTTTTAGAAGGCCCCCTAATTGTGAATACATAACTAGTCCACATAAAAAAATTAAATCCATGAAAATTTTAGGCCTTATAAAAAGGGCCCAAAAAATTTAAGTCCAATCAAAAAATTATAATTTTAATAATTTGGGCTTACAATTCAATCCATAATATTAGAAACTCAAAAATCAAAATTTTAAAAAATAAATAAATAAAATCTCTCCCTCTCTTAAAAAAACAAAAATAAAGTATCACATCCTCCTCTCTAACTTAAAAAAAAAATTAAAAATATTTTCTTTTAAAAATAATACTAAAAATAAAAAAGGCCTCATTTAGTATTACCGCTTTAGGCCTCAATTTACCTTGAGCCACCCCTGACCCTACCCTATGGGTAGGAATTATGGTATTTCATCTTCCTACACGATATTTTATGGAATAATATTTTCTTGGTCTATCCTATCTGATCAAGTGTATTATTCTTACACAAATTCCATCTAAACATAATCGGGTAGGAAGTCGATCAGATAGGAAATCGGATGAAAACATATTTTTTAGTTATTAATTTTTGGATCATTTTGACAATTTAACTACGTAAGCTGCACCAATTAACTAACACAATAAATCAATAACACTAAAGAAAACACAATAAATTCGATAATACATAAAAAAATTACAATAAAACACAATAAGAAAGTCATAAATATTAATACATCATATATAAAAAAGCTATAAACATCAATAAAACATTAGGTTTCTAGATTTTTGGATTTTAATTTATAGGGATTAATATATATATAATAATAATAATAATAAAATAGCTAGTTTGTTTTGTCTTTAACTTTTCGCTGCTCAGATCAATTCAATATTATTGATCCGACGGTCTGCATACCAAATTTTCCTAACACTCCCATCTCTTGTCTAACTTTCTCTCCTTATCTGATACTAACTGATACAAAGACTTCTATCTCTCATCTAACTTTATCTTTTTATCTCGTACTATAACTCTCTATCAATCGATACACTCTCCCTCATCTCTTTCATTTTTAAAAGCAAACTAAGTCTCCCCCTTTATCTCACCCAGCAACTCTCTCTCTTTCCCTCTCTCCCTCCTCCTCTCTCTCTCACCTATACACTCTCCCTCCTCTCTTCCACTTTTAAAAGACCAGCAAGCCATCTTTTCCATTTTTCCAACAACTCTCTCTTTCCCTCTCTGCCACCTGTCTTCCATTTTTAATCTCTATCCACGCCCGACACCTCTCTCTTCCTTATCTCTCATCCAAGTCTCCCTCTTTATCTCACCCATCAACTCTCTGTTTTTCCCTCTTCTTTATCTTGCAACCCAACAACTTCCTCACCCAGCACCTCTCTCTCTCTCTCTTCCTTATCTCTCATCTAAGTCTCCCTCCTTATCTCACCTAGCAACTCTCTCTCTTTTTCCCTCTTCCTTAACTTCCTCACTCGACACCTCTATTTCCCTATCCTTTATCTCTCATCTAACTCTCTCTCTCATTTTTAAAAACAAGCTACCTTCCCTTATCTCTAACTTCCCCCCTGCAATACATACCACACCTGAGTAACCCCTTATCCCTTCCTCTCTATCTCCACCTTGCGCCTGCAACACACATTGAACCACCCGCTATAAGGACTCCAGGTATCTCCCTCTGGATCCTCTCTCTCTCGCTCTCTCTAACCGTGTGTGTGTGTGCCTGTGTTTGTGTTCATGTGCGTGTGTGTTCATGTGTTTTCCAGTGTATTCATGTGTGTGTGTGTGTGTGTGTGTGTGCCTGTGTGTTTATGTTAGCATTGTGTGTGTGCCATTGTGTGTTTTGGGTTTTTTTTTTTGTGTGTGTGTTCATGTGTTTTATTTGTCCGTTGTTTGTATTACTAGATTGAACTGATTTAGATTTTATATTTTCTTGAGCACATGGAAATCAATTTGTCCAATAAAATATATTTTTCATTCATGTAAATTTAGTATCCTAAATTTATATTCATTTACAATTTTTTCCCCTTTCTCATGTAAGTTAGTTTAGTGGTTCTTGATCCTTAATTTATAGAAATTTACATGGCACTGTTGTAGCAAAAGTAGAAGTTGTTATTTTGGGTTGAAACGCATTTAGTCTTTTTTTTTGTTTTAACACTTGGGTTTCGATTTGATGATTTTGTTCTTTGTAATGCTAGGTTTGATTTATTTATGTTGTTTGGAGGTGCTTATAGGTAGTGGTGGTGATTTTGAAAGAGGTGTCCGATGGTGTTTTGTTACACATTTCCTTAATCACATCCATTTCATAGCAGTAGCGTCGTTGCACACAGTTTGTTTGATAAAATGTCAAACAAAAATTGGTACTGGAATTACTGAATAATGTGCACACTTTTGGTACTTCAATTGGTTTAGCTTTTGTGTACTCTAATTAACCTTTTTGTTGCATGAACTCATAGAGATCATCAATTTGGACAGTACTTTGTGATTATATTTTGCTTGGCCTGTTTAACCATGGTTGCAACCCCTATTGGTAGTTATTTATCTTTCATGGATTAATCTATTAGATGAAATGGGGCATGAATCTTAACCCAATTACATATCTATGGCAGCAAGGTGACACGTCGGCGACCTCCTCCCCTCAATCGCTTAATACCCAATGAGTTTGGAAAAAAACATAGGAGCTTGTTCATGCGCATAACAATATTATTCAAATAATGTTATTATTACTACTTTTTAACTTTAACAATTTCACAAACTGATTACAACTAATCTGTATTGTCACCACAAAGTTTCATTATTAGAAATTGAAGATGTCAAGAATTATTCTGTAATCTATCATTAATTTTCAAGTTTTTTTTTTCACCCTCTCGCTCAAAAAAACTAAAGTTATGCCCTTCTCTATTGCTTATTGTGTTTTAATAGTTTTTATTTTGTAAAAATATTTTTTTATTTCTTTTATTTTGTTTTGGAAGATAATGAGATATGTGATTGATAACGAGGGGTCTGAAATGTAGCGGTTTGAGTTGGTTGTGAAAGACAATGATAGGCGATGAACAGTGAAGTCTGGTGCACAATGTCACTTGACAGGGACATAATTTTTGCTTTCAAAGAGTTGCACATGGTGGCTTACATTTGAATGTATTATACTGTTGTTGTTGCTAGGTGAATGGGTGCTTATGGGTGGGCTAATTTTTCTAATTGTACAAGTTAAAATATTTATGCATTCAATTAGATTTTTCTATGTATTTTTTGTTTTTGGAATAGGTGGTCGGTTCAAATATATTTGCTATCCACACTAATATGTTTCATATATTATTTTTGTAGCGGTCTCCTAATTTGTGTGCCTTTTAATTTTGACTTTTTTTTATTACGTAGTGCCTTCAGGTACGGGTAATTACTAGTATGCATATATATATATATATATATATCTGTGTGTGTGTGTGTGTGTGTGTGTGTGCGGGAAGGGTAGGGTAGGAATACGAAAATTTTGTTGGTATTCCGCATTCCTATCCAATTTTTTGTGGAATACCAAAAAATCTTTCGTTGACTTATTCGATTCTTTCGGATAGCCGATCAATAGAGTCAAGTAAAATAAGGTAGGGTCGAAATTTACGGGTAATCAGAAATTTGAACACCCCAAATGACCACCACTGGGACGTACGATAGAAGTTTAGAATTGGAGAAAGATTGGAGATAACAAATTTAAAGGAAAACAAGTACAACCAATAAACGTGGTTGGGCACATTGTGCCTTATCCATGGATGTAACGTCCTATATGGGCTAAATCTATTTATAGGGTGACAATTGCATAAAATAAAGACGAATCACGCATGTCTATTATTATCCGTACTTATTCAAACAAATCTAGTTATTGATGGATCTCTTTGGATCCTATCTTATCCTTACTTGGATATTAATATATTCCTTCTGATCCTATCATAGCTCTAACACTCCCCTCAAGTTAGTAAACTGAAATCTTTTTTTTTTTTTTTTTGAAGGAGCACTGACTTAAATTGTAGTGTCCAACTTAAACTGAAACATGGGATAGTTGCTTGTCCGTTGAATGATGTAGCATTGGTGATGGAACTCCTCTGCGAAAACCCCTCGAAGATAAGTTGGTACAATTTTTTTTTTAAATCTTTTTTTCATTTTTCTTTTTCTGACTCTCTTCTCCCATTATTTTCTCTCTTTTTTTTTTTTTTTATTTTGCCACCTCCATGCAAAGAGTTCGAAACCCCACATGGTAAGGCCTGTTTTATAGTTGACCAGCCACCTACATGGCCTAGTATGGTCACTTAGGAAAGGATTCACACAACAAGTGGACGAGGTCATGCATCCCAAAACCTTATGCTGCTTATATGCACATATGTTTCTCTTCTTTTTACTCTCTGTTTCAAGCATGATTGACCTGTCGTACAGAAATATGAAGCTTGTGAAGTTTTGGCCTTTCAGTTGGTAGATTAGAGAGTGACATTTGTCATGGTAGTAAGAGATGGCTAAGAATGATAAGGAAATGGGGAGGGGGAGAAGTAAATATTGAATAAAATGGTGATACCATGTCACCATTGATGACATGGTATCACCAACCAATAATAAAACTTCAAATAGGAAAGGTGAACCTCATTTGGACTTACATAGGAGAATGGTGATAAGTTATTTGCTTACATGACAGGTTAGTTATGAATTTTTGTGGGGTCTATTTGCTTATTTGTTTTAGTATTATTAGTTAGTGATACCACATCACTTTGCCACGTAGTATCACTGTTGTAATGAATATTTTCTCGGCAGGTGAGGGAGGGGAATGACACTATTGAAGTGAAGATTCAACAATTGGTATGAACTATCAAACATTGACAAGGTGGAAGGTGATGTAGATCGTACTAGCTCTGATACCAAATTGATGTAGATTAGGAAAGGAAGAATTAGGGATGAGAAGCGAAGAAGACAGGGATGAGAAAAGAGAAAAAAATTTGAGGAGGAAGTAATATCAGTGCTCAATAAGAATCACAGTCTAATATAAATAAAACCCTTCCATGTATCACATTATATAGGGAAACTAAAATCCTAAAACAAATAAATAATGACAAATAAACCCTCAAAAGTTAAAAAAAATTACTTAAAAGATAAATACTAAAAGTATCCAAATAACTCTCATAATTAATCTAAAATATCTATCCAATTCCTATACGGTCCCCATCATTCTCCCCCGGTTGAGAAAAACTCTCATCCGGAGAGTCTTCAAAGTAAAAGTACCCTAAGAGAGTATGATGAAGATGACATAATGCCTCATCTAGAATGAAAGAACCATCAACTTCTTTCCATCGACCAGGATAAATGTAAGAATCTCCATTGTAGCAATGTAAATTTGGTCACGTAGCACATCATCTATTTGTCCCGAATACGCGATGGAAGTGGAAAGATAAGAACTGGAGCTAGTGCTAAGGAAGAAGCAATTCCACATTTAGAAACACCAGCAAACAAAATAGGAGGCTCTAGAGTACCTCGATTAAGTAGCATATCCTCCAAATAAAAAGTATTCAATGGGACAAGACATCGATGACAAAGGAGTAACAATAACGCCTTGGTGGTGAAAATAATTAAGTACCAACTCAAGTGAAATCTTGATAATAGGAATAAAGTCAACTATTTCAGAGGGGAAAGCCTTGGGAACAAAGTTAGATTAACTTGAAATATGAGACACAAAACAATCACCAAAAGATTCTGAAATAGGTAACTCAATATGCTCAACATATTTCATAAGTGTGGACTCGACAGACTTTTCAGCGATTTTCAAGACCAATGATGGTTCAAGAATTGACACAAGCAAGGACACACACACTTTCTTTCGATATGAACTCTTATGGGTGCAAAGGAGGAGGACTCTGATCCATTGAAACTGAATGAGGGAGTTGAAAATCAATATGAGTAACATTTTTCTTTTTATCCGATACTAGCATATCTAAATCATTTGCCACATTCGAATTAGGAAAGCATGCAGAAACAACATGGATATTGTTCAAGTAATCATGATACTTATATGTGGTGGAATTAAAATTGAAAGGTTTCATGTCACGTTGTTTAGCAGACTGTGATTGAGAACCCATCAAGCTATAGTTGAATTTCTTATGAAATCTCTCAACCTTTAGAGCATATTGATAGACTGCAACTAACGTATTAAAAGTGTATAACTTGACCTCCCTACTAATTTTTTGTCTCAACCCAAGAATAAACTGATCAATTGTCCAAGATTTTTCAACAATGTCACACAAGTACATGAGATAATCAAACTGGGCAAAGTAATCACAGACACTAGAAGAATGTTGTCTAAGATTAAGTCATTGGTCATAAAATTGATTTGTGTAGGAAATAGGCAAATACTTTTCTTTCAATTTATATCTCAATTCAACCCAGGTGATAGGTGATTCTCCTAAGCTGTCTAGGCTTCTTTGGATTGTTTGTCAATACCATTTGGCGGAACCCTCCAACATCAATTTAGCAAAACAGACGCAATGGAAATCCGATATGCCATGACAATCAAAATATTCTTCTAAATTAGCTAACCAATCCAAGAATTCAAAAGGATCTAAAGTGCCACTAAATATAGAAGGATCTTTGACTAGTTTGATCATATGGGTTGACTCCATGTAAACATCTCTAGACTCTCCTTGACGAGAGACTCTTGAAACATGTGCATTAGATGAACTCATGAGACACTCTTGAAAGATGAGAATGGTATAAGAACAAATTCAAGAATGAAATTGACAATTTCAAGAAATGAGAAAGTTTAAATAGAAGAAAATGTGTTTTGGACCCTTTGTAAATTCTCTAATTTCCCAATAAACAAAAATATTAGTCTCAAATTCTATGGGAGTATGCATACCATAAACAAGAAGAAATTTTGAAACTTTTTGGAGATGATTTTGTAATTTTTGAAACTTCTGGGGAAGGATTCTATAATTTTTGAAACTTCTGGGGCAGTTCTGAAATTTTTGAAAACCTTTTGGGATGTGTCTGCAGTTTCTGAAACTTCTGGAGTGATATTTCTGCAATTTCTGGAGGATGTTTCTACAATTCTGGAGCTTCTGGATGGTATTTCTGCAATTTGCTGAAACTTATGGGGGTGATTCTTCACTTTTTTGGACCTTCTAGGGATGTTTCTACAATTCCGGAATGTCTGGTAATAGGTCATCTTCTCCACGTCTCGTTCCTGAACAAAGCCCTAGCTATCCAGACTCTGGCGAATTCCAACAGTGACGACGACGACTTCCAACCTCGCGATGAACAGTAGAAGACGATGAACAGTTGTAGATTGAGGTGTTACAATGATTCTGATTTGGATTTCTTTGTGGTGTTCGACCAAAGGGGGCTGAACAATGATTCTGATTCGGATTGGGTGTACGCTCACAACAACTAGGTGAAGAAGTTCACTGCTTATGGCGATGAATAGTGTGTGATTAACAACGTTTTTTTATGAATAGTGTTTTTCGATGAACAGTGATGACGTGATTTACACGAATCGAAGTTGGACTCTGATAACAAATTGATGCAGATCGTAATAGCTCTGATACCAAATTGATGTAGACTAGGAAAGAAAGAATTAGGGATGAGAAAATAAGAAGAAAGAGATGAGAAAAGAGAGAATTTTAAGAATGAAGCAATATCAGTACTCAATAATAATCAAAGTCTAATCTAAATAAAACACTTACATGCATTCTTTTATATAGGGAAACTAAAGCCCTAAAATAAATAAATAATGACAAATAAACCTTCAAAAGTTAAAAAAAATTACATAAAAGATAAATATTAAAAGTATCCAAATAACTCTCATAATTAATCTAAAATATATATCCAATTCTTATACGATCCCCATCAGAAGGAAATTCAAATTAAGCTTCGATTGACTCGCTTTGATACCAAGTATAAGTTAGAAGTTTAAAATTGAAGAGAGATTAGAGATAACAAAATTAAAGGAAAAGTAACACAAATGATATATATGGTTCAGCACATTCTGCCTACATGCACTAACCTAATCTTATATGGGTGTGTTTGGATGGCAGGGTTAGACTAAATTGAAGATCTAAAAACCATATTATTTCCTATCCAACCCAAACCCACCTATTATTGGATTGGTTAGAATTTAATGACTATATCCTATCACTTACAGTGTTTGGATAATACATAAACACTTATATGGGACCCATGGAGAAGGGTGATGCAATATGATATCATTGATTGTTTTGTCTCTAACCTATCAAATAAAACACTATGTTTGGTTTATAAATTGATAAAATTCAAACAAATTTTTCTTTCATGTAATTTTTAAAAAATATTGTAACTTCATATCCTTTAGATGGGTGTTCATATGTTACGATGACTATTGAGAATTAACTCAAACTCTCATTAATTAGTTAATTTATTATTAATTTTTAATTAATCTTTGTTCAAATAGGATATTTTTTTATTAGAGTTAGTTTATTATTTAAATTAGTTGTCTTGTTGGAGAAGTTATCTTGATCTTCTTGAGGTATGTCGTCAAAGTCTTACTTTGACAAAAACAAATTTGTTGAAAAAAAATCAGATCTATGAAAAAATTGGAATAGAAGATGAAGGGGAGAGGGAGAGAGAGAGAAGGAGGGAGAAGAGAACAGGACAATTCGGTCATTTGCATTAGTTATCCTGTCTGGCAAAAAAAGATCCCAACCCCTCCTTGGGTTTTATTTACCCCATGTAGATAGGTTAAACATGACTTTTCAAACCGGACTTGGATAAAATCTGAATAGGATTTTTGAATCATTTTTTACTTACCAAACGTAGAATATATGAGGCTCACATACTTTTTTATCCTATCCTATCAAAGTTATTGTCCTTTAACCCGCGATCCAAACATACCCTATAGGTTATATCTTTCTGTAGGGTAATAATTACACAAGACAAAGATAAATCACACGTCTCTACCATTATCTGTACTTATCCAAATAATCCTAGATATCGATAGATCTCTTTGGATCCTATCGTGTATTTACCTGGATATTGATGAATTATTTCCTATCTTATCATATCCCTAATAGATAAGTTAGACAAAGAGAGGATACCAAAATGTCGTGCATGAGGGATATAGCTGAGGATCTAAACAAGTGCTGAACAAATGAATTAACTAATCTATATTACACATATATAGCAATCAAATTAGGTGGGGTGACTTCTCTAATCTATATTATACAAATAAAGCAATCAAATTAGGTTAGATGTGGCTTAAGAAGTCGTTCCTCTCACTTTCTTTTTTTCTTGGAGTTTTTAATTGAAGTTAGTAACACTTTTGGTCTTTAAAATACAAACGTTTTGTTCAGTTGATCATCATTGTATTATTTTCATTAATTTGGCTCTTAAAGTATTATAAAAGTGACCACCTATCATTGTTCCAGACGATATCACGTACGTGATATTGTCAAAAACTTAACGGGTTATTTGTCTAAATATAATTTCACCACACATTGAATATTTTAAAGATCAAATTAACAAAATTAATACAACGAGAATCAAATTGACAAACTCGCATACTTTAAGGACCACAAATGGTATTAACCTTAAAGTAAAATAAAAGCACAAGTGTAAAGAGAGAAACTACTAAGAAACAGGTGAGTTTAGGGGCAGAAAGTGTCGCAGAGTCTGGAATAAGGACGGCATGTGAGAGAGAGAGAGAGAGTGAGAGAGAGAGAGAGAGAGAGAGAGCGAGAGAGAGAGATAGGCGGAATGGTGTGTGTGTGTGTCTGATGGAGAGTGAAGCTGTTGAGTTCAAAAAATGTCTTGGGAGTGTGCAGAGAGGAAGAGTGATGAATTAAGAACGGACACCCCATCGTCATTATTTCACCCCTTCTACTATTCTAACAAAAAATATAATAAAAACTAAATGATGTGAAATTTCAATAGAAATACATTTGGCCCTGTTTTTATTAATCTGAAATTAAGATTTACTTATGATGTCAACTGTCACATCCTTTAGACTCTATTTTTGGTCTCATTTTTTTTTTTAATCAATGTAGTATTATTACTCACATGCAGTATTATTGATAGAGAAAGAATCGTCTTCCCATAGGATGAGCTCATCGAGAAAATGAGTTGATTTTGTTTTGTGTTGATATTAGAGTTTAATGTAAAAGTCGAAAAATATTCTCATATAGTACGTTGTAAGTCACATTTTTTTACCCACGCTCATATGAATAATTGTTGGTTTATAAATATGTCTTTTATTGTAATGGACTATTCTCTTAAAAAAAAATTAAAACACACATATACATGTATCATACATATACTATTAACAAAGACAGAGGATGGATTTTGTGTTCTCTCCTTTATTAATAGTCATTAATAGTTTGATTACTAGTAATTTAATGTTATATTTTTTTAACAATAAAATGTAATACATAAAAACCCATCTAACTTCAATCTATAACTTGCCATCTAAAGTTTTCCACTCTCCCATGTCTCTCTTCGTTAAGGGTCTCTTTCTTATTCAATGACCAACACTTAACTATCTCTCCATACCACATGATTTGATTGTCTATCATATTTAACCACTTAAATTTATCTATGCTAATACATTCCTACTACTGTGTATATCTTTCTCCTTCTTTCTATTTGTACACGAGAACTGTGTGTGCACAATCCTTAGTACGACATATTAAAAAAGATATCGATGCAACGATTGGATACACTGCAATAAGCCAATGTAAGCAATAAACCTAGAAATCTTCCAATGCTGTTAAGTGGATTGCATATACCCAGTAATTAGCATAAAACGAAAATTACCAACTACCTATCTACTTTTCAAACACAGGCATGCGCAACTAATTAAGAGCTTCATAAAAATTTTGATTTACTAGTTCCTTATCTGTGAGTCATCTTTTACTTGGTCTATGCAGTTTAATGGTGGGATGGTCAACAATTACCTCCAGTGGAGTGCTTCTGGGTTGAGCTCATTTACTTGATGTCTTTTCTGATCACTTTCTGCCTCTAAATTCACCTGTTTCTTAGCAGTTTCTCTTTCTAAACTTGAATGTTTATTTTATTTTGGGAAATGGATGAGCATTTTGATAGTCCACCGGTGGAGGGGATGGACGAGGACTTGGGTCTGCCAGACGAAAGGAAGGTTGGAACACTCCTGAGAATGTTGATGAAGCACTTGATCAGGTATATAAGACTACCAACTGAACAGATCCATCATATCCAATGGTCGATGGGGGCATCATGTCCACCTAAATTTCTGAAGAAATTCTTAGTTGCACTCAAGGCAGGACCTTGTTGATTCTTGGTGACTGACTGGTAGAGAACTAGTCCAACTACATTTGGAAGAAACTTTTAGGTGCCCATCACATGTTGAAATTTTCATTTCATTTAAGCTTATTACTCTCTATATATAAAGGTATCCACTAGAAAGCAATGCTCAAACCCTGGACAGCCGCAGCAATGTGGGTGGTGGATAGGTTTATTAACCCAGAATGGGAAACAAATGGATGGACCATGGTCACTGCACTTGGATTTGCACTCATTTTCTCGGCCTGCAGCTTAAAAACCCGGAAAATATGGAAATGACTGTCTTAGTATAAACTAAAGACTATTCAATTCTCAGTTGATGTTACTCTACATTTTCCAGTTGGATCCACTGTTCATGTCTCATGTGATATTTCCTAATTACCCTCTATTTCTATTTTATTTTTCTGGGGTTAATGAGTATAGCAGATTAATGGCTCGTTTTGTGACTATTGAATTTTGCAGATTACTTCTTCGTTGTCACTATTTAACGGGAGCATTTGATGGATTATATTTTTGTCTTCTTCGATGTAATGAAAAGTGAACATTTTTGTTACTATTGAACAAGACGTCTATTGGACTATGTTTTTGACTTCATGAATGAAATAAAAAGTGAATATTTTCTCCTAATAGGATATATGAAATTCAGTTGTTAGTTTTCGAAATTTAGAGTTGGATATATTATTGTTTATGATGGTTTATTATGTATATTGGGTGGTTGCATGATTGTACTTATGGTATAATGGTTTGATTATTGTAATTTTTATTTTCAAAAACAAAAAATAAGGCTTTCCCGAGGAACATAATTCTTAGGGGAAAGTCTTATTTATTGTAGCAAAGGCCGGGCAAAACACCTCCCTCCTTCCTACAAAGTCTTACAGCAGTCCCTCTATGATGCACAGGATCGCCCTGAGCTTAAGGTTTAAACCCTGAGTAATTCTCTTTAGAGTATACCTTAGGGAGCCTTTAGGCATGTTTTGACCCATAATCAATGGACCTAATTAATTTTACCGATAGAGAAAAGATTTTGTAGAATTAGGCAATAGTTAACAACAAAAAAACTTAATACACTTAAATGTTGTGAAATATATTGTTCTCCAATGACTAGACCCTTTCAATTCATTATCAACTATATTTATTAATGGAAACATATTCTATAATTGTGACTTATTCAAATTTATCAGCCAAACTCTACAAAGAGCATGACTCTCACGGTCTTACCAAGGAAAACTTTTTGTATAGTGTGTGTTATCACTGCCACTGAAGAAGAAACCATCTTCTGCGACTTTCCAATAGCACTTTGCACCTGTTAGGCAGTCCCAACCTTCCTCATCGGTCGTAAAAACAGAGAACCTTTTCATTTTTTGGCCCCATTTAAAACTGCAAAAAGAAGAGAGTGGTGTGCCAAAAATTGATATGGAAATGCCAATAGAATTCCTGGTCCATATAAAGTTTATGCACTCCGAGATCGTCGTCTTTGGATTGGCAACGAATGATCAATGGGTTCCTGTTGGTTTTAAAGCCATTGCCGACATGAACCCTGTATGTTTGGTCGATCGGTTGAGCCAACGTTGGTCGAAAAATTAGGCAAAATGCTAGGACAAGAAATGCTAAAGTGCTGGTGGAAGTACTCATCATGCCTCAATGCTAATGGTAGGTGTGTTTGTGCAGCACAACCTTACCCTTTTTATAAGGGCCAAAAAAGAAGGTTATACGGTAGACCATGTATGAGACTTTGTACTCAGTTGGCTGTTTTATTGTACAAGGTTCATCTTGTTGTAGTATTACACCATTTCCAATACTTTAAGTTTTTGGTAAAGATAGTTGTTTAATATGATATTACAGTAGGAAATCATGTATTCGAATTTCACTATCACTCTAATTGTTAAAAAGATTTTCACGTGCTAGGCCGAAAATCTAACACGCACGTGAGAGGACATGTTGAAGTATAAATACTTAAATTTCACTTTCTCCAATAACTTAAATTTTTAGAGTAGATTGTTTAACACATTTATGATAGCATTAATCATTTCTTGGATTTAGGTAGTCTTTCTCTTTATTTGGGATTTTTGGGGCAATGGTGGGCGTCGGGAGTCTAAAAATTTGATTCAACCCATGCACAATCCATATATTAAGCTGGTATAAGGCGAGTCAACCTAATCACAACTCAAGATCGTAAAGAGTTAAATAATATCGTGATTTTACGTTAATCTCTTATCGGGCTGACAAATTTTGTTAAAAATTACTATATTTAATTAGATTCATGTCCTATCTGAGTTAAGTTGTGTCATGTAAAATTTAACTCAATCACTTAACACAATCTATATATCAAGCAGGTCTTGTAGGTGAATGTAACTATGCTTTATACAAGTTATACATGAAGTCATATCTGGCGATTCTATACCTATTTTTTGTCGGGTTGACGGATTTTGCTAAGAATTGCCGCCCCTAACCGGGTTTATAACTGTTAGAAGATTAATGTAGGTGTAATATGCTCTCAACTTGTGGTTACAATAGGTATAGGTATATATATATATATATGTCAACGTGGGACTAATCTCGGCCAAATGATACCTGGGTCAAAGGTAACTTTCAAGTATTGAGAGATCACCAGAATAAAACAACTGATTTTGGTAACCTTGCAGATTGTTGTAATTCAATGGGAGGACCTAGATTACACTGTCATATTAGCACGTGACTTCAAGGCATAGTTTGGTAAATCCGTACAACATAGTCTTGCATTCCAACCTTAATATCCCGAGTAAATATTAAGTGTAACGATTATACTACGTCAATATTACCACGTGGTATTACTGTTCAATGAAAACTCAATAACTAGGCAAAATAGAATCTTATATGCATATTTAAAGTTTGCCTTATACATACGAATCCAAAAATGTTGTAATTATCGAATATATTTTCTTCACAAAAATTAATGATGAATAGTATTAACTTACTAAAATTTATTTATTTATTTGATTTTTGTCATTAGTAAAGATGGTGAATATTCATTCGGCAAAGCCCCATGCATTGTACGGTTACTTAAATAGTAACTCCCAGTTAGTTACTTTATTCTTTTCTAATGTGGCTGCAACTAATTATCTCCCGTCTTTCTTCAAATTCTTCCATGTGAAACTTTCTCAGTAAATTTGGGTATGTCAAGTGTCAATACACTGAATATTCTTGGGATTTTATATTTTAGGCTCAAACATGTTAAAATATATGAAAATAAATAACTAACATTTCAACATATACAACTACTTTTCGTTCCACTTTGTCGCCCAATTTTGAAAGGATAGACTTTTAAAATATTCGGGGAACCAGTACACATGGTGTAACAGAAGATTCGATGGAGGTTTAATTGCTAAGAAGCTGGACAGAGTGTTAGTTAATGAGGTTTGGGGAAGAGTCTATCCAAATTCAGAAGCTGATTTTCTTACTCCAGGAATTTCTGACCATTCTCTTGCCCTGGTCAGAATGGGGATAGAACTCCCTAAGAGTAGAAAACCATTTAAATTTTTTGATTTTTGGGCTAAACAGTAGGATTTTTTACCTATTGTTTCTAGAGCTTGGGGTACTCAAGTAAGAGGTTCTCCTATGTTTAGAATCTACCAAAAGTTGAAGTTACTCAAAAAAGATTTAAAAGAACTGAATAAGAGAAATTACAGTGATATTTCTTCTAGAGTTATTGTTGCAAGGCAAGCCCTCCAAGATATTCAAAAGGAAGCAGATACAAATCCTTTGAACATGCACTTATGGAAGGAAGAAAGAGAAAAGCTGAGGGATTATGTTGAACTTAGGGCAGCAGAGGAAAGTTTTCTCAGACAGAAATCCAAAGTCCAGTGGCTGAACTTGGGGGATCAAAACACGAGTTTCTTCTTCAAGCAAATTAACAAGCAAAGAATACAGAGGAGGATTACTACCATTCAAAAAGAAGATGGGACCAAGGTCACCGAGTATCGAGAGATCCAGGAAGAGGTTGTTAACTATTATCAGCAGCTGCTTGGAGAGCCCCCTCCTTGTTCTGCAATTCCAATGCAGTGGGTTAATTACTACATCAGAAAGAGAATTTCCTCTGACCTAGCAGATCAATTGTCCGTTGACGTCTCCAGGGATGATATCAAGCGTGCAATTTTCTCAATGAAAGATGGGAAGGCTCCAGGTCCAGATGGCTTTTCTGCTGGATTCTTCAAGAAAACATGGCATATTGTGGGTGATGAAGTGACTGATGCCATCATGTCGTTTTTTGTTTCTAGGAAGCTTTTAAGGGAAGTTAATTCTACCATTATTGCATTGATCCCCAAGGTCCCTAATCCTTCAATGCTTAAGGATTATCGGCCAATTTCTTGTTGTAATATCATATATAAATGCATCTCAAAGATTTTGGCCACCAAAATCAAAAGAGTGTTGCCTGAGCTAATTGACAAATCTCAAACGGCGTTCATACAAGGTAGAAAGATCTCTGATAACATCCTCCTTTCCCAAGAACTTTTAAGAAATTATCATCTGGATAGAGGGAGTCCCAGATGTACATTGAAAATTGATCTTATGAAGGCTTATGATAACGTAAGGTGGGAGTTTATTCTTGAAGTGATGCAAGCTATGGGATTTCCCCAACAGTTGATTAGATGGGTTCAGACGTGTATTACTTCTCCTATGTACTCTGTGAGTATTAATGGTGAGTTGAAAGGTTATTTTGAAGGGAAAAAAGGATTAAGGCAGGGGGATCCCCTGTCACCTTATCTCTTTGTGCTTGCAATGGAGGTTTTTAATGGCATTATGAAGGAGGCTGCTATGCTGGGCAAATTTAAGCATCATTGGAGGTGTGGCAAGGAGAATCTTTCTCATCTTTGTTTTGTTGATGATGTTATGATCTTCAGCAAAGGCAAGCTTGAGTCAATTAGGACTATCAAGGATGCCCTCCAGATTTTCGAAGAACTTTCTGGGCTTAAAGCTAACCCAAGCAAGTGTCATATTTACTGTTCTGGCATTAATGATGGGGAGAAAGCGGATATCATGCAGTTAATGGGTTTTCCTGAAGGTAATTTGCCTGTGAGATATCTGGGTGTTCCTCTCATTACCACCAAATTGAGGGCTGGGGATTGTCAGCCACTGGTTGAGAAGATCACTGCCAAGGTAAGATCCTGGTGCAACAAATCACTTTCATATGCTGGTAGAGTTCAATTGATTAGTTCAGTTCTCTTTGCAATTCAAGGCTATTGGTCTTCTATGTTTATTTTGCCAAAAAAAGTTGTCAAAGCAGTGGAGCAAATTTTGAGAAGGTTCTTATGGTCTGGCACAGATCTTAAAATGACTGGAGCCAAGGTGGCTTGGGACAAAGTGTGCCTCCCAAAGGAAGAAGGGGGACTTGGGCTTAAAAGCATGGAACAGTGGAACAAAGCTGCTGTTATGAAACATCTATGGAATGTTATAAACAAAAGTAATAACTCAATATGGGTGGATTGGATTTACTCGTATCTTCTTAAAGGCAGGAGCTTCTGGGGTGTGAAGATTCCTCAAAAGTCGTCATGGGCATGGAGAAAGATTCTTAATTTGAGAAAGGAAAGTTTAGCAATGGTGAGGTACAAGATTGGGAATGGTGACTCAACATTTCTCTGGTTTGATCCATGGCACCCAATAGGTTCGATCTACCAGCATAAGGGAGAGACTGTTATTCAGGAATCAGGGCTTGGGAGAGATGCCAAAGTTAGCTCTATCATTGATAATGGTGACTGGGACTGGCCGATGACGAATGGGGACATTATGGAGCTGCGAAGAGGTATTCCTCCTAATATGAAACCTGACCTGACTCAGAGGGACAGTGTCCTGTGGCTGCCATCTAGAACCATGATTTTTAGTTCCAAATCTACTTGGGAGGTGATTAGAGTGAAAGGCCACATACAAGCTTGGACTGATATTGTCTGGTTTTCTGGAGTTGTGCCTAGATACAGTTTTATTTTATGGCTGGCTGTTCAAAATAGGCTTTCCACGCAGGACAAACTTATTTCATATGGTCTTATCCAATTATCTCATTGTGTGTTTTGCAGAGAAGTAGTGGAAACTCATAACCACCTGTTTTTTGATTGCCCTTTCACTGAGAGAATATGGGTCTCTCTAAAAGGTAAAGTGAATGTCCAATGGCCAAGACTTGATTGGCCTGATTTGGTTAATTGGTATGCTGCGAATATGAAAGGAAAGGCTTTTCCAAAGTTGATTGGCAAATTGATGCTTGCCACTTCAATTTATATGATTTGGAGGGAGAGGAATCACAGGGTTTTTAAAAACTCCTACAGAGATGTTGCATCCATTTATAAGGAAATTGTGGAAAATGTTAGACTCAAGCTTCATGCCTGCCGGGCCATCAAAAGAAGCATACCTAATGTATGGCTGCAAAGACAATGGAACTTGCCTGACAATATTTTCTATGGGGAATGCGGGTGATCCGTTTGTCTGGGGAGTGGTTTTCCATTGGTTCTTTGTTGCTGATCCTTCATCCTCTGTCTTTGCTGTGCTTCCTTGCTGTTTGGGTGTTGTTTTGGATACTGGGGATGTTAATTTTTTGTTTTGGCTTGTTCGGGTTCACGAAGTCTGTGTCTTCATGGAGGCGGTGTTGCTGGAGTGGCTGCCTTTACTTGGTGCTGCTGGTCCGTGCCCCATTTTGGTGTTCTGTGGAATGTTTGTGTCCCGTCTGTTTTGTGGAGTTTGATTGGAGGGTGTGTTGTTCTTGTTGCGTCAAGGCTGCGATGGTTCATCCTCTTCTTTGTTCTTTGCTCTGTTTTGCTGTGGGTGTTTCGGCAACGTTCATGGATGGTTCTCTCCCTCTGCTGCATTTGCTCTTACCAGTTTGATGGGTGTACCACCTTCTGGCGTGGTGATCCTGCTGTTTGGGCTGTGTGCTGCGGGTTGTGCTGGGAACCTTTGTTGGTGCTAATTGGTTTGCGTGCGCTGCATACATGGTTTATGAGCTGGTAACTGGGGATGGCATGTGCTTTAGTAACACTGGGCTGACTTTCTTTTGGATGTGGCTTTCAGCTTGTTGCTACAGTTTTGTCTTGGTGGATTTGTTTTGGACTGATCGGGTAAAATGTTGTTTGGTGGTTGTCCTCTTCTTGGGCTGGCTTTCTTTGGAGGCATTTCTGGTCTCGGGAGTTATGAAACTCTGCTTCTTCAGGAGTCATGATTTGTTTTGGATGCATTGTCTCTATGGTGGCTATGTTGGTGGTGCTGAGTTGCTATGCTCGATGCTTTTGATTTTCTTTTCGTTCCATTTGGAATATGGATTTTATTGTATTCATTGTATTCTTTTTGCTTTGGGGATGGGGGATCTTCTTTTCTGGTTTTAGAAGATCAACCATCCCCTTGAGTTCTCCTATGTGCATGATCTTTTTTGTTTTATGGAATTACCTTACTTACCGAAAAAAAAAAAAAAGAAAGAAGACTAATTCCTCCACTTTTTCTTCCTTTCACATTTCCTGCCTAATCAAAACTGATGTTTATTTTTCCCTCCACTTGGCCATTGTGCATTATAGTTCACTCGAAGTGAACTCCAAATTCTATTAGTGAATGGGTATTCAAAAAAATAGGTGGTTATGGCTTTCCACTTCTTCTCTACAGAAAACACATAATGCTCCTTGAATGATTCCGTAAGCAGTGAGTTTATCCTGTGTTGTTAGTCTCTCCTTCACAGCCATCCACAGAATGAAACTGTATCTAGTTGTGCTTCTACGATTTATTATATATGAATGGAGAGGAACTCTAGAGTGTTCTCTAACCAATTCAGGGACCACAACTCTCTGATTCAATTCATCAAACAAACAATCATGGACATACTCATGTCTACTAAAGTCAAGTACTCCACCCAGAATCTTAGAATGCTGCATCTATGGGATCTTTCTCTCAGCTGCTTAGCATGATTCTTTTTTAGGACTATTTTTGTATAATCTTAGGACTTGGATTCTTGGGAAAGTACTAAGTATCCTCTATACTTCCCTCTGAATTCTGGTCTTTCTTCTCTATTTTGATGGACAACATTAATTGTTCTTTTGTTTGCTCATGTATAGCTTCTTTTCAATACAAACTTTACCTTTCCAAAAAAAAAAACTGTATCTAGGCACTGCTCATGTGAACCAAACAACTTTGGTCAAACTGTGTTGCTGCCCTTTAATTCTGAATATTTTCAAAGCATATCTAGTGGAGAATCGCAAATTTGTATCAAGAGTCCATTGGATAACATGTCCTGGAAGAGTTATGATATATACCATAGATGAAAAATATAACTCAGAATATGAAGAGTCAAGATGATTTTTTCTTTTTTTCAACTGACAATACCACAAGAACAATGTTATATAGACTTAAAATGTTGACTTGATTTGCTGACTTGATTAATCGCTTTCATTGATTTAACTGTAAGTCTCGGTATTTATTAGAACTCATTACCTATTCAATAATTGTGATTAATCAAGTTAGCAAATCAAGTCAATATTTTAAGTTCATGTAGCATTTCTCATGCCACAAAGACATAAAAACATGATTATATCATTTATTTGCCCAAAAATGTGGGTTAATATCCTAAACACTAATACTATTGGGGCATAATTGAGGAACATATTTATGGGGCGTAATGCTTTGTGACCATTATATTAATAGTAGAGTGCATTCAATGTTGAGACCCACTTAATTGTTTTCCATATAAATACGAATCCAAAATATATAGTGTAATTATCGAATATCTTTTCTTTCATAAAAATTAGTGATGAATAGTATTAAGTATTAACTAACTAAAATTTCTTTACTTATCTTATTTTTTTCATTAGTAAAGATGGTGAATATTCAATCGGCAATGCCCAATGCATTGTATGGGTCTGCTGCATTATCTCATATTTTAATGGTGGGTGTTTGCAAAATGCATTGTTGTCCAATGTCTAGACCCTTCTATGAAATTAGGCAGTTAATCTTACTATTATATATAACAATTAAATTTAATAAAAGATGGCTTGGAAAGCGATAACGATGAGTGGTGGGATAGGGGGTGACAATAGAAGAAAAAAATTAAATTTCGCCCATCGCACAAGGCAATAAGCGGCCCTGCAACAACCATACAAATCAAAAGGGTCTAACCTAGTTGGCACGGTTGATTCTCTCAATCCTGTCAACTAAGAGGTCAACAAATCAATTCTTATTAAAAACAAACATTTATTTCTTATGTCCTCCTCTTTAGGTATTCTATTGTACGCGCTCCATTTTAGGCTTTTGTAAATATTTATTATTGAGTGTAATAGTGATCGATCCAAAAATAAATACAAAAGCATAGACCTTCATCAACTAATAATTATCATATCAGTATTCTAGCTTATTCACTTCTTTGAGCATGGCTCATATTTGCCTTTATTCCCAAGGAAACTTCTTTTGAAAATGATTCATGTCGTTGGCACTAAAGTAGAAACCATCTTCTATGACT
Source organism: Ilex aquifolium (assembly GCA_951799425.1). Taxonomy (NCBI): domain Eukaryota; kingdom Viridiplantae; phylum Streptophyta; class Magnoliopsida; order Aquifoliales; family Aquifoliaceae; genus Ilex; species Ilex aquifolium. The sequence continues at coordinate 24,191,126 of OX637401.1, forward strand.
TTCCAATAGCACTTTCTAGTTGATATGCATTCCTTCCCTTCCTTTTTAGCTTCAAAAACAACGAAGCTTCTTTTCTTTTCACCCCATTCCACAAGACAAAAGAACAGAGTAGTTTTCCAAAAATTTATCTTGAAATGAAAATAGAATTCTTGGCCTACAGAAAGGACTTGCCAACCAAGATCATTTTCTTTGGACTGGCAATGAATGGTCAATGTGCTTGCGTCGAAGCCATTCATTATATGAACCTCGTACGTTCTCTCAAGTGGTTGGGCAAATATCGACTGGCAAATTATGTAAAATGCTAGGACAAGGAATACGATAGATCGTCGGGAAGTTCTCATCATGCCGCAGTGCTCTCAACTTGTGGTTACAATAGCTAAATATAGCCTAAAATTCAAGTATTGAGAGATCACCAGAATAAAACAACTTGTTATGGTAATCTTGTTGCATATTGTTATAATTCAATGGGAGGACCTAGATTACATTGTCGTATCAGCATGTGACTTCAAGGTGTAGTTTGGTAAATCCGTACAAGATAATTTTGCATTGGAACCTCAATATCACCCCCAATAATTTTACAATACTTACATGTTTGACCCAAAATCCGAAACATATATTTTTTTACATACATTTATAATTTTATCACACCCTTTCTAACGACCTGTGCTTTTAGACAAATTAGTTGATGCCAAGTGAAAAATGATTTTTTTTTTTATCGATGTTGTAGCTATAAAAATAATATCTAACTATTTTAACCCATTTATTTATAATTTACACGTGTAGTGGAGGTATATATTTAATTATCATAACAAAAAACAATTAGCACGAATAAATAGTGATGCATAGACAAAAACATACTTCATATTTGAACGGGTCCAGACCACTTGGATTTGACTAACGTGAGGACATAAAAACGTTAGTTTGTTTACCATAGCTGAAGCTTTCCAGCGTTAAAAACATCGAAGCTTCTTTTCTTTTCACCCCATTCCATAAGATAAAAGAACATTATAGTTTTCAAAAAATTTACCTTGAAATGAAAATAGAATTCTTGGCCAACAGAGAGGACATGCCAACCAAGATCATCGTCTTTGGACTGGTAATGAATAGTCAATGTGTTTGTGTTGTTTTTGAAGCTGATTATGCACAAAAGTATTTATGCAAGCAAGCACAGAAATTAGATGATTAGGTCTGGGTGGCCTACCCTACTAGAAATGACTACGATAGTCAGAGATTTTTATTACTCAAGAGGTGTAGTGTGTTGAGATGTGTGTGATGCTCCCCTTGTGTAAGTGGGGCTTACAATTTATAGGGAAGTACAGTTTTTATGGCATCCTAGAGCAGCTTTGATGAAGGCGCCATCGGGGGAGCCCTGATTAAGGCGTCACCCTTTGTGACGGGAGTGGGTGGCTCCGTAATGTTGGCGTAACAGACGAGGTGGTTGAGGCTTGCGATGCGTATCATTATTCCCTTCCTAAAATAGAGATCTCACGTGTGTCACTAGTAGACTGAATTTTCTAAGGCAATGGGCTTGGTCCTTATTGGCTTGTATTTCTGAGTTGGGTCTGGTCTATAATTCTAGGCCTGATCTAGGCTAGGCCCGTTAGAAGCCATTCATTTTATGAACCTCGTACATTTTCTCTAGCGGTTGCGCAAACGTTGGTCAAAAAATTATGTAAAATGATAGGACAAGAAATACAAAAGAACTGTCGGAAGTACTCATCATGACTCCACAAAACGCTGCACGCTGCGAATGGTATGTGGTAGCAGAGTAAGATAGAAAAGTACTTTCTATATTATCAATAAATCCTACAAATGCTAATTTTGGTGGTGGTGGTGGTGGTGGTGGTGGTGCTTCCTTTAATCTTACTCACTATAAATAGGCCAAAGCATAAGAGTTTTTATGGTTGACTATTAACTTGGTGCTCAGTTGAATGGTCTACTGTACAAGGTCCATATATGGTAGCAGTAATTTCTTCTTTACTTTGGTTTCAAATAGTAAGATATGGTATGCTAAATTAATGATGGAGTAATCTTTTCTTACTTTGGTTAGTCGTGGCAATGAGAAATTGTGGTATCAATTTTTTAAATGATTTTCATTGTCTTTTCACTTTGTTAAGTAGTTTTTTCTTCGCTTTTTCTATTTTGTTTTTTCTTGTCGAGATTTATTCTCTTTTCTAACTGTAATCCCATGTATATTACTATAATCTAAACATATATTAAGAACATTACTCCTATACAAAAAAGGCTATCACACCCAGTGTGGGTGGGGGGTTTGGCAAGACCCCTACCTATATATATAACTAAAAGGAAAAATGTACAAGGGATGAGGACATAAAACCAAACCTCCAGTAGTGGAAGAAAGTCAAAGCAAAAGTTTGGTGGTGACTCACCACCAAAAGCATGAAAAAAAATAAATAGAAAAAAAAAAGTGGGGAATCCCCACAGAACAAAATAATAGAAAACATCAATTAAAATAAAAACTCAACGACGAACGTGTGGAGTCTGTCGAGCGTCCAAGGCGAGGATGCCAGCAATCCCAAAAGGAAGGGATGACGAATTAGGGAATCGCTGATTGAGCTACTGAGAGCAAGCACAATTAGCCATGAAGTTTGCAGCCTGATTCACCTCCCGTAGGACGTGGCAGACGCGAGCCGAGAGAAAAGCACACAGAAGCCGAATCCGAGCAAGCAGGTAAGCATAAACCCAGCACCCAGTACCCTGAGAAGAAACCCAAGAAACCACTGTAGCTGAGTCTAACTCCACTACCAACTCTGAAGCTCTCAAATCTGCGGCCAACTCCAACCCAGCACAAACAGCCTGCAACTCCGCATACATAATAGGCTGATGCCCCAGAAACAAGCCAAAAGCCCTAAGTACCCGACCCTGGTGGTCCCAAATAACACCCCCTGCCGCAAATAGCCCCGGATTGTCTTTAGAACAGCCGTCAACGCTGATCTTCAGGCAACCCGCTACAGGACGAGTCCAAGCAACCAAGCGAAGAGGTCGAGGCCGAGGAACCAAGACCCTAAGAGAACCTACAAACTCAACTGACTCATCCCGACGCAACTGACTCGGAGCAAATCTAAAAGCAAGCCCAACCAACTGCATATTGGTCATAACCCTCTGAATCACAACGAGCACCTGAAAGGCCTGGCCATCGAACCTATAAGCATTACGCGCCTCCCATAAGTGCCATAGAATGAAGCACAGTAGCAGTACCCGCACGTGACCTGCAGAAGGAGCACAACGCCGCCAATGAAGCATCAAAGCATAAGGAGACTGAAACGGCCGACATCTGATCCCAAACATCCGATAAAAGTGACCCCACACCTGAACTGCAAGCGGACAATCCAGAAAAAGATGTCTAAGAGTCTCAATAGCCCCACCACACACACACCGGGATACTACATGGAAACCCCGTCTCTCTAAGCCATCATCTGTGGCCAGGAAACCATAAAACAACCGCCACATAAAGAAAGAGATTTGAGTCGGAATATGCCTCTGCCAGACACAAGAAAACCCAGCCCGAACTGGAGCCACACCCTGAATATTAGCCCAAACAGTCCTCAATGAAAAATCCCCATCCAAAGACAACCTCTACCTCATCTGATCAACCCCCTGCTCTGGAATCGGAATCTGCATAATCTGCTCAACAACTGAAGAAGGTAAAACCCCCAACAATCGGCCTCTGTCCCACTGTCAACCCGTCCAGTAAGCAGAAACAGGAACCCCAGAAGTTGCCCCCGGATACACTAAAGCCAATGGGTAATCCCCCAACCAACAATCATACCAGAAGCTGACCTCACCAGACCGTACAAACCATCTGATCCTCGGCTCAGCCACGGATCGAATCCCACACAACCACCTCCAAAGAGGTGAAGCTGGGTAATGAAACTCAATCAGCCCAGGATGGGTGGACCTACAGTACTTGGCCCTCATAAAAGTGGACTAAAGTGACTGTTGAGCACAAAAACTCCACCAGAGCTTCACCTCACAAACCTCTGCTAAGTCAGAAAAAGAACGCACCCCTAAGCCGCCCTCCTCTATAGGGAAACATACCTCAGCCCAGTGACACCAGTGAATCCTCTGATGAGTCGCTGTATCACCCCACAAGAAACGAGTGAACAACCTCTCTAACTGGTGAAAAACATCCGCAGGAGGCCTCAGCACGTGAAACAAGTGAATAGGCATCGACGCAAGCACATGATGAATCAGAGTGAGCTTACCTCCAAAGGAGAGCAAGCGATTCGCCCATCTAGAAATCCGCTCGCGCACCTTCTGAATCATCTCATCAAAGTACGAGATCCGGAGATGACCCAAGTAGATAGGACACCCTAGATAAATAAACGGAAGGTTACGCCTCTGAAAATCAGTGGTCTGCCACGCAATCACATCTCTAGAATGCGAGGCACACGAACTGATATAGAAACTGCTCTTGGCCTGACTAACCAACTGACCAGAGGCAGCCTCATAGTGATGAAGAAAATCCATAACTCGCTGCAAGCTCGACCGGCACCCATTAGCAAGAATAATAATGTCATCAGCAAAAGCCAAATGGGAAACCGAAACCCCAACTCCAGTACTATAAGTCACCCCCGAAAATCGAGCATACAAAGAGTCCAAGCCTCGAGACAGATACTCTGCAGCAATGATGAACAAACAAGGAAAAAGGGGGTCACCCTATCGCAGCCCCCCTGCGACTGGAAAAAGCCCTGACTGACCCCATTCACCATCACAGAAAACCACGGCCCCCAGATAGCCCGCCGAACCAAAGAAATCCAGCCCTCAGAGAACCCAAAAGCCCGCAACATCTGGAGAATGAATGTCCAAGATATCCTGTCATATGCCTTAGTCATATCTAGCTTCAGCACGACGTTCCCACCCCGGGAACCCCTCCCCAAATCATAAACCAACTCCTGAGCCAAAAGTACACTGTTTTGCAACACTCGACCCAGCACAAACCCACTCTGCGTCGGTGATATGATACGCGGCAACAAGGACGATAGACGAGAAACGAGGATCTTCGTCAACACCTTGTTGCTCACGTCACATAAATTGATCGACCGAAAATCTGCCCAAGTCGAAGGTGACTCCTTCTTGGGTAAAAGTACTACCAACGTACTCATGAATCCTCGAGGTATAGGAGAATCCCAGAAGTAATCCTGAACTGCGGCCAGCAAATCTGCTCCCACAATGTCCCAGCAAAATTGATAAAAGCGACTGCAATACCCATCCGGCTCCGGCGCACTATCAAAATCAATAGAGAACACGACCTGTCGCACCTCCTCCAAAGTCGGCATAGCACACAACCCAACGTCATCTACATTAGTCACAATAACTGGAATAGCCGAAAAGTCTGCAATGTCAACCTGACCAACCCCCACAGAGAACAATCCCAGAAAAAAGGAAACTGCCGAAGCACCAATAGCCCTAGGCTCAGTAATCCACTCTGCATCATCACCCCGGATCCGATGGATTGAAAGAATATGTCGCTTCTTCCTCACTGAAGCATGAAAGAAGCGGGTGTTCGAATCTCCCTCTCGAAGCCAGCAAACACGAGACTGCTGTCTCATAAAGGACTCCTCACACTGTAAAGCCTGCTGCAACTTAGCCATGGCCTGATGAAGGGCAGCCCGATCTGAAGGAGACCCTAACTGATCATGTGCCACCTCTCTCCTACTAACCTCGGCCTTGGCCTCCTGAACTCGCTGAAACACATTGTCGAACACTTCTTTGTTCCAAACCTTCAGGGTTTGTTTCAACCAAATAAGCTTCGATTGAAACGAACACATGAAGGATCCAGCTCTGCCGCACAACCTCCAGAAAATCTTTGTGTCTGGTCCAAGTGTGAAGAAACTTGAACCGGCTCGGCCCTCTGCTCTGGCGTTAATCTCCAGAAATCAGTAGTGTTGAATGATCTGAACAAGTCTGATTCAGGTGAGCCACCCGAAATACAGAAAAATAAGAACTCCACTGAGCATTCACCACTACTTTATCCAATCTCCTCCAAGTACGTTCATTCGTCCATGTGAAGGGAGTACCCTCAAACCCAGCATCCTCCAAACCACTGGACATCAAAGCTAGGGAAAAGACATCAATAGCAGACTGAGACTATGTATGACCCCCCCCCCAGATCTCAGAATGGTACTCAACAACGTTGAAATCCCCACCAACCATCCACAGACCATCATGAATGCTCCCAAACTGTGTCAAAGAATCCCACAAACCTTGCCGAACAGAAGCTACGCAACTGGCATACACAAAAGAAACAAAAATTGGATCCGGTAAGGAAGAATGTCGCACCTGGCAGTGAACCACCTGACCATCGTCCTGAAGAACCTCCAACAAAAAAGGGGAAGACCAAAAGACTCAAATCTTCCCCGAAATAGAACAAAAACAGTGCTCCATGTGCAAACGAATCCGAAAAGACTCCAACCGATCCCGGTCAACAAAAGGCTCCAAAATACAGAACATCGATAAGCGGTGTGAGCGGATCAACTTCTTGAGCCTCCTAATCGAAGAGGCCTGACTGATCCCTCTAATGTTCCATATGAGCGTACTAATCATAAAAAAAGAGTGGAAGAATCACACTAAGCGTCCCTCGGCCAGGCCTACCACATCTACCTCATCTGCATGCTCTACCTCCCCTACCAATACGCTGAAATCTACGCAACGGGACCTGCCAACCGGACTGTGAAGCATCATAAGGCACTAAAGCTCCTCCAGGCTGAGAAAGGCCCTCATGCGGATCAGAAAAGGATCCAACATCACCACCCAATGACTCATCAGATGATATATCTCCAGTAGAGTGACTCTGAACCCCATCAGACAATCTAGGGTTGAGAGGAATATCAGTCGAGATGGTACAATCCGTGTGCTGACTAGAAGTCCCAATACCCTTATCTCTACACCTCAAACTAGTATCCTCAGAAACTGACACAACCAGGGGACTCTGAACCCCTCGAAGCTCACGAATAGTCGGGTGAACGGCCGGGGTAGTCACAGGTCCATCACGGACTAACTCAAAAGCTGTGTCAACTGAAGGGTCGGGGCACAAACTCTGCTCCTGCACCACTAGCAGGGATAGTATCCGAACTGACCACACCCACAGGCTCACCCACAGTACGCGGCTGAACAACAATCTGGACAGGAGCAACTGAAGTAGACTCCACAGCGGAAGCAACTATGGCCCTAGGGGAAGGAACAATGGTACCAGCATCTGTCACTCCCCCAGAGGGTACTCTAACCTATTCAGAACTCCTAGAAGGAACAGTAGAGGCTGGGGCTTTCTGAATGGGTGCACCCTCCTGTGGTCTAGTCCTATGCTGGCCATCACCTCAACCCTGCTGTGGCCGGTCTCCACTGACCTCCTCCCGGGGCTGGGAGTGGGTGATGCAGGTCTCCACTGAATGACCTAAATGTCGACACCCAATACAATATTGCGGTACATCCTCGTAAAGCACATCCTGCCAAAATCTGGTATCCTGTCTACCTATCATAATCCTCGGCACCCGTCGCCATGTGACATCATACGCAATCAGCACCCTGGCAACTGAGGGCCGACTCAAACTCATTGTGGCCTGATCAACCCGTAAAGGTGTCCCAATCACCGAGACTATCGAGAATAATGCATCCTGGGAGCGCACAAAGTGGACTGGTAAATATGGGAATGAAACCCAGATAGGAACTATGGGTGACTCCTCGGTACAACGAAACTGCGGAGTGCACTTGAACATGCGCATCTCTCTGCCATAAACCAACCAAGCCTGCTTCACCCAGAGACGGGTGTAATCCTCCTCAAGGTCGCACATCATGAGCACGTGTCGACTATCTAACAAGGAGGCACTAACCTGCCCCCTCGATCCAATCAGTTGCAGGAATCTCCTGATCATTTTCATCGGAGGGCAGCCTCGGGTAAACTTTCCCACCAGGGCCAACTTGAAAGGAGCTGCGAGACTCTCAATCTCCTCGTCAAAAAAGTCCACCGCCGGGGGGGTGGAACCAGGTGGTCGGGTCCAAGAATCATGGGTGGTGTGTACGGCTGGTTTGGGAGCAACAGGTTGTGTTGGTTTTTGGCCGGGTTGGTGTTTAGCTTGTGGAGGTTGGCGAATTGTATTAGTTGTGGGTAGTGGGCCGGATTTGATGGGATGGGCAGTGGCCGTCTGAGTTTGATCTCCGTTGGAGCCGCCCATAGACTTGGCAACGTGATGCAAGTCGCCGGCAGTGGGATGGTGGATAACTCCGCCGGTATAGGTGTATGCGCTGGGAGAAGGAGGGTCAGGCTATGGGTTTAGGTCGGCGGTTGGGTCATCACCGGCAGCCAGATTGGCCATGGGATTCAGTGGGCAGTTGGTTTGTCGGTATGGCAGTGGAATGGGGTGGACAGTTGGTTTGTCGGTGGGATGGGTTTGTCAGGCGGTGAGTGGCTACTAGGTTGGGCAGTGACTGAGTTGGGGCAGTGATGGTGGCTGGGGCAGGTGGTTGCGACGTGGAGGAGGGGCTAGGGTTAGGGTTAGGGTTAGGGTTAATTACATGAAAAATAAGAACTCACCGAATGAAGGCGCAATCCTTTTTCGTGGCAGTGTATTTTTCGGTGGAACGAATCTGGTTTAGGCTGGGCAGTCGGTGGCCTTGGTTCAAAAAGATGATGATGAAGGTTTTTGTCCAGTCGGTGGGGTGTTTGATGAATGGAGTGGCCAACGGTGGAGTATATCGATGTGGCAGTGGAGGTCATGGGGAGGGCAGTGTGTTTGTCGGTGGGGTTGTTAGGTCGGGCCGTGAAAAGGTTGGGGTACTAATGGTGGCCGGTGGCTGAGTGCTGGTGGCTGAGGTTTGCGACGTGGAGCCGCCAAAAACCCTAAGAGCTACCTCCAAAGTTGATTCATTACGTGATTGACTAATGATATTCTTGATTCTCCAGCCTATCTCCCTTGGTCTAAAATTGCTCGTCTGAAGCAGTAACTAAATATGCTTTTATTTAATTTTTAACGAAACAGTAGCTTAATCTTATAAATAGCTTGGTGGTTTGACGAATGCAAGAGCTACATCTTCACACTTAGATAGAGAAAGATGTACTATAGAATATAGTCAAGATTTACGCTGTAAATGAGGATGCATGACGTTCACATTACTACACATAGAATAATTTCTAGAAAAGGGTGAATCTGGCATTTAAATTTTTTTTAAGAAATCCAAGTGGGTTAAACCTATAGAATAATTTGTTGGAGGATAGAATTAACATCTAATTAAAATATAATAAAGATGATTTTTCAAGTTTTTGGGGGTTCTTGCGCCCTAGCCCGTCTCCCCTATATCCATCATTGCCTAGGGTGTTAACTTGTGTTGATGATTACATTTGCATCCGTATATACTAGCGGCACCTCGTACGATGCACCATATTTTCAATCTCTTCCATCACATGTGGAATTATAGGGATCATGTATAAAAAAGATTAGGGAGTGCCTAACTTCACAACCCTTGTGAGGATAACAAAAGAAAACAGAAGCTAGAGGAAAATTATCCTTGATAGCAAGTCAAGGCATAATAAACCCAAAAAACCAAAGGCGTTAGAAGCTTTGGGGATCTCTTAATGTCCAGGCAAGAGCTAAGGAGTTGCCATGCACTGATTATGCTTTGATTCCTTGAGGAATTCTTGAGAGATATTGCCCTATCGCTGATGGTTTGAACAATTAAGCTCAGGAGGAGTGTGGAGTTCTTGGGTTTGTAACCATGAAACCTTGCATTTCTCTCCTTCCAAATGTAGTAAACAGCAACTATCAGACATAGCTTTTGGAAGATCCTATGCATAGAATAGCCTCTTCATGATGGAGCAACATGATGCAAGTGATAGAGTAGTATATTAAAAGCTTGCTTTTTTGCAGTGAAACAGGTTTTATTAATTAATAAAAGTTTGTTCTTTCCATTTTATTGAGAATCTGTATGGACAAAATGTTTGCATTATATTTAATATATAGTATGCATGTGTGTCTTATATTTTACATTGTAGATAATCTGGTATGTAAAGTTCGGGTTATACACAGGCGACCAGATTATCGGATCCTTATATAGTATGAGTAAATATTTACAATCCTAGATGGAATTGGACACACCATTGGTATGATTGTAGAGTAATATTTTGGCATAGTTTGTCTTGATTTTAGGAGACTGTTTGATATCTCGGATTATTGCACTAATACACTTTGTGTATTGAACAGATCCATGTGCCATCTGAAAATCCCAATAGCTCAATAATTTGATTCCTGACTTGATTAGGAATAACAACCATATATACATTACTTTTGGATTGGTTCACTTGCAGCCCAGAAACACAATGAAAACTATCCAAAGCATTCTTCGTCATATCCATAGATTTCAAGTCTCCATGACATAACAACATTAAATCTCAGCAAAAATAAGATGAGATAATTTGAGCTTCCTGAACCTCCAATGAAACTTAAACTCCCTATTGAGATTGATTTGCTGGTTAATGAAGGCAGTAAGGACCTCCATAGCCATGACAAATAAATAAGAGGATAAGAGGTCACATTGTCTTAAGCCTCTTGAACTTGGAAAGAATCATGCAAGTTCCCCAATAACATTGATGGAGAATCTGGGGGAAGTAACACATTGCTTGATCCACCTCCTCATCATTTCAGGAATCCTAAATGATGCAAGGATACCCATAATGAAGTTCCAACGGTATCATAAGCTTTTTTTATATCAACTTTTATAGAACACTTGGGCGGTTCACTTTGCTTGTTACCCCCTGAGGAGTTCTTGGGATAGTAGAATATTGTCTCCAATCTTCCTACCTGCTATGAAGGCATTCTGGTTGGAGCAGATTATGTCAGGAAGTATTTCTTTGATTCTATTGGCCATGATCTTTGATATAACCTTGTATATAACATTACAACAAGTTTTTTCAGTGCTGTCAGTCCACAAGCAAAAGATCAGATCAAAATGCTATGGGGATTTGATGAAGAGAAATTACCAATCAAACACCTTGGGATCCCCCTTATTTCCTCCAGACTCAGAGTTCAACAATGTGCTCCTCTTATTGAAAAAATTACCTCTAAGGTAAAGTCTTGGACTAATAGGTTTTTGTCCTATGCAGGTAGGCTGCAATTCATCAAATCTGTCCTTAGTAGTTCCCATATTTATTGGGCAAGCCACATGATCATTCCAGTGCAAGTGCTCGAGAAAATTGACTAAGTCTTGAGATCTTTTCTATGGAAGGGTTCTGAATTAAGTAAGTAAGGTGCTAAAGTTGCTTGGGTGGAAGTTTGTCAACCTAAAGAAGAAAGAGGACTTGGAATCAAACATCTCAGGACTTGGAACTCAGCTTTGATGTTCAAACGTATATGGAAACTCTTTAATGACAAAGAAAACCTATGGTCAAAATGGGTACACTCTTACCACTTGAGAGGTAGAAGCTTTTGGAAAATCAAGGCCACATAAGTAAGCTCTTGGAACTGGCAGAATCTATTGAAACTGAGAGAGTCATTTAGGCCACATATGGTTCACATTATTGGCAATGGGGCTCAGACTAGTTTATGGCAAGACAATTGGCATCCTAGTGGACCCCTCTTGCTCAATTGGAGTCAAAGTATTGTGCAGCACTCCAGGCTTCTTGAAGAAGCAAAGGTCAGTGATATAGTCGACAACAAGCAATGGAAGTGGCCAAACATCACGTCCCCTGACATTCAGGTTATTTCCAATGTTATGCCAGCTTATTCTCCTGATCAAGCAAGAGAAGATAGAGTGAAATGAAGACTAAATGCAACTAGTATTTTCACCTCCAAATTTGCATGGGAATCCCTAAGAAATCGTGGCCACATGTTCCTTGGCATAAGATTGTGTGGTTTAGAAACTCAGTGCCTAAAATGCGTTTCATTTTGTGGCTTGCAATCAAACATAGATTAGCTACAAAGGATAGATTGGTGGTTTATGCTGGTCAAATCAACATTGATTGTATATTATGCAGGGAGTTTGGAGAATCACATGAGCACTTGTTCTTTGAATGCAAATACTCTAAGAGCTTATGGGATAGAATGTTGATGATTAGTTGGAAACTCTGGCAAGCAAGACCATGGCCTGAACTAATTGAGTGGATCTCAGAAAACTGGAAAGGAAAGACCATGCTTACTGTTATTATTAAACTAGTCTTTCCATAACTATGTACAGTATTTGGCGAGAGAGGAATAACAGGATTTTTACCAACCAGTTCATGGATGTTAATTTTTTACTTAGGAGTATGAGGTTAACTATGAGAGATAGGCTGGCTTCTACAAAGTTCCAAAACTCTCCTCAGAACCAGCACCTGGCACAAGTCTGGAGCCTTCCAAATGACTGCCTTATTCCAACTTAGATGGCTTCGTGCTGCAAATGGCAAGTTCTCCTTCTCATCAGAATGGCAACAAACTTCTAGCCCAAGGGTCCCATGGCACAAGTTGTTAAAGTGTTCATGTGTTCAACTAGTGGTTACTGGGATGCTCAATTGTTTATAGTTTCTTTTGCTTATAATAGGTAGTGCCTATTGTGTGTTTTTGTAAAGGCACTTTTCTTTTCTATAAAGCTGCCTTTTGGATCAATATAATTTTTTACCTTTCGAAAAGAAAAAAAAAACATTACAACAAGAGATAGGTCTAAAGTCTCCCATGGTGGAAGGATTGGGGGATTTTGGTACCACAACAATGATGGATTGTTCTGTTTCTTCTATTTATCATAGATCTAAACAAGAATGTAGTGTTTATGTCCCCTTCCTTGAGCCAGAGAACACTTGATTTTTGCTTGTAAAAGATTTCCTCATTGTGTGTAGCTTCAGCATATTCAATTAGCAGTTGTTTTTCCTCTCGTCTCTTTGCACTATCCAAAGGATTCAAGTCCAACAGTCTTTGGCAAAATTCTAAGGCTGCCTTCTTTTGCTTGGCCCTTATGGAGACCTCCCCTAGATCCTTATTCTTGTCTTTAAAAACATTCTTGAGTTTCTTGAGCTTGTAGGATAACTTATATTGTAGTGAACCTTGCACCTCCTCCACCCAGACAGCTCCAACAATTTCCAAGAAATACTCTTATTTGCCAAAAAATTATAGAACTTGATTGGGTAGTTTTTCCTTCTAATAGATCATCCAACCCTAACAAGTGTAGGGCTATGATCAAATACTCCTGCATGTAAAAATTGAGCTGCTGCATTCTCAAATTTTTGAATCCAATCACCATTGACAAGGACTTTGTCCAGTTTTCTAGCAGTGCAAGCTTCCCCATTACTTCTGTTAGTCCATGTGACGAAAATCCCAGAATATCTTAGGTCAGTAAGTTCAGCCTCTTGGATGCATGTTTTAAAATCCTCCATTGCTTTGCACTATCTACTTACCCCTCTTTTGTTTTCTTGGTTGTTCCTTATAGTATTGAAATCTCCCATGAGGACCCATGGGCTGCCCTTGACCATAATAGACTGTGTTACCAAGTTGCTCCAGAGACTTCTCCTATCTACTTGATCATTGGAAGCATTGGTAATGGAAAGATGCAATCTTGCTTTGCTCTCAAGGTGTTGAACATCAAAATGTATCACCTGATCAGTTTCAGAGAGTTTGTTGACTTGCAAAGAAATAGGATTCCACCCCACCCAAATCCTACCCAGCTCCTGAAAACATTTCTTCTGGTAGTCTCTTGATTAACACTCCTTACTCTTGTTTCAATAATGCCCAAAAGATCCAGCTACTCCTCAAAAATTAGTTTCCTCACCTCCCCCTATCTAGAGGGTTTATTGAGACTCCTAACATTCCAGCTAGCAAATTTTAACATATTAAGGAGATGAAATGATCATTTCCTGAGCCTAAGCTGATCATTGCTGAAATTATCTCCTTCGTGAACATAGGCCTTCATAGCTGAATCACCTAATATTTTATGTTCTCTCTCTCTCTCTCTCTCTACTAAATGTACTAGAACTGTTATTATAAATTCATACTATAAGCTTTTGTCTCCAAACTCCATAACCTTGCAAGTAATTTTTTGAGGTTGTCGATATTTAAATATTAGAATTACACATCATACGTCAATTGTTCTTCCATCACTGTGAAAACCATACATGTGGCTGTGATATATTTTTTGACCTATGAATTTATTTATGCTCCTTCCAAGATTGGTCCCTCTGGAATTTTTTTTTTTTGGTCAGACCATCCGGTATCCGAAAGTCACTTTGGACTCCGACTAATCCGGATTCGAGCCAGGTAGGACCACAAGGGCGGCAAAGCTCTCCCTACCGAGCGCAGCTGCGTTCCCAAGACTCGAACTCGAGATCTTGGTTAAGCTAGAACAGTCACTTACCAACTGATCTAACGCTCGTTGGTGTCCCTCTGGAATTTTTGTTATACTGTAAAATACCTTTTCAAATAGCTTAGCATCCATTAACCAAACAAGTTTTGCACAACTGGAATTTTCGGAGTTTGTATTGTAACCATAAGTCCAAAATGGCGCGTCATTTTAAATTGCTTTTGCTCATAATTTTTTTCTTTTTGTAGAAAACATGGTCAATCCCATTGGCTTTTCAAAAACTTTCTACTCGTTTTAATTTTTCCTGAATGAAATAGTGAAACTAGGGCTAAAATTTTATAATGTGATCCATAAACATAGCACGAAAACGAGTTTAGTCTTAGTAGTTTCAAGTCACAGCTGAGTTGACCCACCAAACCCATTTTGTCAATAGGTGATATATAAAACACGAACTCAAGTCTACTCGATATATATAATTAAACCCTGACAATTACAAATGGACACATTGAACTAATTCCAAAACAAGATAGCTTAAGGCACGACACATAGCCGACACAACACAGCCCATTTACAAAATAAGTGAACCCATTTGGTAAAGCTGCGTGATAATATAAGTTCTCATCATGCCACAGTGTTAATGGGGTGGTGCTTCTATCCTTCAATCTTACCACCTATAAAAGGAAAAACATAAGGGTTTATATTGTAACCAATTTATGAGACTTGATAGTGAGTTGAATGGTTCATTTTATAAGGTTCATCTATGGTAGGAGTAA
This sequence comes from Ilex aquifolium, assembly GCA_951799425.1. NCBI lineage: Eukaryota > Viridiplantae > Streptophyta > Magnoliopsida > Aquifoliales > Aquifoliaceae > Ilex > Ilex aquifolium. Next base: position 24,206,170 of record OX637401.1, read on the forward strand.
TCTTATATTTACTACTGTTTCAAATGGAAAAATATGATGTGCTAGTCAATGCTGGAGTAATATTTTCTTTAATTGGGCTATAACTAGAGTTTGCAACTATTACCATAATCCTCTGATTCAATACAAATTGGTGAACAAAGCTAATTTCTTCTCCTGTTTTGGTAAGTAATTGACACAAAGTTTCTTGTATAAGAGCATCTTCAAGGGGTCAAGGGTCTAGTTGTGTTATATTTGTCAGCTAAAGAGTCAAACCATAAAATTTTATTCCAATGGACTAGCTATTGGGTTAACTAATGACTCTTTACGTTTAGAGAGCCTCTTTGACTAGCTATTTTATATTTGAAGAGTCAAATCACTCTTTTTGCACTCCAATGAGCTATCTATTTTCCATTTTGATGATGTGTCAAGCTATGCAATATTTTTGACTTAAAATATTAATAGTTAATTAAAATAGAGAGCATAGTTGGAGTAATTTTGTAAAAGTGACTCTTAAAAATAAAGAATGTAATATTTTAATATATTTTGACTAGTTACGTTAAAAAACACCCTTGGAAATGTTTAAGGCTAGTCTTGATAGATAATGACAGAGTCGGCTCATTTGACATTTTTGGTAAATGGGTACATGATGTAGAACAAGAATTACGGATTTCTATATATTTATTTTTATTTTAGGTTTTTTTTATTTAGTTGGAATAAAGGTTTAGTTAGGAATATTCTAGAGCAATTACACATAGAATTATAGTGTTTTTCATGCTCTTTTGTTCCACTGCGTCAGTACACCAACTCGACTAAACTAGATACAAATTCAACTACCCACAATATATATTTGATACGATATTAACCCAAAGATGTGATGAAGCATGAAGAGGAAATTTGGATTAGACAATAGAAACTATAGTATGTTTATTATCGTAATAATACCAGATTACAGCTTTCAAGAGTCTTGTTGATTCCTAAAAATATACAGACAATTAGAATTGAAAAAGAAAAGTCCCTGAATTTTAGTCAAAATAATCGAAAGTTGTTAAAAATGTTTTTACCACAATATGAATAAGAAACTCTAATAATCCTAAATTACTATAAAAACCAAACAAATACGCAATATTACACAAATATTCCAAACAATAGGATAAAAATAGAAAAATGCCTAAAAACTACCCTAAACATCGTTTTTGGCTTAAAAATGACTGAGTTAAAGGTGTTTTATTCTTGTTCTGATCATCAAGAGCTTTTCAAAATGAAATCTTTTGTAATTTTTTGACATTGTCACAAAAATCATCCTAATTGATGTCGGATCAACGCTGCTATCACTACAAAAAAAAATTTATTTTTTTCAATGATTATTTTCATTACAAAAAACAAAAAACGAAAAAAAAAATCATTGCAAATTATTATTTTTTTTTTTTGACGATTTTAGTTCGCTACGACTTTGTTGTAATAGCCTCGTCGAGGATAACGTTTTGTGACGAAACGTTATTTCGTCGCCAAAGCATACTTTCTGCGACGCAAGATAAATATCGCAAAAATTAAAAATCTGGTCACTAAAATTATATTCTGACGTCGTTGATATCAATAATATTAAATAAGTTAATTAATTTTTTACGACGATATTGAATGCCCCTGGAAGGTGAGATTATGATCCTGGGACCTAATGCATTATCTCATTTTTTAATAGTTTGTGTTTGTCAAATACATTGTTCTTCCATACATTGTCAAGACCCTTTTATGAAGTTAGGAAATCAATATCAACCATAAAACTTGATCAATCCTAATGTTTTTCAAATTACCCAAAAAAAAATTCGTGAGTAAAAGGCAATTTTGTGCAAAAAAATGTCTCTGAATGTCAACTTTTAGTGACGAAATGGCATCGTCATGAAAAAGAAGTATTCGCAACCAAATCAAAGTTTTGCTACTATATTCTTTCCTTGACTACTACAAGAAATCAGACATTTAACCACGAAAATTGTTACACCTAAATGTGTAAAAGTTGTCACTAAATATTTTAGGGGTGAGTTTTTATTGCCAAAACTGTCACCTAATGTGAAGCCAAGGAATTTATTGACGTTTGTTTTTGTAGAAGTTGAATTTTAGCGATGAAAATTGAACTCTTGACGACGAGGTTTTTCATCACTAAAAATTATCGTTTCTTGTACCAATCTCTGAATTCAGAGTCAACTTATTTATAGACAGCAAACACAATAGCTAATAACAGAATATTCATATTCTCACTTATTCAGTTTTATGAGCCAAACCCCACAAGAAGCATGGCTCTTAGTGAGCTATCCATCAAAGCCGAAATGCATGTTTAGGTGGAAACAAAACGAAATTTTCGTCATGGTTTTTCCCAAGTATATCGTTTTACATAATCTGAGGTATCACTACCACTGAAGTAGAAACCATCCTCTGTCGCTTTCCAATAGCAATTTGCACTTGGTAGGCACCAAACGCCTTCATTGACTGCCTGAAAAACATCGAAGCTTCTGGTCCTTGTATCCCATCTAAACCTGCAAAAAAACAAAGTAGTTTTCCAAAAATTGATCTTGAAACGCCAATTGAATTCCTGGCCTGTATAAAGGTTATGCACCCCAAGATCGTCGTCTTTGGACTGGCATCGAATGATTAGTGGGTGTGTGCTGTTCTTAAAGGCATTGATGACATGAACGTTGTACGTTTGGTCAATCGGCTGTGCCAACGTCGATTGGAAAAGTATGTAACAGGTTAGGACAAGAAATGCAAAAGAGTGGCCGGAAGTACTCATCATGTCTTATGTTCCGTTTGGTAGGAAGGATGGAAAGTAAGAAGGATGGAAAGTAGGAGGGATACATTTTCCATCATTCAAGGAAATAAAGTAAGAATGATACACTTTCTTTCCTTTGTGTTTGGTTAGATGGATGGAAAATAAAAATTACTATTTTTTTTTTTTTTTTGCGCTGGCTAAGATTAGGAGTGACAATCGAGTCGTGTCGTGTCAGATTCGTGTTGAGTCATTACGGATTTATGTCGAACATTAGTTAAACCTAACTCAATTCATGTAACTAAGTGTGTCGTGTCGAGTTGCGAGTTGACCTATTTATTTTTTTTATTTTTTATTTTTTATTTTTATATATATATATAAATAAATTAATGTATATATAATATATGTATATATTAAAATATATATAGATAAATAAGATACATCTCAACACAAATAATTAACTTTTCATCCACTTTCCTTTCGATTTTGGAGGGATTGATTTTGGTGAGTTGGAAGGAAAGTTAATCCATCCACTTTTCAATCCTTCCTACTTTCTTTCCTTACCAAACATGATGTTTTATCTATCCCTCCCATTTTCCATCCTTCCAACTTTTCATCCTTCCATTTTTCCATCGTACCAAACAGGCCATTAATGTTGATGGGTTTTCTTGGTTTGGTTCCTACAATCTTGCCCCTTAAATAAGCCACACAAAAAGTGTTTATATGGTAGGTCATTTATGAGAGTCGGTACTTAGTTGAATAGTTTCTTGTATAAGGTCCATCTATGGGAGGAATAATCTTTTCTTTACCTAGGTGCATGCTATCAATGTAGGAGCAATCTTTTCCTTACCTTGGTTAGGTTTGGCAATGGGTTGTGTTGTGTCCAAATTAATCTAATCTACAAACAATCCATTTATTAAGCTGGTATGGTGGGAAAATATGATTATGACTCAAACTCGTTAAGATTAAACTCATATTGGACACTAATTTCATGTCGGATGGGTTAATTGTGTTGATAATTATTATATCGTATTCATATTGAGTCTGGATCAACACAAGTAAACCATTTATTTAAGAAAAAATTATATTGACAACCCTGTAGATTAATCTAATTACAGAGACACCCCTCAATTTTTTGAAATTAGACTAACACCCCTTACTATTTACCTACTCATTTCACAAAGTACCCTTATGGTTAGCATTGTAATTGGCAATGTCAAAAAAGTAATTATATCATCAACTTTTTATACTTTAATACCCATATTATCCCTGGAGAAAATTAGTCTAACTTGTTTATTTTTGTGTCGTATTCGTGTTCGTATTCGTGTTTTTTTTTATAACGTGGAACCTCTCCAATGTAGAGCCACTTTGGACCCATTCCTGCGAGAGTAACTCTCTATACCTACAATCACCCGCAAATCACAGGTATCGGTAAGTCCGAGAGAAACTAGCGCGAGTCAAACTCCTGACGTCCGGGTCTATGATTCGTCCGTGTCAATTTCGTGTTGTTCGTGTTAACATACAAACGAGAAGATAGATAAAGTTTGACACAATTAAATAAACGGGTTAATTGTGTCAATTTTAGGTTTGACAGGTTGAATCCGAAAATGACTCATTTATTAGTATTTAAATATATGAGAGGATGATAAGTAAAAAATGATATATGATAAGGGTAATTATAAAAAATCGTATTTTTTATTATATTTGTTAAGAGAAAAGACCTGATAGAAGGTGTCAGTGTAATTTTAGATAACTAAGGGGTGTCTTGTAATTAGACTAATCTATAGGAGATGTCAGTATAATTTACCCTTTATTTAACAGGGTTGGTAGATCAATCCGTAGTGTGATGTTACTGATCGTGCAAACACCATGAATGAGTTTAAAATATGGTGTATTGCACTTATAATTGCAAATAGTTAAACATGGTCTGTAATCATTGAAGGAATAATCTTGGTGAATTGATAAATTTCAGCTTTGCCGTAGTCTTTAATCTCTAACCAAAGATATTGGTCAGAGGGTAACTCTCAGGTATTGAGAACATTGGAATAAAACAATTGTTTAACCATTGCAGATTATGGTAATTCAAAGGGAGGATTTACATTCCATTATTATACCATCACGTGATGTTCAACGGTAATTTGATTAATCTATGTCATGTTTACGTGTTCGAATCCCACTATTATCTTGTTTTTATAATACTTATATGTGTTTTGTCCAAAATATGATCCATAAAAAAGGGATGTGTTTATCTATAAAAAAACAAGATGTGTTGGAACATGTATATGTCCTATTTAATTTGCGTCTCAAAAAACAGTATTCGAAAATAATTTTTGGGAAGAGTTTTAAAAAACTATTTTTAGTAATTTTTGTGTAGCAGAGCTTGCCTGATTATATAATTTTAAAAACAATTATATGGAATAGAAAACAGTAAAACTTGTTTGGACAGTAACCTAAAAAATAATAAAAACAAAAATATGGTGTTAGTGGAAGTGTGGTGGTGGTGGTGTGGTGGACATTGTGGTGGTGGGAGTGTGGTGGTGGTGTTGATGGAAGTGTGGTGATGGTGGACGCGTAGTGGTGATAGTGGTAGCAGGGCGGGCCCTAAGGCAAGGTCATTGAAGTGGCCACCTAGGCCCCCACCATTATAAGGTTCCCGAGTATCAAATAAATGCTCATAATATTTAACATATAAAAAGCTCATTGAAGAGATGTGAAATTAATTCTTAAAACAACTTAGAAAATGAGTCATTTATTCCATTAAAGTCAAAGGAACTTTTTATTTTATTAGGAAGTATTTTTTTTTTTTAATTTCGGATATGTCAACTAAAAATAACGAGTCTTGATATAAAGAGCGTAAAAAAAAAAGATGTAAAAATAGAAAAGACCTAATAAATCAAATTTTATATTAAATTGTTAAGGGCCCATTTTTAAATCTTGCCTAGGGCCCCGATTCATGTCGGGTCTGCCCTGGGTGGTGGTGGAAGTGTGGTAGATGTCGTGGTGGTATTGGTGGTGGAAGTATTGTGGCGGTGGTGATGGTGGTGGTATTTTCTAAATTATGAAAAAGTTGTTTTCAAAAACATAAAAAATAACTCTAACTTGTTCTCTAAATTCACCCAATTTTGTTCTCAGTTTTCAAAAAATAAAAACAAAAAACAATAGGCCAAATAATTTTTCTCACAGAAACTGTTTCCGGACCATAAAACAGTTTCTGAGATGCAAAAACCAAGCAGAGCCATAATACTTGTGTTATTGCCCTCTCCTGTCTACCCTAAATCCATCATTGTGTAGGTAATTATAGGGAGCTAAGTTGTGTTTACGATTACAATTGTATTCTCATATGTAATGATTCAATTAAGGTACAAGTTACTGAAATTGTCTCCTCCATGAACATAGGCCTGCTCAGATGAATCACATAGAATCTATGTTCTCTTTACCACATTCTCATCAATTCACAATGTTTGCATATATCTCCAGTTTACTTCATATAGGCGTAGCCTCGACGATTTTAAGCCATCATTAGGATGACACACCTGACCCATACAGTGGATAGGTTGATGTGAATCGATTTTTATATAGCACGAATTCGACTATACTCTATATGAACCCAGCTATGTGTTGAATAAAAGCTCTGGGGTTGTCACTCTGATGAAAAATTTGATTACAGAGACTGCACTACAACACTGAAAATTGCTTCAAGTTGTGTATACTAGAATACTTTTCTAAAAATAATATTTGTCTTCACCAGTTATTTAGAAAGGTGTGCACCAAAAATTTTGCAAATCGGTTCTCAGGATACAGTGAAGTTTTTCAAACCTGCTTGTATATTGTACTTATGAAGACAATACCCAAATTCCTTTTTTAGTATTCGAACTTGGCCGAAACTAAAATACTAGATTGAATAGAAAAGAATAGATGTATGTGAATTTAGAAGAATGGAGAGAAAGAAGAATGAGAAAACAATTCTAGTAGGAAGTATAGAATTACATAAGTATGGTATGCTAATCAATGTAGGAGAATATGGGTAATCCAAATTATAACTTAATTTATTAATGTAAAACAACCAATAAGTCTACTTTCCGTTACAAAAACCTGGTAGTCTAAGTTTGATAAGTTTGGTTACGATGTCGTTCTTAAGTTCTTACTAAATTTTTATTTACTTTAAATTAGTAAGTTGAATGACTGTACTTTTTTCGGAAAGTAATTGAATGACTGTACTTACCGGAAAAAAAAAATGAATGCATGTCAGAGATTTATATGATCTATTTGTCAAATTATCGAAATCCATTAATTTTTTAGTTGAACTTGAAAAATAATTTCTATCTTTTTAAAAATCAACTTGTTTTCGGTTAAACATCATACTATGCTATAATCCAAATGATTCTCCCAACTCTCTAACAAAAGTTTTTCCGAAACCAAGTCATGTGAGTGACCATATATATGCAAAGATTTATTTATACATTTTGAATTTCATGTTTTTCATAAAACACTAATGTTATTGGGACATAATTTAGAGACATAATTTGGGGATTTAATGCATTATGACCCTTGAATTGATAGTGTTGGGGCCCAGTGATAATTTAATGTTGGGACCTACTAATAATCTAATGACCACAATCATTAAGTTTCTAAATTATGTCCTCAAATTATATCTCAATAGCATTGTTGTTTCATAAAATGTTGAAGTTTTGTTCTATTGATCCCATATTATGTTGCATGGTGTCACTACAAGAAAAAGGGGTTGTTGTTTCGGCGTAATGCCGAAGCAAAGAATGGGTTTTTGCTTCGGTTAAGAAAGCTGAAGCAAAAGATAGAACATTTGCTTTGGAGTTATTTGCTTCGGCCTAATGCCGAAGCAAAAATGTATTTTTCTTTCTGTTAGGAAAGTTGAAGCAAAAAATATTTACTTCAGCTTAATGAAGAAGCAAAAAATGGGCTTTTTGCTTCGGTTAGGAAAGCTGAAGTGAAAAGTGGAATATTTGCTTTGGAGTAATTTACTTCGGTCTAATATTGAAGCAAAAAATGGATTTTTGCTTCAGTTAGGAAAGCTGAAGCAAAAAATGAATTATTTGCATCGGCATTAAGTATGTTTTAAAAACAAGATGACGTAATTTCTCACCTTAAATCCCTATTTCCCCAAATTCATTCTCCCCTAAGGCCATCTCCACTCCTTACTTCTTAGAATTGGAGGTGTTTATTGAAATCAGAGAAGTTATTATACCCCTGGTACTGCACATAATTGGAAATGGTGGAAAAAACAAGCCAGGGGAGGCGAAAAAAGGAATGAACAAAGAAGGGAAGACTGATAGAGCTCTGCCTAAGTCCAACTTCGACCAAAGTAACACACCTTTAAGTCGTTTTTCAATAGATTGTTCAAATAATTTCAAGTCCTGCCATCACAAAGGGAGGTGTGAAGATACAACAATGTCATCACCAAATCAGAAATCAAAAAACACATCACCTCTATCTTCGTCTTATCAAATCAACCGAGAATTAGAAGATTGTACACGTGGAAGTACGCCAAAAAGAATTAGCATTACACTTTGCACTCACAACTCAAAGAATTAACGACTGTTATTTGACAAAAAATTGGTGTTCGTTGATACACAAAATTTGCCGTTACAAAAATCTATTGATCATTGTCATAATGTACAAAGTAAATGGGAAGTTCCATCACATAATATTATCAACATATATAACTTGCTTAATATTTTTAAAAATTATGATTCCCCTTAGGTTTTCAAAAAACTCTATATAGGACATTTGACTCATTATTCAAGAAATTATGCTTCCCCTTAGGTTTTCATTTCTTCTCTACTGAAACCTTCGGTTTCCTTAGAAATTGAAATGACTCAGTGATTGAATATCGAAATTTCAATATTTCAAAATGTTTTAACCAATGTGTCGGCCAATTTTTAGGAATCAAAGTTTTAAAATTTTTCCCTATTTCCAAAATGTTCTTGAAATATTTTCTAAAACGTTCCCATTTGTTGCTATGCACCGAAATTTGCTTGGAACTTAACTCCATACAACTTGATCCATTCAATATTCTTCCCAATATTTGAAATAATGCCAACTTATATTATTTGTCAATCAAAAACATATGATATCCAGTTAATCCACTTATTCATTTTATAGGACAAACCCTACAAGGAGCATGGCCCACATTGTAGGTCTTACCAACTATATTTTTTAACATAATTATTTGTATCACTCCCGCTGAAGTAGATACCATCCTCTTGCGCTTTCCAATAGCAATTTCCAGAAGGCAGACAACTACCGACTTCACCATTTTCTTCAAATACTTTGAAACTTTTGTCGAATTGACTCCATCTCATACGGCAAAAGAACAGAGTAGTTCCCCAAATATTGGCCTCGAAATGCCAATGGAAATCGTCGCCCACATTAAGGGCGTGCACACCAAGATCGTCGTTTTTTGACTGGCAACGAATGATCAATGGGTTTGTGTTGCTTTGGAAGCCATTGATGACATGAACCGTATAGCCTATTTTATCAGTACCAACTGAATTTGGCTGTGCCAATGTTGGTTTGCATATCAAGTAAAATGCAAGGGCAATAAAGAGGAGCGAGCGACCGGATGTAATAACACCCATCATGCCTAATGTAAATGATGTTCCTGTTTATTTTCTTCAATATGACTTATATATATAGGCCAAAGAGAAGGGTTTATATGGTAGGCTATTCATTAGACTTGATACTTGCTTCAATGGTTTATTGAATAAGCTCAATCTATGGTAGGAATAATATTTTCTTTACCTGGATTACATAAGTATGGTATGCTAATCAGTGTAGGAGAATATGGGTAATCCAAATTATAACTTAATTTATTAATGTAAAACAACCAATAAGTCTACTTTCCGTTACAAAAACCTGGTAGTCTAAGACAAGTATGCACTTTTACCCTTCCTCATCGAAGCATTGGGTAAGATGTTGTTCTTATGTTCTTAGTAAATTTTTAATTACTTTTGAATGCCTGCCAGAGATATATATGATCTATATGTCAAATTATCTAAATCCACTAATTTCTTAGTTGAATTTGAAACTTGGTTTGGTTATATCATAATTGATCATTGAAACTTACAGTGACTTCGAGGGAAAGACTCTAAAGCCAAGTCAATACCGGAATCTTAAACGTATAATTCAATCACTTCTGGTAAAAAAACTGATAAGAAAAGACGGCAATGGTTATTTCCTAAATCTAGGAGAGAACATCGCGAAAGCTAAAGGCTGCTTGGGGTAGGAACGTTACGAAATTATTTTTAAAAATCAACTTGTTTTCGGTTAAACATCATACAAGGCTACAATCCAAATTATTCTTCCAACTCTCTAACAAAAGTTTTTTTTTTTTTTTGGGTAGTTAAACCAATTGTATAAATCTCCAAAAAGTGGTCATGAGGTTGGAGTACAATCTTGTCTGCTTCATTTGCAGAACATGAAAACATGTAAAGCAAAAGATGAGAAAACTGAGCAGGTGCTGGAAAAGTACCTCCCATAGATTTCATCCTATCCTATAAGAACAGACAATGATCTATATCATATACAAAAACAAGAGTTGGGCAGTTGCCATGCCTGAGCAATCTATCTATTGGTTACGTTGTTTTTCAGCTTCAATGACATTAGTCTATTTCGTACCATGTTGATAATCATTGCTTGAATTGCCATGGGACCTCTATACTCATTGCTGAAAATTCTTTGATTTCTTTCTCTCCATGAAGTATAAACTGCAGCTGCTAGACACAATTTCTTGATCACTTTTGATAGGCTTCTGCCCTTCCAATCAGTAGATGGATGCAGGATGAATCCATTCCATGGCACCTGTTGCCAAGGGAGGTTGCACTTGCCAAGAACATAACTCTAGACCCTCTCTGAAAGTGAGCATGTAAAGAATAGATGGGAGTGAGACTCCATTGCTAACCTGCATAATACACATTGAAGTCCAATGTTTTGTGCATAAGTTTGCATTCTATCTTTAGTTGAAAACCTGCCTTTAATAGCCAAGCAAAGTATGAAGCTGGTTCTTGTTATGCATTGGCTGAACCATAAGAGGTTGTACCAAGGAACCTCAGGCCGCCTAGGCCTTAGAATCTCCATTGCAGATGAAGTAGAATATACCCCACTGCAATTTGGTAGCCATTTTACTTTGTCCTTCACCTCTGATCTAGGAGAGTATTGGGGCATTGAAGCTTCAATCTCCATTAATTCTCTGTTATTTCTTGCATTTGAATAAGGCCACCCCCATTGATTTCCTTGTATTATTGCAGAGACTTTAGCATCACTAGTCAAATCAGAGTCATAAATTACTCTAAGAGAGCACCTGAGACTTAAAGGGTCAGCAGGGTGGCAGTTATCAAAACATAAAGTAGTCTCTCTGCCATCACCTATTATATGAAGAAACAAAGGTCTAGCTACATCTCTTAGCTTTAAGAACTTCCCCCAATTCCATGAGCAAATCTGAGGTATTTTAACTGCCCATATGCTCTTTCCTTCTTGATGGTAATCTCTGATCCACCTAGACCATATGTTGTTCTCATCAATGATTAGAAACCACAGGTGTCTAAGCATGAGAGCCTTGTTCCAAGCTTTTAAATCTTTGATTCCTAAGCCCCCTTCCTTCTTAGGTAAGCAAATATCTGTCCATGCTACTTTGGCTCTAGCGTTCTTGAGGGTTGTTCCAGTCCAAAGGAATGATATAAGCTTTTGTTCAATGATATTTAGGACCTTTTTTGATAGGATAAGATGGTTGGCCCAGTACACATGGATACTGCAAAGAATTGATTGAATGACCTGAAGTCTTCCAGCAAATGAGAGACATCTATTGGTCCATGATTTTATCCTTGAATCCACCTTTTCCACTAGAGCTGCACAATCATTGATTTTCAGTTTTGTTGTGATTATTGGAATGCCCAATTGTCTTATGGATATACTACCATGTGGATAGCCAGAGCAGTCCATTATCTGTTGCTTCTGATTCTCAACAACACCAGAAAGGAAGATATTGCTTTTCTCATGATTAGCTTTTAGGCCTGAGAAGGACTGGAATGTATCCATGACAGTTTTCAGCACTTTAGCAGAAGTTAAGTCACCATGGGACAACATTATAAGATCATCTGCAAAACATAACTGAAAAATTCTTTGCTTGCTGCATTTCTAGTGGAATTTAAACCCTTGATTCATGTGTATTTCCTTCTCCAAGATCCTATTGAGAACCTCCATGCAGATTACAAAGAGATATGGGGACATGGGATCCCCTTGTCTCAATCCTCTTCAACTAGGAAAATAACCAACCAACTCCCCATTCACACTTAAAGAAAACCTTGGAGTTGTTATGCGGGCCTTAATCCACCTAATCATCATTGGGGGAAAATTAAATGATGCAAGTGTCGCCAACAAAAATCTCCAACTCACCGTATCATATGCCTTCATCAAATATACCTTTACAGCACATTTTGGTGCCGCATCATCCTTATGGTAATTCTTCATAAGCTCATGTACCAAGAGAATGTTGTCCCCAATTTTTCTTCCTGCCACAAAAGCAGTTTGGAATGGACTGATCAGTTCTCTCAGAATTTCACCTGACATGAAGAATTCTTGGATGCCAAGGTAATGTCATTGCCAATTACAGTCCAAGCTTCTGGAAAAAACAACCATTGAATCCATCAGGCCCAGGGGCCTTATTAGCTTTAACGGAGAGACAAACTTCTCTGACTTCCTCACTTGTAACCTCTCTGCACATCCAATTGGCTTGCTTCATTGTTATACTGCTTTGGATATAGCTACAAGCCTACAAGCTGAATGGATCAACCCAGTATTTGAGTGTTGTTGCCACCAACTCCCTCTTGGAAGTATAGTACTACCTATTCTTTTATCTGAGCAATATCTTGGATAACTGTTCCATCCTTCCTTTCAATGGTAGATATCTTGGATGAGTTCCTATTCCTAGTAATGGACTTGAAAAAATGGGCTGAATTTTTGTCCCTAGACTTGAGCCACTGAATTCTTGATTTCTGCCTTAAAAATTCCTCTTCAATTTTGAGTGCTTTAGAAAATTTCTTGTGCAACTCCTTTTCTTGGTTTCTTAGACCTGGATCCAAGGGGTTACCATTTAACAATCTTTGACAATTGTTCAATGCTTCTCTAGCCTCATTAGTTTTGAGTGTTACATCTCCTATCTGTGTTCTATTCAGGTTTTTAAACTCAGCCTTAAAAAGTCTAAGCTTCTGACAAACTTGATATTGCTTGGTACCTCTAATATTAGATTCCCATACTTGAGCAACCAATTTCAAGAAATCCTCCCCTTCAGCTATGAAGTTGAAGAATTTAAAAGGACTCCTCCTTTTCACAGTCTTTTTCCCCATTCTAACAATTGCTGGGTTGTGATCAGATCATCCTGAGGGAAGAAACTCAGCTAAAGCTTGTAGATTCCATGTCTCATTCACCATCACTCTGCCTAACTTCTTGACTATGCAGCCTTGGGTTCCCCTCAAATTCAGCATTTTGGATGCACTCCTCAAATTCTTCCATGGCCACTGTCCTTTTGTATAATCCCCCAACAATTTCATCCAAGGTTTTGAATCATTCATTCTAGCATGATACTCAATGTTCCTCCATAATCTTCTTCTATCCCTATCATCATTAGCTGCATAAACAAAGGTTACCAAAATATCAAGCTTACTATCTAGGTGGTGTGTAAAACCCCAAAATTTTGAAATATATACCTAACTTAGTTTAGGTTAATTTGGGATATTTTATTTAGAAAGGGATGTTAATGTATTTAATGAATTTGAGGAAGTGTAGGGTTTCTTTAGGGTTTCTTTTATTTTATATACTTATAATGTAGGCAGTCAAAATAGGGCAAGAGAAGTATAAGAGAATACACTGCTATGGTTTTGTTGCTTTAAATCACACTTTTCTATTCATGTTCTCTATCTTTTTATACAATCAGAGAGTCCTAATTCTATACGTTCAGATGTATTGTAGATAACCACAATCACAATTGACAACAATATTTACAACAATAACCAGCTGATCCTAAGATCATGATAAGCATAAAATCTGGTGACAGCTAGGCTTGAGTTGGCACTTGTTTGACTTCTTCAGTTTCCTTGATACGCCCCCGCAAGAACGGGCTACCATCGGATAGGCCGATCTTGTTCCGCAGATAGTCTGTCCGTTGCCTGGAAAGGGGCTTGGTGAGTAAATCTGCAAGTTGGTCAGCAGTGTGTACATGCCTAACAGTGAGAATTTTTTTTTCAACCAAATCTCGCACAAAGTGAATGTCTATTTGAATGTGCTTCATCCTTGAGTGCTGAACAGGATTAAAGCTTAGGTGTGTTGCACCCAGGTTGTCACACAAGAGTGTAGGCGGTTGAGGTAGTGAGAACTTCATTTCTTGGAAGAGGGACAGTAGCCACATGGATTCTGTAGCAGCTGTTGCTAATGCCCTATACTCAGCTTCGGTTGAGGACCGGGCAATGGCACGTTGCTTTTTGGAGCACCATGAAATAGGAGTGTGACCAAGGAAGATGAGATAAGCTGAAGTTGATTTCCGATCATCCCAACTACCAGCCCAATCAGCATCTGAGAAACATGTAAGTGCTGGACTTGATGTTTGTCGAATATTGATGCCATGAAAAATGGTGTTCTTCAAATAACGCAGCAATCTTTTAGTGGCTGTCCAGTGAGTCTGTGTGGGGCAATGCATAAACTGGGAGAGTTTATTCACTGCAAAGCTTATATCTGGGCGAGTTAAGGACAAGTATTGCAATGCTCCAATGACTCTCCGATATTCAGTGCAGTCAACTGATGAAGAACCATCTGCCAGCTTTAAAGAGACTGATGTAGAGAGAGGAGTGGTGACATCTTTAGCTCCATCCATACTTGTTTTAGCTAGTACATCTCGAATATACTTATGCTGAGTGAGAAACAAGCCCTCTTTGGTAGGAATGACCTCAACACCGAGAAAGAAATGTAAGTTCCCCAAATCTTTTAGTGAGAATTTCTGCCCAAGTTGATCAATAATGCTTGCAACAAATGTCGAATTGTTACCAGTGAGAATCAAATCATCAACATAAACCAAGCAATAGGCAAGTATGGAACCATCATGAAACACAAACAGAGAAGAGTCAGATTTAGTATTGATGAAACCAAATTCTAACAGCGCCTGTTTGAGAGCAGAAAACCAGGCACGAGGGGCTTGTTTGAGTCCATATATGGACTTTGTAAGACAGCAAACGTGATTTGGTTGGTCCGGACTCCGAAAACCGGGTGGTTGTTTCATATACACCTTTTCAGTGAGATGCCCATGAAGGAAGGCATTATTGACATCTAATTGCCGTAGAGACCAGCCATACATAACAGCAAGCGTTAAGACAGTGCGAATGGTGACTGGTTTTACTACAGGACTGAATGTCTCTTTATAGTCCAGACCTGGTCTCTGATTGAACCCTTTGGCCACGAGTCTGGCCTTGAATCGATCAATAGAGCCATCAGCATGCCTCTTAATCCGAAACACCCACTTACAGCCAACAATATTACAATCAGTCGGAGGTGGTACTAGTTGCCATGTATTGTGACGCATTAATGCAGTCAATTCAGAGGACATGGCATCACGCCATCTAGAATCAGTGAGTGCTTCAGTAACACTTGTGGGTTCCAAGGAGGGTGGAAGAGGGTGCTTAGTAACTACAAAGGAGTTCTTTGGCTTATAGATATTATTCATGGATCGGGTTGTCATTCGGTGAGGACGGACTGCATTATTTTGAGGGACAGCAGGTGCAGGCATTTCTAATGGAGAAATTTGACTTGAAAGCAAGGAAGGAGAAGAGAGAGTACTTTCCTGGAGAGGAGGCGGTGAAGGGGATGACCCAGTCGCAGACGGCAGTGAGAAAACAGCACCCAATTCCGGAGATTCTGGAATTCCAAGTGGAGCCGGGAGAACTTGCGGCAATGAGATCGGAACAGAGGAGTCTGGGCCGGCTGGGGGATTTGAGATGCTGCTAGGGTTGGATTTTTGAAAAGGGAAATGCCCTTCGTGGAAGATGACATGCCGAGAATGAAAGACCCGGCGGGTTCTGGGCTCAAGGCAAAGATATGCATTTTGGGAGAGAGAGTAACCCACAAAGGCACATGGTTGGGCCTTGGCCTCAAGTTTGTGGTTGTTATAGGGCTTAGTTAATGGATAACATAGGCAACCAAATTGTTTGAGTTTAAGATAATTGGGGATTTGTTTGAACAATTTTTCAAATGGTGATTGATTGTTCAAAGTAGAGGTGGGCATTCTATTTATGAGATAGGCAGCGGTTTGAAACGCATATGGCCAATAAGAAAGAGGCATGTGAGCATCTGTGAGTAATGTGAGACCAGTCTCAACAAGATGACGATGTCGTCGTTCAGACATACCATTTTGTTGTGGGGTTTTTGGAGCGGTGGTGTAATGACTAATCACATGGACGGAAAAATAAGATTTGAGGGCAATATATTCCCCACCATTATCGGAATAAATGCTCTTGATTCTTGTGTTAAACTTATTTTCCACAAGATTTCGGAATTGCGGAAAAATTGTTGCAACCTTGGATTTATGAGTCATAGGATAGAGCCAAATGTATTTGGTATAGTGGTCAACAAAAATAACATAATATTTGGAGCCATCAATGCCAATTTCATGAGAAGGGCCCCAAACATCCGTGTACAATAATTCTATGGGAGCGGTGCTAGTGAGACCATGAGTGTTAAATGGTTGGCAATGAGCTTTATTTTGAGAACATGAAGTACAAAGAGATAAATTGCCATTCTTATTGGTGGGTAAAGAAAAAGCATGAATTAAATGATGGACTAATTTTGTCGATGGATGACCAAGTCTTTTGTGCCATCCATCAGGGGTAGTACGTTCATGAACATAAGCAACAGCATGTTTGGAGGGTGGTGGTAGATGCTCCGGAAATGGGTACACTCCATCTTCACATTCGCCTTTGAGTAGGGTCGCCCCCGTGATCCGATCCTTCACCAAAAAATAAGAAGGATGAAACTCAAGATAAACATTATTATGCTTGGTAAAGTTGTGAACTGAAATAAGATTTTTTTGAATGGTTGGAACACACAGGGTATCACGTAAATGAAAGACACGATTAGACGATGCAATAGATAGGGAACCAATATGAGAGACGGGCAAACCTGAACCATCACCAATTACCACCTCATCAGTACCATCATATTCAGAATTAATGGTCAGATTAGAAAGTTCGGTGGTCATGTTGTGAGATGCCGCCGAGTCAACTAGCCACCTTTGATTTTGTCCTTGAGAGGATGCTGCACAATTTGCGGTGAAGTCAGCGGAGAAAATTTTTCGACAATGTTTGGCTGTATGGCCAATTTGATCACACCATTGACACTTGGGCTTGTATTTCCTCTGGCCCGAATTTGAGGGCCCATTTTTGTGATGCCCAGTGTTGCTGCGAGGCCTATTGGAGGAATACGTAGGGCTTGGTTTATGCTGTCCAGGGGCACCGCCTTGCCGATGAGAAGAATTTGCAGTGGGAACAAATGTTGCTGCAGATTGATTCTCCAGCCGGCGAAGGTAACTCTCATGACCAACAAGAAGATCATGGAGTTCTTCAAAAGTCAGAGAAGTCTCACGAGCACGAATGGGTGCCGCAATTTCTCTAAAGTCAGGACCCAATCCATTGAGAATGTAGAGAGTTAAATCATCATCCGAAACCGGATGATCAATGATGGCGAGTTCGTCGGCAACCACTTTGATTGCGCGAAGAAACTCAGTGACGGTGCGATTTCCTCGGGTGCTCAAGGTCAAGTCTTCCTTGAGTTGCATCGCACGCGTCCGTGATTTTCCTGCATATAAACGGGTAAGTGCTGTCCAAGCTTCATGTGATGTTTTGTAGCCAGCAAGGAGTGGGGTGATAGTGGTTGAGGTGGAGGCAAGAATGGCGTGGAGGATGAGTTTATCTTGACGAACCCAGTGGGAGTTCGCAGATTTGGAGGCAGCGGATTTCGTTGCATCAATGGCAGGGCATTGTTTGTCACCAGTGACAAAGTCAATGAGGTCATAACCAATGAGCAGGGCTTCAAATTGAGCCCTCCATTGAGGAAAGGTAGAGGAGGTGAGTTTCTCATTGATGGTGGTGGCGGCATTGAGGGTGATGATGGGTGAATCAGTGGTGGAGGCAGTGGTGGAAGCAGGGGTGGCAGCCATGTCGCAGGAAGCAAGAAAGGAAAAATAGCTCGTTAGAGGACTGGCTCTCCTGATACCATATAAGAGAATACACTGCTATGGTTTTGTTGCTTTAAATCACACTTTTCTATTCATGTTCTCTATCTTTTTATACAATCAGAGAGTCCTAATTCTATACGTTCAGATGTATTGTAGATAACCACAATCACAATTGACAGCAATATTTACAACAATAACCAGCTGATCCTAAGATCATGATAAGCATAAAATCTGGTGACAGCTAGGCTTGAGTTGGCACTTGTTTGACTTCTTCAGTTTCCTTGATAAGAAGAAAAACAAATATGAAGAAAGAAAGAAAGGCAGCAGGGGCTTAGAAGAGAAAGAGGCGGAGAAAGAGAGAGAGAAGGAGGAGGAAAAAAAGAAAGAAAGGGGCTTGAATCTATCCAAGGTATTTAGTTTATGGGTTTTATATTCTATTTAATTACATGGTATTAAGGTTATCATAAATAGTGAAAAGGAATACATTTATATATATACACATGTTCATGGTGAAGAATAGTGATGAATGTATAAATGGGTTTTATTGGAAGTTGTTAATTTAAGTGTTATGAGACCTAATATAGATTTATTGTTTTTTGAGGCCTTTAAAAAATTTATTTAATGTCTTAAAAAGCAAAAAGAAAACAAAAAGGGAAGAAGAAGAAAAGTTGCAAAACCTGCAACTTACGTTGGTGAAGAAGATGGAATTCTTTAGAATTACAGAAAGCTCTCCTTAGTTTTAAGTAGTTTTATTTTGATTCCTATACTTTTATAAACTCAATTTTTGACTACCATAGAACTTGGTAATTTATAGAACTGACCCAATATATTTGAAACAAATATGATCATTTCAAAACAGCCCCCGAGTCTTGAAAAACTTCTGAAATTTTGAAATGACCCCTATAAGTTTCGATTAAGTATTTAAATAATCAACGGTTACTCTAATAAGTCAAATTGAGGTTGTATTATTGAAAAATGGGTCTCTATAACCTTAAACACTATTCTGGAAAATTTATGGCAGCCCCGAAAATAGAAAAATTCGTTTTTAAGGAAATTACACTTTGACCCCAAAAGTTTCAAAAATACTGATTTGACCCTAAAACTTTAGAAACTTTTCTAAACAGCCCAGAATGCTTCTACACCCTATTACCTCATATTGGAAAGGATATTTATATGTAAAAGATATACTAAGTATATATCAAGGGGTAGGAGGTATAAAAATTAAATATAAAATCGCGAAACGACGAAATTAGGAATAGAGCTTGATTGTTATCTGTTATTTTGGATTAGGTGGTGATTGCATTGAGATTGAGAAAGAGTGCTTTGAATTAGATTTTGGAAATCAAGGTGAGTAGTTTACTACTTCTTTTGGAAGAATTTTCTATACTAAATGTGTGGGTGCGTGCGTGTGGATTTTTCATATATATGATATATGTGTTGATGTTTGGGATTGCTATTGAATGTTTTAAATTGTGAACTGTTATACATGTGAATTTTGGGAAACTTGTGGGAAATTTTATATCGTTGCTTTGGTGATGAAAGGAAAATTTGTGTGCGTTGGGATTAAAACTACAGTTTTGGTGTGTGTGGAAATCATGTTTATGAGATGGAGACTGGGGTTACCAGGTTTAAGTGGTAACAAGCGACTGGGACTGGGGTTACCAGGTCTAAGTGGTAACAAGCGACTAGGACTGGGGTTACCAGGTCTAAATGGTAACAAGCGACTGGGCCAGTTACCAGGCTAATGGTAACAAGAGACGGGGCCAGTCATCAGGCTAGTGATGACAATAGACTGGGCCAGTTACCAGGCTAATGGTAACAAGAGACTGGGCCAGTTACCAGGCTAGTGGTAACAAACATGATTTGACAAATATGTTTGGGAATTGAATGTGTGTGATTGTTTTGAGTTATAAATGTCTTTTCATTTATAAAGTTATTTGTGATCATGAAATCGTTTTGTTTAAATGATTTTGGGAGAGGGGTTGGGGTACAGTTTGTTGTACTTATGTATGTATCAAGTTTATTTTTGGTATATAAACTGTGGGATTTATTTTCACACCTCATTAGAGGTGGTTGCTATTCACGGGCCTTTGTGCTCACCCAAATATCTAACATTTTTCAGGTGAAGATCAGGGGGAGGAGTAAGTTCTCGGATAGACAAGGGATTAGAAGAGTAGAAGATTTATTTTACCATAGGTCTTCAGAAATAATGTCTTTTACAGTTTGAGACAAATATTCAATTGTTTTGTGAACAATGTTGTTTGTGCTTAGAGTAGTGAACCTTATGGATTAATTATTGTTTTACATGGGTTTAATAATGATGTTGGTGATGTTTAGTTTATTCCTCTGGTATTCATTAGGTCGGTGGAGGATCACTTCATTATTTGTCTTTCGCTGTATTTTGCATTTATTATGCACAGGGTTGGTTTGTTAAGACCTTGGTGACCGGTCCGCCGCTCACCCTATGTGATCCGAGGTGGGGGTGTGACATGGTGAACTGCATAGTGAATATATTGCTCCATCTACGCTAATTTGGTGATCTTCAAGTCTTGCGGATTCCAACCAATCCATATCCTTCCCAGTGTATGACTAAGATAATTATCAAAGTACTCTCAATCCCTAATGACAGATCTCATGATCCTACCCTTATTAACAGCCCTTACCTGGGTTTCAATTATGCCAACCAAGTCCAGATGTTCTTCAAAAATCTACTTATGAACCTCCAATTGCTTTTTGTGTGGGGGGGAGTTCAAGCCCCTCACATTCCAACAAGCTAACTTAATCATTTAAGCTTAGGAGGGTGGTGTCCCTGGGAAATATGGATCCCAACTTTACCTCTGTTAGGTGATTTTTGCTTCATCTGATTCTTCTTTCCATTTTTCATTTGTATGCCATCTATGTTTTTCACTTTCCTGAGTAGTAAGCTGGACTCGGGTGAGGCAGATTGTTCCCCTGTTGACTGCAGAGGACCTTTTAGTTCAATTACTAGACTAGCAAATTTATTGCTAGTATTGATTCCAGTAGTAGTTTTAGTGGCAGGTGTGGCCTGGATGATTTCATAGACAACTACATCAGTTATAGTGTTATCTTTTTGTGCCTTGCTAATCTGGATCTCCCCGTCTGATTACTATTGCTGGTCTGCGCAGTTTCACTTCTCGCCTCAACAACAATATCAACACTAGTCTAAATTCCTTTACCTTTATCTTGTGGCCTTTTCTTCATCCATTCCTTCTTGCTAATCGTTTTGGGACAAGACATATTTGTGTGCCCAAACACCTTACAAATTGTACAGGATTTAGGTTTCCATTGCTATTCAACTAGAATTTCAACAATAGTCTCCTTCTTCAGGATGGGAGCTTTGCATTTTGAGCTCAAATGAATCAATTGGGGTTTGTGCAGCATCAATTTCCACACAGATTCTAGCAAAATTTATTCTTTGCTTTGATTCTGTTTGTTCATCAGCATATAGGGGTTTCCCTACAGCACTAGAGATGTAACTAAGTCCTTCCTCACTCCAATACTCAAGAGGAATGTTATATAGTTTAATGCCAACAGGAATTTTGGTTTGTGCTTCTATGGTGAGTTGCATTCTAGGCTGCCATTTCTTGAGAACAATGGTTCTGCCAGAAAACAGCCATGGGCCACTTTCTAATACCCTTGAACATGATAATTCATCAGAAAAATTAAAAAAGAAAAAACCTTGATCATTGACAAGTACCTCATTGAGTCCCTGAGAATTCCACATCCTTCGTGCTATCATCTTAACAACTGGAAAAGGAAGCTTCTTGTCAATGAAATGTCCAACCAAGCTTGTTCCCCATTCCTTGCTTCCAACTTCGGCTACAGAAGGAGGTGGTGCCACCACAGTTTTGTCCCCTTCCACTGGTGGTTCAAAAAACTGCAGCTTCATGTGTTTATGAGTCAAAGATGGGGTTCCATTTCCAATGTTCAAACCAGTTCCGGTCCTCAACCTTCGTCTTATCAAATTAACCGAGAATCAGAAGATTATACACGTGGAAGCATGCCAAAAAGAATTAACATTACACTTTGTACTCAAAACTCAAAGAATTAACGACTGTTATTTGACAAAAAAATTGGTGTACGTCGATACACAAAATTTGTCTCTACAAAAATCTATTGATCACTTTCATAATGTACAAAGTAAATGGGAAGTTCCATCCCATAATATTATCAACATATATAACTTGCTAGACTCCCCATAAAGTGGTTCTTTTCAACTTTGGCATATCACCCTCATCCACCTCGCTTCAATCCATCGTAGCCTGAGGTAGGGACGGTACTACGCAATGACCAAGGGGCCATACCTCACATTTTGAAAAATACCCTTTAATCTCATAAGATTTTTAAAAATCATGCTACCCCTTATATTTTCAAAAAACTCTGTATAGGACATTTGACTCACTATTCAAGAAACTCAAAAGTTTGATATTTAACCCTAAGAGAATAGTTGAAGTCGTAACAGGGACGAGTTATAGACCCAGAAGTTCTGAGTTCGAATTTTGGGAACCCTTTAGGGTTAGGCCATAAGGGATTTATCCGTCATGAATACCCTAGTCCAAATGTGGATGGTCTGCCTTTGACCGGATTGAAGAGGAAATTAACCGAAGTGCACGTAAGCTGGTCCGAACATCCTTCACCGTTGAATCAAAAAAAAAAATTTGATATTTAATAACAAAATGGGAGATTCAATCACTCAGATGAGGATTGTTCTTATAAATAAAAATGGTTACTTTGATGAGTTTGATGATGAACCGAACAAAAATGAGTTAAATTACTTTGATGAGTTTTTCGAGTTACTCACATTTTAAAAATTGAAATTACGTGTCATGGTTCTGTTCCATCCTTATAAAAAACATACATGTCGCAACGATTTATTTTTTGGCCATTTGCTAATTTCTTATACCTCATCTTTGTATCCTTGGTGTAATCAAATGTATTGTTCTCCATGTCATGGCCATTTAGTTTTATGGAGTAAGACAATTTTTAACGACTTCGGGATTTTGGAGCCAATGATCAAAATTTTATTTTTTTTTCGTCGAAACCTTCGGTTTCCTTAGAAATTGAAATGACTCAGTGATTGAATAATGAAATATTTATGTTTCGAGATACTTTAATTTTTAGGAATCAAAGTTTTAAATTTTTTCTCTATTTCCAAAATGTTCATGAAATATTTTCTAAAACGTTCCCACTTGCTGCTATGCACCAAATAAACCTTTGGTCCTTGCTTGGAACTCAACTCCACACAACTTGTGAAGAGAAGTAAATTGGTAGAAAACAATATATATTTATTCTCATTTATCAGTATGTTTTATATAGCTATACACGGCTATGATTTACATGGAAATAAAATAAAGGAAATCTATAGAAATGAATGTCAAATATTCTATAATAAATGGTTAGCTAAAATCATGGGATTGCTAAAATCATGGGATTTCTATATGCTGTAATACTCCCCCTCAAGTTGGTGCATGAAGATCCATAATGCCCAACTTGCAAGATAAGTGATGAAAGAGGTCAGATCCCAATGCTTTGGTGAAGATGTCGGCAATCTGTTCGGAAGATGGAAGATGAGCAGTGATGAAGAGACCAGAACGGAGTTTGTCACGAACGATGTGACAGTCTATCTCAATATGCTTCGTTCGTTCATGGAAAACTGGATTCTGAGCAATGTAGAGGGCGGACTGATTGTCACAGTAGAGGGTCATTGGGTCTTTGTGTGAGATGTCAATGTCATGGAGAAGCTGTTTTAACCAAATGAGTTCACATGTTGTGACGGCCATAGCGCGATATTCAGCTTCTGTAGAGGAGCGGGCCACCGTAGTCTGTTTCTTAGTGCGCCAAGAAATGGGACTGGAACCAAGTGTGATGAAGAAGCCAGTGGTAGAGCGCCTAGTGGTAGGACAACTGGCCCAATCAGAATCTGTGTAAGCACTGACATGAAGATTATTAGAGGAAGAGAAAAAAATGCCTTGTCCAGGAGTCCCTTTGATGTAGCGGAGAACACGTGTTGCAGCTGTCATGTGAGGGATCCGAGGTGCATGCATAAATTGGCTGAGGATATTCACTGCAAAGACTATATCAGGTCTAGTGATGGTGAGGTAAATGAGGCGTCCCACTAACCGACGGTAAGGAGCGGGATCAGGAAGAAGATCACCATCTGTGTCATTGAGCTTCAAATTCTGTTCCATAGGAAAAGGTGCGGGACGAGAACCAAGTTGGCCACTATCAGCGAGGATGTCTAGGGCATATTTTCGTTGATTAAGAAAAATGCCAGAGGGAGAGCGTGCAACTTCAAGTCCGAGAAAATATTTGAGAGGTCCGAGATCCTTGGTTTTGAAGTTGGTGGAAAGGACGCTCTTGAAGAAGGTGACCTGAGAAAGGTCATTGCCAATAACCAAAATATCGTCAACGTAAACAAGAATGATAATGAGACTAGTTGCAGTGATCAAGGTAAACAAGGAGTGATCTGCTTGTGACTAAACAAAACCTGTATTAAGAAGAACAGAGGTTAGTTTAAAAAACCAGTTCCGAGAAGCTTGTTTAAGGTCATAGAGTGATTTTCGAAGGCGACAGACTCGTGTCTCCCCCTTAACATAGTAGCCGGGTGGTGGGGTCATGTAAACTTCCTCATCAAGTGTACCATGCAGGAAGGCATTATGGACATCCATTTGGTGGATGACCCAATTTTTTGTGGCAACAACAACAAGGACACATCGTACTGTGGTCATCTTGGCAACTGGGGCAAAAGTTTCATGATAGTCAATGACTTCCACCTGAGTGTAGCCTTTGGCTACAAGTCGGGCCTTGTAGCGCTCAATAATGCCATCTGCGCGGAGTTTGGTTTTGAATACCCATTTACAGCCGATAGGTTTCTTGCCAGGAGGGAGGTTTTCAAGTGTCCAAGTGAAATTTTCTTCAAGGGCACGAATTTCAGAGGCCATAGCTTCACGCCAATGAGAGTGGCGATTTGCGTCTGAGTAGCAAGTAGGTTCAATAGATGTAGTGAGAGCAGTTAAGAATGAATAATGAGCAGGAGAAAATCGAGAATATGACAGATAAGTGCATAAGGGGTGAGAAGTACCTGAGGACTGTGCAGCAGTTGAGGAGGCAATGGACTCCGTAGGGATAGTAGGACAGACATAATCAAGAAGATATGCAGGACGAGTAGTGTAGCGATGAGGTCGAGAAGGAATAGTATTGGTGGGTGGGGGTTCTTGAGGTAAGGCCGAGGAAGGTAGAGAAGAGATGGGTTCGGGGATAGGTAAGGGAATGATGATGGAGTCAGTGAGAAGGGAAGGTGTGGTGTTATGGAAGGGAAATTGATTTTCATGGAAAGTGACATCACGTGAGTAAAAAATGGTGTTGGTGTCAAGGTTGTATAGCTTGTAAGCTTTCCGGTTGCTAGGGTAACCAATGAAGACACAACGAGATGATCTGGTTGAGAATTTGTCGCGATGAGAGGTGAGGGTTTGAGCGTAGCAAAGGCAACCAAACACACGTAGGTGAGTGTATGATGGGGGTGTTGAGAAGAAGTTGGAAAGGGGTTTGATTTAGTAGGGAGTGACTTGGGGTTCTATTGATTAGGTAAGCAGCGGCAAGAACACAATCTCCCCAAAATTTGAGTGGTAGGTTTGCCTGAAAACGAAGGCTGCAAGCGACATTCAGGAGGTGCCTATGTTTACGCTCTGCAACACCATTTTGTTGCGGAGTTTCAACACAAGTACACTCATGAATGATGCCGTGAGTGTGAAAATAGGTTTGGAGATTATGATAAACGAATTATTGGCCATTGTCGGTGCAAATTATTTTAACCGATGAGTTGAATTGATTTTTAACAAGAGCGAAAAAATGCATTAAGTGACTAAAAGTTTCTGATTAAAACGCATTAAATAAATCCATGTAGCGCGTGAAAAATCATCAACAATAGTCAAAAAATAATGTACGCCGCAAATGGAGGCGGTAGAATAGCCACCCCAAATATCACAATAAATACGATTAAAAGGGATCGTACTTTTATTAGCATGTATTTGAAAAGCTAAACGAGTGTGCTTTGAACGCTCACAAAAATCACAATGAGAGAGAATACATGGCTTATCAAAAAAATTTGGAATGGTAAAACTAGAAGGATGACCTAGGCGTTGATGCCATAGAGTTTTATTGGCAAGATGATGAACGGAGAATGCGACGGACTTTTGGGGGCGAAAGAGGTAGAGCCCATTGCATGCCTCACCCGCTCCAATCAGCCTCTTCGATGAAGGGTCCTGAAAAAAACATTTATCAGATGAGAAAAAAACAACACATGATAAACTTTTAGTGAGCTGAGGGATAGAGAGGAGATTATAATAAAAATAGGGAACATAAAGGACATTTTGAAGAATCAAGTGGTTAGATAAAATCACGGATCCAAATCCTTCAACAGGAATCGTCTCTCCCGTGGGTAACCGCACTGTGCGAACAATGGAAGGCAAAGTTAGACTGGAGAAAGAGGATCGACAAGGGGTCATGTGGTCACTAGCGCCACTGTCGATGATCCAGTCGGTTTGTGGATCGAAGGAGCAAGACATCGTGGAGGAGTTACCAACGAAATTAGCAGTCGGAGAAGGGGGATGAAGCAGCGTCATCAGTTGCTGGTAGCTCTCCAGCGATAGACCCGGGATGGGGCTTGAGGTGGCACCGACGAGATTAGCAGCAGCAGCAACCGGTGGTTTTCCAAGGAGGGATGATTGATTACTACAGGGTGCACGGCCAGGAGGATAGCCAACGATAAGCCAACACCGATTGCGTAAGTGCCCATTTTTCCCACATTCAGTGCATTTGAGAGGGGGTCGGTTGTGGGGGGTGGACTTGGCGGCAAGGGCTAGGTTTTCTGAGGGTGGCCGAGAGACATGAAGGAGGCGTTGTTGCTCCTCTTGGAAAAGGATGGAGAAAACTTTGTTGAGGGGTGGGAGGGGATCCGTGGCTAGTAACTGGGTTCGAAGGGCCGCGAAGGAGTCGTTGAGACCTAGTAGAAACTGGAACACACGCTCATCCTCGGCTCATTTCTCCAAGGTACTAGCATCGGTGGGTGATTGGAGGTTGCCGAGTTCATCCCAGAGTTGCTTGATGCTGTTGTAATAATCAGGGATGGAGAGTTGGTTCTGATGAAGGTTGGATATTTCTCGTTTGAGATGAAATAGACGGGCATTGTTGCCATGGCAGAACCGTGACTCAAGATCAAGCCATACATCACGGGGATCGTCATGGAAATCCAAGGAATTGGCTAAGGAGGGAGTGATGGTATTAAGGATCCAAGTGAGGACCATGTCTTTGGTCCTACTCCATTGGTCATGATCAAAAGAAGTTGTGGTTGGTGCTTTGAGGGAGCCATCAACGAAGCATAATTTATTTTTTGCATTGAGGGCTCGGCGAAGTGCGCGTTGCCATTTGGGAAAATTATCTCCAGTGAGATGGCCGGATACAAGAACAAGACTAGGGGAATCAGAAGGGTGTAGAAGATAGGGAGAAGAAGGTTGGGAAGCAGAGGCATCGGAAGCCATGAGGATGTTGGGCGAAGGTATGTCAGGATTTTGTTAGGCTCTGATACCATGAAGAGAAGTAAATTGGTAGAAAACAATATATATTTATTCTCATTGATCAGTATGTTTTATATAGCTATACACGGCTATGATTTACATGGAAATAAAATAAAAGAAATCTATAGAAATGAATGTCAAATATTCTATAATAAATGGTTAGCTAAAATCATGGGATTGCTAAAATCATGGGATTTCTATATGCTGTAATAACTTGAACCATTCAATATTCTTCCCAACATTGGAAGTAATGCCAACTTATGTTATTTGTCTATCAAAAACATATGATATCCATTTAATACACTTATTCATTTTATAGGTCAAACCCTACAAGGAGCGTGGCTCACATTGTAGGTCTTACCAACTATGTTTTTTTACGGAAGGGACCAACTATGTTTTTTAACATAATGATTTGCATCACTACCGCTGAAGTAGAAACCATGCTCTGTCCCTTTCCAATAGCAATTTCCAGAAGGCAAACAAGTAGGCAATGAACCAACTTGGTCAAAAACAACGAAACTTTTGTCAAATCGACCCCATCTCATACGGCAAAAGAATAGAGTATTTCCCAAAATATTGGCCTTGAAATGCCAATTGAATTCTTCGCCTACATGAAGAGTGTGCACGCCAAGATCGTCGTCCCTTGACTGGCAACGAATGATCAATGGGTTTCTTCTGCTTTTGAAGCCATTGATGATATGAACAGTATAGCCAAATCCACCTGTATTTGGTTGTGCCAACGTTGGTTTGCATATCATGTAAAATGCAAGGGCAAGAAATAGGAGCGAGCAACCGGATGTAATACCACCCATCATTCTAATGTAAATGGTGTTACTTTTTTTTGGCTTCAATGTTACTTATATAAATAGGCCAAAGAGAATATGGTATGCTAATCAATGAAAGAGAATATGGGTTATCCAAATTATAACTTATTTTATTAATGGAAAACAACCAATAAGTCTACTTTCCATTACAAAAACCTGGAAATCTAAGACAAGTATGCACTTTTTTTTTTTTTTTTTGATAATTTTGTTCCAAAATGAGTTAAAGGAGGGATCAATCATATCTTTTTGATCAACTTTTACCCTTCCTCATCGATGCATTATTTATATGTTGTTCTTAAGTTCTTAGTAAATTTTAAATAAATTTAAATTAGTAAATTGACTGAGTCTCAGATATATTTGATCTATATGTCAAATTATCAAAAACCACTAAGTTTTTAGTTGAACTTGAAAAATAATTTCTATTTTTTTTTAAATCGACTTGTTTTCGGTTAAACATCATACTAAGTTACAATCCAAATGATTCTTCCAACTCTCTAACAAAAGTTTTCCCGAAACCAAGTCATGTGAGTGATAATATGCGAAGATTTATTTGTACATTTTGAATTTCATAGTTTTCATAAAATGTCAAAGTTTTGTTATATTGACCCCATTTTATGTTGCATGGTGTGTCATGGTTTTTGTAAAATGTTGAAGTCATATTTGGTGTTTCAGAGTCTTTTAAGTATGCATATACCCTCTAGAGGAAGACTACGGTAACGATTTTCATATTGAAATTTATAATTTTTTAAGGTTAAGTTTTACTTTTTTGAAGTAGAAGTTACAAATAACAAAGTGATGGAACTTATATGGGGACACCCAATTATGGTACCAACTCCTTAAGGAGGAGGCTATTGCTATCACATGGGAGTTATCTTAAGGAAGGATTACATGTGAGGTATGGTCCATCTCAATTTGAAGACTTTTTTGGTGATCTCACTAAGCTCAAACAAACAGGTTCGGTACGTGATTATCAAAGAGAATTTGAGAGGTTACTTAGTCGGATCGGGCGTATATCGTCTTCTCAACAAGTTGGTTTGTTCGTGAGGAGATTAAAGGATAACATACGTGCAGATGGGCAAGCCTCACCACCAACATTCTTTTCTACTGCAGTGGGTTTGGCCCGCCTCTACGAGGCCAAGCATTTATCACAAAGGAAATCCATGCCTACTGAAACTAAATGACTTGCTTCATCAACCTCCCTCCCACCCATCAAATGACTTACTTCTGTTGAGCTCAAAGAGAGGCGCGATAAAGGGCTTTGTTTTAACTATGATGACAAGTTCGGGTCTGGCCATTGCTCTAAGAAGTTGTTTCTTATTTAAAGATCCTAGTCTGATGAAGAAGATGCGAAACCACTCCATGCAATTGAACCAGAACCACATGATGCTACCAATGAAATGCCCGAAATTTCCTTACATGTCATCTATGGTAAACAAGCTCCACAAACCATGCAAGTGAAAGGTAAATTGGGGTCAGGTAGCGTCCCACCCTCTCTTCCCCTTCATCCTCACCCTGACTTCCCTCAGCATTCATTCCTCTCTGCTTTGCTGTTAGTCTCACCTACCCACTTCCCACTTTAATGGCCAATAATAGCACTTCCAAATCTAGGGCTCACTCCACTACAAAGGACCCCCCACTGGAGAAATCGCAAGCCGCTGATCCGAAGAGACTGGATCCTAGCTCCTCTATCTCACCAGTATCGAACTCGGTCCCAGTCTCAAAGTCCAGATCTGCAAGCATTCTGGAGGGGACCACCAATCCTAACTCTGGTACGAGTTCTACAGCCCTATTGAACAGGAAGTAGCCGCTCCGCCCTGGCTCAGTGGGAGTTAACCACCAAGAAATACCAGGTACGTCCCTTCCTTGGAATCAAGTTGTCAAGAAAGGCAGGGGAGTGGGTCTCTCGGCTAGCCATGCCTCCTTACAGCAAGGACCTAACCTTGCTACTATGAAACTTCAATATCATGAGCCAACTAGATTGAATAACAGGGTGATTGTTAAACCTCCAAAAGAGGTTTCCATAAAGGGTAGTGTTGAGTGGAGAAATTGCCTAGTGGGGTACTTTATAGAGAAGAGGCTCCCTTTCTCCACTGTTAATTTCATAGCCCACAAGATTTGGAATAGTATGGGATTGTTGGAGGTCCTGACCAACGATCGTGGCTTTTTCTTCTTCAAATTTGAGGATGAGGAAGCTCGATCTAAGGTTGTTGAAGCTGGGCCATGGTTGTTCCAAGGCAGGCCTCTGATTTTGAAGAAATGGCAGGATGATATTGTTGTTACTAAAGAAGACCATTCCATTATTCCTGTGTGGGTGAAATTATACAACATCCCTTTGCAGTACTGGACTGATGATGGTCTTAGCTACATTGCAAGTGCCTTGGGAAGACCACTCTGTGCTTATTCGTTCACTTCTAGAAAGAGCAGAATCAGTTTTGCTAGAATTTTTGTTGAGATTAATGCGAAAGACGGTCTTCTTAATTCGTTCGAACTCCAGCTGGACAAGAATGATGTCAATGGGAATCCTAAAGTGGTTATCATTGATGTGGAGTACCAGTGGAAACCAAAGCTTTGCTACTTCTGCAACATTTTCGGCCACTCTGAAGATTACTGCCACAAGAAGAGTCGACTGGTAAATGTATCTCACACTAAGGACGCTGGCCATGCCGTTAATGATAAAGGAAAATCCATTATCAGCACTACCATAGTAGTGGAGGAGGAATACCAGCCACCTTTTACAATTCCAAAAGATCCTCCCTCTCAAGTTGCTAGCTCCTCACACACTGATAAGGAGCATATTGTGCAGGAGGACCAGGTTAATCATTGCACTCTTCCTCACTCTAATTCTCTTAGTCTCCCAGACAGCAGCATCTCAGGCAATAAGAACCTGAGTTTAGGTGAAGCAGGAGGCAAATTGGTTGTTGACATTAGCCCTCCTCATCCTAGCCTCCCTCATAAGGCCTCTGGCTCCAATTCTATGAGCCCATCCAAACCTGAGAACCAATGGCATACTCAGAAAAAGAAAAAGGCGAGAAAGAAACCTAAAGACATAGGAAGATTAAAGGGTACTGAGCACCTTAAGCTCAGTAAAGCTCTTCTCTTATGTTAAACTTTGCTTGCTGGAACATTAGAGGGCTCAATGATCCCTCTAAGCAGGAGGAAGTGAAGAAACTTGTTATTCAATATCAGTTGGATTTAGTTGGAATTATCGAAACCAGAGTTAGAGAAGTTAACGTTGCTTTTATAATGCAGAATGTGTTTAGGCAATGGAGTTACTTTGATAATTATCAGAGCCACACCTTAGGTCGTATCTGGATTGGGTGGAACCCCAGCTCCCTTGATGTGTGCAAAGTGTATGAAACTGATCAAATCATCCACTGTCATGTTAAACATGAAGATAGTCATTCTTATATGCATGTCTCTATTCTATATGCATCCAATGAATCTGTGGAAAGAAGGGTTCTTTGGAGAGATATGAGATACCTTGCTAGTTTACACTACAATGAGCCTTGGATTATCCTTGGGGATTTTAACACTATTCGTAATCCTAGCGAATCTCTGGGCTGTTCAGGGAAGTGGAATAATGGAATGATTGAGTTTGAAGAATGTTTGCAAGATTCTGAGCTTGAGGACTTGAGGTACTCTGGTATTTTCTACACTTGGCATAACAACAGAGAGGGAATGCATTGGATTACTAGAAAGCTGGATTGAATTTTGGTTAATGAAGAATGGCTTACCAAATTCCAACAAGTTGTTGCTGAATTTCTGCCACAAGGGGTCTCTGACCATTCCCCTGGAACGGTCAAGCTGGGTATCCCACATAAAAAAAGACATTCTCCCTTCAAATTCTTCAACTTTATTGCTGATAGAGATGACTTTATTTCCATCATTGAGCACAACTGGAAGGTAAATGTTCATGGGTCTCTCCAATTTAAACTTTGTCATAAATTGAAGATCCTTAAAGGTGCCCTTAAGTCCTTATGCAAAGAAAAGGGTTCTACCACTGATTTAGCTCTCTCCACCAAAGCTGCACTTGAAGCCTGCCAAAGGAACGTGGACAACAACCCTAGCAACCTACTGTTGAGAGAAGAAGAGAAAAGGTTGCTTGCTGACTATCTGTTTGCTGCAAAAGCCGAGGAATCTATTTACAAGCAGAAGTCAAGGATTTTGTGGCTTAAGGAAGGTGACCAGAGCACTAGCTTCTTCTTTAAGACCATGACCAGTAGAAGAAATAAGAAAAGGATTGTTTCTATCAAAAGATCAGATGACTCTATGGCTGTTGGTGAACAAGAAGTCCAGCATGAAGCCATTAACTTCTTCGAGCAACTATTGGGACCAAACCCAATGTTTCTTGAAACTGAAAGGATGAGCCTCCTTAACTCTGTCATTCAAAAGAAGATTTCTAGCCAACAAGCTGCAGAGATGGCCATGCCCTTCACCAGTGATGAGATTAAGAATGTCTTCTTTTCAATGAACGACCACAAAGCTCCAGGGCCAGATGGCTATAACCCTTATTTTTTTAGAAAAGTGTGGCCTATCATAGGGACCGATGTTGTTGATGTTGTGAAAGAGTTTTTTTCCAATGACAAACTTCTGAAAAAGTTGAATGCCACTATCATTGCTTTGGTTCCAAAAGTGCCTAACCCTACTTCAATGAATGATTTCAGATCCATCTCTTGTCGTAATACCATTTACAAAGCCATCTCGAAGTTGATTGCCTCTAGAATCAAAGGTGTGCTCCCAAGCTTTATCAACCAAAATCAGTCCACTTTTATTCCTGGAAGGATGATTAGTGATAACATCCTTATTGCCCAAGAATTACTGAGAAATTATCATGGAGGTAATGGTGCCCCTAGATGTGCTATTAAAGTTGACTTGAAGAAGGCTTTTGACTCTGTGTGCTGGTCTTTCTTGATGGATGCTCTTGAAGCCTTCGGGCTTCCATTGGGGTTCAGGATGTGGATTTGGCAGTGCATATCCACCCCAAATTCTCTATCAATGTGAATGGTGAGCTGGCTGGATTCTTCTCAAGTGCTAGGGGTTTAAGACAAGGGGATCCTATTTCCCCTTATTTATTTGCGATTACCATGGAAATCTTCTCTCTTCTTGTCTTCCACAAAATCAATTCAAGCAAGGGTCTTAAATTCCTTTGGAGATGCAAGAAAGTTAACCTTACTCATCTCTCTTTCGCTGATGATTTGTTATTTTTCTGCCATGGTGACTATTCTTCAACTATGATCCTTAAGGATGCTCTGGACAATTTTCAGCTCCTTTCAGGATTACAGGTAAACCACACCAAGAGCAACATCTTCACATGTGGCATGCGTGCTGAGGTGAAGGATCAAATCATCCATCTCTTCGGGTTCTCAGAAGGCCATCTCCCTGTGGAATATTTGGGATTACCTCTTCTCACTACTAGACTTAGATCTCAGCATTGCAATAAGCTCGTTGTAAGAATTGAGAGGAGAATTAGATCCTGGGCCAATAAATCTCTATCCTATGTTGGGAGGCTTCTCCTTATTAAATCTGTTCTATGTAGTATACAAATTTACTGGTCCTCTCATCTTAATCTTCCTCAGCAGGTTATTGATCGACTGGAGCAGCTTATGAGGAACTTTTTATGAAAATGTACTAGGTTGAGTAGTTCAGGGGCTAAAGTCTCTTGGGAGGATATCTGCAAACCAAAGAAAGAAGGCGGATTGGGAATTAAAAGAGTCAAGGAGTGTAATGTTGCCTTGATGATGAAGTACATTTGGAAACTCTTTACTGACAAACAGAATCTTTGGGTGAAATGGGTGCATGCTTATCACCTGAAGAGGAGAAACTTCTGGGATGTTAAGGCCACTCAGTCTAGCTCTTGGAATTGGCTGAATGTGTTGAAGTTAAGAGGGATTATTAGGCCACTAATGGTCCACAAAATTGGTAATGGTGAAGGTACTATGATTTGGTATGATAATTGGCACACCCTTGGCCCCCTGATGTTTGTCTGCAGTGCTGAGTTTCTTCTTGACAAGGGTCTGCCAAAAGAGTCTCTCGTCAAAAGAATCATTGCCAATGGCCAATGGCAATGGCCACCTTCTTCCTCCTCTTCCTCCTCTTCCTCTCACGTTATTACCAGCACAATGCCCTCATATTCTCCCAATCCATCCTCGGAGGACAAGATTAACTGGATCCTCTCTTCTAATTCTATTTTCTCCACTTCCTCAGTTTGGGAGCATATTAGACAGGGGAGTTCCCCAGTTCCATGGTATAAGCTTGTTTGGTCTGGAAATGCAGTCCCTAGAATGAGTTTCATCATTTGGTTAGTTGTCAGGTCCAGGTTGAGTACCCTTGATAGAATTCAATCTTACGCAGCCCACTTGGGCACTAACTGTATCCTTTGCAGACTTGCAAATGAGTCTCACCCCCACTTGTTCTTTGAATGCAATTATTCTTCAAGAGTCTGGATAAATATCATGCTCTCTAGTGGTTTTGTCTGGCAACCCAAGCCATGGAATGATCTCATTGAATGGGCTGCTATCAACTGGAAGGGGAAATCAATGTAGAATTTGATACATAGAATTTGTTTGGCTGCCACAATCTACGATATTTGGATGAAAAGGAATTCTAGAAGATTTCGAAATCAATATAGGAACCCGAACGCACTAAGCCATCTTATCCATCAGACTATAAGGAATAGAGTTTCTACCTTGAAATTCAAAGCTACCACCGGCAACCTGCTTATAGGCCTGTAATGGAACCTTCCTGCTTCTTGTTTCTTTTAGCCCATGTGATGGTTTCTATATTTACATGGTCATTGTTCCTGATGTGCTTCCCTTGGTGCTGCCCACTGTTGCACGCTACCCACGCTGTTTTCTTTGTCTTCTGGAACTATGGTTTTGTTTTTTGTTGGTGCTTTTAGGTGCTGCCTACTCTGTTTTCTCTTTTTTTGGTCCTATGGTGTGGATTTTGTTGATGCTCCCCTTGGTGCTGCCCGTTGTTACGGGTTGTTGTACCTATTTGGCCAGTGTTCCTACTGAGGTTGTTGTGTTTGCTTGGCCAGTGCTCCTTCTGAGGTTGTTGGGTCTATTGTAGGTTGTGTCTGTTTCCCCTGTTTTCTCGGTTTTTTTGGTCCATTGGGGTATTTAGTTGGAAGTCTAAGCTCAAGGCCTCTACTTTCTCCTAAATTCCTCTCATGGGCACTTTCTTTGTATGTGCCTGCTTGGCATTTGTTCTTTATGGCTTGTCTGGGTTTTCATTGCTCAGGTTTAGCCCATGTTTTTTGTAAGGGTCATTCCCTCTCATGTTTTTTCTCTTTTTGTTCTATTGAATATTTATTTTTCGAAAAAAAAAAAGAAAAATAAATAAATTCTTATAGTACCTATAATTTTTTGAATAAAAAAGTTGCTAAAAGAATGTCTTTTCAATTAAGAAAAGAAAGAATTTTTAATGTTGTTGTTGTTAATGGTGAAAAGTTGGCCTATTCTTGAAATTGTCAAGCCGTGCATATAGTAATTCAAGGAGTTCCTATATTTGTAGATTTTTACCTCCTTCTTTGGAAGGTTGTGATGCAGTACTGGGGCACAATGTTTGAGAACACTCCGTCCCATCATGTGGGGATTTCTCTAAAATATAAATGAAATTTCTCATGGTCAAATGGAGGACACCACCTAGGTTTTCTACATCAGCAAGGAAGCAAAAATGAATTGACGCGGTGTTCTCTCACAATTTTACTCTCTCTCAACGGAGGTTACACCAGCACTTACTACTCAACTAAACTCAAGTTTACAAAACATCTCGGAGTATTTGATGAACCCAAGGGATTGCCGCCACCCAGATTATTTGATCATCAAATTCCTTTGATGCTAAGAAATGGACCAATAAGTGTTAGGCCTTATCATTATCGACATTTTCAAAATACCAAAATTGAGAGATAGGTGAAGGATATGCTTGCAATTGGTATTGTTCGGCCCAATAATAGCCCTTATTCATCACCAGTATTATTGGTGAAAAAGTAAGATGGATCTTGGAGGCTTTGGGTTGACTATAGAGCTTTGAACCAAATAACCATCAAGGATAAGTTCTCAATCTCAGTCATCAACGAACTCTTGGACGAACTATATGAAGCAAAATATTTCTCCAAATTGGACCTCCGAATCAAATCCACATGCACCCAACTGACATTTCCAAGACTGTTTTCCATGCTCTTATGGTCTGTAGTGGGACAGGGTATTAGTGATTAGGAAATAAATCATGTGAGTGCAGTGACTAACTGCTGAGATAATTTTCTTATCTCATAAATTAGGCACTCATGGCATGAAGGGAAAGACCAAGACCACAGCTGCTCTTAAAAACCAAAGTGAACAAAACAAAAAGATTATAACTTGTCTTGGTTGTTGCCTCTTGGTTGCTGCTTGGTTGTTTGGTGAGTGCAAATGAGAACTCACCGCCTATTTATAGCCCTTTAGCCTTACTATGTGTGCTTATTATCTACACAAGTGTCATGCATCTATGTGTTAGAATCTAGAGGACTATCACACACTCACAAAAAATAATGTAAGAGACTATTGAAGATAGGAAGAACTCTTTCTATTCACTCATATTCAAATTGATGTATTACATAGACTCTCATATATAACACATGACATACAAATTAACCCACTACATAATGCAATAATAAAAATAATAAAGACTCAACTCCTCCATTACTTGAAGAATTAAAATACCACAATTACTTTCTCCCCCACTAATACCATATTGATGACCCACTAATACAAAAAACTAAATGCATAAAAATAACTCCTAGAACATGGAAAGTCATGTTTATTATTATTTTTCCAACACCCCCCCCCCCCCCCTTAAACATGATTTTTCTTCTCAACTTCAAGCAAACTTCTCAATTTGCAAAAGACATCCTCTTTGAGGGGCTTAGTGAAAATATCGGCAATTTAATCTTGAGCTCCACCTCTTTCTTGGTCACATACTCTCTAATGAAATGAAACATTGTGTCAATATGCTTACTACGATCATGAAACACCGGATTCTTTGCCAACGCTAGTGCCGATTTGTTGTCAATGAAGATCTCCGTCGATTCTTCTTGAGGTAAATGAAGCTCCTTCAAAAAATTTCTAAGTCAAATAGCTTGACAAACACATGATGTAGCCGCCACATACTCGTTTTCACAAGTCGAAAGAGCCACAATGGGTTGCTTCTTTGAACTCCAAGCAAATGTGATATCTCCCATGAAGAAAACATACCCAGTAGTACTTTTTCTATCATCCATATCTCCGGCCCAATCACTATCACAATAACCCGCAAGTTTGGAATTGTTAGAACAAGAATATAGCAATCCATAATCAAGTGTACCTTTGATGTATTTAAGAATTCTTTTCGCCGCCTTCAAATGGGTCATGGTAGGAGCTTCCATATAGCGACTTACAAGACCAACACCAAAAAGAATATCCGGCCTTGTGCATGTTAAGTACCTCAAGCTTCCCACTAGGCTCTTGAAATGGGTGGAATCCACATGCTCTCCATCTTCATATTTTGACAATTTTACACCACATTCAACGGGTGTGCATACCGGCTTACAATCTTGCATCTTGAATTTTGCCAAAATTGCTTTAGCATAACCTTCTTGAGAGATGAAAATATCTTCCTTCATTTGTTTCACTTCAATGCCAAGGTAGTATGACATAAGCCCAATGTCGGTCATCTCAAATTCTTTAGCCATTGCTCTCTTGAAATCTTCAAACATTCTTGGACAATTTTCTGTGAAGATCAAGTCATCCACATACAAACAAGCATAAAGTATATCACCATTATCATTCACATTTGCATAAAGAGCATGTTCATGGGGACACTTGGTGAAATTATTTACTTGAAAGTACTTGTCAAGTCTACTATTCCAAGCCCCTTGGTGCTTGCTTCAAACCATACAAAGCCTTTTTTAATTTCAAGACTTTCTCTCCTTGCCCTTTCACAACATAACCCAATGGCTGTTCAACATACAAGTCTTCATCAAGAAAGCCATTCAAAAAAGCGGATTTTACATCCATTTGATGAATTTTTCAATCATTTAGAGTGGCTAAAGAAATAATCAATCTAATTGTTTCCAAACGAGCAACGGGTGCAAATACCTCATCATAGTCAATACCCGGTCTTTGATTAAAGCCTTTTGCAACCAACATTGTTTTGTACCTCTCCACTTCTCCTTTGACATTTTTCTTTGTCTTGTACACCAATTTCACTCCAATGGACTTTTGTCCTCTAGGGAGTGTGGCAAGTTCCCATGTTCCATTTATTTCAATAGCTTCAATTTCTTCATTCATGGCACTCCTCCACTTCTTGTCTTGTGCCGCTTTCTCACAGCCTATGGGATCACAATCGGCAAATAGGCAAAATAGTGTTAGATCACTAAATCTGTGAATTACCTCTTCGATTTCTTCATAGATATCTCGAAGTCTCCTCATGCGAGGTGGCCTTTCACTTGAACTTGCTTTGGATGATGATGGAGATGTTTGCACATTGGTGGGTAATGGTGGTGATAGTGGAGGAGAATAAATGGGCAGCTCCATGATCTCATTAGGCTCCTCCTCTTCTTCAAAGAATGGAAAAAAATCATAATCTTCTTGTGAAGTGTTCCAATCTCATTCATCTTGTTCATCAAACTCAACATCTATACTAATGATTATCTTGTCATTGCTTGGGTTGTAAAGCTTGTAACCTTTGCTTCTTGAATCATAGTCAATGAAGACAAACTTTTCACTCTTGTTATCTAGTTTGGTCCGTTTCTCATCTGGCACATGTGCATAGCATACACTTCCAAAGACCCGCAAATGAGAAACATTTGGTTTAATTCCTCCCCATGCTTCTTGTGGTGTTTTGTCTTGAACACTTCTAGTGGGACACCGATTTAACAAGTAGATAGCACAATCAATAGCTTCCGTCCAAAACTCCTTGGGCATTTTTTTACTCTTCAACATACTCCAAGCCATGTCAAGAATGGTTCGGTTCTTCCTCTCGGCAACACTATTTTGTTGTGGTGATCTTGGAACCGTTAGAAGATGGTGAATTTCATTTTCTTCACAAAAAATTTTGAATTCATTTGATGTGAATTCACTACCTCTATCGGATCTAATTGCCTCAACTTCATACCCACTTTTTTTTTCAATCAAAGCCTTAAACCTTTTGAAAACACCAAACACCTCTTATTTTTGTTTTAGAAAATAAATCCACGTTTTTCGGCTAGAATCATCAATGAAGAGAAGAAAATACCAGTTCTTACCAAATAATGGTGGGTCTATAGGGCCGCAAATATCGGAGTGAACAAGTTGAAGTGGTTTGGTTGCTCTTGAAATGGATTCTTTGGGAAAGCTCTTTCTAGCTTGCTTTCCAATTAGACATCCCTCACAAAGTTGATCCGGGTGGTTGATAGATTACTAGCACCGGAGTCAAGGTACCACACGTTCTTATCTCCCTTTTGCTCTTCATTGTATGCCAACAACAAGGTCGGCTCTACCTCTTCAACTTTATCTCCAATAAAGTGTGCTCTTTCTTCCACAAAATCATTTCTACACTCGGAAGCAAAATGGCCATATCGATGACAATTATAACATTGAATATGAGATTTTTCATACTTCCCTCCATATGATTTTGAATTGTTGCCTCTTCCACGTCCTCTTCCACGATGTGATTCTTGGCCTCTTTCTTTTTTGTTAGACACATTTTGGCCAAAGTTTTCTCCTCTACCTCGACCACGTCCACCACGACCTCCACATCCACGCCCTCTACCTCTTTGACTTCCATCTTGCCTTCTTTCCTTTTCTTTGAAAGAAAGCTTGGTTTGTAGCACTTGTTCCAACGAATCTTGTTTCTTCTTGCCTAGCCGTTCTTCATGGGCTAACAACGATCCCATGAGTTCGTCAATCGTCATTGTGTCTAAATCTTTAGACTCTTCAATGGCTACGGCAATGTAGTCAAATTTGAGGTCCAATGAACGGAGGATTTTTTCTATCACCCGGGTATCATCATAGTGATCATCACCATAAGTTCTCAAATTATTCACAACCACCAAGATTCTTGTGAAATAATCTGAAATTAATTCGAATTCCTTCATACGTAAAGCCTCAAATTCACCTCATAGAGTTTGGAGGCAAACTTTCTTGACTTTTTTCACTCCACTATGAGAGGTTTTCAGAACATCCCATGTTTGCTTGGATGTGGTTGCACTAGCAACCTTTTGTAACATAGCATCATCCAAACATTGATGGATGAGTGAAAGAACCTTTTTATCCTTCTTCTTTGTAGCTTGCAAGACTTCCTTTTGGGCTTGACTTAAGGAAGTTTCATCTTGCGGTGTTGTGTAACCAATTGTTACAATCTCCCATAAGTCTTGAGATCCAAGAATTGCCTTCATGCGGATACACCAATTATAATAGTTATCTCTGACGAATCGAGGCATTTGAAATGGAAGCATTCCATTCGCCATCTCTCTCTCAGTCTCTCTTTTTCAACACTCAAGCCTAGCTCTGATACCACTTTATTGGAATCTAGAGGACTATCACACACTCACAAAAAATAATGTAAGAAACTATTGAAGATAGGAAGAACTCTTTCTATTCACTCATATTCAAATGGATGTATTACATATGATATATATAGACTCTCATATATAACACATGACATACAAATTAACCCACTACATAATGCAATAATAAAAATAATAAAGACCCCACTCCTCCATTACTTGGAGAATTAAAATACCACAATTACTTTGTCCCCCACTAATACCATATTGATGATCCACTAATACAAAAAACTAAATGCATAAAAATAACTCCTAGAACATGAAAAGTCATGTTTATTATTATTTTTCCAACACTATGTTACTTTCTTTGGACTCTCTATATCTCGTCTATCTTCTACAATCTTCCTCCAAGAAAGCGTAAGAATAAGGAACCCATTCTAGCTTTCTTTATAATATTTCATCAAGGGGGTCTTAAAATTACAAAACTCATTCTAAGGTTTCTAAAACTTTCTAGAAGGCGGGATGTTACACACCACGAGAAAATTTGATCAGAAAAAGTACGCCAACAAAATTCCTTACACACGTAAAGGGCATGCTCTCTAAGATCATGATCTTTGAACTGGCAACAAATGATCAGTGGGTCTGTATTGTTTTTGAATCCATTGATGGCATGAACCTGGTAGGTTTTGTTGTCAACACTAACGTTATGCTGACTTCAATCAACAAATTATTGTTTCGATGTAGGAGTGATATTTTCTTTAACTGGGTTATATCTGGTAAAATATGTTATGCTAGTCAATGAAGAAGTCATCTTTTCTTTACCTCGCTTTGCAGTGGCAGCGGTCGTACCTTGACGGCCCAATGTCCAAGTTAAATAAGTTGTATTATGCCAAAATTAATCCAATTCATACAAGACTTATTTATTCACCGAGTTTGGCGGGTGGACGATGTGGCAGCGGTTATCGGAGGTTGGTGGTGGTGGTGGGGAAGGATACTGACTATGGGGTGGGGTGGGTGGTAAAGGGGAAGGACAAAATTAGCAAATTAAAAATTTTATTCTTATTGTTCAAATAGTTTGATCCAATTTAGCATCTAAATTTTAGCACATACTGGCCGATTTTAAAACTAAAAGATTCAATATTCACTCTCTCAGTTATTCGATTTATCAGCCAAACTCTACAAGAAGCATGGCTCTCAATGTCTTACTTATCACCAAGTGAACTGCTTCATATAATGATTTGGGTCATTTCTACTGAAGTAAAAACCATCATCTTCCACTTTTCAATAGCATTTCCCAGTATCTTAACAGAAAAAGCCTTCATTAGAGGCCTTAAAAGAATCAAAGCTTTTGTTCTTTTGACCCCATCTCTCATGGAAAAAGAAGAGAGTAGTTTCCCAAAAATTGATCCTGAAATGCCAGTTGAATTCCTGGCCAACCTTAAGGGTATGCACGCCAATATCATCGTCTTTGGATTGACAACGAATAATCAATGGGTTCATGTTGTTTTTGAAGCCATTGATGATATGAACCTCGAACGTTATGTCAAGTGGTTGTCCCCACGTCGGTCGGAAAATTATGAAAAATACTAGGGCGAGAAATACGAAAGATTGGCTGGAAATAGTCATCATGCCTCGATGTTGATATGGTCTAGTGTGGTTTT
Organism: Ilex aquifolium; assembly: GCA_951799425.1. Taxonomy (NCBI): domain Eukaryota; kingdom Viridiplantae; phylum Streptophyta; class Magnoliopsida; order Aquifoliales; family Aquifoliaceae; genus Ilex; species Ilex aquifolium. The sequence continues at coordinate 24,248,731 of OX637401.1, forward strand.
TTACCTTGATCAAGTTTACCCCATACATATAATGGACAAAACAAAAGGGTTTTATATGGTAGACCATTTATGAGTCTTGGTATTATTCATTTAGATGGTTTATTGGTAGATCACAATATCATATATGGGTGAAAGACTCACTCATAAATAGTGGGTCTCACTTGAATTTATGATAAACTATTTACTGGTGAGAGAAAATGTAATGAAAATGATTTCAATTCGAATCATAATCAACTCAATTTATTAATGGGCAACAAAATCAATAGCTAATCAACAACATATTATCCATATTGGAACTTATTCCATTTATAGAAAATGATCAATAGGGTTTACTGTTCGTAACAGAAGCATCCTTAAGTTGTATCAAATTCTAAATTAAGTTGAATCAAATTCTACTAGGACAATTAAACCCTATTTTCTATAATTTATTCCAAATTAGTTTTTTTTTTTGTTTATCCGGATTCCAAATCAGTTGAATGTTACATCAACCATATCTTTTCTAAAAGAGCAATGTTATTTGGACTTAATTTTTTATAATTCTTGGGTTGACTGTGGATCTCATTAAACATTGGAGCTTAGTGTCTGTTGAAAACGTGACTTAGAAGCTGCTGATGTGATTTGAAAGAGTCAAAATAGTTGTTAAGTTAGTCTTATCCATAACCAATAAATTAGCAACTACCTGATACACTTCAGATTTCTTAGGTTATTTGTTAGCTGATTTCTAGCTAATTTTCAGCAATTCAGTTTACATCTTTGATGTATAAATATGTGCTTTTACTGCTCAATAAAAGAATTCCAGTCTTTGTGTTCTCTCTATTATCTGCATATCTTTTCATATAGCTTGTTCTTGTTTCCAACAAATTGGTATCAGAGCATTTTTCTTGAGGGACTTGTGAGATTGAGTGAGCCCAAACACAACCCAAAACAGCTATCACCTATCCTACACCATTTTAAATGGATTCAGAACGTTCATTCACTGTTCTTGCACCACCAGTGTTTGATGGAATAAATTATCAAAGTTGGGTTGTTCGTATGGAAGCCTATCTTGAAGCAAATAATCTTTGGGAAGCTGTTGAAAATGAATATGAGGTTCCTCCTTTGCCAGACAATCCAACAATAGCACAAATCAAGAGTCACAAAGAAAAGAAGGAGAGAAAGTCAAAAGCAAAAGCAAGCATGTTTGCGTCTGTCTCCTCTACCATCTTCACCATAATTATGACGCTAAAAACAAGCAAGGAAATCTGGGATTTCCTGAAGCAAGAATATGAAGGCAATGAAAGGGTCAAAGGTATGCAGGTGCTAAATCTGGTCCGAGAGTTTGAGATACAAAGGATGAAGGATTCAGAGACAATCAAGGATTACTTTGATAGACTTCTCAGTATTGCTAATAAAGTAAGGCTTTTTGGTACCAAATTTGATGATTCTAGAATTGTGCAAAAAATTCTTGTTAATATTTCAGAAAGGTTTGAAGCTACAATCTCATCTTTGGAAAATACTAAAGATCTGTCAAGTATTACTTTGGCAGAATTGCTAAATGCTTTATAGGCACAAGAACAAAGGAGGCTTATGAGGCAAGAAGGATCTCTTGAAGATGCTTTTCAAGTCAAATCACAAAGCAACAATGGTGACAAGAACAAGAAAAAGAAGTAGGACTATAACAAGCCCAAAAGTTCAGGGAACAACAAGATGAACAACAGCTTTCAAACTTTTCCACCATGTCCCTACTGCAAGAAAACCAATCATCCACAAAACAAATGTTGGTGGAAGCCAGATGCAAGATGCCACAAGTGTGGTCAGTTAGGGTATATGGAGAGGATATGCAAGTCTCAACAACACTTGGGAGAAGCCAAGCAAGCTAAGAATCAACCTCAGGAGGAGCAGTTGTTCACAGCTTCATGCCTAGCCACCTGTAGCTCAACTGAAAGTTGGCTTATAGACAGTGGTTGCACAAATCACATGACCTATGATCAAGAGCTTTTCAGAGAAATTGACAAGAGTGTTGTCTCCGAAGTCAGAATTGGAAATGGAGATTACATTCAAGTCAAAGGAAAAGGGACAGTAGCAATCGAAGGGCACTCAGGTTTGAAATTAATTTCAGATGTCTTATATGTTCCCGAAATTAATCAAAATCTATTGAGTGTTAGCCAGTTGCTTGATAAAGGCTTTAAGGTGTTGTTTGAAGACAAGTGTTGCCTGATTAAAGATGCAGCAGACAGAGAAGTGTTCAAGGTCAAAATGAAAAATAAAAGCTTTGCTTTGGATTTTATGGGAGAGGAGCAAGTTGTTGTACTCAAAGAAGAGTGCAATGTTGTTTTATGGCATAAGAGACGGGGGCATTTCCATCATGGTGCTCTAATGTACATAAAGAAAAATAATCTTGTGGAAGGTTTGCCTGAATTAGAAGAGGAACTTCCTGCATGTGATGCCTGCCAATATGGGAAGCAAACAAGGCTTCCTTTTCCAAAAAATAAAGCCTAGAGAGCTACACAAAAACTACAGTTAGTACACACAGATGTGAGAGGACCTCAAAAAACATCATCTTTAAATGGCAGTAAGTACTATATTGCTTTCATTGATGATCACACAAGAATGTGCTGGATTTATTTTATGAAGTTTAAATCTGAGGTTGCTAACATTTTCTGGAAGTTCAAAGCTTGGGTGGAAACTCAAAGCGGTTGCAAGATGCAGGTGATCAGGTCTGATAATGGAACTGAGGATACTTTAGAAAGATTTAATACATTCTGCGAAGAAGCAGGCATTGAACACCAGCTGACAACATCTTACACTCCTCAACAGAATGGGGTTGTCGAGAGAAAAAATAGAACTATCATGGAAATGACAAGGTGTTTGTTGCATGACAAAGGGCTGCCAAAAAAGTTTTGGGCTGAGGCTGCAAATACAACAATTTTTTTACTTAACAGATTACCAACAAAAGTTGTCCAGAAAAAGACTCCATTTGAAGCATGGCATGGATACAAACCAAAGATGTTTAACCTGAAAACATTTGGTTGCTTGTGTTTCTCTTACATTCCACAGGTTAAGAGAGACAAGTTAGAGAAGAAAGCAAAACCTAGGATCTTTGTAGACTATAGCTCAGTTTCAAAGGCCTACAGGATCTACTTGCCACAAAGCAACAAACTGATCATCAGCAGAGAGGTCAAATTTTTTGAGTCAGACAGCTGGAGTTGGAACAATGAGAAGAAGCTTGAAGTTCAGGAGGAGAATGATGATATTGATGATTCACCAGTCAGAGGAACCAGATCTCTCTTAGATATTTATCAGAGGTGCAATGTTGCTGTGATGGAGCCTGCTGGATATGAAGAAGCTGCAGCAGATCAGAAATGGGTGGCTGCAATGAAGGAGGAGCTTAAGATGATTGAAAAGAATCAGACATGGCAGCTGGTGGAAAGACCTGAACATAAGAAAGCTATTGGAGTAAAGTGGGTTTGCAGAACCAACTTCAATCCGGATGGTTCTGTAAACAAGCATAAGGCCAGACTCATTGTTAAAGGATATGCACAAATGTTTTGAGTGGATTACTCAAAAACATTTGCCCCTGTTGCTAGATTGGATACCATAAGAATGCTGCTGACCCTTGCTGCTCAGAGGGGCTGGATTATACACCAAATGGATGTCAAGTCAGCTTTCTGAATGGATACTTGGAGGAAAAGATTTTTGTTGAACAACCTGAAGGATTTGATGTTCAAGGACAGGAGGAGAAGGTTTATTTGCTGAAAAAGGCCCTCTATGGTTTAAAACAGGCACCAAGGGCCTCGTATAGCAGAATTGATGCATACTTGGTGAACTTAGGCTTTGAAAATTGTCTAAGTGAATTTACTCTATATGTAAGGAAAGCTGATGATGAATTACTTGTGGTGTCTTTATATGTTGATGATCTGCTTGTTAAAGGAAGCAATAAGGAGTTAATTGGCTGGTTTAAAGAAAGTATGAAAGACATGTTCGAGATGACAGACCTTGGGAAAATGTCATTCTTCCTTGGTATGCAAGTGCAGCAAAAACAACATGAAATTTTTGTGTACCAGAAGAAATATGCAAAGGAAATTCTCAAAAAGTTCAACATGGAAGAATGCAAGCCAACTGCTACTCCAATGAATCAAAATGAAAAATTATACAGAGAAGATGGAGCTGAAAAGGTTGATGACACGCGGTACAGAAGCCTAATAGGCTGCCTGATGTACCTAACAACAACCAGGCCAGATATCATGCAAGCTGTAAGTCTTTTGTCAAGATACATGCACTGTGCTAGCAAAATTCATTTACAAGCAGCAAAAAGAATTGTTAGATATGTCAAAGGCGCAGTTGATTATGGCTTAAAATTTAGTCAAGTCAAGGATTTCAATCTTCATGGCTATTCTGATAGCGATTGGGCTGGATGTGTTGATGATATGAGGAGCACTTCTGGACATTGTTTTAGTTTTGGTTCTGGCATTTTTTCATGGTGTTCTAAGAAACAGGAATTATAGCACAATCCACAGCTGAGGCAGAATATGTAGCAGCCACGGCTGCAGAAATCAAGCTCTTTGGATCAGGAAACTGACGGTTGATTTGCAGATGAAGCATGAACAAGGCACAAAGATTTTTGTGGATAACCAAGTTGCAATTTCAATTTCTAATAACCCAGTGTTCCATGGCAAGACAAAGCATTTCAAGGTTAAACTCTATTTTCTGAGAGAAGTGCAAAAAAACAGAGAAGTGCAGCTGGTTTACTGCAAAACTGAAGACCAAAATGCTGATATATTTACAAAAGCACTGCCTAAAACTCGTTTTGAAAATTTGAGGCTGAAGCTAGGAGTATGCAGCTCCAAAGTCAAGGAGGAGTGTTGAAAACGTGACTTAGAAGCTGCTGATGTGGTTTGAAATAGTCAAAATAGCTATTAAAGTTAGTCTTATCCATAACCAATAAATTAGCAACTACCTGATACACTTCAGATTTCTTAGGTTATTTGTTAGCTAATTTCTAGCTAATTTTCAGCAATTCAGTTTACATCTTCGATGTATAAATATGTGTTTTTACTGCTCAATAAAAGAATTACAGCCTTTGTGTTCTCTCTATTATCTGCATATCTTTTCATATAGCTTGTTCTTGTTTCCAACAGTGTCAATGAAACGGTAACAATGAAACCACGTCATTAGGTCAACAAATTAAGTCAAATTTTTAAGTTCAAATAGCATTACTCTTTAGAAAAACAATAATGTTATGCTTACCAAGTTTTTCATCTCAAATGATGTGACGCAATCTCCATCATTGAATATTAATGGGACCCACTTATTCGACGGTGAAAACTGTGCCACAACACTTGGGATGAAAAACTTGGTAAAAAATCTTGGTCAGCATAGCAGTATTGTTTTTTTTTTTTTTTTGGCATCCATACAGATTGTAGAAAGTCAATGGGTGGATTTATGATCCATTGTCATACTTGCACATGATTTTCAAGTAATAGGTTATTTGTGGAGAATAAGAAAATCTCACATGATTGATTTAGATTCTCTTGGAATTGGTTGAATCTCCTGAAACTGAGAGATTCCATTAGACCATATGTACAAAGTGTCATTAGCAATGGTAAGAGCACAAGTGTGTGGCATGATAATTGGAAGCCTTTAGGTCCAATGCTCCTGAAATTTGGTAGAAACACAGTGGAGAACTCAACAACTACTCATGGAGGACAAGGTGGAGAAAGTTGTGGCTAACAACAAGTGGAACTGGTCTTCCAATGGAACTGCTGAACTCAGGGAAATCTCAGCTAATATGCCCATCTACCAGCCATCAGAACAAAGTGAGGACAGGGTCAGATGGTCTGCAACAGCTGCTGGTATATTCTCAACATCCTCTACTTGGAATCTAATAAGGGACCCAAATTAGAATGTACCATGGAATCACATCATTTGGATTGGTTAGGCTATTCCAAGAATGTCTTCAATCCTCTAGTTGGTCATTAGGGGAAGATTGAGCACTAAGGACAGGCTACACACATTCATGACCAATTTGGAATTGGGGTGTCTGCTATGCAAACAGTATTAAGAGAGTTGTCTCATCTTCTTCCCAATTATTCTGGCATTCGTAAGAATTAACAGATCGATTGAAGCCTTTAGAACTGGTATTCTGCGAAATCAATAGACTTGAAATAGGATTCTAAACTAGTATTTGTGCACAAATCAACAGTATAGTTTCATTATCCCCTTTCGTTTATTATACACCTTTATTTTTACCCATTTCCCCACATCACAGTGACAGTTTACTCCATCTGGAGAGAGAGGAATGCCAGGCTCCACACTAACAAGGCCACAGACTACCACACTATTACCAACTCAATTGTACAAACCATAAGATATAGACTTGCCTCTGCAATATTCAAACCTTCTCAGCAGAATGGGAGGTTAATCTAGATATGACAGCTCCCTAGTAGTAGGTGTTTGATCTAATATTTGGATGCTAATCTGGTAGACTGGTATAATTTGGGGGGAGGGGGGAGGGGGGGAAGCTACTTCCCCTAAAATCCTACTTGATTAGTGCAAAGCTATTTTTTGTTACCATTTGTTTAATGCCAAGTGAGTTTTTATTTGCTATGAGATGTGTTCCATTCTCTGTAAGAAAACTATCTCCTTGTATGTGATTACACCTGATGAAACATTTATTCAATGTTATCAGCCAAACTCTACAAGGAGAGTGGCTTTCCTGTTTCATCAAGTTTACTAGCTAACATAGGAGGTAGACAACTATCGATTTTACCATTTTCAATAAAAACATCGAAGCTTTTGTCACTCTGACCCCGTCTCATACGGGAAAAGAACCGGGCACTTCACCAAATATTGGTCTTAAAATGCCAATAAAAATCATCGCCCATGTAAAGGGCATGCACGATAAAATCATTATATTTGGATTGACAAGTGAATGATCAATAGGTTCATGTTGCTTTGAAGCCATTGACGACAGAAACCGTATAGCCTGTTTTATCTGGACTTGCTATGATTAAGTAGTCATTTTTCAGGAATTGTGTTAATGGTTGTCTCGGTTTAATCTCTTCTTGTAAATAGCCCAATCTAATCGTTGGAGTAATCTTTTCTTTGATTACAATTGGTAAAATAAAGTAGGCTAATCAATGTGGGCCTAACCTCTTTTAAAAGGAAATTATACTTAGACCCCCTAAATATATTTCTCATTTACTTTGCCCCTTAAACTATATGCACTTCATCATATTAGATTAAACTATATTTTAAGTTCTGCACTTTCCGAATCATATGCTTTTGTCTAATTTTTCACGACAAATAAGCACAAAAATAGAATTTTATTCAACTAAGGAGGGAAAAACAACATCTTTTAAAATTGTGGGCACCCATTTCTGTCCTAAATTTCTATAAAAAAAAATTCAATAATTATGGTTGTGTGAAACTCAAATAATAATTTAAGGTGCAACGTTAAAAAAATGGATAGCTTATGAGATAGTATAAACCTGTTTGGACTTAAAATATAAAATATTCAGTGTCTCGGCACTTGGCATCTCAGATGCATTAAGTGCCACGTGGTAAAAATTGAAGAAATGAGACAAAAATGATCGTCACAACCATATTTGAAAAGAATGAGTAACCAATTGAGAGTTACAAATAGGTAACCATTGACAAAACAAAACCGTCGATAAGGATACACTCAAACCTCTAAAAGACTCACGATCTGGACATTATTAGGAGTAATTTTAGATCAATTTTAAGAAGTAATTAGTGTTGTAATCAAGGATATTCATTCAGTATTTCCGAAAAGTAAAGTGAATTAAAAACATGCTATACAAGGGCAAAGAAGAACAACCTAAGTGTTGTCCATCAGAAAAAAGAAAGGAAAGAACAAGGAGCAGAATTTAGTGGGAAGTATAGAGCTGACTACCCATGGAATCCTTGTCCTAAGTTACCAAAAGAACAAAATACAAGTAGCATACAAGGAGAAGATTATAACAAGCAGTTGTGTTGTAAGTCCCATAACTGCAGCATTCTAAGATTCAGAGGGGAACTCTTGAACTTAGTAGACAAGAGCCTGTATTTGATCGCTTGCTTGATAAGATGAGTTAGGGTATTACAATCCGTGTATTGGTTGGTAAAGGCTCTAAGGTTCCTTTCCATCCAAATATGATAAACAATAACCGAAAGACTCAGCTTCAAAACCACTGCATTGATCGAATTCCCCTTCCAATGGAGAGCTGGCCAACTAATGAAAGAGGGCCAGTTAGTAGGTGACCACTGTATTCGACTGCAAGACAAGATAGAAGTCCATATAGCTTGGGAATATAAGCATTCAAAGAAAACGTGAGGATGAGACTCAGGAAAATGTCTGCATAGGATGCACCCCAGATCAGCTTGGTTGGAAGGAGAGTGAGCTCTATCCTTGGTGTACAATCTTTGCCTAATAGCAAGCCACAAAATAAAGCTCATTTTGGGGATGAATTGCTTGTACCAGACAAGTTTGTACCAGGAGATTTTTGGTCCAGTTTCCCTGATGTATTGCCAAGCAGAAGAGGTAGAAAATCTACCATTTGAATTGAGGGACCATAAGACCTTATCTTCGGAGAGCTGATTAGGAGTGTAAGCAGACATAGAATCAACAATTCCAATAAGAGCAGGAGAAGAAGCATTATGCCAATTCCATTGATTCTCAGAGATAATGCAACAAACTCTAGAATTCATGTTGAGGCCATAGGCAAGGATAGGAATATGTCCCCATCTAGAGAACAGAGGACCATTGGGATGTCAGTTATCAAGCCATAAGAAGTCATTGCCATTACCAACTTTGTGCATCAAAAGGGCCCTTATTACGTCCCTTAGTTTCAAGATATTTTGCCAAGTCCAAGAGCTAGCTGGAGTAGCCCTGGTTTCCCAAAGACTTCTTCCTTTTAAGTGGTAAGCATGGATTCAAAGTGACCACAAGGCCTCTTTATCAGTGAAGAGCCTCCATATGTGTTTCATGAGCAAAGCATAATTCCATTCCTTGAGCCTTTTAACACCCAATCCTCCTTCATCTTTAGGTTTGCAGACCTCAACCCGTGCAACTTTAGCCCCAGTGTTCTTTAATTCCACACCCTTCCATAAGAAAGCCCTCATGAGTTGTTCAATTTTTTCAATCACAGAATGTGGGAGAGCAAGGTGAGTGGACCAAAAAACTTGTATGCTACTAATGATAGAGGTTAGAAGTTGTAGCCTACATGCATAAGACAAATATTTGTTAATCCAGGATCTAATCCTTGTATTTAGTATTTCTGTCACTGAAATTTCTTCGATTGAATTAATAAAGAATTTCTCTTTTATTAGTTCTCTCTTATTTCATTTAACCTTTGCACAAAGTGATTATCCATTGTTTTTTCATCCAAATAAATCCTAAAATAAGACATTTGAACCCATTAATAATCGCTTTGAATTGTCTATCAATTGGAATATATATGTCGATCTCAACAAATTTTGGAGCAACAAAACCACGACTCATCTAAAAGCTTTAATAGAGACACTGAGACTATTTCACAAAACTCCATGGTATTATTCTGGGTTTGGTTCTCTGGTACATTATCTTAATTTTGCATCCTTGGTATTTGAGAGCAGAGACAGAAATGTGTATTCCCTCAAATTTACAAACATTTCAACAATCCCCTATGTTCTCGAAAACTATGCTTCTCCTTACATTTAAAAATTTTCTAAATATAGGTAATTTCACTTAGTACATGTAAAAATCTTAGTAGTTTGACATTTACTGACCAAATAAGCTACGAATCCAACTACATAGATGAGTGATGCTCTTACACGCAAAGGCAATTGCTTGGATGAGTATGATGACCAATGGAAGACACTAGTGAAATTGTCATAAAATCGGGTTACAAATGTGATTTATGTCAAGTAAATAATCCATTAATTGAATACTAAGTTTTACTATAATATTAACTATTATTTGCGTGAATAATTTATTATAGCCATTACAACATATTATAAATGAGGAGATAAGTGGACAGTCCATCATTACAAACTAATTTTGTAATAGTTTTGAATTTTATGATCCAAACTAAGTTTTACTGTTGGATTATATAAAAGTTGATTTTGATAGATTCTATAAGTTGAAAATTTTGTCATTAAGGATAACTTGGTAATAACCCAATTAACTGAAATTCCTGGTTATGCCATGGTTGACACGCCTCAAGATGAGATCCTAGTTCCGTCTTTGTTCGAGAGGATACATTGTTCTTCATGTCAAGACTCTTTGATTTGGAGATGGGCAATTTTGTAACAACTGAGGTTTCTTGGAGCTTTAAAAAAATTTCTCAACCTCTCTGAAATTATATCTCTGGAGTGATAATTTTTGACACAACACGATAATACGATTCAAAATCGACAAAAAATTAGAGGGTTAGGGTTGACTATTTCTCGACACGAACCCGTATATGACACGACCCATTAAATAGAATAATAAATAGGTTGAGTTAGCGTCAAACATAAATAACACGAAATTGACATGATAAACACGTTAAGTAGTATTATAAGAATAAAATGTCAATTTTTTTATTATATTTTATCAAATAGTGACCTAATTCTTGTACAAAAAAATATATTTTTACTCATTTTTATTATTACTAGCAATGCACCACGTGCGTTGCACGTGAATAATTTTCGTTTACATAATAAAAAGTATTATGTATATGTGGTTTATTTGGTTTCAGATGAGTGTTTGAGAGAGAGAGAGAAAGAGAGAGAAGATAAAAGGTTTTCAAAAGAGATGCTAAAAGGTTTTCCAACTGGTTTGTATAGCGGTCGGAGGATTTTTGTCCCGTTTTTTGAGAGAGAGAATTTGTTCAAAAATAAGGTTAAACAAAAGAAGATTAAGAGACATAAATGATGTCGTTGTCTACTTAGTTTCCCTAACGACAGACAATCAGTAGAGGAGGATAGGAAAATGTGGAAAAATATATTACTATGTTATAAATGATGTTACAAATTATAGTTAATATATAGTAGAAGAGTCATGACCCTCTGTCTACCTAACTTTCTTAACTGTGAATAATAATTAATATCAACGTACATATTATTCTAATTTTTTTATCTACATATAATTGTGATTTATAGTTATATTATTCTATAATTCTTCATTGAAATCTATGATTTTTGGTCTCTAAAATATTCAATTCTTGTTTAAATGGTCCCTAACCAGACAGTCCATTAAGTTTTTTAGTGGAAGTGACCACATGTCATTCCATTAGACAGTATCACGTGATCAACACGTGATCACTTATGTCAAAAACTTAATAGGTTATCTGTGTATGGATCATTTAAACATTAACTAAATAATTTAAGCACTAAATTGACAAAATTGATACAGTGAAGACCAAACTGTCAAAACATGCATATTTCATGGACTAAAAGTACTATTAACCCAAAATTATAATATATTACTCTATAATATATATTTTAAAGGAATATTAAAATTCTAAAATTCAAGTTTTACTTAAAAATACACTATAATTTTTTTTTATATAAACTCTTAATAAAACATGAAAATGTTATAGTGATTGAACAATTATGTTGATTTAACATAAATTATTTTTAAAAAAATACGTAAAATATTATTTTTTATCTTAAAAATAAAATGGTTGAAATTTTAGATAAAAAAAAATACACATATGTAAATATAATGTTATCTTTATATTTGAAATGAGTAATATTATATTGATGAAGTTTTTGAAGATTTTTTGAACGTCTTATTGAAAATGATAGTGATGCATATATTTTTTAAAGGTAACGTAGCCAATTAAAAAGTTTCATAAATATTGATATTTGTACATAGTAAATAGATAATTAAAAAAGATGTTAGGGATAATTTAGAGATTTAAATACATAGATATATGATGGTAATTTAGATATTCAACTACAGAAGGATAGTGTAGTATTAAAATTTTTTATAAGAGTAAAATAGTTAATAAAAAAATTTTCATGCTAAGACAAAATTTTTATTCTTTATTAGTAATATAGATGGAAAAAAATATACACGTATAGGCATAATCTTATCTTTATATTTGAAAAGAGTAATGAAATATTGATGGAGTTTTTGAACACTTTATTGAAAACTATAATGATGCATATATTTTTTTAGAGTAATTTGGAGATTTAAATACATAAGGATGTAATTGTAATTTAGATATTTGACAATGGAAAGATAGTATGGTATTTAAAAAAATTTATGAGGGTAAAATAGTGAATCAAAAGTTTTTCACTTAAGGTACTTTTATTAGTAGTATAGATATGTATTAAGTTAATTTTTAGTTTATAGAAAAAGTATGAGCATATGTTCAGTTAAGTGATGATGAATATTTAGACATGAAACTAAGCGTTAAATTTTTTATTCACGGGTTATATGGGTCAACACGAATACGACACGAAAATAAATAAGTCGACATGATACGAACGAAACGATTAGTTAAACGAGTTGGATTAGGGTTAACTAATTTTCAACACAAATCCGAAATGACACAACACAAACAAGACATAATTGCCACCCCTATCTCCAAACTCAATTTATTAATGGGCAACAAAACCAAAACTAATCAGCAATTTGTCATATCCCTCTTATCATTTATTCCATCTATAAGCCAAACTCTACAGGAGGCATGGCCCTCATTGTCTTAATACATTTTACTCATGGCCAAGGAAGCCGTTTCACATAATGATTGGTATCATTGCCACTGAAGTAGAAACCATCCTCTGCCACTTTCCAGTAACATTTTCCAGAAGGAAGACAATTATAGCTTTTCTTGTCAGCCTTAAAAACATCCAAGCTCGTATCCTTTTGACCCCATCGCATGCGGCAAAAGAACAGAGTAGTCCCCCAGAAATTCACCTTGAAATGCCAATAGAATTCCTGACCCACATTAAGGGTATGATAGCCTAGATCATCATCTTTGGACTGGCAATGAATAATCAATGGATTTTTGTTGTTTTTCATGCCATTGATGACGTGAACCTCGTATGTCGTGTTGAAACCATCAGTGTCCTCCTGGTCCTGGATGGACGAGGTAGATCGGGATATTATGAATAGTGCTACGACAAGTAAAGAGAAAACTTGGCGGGAGGTACTCATGCTTGAACGATAATGATGGTGGTGCTTCTCTCCTTCAATCTTGCCCCATATATATAGGCCAAACACAAGGGTTTACATGGTACACAAGACTTGGAACTTAGTTGAATGTTTTATTGAATAAAGTCCATCAATGGTAAGAGCAATCATATATTCTGGTTAATTACCTGGGTTACAGCTGTTTTTTTGGTAAGTACCTTGGTTACAAATGTTAAAATATGGTATGCTAGTCCATATAGGAGTAATCTTTTCTTAGATTACAAATGCCTAACTTCATGCCCTCTCAGTCTTAATATCTTGGTCAAAAGGTTTTAGAACTTAGATTAATAAGGGTAACTTCATGCTTTTTATATCTAGATATCTTGCTTAGATGTTGATTTTCAGTTGCATCAATTGTGTGTGGGTAGGAAGGAAATCTATATCATTTTGATTCAAAAAAGTAATATTTTGAGTCATTTATTCTTTTCTTTCCAGTAGTTGGAGTATTTAGATAAAAATTTTGATTTAGTGATTATTCGTTTTTTCTTAATTACTGGTTAGTAAAAGTTTTTCAAAATTATCACTCATTTTTTTTGTTTTTCTTTTAATTTTTTTTTTTTTTTTTTTGCAGTATTTATTTTGGTACATGAGTTATTTTGTTTCCCCTTGCCAAACGAACTAACCTCATTGCGTTTGATAGGTGGCAATAAAGTATTTGAATGAAATGACCATTACTTAGTAGTTCATTCCAATGTTTGGTATTCAGTAAAGTAATTTATTCTCATTAATATGGAATGTCTAATCCCACCAATATAAGATTTAATAACAGTTGAGAGAGTTATCAGATGACGGATTTGGTAGTATTTTTCATTCTCAACTACCATCACTCGTCGTCACCATCAATAGACCACTATCACCACCACCTTCCCCCAGGGTTCAGATCAGATCTGGATCAAATCAAGGTTTGGAGTCTGGGGTCTAGGGTCTGAGTTTGTGTTTGGAGTCCAAGGTTGGATCGGGTTGCAAGATGTTATGTCGGGGAGCTGGTTGGGTTGAGGTTTGAATTCAACCTCAAGTCCAAGGTCCAAGTTCGAGATCCGGTCCAAGGTCTAGGTTTAGGGTCAAGTCCAGAACAGAGTCCAAGGTTAGGTCCGAATCCAGAGTTGGGTTTGATTATAGGTCCAGAATCAAGTTCGGTCTAGGTCCAAGGTCGAGGTCAGGATTTAGGTTAGGGTTGGGCGGATTCAGGTTAGGGTTGGGGTCTTGGTCCAAGGTCGAGGTTGGGTCTAAGGCCCAAGTTCGTGTCCAAGATCAAGGTCGAGGTCGATTTTGGGTAGGGCTCGGGTCAAGTGTCAGGCTCGAGTTTGGAGCTCTCAGGTCAGTTTATTAATTCTCAATTCAAATACATTTTTTTTCTAAATTACTTTTTATTGACGTATTTTTTTTCTTGAATATCAAATCAGTGCTTATCTAATTAAAATATTTTTTTATGAAGTACTTTTGCATAACATTTGTAGGAAATACTTTTAAATTTCATAATTCATCCTACACGCCATCTAAATTCATAGTAACATCAATACAAGTGGCTTTGAAGATTATTGCAATAACTCGGCGGTATATGCAGCTTAGAAAGGGCTGCACATCCAGCAATCAGGGAGGATGGATTTTCATTGCATTCTTTATATTATGTTTCGTTCTTTTTCTTTGCCTAGGGGCGTATTGCCCGAATATTCCTTGAGTTGAAAACAGGTTAGTATCGTTTTATCTATAGTTCGTCCTTGATCCACCAACAATTTGCCGATCTGGAATCTGCTTGATGTTGGGTACAATTAGAGGTGGCAATCTTAACCCATTACCCATTAATCCGTCCAACCCGCCCATAAATAAATGAGTTGGGTACCTATATTAATTAATATGGGTTTAAATGGGTGGGGTAGTATGATTCATTTTAATTAAACGGGTTAATATGGATTACAAATGGGTACCCATTGGGTTAAGTATTTATCTTTTTATTAAATAACACAAGTAATAAAATTAAATAAATATACTAATACACCAAAAAATACACATACTATTACACCAAAAAATACACACATATATACTAATACACCAAAATATACACATACATCAAAAACACACACACTAATACACTACACATGACCCACGGATTGACCCATGAACCACGATTTGACCCATGACCCATGAGTCGACCCATAATCTATGGATCGACCCATGACCCACACCCCATGGACCAACCCATAGCACACAATTGATCCTAACTCATTATGTGTGTATTTTTTTTATTAAATTTATTTTAATTTTTATGTTAGTATATGTGTGTGTATTTTTGATGTATTAGTGTGCATTTTAGTGTATTAGTGTGTATATTTTTAATACATTAATTTGTGTGTGTTTTGGTGTATTAGTGTGTGAGTGTATGTTTGTATTTTGTTGTACTACTAATGTGTGTGTGTGTGTGTTTTAGTGTACTAATGTGTCTATTAAGAATTTTAATTATTTTATGGGTTAATCGGTTTAACCCAACCCGTTATAAACTCAACCTATTATAACTCTTTTACTAGGTGAGTGAAAAATGGATTGGATTTATTTTAGCCCAATCCAATTTAACCCAATCCATAACCAACCCAACCCACCCAATTGCCACCCCTAGGTACAATACACCTTACCAAGAGTAATGCTTTTTGGACCCGAAAATTTAAATTAAGGGTTAATAATATTTTTTGTCTCTAAAGTATGTGTTTTTTGTCGGTTTAGTTCTTATTATATCAATTTTGTCAATTTAGTCCCTAAATTATTCAATTCGTGTTATTTTGATCCCTACATAGATGAATCGTTAAGTTTTTGACGGAATAATCACTTGTTTGGCACGTGATATCGTCTAAAAAAAAATGATACTTGATCACTTCTGTCAAAAAAATTGATGGATTTTAGGGACCAAAGTGACACAAATTGAATACTTTAGGACCAAATTGACAAAATTGATACAATAAGAACTAAACTGACAAAAAAATACATACTTTAGGGATTAAAAGTGCTATTAACCCTTAAATTAATTTGCCAACATGAGTATTTGTCAATTAAAAGGGTCTTAGTGATGAAGTCTAACAGTTGCAAGTGAAATAATGTTATTAAATCATATCAGCTACCACATTGTTAAATCAGTAAATTACATCGGATTGTTAGGGTCCAATACCATTATTGCCGTTTGAGAAAGGAGCACCGGCCGAGCGCCCTAAATGAATAAGAAATTGACAGCAGAGGGAATCAATGATTCTTATTCGCAGGCAATCCAATCTGTTGAAGCTAGTAACATGTCGATTACACACCGGAGGTTGGTAAGAACTGAGGGACAATGCCCGCCGCCCCTAGAATCAATAAGAAAACAAGTGCTAAGTTTCAAATCAGTGAATAAACCGAAACGAAAGAAGAGAAGTTTCAAAATGCATCTTTGCTGATTTATCTTAAATTGAGGAAATGTGATGAAAAGGCAATAGAAATTCAATAAATCATACATAGATGAATTGATCGTTTATTCTCATTTTTCTTATAGATAAGTTAAAAAACAATTTGTTAGTGACCACACCAACTTGTCATCACCAGTCATATGCTTTGGTGAAGGGACCATTGTAAGGAGGATCATATTTAGCAACATAGAAACCATCAGTCCTAACATACCAGTGACAAATCTGACCAAGGGTTGATGTATGAACACATTTCCCGGTCCAAACGTTGTCGAAAACTTCAAAGGATTTGTCAAAAACAACCCCAAAAAAAATGGCAAAAGAAAGTCTTAGTTCCCCATATATTGACATGAAAGCTCAAGTGGAAGTCCTGGTTCACCGAGAGAGTGTAATTTTTCATATCGTTGTCGCGGGATTGGCAATGAATAACCAAGGCCGCGATGTCGGCAGGGAGGTTGTTGACTAAATGAACCTCATAACCATTTGTGATGTGTACGGCTTTTATTGAGTTAGCAAGGTAAGATGAGAGAATGAGGAAGAAAGCAATGCTTCTGGTTGTGTACCTCATGGTGTGTTTTGTGGTGTTTCAAGCTTTGTTTTGCCACTGTTTATATCCCAGAAGCAGTGGACTTTCTATGGTAACATAGAATAGTCATTGTCAAACTGCTGCTATGATAAGGATCTAAGTGATTATGGTCATCCATCATATGTAGATTATGAGAATCGAATGAAAAGTCCAATTTATCGCATATTGTCGGAATCAATTGTATGCGAGAAAAGTAAAATTGCAAATTGATGATGTGTGAAACGTGGTTGAGTAGACTATGTATACTACTGAATTTGATCTGAGCTACGAGGCACTTGGAAATGATGTGGTAACTTTTGGGAAGGGGTGGATTGCACAGAGGAGTTATATTGGTTCACCAGCTCGGGAGCTCGGCTAATCCACTCTTTAATGGAGTTTCTTACTCCTAGGAATTATATTGAAAATTAAGAAAAGATTACACAATCTTTATGGCAGTATATTCATTGTCTGCCTCAAAGTGAGGACATTGTACAGTATTTATAGCTTAGTTCCTAGTTCCATGGGGTCTGGGGCGATATCTTTGCCTCCTTCTTGTAACGTTTTACTTGATTTCAGGCGATGGTTTAGGCGGTTGAGGTTCTTACACCTAAACTGGTGTTTTCCGCCATTGAGGGGGCGTATAATGGTTTTCAGCCGTCTTCCACTCATTTTCTTTGAGGTGCAAGTCGAGGGTGACCAAGGTCTGGACCTCGGAGCTCAGGCTTCCTTGGCTGAGCTCCCTTCCTGACCTCAATACCCGAGCTCAAACTTGGAATTTTCTAGGTATCATCAGCTGCCCCCCAGTCCCTAGTCAAAGTGGGTTTGAGCAGGGGTTGAGCTATGAATGTGTCGGGTTAGGTCTCCTTAGGTCGACCTCAATTTACGCGTGATGGGACTCCTTTCTGATGATTTTGTCGAACGTGCAATCATTCCTTCCTCGTTTCACGTACATGTCCTACATTTTGAAGGCCCACGTACACCAAGCTTTAAATGCTCCGACGATGAGGGAAACCGTTATTCTTCACCTTTCAACTTCTCTCCCAGCTTTGTTCCTCTTTTTCTCTTGCGATTTTAGTTTCCTCAACCCGCTGGAGATCTTAGGGTTTCATTGAAGAACAATCTTCCCCAATTCGATTCGAACGTTCTGCGAGGCTTGCTCTCTAATTTTGCTTTGGGCTTCGGTTCATCGCTCGCTCTTGGTTAGGTACGCTTCTTGGCTCTCTTCATTTCTTCATTCTGGATCTCTCGAATTCGAGGTGGTTGCTGCATTTTTGGACCTTTCGCTTTTGTTATTTTAGGAGTCAAGGTTACTCCTTGTCCTCTCTTCCCCTCTTTCTGGACGCTTACTCTACTACTAGAGTCTTCCTCATTGATCGATGGAGTCTTGACCCCTCAACTCTCAGGAATTGTTTTGCCAACCTCCCATTTCCTTATTCCTCCTTTTATCTCCCTTTTTCTAATCATGTCATGTCTGGCTCTTCCAAAGCTACTGCTTCATCGGTCTCTCTTGCCATGGGTGAGAGGTCTGCTGGGTAGGAGGACATCGATTTAGGTGACATAAGTGATGAGATTGATAATTTTTTCGGTGTCGATTTTGTCGATGTTGGGGAAGAAACTGAGGAGCTTCCCCCATCATCTTCTCCTGTGCCCAAAAATTCTAGGAAAGGAAAGGCCAAAGTGAGTGGCGTTGGGATTTCTGGCGGCGTTGGGATTTCTGGCAGCGCTGAGAAGGCTGAGGTTGCCCCCTGGGCTTCAGTCATAGTGAGGTCACCCCTCCTTTCATAAGTGTCATTTTGGCTCGACTTGGCTTTCCTCGGGGTATGCAATATTGGTGCCCAAACGTGGATACTCAGTATGACTCCCAGATCTCAAAGAAAGTCTGCTTCTTTGTGGCCACTTTCGAGAATGGCCTTCGTTTTCAAATCCACCCCTTTCTTAAAAACGTCCTTCAACATTTCAACGTTTGTCCCGCTCAACTTTCTCCCAATTTTTGGGGTGTTCTGGTGGGTCTTCTTGCTTTTTTCAAGAAGCACAAACTTGGAGTTCCTACAGTGTCTTTGCTTATGAAGTTATTCAATGTCAAGTTCACTCCTTCTGACGGCTGCCTGTATATTTTCAAACGGTTAAAAGTCCGAGCTATCATTACTGACCTCCCGAGCTACCACAAGCGTTGGAAAAAGCTCTTCTTCTTTGTGCCAGGTAGAGAATGGGAATACAATTCTGGAGATGTAGCTGACACCCTCCCTATGCCTCGGGCTTGGTCTGCCCCTAACAATTTGGGTAACCCCTGCCTAAGTAAACTTCGATCAGCCTCGACGCTTTACTCTGCTGACCTTGTTCTGCTTGTTTTGTTTTGCTTTTTAGGTATTCGACCCGAGCTCAGTGCCGAGGATAAGCTAGTCCTACTGAGCTTAGAGGATTGCGAGCCAGAGAGGTATTCCGAGCTTATCAAGCACAAAGTGCTTACCGAACTTGTGTTTAGTCCTCCAGAGGTGAGGGTTGAGACCCCTATTCCTATTTCTGTAGCTGGAGTAAAAGAGGTGGCAGGTAACACTTCCTCCTTCTGTCCTTAACTTTTATCTCACTTCTTCCTTCTTTCTTTCTAATTTGTTTCTTTGGGTTTCCAGGTTCTAGCTCAATGGAACCAACTTCGAAAGCATTGAGGGCGAAGATTAACCTGCTAAGGAAAACTGGGGCGGAAACGCAAAGCTGAGGTTGGATCAGGAAGTGGTTCTTCCCCCCAGCCAAGGTGTCAAGGTCTGAAATGCCTCATGTTCCTCCCCTGTCTTCCCAGGTGATTCTTGCTCCACTGCCGAGCTCACCAAAGGTCGCTCAGACCTCACTTCCTCAAGGGACCGTGCCTTCCTTTCCTAGAGGGGGTCCTGAGCAAACCATAGTTCCAACCTCTCCTTCATCAGCAGAGGTTGAGGGGGCCATGGAGACGGTTTCTCGCATTCTGCCTTAGTCTTCCTCTCCTAGATTGGCTGGGAAGTCTCATCCGATGCTCTTGAGGGGTTCTAAGGCTGAGAAAGATTATGGCTCCCATATTGATAATGTGAAACGTGTTGCGCAGGTCATTACCCCAATCATCCCTGAGTCTGATATCCAAAGGGTTGCCACTGTGCCCCTCTCTATTTCAGTCACGTCGGCCTTGTACGGTGCTACTTCAGTAAGTTTCTGATTTTCTCAAGTTTCCTTTTTGTATCGCATCATCACTTCGTACTGATTTCAGCTTTTGGTGGTACTTGCTCTTAGATGGTCATTCATGTAAGTGGTTTGGCGAGCCGGATCAAAGCTCTGCAGAGCTCAGCCAAGGCGTCGAAGGCCTTTAAGCTCAAGGCTGCCGAGCTGGCTTTTGCCAATAATGATCTTGAAGCTCAAGTTTAGGACTTGAAGGCGCAAGTGGAGAGGCAATCTTCTATTATTAAGGGTTTGGAGGCCGAGAAAGATAAAATTGAGGATGAGGCCAAGAAGACCAAGGAGGAGCTCAGGCTGAAAACTGGTGACTAGGTTAAAGCCCGCAAGGAGGCCTTCATGTCTTTAGATTCTTATGTGGCCATGAAGAGAGAATACAACCTTCTGGCTAAGTGAATGATACTTTCCGGAGAGAGATTGAAGTTGAGAGAGCTGCTGTAAAAAAGAAGGATTCTTTGATTGCCAAACTGGAGGATGGCGTTACCACCAAGTGGGCCACTGGGTATCTTTCTTTTCAAGACCAAGTTATGCAGAAGTACCCAGACCTAGACTTTGAATTTGATCCTCCCTCAGATAAGGAGGAGGAGGTGCCAAGAGTTGAGAAGGAAGTAGAGGTCTTGGTTTTCCCTGTTTCTAAGCTCGTTCTTGGGGGCACTGAGGTACCTCCTTCATCAGCCGAGGTCCCGGCCTCTGTGGGTATTGGGGTGTCTGTTCCACCAGCTGAAGTCCCTTCCCTTGCAGCTTCTTCTGTTTCAGCTATTGTTTCTGACTCCCCTGGGCTCCCTGAGCTGCTTGGAGCTCCTGCTACTCCTTCGTCTGCTGCTACTTTCGAGGCTCCCGATCTTCCAAGGCCTCCTAAAATTTCTATTGAACTTCCTGCACCTGCTGCCTCAGAGCTGCCTGGAGTGATTCCAGATCCAACCGGCGGTGCTTAGGACCTCTGTTCTTATTTTGCTTGTTTGTTTTTCTCTTTTTTTTTTTTTTTTTAAAAAAGAACTCTGAAACCAGCTCTTTATAAGAAGATGAAGAAGAAATGTAAATTTTTTTGTATGTAAATATTTTTGTCTTGCTGGTGCCCTTGTGTTCTTCTGACTGTTCTGCTCTTCCATTTTGCCTTCTAACTGTTATGTTCTTCCATTTTGCCTACTCCCCTTTGCCCTCCTATTTCGAGGAGAACTTTGTTCTTCTTGAAGTAGATTTGTTAAATTTGGACGAGTAGAATAGCTGAAGATCTGTAGAGTTTAGTGGTTTAGGCCTTAACTTTAGAGGGCTCATTCTTATGAGTTGAGAAGCCTTGGAGCTGAAGTGCCTATCTTTATGAGCCAAAGGGCCTTATATTCCCTCGAGTTGTGGAGAGCTCAACCTTCATGAGTTGGGGAGTTCAGCCTCCTTTTTGTGTGGGAGCTCTTTCCCTAGCTAGTTCCATTGCTTTACCTGAGCTCTGCCTTTATCACACTAAAGAGCGCATTCTTGGGCAAATCTTCTTTTGTCTGAGCTGATCTTATTAGAGTTAGGTTGCTTATCTGAGCTCTATCTTTTAACACAAGAAGTGACAATCTGATCGTTATTCGCGTCCACTTACCTTCTTAAAACGTCTCCACCGTCTTAATTTTATAAGCTTAAAGGGCCGCCTCTTTGTCTTCGCGCGTTTCTTGCTCCCTTTAAACTCGGGATCCTCTACTGTTTCTCTAAAACTTGGGACTCCTTCATTGTCTATATATCTTGGAATTTCTTCTGTAAATCTTGGAATTTCCTCTTCACATTTTTCGCACTCCCTGAGTCTTTTCTTTCTGTGTTCTCTATCTCTTTCTTGATTTCCATGGCTTCTTCTCTCACTCCCTTGTTCAAACAGTGAGCTCAAGCCATGTTCGACATGAAGTGGCACTCTAACTTCTTGGTTTCTTTTGTGGTTACTACTACAGAGTTAGAAGAAATCAAGAGGCAATATCTTCTACCTGCTGACTTACTCCTTCGAGTCCCAACTCTTGATGAGCCTTGCAACTTCCTTCCCCAACGAGAAATCTGCTTCTTCGAAGGTGCTTTCGAGATGGGTCTTCGTCTATCCATCCATCCTTCCATTGGGTGGATTCTTATTTTCTTTGGGTTGTGCCCTTCTCGTCTTTCCCCTGAAGGATGGAGTGCTATGATTAGCTTCTTTATTTTTTGGCGCCTGCAAGGTAACAATGAATTCCCTACTGTTGCCGAGTTCCTCTATTTTTATGAACTTGACAAGGACAAGCTCCCTTGCTTCAGTTGCTTCAGTTGGACACGCCACTTCGATCCCCCGCTGGTCCTCGATGTTCCTAACTCCCCTGAAGGATGGGTTCAACACTTTTTCTTTGCCTCTGGGGATTCTTGGAGGTCTGTTGAACAGCGCTACTCATGTTCTCGGATCCCTCACTCTTGGGGGTGCTTTTCTCATAGAGGTAGAGGCTTGGAATCAATTCTGTTATTATCATGGTGATTGGTTCTTATTGCGCTCCTCTTGTGCAGGTACACTCAGTTTGAGCCCGACAGAGCTGGTGAGGGTTAACCAGGTGACTCATGTTGAATCTGTTCCTTTCTCTTCACTAGTTACCCCCCAGAATCTTTTTTGGTTTAGTGTTTTTGCCGCTGCACTGGAATTTGCCTCATACCCTCTTTCTTCTGATTCTTCATCTGCTGAATCAGATGAGGACGAGGACGTTGCCACATCTTTGAGGAAACGTAGGAGGAGTGATTCCTCATCTCAGTCGTCTGTTTCCCCTATTGATGTTATTTTATTTTCTTCTACTGAACTGAAGCTTTGGAAGCTCCTCACAAAAGTGGAGAAGGAACGTGGCGAGCTGAAAAAAGAGAACGCTCGTCTGCAGGTTGTGAACGCACATTTGGAAGAGGAGATATTTGAGCTGAAGAGGAGGCATGGAGGGGCTTAGGACCTTTTCTTTTTCTTTTTCTTTTTCTTTTTCTTTTTCTTTTTCTTTTTCTTGTATTCCTATCGCGTTGATGAATAAGAATCTCTTTTTTCTGCCTTGTTTATTTCCTTGCAATTTTACTCTGTTAATTTCCATGTTCGCGAGCTTTATGAGCTGAAGAGCTTATCGTTGGTTCATGAGCTGAAGAGCTCATCGTTTATTTATGAGTCGAATAGCTCATCTTTTGTTTATGAGCTGGAGAGCTCATCGTTGGTTTATGAGCCGAAGAGCTCATCGTTGATTTATAAACTGAAGAGCTCATCTTATGTTTATGAGCTGAAGAGCTCATCGTTTGTTTATGAGCTAAAGAGCTCATCGTTTATTTATGAGCCGAAGAGCTCATCTTCTGTTTATGAGCTGAGGAGCTCATCTAGTACTGAAATACTGACTGAGCTGAAACTTCTCTTCTTTATTAATGGAGGCATTCTTACAAGAATTTACTGAAAAAATTTCTTCAAATGTTCAGCGTTCCAAGAGTGAGATAAGATTTTTCCCTCCTCTATTTGCAACTCGTAATTCTTGGGTCTGATTATCTTTGAAATGATGTAAGGACCTTCCCAGTTGGGACCCAATTTCCCATAAGTAGGGTCCTTTCTCGCAGGAAGGAGTTTCCTGAGTACCAGATCTCCGATTTTGAAGCTCCTGTGTCTGACCCTCCTATTGTAGTATCTTGTTGTTTTCCATTGGTAACTCACGATACGACACAAAGCCTCATTTCTCTTTTCATCCAGGAGGTCGAGATTTAGCAGAAGTGATTCGTCATTATGCTCGGGCTTAGAGAACTCAACCCTAGGGGATGGAATGCCGGCCTCTATAGGTGCCACCACTTCGGTTTCAAATGCTAAAATGAATGGTGTTTCCTGAGTTGCTGATCTGGTAGTGGTTCTATAAGCCCACAATACTTATGGGATGTGTTCTACCCATTTCTCTTTCAGAGCTTCTAGCTTGGTCTTCAGTGCTGCTTTTACGGTTCGAATGGTCACTTCTGCTTGATCGTTGGATTGAGGATGAGCTGGAGCTGAGAAGTAATTCTTTATTATTAGCTCTGCACAGAACTTTTTGAACTTGGGATTGTCAAATTGCTTCCCATTGTCGGAGACGATTGCCCTGAGTATTCTAAACCTGCAGATTATAGATTTCCAAGTAAAGTTTTGAAATTTTTGTTCTATGATTGTTGTCAGGGGCTCCACCTTTACCCATTTGGTAAAGTAGTCCACTCCAACGATGGCGAATTTGCACTGTCCAGTACTAATGAGAAGGCACCCAAGTATGTCCAGCCCCCATTGTTGGAAAGGCCAAGGGCTTACCACCGAGGTTAGGAGCTCTGGTGGGCAATGGGGGACGTTTGTGTGTATCTGGCAGATCTTACACCTTTTGACCACGTCTATTGCGTCTCTAAGTATAGTGGGCCAGAAGTACACTTGCCTTAGTACCTTACCTGCTAGAGCTCGAGCTTCGATATAGTTATCGCAAATTCCCTCGTGGATTTCCCTGAGTATGTAATTAGCATCCTCATCTCCTACGCATTTAAGGAGATGTGCTAAAAAGCCTTGCTTAGACAGGTTACCTTGTAAAATCGTGAATCGGGATGACCTGGCTCTTAGCTTCGCGGCCTCTTTTAGATCTTCTAGCAAGGTTCCATTCTGAAGATACTCTCTGACTGGGTCCATCCAGCTCGGCGGGGCCAATACATGTAGCACCTCCTTGTCTTCGTGGTTTAGAGATGGTCCAGCTAGGTGTTCAACTGAAATTAATCTATCTAGGTTCTCCTGGGAAATTGTGGCAAACCTTGCCAAAGCGTCCAGCTAGGAGTTCTCAGCTCTGGGGACATGCTTGATTTTAACTTGTACGAATTTTTTAATCAATTCTTGTACCTTTTTAAGGTATAGGATCATTCTCTCTCCCTTAGCCTCATAAGTTTTCTCAATCTTCTTTACTACAAGCTGGGAATCGCTACATATTATGAGTTGCTCTGCCTCCATTGAATGTGCCAAATTGAGCCCAGCGATGACGGCTTCGTACTCTGCCTCGTTGTTTGAAACCTTGAATCCGAACCTGAGGGCGTATTCGATGTTTATTCCATCAGGGGAGGTCAAAATCAATTCTGCACCGCTTCCATGGGCGTTGGCAGCCCCATCCACTGAAAGCTTCCATGTGGGGACGTCGGGCACTAGCTGGTTAGCTTATGTGGATGCTTCTGGACTCGTGGTGAATTCTGCAATAAAATTTGTCAGTACTTGTCCTTTGACTACAGTCCTGGGCTTGTATCTAATATCTAATTCGATGAGCTCTATTGTCCACTTGACCAACCTTCCAGAGGATTCTGGCTTATGCAACACTTGTCTTATCGGCTGGTCTATAGGAACCTCAACGGTATAAGCCTAAAAATAAGGTCTAAGCCTCCTTGCAGTTGTGACCAGAGCTAGGACCAGTTTCTCCATCTTTGGGTATCTTTCCTCTACCCTTCTTAGAGCTCTGCTGTAGTAATAAACTGGCCGCTGAGCTCTATCTTGTTCTCTGACGAGCACTGCACTAGTTGAGAAGTCTGAAACAACAAGATATAGGGTGAGCACCTCTCCTTCCCATGGGCTTACCAAAATTGGGGGTCTGCTAAGATAGCCCTTGAGGGCCTTGAATGATTCCTCGCAATGTGTATCCCATTGAAAAGCCTTCTTTAGAAGCTGAAGAAAGGTTGACATTTGTCGCTTGACCTGGACACAAAGCAACTCAAAACTGCTATTCTTCATGTCAAGCGTTGGACCTCTCTAGTGTTGGAGGGAGGCTGCATGTCTATTATCGTCTTAACCTTCTTCTGGTTTGCCTCGATTCCTCTGCTGTTGACTATGAAGCCGAGGAATTTTCCGACTGAGACCCCGAAGGCACTTGGCTGGATTAAGCTTCATCTAGTATTCCTTGAGGATTTGAAAGGATTCCTAGAGGTGCTCGATATGGAGCTCGGCTCTTAATGATTTCACAAGCATGTCATCAATGTATACCTCCATTGATGACCCAATCTATTTTTGGAACATTCGGTTTACTAGACGTTGATATGTAGATCCAGCGTTCTTCAATCCGAATGGCATGAATTAGTAACAGTATGTTCTCTGCTCAATTACAAATGACATCTTCTCTTGGTCGCTAGGGTCCATTCTGATTTGATTATACCCTGAGAAGGCGTCTATGAAGCTGAGGAGCTCATGTCCAACCGTGACATCTATGATCAAGTCTATTCGAGTCAGTGGGAAACTATCCTTGGGACAAGCTCGATTCAGATCAGTAAAGTCGATGCGGAGGCGCCATTTGCCGTTGGTTTTTTTAACGAGGACCATGTTAGCTAACCAGGTCAGGTAGTCTACCTCCCTAATAGCTTTGGCGTGGAGAAGTTTGCTGACTTCCTCATTAATTGTCTTTTGGCGTTCTGGGGCAAAACTTCTTCGTTTCTGTTTGATAGGCTTGTAGGCTGGGTTCACGCTGAGCTTGTGCGTGACGATTGAGGGGTCAATTTCCTACATATCTTCTTGCTTCCAAGCATATACCTCCATATGCCTTCTAAGGAACTGAACAAGGAGGTCTCTGAGCTCTCTAGGCAGCTTCGACCCCCATATACCGCATGTTCTGGCTCTTAGTTGAGCTGGATGGGCTCCAGCTTTTCTGAGGGCGTAGGTCTTGATTCCAGCTCATCTCTCATGTCTAGCTCATCCAGCTAGATGTTTTCAACATCTTTCTTTTTCATTGATGTCATGCAGCATTCCCTCGCCACTCGTTGATCTCCTCGAACCATCCCAATGCCATTTTTAGTGTAGAATTTTATAACCAGGTGATAGGCGGAGGGGATGGCTCTCATGGCATTGAGGGAGGGTCTTCCCAGTAGAACATTATATACTGAGGGGGCATCGACTACCAGGAACCTTACCGTAGTGATGGATTGGCAAGGCAGGCTTCCCAGGGTGAGGATGAGTTGAATTGACCCTAGGGGCAGTACTCTCTCCCTTAAGAATTCCAGAAGATGAGTTCTCACTGGCTCGAGCTTGTCCCTTCCTATGTCTATTTTATCGAAGGCAGATGCAAAGATGATGTCAGCAGAGCTCCCGTTGTCAATTAAGACTCGATGAACAGTCATGTTAGCAATGATAGCTTTTACCACCAATGGATCATCATAGGGGTGCTGGTACCCCTCCAGGTCTGTATTCGAGAAAGTGATGTCCATGTTCATTCGATGTGCCTTGTTCATAGTCTGCACCTCCAACATTTACTCAGTCCTGACCTTGCGCATGTGGGCTTTTCTTGGTGAGCTGGTTTCCCCACCACCAACGAATTCCCTAGAGATCATCCTGATCTCCCCCATTTGCTGTTGGTGTTGTGCAGGAGTTTCCTACTGAGGTGTTGGGGGAGGGCGAACCATGTTCTGATTATCATGCGCCACAAAGCGGTGTAGCTGCCCTTATTGAATCAGAAATTTGATTTCCTTTTTCAACTGGATGTAATCATCAGTGAGGTGGCCATGGTCCCTATGGTACTCACAATATTTTGTCACATCTCTTTTTGCTGAGGCTGCCTTCATCCGAGGTGGCCACCTCAGAAATTTCTCATTATGTACTTCATAGAGGATTTGGGATATCGTAGTTATGAGTGGAGTGAGCTGCCAAAGTGCGTACCTTGGCTGCAATTCTGGTTGCAGGGGACCTAGGCGATCCCTGACATCTCCCCTTCTTTTGGGGGAACGATCTCTATCTCTTCTTGCAGACCTGTCTCGGCCTTTTTTCTTTTCTGGGGCTTTGGTCCCTCTTCTTTTTTTCCTTCCCTTTTTCTTTCTGTGTGGATGAGTTCTCCGCTTTAGAAAGGAGAGCTTCTTCGCCATTAATATATTTTTCTTCCTTGGCAAGCACCTCCTCCATGCTGGCTTGTGGGTTTTTAGATATGGAGATCATTAAGTCCTTCGACTGTACTCCTAACCCGGCAATGAAAGCAGTGATGGCGAATTTCTCATCTGGAACGTCCACCTTCAGTGATTTTGAGTTGAACCTTTGGACATAAGACCGTAGGTTCGGTCCTTGTTTCACATTCAACAGATGGTAGCTCAGTTTTTGGTAGGTCCGAGCTCCTATAAAGTGTGGCACAAAAGATATGGAGAGCTCTCTGAAGGAGGAGATGGACGTCGGGGTTAGCCTGTTAAACCACGCTAAGGCTGAGCCCTTTAATGTGATGGCGAAGGCTCGACATCGTACAGGGTCTTGATATCTGTGCAACTCCATTTAGTTCTTGTAGGTGTTGAGATGATCCATGGGATCTTTCGTCCCATCAAAGGCCTCCATCTAGGACATTCTGAACTTCAGAGGGAGGGGGAAGTGCAGTACATTAGCAGTGAAAGGGGACTCAGTCTGTTGTACCAGGGCGTCCATAGTTACTGGGGTCTTACCTCTCACAGCCTCCTTCATGTGGCTGAGCTCCTGCTGGATACCCATGAAACGATGTTCCCAATATTGCTCTATTCTTTCCTACTGGAAAGGGAGAAATTCATTTTTCTCAGTTCCCCCATTTTGGCTCTGTACCTCTTCGTTGTCTCCATTCCTGGGAGGTGGATGAGGAGCATAGCCCATGGCTTGGCTATGTTCACCCCTTTGTTAACCTCCCTTAGGGGATCGAGACGTTGATGCTCCCCTTGTGGGGGATCACCCTGGGCTGGTCGTGTCTTCTGAGGACCTTGTAGGAGCTTCAAGAGCTCTTCGTTCTATTGGAGTAGACACTGATTAACTAGGCGAAGAGCCTCCAATTCGTTATTTGGAGGAGGATCCGCTATGGGATGATTATTCTCAATGGTGGGCAGGAAGTCTTGAAGGTTTTCTTATTGTCTTCCACTGGTGCCTTCCTGCTGGTTCTGTAATCACTGAGGATTCAACTGGATTATGCTCATATTGCGCGTAGAGACCATCAATTACTAAAGAAAATCAGTATATTTGTAATAGGAACAGTCGTTCCCACAGACGACGCCAAACTGATGGTGTGTGAAACGTGGTTGAGCAGACTATATATACTATTGGATTTTATCTGAGCTACGAGGCTCTTGGAAATGATGTAGTAACTTTTGGGGAAGGGGTGGATTGCACAGAGGAGTTATAGTGGTTCACCAGCTCGGAAGCTTGGCTAATCCACTCTTTAATGGAGTTTCTTGCTCCTGGGAATTATATTGAAGATTAAGAAAGGATTACACAATCTTCATGGCAGTATATTCACTGTCTGCCTCAAAGTGAGGACATTGTACAGTATTTATAGCTTAGTTCCTAGTTCCATGGGATCTGGGGCGAGATCTACGCCTCCTTCTTGTAACGTTTTGCTTGATTTCAAGTGATGGTTTAGGCAGTTGAGGTTCTTGCGCTTAGAATAGCGTTTACCACCGTTGAGGGGGCGTCTAATGGTTGCCATCCGTCTCCCACTCATTTTCTTTGAGGTGCAGGTCGAGGGAGCCCAAGGTCTGGACCTCGGAGCTCAGGTTTCCTTGGCTGAGCTCCCTTCCTGACCTCAATACCCAAGCTCAGACTTGAAATTTTCTAGGTATCATCACAAATAATTATTCTATTTTGATTTAATTTGTTGACTTGACTTAGTCAACAAGACCCATCGTACATGCAAAGTAACTTATTTAATGGTAGTTTGGAAAATAGATATTGATTTTTCTCGCACATTTCCACAAGACAGACCTTACCATAATACTCCGTTTGGTAGGAATGATGGAAAGTATGAAGGATACACTTTCTATCCTCCAAAGAAGGAAAGTAAGAATGACACACTTTCCTTCCTTTGTGTTTAGTAGAATAAATAGAAAATAAAAATAATTTTTTTTTTTTTTTGTACTTCGTAAGATGGAAAAAATATTTTTTAAATTTTTAATTTTTATTAATTTTTAAATATTTTTAAAAAAAATATAAATACATATTTTATCATTGTATTTATATATGAAATTAATGTACACATAATATAAGTATATATCAAAAAATGTATAGACAAAACACAAATAATTAATTTTTCATCAACTTTCCTTCCAATTTTGGAAGGATTTATTTTGGTGAGTCGGAATGAAAGTTTATTGCTTCAACTTTAAAAGTGTAAACCCAAGCGCAGGTTGAGCAAAGTAATATAATCTCGGAAGTCCGAGGTCGATCCCACGAGGAATTGTAACAAGAAGCAATCACACAAGCAATGAAAGTAATTTGAAAGGAAAAAGATTTGTTTGGAAAATTGTTGATTAGAGAAAAATGATGTCGGTAATTTAAAACAGTAATAAATAAAATACTAGAGCATCAGGTACTCCCTCTCAACTTCATACAATAATAGTTAAAGACTCAAAGCTTGACTTGAAAGAGGAATTAAATGCCAGTTAAACCAATTAACAAATCAAGTGATAAATCCAACGGTTATAATCAAAAGACTACCAGGAACCTGAATAATCATTCAATCATATTATTTTATGAAATAATGTTAATCCTTCCAGCATGGAATAACCAGTGATTTACACGCAGGGAAAATCAAGCAATTGATGTACGTGGCACAACAACTCAAGAGTTTATACAGCATAAACACTTTGCTAAAATATTAAGGATTAAATTAACACAATAACATAAATCCTTAAGTACAAGAGTCAATAAAAATACCGTACTCCGTTGAGAGGTTCTCCCCTAGCCCTAGCTTAGCCTTCTAGCCAGACATGGTAACGGATGCAGAAAATAGACTAAAAACAAAAGAAAAGAACCCTTTACAAGATTCTAGGTTCGTATTTATACAGTACAGTTGAAAGAAATTGCATCCCATTAGGACTCTAAATTCGGCAGCAGAGGTTTGACACGCGTCCGGACGCACCTCTCTCATCCGTCCGGACGCGTGCTCCAGAATAATCTTTGCTTCGTTTGTCAACTTTCTGCCAATCGCGTCCGGACGCGTATATTTCCTCCGTCCGGACGCGTGTTCCAGTGTGATCCGTCCTGAGCTATGCTTCCTTTCTTCTCATAGCTTCACTCCAATTGTGCACTATTAACCTGCAAAACAACACAACTCATCTTTTATTCTCATAGCCTTAATCTTCAATTAAATCATCATAAATATCACACTTTCACAATAAAATGATTAATATTACCTCTGACAAATGTAAATATTAGACCTGAATCACACCCCCCCACTTAGACCTTGCTAGTCCCTAGTAAGGCAAACAACTAAACATATAATACTATAATCAAAACAAAACCATTTTCGTAGGATTCACGATTGCATTTAGCATATGCAACAAGCCTTTAAACCCCTAGGTTTCCCCTAGTGGACGAGTATAGTCTCGTGAGGGTTTCCAGATATGATACCCACAAACATCACCTTGTGCTCAAACATCTGAATAACACTTTTATAATATAAGTTGCTACCACATTATTGAAATGCTAAGATACAAACTTTTTATAAGCACATGCAAAACAACATATAGAACTATGCGGTATATAACTGTATGCACTTATCATATTCTCATATAAACTCGTGTGTAGTGTGAATTAACTATACCAAGTCAGTAATTTATCCGGTAATCACCTCTACAACTATCAACTATTCGTCTCAATGCCAAATCTCACAAGATAATTCACTCATAAAAGATTCTCTCAGATTATATTGACTATTCCCTCAAATATCACATGTGAGAAGAAGATATTTAAATCAAAAACAAAATAATGCTCAAATGTTCCATTAAAAAAAATGTAATCCAAAAGAAAAGGATTTGACATAGTCTCATGAAAGAAAATCAACACACAATAAATAAATAATCACCATTCTCTTCCTTATTCACACAAGTCATGCATCCATCAATACACTCTTGAGATCAAATAGGTCTTTATTTAAGGTTGTAATGGGGCCTTGGGATTAGGGTTTTGAAACGAAGGATATTCAGGAATTCAAAAGACTATCCCGAGAGAACATGTACATTACACAACCAAACTTATTTCCATAGTCTTTCACTCTCCATCCTTTAGAAGCACAATTTACATCACTTGCTCATATTTTTTTTTTTTTTTTTTTTTTCAATCTGTTTTTTCGCAGCTAGACATATTGTCTTTCTTTTTTTTTTTTTTTTTTTTTTTTCATCAAGACATCTAATGCAAATATTCACAAGTATGTAAAACTCTTTTTTTTTTCTTTTCTTAACCAACATCTCCCAAATTACATAAAACAATAAAAGTTCAATCTCGGGATAACCAAGGGTAAAAGATATATATATTTTTTTTATTGGCTTAGTTATTATATGTTGGGTATAAGAAATAAAATTTTGCTTTAAAGGCTCAATCATGGCTTCTAGGGATAATAATATTCAAAGAATAAGGTTTAGGCTCAAATAATGACAAAGATGGCCTAAAATCATATCTCAAGAGCTTTTGATAACACACTTCTCATGCAAATAATTCAAAGTCAAGCAATCATTCACAATATTGGTGTTAACCAAAACAAAAATAATGAGACTATTGAAGGAGATTAGCTGAATAAACATATTTTTTATTGAGTAAATGTAAATAACCCTCCAAGAAAGATTGGAACAAAACTCACTAGGGTTTTTATGCATCTCCACTATATGTTTCAAGTTCTCAAGGTAAAATACCTAACAAGTTTTCAACTTGGTAAAGTCTAAAGTGCACAAATTGTGAGTTTTTATAAGAACATGATATGAGATACAAAAATATAGAATAAAGTTCTATGCGATGCTTAAACAGTTGCAAATTTAAAGCTAAGCAAATTATTTCTATATTGTGGTATTAACTTATTCATAACAACGTTATTTAGATATTTGATAACACACCAAACAAAATATGCATTTTATATCATACTGAGAATTCAAGTACAATGCATATTCAAAAGATAAAAGAAATCAAGCCTAACAAAATCCACCCAAAATAGGCTTTGATTTCACAAATACAGTAAAGAAAATAAAGAAAACAACTTTCAAACACCGGGACCTAGAAGAAATAATCCTAAGATGAGGGGCCTGCCTGACCCTGAGAACTCTGCCCTAGCCCCCTCATCTGCGCCCTTAACTCTCTCATCTCCTTCCTCATCTCCCTCTGCCCTTTCAGCAGCTCAAACAAAATCTGTCTGTCAGTCCTGGGATCAGTGTCCTCATCCACTGGTACCTCAAAGTCCTCATCGATATTGAGGAACTGATCCCAGTCCTCTATCGGCACATCACCCTCAGCTGCAGCTTCCCCCTGACTTGGACCCCTCTCACCTGGCACTGGCCTGGCTACACTCTGACTTTTCAAAAGAGTGCCAGAGTTGAGTGCCACCACTTTCTTTGCCCGCTCCATAGTGGCGTCAATCACCACTCCTGCCTGCTCGCATATTGCAGTGGCCAAACCAGCAAAAGGAAGAGATGGCTTTTTTGGATCAACGATGGCTCGTCTCATTTCCGAAAAAATCAATGATGGGAGGTCAATGGTTTTTCCGGTGCCCATCGCATACAACAAGCGAGATCGGTCCGGATAGATGTGATTATTTCTCAGTAGAGGAAGGATGTTCGACACTGAGATTAAGTTCAGTATTTTATACTTACTGGTCAAGTCCCCTTGCTGAAGATATTTGAGGTTGTCCGTCCAAATAAAATCACCATCCCCCAGTAACTCTCGTCCAACCTCATTCCTGGGATATGCCTGGGGATACTCCGGGTTGGGCAACCGAGCCTGCGTCATCCCGATCAGTCTGGCAATGACTGTGGCATCTACGCTGATGTGCTTACCTCGGACATAGGTGGTCAGCTGACCATTCCCGAGGTCATCAGCGTTGCTGTAGAATTCCCTTGCCAAGATGGGGATACACTCCCACTCCTTACCCATAAAACCTGCCCAACGTCTAGCGGTGATGATATCTCGGACTCCCAATCGAGTGAAGTCCTCGTATTCAATTTTTCTCTCACAGACTACAGGTTTTTGGGCGTAATATTTGAAAAATCTTACCCGTGCATCCAAAATTTGGAAACGAACGGGGTCGAAGGTGGTATCCTCCTCCTCCTCCTGAGCATTAACCCGGGGTCTCTTTGAACTAGAAGCTCTAGGTGGTGCCATGGAGAATGAAAAAAAACGGATATAGGAGAAGAAGAAGAAGTGTATTATGGTTTTTAAAAGCTTGCAGTGCAAGAAATTCTGATCGGGCAGTCAGTATTTATAATTTTTCACACGCGTCCGGACGCATGGGGTTAAACCGTCCGGACGCGCCTTAACTGCCGCCTTAATTAGCCTTAAAGATCACGCGTCCGGACGCATGGAGTTATCCCGTCCGGACGCGTACTCTGAATTTCAAACGTTTGTCTTTCCCGTTCGGACGCATGTTGGTATTCCGTCCGGACGCGAAGTCCAGAGAGTTCAGGCTTTTGGATCCCGTCTGGACGCGACTTCCAGTAGGTTTTGCTCTATGTCCTTGCGTCCGGACGCGTGTTCCAGTGAGTTGTTTCTCAACACTTAGAAAAAATTTCATATTTTCACATTTTTAACACCCTTTTTCTCCCACATGGTTCCCTTCTACTCATAAAAATTCCTAAGTCCCCTAAAAAAAAAATAAATACTACTTGACTATCAAAATAAACACAATAAACACAGTTGCATGTGCACACAGCTCAAAATAAAAAAAAATACAATATACATTGTATTATTATCAAGTGAATGCTCCACCCCCCCCCCCCCCCCACTCAAAAATTTGCATTGTCCTCAATGTATGAATCCAGAGAGAAAGATTAAATAAGGGATAGACAGACATACCGGATGCGCGTAAAGTGTGCTCATGCATCTGTAGAAAATTCAAGAGAAAACAACATACACTAGTATACAACTATATACAGAAAATGGTTAGAGATGAATCATTCATAGTGAGGATCCACCAATTCGATGGATTCCACTTCCACAATACCCTCCTCCAAGAATGGTTTCAATCTTTGCCCATTAACTTTAAAAATGTTTCCATTACTTGGGTTTTCAATCTCCACTGTTTCATATGGGAATACTTCCTTGACAACGTATGGACCACTCCATCTAGTCCGAAGCTTTCCCTTAAAGATGTGAAGCCTAGAATTATATAAAAGAACTTTTTGGCCAGGTGTAAACGTTTTTCGCACAATATTCTTATCATGAAACACCTTCATCCGTTCTTTGCTAATCTTAGAATTATCATAGGCTTCATTCCTAATCTCATCAAGCTCATTCAGCTGTAATTTTCGTGCGGTGCCGGCTTGGTCAAAACTAAAGTTGAACATTTTAATGGCCCAATATGCTTTATGCTCTAATTCCACAGGCAGGTGACAAACCTTTCCATAAATCAATCTGTATGGAGACATACCAATCGGGGATTTATATGCAGTTCGGTATGCCCATAATGCATCGATTAGTCGTAACGACCAATCTTTACGATCCGGGTTCACCGTTTTTTCCAAAATGTAAGAAATTTCCCGATTGGCAAGTTCTACTTGACCATTTGTCTGTGGGTGATAGGGAGTTGCCACTTTATGTGTTACACCATATTTTTTCATCAAATTCTCAAAAAGCTTATTACAAAAATGCAATCCCCCATCACTGATAATGGCTCGAGGTATACCAAATCTGGACAAAATATTTTCCTTTAAAAATTTCAAAACAACTTTATGATCATTTGTCCGACACGGTATAGCTTCAACCCATTTAGAGACATAATCTATTCCCACTAAAATGTACATATACCCAAAAGATGGGGGAAACGGACCCATGAAATCTATTCCCCAGCAGTCAAATATTTCTATGATCAAAATCGGGTTTAGGGGCATCATATTCCTACGGGTCAATCCCCCTAATTTTTGACATCGCTCACACACTTTACAAAAATTGTGAGCATCCTTAAAAATTGTAGGCCAATAGAATCCGCACTGCAAAATTTTTGCAGCGGTCTTCTTCATAGAAAAATGGCCCCCACAAGCCCCCGCATGACAAAAGGAGAGAATGCTACTTACCTCATCGTCAGGTACACATCTCCGGATAATCTGATCTGGGCAATATTTGAAAAGGTATGGGTCATCCCACAAGAAACTCTTTACTTCGACTAAAAATTTCCTCTTATCCAAGGCAGTCCAAGCCAGTGGCATGTTACCTGTAACAAGAAAATTCACAATGTCAGCAAACCATGGTAATGAAGAAACTGCCAATAACTGTTCATCTGGGAAAGTATCTGTGATCGGCGCTGTCTCAATGGGCACATCACTCACAAGTCTAGACAAATGGTCAGCCACTACATTCTCTACTCCTTTTTTATCCTTAATAGTGATATCAAATTCTTGGAGTAATAGGATCCACCTCAACAGTCTCGGTTTTGCATCTTTCTTAGTTAATAAGTATTTGAGAGCTGCATGGTCTGTGAAGATAATAATGGGGAAACCTACTAAGTACGACCTGAATTTGTCTAGTGCAAATACTACAGCCAGTAATTTTTTTTCTGTTGTAGAATAGTTCATCTGGGCACTATTTAAAGTTCTACTGGCATAGTAGATGACATGAGGCTTTTTGTCATTCCTTTGTCCTAAAACCGCCCCTACAGCATAGTCACTGGCATCACACATGATTTCGAAAGGACTACTCCAATCTGGGGGTTGCATGATTGGAGCGGTGACAAGCATGCCCTTTAACTTATCAAAAGCTTCTTGGCATGCATTATCCCACTCAAAAGGTGTGTCTTTCCCTATAAGATTACAGAGTGGTCTAGATATGGAACTAAAATCCTTTATAAATCTCCTATAAAAACCAGCATGACCCAAGAAAGATCTAACATCCTTAAGGGCTTTCGGACTAGGTAAATTAGCAATTAATTCAATTTTGGCCTTATCTACCTGAATTCCCTCGGAAGAGACAATGTGACCAAGAACAATTCCCTTTCTAACCATGAAATGACATTTTTCCCAGTTAAGCACAAGGTTCTTTTCTTCACATCTTATGAGTACCTTCTACAGATTAGCTAAACAGTCATTATAAGAATCACCAAAAACAGTAAAATCATCCATAAAGACTTCAAGAAAACGCTCAACCATATCACTGAAAATACTAAGCATACACCTTTGAAAAGTCGCAGGTGCATTGCATAGTCCAAAAGGCATCCTTCTATAAGCAAAGGTGCCAAAAGGGCAAGTAAATGTGGTCTTCTCTTGGTCTTCTAGGGCAATTTCAATTTGGTTATATCCCGAATAACCATCTAAAAAACAATAGTATAAGTGTGAAGCTACCCTTTCTAAAATTTGATCCATAAAAGGCAAAGGGAAGTGATCTTTTCTAGTAACAGCATTAAGTCTCATGTAGTCTATGCACATTCTCCAACCAGTAACTGTCCTAGTTGGCACAAATTCATTATTCTCATTAGCAACTACAGTGACTCCAGATTTCTTAGGAACTACCTGTGTGGGGCTTACCCATTTGCTGTCTGCAATAGGGTAGATAATTCCTACATCTAACAGTTTCAACACCTCTTTTTTCACAACTTCTTTCATATGTGGATTTAGCCTACGTTGCATCTCCCTAGATGTCTTAGCATTATCTTCCAAATAAATCTTGTGGGTGCAAACCAAAGGGCTAATTCCTTTTATATCAGCTAAAGTCCAACCAATTGCATTCTTATGTTCCTTAAGAAGGTGTAACAGCATACCTTCCTCTGCTGAATTCAATTGAGAAGAAATTATTACCGGATAAGTTTCATTCTCTCCTAAAAATGCATATTTCAAATCTACCGGTAATTGCTTGAGGTCTAGCTTGGGGGCTTTATCCTTTGATGATATTGGTGGATCAGTTCTTGGTGAGAGTTCCTCAAATCTCTGTCTCAACTCTCTCATTTGAGGTACCTGCAAAGAGTTTAACATATCAGTTGAAACAGAAATTTCAGAATTCATTTCATCTACCTCTAACTCAGAATATTGTTCAAGCAAACATGCTTCAAGTGGATCAAACAAAGAAGAATCATATACTCTGCTTGGAACAATAGATTCAATCATGTTAACGTCATGCACATCCTCATCAATATTCTCAGGTTGTTTGCACACATTAAAAATGTTGAGCTCCAATGTCATGTTCCCAAAGGTCAATTTCATCACACCATTCCTGCAATTAATTAGAGCATTTGAAGTTGCTAGGAATGACCTGCCTAAGATGACGGGAATCTGAGCACTAGTATTTAATACAGGTTGAGTGTCCAAAATTATGAAATCCACAGGAAAATAAAATTTATCAACCTGTACTAAAACATCCTCCACCATACCCCTAGGTATCCTCACTGATCGGTCAGCTAATTGAAGTGTAACCGAAGTGGGTTTTAACTCCCCCAACCCTAATTGTTCATATACTGAATAAGGGAGCAAATTCATACTAGCTCCTAAATCCAGTAACGCTTGTTCAATTCTGTGGTTGCCTATAACACAAGAAATAGTAGGACAACCTGGGTCTTTATATTTTGGTGGAGTTCTATGCTGTATAATGGAGGATACTTGCTCAGTCAAAAATGCCTTCTTTTGCACATTTAACTTCCTTTTAATAGTGCATAACTCTTTCAAAAATTTTGCATAAGAAGGTATTTGTTTAATGGCATCCAACAAGGGAATATTGATTTTCACCTGCTTAAAAATCTCTAACATATCATTATGCACAATAGGCCTAGTAGAAGTAAGCAATCTCTGTGGGAATGGTGCAGGTGGAACATACTTTTCAGACTTATCAATCTCAGGCAGGCTAATCTTATCATCACTCTCCGTGGGTTGAGAAATCTTTTCAGAATCTTGAGTTTCCAAAGGAATGGTTTTATTGATTTCTTTCCCGCTGCGGAGTGTAGTGATAGACTTTACTTGTTCGTGGACAGTCTCAGAAGTGCGAGTCTCATTCACAACGAATTGACCCTGTGGGTTCGGTTGTGGTTGTGCTGGAAGTCTACCTTTTTCCTGATGGCAAGGGTCAATGGTCAATTTAGTGATTGCACTTCTCATATCCTCAATAGCCTGAGTTGTTTGTCTATTGTATGTTCGCTGATCCTGCATGAATTGTGATAACACCTCCTCAATGTCTCTTTTTGGGCGTGGAATGTAGGGTGCAACATTTGAAGAGTTTTGTTGGGGTGGTTGTGATGCATGATTGTCATTCCTCCAACTAAAATTAGGATGATTCTTCCACCCCGGATTGTATGTGTTCGAGTATGGATTATTGTAAGGCTTTGAAAAAGTGTTTACAGCATTTGCTTGGTCATACACTTCTTTTAATGCAGGTATTGATGGACACGCCGTCACAGAATGTCCAGGAGTTTCACAGATACTGCATATCTCCTCAACCTGAACTGTGTCAACCTGATTAACCTTTTTGTACTCCATAGCCTCTACCCGTCTTGCTAAGGTGGCAATCCTAGCTCCTAGGTCATCCTCCTCCCTCAACTGGTATTTACCCCCACTAGATGATGATGATTGTGCAGTTTTACCCTTAGATGGTTCATGGGATGTAGTATCCCAAGATTGTGCATTCTCGGCTAATTGGTCTAAATAGTCAAAAGCATCATCTGGTTCCTTATTCATAAAATCCCCATTACACATCATTTCAATAAATTGACGCAGCTGTGGGCCTAAACCCTCATAAAAGAAACTTATTATGCGCCAGCTTTCATAACCATGATGTGGACAAGATACAAGAAGGTCTTTAAATCTTTCCCAACTTTGATAAAAAATTTCAGACTCCTTTTGGGAAAAATTCATTATCTGTCTTTTCAAAGAGTTTGTGCGATGTGTGGGAAAGAATTTCTTTAAAAATTGTTTCTGCATCTCCTGCCATGTTCCTATAGACCTAGATCTCAACGAATATAACCAAGTTTTAGCTTTTTCCTTTAATGAAAAAGGAAATAACTTCAGCCTGACTATATCCATTGCCACGTTCTGATCATGGAACGTAGCACATACATCCCCAAATTCTCTGATGTGCAAATATGGGTTTTCCTCACCTATACCCAGAAATTTTGGAAGTAATTGAATCATGCCAGGTTTGAAAACAAAATTAATGGCATTCAATGGAAAGATTATGCATGACGGTTCAGTGAGAAGTACGGGTTGTAGATACTCACGCAAAGTCCTACCCTGATTAACATTATCCACCTCATTTTCATCATGATTACTTATTCTATCAACATGATCCTCCCGTTCAGGAAGATCATTCTGCCTATGATCATTAGGATTAGCAGCCATTGTGTGCAAGAAGTGATTCGACACAGATAAATCAAATAAATTTCCAAACAAAGTATCTGAATCCTCTCTTGTTAAACGTCCACTTAAATCACGATGCCAAAAGCTCATAAAACAAATAAAACCTAGATAAATTCTAAATTAAACTAACAAGAAAAATAACTTAAATAAATAAACTTAAAATTAGAACGAAGTTACCGGATTTTCGAAGACTCGCAAATACCGCAACCTTCAATGATGTAATGGCTCCTTGTCTTTCAAGTTCCCCGGCAACGGCGCCAAAAACTTGCTTCAACTTTAAAAGTGTAAACCCAAGCGCAGGTTGAGCAAAGTAATATAATCTCGGAAGTCCGAGGTCGATCCCACGAGGAATTGTAACAAGAAGCAATCACACAAGCAATGAAAGTAATTTGAAAGGAAAAAGATTTGTTTGGAAAATTGTTGATTAGAGAAAAATGATGTCGGTAATTTAAAACAGTAATAAATAAAATACTAGAGCATCAGGTACTCCCTCTCAACTTCATACAATAATAGTTAAAGACTCAAAGCTTGACTTGAAAGAGGAATTAAATGTCAGTTAAACCAATTAACAAATCAAGTGATAAATCCAACGGTTATAATCAAAAGACTACCAGGAACCTGAATAATCATTCAATCATATTATTTTATGAAATAATGTTAATCCTTCCAGCATGGAATAACCAGTGATTTACACGCAGGGAAAATCAAGCAATTGATGTACGTGGCACAACAACTCAAGAGTTTATACAGCATAAACACTTTGCTAAAATATTAAGGATTAAATTAACACAATAACATAAATCCTTAAGTACAAGAGTCAATAAAAATACCGTACTCCGTTGAGAGGTTCTCCCCTAGCCCTAGCTTAGCCTTCTAGCCAGACATGGTAACGGATGCAGAAAATAGACTAAAAACAAAAGAAAAGAACCCTTTACAAGATTCTAGGTTCGTATTTATACAGTACAGTTGAAAGAAATTGCATCCCATTAGGACTCTAAATTCGGCAGCAGAGGTTTGACACGCGTCCGGACGCACCTCTCTCATCCGTCCGGACGCGTGCTCCAGAATGATCTTTGCTTCGTTTGTCAACTTTCTGCCAATCGCGTCCGGACGCGTATATTTCCTCCGTCCGGACGCATGTTCCAGTGTGATCCGTCCTGAGCTATGCTTCCTTTCTTCTCATAGCTTCACTCCAATTGTGCACTATTAACCTGCAAAACAACACAACTCATCTTTTATTCTCATAGCCTTAATCTTCAATTAAATCATTATAAATATCACACTTTCACAATAAAATGATTAATATTACCTCTGACAAATGTAAATATTAGACCTGAATCACACCCCCCCACTTAGACCTTGCTAGTCCCTAGTAAGGCAAACAACTAAACATATAATACTATAATCAAAACAAAACCACTTTCGTAGGATTCACGATTGCATTTAGCATATGCAACAAGCCTTTAAACCCCTAGGTTTCCCCTAGTGGACGAGTATAGTCTCGTGAGGGTTTCCAGATATGATACCCACAAACATCACCTTGTGCTCAAACATCTGAATAACACTTTTATAATATAAGTTGTTACCACATTATTGAAATGCTAAGATACAAACTTTTTATAAGCACATGCAAAACAACATATAGAACTATGCGGTATATAACTGTATGCACTTATCATATTCTCATATAAACTCGTGTGTAGTGTGAATTAACTATACCAAGTCAGTAATTTATCCGGTAATCACCTCTACAACTATCAACTATTCGTCTCAATGCCAAATCTCACAAGATAATTCACTCATAAAAGATTCTCTCAGATTATATTGACTATTCCCTCAAATATCACATGTGAGAAGAAGATATTTAAATCAAAAACAAAATAATGCTCAAATGTTCCATTAAAAAAAATGTAATCCAAAAGAAAAGGATTTGACATAGTCTCATGAAAGAAAATCAACACACAATAAATAAATAATCACCATTCTCTTCCTTATTCACACAAGTCATGCATCCATCAATACACTCTTGAGATCAAATAGGTCTTTATTTAAGGTTGTAATGGGGCCTTGGGATTAGGGTTTTGAAACGAAGGATATTCAGGAATTCAAAAGACTATCCCGAGAGAACATGTACATTACACAACCAAACTTATTTCCATAGTCTTTCACTCTCCATCCTTTAGAAGCACAATTTACATCACTTGCTCATATTTTATCATTGTATTTATATATGAAATTAATGTACACATAATATAAGTATATATCAAAAAATGTATAGACAAAACACAAATAATTAATTTTTCATCAACTTTCCTTCCAATTTTGGAAGGATTTATTTTGGTGAGTCGGAATGAAAGTTTATACATCCACTTTTTCATCCTTTC
Organism: Ilex aquifolium; assembly: GCA_951799425.1. Lineage (NCBI taxonomy): Eukaryota > Viridiplantae > Streptophyta > Magnoliopsida > Aquifoliales > Aquifoliaceae > Ilex > Ilex aquifolium. The sequence goes on from OX637401.1 coordinate 24,291,634, forward strand.
TATTTTCTTTTCTTACCAAACATGATGTTTTATCTATTCCTCCAACTTTCCATCCTTCCATTTTTCCATCGTACTAAATGGAGCATAAATATCAATGATTGATTACTAAACCACGAAAAGCCAAGCACCGCACATAACAACACTGTTAAGATATCTAGGTATGTTTGGATAAATAAATATGATGATAGAAATATGTGATTTATATTTATATTGTGTAATTCTCACACTATAAATAGAGTTGAACCCCATGTAATCAATTACCGAAAATAATACATCAATGTAGCCCATTGTGTTAGACCTAAATGGAGAATTACATATCGCAGCGGAATAGAATACTTACCTCTCACCATATTGTTCAAACCTTGTAATCTTAAATTCTGAATCACGAGCCTTGTTGATCAAACACTCACAAGAAAAACTAAGCACTCTCACTAATACTTTATGGGGGTGTGGGAAAAAGGTTTCCAACTTGGCCTACGTTCAAAATAGACTGTATATCTGATGGCATTCACAAGTCTTTATTTATAGGCAAGTCAGGGACCCCAATCCTTATCATTTAGATAGATTGACTTTATCAGGTTTCTTCCATCGAGGACTCTAAAACTAATTTGATAACCACAACTAACCTAATAACCATAATCTTATAATGGGTAAATTGACATAATCTCAATTACCAGATTTTGACTCGAAATTATCTGTATAATTTATAAATATAATATTATCATAAAGCTAATGGGGTATGTGGGCCACCTCAAGTCTCCTAATGGAGACGTGCTAACACATTGGGCATTAGGTCCGTGGACATAAGCGCATTGCGCATAAGCTTTGGTTGGTATAGAACTCCCTAAGCTTAGTAATTACGTCCTTGCAATACAAATTTTTTCTTTAGATTTTAATTATAGATCAACCACCTTGTATTTGTGCGACACACAATTCAATGGATCCCATGGTTAGTGATTTAGAGTTTTTACCCTAACCCATGGGGTTTTTCAACCTTATACCCAAAATAGGGTAGTTTTCAAACTATTTTTCAAACTCATGCTCTTTTAAAAACGTCATTCCAACTGACGTTTTTAATTATAAAACGTCACTTGGACTGACGTTTTTCACTAAAAGACGTTATTGGCAATGACGTTTTTAAATGGCGATAAAAAGCTACGTACTAATGTAAAACGATAGTGGAATCGACGTCCTCTTAAAAACGTCATTCTGACCAGCGTTTTTAATGCTATCGTCTACGCCCCCCCCCCCCCCCCCCATTTCCCCATTTCTTCTTTCTCTCCCATTCTATCTGATTTCCCCCTTCTCTGAGAATTAGGAGCCCTAACCTAACCAGAAATCACCACCACCTACCACCCCCACTATCGGAAATCACCCTAGCCACTTCTTTCTTTTCTTCCATTCTCTTTGTTTTTCTCCATTTTCTGAGATTGGAGCCCTAACCCAATATCCCCACCACCCCCATCAACCCCCATCATCGGAAATCACCACCTCCACCACAGAACCCTCATGTCAGCCACACAGCAACCAACACTCCTCCACCGCTGGCCTGAGAAGGCCTCCACCACAACCACCCCCGACCTTCAGAAATCATCACCACCACCCCCACCTTCTGAAATCCCCACCATCGCCCCACCTTCTAAAATCCCCACAATCCCCACTCGTTCACATATCATCACCATCACTCCCACGTTCGCAAATCCATACACACAAACGTCATTCGGACCAACGTCACAGTGCAACCACCACTCCTCCACCGCTGATCTTACAACGCCTCCACCACAGCCACCTCCACAACAGGTAACTCTCCTCTCGGTTGAATGAAATAGGTTTTTATAGGGTGTTGATTTAGAGTAAGATTTGTGTGTTAATTGAAATAAATTGTGTGACAATTTCAGTCAATAGGATTATCAATGGAATTTTCCTGTGTCATTTTGTGCTCAGTGGAGAAAGTAGTTGGATGTCAGAGATCTTGAACCCTATTTTAAGTTATGAGCATATTGTTTAGAAATGGCCTCTTCCTTTCCTCCTCTAATTGCTAGTTTTTAAATTTCCTTATGCTGTCTTGGATCGAGAATGTGATAGAAATGTGACAATTGTGTTGCAGGCAGGTTGAGCTTTTTCAATTGCATTTGAGGCATTAGAATCTGCAAGAATTTTTTAGATTCAATTTGTCTTGTGAAAAATTATTTATAACAGAACAGAAGTGATATTTTGCGAGTGGAATTTTTTTTCATGTGAGATATTGCACATTGTGTACAAAGATTCAACAATTGGGGAAAGGCAAGAGAAGAATGTATTTGTAGTGTCCCTCCCCCATAAAGTTCCGGTCCTTAATTGCCTACTAATTTTCCTTTTGGCCTTTCATGCAGGAGATTCAACTAATTTTTTCTCCGGTCTGGTTAAAGACAGATCATCTATGTCGGGACTAGGGTATTAATAAAGGATAAATTTCTCATAGTTTAGTTTCAAGAGATCGTTGAAGTCAAATAATTTATATAATTTTAATATCGTGTATGGATTATGTTATGGAAAATGCTACACAACCCAAATAAAACTCAAAAAATTGCAATTTAATGTATATTGTCTCTTATTTGAGTTTTGGATGAGTGAGTATTACTGAAAATATTGATGATACTCATTCATCCAATGAATGATATGCATTTACGTTATAATTTTTTGAATTTCATTTGAGTTGTGTCACATTACTCTTATCCCATAGGGACTGATGTTATGATACGTGTAGATCTCAATGTGATGCTAAAGTATCAAATAATACTACGTGAAAGCCATAAATTAATATAATGTAATAGGTGATAAAATCAATCCTAAATAATATTAGGATTGAAATAACAAATTATTGTTTGTGTCACGTGATTTTGGCTGAAATTCCATTAAATGATGTTTTTACCTTTTTTTTAAAAAAAATTGATACGATATATTAATTTTTGATACACTACCTATACCTTATTCCAAATTTGCACCAAACATGATGTAAATAAGATAGGATTAAATAATAAGTTGACCATTACCATTGGTATAGAATAAATTAAAACTAATTATCCAATCTTATATCAAATTATAACTGAATTAATAGGGTTGTAGCCCAACTAGACTTGTGGCCCAAAGTCACGTACTTAACCCAACATCCTTGGCAATAGCAAAGACCCATGGATTGATTGCCTTGCGACTTGCGAGAAGTAAAGTCCTCATTTTTGCCAATCCAAATCATCATCTTCTCTTCTTATCATTTAGGGATTTTAGATGTTAGGGTTTTTGTTAATCGCGTGGAATACATGCTGAGTTCGTTATTATTGAGTGTTTATTTTGTGAAATTTGTAGGCTGAGTTGAATAGAGTTTGTGAAATTTCAACTTGATTTTTCTTTTTTTGTGAAATACGTTTATAGTGTCTTCAAACATACAATAATTAGCCTTTATCTCCATTTAACATAACGTCTAAAAACGGCATTGCCAATAACGTCTTAAAACCTCTACTCACGATGTAAAACGTCAATTGAACCAACATTTCTATAAATTGTTGATGATTTCGTATATGATTAAAGTTCTATAAAATTTCCATAAATGTCCAAGCAACACAATTTTGCAACACCATCTCGGTCTCTCACTCTCAGTAATAGCATTGTTGTTATGTCTCTTAGTCAGCAACACCACCAATGTCACTATTTGTATAAAAGTTCATGGTATTGGTTTGATCTCCCAATTTGTTTGTTTGCTTGCTCGACACTTCCAACCCTAAGGTTTTCGTATTTTATCAATTCTTGTATGTCGCATACGTTAAATTTCATGGGACTTTGATTAACTATGGATCTATTCTTCCTCAAGTATTAACCTTTTCTATCAATTACCAGGTTCTCGTGAATTCAGAACTTATTCCACAACGGAAACTAATTGAAATGGAGGGAAAACAAATAACAGTTTTGCTATATTGGGGTGGACGAATGGAATACGGATCGGAGGGTTTATCATACAATTGTCCTCTCAAAGGTGGAATTGTTATTAATAGTGGCACACAACTGCCGGAGTTGTTGAGTAAAATTTATACTGTAAAAGGGTTGGACAGGATGCAAGCTCTAGCATCCCTTCACTAGATACTCCCAAGTTATTTTGTAAGCTTGTTAAGTTGTCCTATGTTTTAATCAAGTGTGTATTGGACCTTACGATGTGGTTATATTGTAATATTTTGTTGGTACACGGGCTTATAAGTACATGTTTGTTGAAATGATATCATTATGATATGTTGGAATTTGGATGTTGGAAATGTTACATTTATCAATATATGATTGCGGATGTTTTCATTATATTTCATAATTGTATTTTGTTTATGCAGATTAATTTAGTTCTTTGTCATGGACACTGATGGCAGGCAGTTAGTACATCCTGGTCCACATGACCACTCTGTTTTTTCGTTACAGGCAGAGCATCAATCAGACTACATATGGCAGGGCATAGATCCCCCTCTTTTGCACTGTAGGCACAGTGAGTGCACCGCACGATAGTTATATATCACAGATAAGAGCGTTCTTCGTCATTTGGTTACTGTTGATTTTTATGGGGCGCACAAGATTGCGTCCAAGCAGTTGGACTGGAGTCTCATCACAGCACTAGTTGAGAGATGGCGTGTTGAGATGCACACATTCCATCTTCCTGTGGGTGAGGCCACTATCACCCTTCAGGATTTCGTTGTGCATATAGGTCTACCGATCGATGGTATGGCAGTGTCTGGAATGGATAGTTGTCCTGATGGCACGGCTTAGCCAGCACTATGCTAGCAGTTGCTTGGGTTTACACCTACCGCGGGTGCTATAGACGGGTCTTTCCTCAGGCTTTCTGCATTGCGCGGTCATTTGGATGGAGGTGTCCATGTAGCACACGACTGAAGTGTAAATGTTACAACACAAGAGTTGCATAACACTTCTTCATGGGTCTTCATCTTTGTCAAACATCTCCAAATCAAAAATACATCCAGTTTCTCCACTCAATTGGAAGCTTAAAATTACTTCTTGTATCCTCCCTTCTGCAGCACAATCGCTTGCAATACGGTGTAGATTGTACCAATTGCAACGAATTTTCATTCGATTGTTCTCAGCTCGAATGCGAAATAATGCTTGCTCTAATTCTTGAGGAGTGGTAATAGGCATACCAATGGCAACTTGTCAAGGCCTTCTTATGTTGCAGGAACATAAATCTAAGCTTAAATTTTCTCTTTTCGTCAAACAATATTGCCATTTTGCCATCATTGTGTTTCTATCTATTAGTGAAGAGCGTAAGTGAGGATTCATTGAGTAAAAGAACTCATTCTCTAAAGCCCAATGATAACCCAAAGTTTCAAACACTATTCTCGAACTATAATTCATGGTTAGAGATGAATTTTGTACATTGAACATTGCACATGAGTTCAAACTTATAGCCAAATGATGTATGTGAGTATGCCAGTGTACATGCCTCAATGAATGACAAGATAACAATGTGTAGTCACCCTGACTGACATTTTTACAATGTGTAGTCACAATAACTGACATTGAAGCAGTGTGTTGTCACAATGAATGACAATGATGCAATTGTCATGTTGTACCTATTTCTTGTTTAGCATCCCACGTTGATGAAGACCCTGCATTGCACTTCAATGCACTGGTGTGTAGTCACAATTAAAATCTTGTGACTACACACTAGTTCAATGCCAAAAAAATACTGATGTATTAGTCGTCTCAGTGTGTAGTCACATTGACATGTACCAGTGTGTGGTTACGCTGACAAATAACAGTGTGTAGTCACACTGACTGCATATTTTTTCAATGTTTGACGATCAACTCAAATATAAAGGAGACTACACACTACTGCAATGCTGACAAATATGCTTATACGACGAAATAAGTGACTGCACACTACAGCATTTAAGACAATGAAACCACTATAAAAACACAACACAGGGTGGTTCATATCACATGTATTGCACATTTTGTCTACATCAAGACCACGAGCCGGTGATAACAGTCGTAGCCATCAACCAGTTTGGTTATTACAAGAGTGAGAGATTTTCTGATCCAAAAGAGTATTATGCCGGATTTCGATGAGATTGGGCTTTTCGTGCCAATGAATCACACTCATTATGCACAAATCTAAGAGAACTTGGTATACCGGTGCCATATAGACTTTCACTTATCATGCCGCGAAGGAAGAGAGTGAACTATGAAGCAGCAGTTAAACGTGTACAAAAGGAGAATAATATGATGATGTTGTGTAATTGTCGATATTATATGTTCAAAATAGCAACTGATATGGTGGCAATTGCATTTGGCAAGGAGTTGATAGATACTGAGCGATCTATTGCATTGTCTAATGAACAATACTTATCAGATGAGTATATGTCTGATAAAAATTAGCAAATGTAATCAGTGTCCAACTTATTAAGCATATAATGTTTATATCTACGTCCTATTTAGTGTTAATCAATATCATGGTTTTATCATTCTATTCAGTGTTTTGTCATATCACAACTTTTTCATTGTCACATCTTTTCATTGTCAAATCAATTCCGAACTTTATAGTGTGATGTCATTTCGCTGTTATTTTAAATTGTCAAACCAAGCATATAAATTGTAAAACCCGGAAAAAAATTGAACTTTTTCTGAAAAATGGCAAAATGGTAATTCTCCACCCTTATGCGTATTTGAAATAATCATGTTCTAGACTTCGGATGAGGAAACAGAGTGCGCCATTGGATTCGCAACGCGAAATCTAGTAATCACTAGAAATTTCGTCGAATTCCGAGATAGTCGGATTTTTGCACGTCGTTCGAGGCGACTGCGTGACGAATGACATTTTAAAGGTCCCCAAAAACATTTTTTATAAAATTTCCTTAAAATTAAGTTAAAGTTCAAATAAAATTAATTTGAACTTAATCCGAGGTATAATGAATCGTTTCGGGACGAAAAACGGACCCGAAAGTCGAAAATATGCGGTGCGATGTGGACCACACATTTTTGCCTATAAATACCCTCAAAAATCAGCTTTTTGGAGAAGAAATATCTCCTCCTTTGACTGAAACCAGCCGGCCAAGCAAAGAGAGAAAAGAAAAAAAATTTCTTTAGCCTTCCCGCTTCGATTCCGGGAGTTCCGTCGGTCGGAATCCGTCGATTCAAAAGGCAAAGTTCATCTACGCGACGAGGGCTACGCGTGGGTACCAAAAACAATGGTTTTCACCGAAGGTGAAAAGATGGAAGTGTACGAAAATCAAGCTTCGAGTTGGTTTTCGGGTCTTGGGAGCTTCCTACGTCGCTCCTCACGCTACAAGAGGTAGGGGTTCTCCTACTTGGGTTGATTTCTTACCTAGAATGCCTATGATTATGGCTTGGTATATATATAGATATGTGTACATATTTATATGGATATAGTTATGGAATAATGAAGAAAATGAGTAGGTTGTTAGAAAAATTACACTTGCCTATTGGTGGAATTTAGGTAAAATAATTTTATCCTAAATTGGTATGTAGAAATTGCCTATTGGAATTTCTTGAATTATGTGGAAATTGGGCATGATATGTGTTACCATGTTGTTTGCCTTGAAGGTGTTTGACAAAATACCTAAATGGATTGAAATTGTTATATGATAAATAACATGTTATGCCTTATGTGGTAAATGAAAATCATATGTGTACGATATGATTTATGTTGAAATTGTGAATGTCAGATATATATTTTGATATATCAATTGTTGTGATGAAGCATGGAATTTATACATTTATAATGTAAATTGCCATGGAATGGAATTGATTATGTTAATTTAGTCCATATGGCATGCATTACATATGTGACACAATGTTATTGCAATGATACATCGCATTGCATATGCACGGGGAATTCACATCATGAGTGGTGTGTGTGTGTGCATGGTTGTTGTTAATACCATATGTTGGAATGTGGTAGAGACAGTTCATATGACATTCATTACATATGAACCTTGCATGAGAGAAGCAATGAGTCATTACATTGCATATGTACGGGAACATCACATACATGGACATTGTGTCATAAGGATGTTGTGCATGGGTGTTTGTACCACAATCTATGTGGTATTAAATGCATATGGTCATGGGATTGCTCATTGGCATTATTGCATATAGAGCATGACGTTGGTAACTCCATTCATGGACATTAGTCATTAGTGGAGGCATGTGTAGGTGGTGCATGGTTAATCAACACCATACTTGGTGTTTGATGGTGGGCTCGGGAAAGTTGGATCGAAAATCCGACTGAATCGCACGGTTGCATGCATGCATGGAAAAACTTGGGTCGGGATGAGCAAGAAGAGGCATGACGACCTCTCGGGTGAAAGACCCGGTGATATGGGGGGTGCACCTCGTTGGTATAAGAGCCCATAAAGTGTACGGGTGTGGAAGACCATTGGTTAAGTCCATGAAAAAGTCCGATCCCAAGAAAGACCCTATTTTTTGAAAATATCATTGATGTAAACATCAATGATAAAATGAAACACTTTGGCATTTGCATTGTGTTGTCGAGCCGGGAAGGGCTCGGGGTGAGTGCATAAATGAGTCACATCTCATTTCATGATACATCAAACACGTTGGCATTAGCATTGTGTTGGGGAGCCAAGGAGGGCTCGGGTTGAGTACATGAGTCTCATCTCATTTCATGGGGTTTAGGTAGCCCGGTTTAACATACATGGCATTGACATGTAAAGGGAGTCAGAGTGGACTCGGGTTGAGTGTACATGGGTGGGTCTCACCTCATTCATGACATGACATTATAGCATTACATCATTTAATTATATCTTATTTGATGGAATGGTTATGGATTTATGGATGTTGCATGTGAACATTTCATATGCATATAGGTTGAGGAGTAGCCTCTGTAGGAAATACTATACTGGGCGTTGGCTCACCCTATACGGGAACACATTTCAGGTGCGGACTATACGTCGGTGGGAGACCCTCATACGGGACCCCAAGAATGAAGAAAAGCCGACTTGTGGCTTTTATGGTTTAACTTGTAAAGTTTTCATATAATTTCCATTTTAATGTGTATATATATGGAATTGTATTAAATGGACTTCCATGGACTTTTTATAATGTAGAAAACATGAATATATATGTTTGGGTGACCTTGGATGAGTTAGGAATGTATTAGAATGGATTGGAAGTGAAAAACAAAGGAAAAAGGCAAAACTGGCAAAATCGTACCGGTATGCGTACCGGTACGTAGACAGACAGAAGGCAGAGCGTACCGGTACGCGTACCGGTACGCCGATGTCCAGTGGGTTTAGTGTACCGGTACGCGTACCGGTACGCCCACCAAAACTCAGAATTTTTTTTGTTTTTGTTTTTTTTGCCAAGCCTTTGGGCTATGTTTTTCCTTCCCTCCAATGATCAAATTGGACCCTAATGGGGTATGAATCATGGGGAGTTGGACTGGGGTTGGATCGAATGAATGCTGAACCGAATTTTCATTGTGGATTATAACCTCGGTTTAAGGATGTTATCGATGTGGTGTCGGGTTAAGCGACATCCACGGGTATTTCCGCGGGTTGATGGGTTGTCAACGGTTAATACAGGACCCCCGGAAAATGGGGCGTCACATAAATACTAGCATCCATAATTGTGTAAATGCACCACCACCAAATAAAATGTATAAGTGCACATCACATACACAATACAGTCAAACCAATGAAGGTTCTTCTTCACGCAATGATCAAAATAGTTCATCTTCGGCTAACAAACCTGAACGCTCAATTGACAGATCAACATCGCTGAAGAAAGTTTCTTCTATTGGATCATAGACTGATTCCAGTGGTGTAACATGGTATGGATGAAAGCGTGCATTCCGCAATGAGCCCATTCACCCTTATGACCCATGCGGTCAAGTTGGGCCTGCAACTAACTATCCGCCTCCAGGTGCTCATATTGAACCCACACTAAGATGGAGACAATTATATGACAAACGTTGTGACCTTGAAGTATTTTGTCGTTGGCATGGACTTACAGTACCAAAGGCACGTTCGGTTGATATTTACAATCCACAGAATTCAAACAATCATGATGAGATCATATTAAGGCTTGAACGTGAAAATGATCAAATACAGCGTCGTCTTGATCAGTTCCATGCAATCGATTATGCAAAAACAGAGCATTTTGATCTTGAAAATGCCGAAATATAAATTTTAGAGGATTCGTTACTTGTTTCCGATCCTAAACTTTCTGATTTCTCTAATCTATACGATGATGCGTCTAACACTTTTATCTCATCATGTTTATGTGTACTTGATAATCCTTTATATTATTTTGAACATCAAGCACGTTATTGACAGCCTTTTTTTACCCCATCAGATTCACTACAACGTGTTATAAAATAAATGCTCAATTTTTTGGTTATGAATAACTTCTATTTTTACATCGCTTAATAACATTATTGTCGACATGATCAAAATTAAAAATGAAACTTTATTTTATTATATGTATACGTTTAAAATTATATGATAAAATTAAAATTAATTATATGTATACGTTTTCAATTTTTTAATTTTGATATGATCAAAATTTATGTATTTTGAAATGATCATCAAAATTTATTTATTTCAATATAATTAATTTTTTCAATAAATAAAATTAAACATTTACTCATAAAAAAAAAGAGGGAGAAAAACTCTAAAAACGTCAGTCTAATTGACGTTTTCAATTCAAAAAAAGAGAGGGACACTCATAAAAATTTGAGGGATAAAAACTCTAAAAACGTCAATCTAATTGACGTTTTCAGTGAAAACGCTAGTTGGACCAACGTTTTTAGAAAAAGTCAGTTCAGTTGACGTTTTCATTAAAAACGTCAATTCAACTGACGTTTTCAGCCATTTTACGTGCTTGTCTATTACAAGAGAAAATGTCACTTGTTCTGACGTTTTTACGCTAAAAATGTCACTCCAACTGACGTTTTATGTCTGAAAACATCATTCCAACTAGCGTTTTTAAAAGGGCATGAGTTTGAGAAATAGTTTGAAAACTATCCTCTTTTGGGAATAAGGTTGAAAAACCCCATGGGTTAGGGTAAAACCTCTAGTGATTTAAGTTTTGTTTTCAAACCCCCTCACCACTAGAGTACCATATAATTGTCCTGACCTCAAAAAAGAAAGGAACCAATAGACAAGAAGCAATAACATAAAATGTAGAGGGGAAGTAAAAGAGTGTGCTCTTATATCGATGTAGGATAAGCTCTAATGCTCAAGGATGTGCGACAATTACTCACATCTAGAGGGGTAGATATAAAATCCGAAATACGTGATCAAATTATCATACGAGATACTTATGGCACACATAAAGAAAGAATCGAGTATCAAAAACAAAAAGTTTTGCCTAGAAATTTCTAATACCCTAGTTTTATTTTAATGTTTACCCTCCAACCTAAAATCAATTAATAATTAATATGATCTAATAATTATTAATAGGGTAAATTACATTCGGACCCCTTAAGGTTTGTCACTTAATCAGACAGACCCCCTCAAGTATACGAAATTACACATAGACCCCATGTCATTGACGTTCTGCTAACGGAGCAAACGGAAAATGGCAAATGTCAAAAAGGCCCAAACACAAAACAAAAGGCATCTGCATCACAGAACAGGCGAGAGAGTCCCTCCACATAACAAAACAAAAGGCGGGAAAGTCCCTCCACACCCCGCTCTTCATCTTCTCTCTCTCTCTCTCTCTCTCTCTCTCTCTCTCTCTCTCTCAGATTTTCATCCTCATCTAAAGATCATGAGTTCATCACTATGAACAAAATAGAGAGTGAAGCATTTTATACCTCTAAATTCATCCACTGAGTGAAATATGACATGAGTTCATCGACTGAAAGTGAAACATGACATGAGTTCATCCTCATCCGTTACCACTGATATCTGAATTTGTTGCTAGTAGTGAAGAAACTTGAGAGTGAAGCCTACATCGTGGTGAAGGTGCATACAATAGGTTAAGGTTTTGGTTATACTTCAATAGTTGTTTGCATGTCATGTTTGAGGCTAGGTCATCGACTAAAAACGTTATTGTGAGATTTATTGTTCTTTTTTACGAATGAATAACATTTTATTAGGGTTTTTTTTGGAAAAAAATAGGGTTTGTTTGAAATAAATTTGGGGGTTTTTCATATCTAATATACGTTAAAATAGAGGTTGGGTGTATTGAAGTAAAACAAACAAATTCAAAAATATTTGTGATTAGAGTTTATTCTCGAATAAATGAAGTTATTTCTGAGAGCGTCTGCATCATTAGTGGTTTCTGTGATGCTTCGGTAAGCTGAATGATCATGCTTTTATGTGTTTTTATGTGTTTTCATAGTTTATTTATTTTTCTGTGTTTTTCTTGTAGCGACATTTTTTTGTGTTTATGTGGTCCAAATTTTGTTATGGGTTTTTTGTTTTTCTGTGTTTATGTGATCTTATTTTGTTATGATTTTTTTTTTTGTGCTTTTATTGTGGCTTTGTTTTTCTATGTTTATGTGATCTTGATTTTGTTATGGTTTGTTGTTTTTCTGTATTTTTATAGGTTATGTGTTTTCTATTTTTATATATTGCCACACATTCACAGTGCACACACACCACAATATATTTTGTTTTTAGTTATTGTCATACATTCATAGTAATGAACTGTTTTTAGGTATTACCACACATTCACAGTTTATGTTTTACTTGTAGGATGCAGAGTGTTTACGTCCATGATCTGACAGTTCATTACTTAGCGAATGAGTTCATTGTGAAGAACATTGATCCAGATGAGTATTGCTTCTTTGATATGTTAAATGATGTATGTGAAGTAGTTTTGAAAGATATTCCTTCAAACGTCAACAGTTCCATATCACTAAGTTGTGGAATTCATGGGTCAATGCAAAAAATACATGTAAAAGAAGATGTTGATGTGGTGAAAATGTTCTTGTTGAACAACAAGAGCACTATGATTCATGTCTATATTGTTGGTGTTCAGTTCAGTCAACCATTGGCAGAGGAAGTTCCTTATGCTCCTCCCCCTTCAAATGAAAGAAGTATTGTTAAGAAGAAAGAGGCTCAGGAAGAGAATGGCGATGAGGACTTATCTTACAGTGATGAATATGGGTGGTGTGTGCAAACTGAAAGTGATGTTAGTTTGAGTTCTGTGGAGTTAGTTGAATCAGAGAAAGAAAGTGATGGTTTGGAAGCTGGTGGTGCATTATCGGACTATGAATCAAATGATGAAGGTGGTCAGCATAAATTTGATAGTGAGACTGATTATAAGGAGAATCCCTTGGAGGATGCACTGAGAGGTGAGGTATTTAGGGTTAAGGAGGATGAAAGGATAATATTTAAGGCGAGAATGTTGTTTCCAAATATCAAAGCATTCAGAGGTGCTTTGAGGGATTATGTGATTCATGAGGGTTTTCCTTTGCTAAGAGATAAAAACGAACAAACCAGAGTTACAGCACATTGTGGTGTTGAAGGGTGTCCATGGCAAATACATGCTTCTCCTTTGCCTAATATGGTGACATACAAGATAAAGACTTATAATGGTGTTCATAGTTGTGTGAGGAATGCAAAATCAAAAGAAGCAAATGCTCCATGGATCGCTACCAAACTTATGAATGTTTTGAGGGCAACTCCTAACATGACAGTCGGGGGCATGAAGGAAGAATTGAAAAAATATGGAGTGAATCCTCCAAGAATGCAATTTTATAGGGCCAAAAAAAAAAGGCATTGGAATGGATTCAGGGCATTGGATTCTCTGCTCTCAAACAAGAGTTTGTGAGAGGTTGCAGGTCTTTCCTTGGCTTTGATGGGTGCCATTTGAAAGGCCCATTTGGAGGTGTACTTTTGACAGCTGTTGGACTAGATGGAAATAATGGGCGGTTTCCGATAGCTTTTTTGGTGGTGGAATCAGAGACAAAAGAGAGTTGGGGATTTTTCTTCTATTAGCTAAGTGAACTGCTGGAAGGGTTTTCACATGAGAAGTCTTGGAACTTTATGACTGATAAGCAAAAGGTATATATCTAACATTTTATGCATTTTTATTATGTCTTTATAGTTAAAATTGCATTTGTTGCATGTTTTTACTAATTCATAGTAACTTATGCAGGGTTGTAAGGAGGCAATTAGTCAGTTTGTGCCACATGCCATTAATAGACATTGTTGTAGGCATATTTATAACAATTTTAGGGCAAACTTCTCTGGGTTACTCCTAAGGAACTTATTTTGGAAGGCTGCTAGATCCTATAACAAACATGACTTTAATTATGCTATGGAGAGAATTAAGGAACTAAAGCTTGTTGCATTTGAATGGCTTCAAAAAATGCCTACTTCATTATGGGCAACGCATGCCTTTGACACAATTGTAAAAAGTGACCATGTCACTAACAACTTAAGTGAGTCATGCAATAATTGGGTTGGGGAATTGAGAGAGAAGCCTATTCTAACATTGTTAGAACGTCTTAGGTCTAAGCTCATGCATAGGATGCAAAAAAAGTATGAGAAGGTATGTTGTTGGTCCACTTCTGTGACACCAAAAATTGTTAAAAAATTGAATATTGTGAGAGAACAATCAAGACAATGTACCATGTTGCTTGCTGGCCAAGAAGAGTTCCAAGTCTTAGACAACAACACTAATTATATTGTTGATCTTAGGAAGAAGACATGTGAATGTAAGGTATGGGATATTAGTGGCATACCCTGTAAGCATGTTGTTGTAGGCATTGCTTATAGGAGGCAAAACATTGAGAATTTTTGCCATGCTTTTTACTCCAAGGATTCCTATCTCAAGGCTTATGGTGAAATAATTCACCCAATTCCGAATGTAACTTTATGGCCCCCAGTTAATGGGATCATTCTGTCTACTCTTCTTCCTCCACCAATGAGACGGCTCCCGGGAAAGCCAAAGAAAAATAGAAGAAGAGAAGTGGATGAACCAGCCTCATCAACTCAGTCGAAGAGATCATGCACTGTTAGGTGTGCAAATTGCAAGGAGTATGGCCATAATAAGAGGAATTGTCAGAGGAGTCCAATTAGAGTGAGGAAGCAAAAAAGAAATACAATGGTAATTAAATACACATTTTCTTTATTTTACTTTAAGTTCATTCTTTTAGTATTTGTTGTAAAACACCACAAATATTCTGTTGTAGGTGGGTCAGACAATAATGTTGGTCAAGGCAGTGGTGTTAGTGCAACTAATGGTTCTAATAATGGTGATGAAATAGTATGTTTATTTGCCTGATTTTGTGGTACTTATTGAACAAAAGTACTCTGTTGCAGGCCACTGACAATTTTTTGTTTCTGGTTGCCAAATTTGTTGTTGTAGGGAAGAGCATCCCAGGTTGCTACTGATGGTGCTAATAATGGGCAAGGAGGAGGTTATCAGGTTGCAACTAGTTGTGTTAACAATGCTCACAATAGAGAGGGAGGAGGTTCTCAGGTTTCTTCTTAGTCTTCTCAACCTACAACTGATGCTCATCGCAATGATGCATCTCAGGTAACACCAGTTTTATTGAAGGAATTTTATTGAATGAATCTCAAATTTTACAAGAATCAAACAAACATAAAAAAAATTATTTACAAGCAAAGCAGAAAAACTGTTACAAGGCAAAACAGAAATTCTGTTACAAGAAAACAGAATTCCTGTTTTCAAGCATAACAGAAAATCTGTTACAATGAATAACCAAAAACAAAAAAGCCATTTACGGCTTTAATCCTTCAAAATCAACCCAAGTCTTCATCATTCCTCCATCATATTGCTCAGTATCAGAACAGCATATCAGAAGCTCAACACAGCAGCTACATCTACAACAGTTCAGCCTGCTGACCACCAAATACAACCATTTTCCTCTAGTTAATTACTTAAATACTTGAAGCTATATTTACTGATAAATAATTAAATACCCATTTTCTAAATGCATCCCAGGTGACATTTGTTAGTGAAAATCTATCACAAATGTTTGGTTCAAGAAGGGCATCTCAGCTCCTTGGCAAGAGTGGAATGAAAGGTGCAGAGGCTATGATGAGCAAGAAGAATGGGTCTTCAGGTACCAAGGGTTTGAAGCATGGAGATAGTAGCAAGAAAAATGAAACTACCCCTCCAAGTGGCAATGTGGAGTCTGAATATGCCATGTTGTAGAATGGGTAAAATCTTTTTTGTTCACGTGATATCTCTTGTCAGGCAATAGTGGTATCTTTTGTTGGGCAGTAGCTTATGAGCTTTGGAGTGCATGTATTATTTTGTTGGTTGTTTTTGGTTGTGAAGGGGTATTGTTGGATGGTATTCTTTTGTGAATTTTCTTGGGCTGCAACACAGTTTTTTGGCATGTAAAACTTAGTTTTTGCAGGGTTTTGAATGCCACCATTAACATGTTGGGGTATAGTTTTATGACATGTACTAATTATAAAGTTATGTTGAATGATGCCTTTCTCAAAATGTTGCCAATATATGCAACTATGGCGTGTCCAACGGTCCGGTGGGAAATGGGAAGCAACTGGGAAGCAACGGTCAAGTTCAATAAGCATGGGTCCCAATAAAGAAAAGGGTAGTTTGGAAAAAATGAATATATAATATGCTTGCACAATGCATTTTTTAACGGTCTCTAATGGATACAAACGGCACTGGGCTTAAGTGATACACGTGCACAAACTTGAAGGGGTGTGTGTAATTTCTTCGATCGAAGGGGGTCTGTCTGATTAAGTGACAAACCTCAGGGGCTCCGTGTGTAATTTACCCTTATTAATATGATTTAATAATCAAACCTGCTTTAAAGTGAGCCATATTTATTAACCAATTGAATTGAGCCACAGTTGAAAATTTTGATACAAAAATTCCAACCCTTTAATAATTAAATAAACTAAATATTATTTTAAGAGTAATGTCATTAGGATCTACAAAATTTACCTAATAATATAGTTGTGACATGATTCAATAATGTTATTGTGATTGTAATTGCAATTGCAATTGTTGAACTTTTTCATTGACACTCTATCACTCAACACATTATTATGTTAATAAATTAATTTTTTAAGTCTTAATAATATTATTTTAATTTTAATTTTAATTTGTTGTATAATCAAACTCTGTAGGCTCACATTGGTTAAGGTCAGCGTGACCCATCATAATATTTACAAGCTCTTGCATGCCTTTGAATAGTCAAATACGGCGTACCCAAAAAATCAACAAAGATATGCCATAGATATATTTTTTTGAGTTTTTTTCCACCTTTATGTGAAAAAAAATAGATTTTTTTAGACTATATTGAATAAAGTAACAATCTACTGAGATGCATAGTTCAACGGTGTGAGATTGAATTTGAACGAATTATAGACATGAATGTCAAGGGTTCGACCTTCATTAGTGTCTCTCAGGCTTAATTGATATTTACGGTTTGCAGATGATTATAAGTATTCATGATTTACTAGTAGCCGTGTCTTAGAGAGATTCGACGTTATCCAAAAAAAAAAATACAATACGATAAAATCAAGTTATAGTTGAATGATATCGAGTTTATGACCCAACTATTAGAATGAAAATCTCAAGAATCATTGGCAGTAGCGCGTATGTATCGAATACAAAAAAAATATTCTTTAAAACCCTACAAGTCGGAATTAGGGTTTACCTTCGAGATCGCTCTGAATTGATCTCGTCTCAGCATGAACGCAAAAACTAAAAACAGACGCAGAAAGCAACTCACTGAACCTAACGATCCTCTATCGTATATCCTTCAACGTCAAAAAACCAGATGCAGTGTGGGCTGCAAAGACCTCCGAACTTCTGCCCTCTCTCTCTCTCAACCTCTTTTAAAACGTGAGTAATGAATTGATGCTGATTTAGAGAGCCTAAACGTCTATATATAGGTTACGACAAAAACCCTAAGGAAAAATAAGGGTCGGGCTTCCAATAGGCTTAGGATTCATATGTTTAACCCAGAACAAATATCCTACAGTCTATTAATAATAAATTAGTCTACTAAAAACTAAGATTACAGATGTTCATCAATTAAATAAATTATTGATAATTATATTTAATTGACTTCTTTTATTCCTCGAGACCTTACCACTCAACTTATTTGTCATGTTAGATAATTAAATCCACCTGCAGGGGTTGACATAAACAAAACTTATGAGTTTCCTCAAGAGGATATCATCAACTCATTTAAATATTATGACGTGGTTTCCTTTAATAATTAATTTCCACCATACAAATAATATTGTTTCTCAATTCACCGAGTTTATTGACTCAGTATGAATCTCACTCTTTGATGAATTAAAGTGACAATCATTATATGCACGTGACAATTAAATATGTCGAGATTAAGAATATAAGCAATCATAATAATCATGAGGTATTTATTATCTTATTGAATCAGTAAAAGATAATAACCTCAACATGGATTTGTTCAATACACAAAGTGTATTAGTGCAATCATCCGAGACATTAAACAGTCTCTTATAGTCAAAATAGACTATGTTAGAATATAACACTACAATCATATTGATGGTGTGTCCAATTTCATCTAATTTTGTGAACCTATACTCATATTATATAAAGATTTGATCATCTGGTCTTTTGTGCATAAACTAAACTCTACACACCAGATTGTCTACAATGTAAAATATAAGACACACATGCATACCATAATGCAAACATTTTGCCCACATAAATTCTCAATAAAATGAAAAAAATAAACAAACTCTTATTAATAAATAAAACAAGTTTTACTACAAAAAATAAGTTTTTAGTATATAACTCCATCACCAACGAGATCCAAAAATTTGGTATTAATCCTAAAAAACTTAACTTAGTCCGCTTGAATCGTAACTTAATCTCATTAGACAGTAACTTGTGAATGATACCAAGAAAGAAAAATTCGTATTTCTTATGTCTTTTTTACTAATGAAATTTGAAGTTATTTTAGTTGTGCAAAATACCTGGAGGGAAAATTTTCACTCATGATCCCTAAATTGATTGGTTATTAAAGGCATATAAATTAACAGTCTTGCTAAATAGGGTGATACTAGATTGTTAAAAAAACGCAACTAAATGATGCGATGCTCATGTAGTGATTCTGATTCTCGCCGAGTAATGAGGCAGCACTACTACCGACGCATACTTTGTACTTTAAAAGATATCTCGATTACCATTTTATGTTTCGAAAGATTATTTTTTTCACATTGTATCCTGAATGTTATAAATTAGTTTCAATGTAGCCCTCAGACTAACATTCACAAGAAATATGAATGTTAACGAAATATGAAATATGGTGAGTTTATATTTTTGTCTAAGAACAACACACGTGGGTGTCATGTGCATCAAATTTTAACGAAATATGAAACGAATGTTAGTTCGAGGGCGACATTGGGACCAATTTATGACATTCAGGGTACAAAGTGAAAAAAATAATATTTCGGATTGTAAAGTGGAAATCGAGATATCTTTCGAGGTGCAAAATGTGAAAATTCCTTGTTCTTCTTCTTTTTTTTTTTCATGTAGCGTTATCCTTAAAATATACAAAGTTGAACTAAGAAAATGGCCTTTAATCAGATATTATAAAGGATTGGAATACTTTGGCAAATTGTATTTTGTATCCTAAAAAATTAAAAAAAATTATTTTATACTCTTAAAAATTAAATTTATCACATTACACCCTTAATATATCAAAAGTGTTACAATGTGGCTCTTCTGTTAATTTTTGTTACTCATTCCGTCAACTTCAATGAGGTGAATTTTCATAGAATAAACAACAGAAGATAACGGAAATGTTACATTATAACACTTTTAATATGTTGAGGGTACAGTGTGAAAAATCTCATCTTTGAGTGTGCAAAGTGGAAAAACTTAAATCGTTTGGGTGCTAAGGTGAGATTCTCCCTACTTTCGACTTGGCTAACAAGAAAAATCCTACATCATGCTTCGATTTGACAAATGATGTACCAAAGCTAGTTTTCTTTTGTTTTCTTTCCCTCTTGTCAAACAAGAAACTTACTGCCCAAGAAAAGAAGTCAGTATTAAATTACTACAAACAGGCCTGGTTTGATAGACATACAATCTTCAACTCATAGATAGCCATGGAAGAAGTGAAGGTATATGGATTTTGGGCAAGCCCTTACAGTCAGAAGGTGATATGGGCTCTAAAACTGAAGGGTGTTAAATTTGACTACATTGAAGAAGACCTCCATAACAAGAGCCAGAAGCTTTTGCAATACAACCCAGTTTACAAGAAGATTCCTGTGCTTGTCCATGGTGGAAAACCAGTGGCTGAGTCCGACGTGATCCTTGATTACATCGAAGAAACATGGCCCGAGAATCCATTGCTACCCAAAGATGCTTATGAGAGAGCTGTGGCTCGGTTTTGGATTCAATTTGGCCAAGACAAGGTAAGTCCATTTTATAGACCCTTCATCTTTCTATATTTCCAAAGAAAATGAGAAATCCATACATATAGTTTGGTTGAACTTTGACTTAGTTTTCCATATTGGATTTCTTCTTAAAATTCTTGTTCATATATCCAACCACACTTTGTTGTCCAGAGATTCAGGTACAATTCATAGATACTAACAGGGACAAACTGTAAATTTATATAAAACTTGACAATTCATTGAAATGAGGCCTTGGGGATTTATCTCTCATAAATTCTTTAGTCCCGGTATAAATAGTCTGTCCTTTGACCGGATTAAAAAAAAGACTAGTCGAAGTGTGCACAAACTAATGGGTTCATAGTTAATCCAATAGTTGTAGTGAATTAGCTCAACAAATTAAGTTAATAAATTATGTTCAAATAACATTGTTCTTTCCTGTATGGTGTCTTATTTTCCTTACGAAGAAAACATTTGTGGTCATGTCTAGAGTCCTACCTTTCACGCATTCTTTCGAACAGCTGGTGAGCAACAAGAAAAGGCAGTAAAAGAAGCACTGGAAGTTCTGAAAATCCTGGAAGAGAAAGGCCTGGGGGACAAGAAGTTTTTTGGTGGCAACAACATTGGATTGGTGGATATATCATTTGGTTGGCTTGCTCACTGGCTTGAAGGCATGGAAGAAGTTGTGGGCATAAAACTAATGGAACCCAGTACTCTACCTCGTCTGCATAAGTGGATCAAGAATTTTAAAGAAGTTCCTGTCATCCAAGAAAATCTTCCTGATCCTGAAAAACTGTTGGCTTATTTCAAAGTCCTAAGAGAAAAGTTTGTCGGAGACCTATCAAACAATGATCAGTAATAGCGGGAGTCTCGTGCATTGACAGAACCCTGGCATTCAGCCTTTTATCTACCTTTGTGTTTTTCAGTGTTAGAAAATAAAATATAATGAAGTGAAATGTCATGTCCTGAATTGGCATTTAGAAATTTTATTCATGAATAAGAAAGACTTCCTCAATTTTGGTTTTGAAAAACGTCCGTTACATAACAGAATCAGAGGGTTTCGTTACTGTAACGCGTGTTACAATGTTTATTATTATGGTTGTCGTTACCGTTATTTAGAACTATGTTCTTGATAGAAACATTTTTTGTATCCTATTAAGCTTGCCAGCTTCAACCCGCAAAAAAAAAAAAAGTAAGCACCTAGTATGAAATGTTGCAATACCAAGTAATGTGGTATAATAAGGTGCATTTAGTATTCTAGTTTTCAATAAGGAGCGGAGCTTGAAAAAGCCAAGCAACCGGTAGCATCCTATTACCTTTTTCAAGCCCCTTTGATATTATACTAGTCAAGCACTAGTGCCCTAATAGGGTAAAGCGCTCTGTTTTTAGATAGTATTGTCGAAATTTGTTGGGGATTGTACTATATAATAAAATATTAAATATTTCCCGTCTTGTTGTGTCTTGATGGAAAAGAAAGAAAATGAGTAATAAGATGAGGAGATATCAAGAGGTAGAATCGGTGAAACGAATTCAAAGGAGAAGAAGAAAATCTCCGGATTGAACCTTCTTCTAGATCATTGGTTTCCTCTTCCCCTTCTCACTTTTCGAACCGACCTCACCTTTTAAATCAATCGCTTCCCGATCTCAACTATAGCTAACTACTTATTGAAAGACCAAATAGGAAATAATAAATTAAAAAAAATCATATTACAACAACTGTAAACATCCCCTCCCGGCTCTGTCTTTTATTAACTTGCTCGCACAACGTCTTTTTTAAGAGAAGATGTTAAGGGACTAAGTAACTATTGAAAGTTTGTGTCTTGATTAGCTTGGATCCTCTGTTTTTTTATAAAAAAAAAAAACTCTCTTGTTGAAATGTTACAATTGAATAAACATAATGAAAATAAGGCCTCCTTTTAATTAAAAAAAAATAAAAACCACTTATATCCACCTCTATAATGACTTGGAGAGAATAAAAGGTGATAGTAACTATTGGCAAAGTCTTGATAATCATTGATCGAATCTTGCCTGTCTGTAAGTGCCAAGTTTATAAATACGGCAGAGGGGTCTAAATCTTTCACAACAAAGTTGTTTGGTCATAAATACACATGATGAGAACAAAGCTCATTGTTTAAAGAACGACATTATTCTGAATAATGAATCATAACAATAAAAACTGTTTTAATGCCAACGTGGTCATAACAATAGTAGTTAATTTTTCGAATATGAAAAACAAATCGAATGTCTGTTTCAATTACAAACCTTAGCACACCACTAATTTCATAACAAAAGCAGAAAAAAAGAAAAAAGGACAGAAAAGCCAGTATAACAGAGAGAAGACATCTTTGTTGATCAAGTGATGTCTGAGAAGGTTTTCAAACATGGCATGAAATCAAATGAACATACAACAAAAGTTCACCTAATACAACATAGATAATTTGTTGTTCTACTCGTTATTTTTATCGATAAATCAGAATAAATCAATTTGCACCACTTCTCGTCGTCACCGACTAGTCATGTACTTTTGTGAAGTAACCAGGAGGAGCTGGATAGTGACTAGAGACATAAAAGCCATCAGCCTTCACTACCCAGTAGCACACAGGACCCGGTGCACCTTCTATACGTCCATGGAACTGTGGCGTCGCAGCATTAAAACTTGAAAAGATTGCTGCTTTGAACCCCATAGGAAAAAGCAGAAGAAAGTAGTAGCTCCGGTGATCTTCCAATGGAAATCATCTTTGACATGGGGTGGCATTGTTGGGGAGAGTGTTGAGTACGTGAATCTCATTGAAGCCTCTGGCAAATGAAACAGGATTCATGGTGAGAACCAAGTAAAATGACAGGATGAGTAACAGAGTGCGGTTTCTGGTTGTAGACCTCATAATATGCAATGGTGCTTGTGGTGTTTGGACCTATATTTTCCAACTATATATGTATATGTAGCATAAGAGAAGGTGGATTTCTATGCTAAGACAAAACAATCAGGGTAAATCATGATGTTCTTTGGCAATTTACTTAGATTATGGTTATTCAAGATAAGGTAGATTATAAGGATCTAAAAGTGATTGTCAAGCTATTGTGCCACAGTGTGGCCCCATTTGGTACATATTACAGACATAGATTATAGATTACAGATTAAAGATTACCTTAAAATAGATTTGCCGTTAAATTGCAGAGTTTGTTTGACAGAGCTGTCTAGAATCAGCGAATCAGCTCATTGTCGGGAATGACTGGCTGGCAAACGAACTGCCAAAGTATCGTATCATGGTAAAATGGCTGCAAGACAATTAAGCTGTAATTTAATGTCTTCTGAGAGAAATAAGTTGTAAGAACTTACTCTATTTTTCTAGCATAATTCCATAGAAGAAAACATACTGCAATTGTAACTAGTAATGAACAGATCACAAAACATTAAGTACTACAAGTAACAACACATATAACCCGAGTGGTTAAAGTTCAAGAGCATGCAAGTGCACAAACAATACCTTCTTCAAAATTGCAAATGGATCATCTAAGAAACAATGGCCCATTGGGCCCACCCTGATGGTCCTCTAGTAGGTTACCAAGCAGGTCAATCCTAATAGGCCTTAAACCAATCATAATCAGGTTTTTATTTTGTTATCTTAATCAAAGTTTTAATTCTACAAAGTTATAAAAACAATTGGGATAAAAAAAAATCACTTTCATTGATTGAAATAAACACAACTACATTGATGGGAGAACTAAGTTGCATCACTACGGGATGAGTACATTCCAACAAGGTCGACACTACACCACTCAATCATTTGCAATTTTCAACTTTTTTCAAATTTCAAGATCAAATTGTGATCCATATATGAATCTGTTTTACACCACCTCATTATCTACTCCGCCTGAAGTATCAACTATCGAACAATACTCTGGTATCTTAAACTTAATTGTGATAATGTATCAACTAGTTCTTCTTCTCTCTTTGCTTCTTGTATTCTATTAACTGAGACTCCAGTTCTTCAAGGAGATCAAGGCTTCAATTGAGTTGGTTTGAGAGGCTAATAAGTAAAATGAAATAACTAATGATCATCCTCCTCAATTAGAACCTACGGAAAATAATATTGTAATTCTACTGAACTACTCAATGTATTATAAGATGTTTGCTCTTTTTTTAAAAAAAAAAATTGGGCAATGTTTCATGATTTCTAGAAGTATATGATCTTTGTGGTCTTCAGTCTTGTATTGTGAAGAAATTAATAATATCTACATGCCCATAATTCTGTTTACAATCTTAAATAATGTTGAGAGAATTTAATGTATATCAATATAATTTTGCTAGCTTCATTTGCAAAAATAATATCTAATCATAGACATTCTATTTTAAACCTAGGATCAAGAACAGTAGCTGATCTAAATATCAAAAAATAATTCTCCCTAATATTTATCAAAATTTTTGTCTCATCATAATTAAAATATCAAATATAAAATAACCATTAAACGTCATAAAAAGTATGGTTCGTAAAATCCTACAAGATGCACCATTTGAAGTAGATTACAGAATAGATAACAAAAAACAACTTATCAGATTATATATTACATGTTAAGTTGCAGAAACTGTTTCACAGAGCTATCTAAAATGAGATTATGGTCTGGGGTGACTGCAAATGTCCTCATAATAAAATGACCCCAACACAGATTAAACTATAATTTGATGTCGAATTGGAGGGATAACTTTTGACAACAGACAACATACTTTTCGAAAAATGGTTTCGATAAAATAAAAGAAACTGCTACTATCCACTACTAGAAGAACAGCCACAAACTATAGAGTACTACAAGGAACAGAAGCAATAAGTCCTTCCCATCAAAAGGATGTAAGTGAAAGTATGGTCAAGTTCAATAGGAACTCTCCAACTTGGAGGGAAAAAATTATTTTGCAGCTTGTGCAACAGAAATGATCATTTTAAGTTTTTTGAGAAATCTTCATCACAAGGATCAAAATTTCATTTCGGTGAATTGTTTCAGTTACATAGGAAACAAAAACATTTCGGAGATGTTTGGGAAACGTTTCAAAAATAGAATAAAAACAGATGAAAAAATTGAAAATTTATTTTCAAAACATTCCAAAATAATGGTCGAAATATACTTAAACATCTCCAAATATCTCGAAACATGGCAAAATATTGGTGGAAACATGTCAAAATATTTCAAAACACCTCAATGCATTGGAATTTCGAATCAATCACAAATTCATATCAGTCTCCTTGAAAACAAAAACATTTTGGCCGTTTCGAAATAAAAGTTTGATCCTTGCTTCTTACATGTATTATTCAATGTGTGGGATGCTAGACAATAGTCACAGGGAAATTACATAGCATCATAAAAAATGCAATGTTAATTTTATATTTAAGTATAAGAAATTAACTACTAATAAAGTACTTTACTAAAGTAGAAGGGGTCAAATCTCCCACAATGCTCGATTTTCTTGAATGTTCAATCACTCGCCGTGTATAAGTGGGAGACTGGATTCTATATATTCATGATGCATAATTCACCATTAAGTGAACCGGAAGGAAAGTATATTGCAGTACTTAACATTGTAACAAAGCTGGGTCACATGCTTCTTTGTCTATCTATTCGAATTCGATTTATTAGTCCTTGGGCAAACCTAGGTAACGTAAAGGGAAGTATGCAAAAAGCTTGTATCCTACATCGAAATATTAGGACCACACAAGTCGGTTTTCATGGGTGCGGAAACCTACACATTATCAACTACTTTTGAGTTGGATGCTCTAACATCCTCAACATACAAGAGTAAGGATAGTAGTTCAATCAACAAAAAATGCATCTGGAAGTGTGGTGGAACATAGGGATGGATTTGGACTTGCACAAATGAATTCTTTTAATAGGTTTTAGGGCACAATGCACATTAGAAACATAAAAAGAAATAATTTGAGGAAGCATACTTTATAGGTTGAGGTCTGAGTTCAGCCTCAGGTCCAAGCTAGGTCCAAGTCCGAGATCCGGTCCAAGGTCTAGGTCTAGGTCATGGGTCAAGTCCAGAACTGGGTCCAAGGTTAGGTCCGGATCCAGAGTTGGGTTTGAGTCTGGGTCTAGAATCAAGTTCGGTCTAGCTCCAAGGTCGAGGTCCGAATTCAAGTTAGGGTTGGGGTCTTGGTCCAAGATCAAGGTTGGGTCTAGAGCCCAAGTTCAGGTCTGAGATCAAGGTCGAGGTCGGTTTTGGGTAAGGCTCGGATCAGGTGTCGGGCTCGAGTTTGGAGCTCCCGGGTCAATTTATTAATTAACAATTCAAATACATTTTTTTTCTAAATTACTTTTTATTGGGTATTTTTTTTTTTGAATATCCAAACAGTGCTTATCTAATTAAAATATTTTTTTATGAAGTACTTTTGCATAACATTTGTAGAAAATACTTTTAAATTTCATAAGTCATCCTACACGCCAACTAAATTCATAGTAACATCAATACAAGTGGCTTTAAAGATTACTGCAATAACTTGGCGGTATATGCAGCTTAGAAAGGGCTGCACATCCAGCAATCAGGGAGGATGGATTTTCATTGCATTCTTTATATTATGTTTCGTTATTTTTCTTTGCCAAGGGGCGTATAACCCGAATATTCATTAAGTTGAAAACGGGTTAGTATCGTTTTATCTGTAGTTCGTTCTTGATCCACCAACAATTTGCCGACCCGGAATCTGCTTGATGTTGGGTATAATACGCCTTACCAAGAGTAATGTTTTTTGGACCCGAAAATTTAAATTAAGGGTTAATAATATTTTTGGTCTCTAAAGTATATATTTTTTGTCGATTAGTTCTCATTGTATCAATTTGTCAATTTTGTCCATAAATTATTCAATTCGTGTTATTTTGATCCCTACATAGATAAATCGTTAAGTTTTTGACGAAATAATCACGTGTTGGGCACGTGATACAGTCTAAAAAAAATGATACATGATAACTTCTGTCAAAAAATTTGATGGATTTTAGGGACCAAAGTGACACATATTGAATATTTTAGGGACCAAATTGACAAAATTGACAAAACTGACAAAAAATGCATACTTTAGGGATGAAAAATGCTATTAGCCCTTAAATTAATTTGCCAACATGAGTATTTGTTAATTAAAAGGGTCCCAGTTACGAAGTCAAACAGTTGCAAGTGAAATAATGCTATTAAATCATATCAGCTACCACATTCTAAATCAGCAAATTACATCGGATTGTTATGGTCCAATACCATTATCGCCTTACCAAACCACTAATTTGAAGATAAAAGGAAACATGGGAAAAAAAATTACACTATAGCAGAAAATGCATCTTTGCTGATTTATCTTAAATTGAGGAAATGTGATGAAAAGGCAATAGAAATTCAATCAATCATACATAGATGAATTGATCTTTTATTCTCACTTTTCTTATAGGTAAATTAAAAAACAAATTGTTAGTGACCACACCAACTTGTCATCACCAGTCATATGCTTTGGTGAAGGGACCATTGTAAGGAGGATCATATTTAGCAACATAGAAACCATCAGTCCTAACAGACCAGAGACAAATCCGACCAGGGGTTGATGTATGAACACATTTCCCGGTCAAAACGTTGTCGAAAACTTCAAAGGATTTGTCAAAACAACCCCACCAAAAATGGCAAAAGAAAGTCGTAGTTCTCCATATATTGACATGAAAGCTCCAGTGGAAGTCCTGGTTCACCGGTAGAGTGTAATTTTTCAGATCGTTGTCGCGGGATTGGCAATGAATAACCAAGGCCGCGCTGTCGGCAGGGAGGTTGTTGAATACATGAACCTCGTAACCATCTGTGATGTGTATGGCGTTTATTGAGGTAGCAAGGTAAGATGAGAGAATGAGGAAGAAAGCAATGCTTCTGGTTGTGTACCTCATGTTGTATTTTGTGGTGTTTCAAGCTTTGTTTTGCCACTGTTTATATCCCAGAAGCAGTGGACTTTCTATGGTAACATAGAATAGTCATTGTCAAACTGCTGCTATGTTAAGCAAGGTTCAAAGTATCGGCCGATTCTGCTACACGGTACGCGAATAACACGAGACTCAAGCGAATCGGCCTTGACTCGGTGACGACTCAGAGATATCGGTTGAAATCGGAGTCGAATCGTTTGAATCGGACCGAGTCAGACCGAGTTGGACCGAATCATCAAGAGATCAATGTAAAAAACCCAGAAAAAAGAGAAGGGGAGAAGAAGAAGACCAATTCCACATGTAGATTCACAGACCCAAAGATGCAGAAACCAAAGTAGCAGAAATCAACAAACCCTAAAACAGAAATTGAAAGGATTCCAAGAAAAACCTGTAGATCCTGTACAGTTATTGAGTTACATACAGCGGCTATACTGTACAGCTGCTTCTTCTCCATTCGAGCGTCAGAGCAGCGGCCTTCTTGTTTTCTTCGCACAGGCAACACCGACGGTAAGTATACAAGGCTCGCTCGCTCTCTCTCTCTCTCTCTCTCTCTCTCCCACTTCGCCGCTTGGAGCTTTTGTGCTTTGGTTGGTCTAAGTCTCTCACCTGAGTCCACTATTATTATACTAAATATTATTATATTAGACAAATAAGAGTTTCAATTTTTAATAAAATTATACTCTTATTAATTATATACAAATAAAAACAGATTTTACAATTAAAAACATAATGCTTATGTAATTTATAAGTATAATAAAATTTTCCAAAAAAAATTATATATTTTAAAATATAAATTAACATAATGTTTTGTGTATTTTTCAACTTTTTTGACTATGTATAATTAAGTATTAAAGTTATATTAGATCTAAATTTATTCTTATGATGAAAATAACTTATCCGGTTTGTATAGTTAACTTAGAGACAATAATTACGATTTGAATATTATCTATCTAGGATATATGATGCATGGATTATGTTGTATATATTTTTTGTAATTTTATTTGAATTTTTTGGGCCATCTATCAAGCATTTTACGCATATCGGCTGATACAGTGCCGAACCGATGTGTATCAGTGCCCTCCGAATTAAGAGCCGATACCGCGACCGTTAAACCATGATGTTAAGGATCTAGGTAGATTATGGTCATCCATCATATATAGATTATGTGAATCGAATGAAAAGTCCACTTTATCGCATATTGTTGGAATCAACTGTATGCAAGGAATGTAAAATTGCAAATAATTATTCAATTTGGATTTAATTTGTTGAATTAACTTGGTCAACAAGACTCATCGTACATGCAAAGTAACTTATTTAATGTTAGTTTGGAAAATAGATATTGATTTTTCTCGCACATTTCCACAAGACAAATCTTACTATAATACTCTGTTTGGTAAGAAAGATGGAAAGTAGGAGGAATACATTTTTTATCCTCCAAGGAATGAAAGTAGGAATGATACATTTTCTTTCTTTTGTGTTTGGTAGAATAAATGGAAAATAAAAGTAATTAATTTTTTTTTGGTACTTGGTAAGATGAAAAAATATTTTTTTAATTTTTATTTTAATCTTAATTTTTTATTTTTAAATTTTTTTAAAAAATATATATAAATACATATTTTATCATTGTATTTATATATGAAATTAATGTATACATAATATATGTATATATTAAAGAATATATAGACAAAACACAAATAATTAATTTTTCATCAACTTTCCTTCCAATTTTGGAAGGATTGATTTTGGTGAGTTGGAAGGAAAACTCATCCATCCACTTTTTCATCTTTCTTATTTTTCTTCCTTACCAAACATGATATTTTATCTATTCTACCAACTTTTCATCCTTCTATTTTTCTATCGTACTAAACGAAGCATAAATATCAATGATTGATTACTAAACCACGTAAAGTCAAGCACCGCACATAACAACACTGTTAAGATATCTAGGTCTATTTAGATAAATAAATATGATGATAGAAATGTATAGTTCTCACACTATAAAATAAGGATAAACCTCATGTAATCAATTAGCGAGAAATAATATATCGATGTAACCCATTAGACATTAGGTCCGTGGACATAAGCACATTGCACATAAGCTTAGGTTGGTATAGAACTCCCTAAGATTAGTAATTACGTCCTTGCAATACGAATTTTTTCTTTAGATTTTAAATTATAGATCAACCACCTTGTATTTGTGGGGCACACAGTTCAATGGATCCCACTTAAATATATGGTTAGTGATTTAAGTTTTGTTTTCAAACCCCCTCAGCACTAGAGTACCATATAATTGTCTTGACCTAAAAAAGGAAAGGAACCAACCATCAAGAAGCAATAACGTAAAATGTAGAGGGGAAGTAAAAGAGTGTGCTCTCATATCGATGTAGGATAAACTCTAACGTTCAAGGATGTGCGATAATTACTCACACCTGGAGGGGTAGACATAAGATCCGAAATCAGTTAATAATCAAAAAGTCCAACCCTTTAATAATTAAATAAGCAAAATATTATTATTTTAAGTAAATAATCATCTTTGACATGGAGGGTATGATCTCCTCCAAGACCATTATCCTTGGACGGGCACCGAACGATCAATGGGGTGGCATCGTTGGGGAGAGTGTTGAGTACGTGAATCTCGTTGAAGCCTCTGGCAAATGAAACAGTATTCATGGTGAGAACCAAGTAAAATGACAGGATGAGTAACAGAGTGAGGTTTCTGGTTGTAGACCTCATAATATGCAATGGTGCTTGTGGTGTTTGGACCTATATTTTCCAACTATATATGTATATGTAGCATATACAACATCAAGGACTATAATTTGATGTCTAATGGGAGGGATAACTTGTGACAACATCAAGGATCAAAATTTTATTTTTGTGCATTATTTCGGTCACCTAGGAAACGGAAATGTTTCGACGTGTTTCGGAAACATTTCGACCCATTTCGGAAACAAAATGAAAAAAATAAAGAGATTAAGAATTATTTTTTTCAAAATATTGGTCGAAAAATTGTAAAGTATCTTGAAATATCTTGAAACATTCTGAAATAATTGTGCAAATGCATTGAAATATTACATTTCAGAGATTTTGATCACTAATTCGTTCCGGTCTTCTTGAAAACGGAAAAGTTTCGGACGTTTTGACCGTTTTAAAAACGAAATTTTGATCATTGGACAACATATACTACTTTTCCAAAATGGTTTCGATAAAATAAAAGAATTTGCTACAATCAACTATTAGAATAACAGCCACAAACTATTGAGTACTGCCAGCAACAGAAGAAATAAGTCATTCCCATCAAAAGGTTGCAAGTGAAAGTATGGTCAAGTTCAATAGAAACTCTCCGCCATTTGATAAATCTTTTACATAAAGATCAAAATTTTATTTTGGTGCATTATTTCGGTTACGTGGGAAATATAAACGTTTCAGAGATGTTTCGGAAACGTTTCGAAAATAAAATAGAAACAGATAAAAAATATATTTTCAAAACATTCTGAAATAATGGTCGAAATATACTGAAACGTCTTGAAATACCTTGAAACATTTTAAAATATTGGTGGAAACATGTCAAAATATTTCAAACCAACTCAATGCATTGGAATTTCAAATCAATCAAAGAGTTATATCGGTCTCCTTCGAAATGGAAACATTTTGACCGTCCCAAAACGAAAGTTTGATCGTTGCTTCTTACATATATTATTCAATGTGAAGGATACTAGACAATAGTCACTGGGAAATTACATAGCATCATAAAAAAATAAAATGTTAATTTTATATTTAAGCATAAGAAATTAACTACTAATAAAGTACTTTACTAAAGTAGGAGAGACCAATCTCCCCCAATGTTCGACTTTCTTGAATGTTCAATCACTTGCTGTGTATAAGTGAGAGATTTGATTCCATATAGTAGATACAACTCGAATTCACGATGCATAATCCACCATTAAGTGAACTGGAAGGAAAGTATATTGCAGGACTCCTTGAAATTTGTGAGGATTGAGGACAATTGCATAGCTTCTACATCAAACTAAGATTTTTAAAACCTTCAGAAGAATGATCACTTACAAAGCCCTGAGACCCTTTGCCTACTTTGGTTAAATCCCTGGATAAGTTCCATCGTCAAGATTTATGGTAACAACAGCCAACAATTGGAAATTGAACATCCACCAAGCAGGAACTGGATAACTTTATCTTAGTGAATCAGACAAACAAGGGTGAATAAATGTCTAGAAGTACACATATTCAATTCAGCAGGCCCAACGTTGATCCTTTCATATCTGGTCTGTTCTCGGTATGAGCTTATTCTGAAGTAAATCCTGACATACATACTGGAAACAAGGGACCCGTCCCACCTTCCTTACCAGTATCTGGGATACTGGAGTAGTAGTAAAGGTGGTTGGACATTTCCCAGCTCCAGTCCTGCTTCCTTGACACAGACATCCCAGGCCAACGGTTGATCCTCACATAGTGTGCCCTGATCTTCCCATCACCCACGAAACTTGTCACAGTAGAATAACAGGATTCGTGTCCTCCCCATACTTTGTCACCTGGATCTGCACTTTGGCTCCCATCTGGATGAAAGTAGCGTCGCATGGGAGGCCCTATGCCCTCCCAGTAGGGATCAAGATTTCGCCAATAATCTGGAGCCGCCTGAGGGCAAAAGGATAGCATGTCAGATAAGTCAGTAAAGATTCATTAGAGGTGGGGAATGTGTTCAAGCAAATCATATCATTGCCATGCGCATATAGATAATATTGAAATTTGGCAACTATTACTTGCAGAATATCTGTCAAACTTCAACAAAAAATGAGAAAAAAGTGAAGAAAGGTTATGACACTTATGTAAGTACTCATTTGGCATGGGTGCTTAGTTCAAGATTGATAGAAGTTAATGCACAGCTTATTCAGCGAAACCCAACACAGCTTACAGGAGTGAAGCAAAGTATTGCCGCCACCGCCGACCACCAAAGATCAAAACTTCGTTTTATTTCAACTAAAATAAGCAAAACATTTCTGTTTTTATGGAAACCAAAACAAATCAATCACTGAATTTAGAAATTCCTATGTTTTGAGGTATTTTGAGGTGCTTTGAAATGTTTTGTCATGTTTCGACTAATGTTTCAAAAACAAATTTTATTTGCTTCTATTATGTTTGCAAAATTTTCTTGAAACATTAACTAAACAATTCCATTCTGAACTCACCGAAAATTAATACCGAAACAAAATTGTGATCCTTGTGGACCACCACCACGACCAAACCATCAACTACAATAACAATGTAAGAAGGAAGGGTTGTGTACTTTGGAAGAGGTCAATTGGTTAGTCACAAGAGCAAGGCAATTTGCTAATTGCAGAGTTGAATGCAATACACTCAAGTAGCCAAATCATCAAACAGAAAAGTTGCATGCTGCAAGAATTAGAAGATATTAACAAGAAATTAAAAAGTGACAATGTGGGATTTGGAAAATCGGATAACAGAAGTTAAGAACCCAATTTCTTTAAATGTTTCACTAGTTTGACGGTTCAAACTTATACAAGCTACTGCATGTTGTCACTATCTTATCCTGTATCAACGGCAATAGTCTTTGTAGACAATGGATCAAGTCAATCTGTAGCAAAGCACAAGTCAAGCACTTAATCAAAAAGGCACATACCTCGTTAAAATGGAATTCCCAAGCATGATCACATAGATCGTCCTTCACAATGCGGACCTGACATCATCAACAACTTTGGGATCAGTTGATGCACCAAAAACAGAACAGATGCAGGTGATTGTGTCTCCATTAGAGAGAGATTGCTATTCACTCACACGTTTTCCGTCCATCATAGACATGGAATAAGCATCCAATTTTGACAATCCCCTGAATTGTGACATGCGAGGTATGTGTGCTTTTCCAAACCATAATTCTTCACACTATAAAGAAAAGCAACTTTTTTGTTAAAGACAGATACTGCACATAACAGAACGGAAGAGCATGCTGACAGTTACTACGTAGATGCGACCACAAAAATGGAGTGGAGATAACTCAAAATTAAAAATATGGTTGACAGGGCCATAAATTAGAGTAAAAACAGTTTTTCAGTGCAAGCCAGAACAAATCATGTTATCCTGAACATTGAAGAATTAGACTGAGAAATTCTCATATCTTACAATTCATTGAACCAACACAAATTGCAATGCAGTTCAAGCCATATGATCACCAGCTTTCAAGGACATCACTTATTGTCATAAGACTCATAACACAATCTCCCAAGCCTATCATCATGAATTCTCAACTCATCATTTAAGATTTGACTCCGGAAAAAGCTCACAAACTATATGATCCATTAATCAGTATTGAGTTTCTCCACTTGACCGAGCTACCCCTGCTTGTTTCTTGCTTCACCAAGTGACAAGTTTCTCTCATACCAAGGTGCAATAGCCTGAACTAGATCTTCTGTTTTGCATTGAATCTGCAAAGTCTGCATTATTAACTTGTCACGTGTTTAGAATAGTTACTTCTAGCTTCTAACTTGTCACGTGTTTAGAATAGTTAATTCTCTAATTATTGCTCCACCGCTAGTTCCCTTCTAGAGATTTGATAGTTCAACCTTTCACATAGAATTTGCAGCAAAACTTTTTTTGCATTCTACGCCGGTCTTGAGACTCTTAACCTTCAAATATCCTCAGAATCTCACTAAGAACTTCTAGTTGCATTGTACGATTCCTGCCATCTTTCTCATACAACTAAACAAGAAAAACCACGAGCCCTTTACACTGCTTTTATGGGCTAAAAGGCGAGCCATGTGAGCCACATATGATACCAACCCAACTTACTAGCAAAATTGGATTGTTGATACTAGTTCTCAACTTAACTCAAAGACTTTGCATAAAACACCAGCATCAACTGAAATAAGGAGATCAGACTGTGCAAACAATTCAAGAGATCATTTAAGCATATGGCAAGGCGTGACTATCAGAACTCTCTGCAGTCAAAACTGATCTCATTTCGTCCATTTTGTTGCCAAAGCTGCTCTAAACTAGTTCATAAGCTTAGTATTCACCTCACCTACTTCCATGTCAACCCTAGTCCATGCTTACTACAACCTTGTTGTCAAAAAACCTAACATACCCATTTAAGTTGTAAATTTATAGTGGTAAGTAAAATATAGTGTTCTTATATAAAAAAATGGTTGGGGAAGGGACATGAACCTGGTACGGGTAGTGCAGGTTCGTACTCATTCTCATATGAGAGTGCAAGTTTGATATTCACAAGTGTTCTTCACCATTCGGTGTGTTAGGTTTGGTAGCAATTACTACTGCTTTTACTCTACCTAGCAGTTAATTCTAGATTCTGTAGAGTTATCAATGGACTAAGTTGGATGAACTAATTCATTTACATAAGAAAATCTCTCTCCATGTATAAATATAAATATATAATTATATATATGTGCAAGTGAAGTAGTTTTGTGACGTAAAACTTTACTTTAGAATTATTATCTATGTTTCTATGATCTGGATCATCGATTCCCAAAAAACATGACTATGATATGTATAAAATTTCGGTGACTGTCCAAATACTCTTTTCAGAGCAGGGAATAACTGAGGAAATTAGGCTGCGGTCCATCTGCTTGCCTAGGAGAGGAAAATATATAAGGGATCACTCCATCGTTGGGGAGGCAGTACTAGTTGGACAGGTAGTCCTGGTGCAGGCAAAGACCATATAAAAAGTTGAATTATTCTAGCCAAAAGTATGAAGATTTGCCTATGATGAATTGCTGCAAGAAGCTTTCATATGCAAGTCTTTCATAATTTAAGTCTCAATGTAAAGTGTTCTGTGTATAAGAATCTTATGATATACAAGGATTAAAATTTTATTTCATTGCATAGCTATGGTCATTGAAAAATGGAAACGGTTTTAAAATATTTTGAAAACTTTGCATAAATATAAACAAAGAAAAAATAAAAATTTATTTCCAAAATATTCATCAAAATATATTGAAAAATCACAAATCACCTCGAAACATTCCGAAGCATAGTTAGAGATTTGGGAATTTCGATATTCAACTAGGAAGCACGGATACTTCTAGGAGGGGTGTCGTGGCAGTGTTGAACACACGTCGGACACTGTCAAACACGTGTCGGACACTGTCGGACAAGGTTAAAAGTATCCTGAATAGTGAACTTAGTCGGACACGGTCAGAATACGTCTAGGACACGGTGACGATACAACCAAGATACGTGTAGGACACGGCTAGGATATGGCCAGGAAATTTTTTTTAAAAAAAAATTGTTGACTATTAAAAGAGGTGTTATTTCTATTTTTTTTTATATAATTTTGTTATGTAACTTATATACTATGAATGTCAATGGATGTAATGATGTTTGATGAAAATGATGGATATTTATTTTGATCTATTTCAATTTTAATCAAAATTAATATTTATTAGGTCTTATTATTAATATTTATGCAGTCTAGCTTGGCCAAGAGGGAGTTATGAGTTGAAAATGGTTATAAAAATGTACAACATTTGTATTAGTGTATACTACAGGTTGTGAGTGTAACTTAGCCAGGCTTTGGGTCTATGATAATTTGACATACACTTCAGTTTTAGTCTATGGGAATAGAGCTAGATTTAAATCATGCAACTTCAATTGTCATGGATAGCAGGTGTAGTCCGCCATTAACCTTCCAGCTTGGGGTGT
Organism: Ilex aquifolium; assembly: GCA_951799425.1. Classification (NCBI taxonomy): domain Eukaryota; kingdom Viridiplantae; phylum Streptophyta; class Magnoliopsida; order Aquifoliales; family Aquifoliaceae; genus Ilex; species Ilex aquifolium. Next base: position 24,328,614 of record OX637401.1, read on the forward strand.
GACAGGAATCCTGGTTCCCCCTTCCCCGCTATCTATAATTATATTCTCTAACAATACACATGCTATCATGTGCTTATCTATAATCTTGTTACCCTCTCCCTAGAATTACCATTTATCGTAATGGTGTTGCTCTTTCATTAGTACCCCCTACATATTCCCCAGCCCCTTTCACTGCCCATTTTGTCTTTCCTTTGTGCTACATCAACAATCTAACAAATTTGTTGGTTTATTTTTTCTGAGGTTGTAGTAACAAGTACCAACACATCAACCTAAAATCCACCTAACAACCACATTCTGGCCATGCTTAGTTTCAACTCTACAAAGTCTTGCACTGTTGTTGGTTATCTCACAAAAACTCCTCTATACAGATTAAGGACTATCTGTATAAAAAGTAAGGAAACAAGCCACTATCACCAAACCCCACTGGACCACTATTCATATGAGCATATGAAAAAGAAAGTGAAGTATATTAGGTTCCAATCAAACCCCACTCTGACCAAATAGAACCCAACAACAAACCCAACATAACCCTACAACTCAGCACAAGACCAATTATCATGAAATATGAACCCAACTTAGCATTTATTAACCAACCAAAACACACAAAAATTAAAAATTAAAAATAAAAAACAAACAAACCTTGCTGGTCCAAAGCCTATCGCTGGAAGCAACTCCATGCCACCCACGAGAGACAAGAAGAGAGAGTGCCACGCTGCCTGCGTCAAGATGGCTCAGTATCATCATCATTATATCTGAACCAAACGCAATTAAAGGGTCTTGTAAACAACCCTCCTTTATTATTGTTTCATCACCTCCCTCCTTTCGCTCTATCCCTCTTCTCCTTTTCTTCCTCTTCTTCCCCAAAGCCACCACCACCACCACCACCTCCACTCTTCCATCAACCACCTCCCCAACATTCAAATCCTCATCACCAGCATATAACACTGGTGACCCATCTCCAGTTTCCTCAATATTGTTCATTCTTTTCAAGTAATTCTCCAGCCATTGGCCTTCTCTCTCCATCACTTCAACAAAATGTGTGTATATATTGTCGATTTAAAATATCTAGATTTAACATATTTATAATATATAAAATACATGGTACCTTCATACACGGATTACCTCTCTCAAATAAACTAAACGGTCACCGATGTCTCTCTTAAAATCATTCACATTAAATTTCTCTCATTCCTCAAATCTATCACTTCTCACTTGTATTATATTTTTAAACACGAATTACCTCTCTCGTGTATATATATAGAGAGAGAAAGGAAGGGGGAGGGGGGGAGAGAGAGATAGGTATGAGATATTCTCCGTTGGCAGATATCGGAGGATAAAAACAAGAGAGAATTACACATAAACTCTCTGATGTTTGTCACTTAATCACTCAGATCCCCTGATATTTAAAATATTACACACAGACCTCCTGAGGTTTGTACGCGCGTAACACTTAGACCCCTGCTGTAAATATATCCGTTAATAAATTATACTTAGACCTCCTGAAATTTGTAGGTATATAATACTTAGACCCCTTAAGTTTAAAATATTATAGTTAAACCAAAAATACTCCAATTAAAGATAAAATATCAAATATTTTAATTTTTACAACCAAAATTCATGTTCTATTGTATCATTTATTGAAATAAAATCAAAAATAAAAATTCAATTTTTTTCTTAAAAAATCGTGATTAATATACAATTATATTGTCTATTGGAATTTAATTTGGTCCTTTAAATGACCAAATTAAAATAACAAATTACCCCAATTAAAGCTAAAAGATATTGTGTCCATTACAGTTTGACTCATTGTTTAATTTTTTAATTTTATTCTAATAGATAGTATAATTATATACTAACTGTGATTTTTTTTAAAAAAATTACACTTTTATTTTTGTTTTTTTTTCAATAAATGACATAATATAACATGAATTTTGGATGTAAAATTTATGTTCTATTATAAATGACTTAGACCCCTTGTTTGATTTTTTTAGTTTTATTCTAATAGATAGTATAATTGTATATTAATTACGATTTATTAAGAAAAAATTAAATTTTTAATTTTAATTTTATTTCAATAAATCATACAATAGAACTTGAATTTTGGTTGTAAAATTTTAAATATTTGATATTCTATCTTTGATTAGAATATTTTTTGTCTAAGTATAATATTTTAAACTTAAGAGGTCTAAGTATTATATACTTATAAATTTCAGAGGGTCTAAGTATAATTTATTAACAGATATATTTACAGCAGGGGTCTAAGTGTTATGCGCGTATAAATTTTAGGGGATTTGTGTGTAATATTTTAAATGTCAAGAAATCTAAGTGATTAAGTGACAAACCTGAGTAGGTCTGGATGTGATTCTCCCTAAAAACAAATATTCGTTTCAACTTTCAAGGAATTAGTTGCCTCTGGGCCTTCTTATGGGCCTCACTCTCGTTTTTGGATTTATCTGGGAATAGTGTTTCGAGAAATCCTAGGTACGCAGCTTCTTAGTGGTGACGCGGCGATTGACATCTGTTTTTTTGGTGGGCCGTTGTGGGAGTTTGACCAATTAGCTTGACGTAAGTAGGGCAAAAAGCTGAAACGCAGCTGTAGGATAAGCGATCGGGATTCTGTAAGGCCTGTTTGGTATATTTTTTAAGAAGGATTTGAATTAGTTTGTTCAAATTTTTCTAAACCAAAAGATTTAATATTTAATGTTGTCCATACTTATATTTAGTATGCGCAGAAATATATGATAATATATTTGTATATAAATAATTATTTTACTCCTTAACCAATTTAATATTGGGTATATAAGATATATGGAGAATATAAATGTCATTTAGATATTAAATCAATTAACCCACATATGAAACTCACCCCTCCATAGATTTCATGAACTTGAATTTTATAATCGCGCTTAAATTGGACTGGGTTTCAAACTCTGAGCTAAATGTGTATTTGTTAAACATGGGTTGAGGAAGTTTATTTTCTAACCCATGTTCCAAAACCCCCTCAAACCCACATACCAAACAGGCCCATAAAATGGAGGTGTCCATGCCCACCTAAGCCATCTAGTTCGACTATGGAATCTTTGGGCATCGATGGATAGAGACACCGTTATTCTACATGTATTTGTTTTTTGTTGAAAAGATTGTTATAATAGCTTGTTGTTGAATGGATGGGAAAATTGTGAATTTAGAGAGTGGATCATAGATTTTCATGAGCTCAAACATGATGGGTTAACATTGTGCTTTTGATTTTCAATCAACCAGTTGGGTATCACTCAATTGTACAGATTTTTCCAAATAGTGTTCGATAAAATGCATTAGAAATTTAACAACTTGTGTTTGAATAACTTAAAGTTATTCAAACACAACAAATTTGTTAATAAAGATGGTCGACTAAATTAGACAAAATTTCTTTAGTATTAAAAAAAATTTATTTCAAAATATCTTAAAATTTGGATAGTGACAATAAAATTCATTATCATTGTCATTGTCATTGTCATTGTGATTATTAATGTGATCGTGTGGTTGTCTAGTTCACGTTACTGTCTAGTTTCATAGAATTTTGATCATGATTGTAATTGTTACAATAATCGTGTGGCTGCTTTGTTCACGTTACTGTCTAATTCCATAAAAATTTTAATATGATCTTGTGATTGTCTAATTCACGTTACTGTCTAGTTTCATAGAATTTTAACCGCGATTGTGATTATTATTGTGATCGTGTGCCTATCTAGTCCACCACCACTTTATGCTCTAAATCCTGTCACCTTCCATAGCACCACCATTCCCAGTCATCACCCATTGCACACGGACATTGTTGTTACTGTGATTATGTTACTGTGACAGTGGATGTTATTTTAAGGGTAAATTAGTCTTTATCCCTTTAATTGTTCTTTAAGCTCCAAAAAAAACTTATCGATCTTTATTGACCCAAAAGGCCACGACCGACCTCCAATTAACCCAAATAAAAATGGAAAAATAGGCCTAGGCCATCATGGATTAGGCATAAGCTAGCCCTTGGTCTTTATTATTGGGCTTGGGCCATTAGAGGTCAGTCCAGATGATCAGGCTGGACTGGTCTTGGAAAGGCCAAGGCTTTTTCCACAAGGAACTAACTTACTTCAGCCCAGCCTACCCATCCCATCCCATCCCCACCCATCCAGGCCCAACCTATTACCACAGCCACCCTCATTATTTACTACCAAGTGAACCACGTTTTTAATTAAATTTCATAATCTATATTTTTATTTTAAGGGGAAAAAAAGATGCTTCACCTATAATTAAAAAAAAAAATCTATCAACCTCCAATATTTTGTGTAATTCATTTTTTTTTCACAAAATAGCGTGTGCTTTTTTTGAATAATTTAAAAATAATTTCATCTAAATTTTACTTATGTCGTGTAATATTTTAGAATAAAATTGATAGTTGTCTAATGAATAATATATGATATTAACAATCCTAAAAGGCTAGCTTAGTGGTAGCTTAACTACTTGATAAACTTTTCAAGAGGGGGCGAGTCAGAAGTTCGAATATTCCACGTGAAGTCTGGTAACTTGGGGCTACTCTATTGCCCATAAATTTAGCCTTAGAGGTGACTTTGCATAAGGTCTGACATTAGTTCGGTACGTGAACCGATAGTACTGCAGCGATTTATTGAGACAATTCAGATATAATATATATATAATACTGAGAGACAATATTTTGTATTATATTAAAAAGTAAAATTTATTGTTAAATCTAATTTTAATTTATATGTGATATTTGGTAATAAAAATATTAAAAAAAAAAAAAAATCACATATCGCATTTCAATGAAAAATACCAATCAAACATAATTTTTCGCTATTAAGGTGACATAATTTTACTGATATTGGCACATTTGTGAAGTAGATCTAAATTCATACGTCTAAATTGTTAAAATTTCTTGTGAGATAGACACGTTCTGACAACAATGCTGCTGATTTAACCCCAAAAGGTTAGCCTAATGGTTCAAGGGTCGCTTGGTAAGTACCTTCACTTGGTACGGGTCAAGAGTTCAAAATTTATTAGGTGCAAACGCTCATTGGGGCCACTGGTCCTAGATTTATCCTTTATGTGTGGAGAGCTAGCTTTGCGCGTGAGTTTAGCATTAGTCCAACCCGAAGGGTTAGGATAGTTGGAATTCCAAAAAAAAAAAACAATCCTGCTGATTTCCTAGCTAAAGATACTTCGTAATGTACTGACTGAGGAACTGTCCCGAGTTCTTCTATCCCCCCTCCTTCAACAAGATAAACTAGTATAATCTTTGCCGTTTCAAAATTCTTAGCCACCATGTACATGATTAACACGTGTTCACACAAGAACCCTCCATACGTCACAACAATGTAACGGTAGGTAATATTAACACCCATCAAAAATACCATCACGGGTCACATAAATTTTGAAAATTACATGAGACAGAGAGAGAGAGAGATCAGGAGATCTGCTGGAACGACAAAATCAAATTGCGAGCTCTCCTCTCCGATCGGATCGGACACTTTTGTCTGCAATTGGGGTTCCTGTTATCGAGTTTTTCCAAAAATTTCAAAAATTTTGCCCGTTAAAGCCCGACTGTTGATTTTTAATTGAATTAATTTTTGGTTCCGTTTGGGATATATGTGTGTATCTCTTGATCTGTGCTGTATTGAAATATTAAGGGTTTGTTTCTAGGGTTTTGTGCATTTTTAGGTTAGGTCGTAGAAATTAAGGATATTTTTCGATGGTTTTGGGGGAGATTTGAGGTGGTGATTGGTGGGTCTTGAATGGCGTCGGCTCAGGTGTTACCGAATTCAAGGAAGCAAGGGCATCTGGAAGCTGGAAAACGACGGGTATGATTCTACACTTTTATTGGATCGATTTATTGTGCATTTTTACATTTTTTTTTTAATTTAATTTTTGGTAAATGGTGAAATGGGTTGTTTGGATCATCCCCATTTCCTCATTTTATTAGCAATTGGAACGCAACGTGTGATAATTTTATCTCAAGATTTGAAAACCAAATTTAACTAAACCAAACCAAATAATTTCATCTCAATATTTGAAAACCAAATTGAACTAAACCAAACCAAGCCTTGTACAATGGGTGAGAATTGTTACTTGTTTGGGATGCAGAATTGGCATAATTTTTGGCTGATTTAGTTGCTTAATTCTTTTATACCCCAATAAGACTATTTGAACTTAATTTGCTCACCAAATCCATCACAACCCTTCGATTAGTTGTATGACCCAATAAATACTAGGACCCAGTGTCAATACAAGGGTTATGAATGATTAGGTCCACCAATTAGGACAGTAAATTAGGTCCAAGTAGCATTGCTGTTTATATCCACACATGTTCATACTGTTGAACAATTGGGATTTGGGAAGAGTATACTCAATTTCAAGAGTCATATGTGGTTGTTTTAGTCGATTTCAATCTCGGCAGATGTTGTTTAATGCTATGCTGCTTAGAACACAGAGAAGAAAAGTTTAAGATTGAAAATGGGATTAGTAATAAATGCAAAATGAAGGTTGAAGAATGAATACAGAGTCGAAGATTGCTCTCCAACAATTATTAGAATTTTTTTTAGTTTTTCCTTGGACAATCAATATGTTTGTTGCACCTATTTTCGAGAGGGTTTTCCTGTTTGCATTTCCCATTCCCATTTGGTTTCCAGCCCACAAAAGACAAGTCCTGATAAACGTTCTGCTTATGGAATTTTTTTAGATACGGCATATATTGTCCTTGAAGGTGAAACTGTAATTTTTTTTAGAGAAAGTTTAGCTTGGCTTACATCTTTTGAAATTTTCTTTTAAGAGAGCATTTGAATACTTATCACCTGTTTTGGGGATAAGGTTTTCTGACACAAGGATATATAGAGTGATTTGATGCAATTTTTCCAGAGCAAGGAGTTTTGTGTTGTTTTTTGATTTCATGTTTTTGCATCGTAAAAAGTTTTCAACCCAATGGCTATTTGATGATTCTAAAGATCAGGCGTGGTATTTTTAAATTTATTAGGAGTACTACTTGTAATAATGCTGTTCAATTGTTACTTGAGGCGTCTCTTTTTCTAACTTATCTTATTTCCTTGTATACGTAAACTCGGTTCTAGAAGGGAATTTGACTTTTCCTTATTGATGTTACTTTATTCTTGAGAGTCATGGGAGGGTGGGCTGAACATATAGCATTGTTTGCTTAAAGTGGCTGCTTTTGTATTCGAACACACAATGCCATTTGTTTGCTTGATACTTTTATACCACTACATTAGGCAATGAACCCCTCTAGTGATAATACCCTTTGGGGTATCAATAAAATTCTAATTGTGCTATGTTGAATTCTAAATTCTAGTAACTTTCTTGAGAATTGGAGGCAGGACATGACGTAATTGACTTCTAATATTAAACAAGGTTCTTATGGCTATGGTAAAGACTCCTTGCCGCAATTGGTTTGAGTTGTGTTTCCCCTACTAACCATATTTACTTATTAATGATATGGTTTGGGTGTTCTTCTTGTCAAGAGTTTGTGGGGCTGGTGGAAAGATAAAAGTCAAAGTCGGAAGGTCTTTGTGTGCACTCCTGTTATGGCCATGGGAGACTTTTGGTTGGAGAGAAATGCTAGCAGTTTTTGGAAAGCAGTGCGAGGATGTGAGCCATCTTGGGAAGGGAGACTTTTCAGTGGCTCAGCTATAATACGTTGGGCGCAGAAGCAAAAGTGTTCTTGGTTTATGACCAGTTTTTTTTTTTTTTTTTGAACAAAGGTTTATGACCAGTTGATTACGCAAACTTAGCTGGTGTGGATGTTTCTTTGCTTACATTTCTCAGGTTGCATAATAAAACTGGTCAGGAAATGGCGAGCCAAATCTTTTTCCTGGGTGGGTGGGGGGCCTGCATTGGGTGTGGTTGGGTCATCCCTACATCCCTTTGTTTTTTGGGGCTATTATTAGTTTGTTGTACTTAGATGCTGGGATATCTTCTGTCTTCGTTCATGATCATTTCGCTATCCACCTTACCCCTTATGGCCTATCAGGCAACACCCACAATTGTTTGATGTCCTTGTGTGTGTAAGCATGTATGTGCTACTCAAGTGTTTTTTAGATATATGAACTCTTTTGCAGCTTATCGCTTTAACAGATTCTTTGTTACAGTCATTCTTTTGATTAAGTGCTTTTCTTTTGGCTAAATGGAAGCTAAGATGACGAGATTGTTTTTATTTAAAAAGAAAATTTAGTGCAGCCTACTTTCCTTTCCTCTTTCAGCTGGAGGAGTTCCGTAAGAAGAAAGCAGCAGAGAAGGCCAAAAAGGCTGTACCCAGTAGTCAACTCCATACTGCTGATTTAGGCGTACTTGAGAAGCAACCTTCAGAAGCTGAACGCGTACGACTAGCAGATTCAGATGGAGCTGGTACATCTGATGTAGTTGGCATAACTGGTATTGAACCCTCTGGTGTAACTATAAACAGTGAAGTCAGATCAACAGAGTTTGTACGGAAAGATGAACTAGGCTCTTCTCATGAAAAAGATGCTAGTCCTCTAATTTATGCAAACAATCATAATATATACTTTGCAGATCCAACGCAGACTCATGCAAAGGACAAAGACTTTAGGCACTATGATGCTTTAGGGTCTTCTGGACCAATAAATTATGGTGACCAAGATAAAGAAAGCAATTATGACCTTGGCATTTATAGTAGAACATCAGGAGGACTTGCAGATGGAATTGCAACTGCAAAAGGTGCGTCCCTTCATCCACCATCAGTTCAGGATGGTGATAGCAATTCCAGTCAATATGGTTATTATGGGTTGGACGAAAGTCTGCCAAGTAATGGTCATAGCCATTTAAAAGATTACAAAGTTTCAAATCTGGTTACAAATGTCTCTCCTGAGGGCTCTGGCACTAACCTACTGCAAAACATGCCTGGTTATCCTGAGCCGCCAGCTAATCGCCATACATCCTCATTTGAAGGTAATGATTTTGTTACTTTGTTTCTCTCTCTCTCTCTCTCTCCCCACTTTTGGGACTTCCGTCAACTATTTTTGCGTTTTTCACTTTTTTGATTTATTCTCTTGCGAGGGAAACTCAGTGCTATTTCTGTTGTTCTATTGTCGATTCAGTTCACTATACCTCTGGTGTCACAGATCCTATTCCTGAAGTTGAGCGAAGTGTACCTGATGCTTTGGAGTCTAGTGATTCTCGAATTCCTGATACTGGGGAGTGGAAGCATAGTAGCTCTGTTGATGATTTGATCAGTGCGAACAGCCCACTAATGCCCTCTGAATCTAGATCTACGGGGTTCAGTTTCGATGCCAGAGGTTCATCTAATCATGTATCAGCATCTCCAGCCTTAGCTGCAACTAACACCAGGAGATCTCGTCCATCTTTCCTCGATTCCATCAATGTGGCAAGAGTTTCTTCAGAATCCACCCCACTTAGTGAACTGGAGAAGGCTGACTCATTTAGTTCAAAAGTTTATCCCATGGATATTCTGGCATCACCTGCTTCTCAGAATTCCATGAACTCTTCAGTTCTCTCTGGGATTGGGGGTGACCTGTTCAGGCATGGAGTCACTGAAAATATGGAGAGGAAACATGAATTTTATCCACGAAAACAGGATGATGACTTTGCTGCGTTGGAACAGGTTCTTATGTTTTCAACAATGCAATTTATTATGCTGCCTTGTATTGGTGGTCTCGTTAGTTGATTTACAATAAAATGCATCCTTCGGAGAGAATGCCCCTGGAGATAATTCTACCGCTAAGGCCTCTGTTTGTCATCATATTGAAGGGCTGTGCTGTGGCCTGTGTGGTATTCGACACATTATTTTTTCTTTATCATTTTTTTATTGGATGAAACCCATATAGTGAGGAGAAAGGGGGGCTAGGATTTCTTTGGTACCATCAAAATGAGGGAATGCAGGCTGTTAAGCATTCTTTATCGTTTGGTGGGTCTGCACCCAACGGTGGAGCTAAGTAGGGGCAAGGGCCCACCCTCAAATTTTTTTGAAAAATTTATAGATATTTTTATATATTCATAAAGTATTATACAAATATATTTTAGTTATACCCACTCTATTAATTTCTTGCTTCAATTGTTTTGTCCTTTTTTATTGTGTTTAAGGCTTTTTGCATTTGACCTCAATATTCATATTTATAAATTTTTTATTATATCTTCTGAATTTGAAAGTAAAAGCGATTGCAATTCATCTTCAATTGACTTTTATTTTTCTGTGAGAGCTCATCTCTATTTCTATTCGACTATTGATCATTGTGTTTATTATGTTTCAATTGATTTTCAAAATTTTTACTTTATTTAGTTCTTAAATTTTAGTTTAGTAGCTTTGTTATTCTAATATCTCAATGATGATGTTTGGAAGATAGTTTAAGAAAATCGATTGCGTAAAGGGATGGTCAATGGATGGCTAATAACTTCTTTATTACAACACGTCAAGTAGCCACATTTTTTATAATGGTGATAATTTGTCCTTTTTTGTATATACACATCGGTTTTTTGGCCTTTTATTTATGTTAAGCGGACTTAATATATCATATACGATATAATAAATATAAATGCATGATTTTATTTTTATTGGTTAGAAGAAAAAAAATGAATATGTAACAGAAGTGCCACCCAGACAAATATTTCTGGCTCCGCCCCTGTCTGCACCTGGTAAAAGCTTAGTTGCATTGTCATGCTAGATGTTGACTTTAGCTGTCTGCTATTCAGGTGCTGCATGTTCTATGATGGGTCAGATTAGACTTCTCCCTGCCTGGTGTCAAAAGGTTATAGGATTGGTGGCCAGTAGAGAGTGGTTTGGTGGACTTTATTGGTGGCGATGAAACACAGTTATATATTATTATATGTTTTTCTATCTTATTTCTTACTTTTTTTTCCCTTAATTGAGCAGCATATTGAAGATTTGACACAAGAAAAGTTCTCTTTGCAACGAGCTCTTGAGGCGTCACGAGCTTTAGCAGAGTCCTTAGCTGCTGAAAATTCAGCTCTGACAAATAGTTATAACCAACAGGTTAGGTCCCCTATGATATTTATGTATTTGCAGCTCTGATCTAACTGGAGTCTGTTCATTATGTCATAAGTGGTGTTTCACACAATTGGCTGCATTTGCTTCCATATGTATGTCAATGGTTGATCTACACAAATATATATTGCCTATCCTCTGTATGTATAATAGTGCAATGACAACTATGCAGTTTATAGTTTGGGAATTGCCAATTTGTAGCCATGTATTTAGATCAGCAACGAAGTTGGAACATATCTTCAGTAAATATTTTAATTTTGCAAATGCGATAAAAGAAATTGAGAATCTGGTGTTGGTTGTTGATACACAAAAGGATCAAAAATTTTGTTTGGGTTTGCCCAGAAACAGAATGTGATGTATGTTTCTTGAGTGAATATTAGATGTATAGATCGATATATGCCCAATTTGGATGTAGTATATATTTCCAGCGTCAATTTCAGATTTCTAAATTGAAAATTTGTTTTTTGTTATTGTATGCTATCTACTTGATTAATTGAAGGTTTGCTATACTTGGAAATGGGCTTGTTCCTCCCTTTTCGATTGAACATGGTTCTTGATTTATTAGGAAAAATAAATTTGGTTTGTCTAAACAATCGATGGTTTTCCTGCTTGTATTCATTACATTTGATATGCCTCATTTTTTTTTTTTTTTGGGTGTACTTTCTTGCACTTGCACTCATTTTATGTTGAAGGTATAGATCTAGAGCGCATCTTCCAAGTCCTCACAAGAGCCGAAAGTGGTTCATTCCAGTCGTTGAACATCTTAGAAATGCTAAAAGGATGTTTTTAATGCTTGAATCACACTTGTATTGGATCTGTTTTGGAAATCCAAAATTGGTTGAGCTTTATTCGAATCTGGTAAAAGTTGGTGGGGGTCTGTTGATTAAGTTTGGAAAATAGCTTCAAGGCTCAATAATATGTCTGGCATTTTTGTGTCTTATTATTCTATTTTTCTTGCTGGTTCCATCTCCCATGTCTATAAGTGTACTGTTCATATTTTTGACAGAAACACTTTTTTAAAGTTTTGAACACATCTACATTTCGTTTGACGGGATTATGTAAGTGCTAGTTAAATTATTTCTTGCTTCTCCAGGGAACTGTTGTCAACCAACTCAGATCTGACATGGAAAATTTACAAGAGGAAATTAAGGCCCATCTGGTTAGTATCAATTGCACCAGTTTTTACTTTCAATTGTGACCTTATCATACTGAATTGCCATCATAGGATTCTTTATATTTTGTGACAATATGCCCATGCAAACATGGATAATAGGCTGCCTATATGTGTGTAATTCTACCTCATTTTGGTGAATAATAAAGGAGGCTAGTCCCTACTTTGCTAGGTTTAACAATTTTCTGACAAGGTAGTTATTATATGTTGCTGCATCATCTTTATACTTGTGCTACCAAATATCAAAATTTTGTTTCGGCGAATTCTTTTAGCTCAGAAATGGAAAAGATTCGCTAGCGATTTTGAAAGAAAATGTAAACAGAGAAAAGATGTGAATATTTGTTACCGAAACATATAGAAAGATTGGCCGAAACACTTAAAACATCTCAAAACACTTCGAAACATTTTGAAACACCTGGAAACATAGGAAAGAAACATATCGGGAACCGAAATGTCTTGGTTGTTTATGTGGAAACAAAACAAAATTTTCATCCTTGTGTTACATCTCTGAAACGCTGAAGTTTGGTCATGGCCACATTCATAAGGAATCCAATGAAGGTGTTTTTTTTATAATTGTTATAGAGTTCCGTGTTTTTGTTTTTAATAATCACTGCGCCCTGATTTGGAATGGGGAATTTCTTTTTTTAAAATGGGCTTGGGCTAGGGAATTCTGACGGAGTCTAAAGTTTGGCTAAGACTGGGGCTTACCTAAACTTGGCTTGCCTTAGCTGTTTTATTTTTCATTCTTGTCATTGAATGATGGGTTGTCTTTCCTTGTACCATGATTGTTCATCTTTTTATTAAATACAGCTCAGTCCACAACTAATAACCTCTACCTCAAAAGATAAAATGGATGATTTTTCTACCCTTTTATTTTTGGACTTATTTTTTTATTTCAATTGGTTCCTGTTTAATGTGGTTCTTTAAACCCTTGAAGATTGAACCTCCATGGTGTGTCAAAGCTTTGAATCTTAGTTAGAAAAACATTAAATGAGCTTTAGTCACTATTATTCTCAAGACCACTTGTACATCTATATATAATACTAGTAATTGCCCGTGCCTGAAGGCACGGCGTAACCAAAAATTAGATTAAAACTCGAAAAATACTATATTACCTAAAGACTCTTTGCAATCTAAAACAACCTGTCTATAAAATTTACAATTAGACATAATAATCATCATAATTCACCAAACCACCACAATAATTAATACATACCCAATCATCAACACATATCCAACCACCAAAACATCAAGCTAGTCCCTACTAATTTCAAAAAAATTCGGCAAAATTTCTTTTAAAAATAGAAGTCCAAAAAAATCTAAATCTGTTTACAAAACTTACAATCATCAATAACCCATGTAATAACCCGTGCCTGAGCATCAATTGAAAATTAATCTAAGGACACTACTTTTAAAAAAAAAAATTGGCAAAATTTCCTCAACAAATAGTTCACAAAAAAAAAAAAAAAAAAAACCTACACAATTTATATATTTTGTACTCGTACCCAAAAACTTGTAGTTAACTTCAACTTTGAAAAGTGAATAAACCTCTCAAATATGAATAAACCTTCAATTTACAACCTGTAACCATCAAATATCTCAAACACAACAAAATCATAAACCTCTCAAAGTTTTAAAATACAATTGCACATGATAAGTATACACATCCTAAAATCCGTATAAAATGCATAGAATGAAAGTCGAACTCGCCTTAACTTCAATTTTTAGCCCATTCAAAGTTGACCAATCACTCAAACTTATTCAAGTAGACCCAAATCAAACAACTTCAAGACCAAAAATCTATTAACAACACACTGGTAATGAATTTTTTTTTAAATAGTCTGTTTTTTCTTGTTACTAAAATTCAGAATAGTCAAAGTTACAATAATTTAATTAGGAACTTAATGACACAATACAAATCCATTTCGCACTAAAACAGTAATTTAGAAAGGCAAAAACCATGACTACTAAGCACAAATGGAAGGAATGTTCTACTCCATGTCAAGTACAATGAATTACAATTACCCTGTCAACCAAGTAAAAACCATTGTTAAAAAAAAGAACGAAACTGCTTTTAGGAAAAGTGTAGAAACCATGTACAAACAACTAATTTCAAGTCACTAACGTCAAGATGAATTCTAGAACAATATAATTCATGTCTGAAGGCACTTGTACAAAAAATTCGCCATTTTGAACAACAATTGAAGAAACTTTAATCTAACTTTATAAAGCTAAAGGAAATAATGCAAATCAAATACGAAAAAGCCTCAAATAGTTTGTTTCAATGTTACAATGTTATAATCAGGTAACCTATATGATCAAATTGATAATTAATTAAATAAAGTTAACCAAAAATATGACATCACCTAAAACAGTTCACATTGAGATTTGCCAAAGGAAGAATTATCCAATTTCATTATTAAGTTACTTTAAATACCAAAACTACACAACAAATATTAGATTACTTTAACTAAAATAAAAAGTATAGGCCCCAACAACAAAATCAACAACTTCAATATTTGCATGTTAAGTCAAGTTCAAAGGACAACGAAGCAAACCCACATATGCTATGGGGACCCACGCATGCATAGTTCTATGAAATTAGTTTCATCAACAACATATTAAAGAAATTTGTAAACCACAGCTTTAAAAGAGACTCACTTCTTAAGAAAAGGCCTCTCAAGTGGTCACACCAATTAGTTCAAAAAAGAGTGACCACACTAATAACCCTTTCACCCAAATCCGTCACAAACGCCCCTATATAATAATGGTGCTTAATCACTTCTTGGACCCCTACTGATTTTAGAATGAAAAAACCGTACTTAAATCCATTATATCCAAAGCTTCGATAATTTGGAATGCAACCAACATAAAACTATACATATATTTTCCATAGCACCAAACATAGCAATAAAGAGCTAAGAGTTGGTAAACAGAAAACACAATTAATTTACTATGTATTCGTAGCTATTGATTTTGAAACAACACTCAAAAACATGACAATTTTTTTTTAAAAAAAAAAAAAAACATTCACCCACGTATCCATATACTCAAATGTATATCAAAATCAATCCATGACAACATATAAACAAAAAAAATATATGTACCAATTACGACTTTGGTCTATATGTTTGATCGCATGGATAAACTATTCATTGCATGGGAAAAAAGAGATAAAAATTTACCAACTTGACTTTCGACTCACAGACAACCACCAACAAACTGTAAACAGAAAAAATCACATGACACGTGTGCTAGAGATAGGAAAAGAATCGCTAACCACATCGAATATTCCAACTTTTCATCTTCGTAGCCCACAAAAACAACCACACCACCACCCCAAATCCTAAATCTCAAATCTCAATAGAATTCAAGTCCCCAATCCTATTAGCAACAAATGAAACGAAACCTACAAAATGTTCTGCAAACATGTCGTGGTCCCACAATGAACCTCAATTTAAACCAAAATACTCAGCCAACATTATGGGGACTAAAATTCAAATGTCGTGGCGGAAAACTCTGTTTTTAATGTCCAAAAGAAAAAAACAATACAACTAATCAAATTTAAGAATACATCAATCATATTATTGAATCCCAAAAGCATATGAGCAACTCATGCAACACGTAGATCTCATTTAACAACTTAAACGCCTTAGACTATCACCATAATATACCATACCCATCATATGTAAGAAAAGACTACTTAAGTGTCGGCCTAATCAAATCAAATTCCATAGAACAATTCAAAATACAACAAAACTATGAAGAAATTACATTTAAGTGTCGGCCTAAAGCAAACACCAGTAGTCTATCACATCCCAAGTTCACCAAATCAAGAAATTAATTAAGCTATGAACAAATTTAGAAAGAGAACTCTTCCCATAAATCAGAAAAACATAATACAAAGCAAAACAAAAAAAAAACTTGTGAATTCTGCATAGTAATACCAGTAGTACAAATCTAATTGATATCCAAACAATAATTCCAGAAGCCCGCAATTCAATTGATATCCAATTCAGCTCCATAAAAGAGTTGTCTACAACAAAAGCCCAAAAGTAAAGGAAATCTTAAAAAATTAAACTGCATAAATTACGTTTGCTATGGTAGTTGAATTTGATATTTAATCAAAACAAACACAAGTAAGCTTATTACTACCATACTCAATAACCATAAAAGGAAAACACATAATTAATTTGCACTTACCTGAATTTTGGAACTTCCAGCAAAAAGAGGCGTCCCCATGACTGTGCAATTCACCTCAAAGTCGCCGCACTACCAATTTCCGCTTCAAAGCCTTTGGTGCCATATAGGGACGTACTGTCCACTATATTAGAGAATCTCTCCCAAATTAGAAAACTCCAATTGGAGCACAGGACACCTGACATCCACAACACACTTAGCCAACCACACATACATAAAACACCAAAAAAAGTAGCAACAACCAAGATTAACACCATAACTAAGAGTTCCATTCTGTAATATATCACAGGGCCGATTTTCAAAACTAAACTACATAAATTTAAAAAATGGGCCTGTGAAAAAGTCCTATTTAACAAAGTATTACCTATTTAAAGATTCTCGTGAAAAAGTCAACTCTAGTATCTTGTTCTCAAGTTCTGCATGGTATCGAAAAGAATAAATCAAAAACCAGAAATATAATTCTTATTTATGTAAACAATCACTGAATGAGAAAAGAATAAAACCGTGCATTCACATTCCTAAGTATCTTGGTATCAAAAAGAATAAATAAAAAGGCAAAAATCTAATAATGCTCTAAATACTAATTCATTGAATAAAGGACCCAAATTAAATCGTAATGAGCTTAAAGAAAATCAAAAGAGGTAACCACAATTTTTCTCAAATACGATTCGACTACTAAAGCGCTGTTGGAATACGATCAAACATGCTCAATGCCAAAGCTAAGTTAACAAGTTTCACGCTATGAAAATGCACCAACTGAAGTTATAAAAAACTTAAAATACAAATGCACTGCATTTATGTGCAAGAATGATGTAGTAATGAATGAAAGACTATCTCATAATGAATGAAAAACTTAAAAACAATAAAAAAGAAACATAACGAACAAAGCATGTAAATGAATGCAATACCTCCTAAATGAAGCCAAAGTCTCGAATCTTTTACCACCAACAATAAATGAGAGATATGATTGAATTTACCCAATGGAGTTGTAAACGAACCAGTACCTGAATAAAGCATGCTTTACCATCGTAATTATCACGAAGAGCAAAAAAATCAGATCAACATAGAAAAAAAAAATTGTCCATAAAGAGGTTTTGGTCGCCGAAAGGAACAGTTGCTCTGAATTGTGAACACTTGAACTTACCACATTAAGAGTTCCGTAATATCTGTATTGAATGCCAAACAGCGTAATCAGACCATAGATCAAGCAAGAATTTTTGTAAGGGAAAAAGAATGTGACAGAAAATTAACTATGCAGCCATAATTGAAAGACGCAAGCTTTTACTATAAAAGTGGGACAAATGATATGTAAATAGATGCTCTATTAGAGATTGAGAGTTAGAACACTTAAAGAAATAAAGCCAAACATGATAAAAGACAAAAACAGTAACCCACAAAGTTTGGCATACCCAAGGTGATATACGGTATACCCCACAACTCACGCTAATAGAATCAAAAAACCAATCCTGTCAAATTTTGTCAAAAAAACAATCCTGTTAAATTTTTTATGACTCCATGGCCACTGCCCAATCTTGTGAAATTCATTGTATAATAATGTCAAATACAACGCGCACAAAATCACAAAGAAGAAGAATATAGGCTATAAACAAGAACACAACCGATGTTCAAACCCTTGTATGGTTTGCCAATCAGAAACAATATCCAAAATAGTGGTGAGTCAAAAAATCACCATGGTATGAACACGATCAACTAAATATGAGAAAGAAAGCAAGGGAGGAGAATTAAGAGATGAACTACAACCAAAATTAAATAAACAACATCAACAAAGCCAAAATCAATCAAAACTAATTTTTTTACCACTCTAGTTGGTTGTGAGGTTCCCATATAGTTAGACAGTTGGTTTTGCAATATTGGGTTCCTGTAAAAAATTCAGAACAATATTAAAATTTTTTGCACTGTTTATAGCTGTAACTAAAAAGGAATAAAAGAGAGTTGAAAAAAAAAAAGAGTTGCAAAAGAGACTGAACTCAACTTTTGGAACTTCAATTCACACCTTCAGACGTGTAAGCCTAGTACACGTCATTACTGCAAGGAACTTATTACCTTACTAAAAAACAAAAATAAAATAAAATAAAGAACAACGACCGAGAGTCACATACATAGTTTCGTTGCTTTATCTGAATAGTGTGCGCTACCCTGTCCAAATCGTCGTGCGCCTCAATTTCTTCCCCACCCTTAATACACAAATGCCGAAAAGTTGAAGACTTGCTTCTTTGCCCATATACTCCTTCAATGGTTTCCATGTTAAAATCCTCTAGATAGTGATAAGTTTAGCTACAGGACAAAGCAAGCAAGCAGTATTTTTTAATTGTGATTCAGTACTTATTTTATCCAATATTAGGATAAAATAAATTAATACCATCAAACTATTTGTATTCTCTTTTGACATTTTTTCAATCACCTAGTGTGCATAACAGGAAAGGTGTGTGGGATGTGCGTGTTTGCTTTGCATGTTGTGTGTTGGGTGCACGTGTGTGGGCATGAGAGGAGTGAAAAGAGCGGAGAAGAGAAAAAGAAAAGAAGGGGGGAGAGAAAGAGACTAAACTTAGATTAAGTTGGGGAGTCACTTTCCATAGATGTATTTTTCCACCACCAAACCACCGAACAAAAAACACCACATCGAACCCAATTAATTCCAAAACAGAAAAACTAAAGGTCACTCCAAATCCTCTCCACCTTTGAAAAAAGTCGTAACCCAAATTTTGTCAAATATTCGCACAAACTTCTCTTAGGAATTTAAACAAACACTTGGTGGGCCATTGTGTGGTGGTGTGGGTTTGATGAAGGGGGGTGGGTTTGTGGTGGTCGCCCAGGAAGATGAGGAAGCAGGTGGAGTGGGTTTACGGTAGAGAGGTGTGGGTGTGGGTGTTTTGTGTGTTGTGTTGTGTTGTGTCGTGTGTGTGTGTGCGCTGTTGGGATTCACAGAAGGGGAAGGCTGAGGGTTGCTATCTGCGTGTGTGTGGAGAGAGAGAAGAAGGATACCTGGGAGAAGAGGAAGTTGTGGCGTGGTGGCTCTAGCTCTGGCGTGGTGGCTATGGTGGTGGCTCTGCCTCTGGCTTTGGCGATGCCGTGAGAGAGAGAGAGAGAGTAAAGAAGTAAGGATTTTCAAAAAAAAAGAGAAATGGGTAGTGGTGGTGGTGTTGCTGGAGCGTAAGATAGAGAGAGCTAAAGAGAGAGAGTGGGAAAAAAAAAAAAAAAAAAAACAGAAGGGATGCAGCAGAGACGGTTAGTCGGCTGTGAGGTGATTGATTGGTCAGATTTTTGAAAAATAATGAGTTAAAAAAGATGAATTTGGGGGGAAAAATGGAAGAGTATTAATGGCCGTTGGATTAATGGATTGATTTGAGGCCGTCGGATGTTGAAGCCTAAATTGATTTGAGGCCGTTGGATGTTGAAGCCTAAATTGATTTGAGGCCGTTGGATGTTGAAGCCTTGAGATTTGAGCCGCTCTGTTTTATATTATAGATTTCAGGGTTCTTGTCTTGAAGAAAAAAAGGAAAAGCGCATTACACATCCAATAAAAGATGGGAAAAATGAATTACATCATTTCTTGTGTCCATGGATGATCCTTTTTTCCAATTTTCATTTTGTATAATGATGTCACATATATATGTTTTTTTATCAAATGGTGAATGAAATGGAAAAAAATAATCGACGCAATTGATCAGTCATTATTTTGACTTTTGAAGATTTTCCTACATATTATTATCTATTTTGAAAGAAGTTCTACAGAACAAGTGCTTAACTTTGGTGTCATTAGTACTTGGTCTTGCATGTTGTGCCTGGCTTCCACCAGATCTTAGTTTTATCCTTTTGCTTTCAAATGCCATGAATCCTATATCGTGATAAATTCTTGCCTCTTTGGGTTACATCAATTTTTTATTTTCCTGTCAATATTGTTTTTTTAATGAATATGATTGGCACATTAATTTTTCTGATCTCATCGCTACATGTTCTTGTGGCTCCTAGCTTACCAAGCATGATGAATTTGGTTAGACAAGTTAGCTTCTTTTTTTTTTGAGAGGTACTCTTTTCATCAGGCCATTTTCAATGCCTGTAGGTGGAACTTGAATCTATGAAAATTGAATATGCAAATGCACAGCTGGAATGTAATGCAGCTGACGAACGTGCCAAATTGTTGGCTTCGGAAGTTATTGGATTAGAAGAGAAGGTAGTTTGTGGTCATGGTAAATTTTTTCGAAAGGAAATTTTAGTTCTTTTCTTCCACTGCTACATTCTTGTGAGTAATGGACAAATAACAAATGCTGCTAATTGCAAAGAGGCAAAAGTTAAAAAGAATTTCAATAAACAATGCAGGAAGTATAGTAATTTTTCTGTACCTTCTATGAGTTTCTTTATTAGGTTCTCTTTTGTTCATGGAGATCTAGTACTACATATAGGTGCATACGGGCGTGTACTTTAATGTGCTGTTGATCATTTCGTTCTTGGCAACAAGAGAAACTATCTTTTCCAAGGGAGAGAATTCCACGCCTATACCATGGAAAGAGAAAGGGTGGGTGACATTTCAAAAATGTGGTGATCTGGGAACGGGTCATGGCTACCCCAACAAGTACCTTAAATGTATGAAGCCCTTAAATGTATGAAGCATTAGTGGCCAAATACGACTTTGAAATTAACTTTCTTGAGCAGGCTCTGAAGCCAAAACCTGATTAAGGAAAAAAGGGCAAACTTTATTTTACCTCCTTGTGGTTGGACTTTTTTGCAGATCACCTCCCGAAGAAAGTAGAAAGTAAATCATATCCCTCGTGTGGTTTATGGACTAAAATGATCGTTACATTTTTCATCTAATTTAACTAGTAGTGTGACTCGCATGTTTGGTGACAGTGGGTATTAAAAATCCAATTTAAAAAGACAAAAGATCTCACTTTCTTCTTTTTATCCTCTCTTTCTCTCTCTCTCTCTCCCTCTCTCTCTCTCTCTCATACACACACACACACACATATACACACACATCTCTCTCCCGCACATAGAAATCCTCTCTCTCGTCAACAGTCACCACTCACCATCATAACCCACATCTTCTTTTCCATCGAGAGAAACCCACCATCGCCCACCTCCCCTCCCCATTGAAGATGTGCCCAAGGAGCAAAGTTTTTGCTAATAAACTACTAGGAAAGATTTTTTCCCCCTTCTGAATGTGTACTGATTACAAGAAGGGCAAGACCTAATTTAGAAACATGGGTCCCAAAGAATAGTAGGAAAGAGAATTGGCTTTTCATAGAAGGGGACAAAGTGAAAGGAAAACCAATCAAAACATAGGTGGGGAAAGATGATGTATGTATAAAAAGTGGAATTGACATGTGTACTTGGGAACTGAATCTTGATGTGTAGGATCACTTGAGATGTGTAATTGGGAATTGAGGCTTGATGGATATGATGAGGGTGGTGTACAGATCAGTCAGATGAGTTTACAAGCATTTCCGGCTCATTTGTCTTCCCAAAAAATTCTCATTTGCGTTAAAATTTGCTTGTTGAATATGTGGTGGAGAAAGGAGGTGGTTGAATTTGTTACTGTTAGACTCTCATTTTGGCACTCTTTGCAATATATGTGCATAAATTTGATTGTAATTCCATTTCTACTTTCTTTTTTTTTTTTTCAATTTATTGGTTGTTGAATTTGTCATGGAGATGACGGTGATGGGGATGCAAAAGAGAGGGTAGTGATAATAGAATTGGGGGAGTTGCAGCAGCTGGGATGGGTTGTGGCCGAGATTTGGCGGCAGCAATTCATGGAGAGAAGGAAGAAGAAGAGAAAAATAAGGGTTATTAATGTCCTTGGATCTTTTGTTGTTAACGGTGTTACTTGTGCGTATTAGTCTGTAAACCACACGTGGGTTATGAGCCATTTTTAAAGTAGAGGGAGGTGATCATAAAAAAGGGTCCCACCACCAGAGAAAATATTCAAATGATCCGCCACGTAGTGTCACCAACCAATTATAATAAACACGTAGTATTAGTGGATCCCACAAAAATTTGTAACCACCAACAACTTCCACATCCAATAATTGCAAAGTGGGATTAGTGGGGTTCACTTGTTCTAATTGTTTATTCATAATTGGTTGGTGACACCACGTGGTGATGATATGATGTCACTTTTACATTGAATATTTACTTCCACCACAGGGAGGTAAAATGAAATTTGGCCAAAAAACACAAAAAAATCCTCATGTTCCTTTTTTATTTAGGCTTTAATATTCAGTTGTGCAGATGATCCTTCAGACAACTTCTGGCACTAAATAACTTCTCTTGAATGATTGTGTTATAAATTTGTAATACCTGACTGTTCTTTGAAGGGTCAAGATCCAACAACTGCAAAATAAAACAACTGCAAATATATTGCAATGTCAATTTCTTCTCCCTTGTTAGACCCAGATAACTATAGGATGTACGATACTACAATTGCAAATGAAGTTGTACTACATCCATTTTCATTATTAGTAAAATCTTTGTTTCCTATAGTAAAATTGTCTTCTCTCTTGTTAGACCGAGATAACTAAATCAACAACATGCATTGCAATGGTTGCGAGAACATGACTTCACCATATAATTGATTTTGTTATTAAAACTGTATGTCCTCTATGACTGCAGTATTTTCTTCTTCAGTGACCTATTATTGTATTCTTCTGTGTACATGTTCTTAGCGATGTAGAGCTTTAACTTTTCGCAACACTATGTCTGTGCTGTCTTCTTAAATATTTTTGCAAATGCATGGTTATTAGAATAGCTTTTCCCTGTTCATAGCCAGTTTAGTTTCATTCCAAAGATCAACTTCCGTGACAACATTAATTTTATCGCATTTTAGAAATGATACTCATCTCTCTAACGCTGGATACCACCAGGAAATTATTTCGATATGGACTGCTGGGGTTGGTGAGAGCTTAATGACAGTCTTTTTGAGATTTATGACCTCAGAGTTGGATATCAACGGGAAATGAGGGGGTGGGGGGTCGGGGGTGGAAGTAGGGTGTTTCTGCAGATTCCAGTTAATGGGATCAACAGATAAGCAAGAAATCTTTGGCAGTGGAATCCTATTAAATCCCATTTCCAGATCAGGACCCTTGGTCACATGGCTTGGAGTCCTTGGTATTGTTCGGCATGGACAATGTTTCTACGAATTTTCCACTTGTACTCTTAGCTTGCAAAACTGATTTGGAGGAGTATTTTTAAGTTTTCTCGATCTGTAAAGAGTTGGCTTTCTTCCCATATGTTTCTTTGGAAATGGTCCAAGTTGCGATTGTCTTTCCCTAAAAATTTGTTCACGTAATAAAATTAAACTACCAGTTTGTCAGTAACAAGTGAATGTTGAGAGATTTAGTGCTAAATTCCTACTAGTTTTTGTGCGTGTTCTTATAGTTAGCTGCTAAGCGCCTGTCGGAACTGGATGATCTTTTGGGTTTATGTTGCTTCAAATAGCTTTTCTAGGGTAGACGGAGATTTTGTACTTAAAGGAGCATATCCCACTTTGAGCCACCGATTTTTTGGCATGTTGAGCTAATGTTTTCATCTAATTACTTCTACATTTCTATGGGTGTGAATTGCAAAGCAATTGGGTCTTATATTACGATTGATAGTTCTGGGGATTCCATCCACAAACGCAAAGTTTATGGCTGACTGATATTGCTCATTATTATTTAGCTATTGCATTTATTTTTTTCATTGCTGGTCATATGTATAGAACTAACTTCAGGATTGTGCACAGTATGAAGGATCTTTTAGATGCACATATTCTTCTCGGGGGTGGGGGCGAATTGGGACATGGGCATAAGGGTCTTTATGACACGATCAATAATTCGATTCATTTTCAATTAGACCTTGCTCTAGCTTCTTTAGGGGTTATTACTTCCTTGCGTTTCAGATGCTTTAGTTTTTCTACAAGTGGATGTGTTGCTTGTTCATGTCCAATCATTTTTAACTCACTTCTGAAAATATTAAATTGTAATTTGTTATTAGTTTTACAGATCTTGTAATACCTTTTCTCCCTCCATTATTACTCCTTTTTTGATATTTTACATGCATTTATTATTATTATTATTTCTTCAATTTGGGTTTTATTTATGTCTGATGGCTTTATGTAGGCACTCAGACTGAGGTCCAGTGAGCTAAAACTGGAGAGACAATTGGAGAACTCACAAGCTGAGATGTCTTCATTCAGGTATCCATTATGTTGCTCATGAAAATAATTAATCTTTGAGCTCCATTTCCAGTGTCACCTATTTTTGTTTCTCTTATTCTTCTTTCTCTCTCCCAACCCTTACTGAAAAAGCCAATCCTTTTAATTGGTTCTTTCTTCCCTTTTTTTTTTTTTTTGGGGGGGGGGGTTTTTAACAAACTTGAATTGTCATCAACCAAAAGAAAAGTTTCCAAACTTCCATCTCACACTGAAGTCTTTCTTTGTCCGAATCAGACAATAGAAATTTTTTTTCGTTAAATCATGCAGGAAGAAAATATCAAACCTCGAGAAGGACCGTCAAGATTTACAGTCAACCCTTAATGCTCTGCAGGAAGGTTAGCATGTTATTGTGTTTAACTATGCAGTATACATTTTGATTAAAGGAAACTCAATTGAAGAACAAGGTGAAGAAAACGAGACCCCGTTAAAAAATAATTCAATTGATAGTAGAGGAACATTTCCATCACCATACAATACCACGTTGTAATCCCGAATTCTCAACCTTCAATGTATAAGTGAAACCAAATCAATTATGATGCGATCACATTTACTTCAAAGATTCTAGTTTTCTTATGCATGTTTCTGTTTAGACCATTCAGGAACCCTACCATTGAGGGATTCAGCATAATTGTTTATATCCAAAAGCTCTTCAAAAATAATATCATAATTGATGAATTCCTATAAAATATCCAATCGTAGAGATTTTGTTGACTTTTGCCCTTTGATTCTTTTATATGTTTTGGAGAGGATTATGAGAATGGACCATCAAATAAAAAAGAGAAAGTATAGAACTTTTAAAAGTAAGATCCGTCATTGGAAGAGATACAGTCTAGAATTTATTTTTGATCTTCCTTTTGAATGAAAGCTTATAAGGGATTTGATTGAGGCCTAGGTCTATTTTGGGATTTATATCCAGTTATGCATCGTAACAATGTCACCATTGTTAGAAGCCGCTTTGTGGCGGTGTCTTCTTTTTCAATTTTGATAGGGTATCATCAGGTAACTTTGAATACATCGCACATTGTGATTTTCAGGCACCACGTTAGAAATACCTCTGGCTATTTTGAATCTAGTTGAGGGACTGTTTGCCTTTCATCTGGAGTTTTTCCATTTAACAAGGTGTTCTGATTTGCGTTTCCTCACTGGTACTTCTGAAATAATTAGTGGCGGATCCATGTGATGCACGTGATTATATCCTCACACCAGCATCGCCCCAACCCATTTAATTTGTCTAGTAGTGTCATAGAAAGAAAAAAAGAAAAGGTAGTTACATGTTGAAGAAAGACTGGGAAGTGGGGAAGTTATTGTACAAAAATTTGGAAGAATTTGATTGAAGGAAAGTTCGATAAAAAAATCAAGAATAGGAGAATTTAGCATTTGTGGAAGAAAATATTCCCAAGCTCTCCCCCACAATATTTGATTGTTTTGTATAATGGATAGATTGGCTTGAGAAAACTTCTCCGTGGTGGCTGGTTAGGGATTGGAGATTAGGCTTTTGGAATTCTGGGCATTTCCAGAGAATTTTGTTGAAGTGAAAAGACTTCATTTGGTTTTATTGGGTGCTAAGTTTGGTTGATGAAGAGGGCGACTTCTTGGAGTTAAACTATGCCATTGGAATGATTTGGAGGGTTTATCTACTCTCACCAGCTTCGTAGTAAGCATTTGTAAATACTCTCTTGATTCCTTCACATGAGCCTTTTCATCTTTTAGATGAAATCTCGCTGTTTCTCCTTGGAATGGACCACTGGATCATCAGCTCTTATTGTCGAGTCTTTTAATATTTAATGAGCCTGATGTGGTAGAAGTTTTTTGAAACACTCTCTTACAAGCTATAGTATATTGAGCAGCGTAAAAAGATGGGTTTAGGGGGGCTGTTCATGTCTCATTTTAAAATTGATTAGTTGGAGAATCTTTAGAATAAAGGCTCTCATAAATTTTGGACAACATGCAGTACTTGAGGAATTTTGAGATATCATGCCCCACGAGTTAGTTGCCAAGTGGCCCCTAGGAGGGCAGTCTACCACAAGATCGAGTTGAAGCCCGGAGCCAAAGCCCCTTAACTTACTTAGATTGGGGCTGGGTTTAGCAGATGGCCCCCCCTAATTAGCATCTATTAGTTAAGGGGCTTTCTTGAGCTCAGGAAAGAATTTCAGGAACTCATTGAGGCCTATTTCTATTCCAGCCTCTAAGGTAGTTTTTCCCTATCTTGCTGGGGAAAAGGTTAGGGAGCTCCTGTTTTATTCCAGAAAAAGCAGGAGCCTTGTGCATTGATTATTGGGCGCTCAACAAGGTAACCTAACCATCAAAAACAAGTATCCACTTTGATTGCAAACTTCTTCGCCCTAATCAATAAGGCACGAGATACTTCTCTAAGTTGGATCTATGGTCGGGCTACTATTAGGTGCATATCGCAGAAGGAGACGAGCAAAAGACGACCTGTGTGACAAGCAAGCAACCTTACTAATAAAGGGGCCTTTGAGAATTTGGTTATGCCTTTTGGACTCACCAATGCCCCTGCCACGTTCTGCATAGGTGTTGTTTTAATGGCCAAAGAGTTAAATAAAGAGTTAAGAGTTGATGAGAGATGGAAAATAGGGATTTTTCTGGGGCTGTAAATAGTAACTTGAGAAATAGTACTCAGGTAATTGTTATCTTGGAGTTGGGCTGAGTATTAATGGAAGAGAGGCTTCAGCTTCATATATTAGGGCTTTTAGGGTTCAAAGATGGGTTTCAAGAAATGATGGCAGTTAAAACGAGTAGAAAACCGCCTAAGGTAAGGCTGCATAAAGTATCACAAAAAGGCTTCAAAGCTCCTCACAGTTATCAGAGCTCGATTCATCTTTCACTCTGTTTATATGTGGGGTGATGATTATCTTGCTTCAACTAGGACTACAACACAATAATTAGGACACTGATGACTATCTGAACTCTAGCATATTCTTGCTTCAAGGAATTCAATTAAAACCTAATATTATAGTTAGACCAAAAGGAGACCCATGGACCCGAACAAAAGGCCATGCTCACAATTTTTGGAAAAATCAAATCACATTGACTCAACTGATAAAACAGATACAAAAATGTATTCAGCAGCTTATTAAGCCTACACCAACATCAACCAAGTCCTCAAGGTGACTCTGAACTTCACGACACATGTTTTCAAACTTGCGTCACACAAAATTCCAGATTTGTTGCTCTTCTTGTGCACAGGTTCTGAGCTCTCCTCCTGAATTTATGTACCTTGATGAAAGCATATGAAGAATTGCTAGAATGTGACACTGTCGTAGACAAGAAAATAGAACATAAGTGGAGTTGCATTAAGTCTTATTAACACAGCTAATGGCTATCAACCTCTCAAATTCGTCTTTTCAGATATCTTAGAGACAAGTGTGAAGCAAGTTTATGTTATAAGAAGTTTGAGTCCACTTAATGAATTGATATCTTTTCTTAATTGATATATGTTTGTATTTTGTTAAGCGTATTGGAGGAAAATTTCATGGCATTCTTAATTATGTCAATTTGATTGCGCAAGAGTATGTGATGCTTCATGAAGCTTAGCCTTGATCTACCGAGGTTCTTATTGCTTGTAGTATATTATTTCTAATTTCTGCACAGTAATTCAGTTTTTCCTGGAACATCATTGTTTTTTCAAATGATGTTAACTTTTAAATGTTAAATGTACATGCAGTGTGACCTTGACACTAGGTTATGATGTTTGTGTTTTTCCTTGTTTTTGGTTAAATAATATTTTGCCATGTTTGCTACTTTTTCACTGTTCTTCCTCTTGAACAGAGAAAAAGCTCTTGCAATCCAAGCTACGGAAAGCTTCTGCGAGTGGGAAGTTGGTTGATGTTAGCAAGAGTCCGACTAGTACAAAAGAGGTGTCAACTTCTACGGAGGATCTTGGTATGTAATTTTCTTAGTTCTCTATTCCGTCGTTATGGCTTTTTAACTAAAAAATTTTCTTGTGGATCTTGTTTTGTATGATGGTAATTAGGGTAATACTAATCAAGTTTTTTAACTTAATCTTGAACGGAACCTACTTTGCTCTTCGTAGCCCCTTTTCAAGTAAAATTAGTTTACAAAGTTCTAAAGCAAAAGTTTTATTGTAGTTTTATGAAGTTATAAACCTCTTCTCCAACTGAAGACTGAATTTTAGTGGTTTCTAAGTGTTATAATTTTTTTTTTTTTGGTAATTGGCAAGAAATGAAATATTTGGTGACTTGCTCAAACAGTCTAATCAGAATCAGCTCCTTGACAAAGGAAGGTTATTTGTGGAAATTCAGGAATATTTGTTTTTGTGTTTTATGTGTGGTGCACCAGGTGCATGTTGAGTTGCTTTTCAAGTGTCCCAGGAGAGTAGGATGAGATTCTAACAAATTGTTTGGCAACTTCTAGTCACAGAATATATCTGACCCTTTCCAGACCTCGCAGTAGTGGGTGCCTCAATGCCCTGGGTTGCCCAATAATGAAGTCAACCACAGTTGTCTCCATTTTTGTCCTACCACTTCCTTGAGGGAAGGTTTCGAGTCCTGATGGATGGATATTAAGGCAGACATAATTTGTTGCTTGCTAGGTTTTGGGGGGTTGGGCTTTTGCTACATTGCATATCTGGTCTGGGTTTCTGGACTAAAAAATGCATCCATTGCATGTTGCATGTTTTTGTGTATATTGTGGATCTGCATAATGCTGTGAGGGATACTAGCAGACCAGATATCCCTCATTACTCGGAAAGGAACATCTTTGTGCCTGGTACGCATTGTCTGATATCTTTCCTCATTGGACATATGAGGAAAATGCAAAACTGTTGTAAAATCAATGAAATATTAACAAAATATTAAGAGAGTGATGCAAAGTTATATATGAAACAAGTCTTTCAGGAACTTAATATATCAATGTGTTGATATTCAGGATCACATTATTTTTTTTTTGCTCTTTTCGTAATGTCAAGAGCGACATATTCAGGTTTCATGAGGTTCGATATTATTATAATGACAAAATGTAGTAACATATTTAAAATCCAATAAATAATGAAGTAATAAGCATCTCAATAATAATAACAATTAACCGTACAAAATTATTAATGATCATGAATTATTGACAGCTACGAATATACAAATTTAGAATGTAAATATATGACTTTTAGTAAAAGTCATCTTAATTTATATGGTAGCTTATTATAATAATAATAATTCAATGCATAAAATTAAAGTTCATAGAACTTTATATCATGACAAAGTTTTTAAGACTTTCATGAATTGTAAATATTAATCCGAAGTCATCAGGACTTCCCAAATTTTTAGGACTTATTTAAATTATAAAACTGATCTGAAGTTTTCAGGACTTCTGTGTTCCTTTTTTTTCAATAACTTTACATATCAAAGAATAAATATTAAATTGTAAAGAACTTATCATTCTTTGACTTACTTGAAAATTCTTTCGAAGATGGAGATTTTTCTTCGGATGATTAGAGAATCGTGCGGATAACGTGTTGTAAAATCAATAAAATATTAACAAAATATTAAGAGAGCGATGTACAAAATTATATATGAAACAGTCCTTAGGAGCTTAATATATCAATGTGATTGTGTTGATCTTCAGGATCACACCATTTATTTTTCTGCTCTTTTCGTTTGCACTAATTCATTTCGTATGCCTTTTATAGGCAAATAATACTCAATGTCTTGCAAGCCTTGAAAGACCGTCGGGGGAGATTAGACAAAGAAATCATGTATTAATGGAGGTGGGTTGTGGGGTGTGTGGTCATCCATCCTCACATGCAATGTTTTTCAACAAAAACTGATATTTTGTACTGTTCTTCAAATCTTAAAGGTGGGATCTGTGCTTTTGCATGAATAAGTTATAGTGGGGGGCCTTGCCTCCTTAGAGAAATATAGTCACCATAGACTTACTCGTTTGTGGGGCTATGATCAGGCCAGGTAGAGTACGGTCTCTTCCTGTGGTTTGGGACTTCAGATTGGTTACACAAGTGTCACTTTTTTAGGCTGATTCTGATCTGAGAATTGGCCCAACATTGGGTCATTCTGAAACAATGTTCAAGTGCCACCGTTACAGTTTGAGTTTTTAATATGAGCATTGTAGGCTGAACAGAGTCCCTCCGCAACCACCAAACCTATGTTAGATTGACTCTTCTAAATGCTTTAAGTACCCCATGTTGGACATTTTGCACTTGGGTATGGGTATGCTAACTTCAATCAGGTTTATAAGGAAGACTTTCTTTATGCCTACACCTCTAGTGTATGTAAAATTATACTGCTCAAGAACGTTGAACCTTGGAATTCTCCATTGGATGTTTATCACAGGGAGGAGCACAGGGTATAGGAAAGACCATTAGCTAGATCCTAACAAACTTGGTTGCTACAATTTAGTTTCATACCCTTATCATGAGAGAGAGAGAGAGAGAGAGAGATTATTTTCGTGTCTCAGGAATACTTTGGCCATCTCCGACCCCACTAGCCCCAAGACTTTAGGAAAGAAATGTGTTAATTTTACTTATCCCCAATCCAGCAGTCATCTCCATCTCTTAAGAGTTGTCTGATCAGATGAGTGCCACATTTTATGTTCTCAGATTGAGGAGTTTCTAAGGTTGTGTCACACCTAACCCGTTCATGTTCCTCCATTACCTTTCCTATGTCTTTCCTTTTTTGGGTAGTAGGGAAGGAACAAAGAAGAAAACTAGCAGGGGAGCCTCTCAAAAGCTATTCCAGAGATGTCTTTGACGATGCTTATCTTCTGACATTGTCAAGCTTGCTATAGGTAATGTATATCTTTTGCTTAATTTGCAGGGAATTAAGGTCCCTTTTCATGATTATAGGAAACGATTTATACTGTCCATAAAACACAAACAGTCATCTTAATGAGTCACTCCTCTTGTTGAGATGGCAAATTCTTTTCTAATTACTGTATTTCATCTATGCTTTATCTGGGGAGTAATTGGGAACAATGTTTTTATGTTTATGGGTTACCGCATACTTTTTTTTTATCAGACAAGTATGCTCATATAGAGACATGTACTGGTTTTACTCTTCTCTATACTATATACCTGTGTTGCTGGAAATATTTGATGGTTTTTTCTTTTGCATTGGGGTTATCTATTATTTTGACATCTCTGCTAAATGTTGATATTGATGATTCAGTTAGCAGGAATGATACATGTGCTTCAACAGACACCCCGAACTCGGAAATGCCCACCACTGCACACCCCTTTCAGCCTGAATATGGGCAGTTCAGTTTTGAAAGCTTGTCTTCAAATATTCCTGCTGATCAGATGAGAATGATTCAAAACATCAACACATTAATTTCTGAGGTATCAAATGTTAAATTATTTCTTCTCTATCAATTGCTTTTTCAGGTCTAGATCCTTTTTTGGTTTTTTCCTGGTTCTATTTTAAGGTGTGGGCCTTTCCAGTTAGGTGTTTTCTTTCATATTTGTAATTTTGTGCTTCCGTTTTCCTGTAGGTGTAATTCCTGGGTATACCTTTCAGAAATCACTAACTGTTGAACTTTTTGCTATTGCAGTTTGCATTGGAGAAAGAGGAGTGGATGCGAGCCTTGTCAACTGAATCATCCCAGAGTATCATACTGAAAGTAATTTTCTTCTGAATATAGTAGTGTCTCTGTGGCGGTATCACCCCAAAAGACTTTTGATCTTACTAAAAATAAAGTTAGGTTTAAGGTGTTGATACAGGAAGCTGATGATATAGAAAGATACTTGGTATGCGAAAAGAATTTGTATCAGAAATTGAAAGATGGGTTGATTTATGTGGTTGAGGGCCAATTGGTTTTGAGTTGAATGTCGGTATTAGAACTGGATCTCGAATGCTTAGTGGGTTAAGTCACTCACCCATATGAATTTTCCGGTTTGTTTACTGGTTTCAGTTCAGTTTGTTAGGTCATATTTGAGTCAAGTCCCATGTGATGGTGGTTGTAAAGAGAACTTGTATCTCACATCAAGATATCCGAGTCATCCAAGATTGTTTTATATGGTTGAGGGATCTCTCCACCCATTGCTAGTTGGCTTTGGATTAGATGCCTCAAATACTGGAGACGAATAGTGTTTTTGGTTGGCGTGTGTGCAGAAATTTGCTGAAAATCCGTTCGTCTGAAACCAGTAAACCTAGATTTTATATTCTAATCTGCGAATTAAATTTATCTTAGACCATTTACTTCCCTTTGGAAAAGACTGTTGCTGTGTTTGTAGGCACCATATTACGTTGACCATTTATCGTGCTGCATGGCATGCTAGTTTTGGGACACCATAAAATAATAGGGATGTATTCTCTTATGTATGCGCCCGAAATTTAATTTGAAAAGAGGAATAAAATGCATGTCAGGCGATTGGTTCATTTTGTTATGTTAAATACTTGCGTAGATGAGAAATGTAATTTTGTTATGATATCTAGATAGATGATTTCCAATTACTCTCACATCATCGGAGCAGATCCTAATTATTCTTTCATCTGTAAAAAAATTAGGAAAAAATTCAACTGAATGCAAAAATCATTAATCCTTCGACATTGTAATTTTATGCTTGCAATCTAAGCATAGCAGATATAATAAGTCATTGTTACAAAATTGAAGGGCAAGTTGCATCTGCTATATTTCAGGGATAG
Organism: Ilex aquifolium; assembly: GCA_951799425.1. NCBI lineage: Eukaryota > Viridiplantae > Streptophyta > Magnoliopsida > Aquifoliales > Aquifoliaceae > Ilex > Ilex aquifolium. The sequence goes on from OX637401.1 coordinate 24,361,853, forward strand.
CAATGCAAAAGTTGTGAACTGTGTTAGATTTGTTTTATTATTTAGGTTGGATGAAAACTTATATGATAATATTCCTTCAGGGGAAAAATACCCTTTTCATTTACTAATGGTAAGGTAAAACCATTGATCAAAATGCTAGAGGAAGAGGAAGACCAAATGAACATGGTCTGAGTTAGCTGAGAAGAATAATAGATCGTAATTTTAATGAGCATATAGCGGACAAAGCAGAATAGCGAAAAAAGAGTTCATGCATCCAACCTCAAATAATCTGGGCAAAGGCTTTTGGCTTGTTTGCTTTGGTTTGGTCTATGGTAGAAGGATCTGATTCCCCGAAGTGCTGTATTTGTAGTCAGTCTTTGTCTTGTAGTGTCTTCATTCATTATCCTCTTGTCATCGATTCATATGCTCTCTCTCAGACATTCACTTCCAAGTTTAAAAAAATGACAGTAGTTTTGAGCAAAAAAATAGTGTTCTAACATTTAGCTTGAAACAATTTTAAGTTCTAGCTTCAGGTTTATGGTCATTTAACTTTTGAGCATGAGCATCTATTACAATTTCATGATTAGTCCCGTGTGTTGTTGTATTGAGTGAAATTGTCTTATTTCTTCTTCTTTCTGAATGAAGGAAGAGAACAAGGAGTTGTCGCGAAAACTTGAAGCTCAAACACAAAGATTAGAACTTTTAACTGCACAAAGTATGGCACACAACATTATTCCAGAAAGACAACCAGATGCCCGCACCATGAATGAAAACACTCCATATGCAGATGAAGGCGATGAGGTACATATCTATAAACAATTTTTTTTTTTTTTTTGGGGAGGGGGACTTGAATCCTTGACCTCAAGAAAACAAAGTCTTCACAAGGTAAGGAGTACCATTGGACCAAAGACCCATTGGTACATATCTATAAACAATCCTTACTCGTTATTGAAGTTTTTTTCTGGCCCAAAAGGTTCTGGGTTACATCATGTAGTAGGATTGTCTAGTGGATGACATCCTTATGAAGGGTCATTGTTGCTTCAGGCACAATTTTGAGTTAAGAAACAGCTAGTTTTTTAATTTGTTCGATTTATGAAACATGGAAAATATATAGGTGATGCAGCTGGATAACCTTAAATTAGAGAAAGGGTAGGTTGTATTCCAAATTTAATGCCTGCTATCCTAGAGACAAAGTAGGTTTGTGTTATCATAATGATGATGTTCGCATTCCCAGTTTGACCTGGGTTGCCAAAATGGTTTTCCTTTTTGGACGAAAGATGAAGCTGCAACCATACCACTCATAAACAAGTTCAAATGCAATCCTGTAAAATTTGTCAATTAAACCAAAGCAGTGATGAAACCAACAAAATATATCGGGATCATGATAGGAATACCAGTTCTACATTTGTTTTTTGGTTTTTGTTCTCCTTACATGTTTTGCATCTTTCATTCAATGGAATTTCATCCTAGCTTTGTTGATTTAGGAATCACAACACTTAGAACGAAATGCACTTTTTTGCATTTTCTTGATTGCTGTCTCTATCTAGCTTTCTGCTCATCCCACTCCCGAGGTCCTCATCCTTGGTTCACACCCCAAATGTGAGCAGCATACTTGGCAATACTCAATCATGATTTGCTCTGTAGGTATCCTGGTAACAAATGTCGTGCATGTATTCCTATTTTGTCTGAATATTTCCTGATTCATGAACTTTGTACGGCTGAGTTCATTGCATTTTCCCATGTGGTCTTCTTCTTATCAATTATTTCTTTTCTCACGCTATATTCCAAGTACCGTGTTCGACAACTTTCCCTCATAGAATCAAGGGCATCATGCAAAGTTGATCAGCTTATTCATTATAAATTTTTCATTGCACTCTATGCAACTTGATTTGATTGCTTCCCTGAATCCATTGCTACATTTGACACCATATGCATTTCTCTGACTAGGTGGTTGAAAGGATGTTGGGATGGATAATGAAGCTCTTTCCTGGTGGGCCATCAAGACGGCGAACAAGCAAGCTTCTTTGATCTGTTGTTCAATACAGTTCATGAACCAGAGGTGGAATGCTGATCTGTTTTTGTTCCTCCCACCCTTAATTTGGGTGGTTCATTGGAGGTCACAGTCTATATTGAATTAATTACACAGTCCATTCTTTTTGATAGAAGAAAATCATAGATTCTGAGAGGGGTTCCAATCCATTTGAAGGTGCGATGTCCAATTCTTAAATGTTTGTCAATAAAGATAGCCCTGCGTTTTTCGTTCTTGATTTGCATAGGTCTATCAAGTTTTAGTGGGACATGTATTGAGCGTGAGAAGTTAACTAAATACGGAAAGAGATATAGTACTCTGGTACAATCAAACTTTCAGAGACCCTAATATGCACTTGATTTGTTCCAGCTGAAGTAAGAAGTTGTTGTCGTCATACTTGTTGTCGAGATAAGGGCGTAAAATCACAATATATGAAAGAAATGGTTTTGCATTGAACCAGTTATCAGCAGATTGTTGCTCAGTTGCTCTAAATCCCCTATTCCGCAGGTCTGGCACGTCTCGTGACCGATAACGAGGAGAGCGTTTGGCTGATTTATTTTGAGAATCTGATAAATTTACAGGGCCTTACCTATATTTTTACTAGGATTGATCTGTCAATGACTTATCGTTTACTCCAGAAAAACTCTGATCCAGCTACGACTCACCTGCAAAAGGAAGAAACTACCACCCATTGCCTTCCTCTTTAGAAGATGGGTTCTTCTCATGTCTATGTCCATCCAAGGAGTCTTCTCTTTGTCATTTACTACCAAAAGTTGTAGTTGCAGGGGAATCAGAGGAAGCTCACATAATAGTTGCAATCCCGACAAGAAGGGATGGTTTCTCCCCATGCCTCGAGGTTGTGCTGCTCAAGTTGGGTAGAGGGAATGAGAAAGCTAATGGATTTTTATTTTTTGGTTCAACGATTAGGGATGTTTTGGTCAATTTATGCGCATTTCGACTAATTTCATTTTCGGTCTGGTCAAAATGAGTGTTTCGGTTAGTTTACGTGTACTTTGACTAATTTTTTCTTCGGTCCGATTAAAAATAGATCATTCACGCCGGGATTAGGATATTCATGAGAGATAAATCTCTCTCATAGTCTGGTCTTAAGTGGTTGTTAAGTTTTGAATTTAAGACGTTGGATTGTACAATTCGTATTCTATTATCACTTGAACTATTCAATAGGATTATAGATGATTCTTAGGCATCATAAATTGTTATTTCTTAGAATTTCATTTTATTGGCATTGTAAAATGGGAAGAGAGTTGCTATGCAACCGATAAGACTCGACCTCAAATCGGACCTTGAGATGGGTAATTTCTTAATCGCTAAACAAATGTATTTTTTTTTCTGGAGGTTCTTATATAAAAATGTTGTGATAAAATAAGATTGTAGAATGGTTTTTTAGTTAGTGCAAGTAACATTTTTCAACTTAAAAATACACTAATTTTGTGATTGTACCTCACAAATGTTGCCACAGTCTTTCATGTAGACCACATCGACTCAAATTCAAATCGACAGCATGCAGCTTAATGTGACAAGCCTTACAATGACTTTTTACCAAAATATCAAGATTCTCCAACTTTAATATCCATATACTTATTTTTGAATATTTTTTTTCATTTTTCTCTAATTTCCATTAAGGTATGTTTAAATTTACATATTTGTTTTCAAGTGAACACATGTTTTCTAAGCACACTTTTAATTTTTTTTTAATTGAAAAACACATCGAATTAGTGCGGCCAACGGATCTAATCTGTCCAGATCTAAATTCAATAAAAAATTTGAGTTTCGAATCCGATTCTTTTACCCGATAAATTTTAAAATCTTAATTTATATCCACATCTGTTAATAATTTGGATATTCAATCCGATCTAAAATTTTGAATCTTAACAAAATTTCATAAAAGAATTAATAATTTTACCAAATTTAAGTTAACTTTCAACTTAATTTAATCAACCAATCATTCTATTCACTAATTCCATGTCAATTTCATTAATAATCTAACTAAGTATGTATGTATATACAATAATTTCTCTAAATTAAATATGTATGTATGTACACTAGATCGAACTTTTATCAGATCAAATTTATATGTATCCAAATTCAAATTTGTTTAAAAAAACTTGATCAGATTCAGGGATCAAATTTTTATCGGATCAGATATACATGTATTCAAATTCAAAAATGTTTAAAGAAACTTGATCGGATAAACAGATTAAACTATTAATTCATATCTGATTAAATGAACTCAGATTCAGATTAAAATCCGTTCTATTGACAAGCCTACATTGAATGCATGTTTTTCAAATATATTCTTTTACAATGAAATGACGAAAAGTGAAAAAATAAATTAGAAATTACCTTGAATGGAAAATAAAGTTGTTTTTTTTTGAAGCCGGAATGGAAAATAAAGTTGGAAAATAACTGTTTTGAAAAAATTGAGGGGAATATGGGTATATACTCTTTTGCCTCTGGTAAATCCACACGACGTCGTAGTGGGCATGACTGTTAGTTTCACCGTTGCTCGTATATATGTGGCGTAAAACCATTGTGGGAACATTTACATCTCTCTCTGTCTGCCATGGCTATCGTCACTGCAAAACTCTGCGCATTACCTCTCTCCTTGTCGGTTGTTTGTTCTTCCAAAGGTACTCTCTCTCTCTCTCTCTCTCTCTCTCTCTCTCTCACACACACACACACATCGATGTTGTAGAATTCTTGAAATATTTTTGTTGTTGGTTTCATTTGCACAGAAGCAAACTCGGTGAAGGTGAGAGAAGACTGGAGAAAACGGTCCAGGCCCATTCCTCCTGGTGGAACCTACCCGGCCAAAGACCATTGCAGGTTCAAATTCTACAGTTTTCATCACAACCCACTTTCTTCTTCAGCTTCGAATTGGATTGGAACCGTCTGGTTGTAGTGTATAATTTTCTATTTGAATTTGGCAGTCAATGTGGGTTATGTGATACTTATTACGTTGCCCATGTGAAGAATGCTTGTGCTTTCTTGGGAGATGGCATGTCTAGAATTGAAGTGAGTACTTTCATATCATCCTTGTAATTATCTATGGTTGTGGAATATTATTACCATATTTCTCATATAATTGTACATACACATACGTATTATACTATACACTTGATTGGAGAATCTATCAGGAGAAAAAAAATGTAGTACACATGATTGAAAGGAGAACCCTCTTGTGTTGAGGTGAATGGACTCTAAATTATTCTATAAGATGGATGGCCTTACAATATACATTGATGATAAATATATTTAGCAGAAAAATCTGGGTAGATATCTTGTACTGAAGTAATGGGAGTGGAGGACTGTAAAATGATGGAATATGAATGGTGATCTTACAATGTGGTGTAAAACATAGATGCACACTGCTTTTTCAGTGGTACTTTGTTTCGGTGTGCAAAAATCATTTCAAGCGAAGTTATGAGGTGTCTAATATATGATATGCGGTAGTTAGCCATATAATATATTTTGATTTTTCTTTCAGTTTTAATGTTGATATTCTGGATTGGAATCAAGAGTTTCTGTTTTTAGCACTGATATACAGTCCTGGGATGGAGATTATTGTGTTTTTGGAAATTCCACAATGCAATGACATCAGTTCATTCTGCGTTATCTTCTTCATCAGCTGGTGTTTTTTTTTTAATGCACTTCAATCCAGTTTCTTACTTGGTTCCACAATTAAGTGGGAGACAAGGTTTTGTTGTTGGCACGGACCCTCTTTCTCTCTAATCTTTTTGGTGAAAAAATTATGTTCGACTATTTTTTCTTCCACTTCATTTTCACCTCTCTCTCTTCCCCCCTTTTTCTCTCTATTTGAAGTCCTTTTTATCTAGATGCATAAAAAATGAAGGCATTGGGTTTCCAAATGCTCCCTAACCTCCCCAAATCATTCCAAAACAGGTTGAACTTTCTTTTGTTTTGTTTTTTCGGGTATGCTCTAATTTCTTTTCCTCGTTTATCTTTTGGAATCATCAAATGTTGTGGATTCATTTTCCTGTGCATGCTCTTTTTGGGAACAAGCCAGTTCTTTAAAGAGGGTGTCATTTCAGAAGAAAATTGGAGCTATGTAGATTTACAAATTGGAGTCTAAAATAAGGAGCCAAAACTCTTGGTCTCCATGGACTATGCACATTTTTCTCTTCTGTATCCTCTAGGGTTATGGGTCTAAAACCTTCACCATGAGTTCTATTTCTCTCATATATCATATAAAATGAAAGAATGAATGCAAATCCTCTTTCAAGAGTCCATTTTTGGAAATTTAAAACCAATTATACACGTTAGATTGAGAATCAATTCCTAAAAATGACCCCGAAAGCTTTTCCTGGCTTGATCTGCTCGAGAAATATGATGATGATGTTGGCAAGAATGATTGACCATTTCATTTGATGATTTTGAGTACATAAAACATGCTTAAACATCATCTTGACTTTGGAGTCCCTGATATACATTGATTTCACTTAGCTAAAAGACATTAATGTTCAGGAATTAAAAAAACGTCTTTTTTTTTTTAATGTATCACACTTGACTTCCAACGCATGCTTGAACCTGGTCGTCTAGTATGTGTTACATTGGCATTCTTATTGTATAAACTGTTGGCTGAGTTGTTTTCAATTCACTCTTTTAAGAGCTTAGAACCGGTGGTCCATGGCCGGGGGAGGAAAGGAGATTCATTAGATGAGGCTTACTTAGGGGTCTACGAGGAGCTTTTATATGCTCGTAAAATTAAGCCTGTCGAGGGTAAGTTCTTTGACTTTTCAACTTCTAAGAGAGCTTGCAAAGTACTCTTCCATTGCGTTTATCTTGGTACTGTATAAAATGCTTGCTTTGTTTTTTGAGTGCATTGATTTTGTTATTTAATTGTGTGAGGATCTGATGGCTGCTCTTTTGCTTTAATTTTCAAATATGGAACTTTTATAATTTGCCATCGTGTTTGTTTTTTTTCAAAAAGTTCAATTTTCGATTTTGTGATGTGAGATGCGAGCAATAATTATTTGTAACTCACTTTATTATTATAATGCTACAGTACCCTAACCTTCTCTTTAAAATGATGGCGTTTCAAGATAACTTGTTTGAGTTTGGCTCTCGCTGATGCTTGGTTTGCCATTGATATGAAATTTGCATTGGTCAGCTTGATGAAAATGCAGAATAGGGAAAAATAGCAGAACAGAATTTATGTAAATGACTCAAATAATTGGAATAAGGTTTTTTAGAATTTCTTTACTGTTGCTAATCTTTTGTGCAGTGTATATTCTTTTTTGCCCATTTAGAGCAATTTTGAGGTGGGTCAGTTTTCACTAAATTTTTTTGCTCAAGTACGTTTGTTCAAACTTGCATTTCTGCTCAGTGCAAGTTACCCCCAGAAATGTACCACATGTTGTTGTGAAACTGGAATTAATTAGTGTTACCTTCGAAGTAGGTGACTCTGTACTAAGTTTGAGGTCAGATGATGATGTACCGACTTGCTTTGTTTGTCCTGCACGATTTTTTTTATTGGTAGGAGCTCAATGGACGGGAATAGTAACAACAATTGCAATTGAAATGCTGAAAGCTGGAATGGTAGAAGCTGTCGTATGTGTCCAGAGGTAGTGGCACATGTATTGTTCTAGATAATAAGTACCCCGTGTTATTGGCTTTCCAAATCTGTTATATACCCATAAATAATTTGTGAACTTTTGTGGTCTTGCCTTTGTTATTTTCATTATCTCAGTGATCCAGATGATCGACTCAGTCCAAGACCTGTTTTGGCAAGGTTTGCTACTAATTTTCTCATTAGTTTCCTTGTCTTCGCCTCTGTGACCTAATGAATCTGTGTCCAATAGGACACCAGAGGAAGTTCTAGCAGCTAAAGGAGTCAAGCCAACGTTGTCTCCTAATCTCAATACCTTGGCCTTAGTTGAGGTGATTTCAACTATTTTGTTTAGTAATACTAATAGGAATGCTCTTTTACTTTTTATTTGCGGTCATATTGATATCTCATTAATATTAGCCAATGAAAAAGAAAAATGATATTTGTTACTTAGGTAACTCTGTAGACTTAAGTAGCTAATCTTCAGATTGCTTGGATAGTTGGATCACAGTTTCCATAGCTCCTTGGTTTAAGTTTCAAAGCTTTGGTACCTAGACATGCTTTTTTGATGCTCAAAAATAATTTGCAATTAGCGATGATAATTAACTTTAATGAAAAACCTGCATTCATCTGCTTTACTTTGGAGTTTGGACCCAAATTACTTTCACAACACTTAATGTATACAACGTGAAAATTACCCACACTTTAAAATGTGAGGGAAATTGAGTTGATGTTGACAATCCACCATCTTCATTTTAGTTAGCAGTGCTCTCTCTTGGTGGGAGAAAGAAAAAAGGGGTGGGGGTGGACTGTGGGTGGAGTTACATTTTCTAACTTGGGTGCATGTTGGTTTGGCGTTTCAAAGCACAGGCAGTATGGGTTGTAGTAGTCAAGAAAATGAGAGGAGGCTATATGTATGGAATAATTACAGAAGGACAACTTTTGGGGTGGAATTGGGAAGTAATAAGAGTACCATCTTGTGTATTGGCATTCCATTTGTGGGTTGGAAGAATGTGAAGGGCTTGCATTCACAATAATCAAGCTTTCTTGTGCATATGGCTCTAAAGGTCTACCTAGGAAAAGCTTCTGGAAGAATATGGTAACTTGGAAGTTTGTTTTGAGGGGTGACCATTCATGGCCAAATGAGGTGAAGGGTGACAGTGATGTTAGGCTTTGGGACTTCACAATAAAGTGTTTAGAAGGTTTCAAAAGAATTTTGAGAATCAAAATGGGAGCATTTCAACAACATTTTGTTTGAGTAGATCCTTGTGCTATCTTTTTGATGTTGAGGATGTCCGCAACCCCCACCCCACCCCACACGCACAAAGACTAAAAAAAACACTTGCACAAAAGTGTTGTACGTGCGAAGAGTGAGGTTAAGCCATCAACCACATTCCCCTTCACTGTTCCTTTGATAGGGACCTTTAACCTTACGCTGGGGAGATGGTATGAGGCATGCCTGAATATCCGTTAGATATTGTGAGTGGTTGGATTACTTGGACTCAAAGTGTCAATAAGATTGAATTGAATCCGGCTCCTATAAATATTCTGTTAGTGCAGAAAGGGCAGACTATAAGTATGGTCATTGGTTAACTTGAATGCACCAGATCTAACTCTTACCTTTTTCCAATAGAGGCATATACTTATTCTTCAATAAATAAAATAAAATAAAGAACCTAGATAGTTAGTGTAGCACTTGATTACTTGAATATTTTGGCATTTCTATAAACTGGTGCATGTGATTTATTATGAGCTTAGTGCCGCAACTCGTCCAATTTCCATCCAAGTCTAATTTATAAATTGCTGCGGTAAATTGTTATTTTCCACTTACAAATAGGCAGCAGGTGTAAAGCGCCTTCTTTTCTGTGGTGTGGGATGCCAAGTCCAAGGTAACACTTATGTTATGATGTGACAAGTCCAGCTTTTGATTCTTTTCTTTGTTATGACTTGTACCATTGTTAATGCAGAGTCATTTCTTAACCTGCAGCGTTAAGATCAGTGGAGCACCATTTGAATTTGGACAAGCTTTATGTGTTAGGCACTAATTGTGGTAACTAAAAACTTCGTATGCAATGTGTTACATATTTACTTTATAATTTTATTTGTCTTTTACTTTGTATTTGATCAACATGGAAATTGGGATGGTGTTGGATATGGCTTGGCCAGACACAATGCTGTCCGGGGCATTCTCTATTAAAAAGTACAGAAATTGAAATTCTTATAATAAATCATCATAGTGATATTAAAATTTTAAAAATCTAGACAAACAGCTTTGAGATTTGGGCTATCAAGAAAATTTGCACTTGAATCAGAACCATATAATACAGTGCCCAGTTGATACATCTCATAAATGCGTAAATAGGTAAGGGTTGATGCTTTTCATCTTTACTTGTCCTGTGGTTGGCAGATGGCTAATGCATGATATATGGTTTATCAAGAGTTCCTATTGTACGTTCTTGTACACATAACCTGGTAGCAATACTAACACCTTTTACTTGATAGTGGATAATGGAAGGCGAGAAGGGCTAGATAAGTTCCTAAAGGCTGCTAGCAGTGAACCAGAAACAGTTCTTCATTACGAGTTTATGCAAGATTACAAGGTCTGGCTATTCCTTTACGTTTTACTTCAATGTGCTTATTGAATATTGAGTATTTTGCACCCCTTGACTGGTCCTTCAAACTTGAAATTGCCATCCTATATATGCAGGGTATAATATATCAATGCATGTTAAGATACCGATATGAAAACCAAAAGTCTTTGATCCTTGTGTAGATGGTTGCCTAAGAACAAATCAACGAATGGTGTGAAGTCATTCTCATAAGAAACAGCAGTTAATTTGCTAGTTAATAAAGTAGTTAAGTCTTTGGTGATATTGTATTTCTAGTGAAGGCCATTTAAGGACATATCTAGATTGTTATGGATGTTCTCTAGGTTGTAAAATATCTGACCAGAATAATCACATCAATACTATTCTAATTACAATTTTATCAACACTCAAAATTTCCTCCTTTAAGGAATCCTGAACAATGGAAACTACTAATTTCAGCAATGGTCATCACTTGGTGTGTTGATAAAAGCTCCGGTTGTCATGCATGAAAGTGCAAGTTCAACTTCGTGAGCCACAGTTTCGTGTAAATTATGCCCAAGGCTAGATATCCAGTCTGCCCTGCCTAGCATCCTCTTAGCGAAGTAGTAGTAGCTATGACCTTGTTTCAAAATTTTCTAAGAAAAAGCCAATACTCCAAATAATTGAGGGTGGTGATTGGGTGGTGGTTGCCCATCAATTCAAACCTAAATACTCATTTCTGAGAACTCAATCTTTTTGATGTACCATGGAATGTTCCCTTGTTTTTAAAATTATTATTTCACGTGTTATCACAATTGCATTTAGGGTTAAATACTACTACTGATGATTTGGGTTATAAGCAGAGTGTGTGAAATTAGGAAAAATGTGTATTTGGGTGGCCAAAGCTATAAGCAAACTTTGTAATGGCTGAATATGTATGTATACCAGTAAATCGTAATTTATGATGGAGAGATCTAGGTTATTGGGAGACTGGGAGCCCATTGATCTAAGGCTTAATATACATGTCTAGAACCCATGCTCACCGAAAAGATTAGGCCTATAAGTGGTGAGCCCATCCATTATATATTAGAACACTTTTATTTCTTTTTCTATTCGATGTGAGATTCCTATACATGGAATACCCAACAATCTCCCCCCATGTGTGAACCCCATCGGGTTTAGCTCCCCCTTGAGTTTGATCTACCACTCTCCACAAGCACCGCATCCGACCATTCTTTACAAGAGCCCTCTCATCCAGAACCAAACTTTTACCGCCCTTTATGAGTCATTGCATTAATATTCTGTCAAGAGCCTTTGCATTCAAGCCAGCGCCCCGCTCTTTTTTTTCCGAGTGGTGTTTCCATGACTTCAATACCAAGAGCCATCACTTTTCTTAATAGCCATCATTGATACCGGTACACTACACTGCTTCTTCAAGAATTCACTCAAAATTGTCAGCTATTGGTTCTGATACCATTGGTTAGGAGACTGGCGAGCCCAATATACAATGTCTAGAACTCATGCTGCCTAAAAGCTTAAGCCTATAAGTGGAGAGCCCATCCATTATATATTAACACATTTTACTTCTTTTTCTATCCGATGTAGGATTCCCACACATGCAAGACCCAACAATCTCTCCGTCATGTATGAACCACATCATGCTTATCTCTCACTTGAGTCTGATCCATCACTCTCTATAAGCACTGCATCCAACCATTCTTTACAAGAGTCCATTCTTCCAAGAATCAAGTTTTTACTGCTCTTTATGAGTCACCGCATTACCACTCTGTCAAGAGCCCTTGCACCTAGGCCCATGCCCTACCCTTTTTTTTTTTTTTTCTGCGTTGTGTTTTCATGACTTGAATATCAAGAGCCCATTACTTTTCTTAAGAGCCATCACTAGTACCGGCATGCTACACTGCTTCTTCAAGAGTTCAGTTAGAATCGTCAGCCACCATTTGTTAGAAGACGGGGAGCCCATTTATCCAAGGCTCAATATACATGTCAGAACTAATACCCATCTAAAAGTTTAAACTTATAAATGGTGAGCCCATCCATTATATATTAGGACACTTTTATTTCCTTTTTTATCTGATGTGAGATTTCCACACATTTAATACCCAACACAGGTTTTCTTAATGTAAATAGAAGTGAGCAATTATGCTTCCATCTTGTCCTAGGAAACAAATAAAAATATTGAGAAACCACCTGGGTCTAACCCAGTTGGTCACTTGTCTCTCCCAAAAATAGGAGGTCAGCTTATCGAATTTTTCCAAGGGCAAGATTATCCCACATTGCCCTTTCTATGGGTAGTCTATATTATCCATCTATGTGGGTCGTTCTCACATTCCCCTTTGGGGGTGTTTACTTTTGTCATTATAGAGGTATTATAATATTGGCATATTTCTATACATCAAAAGATGTTGAGGAATTATGAATATTTTGCATGCCTACATGCCTTTTGATCTCGGAATAAAATGAATCTGACCTTTAGACACCTGCATACATTGACGCTAGAATGCAAGTCTATGCAACATAGATATAAACTCTTAGACGAATCTACCTATCAATAATACTCTGATGTGGTAATTAGGCTCATGTTATGATACGAATAGATGGTCACATCATGTGGGAGGCATGGGCACTATAATTACACTTTGTAATACCATCAATATAACCAATTGGTTTATAATCGTCTTTTTTTGTATTTTTTTATCTCCAACGTAAGGCCCTATTGGGCTAGTTTGTGGGTTTTCAGGCTTCTTGCCCAAGCTTAGTCCGAGCATTGGATTTGCTGCAGTTGCACTAACGTGCTCTTTGGTGTAAAAAAAAATATCTTAGTGTACGAGACTTCTACTATTGCACGATTTAAGGAGAGTTAGAAGTACACAGCCTTACCCTCAAAAGTGTATATATATATATATATATATACATACTCCCAAGGATCAAAATTTCGTTTCAATGCATTGTTTCGGTCACTTAGGAAACGGAAACATTTCGATTCCATAATTAAGTTCTTGAAATACCTTGAAACATTCCGAAACAATTGTATAAATGCATTGAAACATTACAAAACACCTCCAAAAATAATGAAACACCTCGAAATATTTAGAATTTCGATTCCATCACTGATTTATTTCGGCTTCCTTGAAAACGGAAATGTTTTGACTGTTTCGAAACAAAATTTTGATCCTTACATACTCCATGGATTTAGTGTACACCAATTATCTCACATTGATTAACAAATTGGCGATCAATCTTCTACAAAAAAAAAAAAAGTACTGGCTTTTCAGCATTTCTTCTTCATATATTTGACAATTTATGTTGCCAACATATGGTCAGGTGTGAATTCTGGCTTCTTGTACTATACTATTGCTACCAATTCCAAATCTTGTTATTTACTATATCCTAGCAGCTAATAATATGAATTTGAATATTTTTATGAGCTATGATCCATAATTAAGTTCCTTTAATTTTGTAATGCCAGAGAGCATGATATATGTGTTAACTCTTTCTGATGTCATTTAATGGTTTATACATTAATTCTTGTATAGGTACACCTGAAGCATTTGGATGGCCATATCGAAGAGGTAACACGATCCCTTTAATTTCCATTTGATTCAAGTCTTGCTAACACGCTGCTTCATCCACCTCTGAATTTAACTAAAGCAGGTTCCCTATTTCTGTTTACCAGCAAATGAGTTAGTTGATGTTATTGCACCATCTTGCTATAGGTAATCTCTTGTTCTTATTCTAAGCCTTCTAGCATTGTACCATTTGTTAAATCAGTAACTAGGTTATAACTTTGTTGCTCTGTACAAATCTTTGTATTGTCACAAAATGTATGGTATCTTTTTATATATTTTCATTTTATGCACCTCAATTTATATTAAAGTTACGTATAAAGTGTTTAAAACTGTCGAAGTGAAATAATAGGAAGTGGTGCTCTTTTCATGCACACACGCAATTGTATCTTGTTCAAAATGAGATTTTAGCTAAGTTATTCAGTATATAATGTTTAATGCTTTCAGGTGTAGGTTAACAGCATGCACCGAAAGATGCAGATCAATTACAGTCATTGAAGTTTATGCTGACGATATATATAAACGGAATTATAATATGATTGTTATAGGTAAATCCTTTTTTAAAAAATAGCAAAGAAGACTTCAAAAGAATTTTGTTTTTCAGTCTTGAAAATAATTCTGTTAAATTTTTTCTTGGTGAGAGTTAAAATAAGTATTTTGTTAAAAATCTTAACGTACTACGAGGCTCCATACATGATTGTGTAAATTTATTTCATGTAGCCTATGTACTCTATGCATCATATTGTGTTCTGTAAGTTACTAACGTGATGATACAACCATTTCACTCAAGCAAGTTTTCATATGGTGTATGCCTGTATGATCATGTTTTGTAGTGTGATTATTTTAGTTACCCTCTATGCTGCTGTTGGTAGCACAACCTTTCACCTTATGGACCTCTTATGAACTTTTGAAATGGTTATTTGTATCTGTTGAATGTGTTAGAAAAATTCCTTGAGCTTGTTCTTATTAGCCATTTTTTTGTTCCTTCCTACAGCTGCTTTGACTACACAAATGCATTAGCGGTGAGTATGTCTGCATTAAGAAATATGTTGTTTTTCAAACAGGCTTGTTTCATTTGCTGATATGATTACTAAGTACTACTTTTCATTGCTTAAGCCAGTAGTTACCAGTTCTTAATAATTCTTCTGGTATTCAAAGAGGGTTGCTCTTTATACATGATTTGCAAAAGAAAGAAAGGTGATATAAATTCCTTTTCAGCTTGTGGTTCATCCAAAAAGGAGAGACAGCAAGGAGAGTGGAATTATCGAAGGAGAAAACAGATCTTTTAGGCCAAACAAAAGTATCACATTAAATTTTAAGTACGTTATTTTATCAAAGGTTGAAATACATGATGAAAGGGCTGGGGTAGGCTCCATCCTTTGTTTTTTCTTCTTCACTTCTCCATGGACAAACTGATAAATTTTTTTGCCTCACTTCTCTTCCCTGCCCCTTTTATTTTCTCTCCCCTTCTCTTTTTTCCCTCCAGGCTACCAACAAATCCAATTCCCTCCAAAAGAAGAGAAAAGAAAGGAAAAGGGGGCGAGGGCGGGGGGGGGGGGGGGGGGGGGGGGGGGGGAGGCGATTATGAGTCACTTTGTTGCTTATGTTGCTAAACATCTTTTTGATTTTGCATTTGCACTCACTCCATACAATTATCCTATTTATCCTCAAATCCCTTGAGTTAACTGAATAGGGATCAAATGTACAAAAGAAGTTAAAAGCTGACACAACTTAAGGGCATGTTGGGCGATCCTACCATTTTCTGGTATATACGCTTCGAATTTCCCAATTTTCATACCTTCAAAAACCCTGCTTTGTCCAAGTTTTGTCACTGCACCTGAAAAACTGAGTCAAATTTTAGAATGATTGCATTTTTGCTGCTAGTTAAGGTTTGTGATAGGACATATGAAAGATGCCAAAGGACTTCTAAACACTTAAGAACATGTCAAATATTTTTGGGTGTTTGCACAAAAAACTTTAAAAGTTTAATCAGCTCAGCTTAACGTGCCTTACCAACTAATTGGTGCCTGCTAAAGAGTTCTTTTTTCACCATTCTTCTGTACTCGAGGTTTTCCATGTTGCTAATCCTTAGACCTCAAAACTTCTGCTTACTCGGTTCGTAGATTATAAAACGAATTCCTTTCTTGATATTTTCTGAAACCTTGATCCCTGGTGTTATAGAGGTGCCCTATCTTGGTGAATATCTGAGATATCTTGTCTCACCTTAGGTTATTTCAGATTCTAACTTTTTGTTCCACTTTTTTATATTTAGTTTCCCCCACTTTAACTGATGATATATATTTTCCAAATAACTCCCCTCACTTTGTGTGTGTATGTGTGACCTTATTATGACCTTTGAGAATGCACTAATTTACTTGGTCAAGAAGGCAGAATGATACCTTGGATCTGAGAATGCTTCTCCGATAAAGCTATTATTTAGTTATGCAAAATTCAGTAAAGACGATGGCGAAATACTCCCTCATTCATTTGGGCTATTTCAGGATTTGGTGGTGGGATACATGGGCGTGCCAAAGTATGCTGGAGTTGGTATGACACAACATCCACAGTATGTTACTGTCAGGTAAATTAATTAATTTTACTTCAGTGTCTGATTTATCATTTCCATATCATTTCGATGCTTGAGAGTGTCACCTTAATGTTGTAGTACGTTTGTAATAAGGTACTAATATTGTTACTTCCTCTTCTTTTCTTCTTTTTTGCTCATTCTGAATGTCAGAAACGAACGTGGAAGAGAAATGCTGAGTCTGGTGAAAAACCTTTTGGAGATTACTCCCACAACCAGTGGGGTAAATTCCAAAACTCCATCCCTTATACAATTTGCTACTTGAATTCTTTGTAGTCCAGTAACAGGCTTAGAAGGCAAGCATCTTATTTCAGGGTGATCGGCGTCCATTTGTAATGGAAACAGTGAAGGCAGACGATAATGCTAAGATGGGTATGTAGTGGCATATTCTTTAGTTATTAATGAAAATGCCTCGCTTTGAAGCATCTGACTCTAAGCATGTAGTGTGTACGTTGTGTGTTCAGCAATAAAGGACCAGCCCTACATGGTTCTGTGACCATAGTAATCATACTGTAATTTTGGAAATTTGATCAGAATCAGTTCTAGTTCAAAAAAAGTCAGATTTTTTTCCCCCACATTGGCAACAAAAAAGAATAGATTGATTTTGCAATTTTGGTCTCTGGTAATGCCCATTTATTATTTTTCACGACCTCCTACGTTGAGAACTAGAAGCACATAAAGTTAAATGCTTTTTGTTCTATATGCTCACCACGACAGTACTTTATTATTTTAAAAATAAAGTTGGAGTAATCTTGACAACTTCTGAATTCGGTTTCTCTTGGTCATATCCAACTACATTGAAATTTTTATCTTTTCTCAGGGAGGGGTCCTTCTCAGCCTGCCCCGAAATTTATTGGGAATATAATAGCATTCATCCTAAATTTGGTAAGAATTTCTCTTTATTTCTCACTTGTTGATAATAGGAACTAGAGTCAGACCTCCCTTCTCACTTGGTTCTTTTGGTTCAGATTGGCCCAAAGGGTCTAGAATTTGCCCAATATTCACTAGATTACCATACCATCCGGAATTATCTGTATGTAAATCGCACATGGGGAAAACAAAGGTATGTTTAGAACTTCAAATGAGTGCTTATCCTAACATGATGGATGGAAGTTGCTCATAATATCTGTAATTTGATGAATGCAGAGCTGATAGGCACATGCCATCTTATGCAAAAAAAATAGTAGCTATGTACAACCAGAATGGCGAAATTGATCATATGTTGTCGTCCAAGTGATCATATATGGTAGCAAACATATGGAAAATAGCCAGCACTTACATGTATGTGAGAAATTTTGAGCATACTTTTTTTTTTTTCTTGAAATACTTTTGTATATAAAGTTGCATTCTTTGGCCACTTCATAAAGACTTGAGGTAAGTGTCTGTTGCTTCTCGGATTGCTATATTTATCGAGTATGATCTTTGTTTTGTAGAAATAAAGCTAGAATTATTGTGTAAGAATTTAATTTTTTTTTCTGGAAGCACGGATTTTGAGTGGTCGATAAAATCTGGTTAATAGTCGAGTGTAAAGTGTATATATGTCGTTTGGCACTTATATATTATAGCGTGCTACCAAAAATTTTCATATCATTCTTGATAATAAATACTGCATATAGATTAGGATCCTTGGAAGAAAAGAATGGCTGCCTTTTCAAATCTAAACTGAAATATCAAGCATAGTTTGGCTTCAATATACAGGTATATCAGATTTTTTATGGGATCTTATAGAGTTGGCTATCCAACTGGTGTCCAGCTTTGGAATTGTACTATATGCAGATTATGTTTCAGACATGGATTTGGCATACTTTAGACAGACCCCATAATAAATTTCATTGTAGCTTTGGAATTGTATCATATGCCCGATTCTTTTATTAATCGTGTCGTGTTAGGTCCAATCGTTTATTAAACGCGTGGTTTAAGGAAGATTCAACTATTCTAATTTCGTGTTGTATTCGTGTCGTGTTAACGAATTGTATCATATTTTGACACTCTTAGTTCAAACTTCAAACCCAACTGGTCGCAATCAGCTTGCTTTGTTTGAAAGTCTCAGGTCCAGCAAAGTCCGCAGTCGGCACAAACTCAGTGAATGAGCTTTAGTTTGTTCAATCCTTTTCATAAGCAGACCTAATCTTAGTATATTCTCTTGATAACTTGTGGATCACATTCAGGCTGTTACATGCAACTTGAACAACCCTCTAGAGTCAAAGGAAAAAACATCAAAATTCTTGAATATAACTGTCTTGAAAAACAAATGGCATGTGATAAAACTGGGATGTGAGGACAGTTTTCAAATCTATCACAATCAGGGATTCCCCCCCCCCCCCCCCCCCCCCCCCCCCCCCCCCCCCCCCGGGGGGGCCTCCTCCTTAGAACCGAAGAAGTTATCCTACAGAAGTGACCTTAATATTTTTTAAAAGACTCCATCATAAACCGGTTTTGAACAAAGTTTGTAATACATCTCAAAATCTAGTGTCATAATTATGGGAACGAGCTTATGTAGTTTTAGAGTTTTATAGCTACTAATAGTATCTTATGATGGGATTTTTCAAATCTTTGGAGGAGGGAGGGATAAGCCCCCTCCCCGCCCCCAAACAAAAAAAACAAAAAAAGAAAGAAAAGAAATCATAATTCATCACAACAAGAAGGAATGGGCTTTTCTTGTGGAAAACTAAAGGATATTACCTGGTGGCCACACCATGTGTTTTCTTCTCTTGGTAACTGTGATGTCTAACCAATTGGTAGGAGAGGCAAGGAAAAAACCTTAGAAGTTCCAATGGAAAAGGACAACGAGTACAACTGTAGCTATCATGTTACCAGCTGGAAAACAAGTGCAAAATTCAAACACTCAATCTTGCATGAAACAAGTTGAAGGAAGAGGGAGGGCTGAGCTGACTGTTGCATTGCATGCTCATCAAGTTTTGAAAATTGACTGTTTGATTGTAAGATTGTGTGTGTGGTGGTGAAGCAATTTTAGATGATGGGCCACTGAGATGAAGGTTTTTTTTAAAGTCTTTTTGACTCAAAAGCATGGGAACTCATATGGGGTTGTCTATATATCTACTCTCTTGTTTTCTCTTGGAAGCACTCTTGTTTTTTTAATTCAATGTCAAATGCAAAATAAATTCTTGTTGGATCATGGGTGAGAGGAAATCATGGATAGATAGTATTTTTCTATTTTCTTCAACAAACACCAATCTCCAACCCAACACCCCCCCCCCCCCCCCCCCCCCCCCTCAAAAAAAAAAAAAAGAGTAACACAGAGAAAAAGAAAGCCTCCACACACTATTAACCAAAGAGAAAAAACAAAATAAAAAAGGACTCTTCTTTCCCCTCCCTTTTCTTGCATAGGAAAACTTGTAACGTGAAAACTGAGAATGTTATACAACTCAAATAAAACCCAAAAAGTATAATTTAAAAGTTTATCATCTCTTGGATGAGTGTTGAATGAGTGGATCTCATTAATAAAGTTGATGGGGTCCATTCATCTAAATGATGATATACATTTGAGTTTCATTTGGGTTGTATAGCATTACTTGAAAATAATTTATGAATGTTGTGACTCTTGCTGCTCTTGGCTTGTTGTATGCTTTGACTTTTGAAGCTGATATGAAGGAGGAATTGGTGGTGGGAGAGTTTGAAAATTGGTAACGTTTTCATTTTTACGTTTTTTTTATTAAAAAAAACAAAACAAATTTTTGTTTTTTTTTGTGATAAAAATTGAAAATATAAAACACTAGTTATTGCCTGTATCTGAAGACACAGAGTAATAAAAAATGGTAAATAATAAACATATTTGTATTCATATCCAAAATCAAATCATAAACATAGAGGAGAGATAAATGAATTTAAGCATCAGTTGTAATGGGGTGAGAGGTGGTGGTGGTAGGAGACGGTGATGGTTGTGGTGGGTGGCAATGATCGTGGTGGTGGTGGCGACGACGATGGCATCGGTGGCGGCGGCGACGGTGGTGGCGACGACGGCGACGATGGTGGTGACGACGGCGACGATGGGGGTGGCGACGATGGCAATGACGATGGCAGTGGTGGTGGCAGCAACGGCGACAGTGGTGGGGGTGGAGGTGGTGGCGGCGACGTCGACGGCGACGGCGACGGCGACGGCGGTGGTGGTGGTGGCGGCGACGATGGTGGTGGCAGTGGTGGTGGTGGTAGAGGTAGTGGTGGTGGGGGTGGTGGTGGTAGAGGTAGTGGTGAGGCGGTTTCAAACATTATTTTTTTTAAAAAAAATACATATGAAAAATAATTTCTAGAAGCACTTTTAAAACGTCATTCCAAACACATCCTTAGGGACCTATTTTTCCTATTAAATTTAGGGTGTTAATATTAGCCGTTAGATTAATTTTAAAGTAAAATTTAAAGCGATTTGAACCGCGAAAAGCAAAAGTCATTTTGTTTATCTTTTGAAATTTGAATTGTAAGCTACTTTATTATATAGATTAGTTATTGTCTGTGCTTGAAGGCACAGTGTAATAAAAAATGGTAAATAATAAACATATTTTTATTCATATCCAAAATCAAATCACAAACATAAAAGAAGAGATAAAAGAATTTAAACATCGGTTTGTAATGGGGGTAAGAGGTGGTGGGCGGCAGTGGTGGTGGTAGGAGACGGTGATAGTTGTGGTGGGTGGCAATGACCGTGGTGGCAGCGAGGGTGTCAATGATGGTGGTGGCGGCGGCGACGGTGGTGGTGGTGGTTGTGGCGGCGACGACTGCAGTGGCGGCGGTGGTGGCGACGGCGGCGGCGGTGGTGGTAGAGGTAGTGGTGGGGTGGTTTCGAACACTATTATGTTTTTTAAAGTACTTATGAGAAATAATTTCTAGAAGTACTTTTAAAAAATCACTCCAAACACACCCTTAGGGGCCTATTTTTCCTATTAAATTTAGGGTGTTAATATTAGCCATTAGATTAATTTTAAAGTAAAATTTAAAGTGATCTCAACCGCGAATAGCAAAAGTCATTTTGTTTGTCTTTGAGATTTGAATTGTAATCTACTTTATTATATAGATGTTTGGTAGTCATTTATATTTAAAAAATTATAAAAACAAAAATAAAAAACATGTTTGGTATTATACCAAAAATTCACCACACAACACCACCACCAAACACCCAACCACCTACCACCACCAAACACCCACCACCACCGAAACCTACCCCTACAACCCTTTTGCAAAACCCCACCCTCATTCCCGAAACCCACCCCCATCCCCTGAAACCCACCACCACCACCACCATCCCCAAAACCCACCACCTCCCCCTAAAACCCACCCCCATCCCCGAAACCTACTCCCATCTCCTGAAACCCACCACCATCAAAATCCATCCCCATCCCCTGAAACCCAGCACCACCCAACCCCAAAACCCACCATCACCCCCTAAAACCCACCCCCATCCCTGAAACCCACTCCCATCCTCTGAAACCCACCACCACCGAAACTCATCCCCATCCCCTGAAATCCAGCACCAGCCAACCCCACCACCATCCCCGAAACCACTCCCCGAAAAAAACCTCCATCCCCTGAAACCCACCACCACCGAAACCCATCCCCATCCTCGAAACCCACCCCCATCCCATGAAACCCACCACCACTGAAACCCAACCCCACCACCACCACCCCCCCCCCCCCCCCAAAAAAAAAAAAAAAAACCATCACCACCACCACCACCAAAACAAAGAAGGTTGAGAGAGAGAGAGAGGAGATCTGAAAAAAAAAAAGTGAAGGGGGCTTTTTATATACTCAACCAAGAAAATCAATTTTTTATTGCTACGGGGGATCGAAACCAAGATCTCATTAAACCCCTTTTGTGACGCCCCAAAATCCGGGGGTCCGTTGATCAACCCATGTTTACCCATGGTTACCCATCAACCCGCGGAATACCCGTGGATGCCGGTTAACTCGACACCACGGCACCACATTCCCTTTACCGGAATTTATAAAAAAATACAATTCCAATTTCTTTCGGTTAGTTGACCCATCCTAGGTCCAATATACCACCACTAGTATCCTATTATTGTCCATTTATAACGTTGGAAGGAAGGAAGGAAAACATAGCCCAAAGACTTGGCAAAAGAATAAAAAAAATTCTGATTTTTGGAAAGTGTACCTGTACGGTGGGCTCACTGGTCCTGGCAGTACCGGTACGCCGTACCGGTACGCTCTGCCTTCTGGACAGATCTGTACCGGTACACTGTACCGGTACACTCTGTCCACTTTTGCCCGTTTCACCTGTTTTCCGACTCTAATCCATTCCAAATCTCACCAAAACCATTTCCAACTTATACAACATGGATTTATACATCAAAACATGTTTAGTACAAGTTCCATCACAATCAATTACATAATTTTACATGTTCAAAACTAAGTTTTCACTACATGTCTTTACAAAACTTCAAGTAAAGCCACATTCCGGCTTTCTTCCTCCTCAAGTGCCCGAGTGAGTACCGTCCGTCGGCGTAAAACCCGCACCTGAAATGTTTTCCCGTATAGGGTGAGCCACGCTCAATAGAGTATCCCCTACAGAGGCTACTCTCCACCTAGATGCCATGCAATGTCACATGCAACACATTTCAAACAACATTCCTTCTCATATCACGGAAATGCAATCCGTTGAGAGGAATCTTCATGTCATGCTATGAAATGAGATGAACTCACTCATGCAACCTTAACCCGAGTCTTTACCGACTCCCACAACACAATGCAATGCACTTGTGATTTAAAATCTTTCTTTTACGAAAATCCATCCAATGATCGTTTTAACAAAATCATGTATTTATAAAACCAACCATCATTGGATAACACTCATTGAATGACTATTTTATAGAACAAAACCATGTGCCTTTTTGGGTATCGGATTCTCGGATTCGCACCGCCGGCTCCGCACGCCATTTGCACTTTTCCGGAATTTCACCACAGGGGATTGTATGAACCAAGTAACCGGGATTCGCACCCGAGGGAGTGTCTAGCCCTTCTTGCTATACCCGACACAAGTTTTCAAGCAACCATGCGACTCAAGGGGATCTTCGATCCAACCTTTCCGAGACCACATACCAACCACCAAATATGGCGCTTGATCCACATGCATACCCACACACCCACACTCATGACTAATGCCCATGAATGTGATGCCCATTTTATGCCCAAGATGCAATGAATGCAAATGAGCAACTACTAACCATTCAACATATATCATGGCAATTTATCTCATAGGCATAAAATCACCAAATATTACCATACCGTCAATATATCACTAAGCATATATCGACTACAATAACTCACATGTTATCACATAATTTCATGTTCAAACATACTCTAATCATAAGAGCATTTTCAAAATACATAGCATATGAACACAATGCCACAATTTTCAAGAAATTCGCAAGGAACTCTAATACATCAATTTTCAAGATAATACTAGAAATGAACCATTTCTATACCCATTTCCCCCTTTTTCATAACAATAGGCATGTTATATAACCTAACCCTTTCCTAGGGACACCCTACGTGAGAAATGAACCAAGGTAGGAGGGAACCCTACCTCTTGGAGCGTGGAGAACTTTAAGAACACCTCCCAAGCCCCAAAGCTTGATTTCCCCCAAATCTCCTCATTTGGATCTTAGGTGAAATCCCTCGTTCTTGGTGTGGTTGCGTAGCCCTCGTCGATGTGATCGACTTTAGTTCTTGGCTCGACGGATTCCGAGCGACGGAACTCCGGGAATCGCAAGGAGAAGCCTTGAGAAATTTGTTTTTCTCTCTTCTCTCTCTTTCCTCTCTTCAACGTGAGGACCAGCAGAAAATGGGGTGAGAAGTCTGATTTTTCAGATATTTAGCCCCTATTTATAGTCTTTAAATGCGCGGTCCACATCACGCCGCACGTTCCCTTATTTACGGGTCCGTTTTCGCCCCGAAACGATTTATTTCATCCCGGTTTAAGCTCAAATTAATTTTATTTGAACTTTAATTAAATTATAGGGAAATTTTATATTTTCCATTTACGGGGACCTTTGTGAGATCAGCCGCCACCCAGTCGTCTCGTAAAGCGTGTAAAAATCCGACTACCTCGGAATTTGACGTAATTTGTCTGGGTGACTCGATTTCGCGATACGAATCCAACGGAGAAGTCCGTTGTGTCATCCGAGCTCTAGAACATGAGTATTTTAAATACGCATTATAGTGGCGAATTACCATTTCACCATTTTTCAGAAAAAGTTTAAATTTACCCGGGTTTTACACATTTAACCCCTTTTTGGATTCGCGCGTTTGTCTTTTTTTTGGATGTTTCCATATTTTAGTCTTGTTTTTAAAACGGAGGAGTTAAAAAAATAAAAACATTCACCAAACAGATTTTTTGTTTTTTTTTTAACTATAAAATGAAAAAAAAAACGAAAAAAAATAAAAACACCAGGTTACCAAACGCTACCTTATACAACTCAAATAAAACCCAAAAAGTATAACCCAAATGTTTATAATCCCTTGGATGAGTGTTGAATGAGTAGGTCTCATTAATAAAGTTGATGAGACCCACTCATCTAAATGATGATATACATTTGAGTTTCATTTGAATTATATAACATTATTTGAGAATAAATTATGAATGTTGTGACTCTTGCTGCTCTTGGCTTGTTGTATGCTTTGACTTTTGAAGCTGATATGAAGGAGGAATTGGTGGCGGGAGAGTTTGAAAATTAGGTCAAAGGCCTTGTGAATAGAAGTGTACCATCCATTCAATTGTCCCATTGGAATTTATAACATCTATAACTATATATGCTAGTGACTGGTGGCTAGATACTAGGGATGTCAATGGACCGAAGCGGGGGCGGGGGGTGTAGTCTCCATCCCCGTACCCGCTTAAAAAAACTCCGTCCATTCCTGGTCCACCCCCGTTAACAGGTATAATTTTCATCCCCATTCCCGTCCGCGGGTAAATTTTTAATCCCCGTCCCCGCTTCCCCCGTACCCGCCCAAGCCCAAGCCTAAGACGAAGCCCAAGCTCAAATAGTTTGTTACTCTGAACAAGGAAAATGAAACCATGAGACAGAAACATCAAGACATAACAAAAAGGAATAGATTTTTTCCAGATACAAAAAAGACACCACAGAATTAGAGGTGACCTCAATTCAAATTTATCCCATAAAATGTTCAAATTTTTATAAAACATTATTAAAGGAAAAGGGAGGGGAGGAATGGTCGGATCAGTCATCGTCTACAAAATCAGGTAGCTAAAATTCTTCATTAACAAGTGGAGGTTAAAGCATTCTCTTCAGTTTCACTGCATAAAGATTGCTCAGTAACCCTTAGTCCTAGTAGGAAATTGGAATATAAAAGAATTTGAATGAAGCATGAGGCATTCATGAAAAGGCTGAAAAAATGCTACAAACATTTTAAACAGGAGACAACATGTAGTCACAAAGTTAGTTAATGGTGGGAGAAGCACACCATCACAGTTGAAATTTAAAAATGAGAATTGAGTATAGTTTCACCTCTAAATCATAGGCATATTACCAGTTTAACTGGACTGGGAGTCTGGGAGTGTATATATATATATATATATATTTTTTTTAAACGGATATAACGGGGACGGGGCGGGGGTAAGGGTAAGTCCATCCCCGCCTCCATCCCCGCACGGGTTTATACGGGTATCCCCGTATACGTCCACCGTCCAATACGTATAGTCCATCCCCGGTCCAAACGGGACGGGTTTGGACGAATACCCGTTTTTCCCCGGTCCACTGCCATCCCTACTAGATACACGGGGCATTCATGCATTGTATTTGAAAAAACCGATGTTATTGGTCAAAAGAGAGAAGCATATTAGATTCTCTCAATTCTCCTAATGCCAGATCAGGCACTGTTCATTGGTTGGAGAGTTTCTTAACTTTCTTTGATTAGAAAATGATAGTTTAGTGCACGAGACTCACATCTGACGTCACTGTTGGGTTTAGAAAGAATTAGATATATGCAATTTTATTTCGCATGTCGAGAAACTGTTTCACATTGAAGGGTGACTTAGATTAATAGTGAGTAATATAACATTAAAAAAATTGAACGAGTAAGACTTGAGTCATGCCAAAAGCTAGTTTGCATATGATGCACCTAGATTTAGAAATGAAAAACTATTAAACTGACTTCTATTCCTATGCCAAAAGTAGAAAATTCTTCAACTGTACTGTTTTATTATGAGATTTGGATGTTTTGTTCTTCACACTGTGGGCTCTATCCATGTGCTACACAACATGGAGACCTTAAGAGTAAGTATATGCCCTTCCTTAGCAAAAACTACTGAAAAGTCGGTTTCACATTTAATAGAATGGGGATGTTGGAGAATAATGGACAGTGGGCCCACCATATTTAAAGGGCCCTCTGTGGACCAGATTGTGGAGATAGAGCCCATCAGTTGTTTAAATGAAGAGAAAGGTGGACCAAACAAATTGTGGATGAAGAGAGAGAAAGAGGAGACAGTCCTTTTCATTACACTTGGATTATTGATTTTTTATACAAAATCCTGATAACTAGTAAATGAAAAAGCCTCATCTTCCTTTGTACAAAAATGCCCAAACCACTCTAAGACTTGGGATTTCCTGGAGAGGGCTGCTCTCTGTTATGGGAAACAGTTTTTTCACATACGACGGGTCAAATTATGTATATTAGTCTATTCCCTGATTTTGTAATGACGGGAGTCTTAAGTGCTAGTTTGTCTGTTCCTTTCTACGTAGAGATCATTTCACTGCTGATGCTACCATATTGTTAGAAATGTGATTTGCATCTTCGATGGCATGCGACCGCAACGGAATGCTCTCTATGCTTGGTTTCTTCTCTCCAGATTTTGCCAATGTCTTGTGCTACTTTGATGGCATCTAAGGATGCACCAGAGAGACCTCTCCTTGTGAAACCAACTGCATAAAGCCCAGATTTTCCTTTCCACCCATTTGGGAATGGAGATTTTGGAAGCCCTTCCCTGGAGAAAAATTCTTCCTCCTGTGCAAAACAAAACATTGCAAACAACTTTAGGTCTTTTTCCTTTTCTAGAAAATAGTTCCTACAAAGACATAGGTCACGGGTGCACTCTGAAATAAAGTCCCTAGTTGCATAAAACTCGGATTTAACTAATGCGTATGGTTTGCGGGTAGATGATTACATTCTTTCAGGATTTGTGCTACAACCATGATTCACGAGTCTAAAAGATGTATGGTTGGGACGATCCTCGATTACCCAAAAAAATTACATATAGTTAGGATACTTTAACTGTTTTTAAACAAAAGAGGGGACTTGGTCATTTAAAATTACCAAACAGGACTCAATCACCTAACCAGGTTCTGAGTATTCTAGAGTTTAGATCAACATAAGCAACATCAGGGGTGTTGGGGGTACAAAAGGTAATACACTGTCTGTTATAGGACAAATAGTCCAAACACACTGCCCATATATCCATTTATCAGTCTTTCTCGGAAAAACCACTCTAATTGTTGGAAAATGCAATTGGATAGCAGAAAGGTCTAAAATATTGTATTGATGATTGAAACACAGATATGGAAACAGAACCCAACAACCTGATCAGTAACAGGTTTCAGACATAGCACCAAAGAATCTAGAAGAAACCCAACTTCCATAACTGTCACATGAACCATAAACAGAAAACTAACTTTGACATAAATTATAATCTGGTTAAGACTTCGATAACAAAGAGATACGATACTAAAAATTACAACCTTTTTGGTTCAAAATATAATTTTAGGTTAGGGTCGATTCTAAAACATTAGAATCGAATCGATTCCAACAACTCTAGTTTGCTATAGCATACCCCAAAAAGTTTTAAATTTGGGTATGATAAAAAAAAACTTTTAATTTTATCTATAAACTGATGATGTTAAATTTTTTTTCTCACCTTGAACCAGGAAGGGACATTGCTTCTATACCCAGTTGCCAAAATTACAGAATCAATCTCAAGTGTTTCACCATTAACAAGCTCAACTCTGCCAGGCAAGAACTTCTTGATTCCAGGGACTATCTTGATCTCACCAGATCTAATTTTCTGTAATGTACCAATGTCCAAGACAGGGGTCTTTCCTTCTGTGTTCTTGAGCTCTAAAGGACCCATTGATGGCCTTCTCAGACCATACTTCTCTAGATTTCCAAGACTCAATCTTGCAATAAGCAACAGTATTCTATCAACAAGCCAAAGTGGCATCCATTTCATCATTGAAACTGCCAAATCAAACATCGATTTTCGTAAAATTTCCCTAGGCAAGACATGAACCTGTGGATGAATCAGGCAAAAAAAAAAAAACCCCAATTATAAATTGGAATTGCAGAGGTAAATACTGATTCAGAAGACTATTATGTGATTGTAATTTTGAACTCACCGAGCTTCGGACCACCATTGATGGAGTTGCATTGTGGTGGCAAAGATCAAGAGAAACTTCCATGCCTGAATTGCCACAACCGACTACTAATACTTTCTTCCCTTGATAAGCCTCCCCTGATTTATAGTCACAAGCATGCATGACATGACCACCAAAGTCTTGCAAGCCTTCGAATTCTGGGACAACCTTTTCTGCATTCTCTCCTGTAGCTACCACAAGCCATCTACAGATGTACTCGGTCTCACCCCTCCTCGTATCATTAGTCATAACTGTCTTGACACGCCACAAACCGCATATTTCATCATATTTAGCAGACTGCACGGACTCATTAAACCGCGGCTTAATCTCAAAGTGTTTAGCATAAGATTCAAGGTAGTCGATGAACTGATATTTGGTCGGGTATTCAGGGAAGTTGGCTGGAAATGGGAAGTATGAAAGTTGGCAAAACTGTTTTGGGAGGTGAAGCTTCAAACGATCATAAGTTCGGGTTTGCCATAGCGAGGCAATGCAGTTGGCACGTTCGAGCATGATGAATGGAACCCCTTCTTGTTTAAGGCCAGCACCAACAGCTAGACCTGATGGCCCTGCCCCAACAATGACAGGGCCATTCACCAGTATGCACCGGCGAGCAAAGAAGTCTTCATTTTCATGAGCCATTAATTTTGGTTTTTGAATTGAACAAGAGGCCAAGACAGCTTTGGGAAGGCAAAGGCGGATTGATTATTCTCGTCTTGACCCTAATAGCTGTTATAGTATTCGATGAGTTGGGTTGAGGGAGAGGATGATTATTGATGCCTTGAACTCTACTCGTCTTTGAATGAAGGTGTTATGCCAAGTAGCATTCAAAAATCAGATAGAGAAGAGGAAGAATGATGAGACATTGCTTTCAAAGAGAAGGAAATAGATTAGCTCAAGAGAGATGAATGGGACATAGAAGAGAGGAGAGAATGTTATAGAATTTATTTTGTTTGAAACAATGTGTGGAGGGGGCTAAGAGGGATGGGGAGGTTTAAATAGGGAAGTTGACCATGCGAGTAGCGTGTGATTGAGATTTGAAAATGACGCTTTGGGACTTATTTGAGGAATTCTTTGTTTAATGCATAAACCATATTGGTATTTTGTGTATGTGGGTGTGTGTATATGTATAGCTTTTGTGTATATAACTCTCGGTAGCACTACGGTACCATACCTTATTTTTATAATCTATAAGATCGTAAGCGTATAAAACTTTATTATTGTACCGTTTCACCTCTTTATTTTATTATTTTTATGATCAATGACTATAAATAACTCAAATTAAAATCCACATTTGAAAACGATTTCTCGTCGTAATACCGTTTCGGTACTTGAGTGGGGGTATATAATTAAATATGTTTGTGCTCGTGTGTGTGTGTGTGTGAAAACTCACATGTCACTGAGAAAATACTATGGAATTCCATATCCATGACCATGACCATGACCCTTTACATAAACCTTGTCATTCTCTTTTGTAAGCTTAGTAAGACTAGAATGATCACCTAGATTAGCTAAAGGGTGTACCTAGTACACACAAGGCTCCCGCCATTGTGGGGTCTGGAGTGGGCGGGCCTTGGCGTAACAGTGAGTTTATTCCATTGTAACTTGGAAAACAGCCTCTACTTGTAAGGCTAGGTTAGCTATTAGTAACATATACCCTACAGAAAAAAAGGACCAAAGTTGGCACATGGTCGACCTGCAAGCTTCCCGTGGGTTGGTTCTCTACTATAAGGCCCCATTACTTTTAGACAAGAAGTATCCTGTTGGTAGCAGTTTTTGAACTCTTCCAGGACAAAGATCTGCTATCTCAAAACAGTCTGGCTGCAGATCCTACATCTGATTCAGAAAAAAAAAACGCAGCCAGTATATAAAGTTTCCGTCTATAACAAGGTCTGGAAGAAATCAGTGCTAATGAAACTTATCCGAGAGTCTGATTTCTGACCTCGAACTGATAATGTATCGCTTGAATAGATGAACACTTGCCCGACCTCTATATCCTACATAATTTTTTTGTGACAACCTATCTGCATGTAGTCAATGGTCCTAATCCATTTACAATCTGGCTGGCAATTGAATCTCTTCACATCAGCCCTGGACCATTGCTTATCAGTGTATTTATACCAAGCAATTGTCTAAGGAAGAAGGATCAATCACACCAGGAAGTGGATCCTTAACCTTTCCTGTATTGGATTTTGCAGATAAAACTTCATGCACATCTTCCTCACCAAGATCAAATCTTGCCACATTTTTCGAGCACCGACACAGAAAAAACAATTGGGACATAAATCTAGAATTTGGATTGCTGAATTTCTCAGAAAACTTTTTATGAAAGATATTGGTGGTAGAGGTGACACCAATGGAATGGAAGCACATAGATGGTGGCAGTACAAAGTTGAGGACTAGCATAGCATTTCAATGGTGGTGGGAGAGGAGGGTTGTGGTGGTGCTGGTGATGAATGGTGGCAGTCGAAGTGGTTCTAGTGGCCAGCATAGAGCGCAATAAAACGATTGGCCGTAACATTGTGTTCATATAATGTCAAAGATTAAGTTTATATCCGGTGCATTACTCCAAACAGTAATCAAACTGGATAATGAGTCGTCAATAATACGAAACATATGATAGGCCACATCATGTCATTTTGCTGCTTCCTGAGATTGATTACAACATGGGTTTGTAATGAACTTGTTTTTGTTTGTGTGTGTGTAGGTTGGGGGGGGGGGGGGGGGGGGGGGTATGAGACTTCCTTTAAGGAAAGAGCTTATGGGTAACTCTGCTTATTATGTGGAAGAAGATATAAAATCAATTCATTGTGTTTCTTGAAATGAAATGTCGGAATTAAAACGATGGTGCTCGTTCACTCAAACGACACGCCCCATGATTAAATTGAAGAATTAATCTCTCTCAAATGCGGGTAAGGCTAATTACTCTCCAAACTTGTACATTAAATACGACATTTTTAGTAAAATTTTTTAAACTAAAATTATCAATATGTTTTCAGTGTCCACAGGGTGATGCTGACAAGGATACAACAATGTGCCCACGTGGAGTAGGTGACCCTGAACTGCTAGTTGCAGCTTGGAGGGGCTCACTTACCCTGTGGAATTTGAAACCATACCACCACCTACATGCAGAATTACAACATGAAACCAACAACCTATGCTCTGTTCTAGTATGGAGATTGCAGAAGTTGTGCCCACAAAACCCAATCACCCCAATCATTGTGATTTGTAGCATGACAAAAAAGCTAAGGACTTGGTTATGGTACCCAAAAAAAAAAAAAAATTTGGTACCATATCCAGAAATTTTACTATTTTAATGGATATTTTTATAATTTTTGTGAACAAAAAAATTTACTATTTTTGTAGATGATTTATTACTTTTGTGGGTGTTTTTACCGTAACTATTTTTATCAATTTTAAGGTCCTTGCCATCAATCATAAAAAAGTGATAAAAATAATTACTGTAACAATGATAAAAATATTCATAAAATGATAAATGTCGGTACGTTACCGAATTTATTTTTTTAAACTTGTCCCAAAGCTAAATTAACTGATCTATATTCTGTAGTAGCTATCTATGCCATTTAGTCATTGACCCAAACTAACATACTAAATGGTAATAAATAAACAAAAAGGGTCATGGGAAAGAAGAGATGCATGTGCTTGTTGGAACCTCTGCTCTTGATAGTCTCTTCTTTTCATTCAATAATGAGAAGGTAGTGTTTGGTTTTTGTTTAGCTATTTTTCCAATGGCTTTGGAATGAGGGTACAATCATCATTCCAAAATTTTCATGACAATTTGTGTGTGTGTGTGTGTTTTTTTTTTAAAAAATTCACGAAATATCTTTGCCATACTTTGTATAAATAAGATAGTTAGCCTCCTAATGCAATTCCAACAAGATTTTGTATTTTAACTATCTAAAAGTACATTTTTTTTATTTTAGCTACTCATTTTTTTAATACACATTCTAAGAAATTTTCTATATTTTAACTACTACTTTTAAATATTATTTCACATATTTTGTACTTTTGTTGAAAATGTTAGAGGAAGAGAGAGAATGGAGGAAAATACAGAGAGTGAACAAGAGAGATGGGAAAGGACAGGAAGAGAGAAAAAATTATAACGTATTTATACAAATTGCTACAGTGATGCTTGATATTTAGAATATCATTGTGACAAAAAGTTATTTTAGAGCAGTAATTATCTTTGGTTAGCTATTTTTAGCTATTTTGGAGTTGCATGTTCTGTTGGAGATAATCTGAAACAGTAATTATGTGTGTGTATTCGGTTTATATCTCATCAGGATGTGTGGAATTCGGATCCTATGAAGTTGCACCTAAGTAGTGTGATCCAAGACAACTGCATGATGAGAATCGTGAGACTAAGATTCAGTTGTACTTGAACCCAACTTTTATTGATGGTAACTTCTACATCACTTTTTGGATTAATTGTCAACTTGGATATGCACTTTGTGCATGGCAATGCTGTGAAATCTTACTGCACGATTCTCATTGTACCATAGTGTTGAGTTGCATTTCAACTTCTAAAGTTCAACTGAATTTCAACGTATCATATTTTTCTCAATCCCGAGAAATCCCATTAACCTTCAATTTTTGAAATTCAACCCAACTTCAACGTATCACATTTTTCTGAGTTCGTTAAAAGAAAGTAATTTCAGCCAGGTTGTGAGAAGGCCTACTTGGGGCCATGTTGCCATTCCTAAGAAACTTTTGGAGTCTAAGACCCGGGGGGGGTGGGTTCACAACTTTCTCTTCTCATTGTTCCTTTATTTCTAACAAAAAGTTTTAGAATCTTAGTCATTGCTAGTGGTTGTACTTTCCATAAACTTATGCAGCAAAAGTGTTGATCAAAACATAGTTTCTTAATACTTTCTATCCATGCGCAATCAAAAGTTCTATAAAGTTTGAATTCATTAGGATATCACAGCCTTCCTAGAAGTCAAGTAGCTATAATACACTAAATATAGTATATATATAATCGTTCAGTTCAAATAAATATACTATTTAGCATTTGATGTAATGACTTTAGAATCTCGCGCCGTCTCGTCTCACCTTCAATTGGAGTCCTTTACCTTTAACTTTTATGATTCTATATAAATTCACCTAACTCAAAAGTGAAAAAAAAAAAGATGTTGATTAATCTATCAAGCTAATTCCGATGCGAATATATCAGGTTTTATAACATCAGTGTTTCAGTGTGAATTATGCAAGCAAACTCTCGTTCGATTGATGCATAACCAGGAATTCAATGACCATTTGATTGAAATCCCTTTCAATATCACTAAGAAAGTTTGATCAAATATAATCTACAATTTACAATGTTTAAAATAATTGGTTCTACAAATAGTAGTAAATTCAGTTTGATGTATAGATTGGTGAATTTTTCGAAGTACTTTGTTTTAAACAAAACTATCTTGTCAAAAAAAAAAAAACCTTTTGCGAAATGTTATCTATAACGTATATAGGTAACACCGTTCAGATGTATGCATATATGTATTACTATACGTGCGATTAAGTTTGGAGAAAATAAAAAACACTCAGAAGAGAAAAATAAAAAGAGATAGAAATACAGAACAAGTAGTGGCATTAAAAAATAATTAGAAAAACATTAACAAAATGGCACTTTAGTTTCCACTTTTTTTAGGAACTTTCCTCGGGAACCGAAACAAAATATTTTAATTGGTTGTTATATCCTTCTTCTTGTTCAATCAAGAACCTTATAAATATATCTCAAAAAAACGTTGGCACAACCATAAAATAATATAGTGTTGGGCTCAATTCATAATTAGAAGAGGGTCCCATAAGATTGCTTTGAACTTATATTTAGTTATTCTTTTTTTCATTTTTTTTTTATGATAAACCTTGTTTGGATCATATTAATCCTTGAGCAATCATTATTATTTTACTTACTCTATATACATAGCCACACTAATTGCACTATAACCTCCAAAAGTTTGATGTGTGTGTGTGAGAAGAGAGAGAGACCTAACCCCTATTCTTTAGTCATTATTTATGCGAGGGTTGCATGTGTTTCTTCAGTTTCAAAGGCAGATCACATGGAGACATGAAAAGTTTGGAGCTAGTGGAATAATAAACGGTAAAAATCTAAGTGAAGTGTAATAATGCTTTTAAGCGAGATTAGCGGTTGACCTAATGATCACCGTCCCCTCTGTTGAACCTTAAAGTTACAGGTTTGAACCTCATCGTCTCATTTGACAAACTATTCCCTCGATTTTCTTCAAGAGTATTTAAAAGAAATCGATTAGACTTAAATCCATGATAAGAAAAAGTATATTGAAGGATTTTGGATCTATCTTCACCTATATTAGAAAATTCTCTCACATGTCCCATTGTGTTAAGAGGGACATTCAAAAAAGAAATGTAATTTTTGGGTGATTATTAAATGCAATACAGATAATATCTAGTACACAAGACTTTCATCTATAGCGGGTCTAAAAAAAACTTGTTATATGGCCTTAGTTCCAATTTAAAGAGGTTGATCATTAGGTACAAATTCGCGACATATCTCTTGGATGGAGGAATAGTTGTCATCGATCTGAGTAATTTGATTAATTTAATCTAGTAATGATTTAATATCATGTTTGGATTGAGTTATAAGACTTGGTATTAATTTTTTTTATTTAATCTCGATCCGATTCACTAATGCTATTTGACACCTTATATTAGATATTAATGATACCATGTGATAGTTGATATTATTTTTAGCATGTTGAGTAGTAAAAAATACAATAACTTTATTAGGTAGTTTTATCATTTTCAATTTAATACCATACACTACTACCTAATTCAAATATGAATTTGATATTATAACTATAGATTTATACCTTATTTAAACCTTAATCCAAACTTGTTACATAAATGATAAGATTAAATAGTACTCTTATTAACGTGACGTCCAACAGGTACCAATGAGTTTTTGGTCTAATGGTACTCTTTGTTTTGTGAAGGTTTTGTCTTCTTTAGATCAAAGATTCAAGTCTATCTCCCCCTCCCCTCCCCCTAAAAAAAATTTGGTATCGTATTGCCATTTATAACTTTTGTGAATATTTTTATAATTTTTGTGGGTGTGTTAGGATCGATTGAAAGTACCACAAAAGTGATAAAAAATAATTACCATAATAATGATAAAAATACCCATAAAAATTAGAAATCACTCACAGAAGTCTTAAATTTTTTTTTATATAAAATAACCAACAAAGATTATTAAAACATTTATTAAAGTAATAAAATTTGAAGGTACGGTACCGAACCGTAGTCAAGTCCCTAAATCATTTGCCTTGTTTCCAACATGGTTTTCATCATTCTCACTAAAATAAACAAACAATCACACCCACAAGATCCGCAAAAATTGATTCGGCAGTCTGCGGATCCTCCTTTGACTACCTAATAATCGGGTTTACCCGATGAGCATGAATTATAGTTGACCATGCCCAATTAATTAGGCGTGACAAGACGAAATTTGTGAGTTTTGGTTTAGTCTTAGCATGTTCGGGTTCATGACCAAATGAACTTATTAAAATCGTCAAGCAAATAGATAAACACGAATTCGATTAAATAAAAACCCGTTAAACACAACTTACATAAGATATGAAATGAACATAAGACGAACTTGATTATGCATGATTGCAAACGGGTTTGATATGAATTGAACAAATTTTGATATAATATGCTATAAACCGCCACGATTCTCCACCACTTCCCAAAACCCAAAAGGATATCATGAGGGGTAAGGATTAGAAAGAAGTGAAGATGGGTAAAAGAACATTTTCTTGCCACACCATTTCCAGATTGGTTTGGCTGGCACAGTTTCTGATAACAAGGTTCTGCTAATAAGGTCGGTAGCTGATGAGCTTGTGAATGAATGGAGACTCTTTTGATTAGTCATCCAAATACTGTGGCAAGGGTTGTACCTGCCATGGCCATATCTTCCTCGTGCTACCAAATCTCCCCAATAACTATAGGGTTTCAAATTTTAAGGTGTCATGATTGCCTTCTGCTCCTTTTTTTATTTTTATTTTTATTTTTTGGTGGGGAGGGATTTGAGGTCTAGCAATAGATGTCATGATTCATTTGTAATTATGTATAGTCGAGTTTATGTTGTATTGATAAGAGTGTTAATTGAGCCAAGTTTGTCGAGTTTGAATTGTTCAATTTTGTCTACTTGTGACTGTTCGAGCTCGATTGCCGAGTTTTGTTCAAACTTGGCTTAGCAAATCTCACGAGCATTTGAGTCAATTCTCAAATAATCAATTTCCTAACTCCTCAAAATTCGTATAACCTATAGAGAATCAAATCTGATATGTTCAAAATTTTCAAGAATCTATTAGAGAGAGAGAGAGAGATGTATACGGTCTGATAATTTGGGAATAAACTTGGAATTAAATGAGCCTAAAGAGCCAAAATTCTATCAAACCCAAGCTTATTTCATTGCTTAACTGCCTTGTGCTTCAGATTCGTGTCATACATAAATCGTATGTGGTTTGACCCATTTATTAAGCAAGATTGTTCCGCAGTTCATTGAATTAAGATCATCAAATTTGTATTTTTTTTATTTTTTTTTTAGCATACCTATGCATTTCTCGAAAGGTAGCATACCTATGCATTTCATGTTCCATGACAATTAGAGTCCCTAATAAAAAAACCTCCATCCAACGTACCAAGGCCCATTTCATTGAAGTGCACACCATTAAAGGCCATTTCTTAATACCCAAGAACACAATAATATATTTATTTATTTATTCACATGCAACTAACTCCATAACTGTATTAACTGAAATCCCATAAAAAAGTAATAAAGAATGATGAGTCAATGTTTTCTCTCCCTAGTGAGAGAATCAAAGATAAGAAACATGGGAATTTATGTGATCACATGACCCATGGGAGGGTGGGTTCAGTTGGACCAAAGCTGAAGAATGGTCTTAGAAAATGCCTAATAAAATGTTCAAAATACTGTACTACCATGTGCATCTAACCCTAAATAATATTTGTTGTGAAAGCATGTGAGAGGACCCAATTGGTCAGAATTAATTTTTCTTGTGTTTCCTCTTAGGGTTCTACTGTGCCATTCGTCCGAACTTCTGTTCACCTATCCGTAAGTTTTTCTCCTTTGGTATAGATGCATCGTTATAAACTGTAATAGTTGAGTGTTCAAATAAATAGAACAATATAGGGGAACATGTGAGTGCTCAATCTAATAAAGCATCTAAATCATGCATGAAAGTTGGGGAAGACTCGTCTAGAAGAAAGAAAGAGAAGATGGGATTGTATGGTACAAAATTTCTGAATTTGTTGTGAAAGCATGTGAGTGGACTCAATTGATCAGAAATGATTTTTCATGCTTTCCTCCTAGGGTTCTATTGTGCCATTCATCCGGATTTCTTTTCACCCATCCGTAAATTCGTTCTTATATGATATAGATGGATCGTTATAAATTGTAATAGTCGAGTGTTCAGTTAAATAGAACGATATACACTTACGAAAAAAATAGAATGATATATTGGGGGGGGGGGGGGGGGGGGGAAGAAAACATATGAGTACTCAATCTAGGAGTTGTGGTGTGCTAAAACAGGGACAAAATGGTAAACAATTCAACAGATAACAAGTTTTATGGGAAAAAAATTTTGTGTAAATGTTGTGGGAAAACAGAAAGCCCCAATTGCAGGAAAAAACATATTCCCAATAAACCGGGGTTTTTTGCTAAACAAACACAGCAATTTTTTTTTCTCTTTCTCCCATTTTTCACCTCTCTTGCTAACCAAATGAAACCTAAAAGAAAGGAAGAAAGAGAAAAAAAATTGGGGGAATCTTTTTATAAATTTTTTTCCGTTTCTTTTTTTTTTTTTTTCAGTAGTGATAAACATCGTCTAAAATGCCAAACCGCATTATTGTTCTTTTTTTTTTTTCCAATAGCAATAAACATCATCTTCATATGACCCTCAAACTATAACCCCTGTTAAGTCTGAATTTTTTTTTTATGTTAATCACTGATTGTGTCAATTAAACCTTCCTGTCTACCTCCAGTAAATTTTCTAATGCAAAGTGACAGTGTGTCACTCACATGATCGGACTGCGACTCATTTGTGTCATGTAAATAGCACATTTCGGCACTTTCCGTTAGAAAATTTAATAGAAACAAACATAATGAATCAATTGACACAATTAATATTTCAAAAGGGTATACAAGGTCAACAACACAGATTTTTTTCTCCAGCCGAATTCTCCTGTAGCCTCTAAACATTGAGAAGATAAAAACACCAGTAATATTTCAAAAACCCTTTCGCCTCTGCTTCCAAAATCATTCATTTTGCCAAAAAGACAGCACGAGACCAGTAACACGTATGGCTTTCAATCCCCACTCCACAAGAGGAAAAAGGGAGGCCAATGGTTGCAGTACACCAATTCTTGAACAGCTCCACCCCTCTTAAGTCTGTTACTATACCATCTCTACCACCAGATCCCCCCCCAAGCCAAGGAAAAAAACACAAGACAGATAGAGACGGAGAATAAGAGAAAGAGTTTCCTAGTTCATAATTTGTCCAGATGCAATGAATTTGAATAGTACATGATAAAAGGACAGCAACTTACAGAGAAAAAAACCTTGAAGCAATATCACACCTTCCAGAAAAAAAAAAACCAACATCATATGTTGCTACAACTAAAAACATAAAATTAATGATGAGGTTATTTAACAAATGTATTACTAAATTGCATCCAGTAGCTCTATAAGAGGCATAAAAAATAATTGACAATTAACTATTTAATGGTACAGTTTCTTATGTACAGAACGACAGAAGGAAGGGCTAAAAGCAGCTTCTCCCCCCCACCCCCCACCCCACACTATCATCACTATGAGGAATGCTAACCCAAAGAGACCAAAAAAAAAATAGCTATAAAAGAAAAGGAAGGGGGAAAAAAAACAAAGGCACTAAACTGGTAAAATCCATCCCTGCCCCTTCCAACTATTTGACACCCTATGAATTTTACAAATATATCTGAAAGAATAAATTTACATCCGGGGGCAGTGGATGTTAAAAAAGGAGGAACTATGTAGAGAGCAAGAAAAGGATGAATATTCACATTGTGACATTGCCCAGAGTAGAAGCCATCTTAGGTTTGACACTATGTGGAGCATCAGAAGAAGAAAACCACAAAAAGAACCACAGCCTCATTCCTGTAAAAATTGGAAGGCTGGATTTTCAAGAAGCTCTGCTGCAGGTGTTACCTCCGAGAAATCCTTCTCCTTAAGGGAACTGCTAATTTCATCGACCGAGAAAGGAATACTGCAGTCAAAAAGACAATTAGCAATAGTTTGGAACACATATGTCTAAGGAACATCTTTTCTTATCACAAAACCTGGAATTGTCATCCAACAAAAAAGAGTTGCTATCAGCATCATTTGAGTCTTCTGTCATTAACACCTTCATGCTGGAAATGACCTGCGAACACCACAAAAAAGAATCACATAAAAAGGAAAGAGAAAAAATTGATTAGTTACCAGAAAATGTAATAAATCCCCATGAAATATAGATTCCCTTAACTTACATCTGGAGACACACTTCGAGTGTTGTAGTTGTCATCCCAATAAAGTGTACATATTCTATAAAGCTGCTGAACACTTAGAATCTGAAAGAAGCAAGCATTGATTTGGGTGTTTCAGCAATAATTCTATGAACCAAATTTCTTTCACCAAAAGCCAACAATTCATAAACTTATCAAATATTCCTGAACAAATTCCGCATTATTCATGGAATTCTTTCCAATAGATCCCACCCATAATTTTGAATTTTACTAACGAAATTAGCTGCTGCAACAGGCTCTGCTACTAATTTATTTCCAGTAACCTCCAAAAGGTACCAGGACCCAAATGCAAACTCAAATCCCCTCCCCCCAACACCAACCCCAACACCAAAAAAGGGAGGAAAAACACTAATCTAACATAAACACGGACATAGACTTACAGGGCATAGGTCATTTGTAAGATCATCATAGGAAATTCTGGACTTCTGATGTATGACCTGCATATTGATGTACAGTGTTAACCAAACTTCAAGGGACGCGATAATATAACAAATCATCACCATATATGGATCCAATTCTTCAGAAGCCAAAAGCTGAAAACTCCATTCATATGTGCATTGAAAAAAAAACGACTTTATGGAAGATAATGCATGATGTCGAACATTCGAAATTATTTATACAAGAGCTTGAAATCCTTTAACATACAAAATAGAGATATGAGACCACACAAACAAGAGGTGCATCAGGCATTTCTTGGTTTACCAACAAGCACAAACTGAGATCAAGTAGATTGACCAGTTTGATAATTCAGCAAAGGAGATACGGTTAAACACAAGAATAAGACAAAGGAGATTATGAGAGCATTGTTCATTTATGTTTACATTGCCCTATTGTTGCGTCTTTGTGATATAAATTGTTTACCTTGATGGGCTAGAATTGGCTGCCTCTCGTGTCATCCACATCATTGTTTGTTAAAGATTTGAAAGGTTTTGGGCAGACTGAAAAAGGAGTCACTGAAATTGTGATATTATGGCTATTTTTTGGTTTATTTGAAAGGAATTCAAGAATTTATGGGATCATATTCATTTCATAGCGCCTCATTTTGGGCTTCGGTTTCTAAGTCATTCAAAAGAATTCCAATGTTTACTATTTTGGCATGGTGAAAAGCTTTATATGATTTATGAGTTTTTTTCAATGTACTTCTTTTGTTTGTGATTTTCTTTCCGTTGGTTGAACATCTTATCCAACCTGTTTCATGTACTTTGTGATTTTTATTAATACAAGTTTTCTGTTAGCTATCAAAAAAAAAAATCATTTTTCTTTTGTGTCAGACTGAAACAAGAGGTCAGAAAAGAAAAATCTAGAGGTTCATCCTCTTTTTAGCTTCAAATAAAAAAATGAGGAGTTTCAATCCCGGTAGAATTTTCTACAGTTCCTTTTCAAATGCCATGAAATCACTTCAACATTTGGCCAATCTTAGATGAAAGGGTTACACGTGGGTGGCGTTTATAATTAATCTACCAGACAAATGAATATAATTCACATCTTCACCATAAATTCATAAAGTTAATGCAGCCTGCAAGATTACTTAAAATGTGCCAATAAATTTGGAGGGAAATCAAGTATAAATACTTTCTCAACTGCAAATTAGTCCTACCAACGTCT
The DNA here is from genome assembly GCA_951799425.1 of Ilex aquifolium. Lineage (NCBI taxonomy): Eukaryota > Viridiplantae > Streptophyta > Magnoliopsida > Aquifoliales > Aquifoliaceae > Ilex > Ilex aquifolium. The sequence goes on from OX637401.1 coordinate 24,403,802, forward strand.
GATAGGATCAAAAAGTCCACCGTTTGTAGGATTCTTCTATGTAAATACGTGTTTACATTTCCTATATCATCTATCTAATAAGTGAGCTAGGCAGTTGAAAACATACCCCCCCCCCCCCCCAAAAAAAAAAAAACAATAAATTGTTGACATCATTACCAAATTGATCCAAATACCACAAATTGCTCCTCAAAATTTTTCCCTAAAATCCTGCCCACAGTCACACTCTGGCTTTTCTCTCACCAGTCCCTCCCACGAGTCCTCACTCTCTCCACCTTCTCTCTCTCCCCCATCTCTCTCCTCCCTAAGCCCAGCCATTCCAACAGTGCCACCACCTCCGCCACTACCTCCATCCAACATCCCCACTCTCTCTCTCTCTCTCTCTCTCTCTCTCTCACAGGTACTCTCTCCCTCTGTCTCTTCCCCTCTCTACTAACAAACCCGCAACCAAAACCCATCTCTCTCCCCCCCTCTTTCTCTTATCCACACCCCCTTGCTGCCTCTCTCCTCCACAAACACACACATCCTCTTCTTCCCCTCAACCTCCCCTGGTCCTGCACATAAATACCATCCGCACCCGCCAACACATTTTGCACTAACTCAATTTTCCACACACCCACCCAATTTCACACGCACACCCACTCAATTTCACACCCACGTACCTCTACACACACACACTCAATTTCCCACACACCCACCCAATTGCACACGCACACCCACTCAATTTCACACGCACATAGACCCACAAACCTCCGCGCGTGCACACTCAATTTCTCTCTCTCTCTCACCCACACGTCTACCCATACAAACTACGTAAATACCCACACAACCGATTCTTTGCCACCCCACTCTCCCTTATTCGGTCTCTCTTCTTATTTATGTTCAACTCCATCCATTTTTCTTCGTGTTTAATTGTTGGGTTTGTAGTTGATTTATGATTTAGTTTATTTGATTTGAATTTGTTCGGGAGTGCTATAAGTGTTTTATGCAGTCTTTTGGTTGGGGTTAGTGATTTTAGTTGAGTTTAGTTTTTGTCCTTCTGTATCTCTACTTTTTCTTTTTTGTTTTTGGTATTAAGTGTTGGTAGCTGCGTGTTGAAGAGGGATGTTTGCTGAAACCAGTTTGTGGTTTGTTTGGGCATCTATGGTTGGTTTAATTTGTGCTATAATTTAATTTGGTTCGAGTTAATTTATTGTTATTGACAATGTTTGTGGGGTTTATTGTTAGGGCACCGACAATTTTAGTGGTTGAAGCTTTCGAAATTATCTTAAGTTGACGAAGAAGTAAAGACTCCTGTACCACAATCTTCTGTAGGACTCCTTGGCGAACTCAATCTCTCTGTTTACAACAAACAGGTCCGTCATTTTTTACTTCACTTTGACCATCAGTTCATTGTTGTGTTTGTTTGGCTCTATCTCTCTCTCTTTTCTTTTTGATTTTGAAATATATGAATTTGGGTGATGATTGGTTGATATATAAATATAACTTGTTGTCTGAGTTCCACAACGTTATCACTCTTTTTCTTTCAATTTTTTTTGCCAAGTAAATCTTTTAAAAATCTTCCTTCCCTATAAATTTTTTTCCACCAACGGTGTATTTCGAGCCACTCTAAGCGAAGAATTGGTCATAAATCATGAAGAGCACCACCGTGATTCAACACCATGAAAAACGTGTACTTTTAATTGATAATAATGCTAAAATCTAGATGTAGCTTCTAGGTTTACTTAAAGCAAGACAATTGAAGTTTTTGTTTAGGCCATGATTTTTTTGGGCAATCTACAATCAAAAACATGATCAGTTTATAGGTAGATGCCAAAGCATTAGTACATTTGCTAGTTATACGTGGATGCATATGTTGGTGCACTAGCTTTCAATACGAATTTTTTTAATATGTTGTTCGCAATGAATAATTTTTCGTGTATCGGAAGGCGTATTGTTTTTCAAAAACAGTGTATCACATATCGTAACGTATCGTGTATCGTAAGATATGTGCAGTTTTATAAAAGATGTTAAAAATATATATAACTATGACAAAGTGTCATAATAACATTTCATTGCACCACAAATTTCTCACATAAAACAATTTATAGAGACTACAAGGACCAAAACAAGAAATTAACAATCTAAGTATTGAAGTTTCTAATATAATTCATCAATATCAAAATTTAGAGAGATCTAGTTCTAACATACGTTTAAAAATCAAACTATTTGCTCTGGCGATGGAACGAATAAAAAAGAAGACTTTTATTTTTTTTAAATTATAGATGGTGAAACAACGTCGTTTCATTACTTAGTGTTTGAAAGAATTACTTTCAAGTGAAAAAACGTCGTTTTGGGGTTAAAAAAAAATTGATATGTTTGGTCCCGTATCATACGTATCGTCTTGTATCAAGTGTGTCGTATCGTGTATTGCACAATAAGGTGCAAACCGATACACTTAAGTGATACGTATCACTTTCTTCACATATCGTATGTATTGTATCTTGTATCGTACGATATTAACAACTATACTTCTAATTCAAACTAGATAGTCTTTTTATTAGATTTAGCCGGAGGTTGAAAAAATGAAAATCCATTTGGTGCAAAGATAAGAGGCCATGAAAAATAGTAGAGAGCTCATGTTAACACATGGTGTCTTTTTCAAGCCATATTAATAATAAAGATTAATAATAATTAGCATAGAGATATGCCATGCAACATTTGTGACATCACTTATTTATGAGATTTTTTTTCTTTCTTACCAAGTTGCCAAAAACTTTGGCATATAGCTTGCTTTTGATTGTTTGTATTACATATTATAGAGGATGCATAAGATAAATACTTGCATTATCTATACGTATTATAGGTTGGATTTTGTGTTGGATCTTGCAATATAATGTTAGATTATATTGTGTTAATTTGGCGTGACTAGATTTTGTTAATTTGGTTGGATTATAAGTTGTTGCATTAAGTGGTTCATGGTTGGATTAAGATCAGATTGTGGCGTGATGGTGAATCCAGTATTTCTAAGGTCTTGTTTGTTGGGAAAACTTCGTCGAAATTATTTCTCTCTCTCGCTATCTATAGTTTTGTAATGGCGTTAGTTTAATTTCATGGGAATTCTCAGATTGTGTTATTGTCATATGATTGTTCTTCTTCGTTTCAACCACTGGACTTCTTTTATTCGAGGTGTTCCTTGACGCGTCATTTGTTCGATGTCTTTTTTTTTACAAAGGGCCTTGAGGAACGGAAGATGAGTAGTCTACTCATAAAAGTCATGGGAAGTTTCAACCTTTTTCGGCTCTAAAACTTTCCTAAAATATTGACTATTTCTGCGTATAATTGAGCACCAATCTAAGAAATATACCTTCATATTCAACAACAAATAAAGCAATCACATTCCTACTGTGCTGTGCAAAGAATAAATGGAACGCACCAAGAATCCAACAGCCTGCCTTACATGCTTTAGTTCATCCCATGATAAGCCTGCATACTGCAATGAAGGATTAATTAAGCAACCGACAATTTATGGGATAACACTAATACCAAGGATACAGTGAAGTTGTGCTCAACCAATTTAAAATAAGGGCAAATTCTATTTTATCCCCATGTGGAATACTTCATTGGCACTTCACCCCATCTATGGTTCAAATATAGCCACATAACCCTCATGTGATTTGTGGACAGTTACAAATTCCGTTCAAAATGATGGTTCGTGTGTCATCAATCCATTATTAATGATGTGCAATAAAGAAATTCCTCCAAAACTGACATGGTCAAAGACGAAAATACCCTTATGATCCACATACAAAAACAGCCTACCAAACCTTGAACCAAACTGAACCCCCCACTGATCTTCTTCTCAAAGTAATAGGCTAACAAATGCCAAGAAAAACTGTACCAAACATGAAAAAAGAAATGCACTAACCGAGGAAACAATTCAATTGAATTATACTCTACTATCCGAATGAATGAAATATTAAATAGTGAAGAAAAATAATGTAACAAAACCACTACCAATAAAGAACATATCACTGACTGCAAAAGCTGTAATGGACAGAATTTAGCATCATACCGATGCAATCTATAAGATGCTCAAGAAAACACAAATTTGAAGATGTGAAAGATAATGAAATTGGCTTTCTATCAAGACAAAGATCCATATGGAACCTTACATTCTTATTTTAAATCAATTTACTAGTATTAATATTTTATATGTCCTTTTAATATTTTTTAGTGTCAGGGGTATTTTTGTAATTTCTAAAATTTCTGGAATAGGTCATATTTTTGGGTCAAATTCTAATATTGAATATTCTAGAATTTAAAGTCCTAATTCTAGTTAATTTTAGTTTTCTAATTTGTAGGGACCTAGTGTCTTTGAAGTTCTAAAGACTTTGGAATCCTAATCTTTTGGGATTAGGATTACTTAGAACCCTATATATAGTAAGTGTTACTTTTAATAATATATAGAGACATATTCAGAATTTTCAGCAATTACATATTTCTTGAGTTGTGTGATGCAATTCTAACCCTAGGACTGAAGCCTACGGAACCCTAGGAGTGATTCCTAGCCAAAATTACTGTTCACGCTATTGTTCACACCCCCATTACTGCTCACGGGTACTGTTCACAGCCCCTAAACAGTCCCTATTTTTATTTTACAAAGTTGTCCTACATCACATACACAATTGAAACTGTTAAGTTCCATGATCATGCTTAATGAAAAGGAGAATATAAAAGAATAATTTGTGACTATAGCTCCGGAAAACAAACCACATATGGAAGAAGTCGGTGACTACTACTCTGAATCAAATCAGAGCACCAAAGACGGAGACAGAGATTGTGATTTGATACCTGATTGGAAATGGATTGATTTCTTTGCGTTATAAGCAGGGTGGTTGGCTTTGGCAGAATCTGTATCGGGGTGTGCAGGTGGGTGGGTGGGTCTGTTTGATGTTTGCAGATCTTTCTGTGGGATTTGTGAATGAAGAGACTTGGTGGGGTAGAGGGTCAGCAGGGATTAAGATGGGAGTAGGGGTTCTACTTCTCGTTGGGACTGGGAGGGTTCTGTCGGAATTGGGGGTGGCTGTTGGGACTGATTTCTTAATTAAAAATATACTGATGGGTATTAATGTCTTTTTGTCAATACCGTTAACGTCGTTAACATTGCACTTGGTCCACAAACCACACAGAGATTATATGGCTATAGTTGAAAAACAAAGTGGTATACCACATGAGGTAAAATAGAATTTTCCCTTATAATGATGCCAAGGGCGTTAGTAATGATATTATCACCACTGTTATATTTAAGATGTGAAGTTTCATTTACAAACTGAAAGAGTACCTCTTCTTTTACATGGCCACACCACAGTTCTAATTCGGCTAACCCAGATTTCACATATTCTCCATTGCTAAACGTGCAACACTCCCGACGAAGGAGAAGGCTGCAGTAAACATATAACAAGATTTCAATTCACAAGATCTTATAGAAAAAAATGTCAAAAATCCCAGCTGGTGGGTAGGAACACCTACCTATTAAAAAGTTGTACATTAATATAAGAGAAAATTTGGGTGAAGATCTTCTGAGTAAGAATAGGAGGCACCTGACAAAACATCCATAAGGTCAAAAACATGCATCTGTAAGGTTCAGGATTTCATGTAATTTGTAGGAAATTAAAATTACATACAAAATTTTCTTTCAAAGTACTGAGAAGCCCATTTAGGCTCTGAACGATACTCTGCCAGTGACTAGCTCGAGGACTACTACCAAAGGATCGCCCAGATGATCGCAAAACATTTCCTCTTGATGTTCGTGGTGCCTGGGTGGTTCAGGTGTTGAATCGTTAGTTAGAAGTTGGCAAAAATTAAATAATAGCAAGGACAACTTCTGCACAAAAGCTTTGTACATAAAAATTTAGGCTACAAAACAGAATTGGATTATAATCTCCGATACAAGCCTCCTATTATAGCCAGCACCTTCAACAGTTACCACAACAAAGGAAACACCAGTCAAATGAAATTCCAAAGTGTATATATGTGTATCTATATACATACATATATATATATAGAGAGAGAGAGAGAAAGAGAGAGCATGCGTGTCAAGGAAAGAAAATGCGAGGAAAAATCAGAGAACTTCATGATTACTAAAACCAATCTCCAGGGCTACAAATTGTTTTTATTTGAATTTGTATCCTATAGTAAGCAGACTTTCAACTAATCATAACCATTTCAATTTCATTTCCAGAAGTTCTTAAAAAAGAACTTTTTCCCTACAATAAAAAATGAAAGCAATGCAATTAAAAACCTGAGCACTTGAACAGCAATGCAACCTATCTCCAGTGCTACAATTCTTTTCTTTTTTTTTTTAATTTGAACTTATACCCTATACACAAGCTAACTTTCAACAAATCATAAACCATATCGATCTGGAAGATGCAGGACGCAAACAACATGTGAGCAGTTATTTTGGGCTGAATACCCTTACTTGGGCGGGCATCCCCCTCTCGTATCCCGCCACCCACCATCTGCCAGTAACTGAAAGATACAACAATGAAAAAAAGGAATGAAGTACCTGGATACAAGAAGAAAGAAGGGGTGACAATTCCTTCTTCAAGTTATCCCGAATAATTCCGTAAATCTTCTCCACATAAGCAGTAAGCTGCTGCTTGAAAAGCAGAGCCGGATACTTGGCCTCAACTTGCCGCACTACATCATGCCCACCTACTGAAAGGTTGGCAGAAGAAGGGGATGATCTGAATCCCTGAGAAATAATCAGTGTTATATTACAAAATATTTGGGCATTTTGTCAAATTCTCGACATTTTGTTAGAGAATACTCTCTCTTTTTCAAAGAATTCTGTTAATCGGACCTCCATTAATTTTAGCTCAAAACAGTATCTATGCCATCTCTTCAAGCTATAATCAATTAAGAGAAATTACTTGGGCCATTCTCCCAAAAAATGATGTTGGAGGGGGAGGTTTTTGTGAACTTGCACCAGTAGTTTTCAAACTCCGCTGAAGCAAAAACAACAATGTAGAGGTATTGGACAGCCAATAAGCCATATGATCATTATTAGCCTCATTCTGCAGAACATAAAAGCAAGAATGTCAGGTTTCACTTTCCATGACTGAAAATGAAAAGTCAAACACTTGAGAAAATTAAAGGGACAGAAGTTTAACATAGGCATAACAATAACTCCACAAGTAGTATAGACATCCCTGACTAGTGGCCCCTTATTTTGTGCTAGTAAAATTTCAAGATCCAGAACCATACCACAAAATGATAGAAGGGGCTCTGCAAAGGTATAAAAGTAAATGCTTAGCCCTCAGAATTCAAAGTACAATCTACAGATAATTGAAGAAAACAGAGAGCAGAAAGTCCCAATTTGCCCTGGCCCCTGGCCCTTAGAAATGAAAACACTACAAAACCTCATTTCAGTAGTTCTATGCACCGCCATAGAAAGATATACAAAGAAAGAAAAAGAAAACTTTTCTACACCAAACATACTGTGACAAAAATGTTCTGCTATTGATGCCTACCAAATCTAAATCGGAGATTAATTGTATGCATAATTCTCCTACTACACAATTCGATTTAAACAGTTATTGTGAAATTGCATTGGCTGAAACAATTACTTGCTTTGCTTATCAAATTAAAACATATAATTGCTTTATTGGATGTAAGTTACCTCCATTGCAGAACCAATAATCTGAATAAGACGATCAAATACACTAGTTTTTTCAGCTTCAAAGGATTTCCAGTGGAGAAGGCATTTGTATATGGTAAAAGCAGCAACTGGTTTTCCTTGACTGAATCCAAGATCTTGTGTGACAGATTTGATAAGGGCATCTACATTTTCCTGTAGCAAAGAAAAATACAATAGTGAAATTAATTGATACGCTTCACAAACACCATTGATTTGGTTGCTGAGAAAACCATAGGGAGAGAAAGGAAAACGTAAATTTTAAGTCATTTTTTGTCCTCGTTTCCAAAAGTGGAACTCCACTGCACTATTTCCAAAAACTGAATGGCTGCAGGGTTTTTTATTCTCTTTATTCCTGACATTTCGTATGCATATGTCGGGTGTAGGTTTGCTATGTGTCAAATTTTTCCATTGCCAGGGCTCAAAGGAACACTGCTGAATAAATGTTGTGACAACACATTTTGACTTTTTTGGTAAGGTGATAGCTAGACATGGGTACTACAATGATAATACTTCAGGCTCCCTGTAGGACTGAGTGAACTGTGTTCCATGTCAGACACTCCTGTTGAAGTGGTGTCAAATTTAAGTTTTTAAACCACTTACTTGCCATACATGGGTACTATGCCCTGTCTTACATTAAAGAAATAAGGTAAGAAGATATTTAATTTAATTTTGAGAGAAATGTGTGCTATGTCTTCCTTTGTTGGATACTCCTGTTGGAGAAGCATCAGATGACAGATCTATCGTACTATATCTCAAATTCATGCACACGTCTTTCATGTAGAGCGAAACCAAAGAATGCCCGAGATAATTAGAAATGTCAGGATCAGAATTTTAGGTTTGCTGTGAAAGACATTAGAAGAATGAAGCAAATTGAACATAATGGAACAATGTAAAAGAACAATTTGTTCTTCCTTTAAGCACATACACGCTGCCTTTCGATATTGGATCTTCTCATCTGGTTATCAGATTCTGTGCCAAACTTTTTTGCAGGGGTTTCATCCCTTAGTTCCTGACAGAAAAAATATCCCTTGTGATTGTGCAAAATCAGTAGTGCATTAAATATGCAGATGAGAAAGAGGACATGTATGTAATAGACAACACAGGCTGTGGTTCTGTACGCACATGATAACCATTCTCCGAAAACTGCAAAATAGAAAGAAAGAAAGAAAGGGTAAGAACAATTCCCAAAAAAGACCACAAGAACAAAGCAGACATTTTGTGTTCCATGTTTCACCTGAGACGTAATTGCCAAATGTTCTGACATTTTTCTTGCAGGTGAGTGCAACAAGGCTTGTTGTCGCAGAATCTGGTCCTCAGTTTCCATATCAGAAAGTTTTTCTTCAAGGCTGTGTAAGAAGGCAACAATGCGCACCGAAATAACAAAGAAAAGTTAATTACAAGTGTTACAGATTGCCTCATCAAACTTCATATGGTACTTTAAATTATTAAAAGAAATACAGATCAAAATCAAACCCAGCCTCTAGCTATCACAAGACATGAGTAAAACGATCACTTTAACAACCTCTGCATAGCAGTCTTCAGCTGAATTATCTTTGACTCTGCATCCAACGCCTGCTTCAAACGCTCTTCACTAAGCTTGTTTGTTTCTTCATACTTTTTTTCTGTTTCATCTATTTTCTGTTCCAGTGAAGTTACCAAAGCCTGAAAAGTATTGCAACATCCAAGATATCAAACAATATTAAACACAAAAACTACGATATTCACAACTATGCATTTTAAAATCCTTATATAAAAACTCCAATTAACAAGAAAAATAAGTATACTTGACTGTCAGCAAACTTGCCTTGAGCTTCTCATTTTCAGCAGTAAGCTGGTTGATCATTTCATGATCAATAACCGGGACCTCTTGTATAACAGGAACTTGTTCAGCTGTGTTCTTCGCCTCCTCACATTCCTTCATAAGTTTTGTCTTAGTTTCTTGAAATTCAAGTTGCAGCTCTTGCAAAACAGACTGCAATTTTGCATTTTCCTGAGTTTTAGCTTCCTCAATGTCAGCCTACAGACGTTGAAAGACAGCAAAACAGTGAGAAACAAGCAATAGTGGACAAATCAGTCAATCTGTCTCTTTTTCTACAGCCTAATAGGTACATGCTAGACAAATCAATCTTGTATAGCCACCATAAATGAGACATGAAGCAACTGCAAAAACTTCCAAAAAAAAGAGCCACAATCCAAAACAAAGCAAAATATAAGCATTGAGCTACATTTCGCCAACAAAATGGAATAAATTGGTTGGGAAGGACCAATGTAACATGAATATAAGACTATGGTACGAAATATGCATAGGACTTCCACAAGTTAGGGTGTAAGACTGAAAATGGGCATCTCTCAGGCAGGCATGACTTGACTATTTTGCAAGTGGTTTGGATTTGAAAGGGGAGAAAATTGAGGAAGATTATGATATGATGCAGCAATTTCATAACAACTTCACCCTCATGCGTTTCTCCAACTGCAGTCGCCAAGTTAGTTCTTCAACTTGCTTTTCCAGCTTAGATTTGGCAGCTTGGAGAGCACCAGTTTCCTTTGCAGCCTGCAGGTGGGCAAGAAAGGTCAGAAACTTCACGTGTAGCTAAAGTAATGCAAGAACACTGTACAACAGTATCTAATTTGAACTGCTTAGGCATCTCTACGAGGGATAGTGTACTAATGTAATTTTAAAATGAAACAAGGAGACACTAGTCGTTCCCCAACAGCTTATGTGCATGACAAGAGGGGAAAGAAGAAGACCAAATCACTGCAGCCAGCAGTCTAAGGCTAAATGTTGCATTAACTTCATTCATTCATAAGCTGACTAAGTTTCCATTAACTACTGCTTCGTGCAATTGCAGAAACTCAAGCTGTGAAGCATAAGAATGTGGCTTCAAGTGTGGACGAAGCCAAGTGCATACAAGTAATGCCTACATTAATGGAAGGAACACTGGGTAAAGAGGCCTTTGTTCTTTTTCACCCAATCTTGAACTAGGTGAAAGAACAAAACCAAGTAAATTTTCATTTATGACATAGCCCCAGAACTATCCAGTGGATTACCCTATATAAAAAGAACTCTGAAGAGGAGGAAGAAAACGGAGCATCGTAAGCTTAAATCTTATCACGAAATAACAAGACTAGGTAAAAAAGAAACTCTCACCATTTTAAGCTTCCGTAGTTCGCTGCGGGCCATTCTTCCTCTCCAGGCACATTGAGTAGCTATTGCTGCTTTCTTGATTCTCAAATAATGAAGGCGAGCTAAGTATCTTCGGCATTGTCTCTGTAATAGACATTGAAATGTTCAAAATCCGCGTAAAAGACAATCTCCATCCCCTTTTCAAGACAGTGTAAAAGTTCAGAATTTTGGAGTGCCTGAAGGTGTTTTTGAGTTCCGATAAGATTAGCTCAAGCTAAAACAGGGGAATAAAAGCCTAAGGGCTTCAATTTCAAAAGAATTCAAAGGAATTCCACTCTTCTTGATTAAAGATCATTGGGTAGAAGGGTGAAAAGCACTTTGAGATCATGCCATTTATGTTTTGTTTTTGTTGTCGTTTTTTTGTAATTTACTTGTAACAGTATATGACCACTTGTCCTTCCTTGCACTTTATTTTTATTACTAATAAATCTCCTCAGTTTACGATCAAAAAACAAGCATAGTGCTATCTAAAAGGTCATATTCCCCACAAAAGACATAATATTCAGTCAATTGTCCACATCAGCACCAGTTGTTTTCTTCCACTCTTCTGATCTGTGTTATATGTACCCATCTATACCCAGATCATAAAATCTGCTCTGTATGAGTTTCGGATTCATTTCAAATAAACTACGGGAAGTCAAATGCTACCAAAATCAAAATTTTCCATGCCCAACACTTGCAACATAAAATCCAGGTTTCACTACACATAAAACCAAGTTTAGTTCTATCCAACTTGAAGAAAAAGAAAAGGAAAAGGAAAGAAATACCACGGTATTTGCTTTCTTCTAAAATTAAGTATTGTCTTCAAAACTTTTATTCGCAATAGCATAACTGCATACTTACATATGCTTAAATAAGGAAAATTTGTAGTTCAGCAACATAGATTAAAATGCATATCCATATGTCAGAAGAAAGTTAACTGGGGGCTTGACAAGCCATGACCATGTCAAAACAACATATCTGTGTCCACAAATCATAGGAAATAAGGTGAATAAAATTTGTCGCAGAAATCAACATAATTTTTTCCCAAAGAGAAAATAAAATGAACAAAGTTTTGTTACAATTTTAAAGTTGTAACTGCTTTAGAATTGCCCATTATTTCAGTGTCTTCATAACAAACTCCTTACCATCACCTATGATCTTCCTAGGTCCTTACAAAAGGAACAAGCTACCGTAGCTTAACATCACTTAACTGGCATCTGGTAAATATGTTCCCACATAAACTGAAAGCCAATTATAAAGAAAACGAGTTCATCTATTTAACTATTTTTCCTCAAGCAAGGCTGGAGAGCGATGGTGTTGCCAGATGGTTAAGGATGTGTGGTTTAGATTGCAGTATTCTTTGAGCTTATATATGTATCTGGACATATTTCTTATCCACCCCTAACCTAACTTTGTTAACCTTTCTGTTTCTTATTTCAAAAAGAAAAAATGATAAAGTAACACGGAAAATATAACTCAGGAGACCTTCAAGTTATCAACTCTTGTTTAACTTGCGATAACAATTATATACCTGAATGAGAAGTGCTGCTTGTGTCTGCTTTCTGAGTTGAAACTCACTTCGAGCAGCCATCCCCCGCATTCCTGTTTGAATATAAAGAGCTGAGGAGCACAACATTACATAAGCTTTCTTTGCAAGATACATTCGTGTATATTTTTGGATCCTCAAACTAGCAGCTTCTTTCCTCATGCTCTCATAGCAACGACGTGCAAGCTGTCCTGCAGTCATCTCAGGGGAAAAAACAAGAGATCAAATAGAATTACTAACTCATCCCACTGGTATCTAGAAGTTCATTATCTCAAAGCAATCATCAAGATGCATACATCTAACACCAATTAATACCTCTACATAGAGCCTGGATTTGCATGGCAGAAAACCGCAGAGAGGTAAACATTTTGCGTCCAAAATATGAACGGACTTTCCTCTGAATAACGCTTGCAGATCTTCCTAAGACCTCAATTCGACAAGAATCTAATTCTGCCATCTGACCTGCTCTGAGGAACACTTTTGTTTGACCAATCTGTAACATGTTTTGATTAGTTAGATTCATCTGTAAATCTTCATAATCTTCAAGTCTAAAACAGCAATTTCTAAAATATATTGTATGACTGTATCAAAATGCGTGAAGTCCTTGTATTAAACACAACATGAAATGGATACAGGTGAGAAAGAAGTGTTCAAGACTGCTGACTTAAGATACATGATAAATGACTGCAACTAACATTAAGAGGAACACATCCCTAATTCACTACAACTCCCATAGGGTTTCACTAAGCTGTTCCTCTCTTATACCAGAATTTCAAAGTGAGTGAATATTCATGCAGGAGAGCCTACAAATACTGAGACCGCTTTCTATGGGGAAGAAGAGAAATATATACAATACTGTGATAACAAGTTTGTGTCCCAGCGCATGAACATCTAGCACAGTCACACCCATCTCTTGTGCCCAGGTCCACATCATAAGTCCCCAATTAATGCAACAATAAAATGATGTTTGAGACGTTAAACAAAAGTTAATGCTATCATAAGTTTTTCTAAATAGGACATACTATCCTTGCTGGGCTTTTATTCCTCCACAAAGAGAAACATCAGAATTGTTGATCTATGAATTGTCTAACAATTACACATACAACTAATTTCAATCCTGTTTAAAGAACAAGCCCAAATAAAGCCATGAAAATTACCTGATAGCCCTGAAGGTTCACTATCTCCAAAAGCCTCTTGGAAGCAGTGATCTCATCACAGCTATTTCAATGAATACAACAGGAAATTTGTAGAGGTCAAAATTTAATGCCAACACCCCAAAGAAAATAGAAATCCACAAAAAATTAACGGACTTAACACAACTAATGCAACTACCTCCCATTCAAAACATCAGGTGCAAGAATACCAAATCGACCTATGAATTCATCAAATGTTTTCCTAGTGGGATATCCAGCACAACTTATCCTAATTGCCTCCATGACTCCCTAGAATGACAAAATTATCAAATTCACAACGCATCCACAGGCAACTAATTGGTAACACAACAAACTTGAAATGATCTAAGTGCTAAACTCACCCCACATCGAAGCTGATTCAGTACATTCTGACTCTCAAATATACCTGGCTTCAGAGAATTATTTGGCTTTACACAACGAATGTAATGTGGCTCCGAGGAACTAAGTGTCTCAAGCAACACTTGTAGTTGTTGCTGAACAAAGAACATGACAGCAATTACCATGAAAAGTGTAAAACAAGTCGAGATATACATCAACCAAACATAATCCAACAGAGACAGACCTTAAAACGAGAAGCTATTGACGAGAACTTTGACGTTTTAGAAGATTCTTCGGGCAAGGGTGGGAACAAGCCTGACACAAAGGAGCAAATTGAAGCACTCAGGAGTGCTTCATGCTCTGCTACAACATAGTCTTTGTTCTTATCCAGAAAGAAATCAGTTTGGTAAGTGACCTGAAATCAGAATCCTCTTGTTAAAGTAAGCCTTAGGGGCGTAGCAGTTGTTTGCCTTGATTTTGCTAAATGTGAATTTTTAGAATCTCATACTACTGCTTCAATGAAGATGAACAGTAGATACATACATCACCAGCATAATGGCAAATGGTGAAGTCAGTCTGTGACAATTTAGGCTTGCTGAAGCGTTTATGATCTTTAAACGTCTGGTATAGCTTTTGTGCAAATGTTTCATGCGTTGATCTTGGAAACATACTACAAAACATGAGCAGGACAGCATCACAAGAAATCATACCAATTCCAATCATTTTCAGACTAGCAATCATTTAACTTTTGAAAATTCCAAACACAAATAATAGTAACAGAACTGCTGTATCACATTCATACACATACATACCAAGCCTCATCCAGAAGAGCGATGATCCCACCAGGTTTCTGGAGTAATTAAAAAAAAATATAAGAATAGGAGACACAAATGTATCCGACAGTGACTCTATCATTCAGCATACACACTCTTCCCTTAAACAAGGGATACATCAAAGAAACAAGCAATATGGAAAGGCAATAACGAGAGAAGCACAAATAAGTTATTATTCCCATTGAGAGAAACAACTGCATAGCCATAGTCTCATTGGAATCATAATGATATAAGTCTCACAATTGTTTTGGGGGAGGAAAAAGGGATGTTTGCAGCCTTGCATCCTCAATATTTAGAACATCATGTCAAATAACAATTTTGGCATCAACATTCACATCACCTTACAGCAAGGAATCTCCAATCATGAGAACAACAATAAAAGTCACAGCTGATACAAAAATTTAGAGCAAAGTATTCAGGAAGTATTTTCCAAAAAAAGGCACACACATACAAAACTTCCCACTGAGATCAAGTGCATCATTACTATGAGTTAATTTGAATCTTCCTTATGGAAGTCCTTTTCTAAGGATTCAATAACTAGAACTGACTTCATGTTAGATGGCAAGAGAAGTCATGGATAATACGAGAAATAAAAAAAATAACACTTAGGAAAACAATGCAAATACAAGCACAAACCTTCTCAATAAGATCAAGAATATCTTGATTATCAATGAACTCTATATAACTCCAGTCAATTTCTTCTTTAGTATATTCTTCTTGCTCCATCTTGAAAACGTGCTGCCAAACAAAACATCAAATGTGAGATTATCAATATGATAGCGTTACAAATCCCAAGGAACAGTAGAAAAAATGGAGCACAAATAAATGCACTAACCTGATTGAAATGTTGCTGCAGTTTCTCATTGGTTAAATTAATACAAAATTGCTCAAAGCTGCATAAACCAACATTTATGAAACAAAAATAAGCAAAGCTGCTCACTCACAAGTGCACAAGCAGCCATCGTAACAACACACCAGTTTTGCCTAAAGCAGAGCCTCAGCTAGGAATATTTGCATGCATTAGCAACCCTTATGGAGGATTTGACAATAATTAATATGACATGTAATAAAACCAACTTAACAGCACAATAACCACAATATTTCAAGTCCTCAGCAAGGATCAAAATACTGTTTCGAAACGGTAGAAACATCCGAAACGTTTCCATTTCCAAGGAGATCGAAACGAATCAGTGATGGAATCGAAATTCTAATATTTCGAGGTGTTCCATAATGTTTCGAAATATTTTGTTATATTTCAATGCATTTGCACAATTATTTCGGAATGTTTCAAGATATTTCAAGATATTTTGGTATATTTCGACCAATGTTTTGAAAAATAAATTCTTAAATTTTTTATTTTTTTCATTCTGTTTTCGAAACAGGTCGAAACGTTTCCGAAACACATCAAAACGTTTCCGCTTCCTAGGTGACCAAAACAATGCACCGAAACGAAATTTTGATCCTTGTCCTCAGTATATTTCCCTCATGCAAAACACAGGGTTCTCATGCAGTACTCGGCAAGATTATTAACCACTAAATGATCTCAAAAACAAAAGCGTACCGGCTAAGCACCTGTTTGTCTTGAAACTCTCGAATCCATAAATATCCAGAACTCCAATTAAGAATTTTGAATCAGGATCTTGACCAATAGTATTATTGATCTTGTTCACAAGCCTGGGTCAACAAGTAGTAAAGGCCGTAAAGAAACATTAAATACCAAATACAATGACAGTTCAATGCTAAAATAATCCATTACATTAAACTTTTTTTTCCGGAAAATCCATTACATTAAACTTACCAATCAAATAACCTTGAGTAAACAATTTTGGCCAAACCATCTCTACTGACGACTGCAGCGTCTGGATCAAGGCTTTTTGTTATTGTCTCATCACGAGTTACAATCACACGTTTGCACAAGGAGTCTTCAAGAGACTTCTCATCGCACCTAAACAAGCCTTGTAGATTATGAAGTTGGCTTCTACCACTGGGAGACTAAACTACAAATGTGGTAATATGGAAAAGCCTCAATAGAGGGAAAAGACCACTCACATAAAAAGCTCAGCTGCAGTTCTTAAGTGGAACCGAGACTGATCATCCTTAGGTTCAGAAGAATCTGTTTCACTCCCCTTCCCAAACTCAACGTTGCCCAAGTGGAGAATTGCAGCCACAACACGGAATATTGCATCCTGCAACATGAATTTCCAACTGAAGATATCCATAATGGATAGATATATAAAAAATGGTATATAGATGACATTACCTGCTCATCAGAACTTATTCCAACAACATCCATGGCCCTTCTTGTTGCCAGGTACTCCTTGGAATCATCCACTCCATCCAGTTCATAACAATTTGATTGATTCAGATAATGAAACATCCTTGGATTTTTCAACTTGTATCTTCCAACATCCTGATAGAAAGTATGATATTATAGAGATGGAAATTCAAGCAGAACATCAATATACAGATGCAATATTTCATGCTAAAATTTCTGAGAATGGAATCAGAAGAATGAAGTTAATGTGCAAACAATAATGCACATATTCCTGACGTAACCTTATTAAGCTATTCATTCAAAACAGAAATATTCATTTTTCAATTTTACGGCACATGGATTCAAAACTCAACTTTAAATACACCACCACTACACGAGGTTGATCCATATTTGGAATGAACTTACCAAAAAATTGGAAAATTAATAAACTTGATATTATCAATCTAGAAACAAATTTCAAGTCTGCAGGCAGCAAGCTGTAGGGGAATTCCCATGCTTCAAATTTTTCCCCTGCCTCTGGAGGGTTGAGACATAATCTTAAGTGATTACTCCATAGACAACTTGAGATTCTTCAGGGATTGCATATACACAAAGAAAATGATCAATTGGAGACTCATTTCACTAGTCAGATATTAAGTCTACCAGGTCAAGTGAGAATAGTGAGCCCAAGCCAAAAGCCATAGTGTTGACTGCCTACTGCAGTGTAACGCATTTTTGTTTACTCATGTTGTAAGCAAGTCATTGCAGTTTAGTTGTGTTTAAATCTTCGTGGGGTTGAGTTTCTGAGTATATAAAGCATCGTATAGCATAGTAATTATTTAGTTCTCTAAAAGATTTAAAATAATTTAAACCAGAAAGAAAGTGCTCAAGTTAAAACAAAATTTGTACTCACACGAAGTGAGAATAAATTTAGTTCTATTAAAAGACACTGCAATGAGCCCCATATTATCAATGAAAAAGATTTTGTAAGCATGTAGAAGACCAATTACCTCGGGTGGTGCAGCACAAAGCATATAGAAGCAGTGATAATTTCTCTCCGGGTCGGACACTTGACAAACACGCGATCGCTCCAGCAAGTAAGTTCTGATAGCAGCTCCTGAGATTCTCCCTTGCTGATCAAACTGTATCTCTACGAACTTACCAAAACGACTGCCATCACAGCAAATTCATTGACAAACTTCGATCAGTTGAGCAGAAAATACACTAAAGAACTTCAGAATCCAAAGGGGTTGGGGGTGTTTTTCTCTCTTTTTTTGTGGGGGTTGGAGATGAGAAATCACTTTGAATAATAGGACAGCCCACCTAGAATTATTGTTTCTAACAGTTTTTGCATTACCGAATGCTTCTAGAACAGGATTCGACTGCCAAACAAAGAAACACTTAATTAGAAAATTCGAGAAAAACAATGTGTCATAAACATGTGCTTCATTGCCAAGAGGAAGTGACAGCATACCAGAATTCAATATCAGAATCATCAAACTACAAAGTCAGATGAATAAAATCCAAAATTTGCATACCTCCAGCACTTGCTGCTCCACTGTTCGTCCCTCAGCTGCTGCTCTCCCACCCATGTAGGCAAGATAACGCATAAGCATCTTTGTGCTTTCTGTTTTACCAGCTCCACTTTCTCCACTAACCAAAATCGACTGGCTTATTCCCTCATTAATCATCTGCCTGCATTCAAATTTGCCACTTGTTTGTAAGGCACATAACAAATCATACAGCATGCAATACTTTGAATAGACAGCAGAGTATGAAGGGTGCCTGTATGCAGCGTCTGCAATGGCAAAAGGGTGCGGGCTCAGCTCCCCAAAGGCTGCCCCTTTATACTGTTCCATCATATGACTATCATACAGATGTGGTAGCCTTTGGAAAGGGTTCACAGCGATCAATATACTACCTGTGTATGTCTAGAACATCACGAGTAGATTAGCTTTAAACATCAGTGCTGACAGGAATTAGTGAGTGAAACAAAGTAATGATAGCTTGAGACCCAATATATAAGGCAGATTATAGAAAATTCCTTGCCATGCCCACCACACTAAACATGAGATAAGGGTGAGCAACATTGGCAAATTTAATATAAACGGGCTAACCCAAAATAAATTGTACAGAGAGAGAGGAAGAGGGAGAAAGAGAGATGTGTACAGGCCATTTGCTATACTCACATAAATTTCATTCATATCGTATCGACATCTTAAATTCTGTAGAACACCCGGTTCATGCAGATAAGCCAGTCTCGTCATATCATCCACACCACATGGAGGAGCTTCAGTGTCTTTATGAAAGACATTGGAAGCACTAACTACAACCTACAATATTAACATAACAAGAATCCTTGAGCAAACTCAAAATCTGTGTCAATGGCTAAAGAATCCCCCAAACAAGAGCACTTGAAAAATAAATTTAAAGGCTCCATTTGCCTAAGCAGATTGTGAGGATTCAAAAAAAAGAAGGCCACCATTACAATTGTATGATATATATGAACCGTATATGTAAAGCATTTGCATGAGATGGTAGGAATGTGACATGAATGCTTCATAGCACACAGCATCCCAATGAGGAGGAGATTGTCATGTAATTCATCCAGACCTATACTTAGTTTTGCTTTATACTTAGATAGCACATAGCATAACAATGAACTACTGAGTGAACTTTATATCTTCAAGCGAAAGAATTACAAAAGGCTAAAATATGGCAGAAATGCTCACAATCTGAACATGTAAAAGAAAGTATCAAATACCAACCGCGTCAATAACTGTAAAGTCTGTAATAGATTTTACAAATAAGTCAGTGAAAATTAAGTTTCAAGATGTCAATATCTCTTAGTCAGATAGGCTGAAAATTTTAAATGACATTCATTGTTCATGTAAGGTTACGTACAACAGGGATGTTCTCCCATAACAGTGGGCACCCCTGAAATTCCAGGTGAGAGATGAGCATATGCATTCACAAATTGATTTTAATCACTGATCCCAATTTGCAGATTACTCATTAACCAACCCCATTCCAACTAATTTCTTGCAATCATCCATAAAACATTTAGCCAGCTAATTTCTTAAAAATCAAAATCCTTTAACCCATACTTCTGGTAAAAAAATGTGTATTGGATGTTGTTGTCTTACATTTTGTCATCACTGTATTAGGCAACTGAAAGTTAATATAACACGGACTAATACAGTAGTACACACCATGCATTATGCCATATATGCATGTTAAGCAGCAATTGAGGAGGCCATGGTGACAACTTAGGATTTTTTACACCCATTGGGCAGTCCTGATAACTTCATAAATTGTATTCATTTATTGGTCTAGAATTTTTGT
This sequence comes from Ilex aquifolium, assembly GCA_951799425.1. Classification (NCBI taxonomy): domain Eukaryota; kingdom Viridiplantae; phylum Streptophyta; class Magnoliopsida; order Aquifoliales; family Aquifoliaceae; genus Ilex; species Ilex aquifolium. Next base: position 24,424,138 of record OX637401.1, read on the forward strand.
TCCAAATTGGACAATGGGCTACGCTGTGGTAGTCACCTCCCATACGTTACCCGTGCCTGAAAAAGAATAAAGTAAAACAAAACACTGTAAAGCCTGATCTAGAGACAACTTATTCTACGGATAGCTGGCATCATCTTTTGCATTTTTATCAAGACTTACATATCACAAATTTGACTGAATAGCGTCATTGACAATAAGATTTTCATGAAACGACTAAACCATTCAGGCAGAGAGCAACAAAGAAAGCATAATAAAACTAACGTCAATCATAAAGAGTGTGCACCAAAAATGTAGATAAAACAGGACAGGGAAGTGCAAGAAGATCTTGCTTATACGAAGACATTTATAAACCATAAACAATGGCACACTTCATTGCAATAATCCAAACCAGGATTTGTGTATGAAGAGCTCACCGTCTTGCCCGATGTACAGTTTACTTTAATCTCTTCAGCATTAACTTCCACAACTTCTCCATCTAACCAGGCTACCTCAGGATCCTCCACCCAAACATGAGATCCAACAGCTATATTTGCTGAAACAGTCTGCATGGCAAAGAGGATTTCAGTAAATCAAACAATTAGAATGGTACCCGTATTCATACACGAGTTGAGTGCACAAAAAACTAGCTTCTGTATTGTGGCCAATAATATCCCAAGTGCACAACCATATGTAGTGAATAAGCATGGAATATAAGTAAGCTCAAAAGGTATTATCCGTGGGACACCTTATGACACCGTACACTATCATATTCAATTTTCATTTCTCTCCATTACATGACATGATTCATCCACAAAATATCCAATGTCGAACACATATCCTGTAAAAGATGATGCTCTCTGCAACAGGTGATGCTAAAGCAGAATGTTATATTGCATGGTAACTTCACTGATAAGATTGACTATAGGATCCAGTTTCACCTCATGTGCTAAACTAATGAATAGAGATTGAGCTTCACTTCGCCATCCTTTATGAAAAAGTTCTAGCGTTGGCAATAGATGAGCTAAAGAGGTGGCTGGGCAGTTGACCAGGTCCTACCACATACAGACAGCATGCAAGAGCTGCGTTGGCGTGTTTAAGGAAAGGACAAATGAAGGAGGAAGAAGAAGAAAAACAAGAAGGGGAAGGGGGGGAATACTTCCAAATTTAATGTTTTAACTAACAATGCCTGCAAATTATAGCTGTTAACTCATTAAAATACGCATCTTAGGAATGATACTGATCTTCTTTATCCTACTACATCCAAAGGAAGCAGTCTTAGTCTCATGTTTCCAATTATACAACAGAAGCATAATCTCAAATGCAATGCAGCTTAATTCAACAAATTCATAAACAAAATTTTAGCTGCCAAAATTCTTTTAAACAAAAATATAACCCAAAATTGAAATGTAACTATCATACTATTCTCCAGTAGTCCTGCATACAAATAAAGGTTATTACCCAGTTTGGTCCCCATTAATCTGAAAAACTAGGAGGGGTGGACTGGGTACAGACTTAAAATGTCATACACGTTAGCCTCACCACTCAATGGCTCCTTTAGTTCTGCATACATTTATAGTTCAACAATGGTAATAAATCATTAAATTTCAGCAAAGTTATCAACAACATGACTCAACATTTATTATTAAGCTGAAGAAACAAAACAAATGGTCAAACAATATACAAATAACGAATAAAAAAAAAATATTCAAAACGCAATACCATTGTTCAGAACTCAATCAGATTAAGAGCAATCCAGTCCTAAATTTTCTTCAAATCCGCAATGCCGGACAAGCAATGGATTCTTCCACAATGTATATATAGGAAACAATATTTTTACCCTAATTACTGGGAAGATTTTGCTCCAACTCTTCCTCTGTACTCTCTCTCTCTCTCCCTCTCTCTCTCTAATTCCAAAAGGAAATTGTATGTGAAATGGAAGGGTTTAGGATCACATGGAAAGCGTTGCAGAGGCTTTAATGGTAGACCTTAATCTCAATCTCTTTCTCAGACAAGACCAAAAAAACCCTCTGCAACTTTTCCTTTCCCACTTCGAAAATTTTCTCCCTCTTTCCTGTGTTTTCTCTCGACCCTCTCTCTCTACTTTCTCTCTCTAGGCCTCCCGAGGTCCCTTCATCTATGTTAAAAAAAAAATTAATAAAAAAAAAAAACAGAAACACGAACGCTTACGTTAACGCGACATCAATGTCGTTTCCGAGATTGCCCCCTGGTCTTCCTTGTATTTGCCGATATTAACCCAGTTTTTTTTTTTTTTTTTGGTCAGGATATTATTATTATTATTATTATTCACCCAGCTGGATTTTACATTTATGTTGGAGTTATTTGTTTTTTAATTGCTCGTTTAAGTGACTAAAATTAAGTAAGCATTGTTTTTAATTACTGCCCGTTTGGTAACAGGCAGTTTTTGTTTTTTTTCGTTTTTGTTTTCATTTTATGGTTAAAAAAAAAACAAAAATACGTTTGGTGATTGTTTTTAATTTTTTTTTAACATCCCCGTTTTAAAAACAAGGCTAAAATATGGAAACATTCAAAATGATGTTTTTGAAAACATCCAAAAAAGAAACACGCGCAAAGTGTTAATGAGGTCTTGGCTTCGATCTTCCATAGCAACAAAAATCATCCCTTTTTTTGCTTGGGTATAAAAGGCCAATTTCTTCCACCTCTCTCTGTCGTCTCTTTCTTCCCTCTCTCTCTCTTTCTCTCTCTCTCTCTCGATGCCATCACCGAAGCCGAAGGATTGCTCCATCGCAGGTCTCTCGACTCACTCTCTCTTTCTCTCTCTATCTCTTCTCTGATGATTTTGCTGGGAAGTTTCAAGGTTGGGTTTTGGGGGTGGTGGAGGGGTTGGGTGGTGGTGGGTTTTAGAGATGGGTAGTCGGTTTTGCTGGTTGGGGTTGGACTTCGGTGGTTGTGGTGGTGGGGGTGGGTTGTGGGTTTCGATGGTGGGGGTTGGGGGTGGATTGTGGGTTTCGATTGTTGGGGGTTGGATTGGGGGTGGGTTTCGGTGGTGGTGGGGGTGGGTTTCGGTGGCGGGATTGGGGTTGGGTTTCGGTAGTTGTGGTTTTGGATTTCGGTGGTTGTGGTGACTCTGCCACAGTGGTGGGGTTTCGGTGGTGGTTTGGGGTGGTCAGTGGGGGTTAGGGGTGGTTTTGGTGATGGGTTTCAGTGGTGGGGATGGGTTTCGGTGGGTGGTTTTGGGTGGTCAGTGGGGGTTGGGGGTGGGTTTCGGTGAGTGGGGTTGGGTGGTCAGTGGCGTTGGGTGGTGGTTTTGGGTGGTAAATTTTTGGTATAATACCAAATAAGTTTTTTATTTTTGTTTTCACAATTTTTTAAATATAAATGACTACCAAACATGTTTTATATTTTTAATTTTTATCACCAAAAAAACAAAATTTAGTTTAGTTTTTTTTATAAAAAAAAACATAAAAACGAAAACGTTACCAAACGCACCCTTAACTATCGAGCTATGTTTGGTACACCTTCGGTCCATGATCTCTCTTCTTTCTTATTTCGAGAGGACTCGTCAATAAAGCACGAATTTAATAAATTAAAGTTAATTAATTTTTGATACGGATCTAAACATAGTGTGGCCTACTAAGATGAATATTATCAGATTAACGTTAGACACTTGAATATTTTGAATTTAACACGGTAAAAATGTTTAACTACTATTGCATAAATATATGTCTGATTTTTTATGATATTTACTTAAATTCTTGTAAAACGAGAGGTTTTTTTTTTTGTTGGAATTTGACCCAATACTAAATGGATATGAAATGTATCGTAAGAGCCCTAACAAACCATAGATTAGTTTGTTAGTGACCAAATTAAATAGAAAATAAATTGGAAGAGTTTTAATATACCATAAATAGGTATATTAAATATGTGATAGAAAATATAAAGATGAAGTTGTATCAGAATAGGTTTGAGTTACATTATTTTATCCGTATAAATATGGTTGAATATTATGTAATTAGTTAATCGATGACCAAATAAGTAGGTTTTTGGTCTATGGATGTATGTATGGTATATCGTGAGTGTATTTTGTATCAAACCACGTTATATATTTATATTATGTTTTTATTATTTTCCTATCTTTAAATTCCTATCTTCCAACAAATATTATTTGTGTTAATTATCTGATGTGCAAAACCAATACTTTTATTTTTTATTTTTTTGCTATTTTATGGATTTATTAGATTTTATTTTATGGAAAACCAACGAGTGGTGGGTTTATTTGAGAGATAATGATGTCATGTCTTTGAATTTTTAATTCATGGGTTTTAAGAGTTAATTCAAACCAAACCTGACATGGTAATAAATTGATCGGGTTATTGTCAAGACATCTAATATGATTAATTAAATGGGTTGTCTTAGGGTGTATTACTATTCAAAATGAACCCAACCAAATCTCACCACTTTGTCAATGTACATCACTAATCATTTCAAACAAAATTCTACCTTAGATGATTTTTGAGTTTTTTCAATCAATGAATGCGCTCATATTTCATTTTTCAAACTCAAAAAACAACATAATTCCCACCAATGGGTGCTTTTTTTTTTTTCCCCGAGTCTGTAAATGGACACTAATATTAACACCCAAATTTTAAGATATGGATTCATCTTAGCAAATATCAATCCAAACTATAACACATTAATATTTGTGCATATTGTAATATTAAAGCTAATGTAGAAATGGATTTGTGTTTAGAAATATCACTGGGTAATTTATATATGGATGATCAGATTGGGGAGGAATTAGTTAAGATGCACGTAACTAACTCGGATACTCCTAACTATTAAACAAAAAAAAGATTTTATATTTGGATGAGAGGATGTTCAAATCATGTTGGTGTTGAAATATGGAAGACGAATCGATTGAGGAGAATATTGGGCCAATCTAAGAGTTTTTATAACTTGAAGTTCATCATCACTTGACAAAAGGTATTCTTAAATTAAAATTTGACTAAAGAAAGGTATTTGATCAATTCATGTTATTCTTTAAATTGTGAGAGCACCCATCAATCCTCCCAAACACAAATCTATTATTGTTAATTCTAAAGTATGTTTCAAGTTAAAAGGTAACATACAAAGGTAACATACATGCAATACGAGACATACATCCATATATCTCTGTCAATAATCAAAAAATCGATTCAACTTAGCAATATAAATCAGAATTGGTTGTCCACTTGTCCTACTAAGTAATGGTTCGAACAACAATTTTCTATAATTACCTGTCCAAACAATGTTATTTTGCAAAATAAGTCATTTTGAATACATTAATTGGACCAATTATTTTACAAAATTGTAAATATTTTTGATATTCACCCAATAAAACGACAAGGATATTGCTACCTAAATTTTTATGAGCTTGAGATTGTGATAATTCCCATTTTACCAACATTGTACTAGTAAATTAGGGGTTCAACAATCCAATCAAATTTCTAGAAAATGTAAGCTTTTTATTTAAGGATTAATAGTAAATATTACCAAACTTTTTTTTTTTGTTCAACGATCGAGAATGTCCGGACTAGAATATTACCAAACTTATATAGATCAGAAAATATCTTCTTAGATTTTTCATTGATGGCATAATTAATGTGACATCTCACCCAATGTGACACTGCGTGAAGGTGAAGTAAATAATGATATGAACCCAACAAATGCATGAACAAAAGAGCAAGTAGTGTAGGATTCTTTGTAATAATAATGACAACTACTATGTACCATTTGGTTCAATGGAAGATTACAAAGGAATGAAGACAATAAAAAAACCAACACAGTCAAAGCTTAAAAATATATGCATTATAGCTTAAAGTTTTTGACACGAAAAAATAGCAAAATTAATTAGGGGACATTTCATAATGTATTTTTTGGTTTTTTTTTGCTTTTCTTGAGTACTATTTGTTTATGGTTTTTTACTTTTTTATTTATTTATTATTTCTTGTCCGTATTTACGTACACTTCCTTTAATCACATGTATAATCATACACATATGCATGTATTTAAGTATATCATTCATATACCTTGTTTTTGTAAATTAATAATCAAATATGTTTTTTTTTTGGAAGAAATTACTTTTTATATAAAAAATTACTTAAAAATATTGTTACCAAATAGTTCATAAAATTGTTCAATAGTTCACATGTTTAGCACCAAATTATACCGACTTAATCACTCATAATTATTGGATTTTTTTTTTTTTTTGGCTACAGGGTGCTAAGGCTTGCACCTACTATTCTCTTGAGGTTAACGGTGCCCACCGTGGCATGAGCTGGGATAAAGCATATTCCTGAGGAACAAGGGTGACTAACTCTTACGGAGAGTGAGAAGAGATTGGACTTGAGACCTCTGAATTACAAGACGTTAGGTTCAACCACTAGAAAAAAAAAAAAAAAAAGATTGATGGATTGTTAGTAGGTCCCACTATTCATTGAAATTTGAAATTTACTACCAATTCAATAATTATGATATATTATGTTAACAAATTATCTCTGAATAAGATAAGCTTAAAAAGAAATCCTTCCCTAATCAATGAAATGGTAAGCTTAAAAAGTACTTCATCCAACCAAATGAAATGACGTGTGAGCAAACCTTGCATAATCAATAATCTAATATGGGATTCTCCATTAGACTTTAGCTCTTCTTCAAAATCCAAAGTTACCTAGTCTGAACTAGTCCTGATATTTATCTCATACGACATGTACTAAATATTCAACATAATAATAATATCACACCATGATCGTCGTGTGATATTATAAAACTAGCTAACACAATTATTAAATTTATTAATTTTATTAGATTTACATTGTCATTAGTTAATAATCTCGTGATATATATTAATTTAATATCATTAGTAAGTTGAAAATTTTCTCATAAATTTGTTGGCACGTGAACGTGTACAAAAGGGCTCATGGCATAACAAAATTATTTTTGGTACCTTATTTTTTTTATTTATTTATCAAAGTAAAACTAGTAAATTTTTTATATTATATAATTTTTTTATTAATAATTATAAATAAAATAAAATATACGACCAGCAAAAATCTGTAGTACCGTACCGTATTGGTAAACACAGTTTTATCATGTACGAAAACGTCGTAAGGCTATTGCGGTTATTTCTGGACAATATCATGGGCAGTTTTGGAATCAAATAAAACGAACTTGTAGTTCTTCTTTCCCACCGATCGGGAACAAACTCTTGCCCGTTGGTGAGGCTCAACCGGGCCCACAACGAAGATAAGCGGCTGAAATTTGTGGCCGTGATTTAGATGGGTCCCACTAATTAAGTACTAGATAAAAAGTTCCGCTAGATCCGGACAACTTTTGCTTGTCGGAAATAGTTTTGGGGTCACGTTCTCCCGCGCTTTATGACACAACGATCGATACGACGACGTGTCACGACAAGATGGATGGTCGAGATTCGATGCGCGGGATTTTAGATTGTGTGAACCGTTGGATAGGAGGAAGTGTTGACGTAATGCATTTTTGAGGTGTAGGTTGCCCCTTCCTTTGTGGACGCAGTCAATTAGGGTAAGGGATTCCTTTTAGGGACCGAGTCTCATTGACTTTTGACTTTTTTATTCAGAGGAATTTTTGATTAAATATACAATAATATTATTTTAAACATAATTTATTAATTTAATCCATTATAATTATTGAGTTAATTATAGATTCCAACAAATACTGGGGCACTGTCAATCCAATGGTTAGAAATGATTAGGTCAATAAATTAGATTCAAGTATCATTGCTCTTGAATATATCGAGAGAGTAGTTGGTACAAACTTAGAAACGTTGTAGCAAAAAAAAAAAAATGTAGTTGCATAAAATTTTATAAAACTTTTCCTTTGAATTTAATAATTAAACTTTGGGACAAAGTTGGGAAAAAAAATTGTTTTAGGGCCTTAAACGAAATAAGACTTATAGTTTAAGGACCAATTGAATATTTAATCCTTTCTAGATTTAGCTTGCTCATAGTTTAAGGACCAGTTGAATATTTAATCCTTTCTAGATTTTGCTTTCTCACATACTTCCTCATAGTCTAACTTTTTTTTTGTTTTTTAGTACTCGTTGTAGTTTTTAGATCATTTGAAACAAGGTTGAACTTTAGAATGTGAAGTTTGTCTCAAGTTGGGTGAAACTTGAAATTCATGTGAGTTTCTCACCAAGGATTTACGTTGCGTTTGGTACATGGGATTAAGGGTTGGAATGGAATATGCATTTTTTGGTAATGCTGATTCCTATATTTTGTTGACAGGAATTGAAATTCATTCTCATTCCTAAAGAATAGCTAATCCCACAAATTTTGGGATTAGGCATTACCAAATCTACCGTAGTATTTCCCATTCCATTCCCATTCGAGAATGTGCCATTCTAGAAAGAAAAAAAAACGCGATTGTCGGTTCTGCTCCTCCTCTGATCTCTCTTCTTTTTCTCACATCTTCTCTTCTTCCTCACAAATGCCATGGCACTCCATCTCTCTTCTCATCCCTCTCCCAATTACTTTCTACCTCTCCCTCATCTCTCTATGAAGCAAGGGTACGCATAGGTGGCCAGGAACTGCCTATATGAGCTCAAATCCAACCAATCCAGGTAATTACTTGTTAAATTTAATCAGCAATTCTCAAATCCAACTTAGAATTTTTAGGTTTTAGAACTTTTTTGTCGTTTGAAATGTGAATCTATCTCTTAAAAACACTTTACTTCAATATTTCAAATCGAGTTTTTACTTTCTAATTCGAGATATGGCATCAGATCTTTATGCATATGAAACCAATCACACCTATAATTGGTGAATCATGACTCCTAAACTACCAGTACGCATGTCTCCTCGAATCAGAATCCTATAAAGAATAAAAAATGATTAAATAAATGATTTAGTAGTCGAAACAAAGATTACGAATAGTGTGGTCTGACCAATTCAGTTGACCTGCATACCTGTAATTGACAAATTATGACCCATAAGGAACTCAATTTTTTAGAACTCGTGAAACGTTTTATAATACAAACTAGGTGTTTGTCAAAATGCCTAACATAAAGTGGCCTTCTTTTGCCTTCATTGGTGGTTATTGATGTGGCCTCCAATTTGTTCAAATGTTGATTGGAGCATCTGTTAGTTTATACTCCATCAGGCTATGTGATTCAACTTGAGCTTCTTCCATCAATTGAAACAGAGCTAAATGAGAATGATCCTCCAGCAACTCGGTCTGGCTTATATGTACATTCCCCAGATGAGAAGTAAGGGTGAAAGTTGAACCTGTTCTAAATGGATGTGTCCTGAGGCTGGTTATTTGAAGCTGAATTCTGATGGTGCTTCAAGAGGTAATCCAAATGCTGCAGGAGGTGGTACAGTAGTGAGAAATGAGTGGGGGAGACTGGGTTTAGCAGCTGCATACTTTTATGGTGACTGTTCTAATACGGTAGCTGAACTTAGGTTTTATTTGATGGCCTTCAGTTGCTTAAAAGCTTTGGTTTGTGGGGATATGGGGTTGAGGTTGAATGTGATTCTCTAGTCTTGGTGAATGTTATTTTGGGAAAATGTGAGTGTGCCTGGCCTCTTCGAAATTTGCTCAGGCAGATTAAAGATTTGTTGAGCTGTATGAATTTTAAGATAAGGTATGTGCTCAGAGAATTTTGGTGTATGATGATAAGGGTTAAAATTGTTGTTTTATTTGGGTGTGTAGGGATGGTGGTTGTCTGTTTTTTGCTTATGGCAGAGTTGAATGGCTTTTGGAAGTTTAGCAGGGTGTCATGCAAGGTGGAGCTTTTGGAAGTTTTGCTGGAAGAATAGGAAAAGGTGGAGCTTCTACTATTTGTGCTACCAACTGGTTTTTTTGGTTATTTTGTTTCTTGTTTAGTTGTTGCTGTAATTAGGAAAACATTATGTTTTTTCCTTTTATTTGCTTCTTGTAATTACAGCTTTTGTGAATAAATAAATTGGAGGATAACTATAACTGACAAAGCTAGTGGCACAATAGGTTTTATTTTTATTATTATGGATGTTCATGTAAATCAAATTATTTATGTTGATTCCATGTATGAAAGTTTAATTTATATATTAATTTCTATTTATTAAAATTTAGAGTGGAATAAATTTATGATTTTTTTTTTGGTATTTTTTTTTTTTTGGTATGATTTTATATATTGTGCGTTCCATTGAATGTTTAGGTGATTTAATAAATAAAAAACTATCTTTGAAAAAAAATATCGTTTTTTCTAAAGAAATATTTCTTCATAAAAGTTAGCCTTATACTAAGTAAATTATTTTTACCTAGGAAAATATTTTTCTCGATGTTTTTTCTAAACATTTTTATTTTGTTTGTCAAGTTTTAAAATTAATAGGTATGCTTATTGTAAGGAAGAATTTATGCTTAAGTTGAAATTTTATAGGTAAAAAAAAATTATTTTGTTTAAATTTCATTCTATTTGAATAAAAAATATTAAATTTCATTGTATTCCATTCTATTCCAATAAGAATTATCTTATTCAAACGTTGGAATAGAATGTGCATTCCATTACAGGACTTGATTTCAAGTAATTGCCAAACATTGGAATGGTAATACATATTCCATTCCATTACTAAGCTAATTCTATTCTCATATTCATTTTATTCTCAATTAAAAGCATTACTACGAACCAAACGCAATGTTAGTATCTGGGTTGTTTAGAAGAATGGGATTGAATTTGGACAAATCATAGACTTGAACGTCATAAGTTTGATCATCGTTAATTTCTCTCATATTTAACTGATACTTATGATTTATGGGTGATTGTAACTGTCCAGAGTTTACTCTCGTAGGTATGAGTCCAATGTGGCTCTAACTTAGAGTGGTTACACGGTAAAAAAAAAAATAACAAAAAAATCCAATGTCTATATGTGATGAGTCTTTAATTTTGCTTGATTCTAAAGTCTAACTATACAATTCTAATTCTATAAATTTGAGGTGTCGATTTTTGTAATAAAATTCGATTCAACTTTGAAAAATTTGGACTCCATCCTATAGATGCAAACACTTCTCAAAAAGATAAGATTTTTTGGTGTCCAAAAAAATTTGAACTTATCAAAAAGTGCATCTTCAAGATGCCCATTTTAGAGAAGTCTCTTAGGGGAGCTTCTCAAAACCATTCTATTTGTACTCCTCGGAAATAGTTTTTAATTTCACCTTATTTTACAAAATTAGTCTTAATTTTTACAATTAAATATCTATTTTACCTATACTTTATAGGTAATTTACATATCTCAGATTATAAGATAGAAAACAAATAAAGATATATCTTACTAGAACACTAGTTATAGATAGACATAACTAGCTAGTTGTAGATAGACATAACTATTTGTAGATAGACATTGGTTCATGTTGTTTGTGATATTTCAAATATAGTAAAATCACTTATTAAAATTTCTGATTTGAAACATGTAATGTAAATTAAAATAGTAACAATCAAGTGCGAAACAGTTACATAGAAATAGTCTTACACGAAAGAGTTACACAAAAGAATTACATGAAAGAGTTACACGTAACTATTTGTATAACTAATATAAATACTGACCCGATTGCAGAACAAGAACTGTTATTGAATTTTAGGTAGATCAAGGTTAGTGTTTGACACTATGTCCTTAAGACAGATTTCGCTCCCACACACGGTGCTTATGGAATATCAAGTATCTGTCTCCCAGGATACAATGATCTTAACATGAGCAGAAGTAGCACTCCAATCTACTCGTCCAGCGAACCAAAAATTGTGTTGTGTACTCTCCAAATCCTGATTGCCTTAATGCCGATTGCCTTAATGCCGAAATGCTATGCACTAATGTCTGGCTTAACTCTGATAATGGATTGATAAATGAATTAATGAATGCAGAATGATAATGAGCCTGAGTATTTATAGACACTTTGGTGACTTTTCGGACATTCACTATACTAAAAGACACAACTCAGGAAGACAAATGCAAGCCAGAAGACACCAATTGTAACTGTTCTCTATGAACAGTCACAACTCAATTTCGGACTGGAGGGAAGCAATAAATCCGAACCAATGCGATCCAACGGGTACCGAAAATCAAATTTTGGGTTAAGAAATTCATGCCCAATTAATTAAACGAATTTTCTCCAAAAAAGATAGGGTTTGGTCTAAAACACACCCACACCCATACCCGAGCTCGGCCTGGCCCGACCCGGCCAGGTTGTGGCGTGGCGGGCGGGCGGCGCGCGTGTATGGTAGAGCCGAAGGCATGTAGGCGCTCACTCCACTCATAAAATTGTGGTACCCCTTGGGACCCAATCCCATAGAGCAAACTTGGCCTATATATGCCCATATTGAATTTCTTCCTCAACCAATGTGGGATTGGTGTCAAATTCCACACTGCACAACCTTTATTTTCTCATTTCAAGAGGGTCACTTTGGAGCCTATTTTCTCATTCATTTCTTACTCGATTTGAGCAAGTGAATATACTACATTATTCTCCTCACAGAGTAGAATATGAACCCACAAAAATAGTGAACGTGATGTCTTGAACTATTCAACTGTTTGATAAATCAGATCGAATAGACTTTACACAGTCTCTTTCTTAACACAATTGGTTCTCATGATTGTGTTCATTTTGGCCCTGAACAACTCTTAATTTTCATGAGTGCTTTAGAGAATTCAGTCTTTATAAATTTTCATAGAAGCGGCCCCTTCACATCCATATAGGTGACTCATATTAGGATTATCCTGCAATATTCCACTTGAATTTTTCAAGAAATAAGAGTCATTAAAAGCATAGCTTACCCTAATAAACTCTGCAGACAGCACTAGGTTATCATAGGAATAGGTAGGAGAGATTATCTCATTAGTGCTTCTTTTGAATCACGCATAATTCGGTTGTCCCTTTGAACCTAGATCTTGAGATCTCCTGTCAACTAGGTTGTGTTGCCATTAAGGTGACTCTTGTGTCATAGACTTTAGTCTCATTCCCCTCGATGTGCAATTTACTTGCTCTCTCGTCAAACCTTTAGTAATTGGATCCGCTAGATTATCCTTTGACTTTATATAATCAATAGAAATAATATCATTTAAGAGCAATTGTCTAACGGTATTATGTCTACGATGTATATGTCTAGACTTACCATTATACATGTCACCCTGTGCCCTACCAATTGCAGATTGACTATCGCAATGTATACAAATTGCTGGCACAGGTTTAGGCCATATTGGAATATCCTCTAGAAATTGGCGAAGCCATTCAACTTCATCTCCTGTTTTATCTAAAGCAATAAATTCAGATTTCATTGTGAATCTGGCAATACACGTTTGCTTAGAGGATTTTCAAGATACAGCTGCACCACCAAGTGTAAAAACATAACCACTTGTGAATTTTGTATCATTCATATCAGATATTCAGTTTGCATCACTATACCTTTCAAGTACAGCTGGATATCTTGTATAGTGTAATCCAAAATTCAGGGTATATCTTAGGTATCTAACCCCCCTGATAATTGTCTTCCAATGGTCTACTCTCAGATTACTCGTATATCTACTCAGTTTACTATATGAGTATGCTATGTCTGGTCTAGTGTAGTTCATGACATACATTAGACTGCTAATAATACGAGAGTATTCCAATTGTGATATGTTTTGACAAATATTTTTAGATAAATGAAGATTTATATTAATTGGTGTTCTCGCAATGATACTTTCATCTATGTCGAACTTCTCAAGTATTTTCTCAATATAATGTGATTGAGATAATATAAGTCCATCAGATATTCTATAAATTTTAATTCCTAGTATAACATCTGCAACACCCAAATCCTTCATGTTAAACTTACTGGACAACATTTTCTTGGTAGTTGTAATAATATATTATTACTACCTAAAATAAGCATATCATCCACATATAGACAAACAATGACATATCCATTATTTGTGTCTTTGACATAGACACATTTATCACATTCATTAATTGTGAAACTATTTGACATCATTACCTTGTCAAATTTTTCATGTCATTGTTTTGGTGCTTGCTTTAAATCATAAAGTGATTTAACAAATCTACACACTTTCTTCTCTTGTCCCGGAGAAACGAACCCTTCGAGTTGGTCCATATAAATTTCCTCATTTAAGTCACCATTTAGGAAAGCTATTTTCACATCCATTTGGTGTATCTCAAGATTATGCAATGCTGCAATAGCTATGAACATACAAATAGATATTATTCTCGTAACAGGAGAATATGTATCAAAGTAATCAAAACCTTCCTTTTGTTTGTAACATTTAGCTACAATGCTAGTCTTGTACTTATCAATTGATCCATCAGTTTTTATTTTCTTCTTGAAAATCCATTTATACCCCAATGGTTTACTCCCTGGAGGATGATCTACCAACTCCCAGGTGTGATTTTGCATGATGGATTCAATTTCACTGTTTACAGCTTCTTTCCACATAGGTGGTTCAGGAGTGGACATCGCTTCATTGAATCTTGAGGCTCATTTTCTAATAAATATGTTAGAAAATCTGGACCATAGGACTTGAAAGTCTTTGCCCTCTTACTGCGTCTAAGTGTCTCTTCACTTTCTTCATTTATAGACTCATGGTCTATATTATTTGTCGCAGTATCATGAGTTCTTTTAAGAGAACTCCCATCACATGCATTTTTACTAGGAAATATATTTTCAAAGAATGATGCATTTCTTGACTCAATTATTGTATTGACATGCATATCAGGAATATCAGATTTATGCACTAGAAAACGATATGCACTGCTATTTATTGCATAACCAATAAATATACAATCAATAGTCTTAGGTCCTATTTTAATCCTTTTGGGAATAAGAATCATCACCTTAACCAAACACCCCCACACTTTTAAATATTTATAGGAAGGACTCCGACCTTTTCATAATTCATAAGGAGTTTTGTCTAACTTCTTGTGGGATAGTCTATTTAAAATATAATTTGCTGAAAGCAAAGCTTCCCCTTACAAGTTCTGAGGTAATCCCGAACTAATCAACATGACATTCATCATCTCTTTCAATGTTCTATTTTTACGTTCAGTAACTCCATTTTGCTGAAGTGTATAAGACGCAAAAGTTTGGTGAATAATACCATGTTCTTGATAGAACCTATCGAAAGGTATGTCATATTCACCACCTCGATCACTTCTTATTGCCTTAATCTTTTTGCCAAGTTGATTCTCAACCTCATTCTTATAATGCATAAATTTTTTCAATAATTCATCTTTCCTCCTTAGCAAATATACATAGCAATATCTCGTGCAATCATCAATAAACGTAACAAAGTACTTATTTCCACCTCTTGTTTGAACATATTTTAAATCACATGTATCACTATGAATTAACTTTAGAGGTTCAGTACTTCTTTCAATATTATGAAATGATGCTCTAGTTAATTTTGATTCAACACATGACTCACATTTATGACTTGCATCAATATTGAATTTAGGCAGCAATTCTAAATTCATTAATTTACGCAAAATATCAAAATTAATATGTCCTAATCTACCATGCTATATATTAGAAGACTCAAGAAGATGTGTTATTATTATTAAAATCAGATACAATTGTCATTACATTCATCTTAAAGAGCCAATCGCTCATATATCCCTTGCCTGCATAAATTCCACTCTTGATGAGTACAAATTTGTCGGACTCAAAAATCAATCTAAAATCCTTCTTACTCAACAACGATCCAGACACAAGATTCTTTCGAATTTCTGGAACATGTAACACATCATTAAGAGTAAGTTCTTTTCTGGAAGTCATCTTCAATATAACATTTCCTTTGCCTTCAACTTTGGAAGTAGAGGAATTTCCCATGAATAGTTATTCTCCATCATTAATTGCTTCATATGAAGAGAACATCTTATCAGAACATATGTGTCTAGTGGCCCCGGTGTCCACCCACCATTCTTTGTATTTCCCACCAAGTTGACTTCGGATACTACAAAAGAAAAACTCATGTTAGAAACATTTTCAGAAAGTTTTTCTACCTCGGTTATATTGGCTTGGGCAGCATTCCTCTTGTGGTCCACTTGTGCTTTACGACTTTGACAATCCTTTGCACGATGTCCTAGTTTATTACACACAAAACAGTTGTCTTTGAACCTTTTGAAATCACCATCATTGGCCCCTTGTTGGCCAACATACTTCATTTTCTTGTTGGTTTTATGTCACTCTTCAATCACATGTGTCTTTGACTCCATGGAATGATTACCAATTTTTTTTCCGGAGACTTTACTGTCCTCCTCAATCCTCAATCTCACGATAAAGTCTTCAAGTTTTATTTCTTTGCGTTTGTGCTTCAAATAATTTTTGAAGTCCTTCCAATTTGGCGGTAATTTTTCAATAATTGCAGCCACTTGGAAAGATTCACTAAGCACCATCCCTTCGGCATGAATCTCATGTAGGATCACTTGAAGATCTTGAACTTGACTTATGATAGTCTTGGAATCCACCATTTTGTAGTCAAGGAATCTGCCCACAACGAATTTCTTCATTCCGGCATCCTCCGTCTTGTACTTTTTATCCAAGGATTCCCACAGCTCTCTAGCTGTCTTGATTGGACTATACACATTATATAATATGTTATCCAATCCATTGAGGATATAATTTTTGCACAGAAAATCAGAGTGCTTCCATGCATCCACCGCAGCAACAACTTGACAGTCGGTCTCATTTTCACTACAAACAAAAGCATTCTCACGAAGAAACTTTGCAAGATTTAACGTAGTGAGATAAAACAACATTTTCTGTTGCCATCTCTTGAAATCGTTCCCATTGAACTTTTTGGGTTTCTCCCCATGAGACACATGAGTAGGAACAAAAATAGGCACCACAAACACAACATAATTTGTAGTAGCAGGAACATTATTATCATTTGAAGCTATTTCTGATAAATAAAGATTACAAACTATTCAAAAATAGGAAAACAGTAACAGTTTCTAAAACAAGTTGTTAAAACAGAGACAATCTATATTACTGTTTAGTGTCACTGTTTTGAAGTTATTGTTTTAACGTTTCTGTATAGTGTCACTGTTTGGTGTAATTGTTTAAATCAGAGTCACTGTTTGATGTAACTGTTTAATCAGAGTCACCGTTTGGTGTAACTGTTTGAATTAAACACATAAACAGAACATGCAAATTTTCACAAAATTTTTCAAGTCTCTTCAAAATATCAGAGATTGTAAAAAATAGGTTTTACACAATTTGCAATATTTTAGAATAGTCTAAAAATTAAAACATATATTAAAAACACAAGGAACTATACAAATTCGAAATCTGTCTTAAGATTGTTGTTTGTGGTATTTCAAATATAGTAAAATTACTTATTGAAATTTCTGATTTGAAACATGTAATGTAAATCAAAACAGTAACAATCAAGTGCGAAACAATTACATAGAAATAGTCTTATACGAAAGAGTTACACAAAAGAGTTACACGTAACTGTTTGTATAACCAATATAAATATTTACCCAATTGCAGAACAGAAACTGTTATGGAACTTTAGGTAGATCAAGGCTAGTGTTTGACACTATGTCCTAAAGACAGATTTCGCCCCCTGCTTGATCTATTTCCTTGTTGTTCCTAACCTCTTAACATCTCCCTCAATGTATATATGATGTATGTGTGAGGGGGAGTGTCACTCTCCCTTGGGATGATGTCAAAAGAAAGGGCAAGAGAATGGTGAAATATGAAATGTACAAAATGTGTGTGTGTGAACAAAAGTGCTCCCCAAGCGCAAGGAGTCTTTTGAGTGTCGTGTTTTACTTGGAAAAGTATTCCAATGTCGTCTCCTCAGGGAAGGATGTGAATCGTTTTGAAAGTGATTTCGGTGAAAAAGAAAGTGGAAAATCTTTTATAGTTTGAAGTTTGGGTTTGTGATTTTGTCTTAACGAAATTGGAATGAAAAAAAATGTTGGATAATCCAAAGGGTTCACTCCAATGGGATTACCAAGTCAACTTGAATCCTTCCTCCAATAGAGCATAGATGTACGATTGATTCGTGGGAAGTTAGGGACGAGATGGAAGTGAGGATCCAAGTATAACCCGTGACAAGTCTACGGGATATCAAAGACTCACAATCCCGTCCACCCTCTACCCAGTCAAACCGAACCATCGTACTCTGAGAGGAGAAAGGAAAATGAGTTGAAATGGTATACTCAAGAAGAGGTCTCCCATGGATTAGCCAACTTAAAGGCTTAGCTACTCATACTTAAGTTAAAACTAACAATGTAATGGAAAGACATTATGAAGAAATAAAGATTAGAGCTAAGCATAAAAGAAATGCATCAATATAACTTCGGGATAATTCATACACCACCTCTTAACAAAGAATGAGTGAATCACGTTCCACCCTTCACGGCTTTGGTAAAGCTCTAGAAAAGTGGAAGAGTTTCACTCCTCTAAGGGAAGAAGGAAGCTCCAACAATGGAAGTAACATAAAACAATACTTAAATTAAAGAAAACAATAACTACTTGGAGAGTTTTCCACAACCAAGAGATGATAATACCATAAAAGAAAGCAATAATACAAAGAAAGTAATAACAACTTGGAGGGTTTTCCACAACCAAGAGCTCTAGCCAAAAAGTTCCTCCTTTACAAGCCAAAAAGTTCCTCCTTTACAAGCCAAAAAGGGGTGGTATTTATAGGCAACAAAAAAATGCCCTTTACAAACTCCAAAGGATGACATTCACAAGCCCCAAAGATGCCATTCACAAGTTTCCAAAAATTGTCATTCACAAGATTCCAAAAAAAGACATTCATAATCCCCAAAGATGCCATTTGGATTACTTTAATCTCTCTTTGTTTTGAGCTTTAATAATTGTCATCCTAAAGATTGTAGCTTTATCACAATTGGCTCCCCGGTAGTTTGTAGTTTTGACGCATAAAAGCCTGAAAAGAACAACATTCAATGCGTTATCCTTAATTCACACATTAACCCTAATTAGATTTATTTTGACTAGTTTAACTTTATTTAATTACACAATTGACCTATTAACTTAATTACATTTTGCATTAATTAGGGTTAATCACACCCCCCAACCTAAACATTACTAGTCCCTTAGTAATAAATGACAACAGAACAAAATAAAATCACTTTTGTAGATAACACGATTGCATTTAGCATATGCAACAATCCGTTAAACCCCTAGGTGATCCCTAGTGGATGAGTTTTGTCTCGTGAAGGTTTCTAGTGAAGGTACCTACAAACTTCTTTTCCTAATATCCAACAATTGCAACATATGCCCGTATCCTAACTAGCAATGGGATGTCAATAATAGCTTTGTTCAATACACCTGAACTAATCATACATGAAACACATCATAGGCTTAAATGCTATTCTAGAGTATCCACCTACACATTTACTTTCAAAACTCGTGTGTGTGTGAAATGAAAATGTAATTTAAGTATTTACTCAACAAAATCCACATTCACATAGCTATCCAAATTAAGCTTTGATGCAAAACTCACCAAGGGTTTCTCTCAACAATGAATCACACTATGAATATCTTGGCATGCTCTCCACGTGTATATGTGAGATAGAATTTTATGCACAAATCGAAGTATGCTCACCTATAATCTAGAAATGAAGCACATGCATAAAAAGTGAAACAACTTTGACATAATCTCATGAAAGGAATGTTAGGGCACTAGATAGCAAAATCAACTTCTCTTTTTTCTTTAAAAGTATGCATCTCCCATGCTTCTCTAGATCATTTAGGACTTTCAAGGGTTGTAATGAGGCCTTGGGGTGATATCTAGGCAAAAGAAATGAAGGATATAGGATAACAAAGAGGGTTGTTACGAGTGAAAGACTAAAAACATCTCCCTTTACATGGGATTTTTTCAGTCCAAACCCATCACCACACTCTCTTTTCTTTTCTTTTTCTTAACAGTTTCCTTTTTCTTTCGATCATTCTTTCTTCTTCTCACCTCTTTTTCTTCCTCTTTTTAGATTTTCATTTTTTTTCTATTGAACTCTTTGAGTTTCAACATCAATTATCCCCTTGTTTGAGTTTCCACACCATGCTTCCTTTACTTTTGTGATCACTTATATTCAGCTTGAGGAACAACCAAGGTAAGGTAGAGATTTATCATTTTCACTGGCTTGGTCAAATGTGTGGCATAGAAACGAATTTCAATTGAAGCTCAATCGCGGCACTAGGGATAATATTTTCACAAGAATAAAAGCTAAGGCTCAAATAAATAAAAAAAAATGGCCTAAGATCATATCTAGATAAGCATAGGAGAGCATTGTATATATCAAGACAAAGTCAATTAACTAGCCAAATGCACCTAACCAAAACAAGCATAATGAGATTATTGAACAAATTTGAAATTTGAAAAATTGTTCCTTGAGTAATTGTAAGTTCCCTCCAAACGAGGATTGACATTAAAGCTCACATGAGTTCTTACTCATCTCCACTATTCATGTCGAGCACTAAATGTGAATTCAATCCGTAAATTGCCAAAATTACAAGTTCATGGTACACTTATGGTTGAGTTCAAAAGCAAACAAGTATGTGATACTCTTAGCAATAGGATAAACTTCTATAACATGCTCATGTATTCAAAGTTCAAAATGAAGATCAAAATATCACTAGGCCCATACACTTTCAATAGGGGGATATGGTTCAATATTAGATATTTATTTATTTTTTATTTTATTTTTTATTTTATTTTTTATTTTATATATATATATATATATATTTAAACAGTTAAAGATCAAAGTTATTTATATACACATTTATCTATGAAAATTGAAAGAAGACTAAATGCACAAATTGAACTTGGAAAATTATGGCGTCTCAGGATAAGTCCCTACCCACGCTATAGATTGGCATTTTAGGACATTCCTTACTCGACCCACATATTTATTTCAACAAAAAGACTTTGTACAAAAAATATTTACAAAAAAGTTCAGACCCTTAACCTTCATCCCAAAACATGTTTTTTCACAGCTTTGTCTTTATTAGTCAAAATCTAATCCGAGTCATCGCTTGTGTCTATGTCATTATTAGTGACCCTTCCAACTTCTTGTAACACATAACGTGTAAGTCCCGGGCTGGAATAAGATGACGTGTCAGGAAAATCCTTACTCTGCCCATACACTATCCAATTTAATCTATCGGTTGCACGACCCGAAATTGGTTCAGAACACTGATTGTATTTTTTCATGTGAAAACACCTGCCACATTGTTTACAAGCACCCAGTCGTTTGGCACGACGACATTTAGCAAAAGTGCTTTTGCCACACAATGGTTTTGCTTGTGCTTCCCGGATTTCAATTTTTCTCACAACTCTTGCCTTTTTCATTATCACAGCATACACATCGGATGGAAAGGTGTGTAAAACGCCTAAACTGAACCAAAAAAGTTTATTATCCATGCTTGCTAAAATTAGAGACACCCTATCTGGTTCTTTAACGTCTGCCAGTCACAAAGACAATTGAAGTTGCATCCGATGTGATCATGAAATATAGGCACAAATACTGTAAAAATACGCAATCCAGAATAAAAATAAACAGAACCTTTTTTTTTTTTTTTTGCAGGACTGTGAACTGTTCAGATCTAAAACTAGAATTACAAATACGAAGCTAGAGAAAGTAGATCCACACCCCCCAATCTAAACTGAACATTGTCCCCAATGTTTCGAATTTACCAGTGTATGAAGTTTGGAAATGAGGTTGTAAGGTATAGATCTGTTCATCTGCCGAAACCTACAAACAACACACACCAATTAATCATCTTCTAGGGAGATCTGGGTTCGGCTGGAAACCCTTAATCTTAAATGCGAATAGAAGAAGAACATCCATGAACAAATACAAACATATAACGCAAATTATTAAACAAAGGACTGGGTCTTCGGGTTCTACAGCCATGAATTTGTAGGGGGTGGGTTATTTTTACAGAGAACACCGAAGAAGAAGAAGAAAAAGAAGAAGAAAAGAAAAGAAGAAGGGGGGACCAACACCGGTGGATGGGAAAAAAAGAAAAAGGTGGGAGGCCTAATAAAGGCATCCCAGTGGGTCAGCTTTTTTTTTTTTAGAGTGTCGGCAGGCGCTAGTGTCGGCAGGCGCGAATATTCGCGCAGAATATTCCCACAAACATTGGTTTAAGATGCAAATAGTGCTTCTCACCTCCCAACTTGAATCATGTATTGTCCTCAATGAAACAACAATGTATGATATTCAATGAAGGACAGTAAAAAGATGAGTAGAGTTAGAGAACACCTTACAATTTAGCTTCGATAAAAGCACCAATATCTGAAACTCAGAAAAACAATACTATACAACCAAAGAAAGTAAGTGACATAAAAATAACATAAATAAATAAAAGCAACTGTACACTAAAAAGCATAAACACTAGCTACTCCTCCACCAAATTCGGATACACCGGATCAATTAAATCCTCCTCCACCATCTGTCCTTCAAAACCCTCAAAGAATGACTTAAGCCTTTGACCATTGACCTTGAATGTCTGGCCATTGTCGGGGTTTGTGACATCCACAGCTCCGTTGGGGTAGGCCACTTTGACAAGATAGGGGCCATCCCAACGGGATCGGAGTTTTCCTTGAAAAATTGAGAGGCGGGAATTGTATAAGAGCATTTTTTGCCCGGGCTTAAATGATTTTCGTATGATGGAATTATCATGAAAGATTTTGGCCCGTTCTTTTGAGATTTTGGAGCTCTTATACGCATCTCGTCGAATCTCTTCCAACTCATTCAGCTCTAATTTCCTATATTCACCGGCTATTCTCAAGTTGAAGTTTAAAGTCTTGATGGCCCAATAGGCCTTGTGTTCCATTTCGATAGGCAGATGGCAAGCCTTTCCATAGACAAACCGGTAGGGAGACATACCCAAAACAGTCTTATAGGCAGTACGGTAGGCCCATAAGGCATCGGTCAATCTATCGGACCAATCCTTCCTATTAGGGTTAACCATTTTTTCTAGAATGGTCTTGATCTCCCTATTGGCTAGCTCGGCTTGGCCATTTGTTTGTGGGTGATAGGCGGTGGATACTTTGTGAGTGACGCCAATTTGAACATTAGAGAAGCAAATGGCCTATTACAGAAATGAGATCCACCATCACTTATTATTGCCCGAGGCATCCCAAACCTCGAAAAGATATTCTCCTTGAGAAATTTGACTACGACCCGGTGGTCATTAGTCTTGGTTGGGATAGCCTCCACCCATTTGGACACATAGTCCACTGCCAAGAGGATGTACAGATAACCATATGACATAGGGAACGGACCCATGAAATCGATGCCCCAACAGTCAAATATTTCTATGACAAGCACAGGCGAGAGGGGCGTCATGTTTCTACGGGTCACACCACCCAATCGTTGGCATCTATCGCATGCCTTACAAAATGAAACACAATCTTTAATAAGAGAAGGCTAGTAAAAACCTGATTGGAGAATTTTAGCTGACGTCTTTTTCGCTGAAAAATGCCCACCGCATGCTTGTGAATGGCAAAATGCAAGGACATCCCGTTGTTCGTTCTCCGGCACGTATCTCCTCATGACCTGGTCAGGACAATATTTGAACAGATACGGGTTGTCGAAGTAGAAATACTTCACATCTGCCATAAATCATCTTCGATCTTCTGGGCTCCATTGCGGTGGTATCTATCCTGTTGCAAGAAAATTACATATATCAGCATACCAAGGACACACATAATGAATTGAAAGCAAATGTTCGTCAGGGAAAAAGTCAGGGATAGGAATATTCTCGTCGGCCTCTTGCACCACAAGCCGGGATAAATGATCTGCTACCACGTTCTCAACTCCTTTCTTGTCCTTGATCGTCAAGTTGAATTCTTGTAGGAGGAGTATCCACCTAATGAGTCTCGGTTTTGCATCCTGCTTTGACAACAAATACTTCAAAGCAGAGTGATCAGTAAAGATAACAATAGGGGAACCTATGATATAAGAACGAAATTTATCTAAGGCAAACACTACTGCTAGCAACTCCTTCTTGGTGGTGGTGTAATTCATCTGAGCCTCATTCAGTGTTTTGCCAGCATAGTGTATCACATATGGTCTATTTCCCCTCTTTGACCGAGCACTGCGCCGACCGCGTAATCACTTGCGTTGCACATGAGCTCAAAAGGTAGATCCCAATTGGGTGGTTGCATGATTGGAGGTGTGATTAGCATGCTTTTGATTTTTTTGAAAGATGCCTCATAATCATCCGACCACTCAAATGAGACCTCTTTAGACAGCAGGTTGGTCAAGGGTCGGGCCAATGCACTGAAATTTTTTATGAATCGGCGATAAAAACCTGCATGGCCCAAGAACGTCCGAATGCCTTTGATGGCTCTTGGCGTAGGGAGGTTGGAGATGGCCTCCACCTTGGATTTTTCGACTTCAATACCCCTCACCGAAACTATGTGGCCAAACACAATTCCCTCCGTCACCATAAAGTGACACTTTTCCCAATTCAATACTAGATTCTTCTCCTCACATCTTGTTAGAACTTTCTCCAAGTTTCCCAAGCATCCGTCAAATGAGTCCCTGAACACTGAAAAATCGTCCATGAAGACCTCCACTATTTTCTCCACCATATCACTGAAAATCCCTATCATGCATCGTTGGAAAGTCCCCAGAGCATTGCATAGTCCAAACGACATGCGGCGGTAGGCGAAGGTACCATAGGGGCAGGTGAAAGTGGTCTTTTCTTGATCCTCCAATGCGATCTCAATTTGGTTGTAGCCAGAGTACCCATCTAGAAAACAATAGAATAGGTGCCCTGCTACTCTTTCCAAAACTTGATCAAGAAATGACATTGGAAAATGATCCTTTCTTGTGCATGCATTCAGCTTCCGGTAGTCGATGCAAACTCTCCACCCGGTTATGACTCTCGTAGGTATAAGCTCATTCTCATTATTTTCCACTACGGTGACTTCGGATTTCTTTGGCACTACTTGCGTGAGACTTACCCACTTGCTATCGGCAATCGGAAAGATGATGCCCACGTCAAGTAGTTTGAGAACCTCAACCCTCACCACCTCCTTCATATTGGGATTCAATCTCCTTTGAGGTTGTCGGGAAGGTTTGGCATCCTCCTCAAGGTAAATGCGGTGGGTGCAAATGATAGGGCTTATTCCCTTGATATCAGCAATTGTCCACCCAATTGCCCCTTTGTGCTTTCTCAATACCCTCAAGAATCTTCCTTCTTGTTCCGAATTCAAGGTTGAGCTTATGACTACCGAAAAAGTTTCTCCTTTGCCAAGATAGGTGTACTTCAGATGGGCGGGTAAAGACTTCAACTCCAAGTTTGGATTTTGTTTATTCGACGGGAATATTTTCTTTACTTGGTGGGGTAACTCCTCGAATGTAGGGGTCCATCTTTCCATCCCTTTCAAATCTTCTACCTCCTCTTGCTCATTCAACTCCTCAAGATCAACAATTTCTTCCTCCTTGAATTTTAACATCCCCTCCATCTCCAAGTGCTCTTCAACCAAAGTGTCGATTCTATTGACCTCACTTACTTCCTCGTCATCACCTGGTTGCTTTGCCAAGTTGAATACATTGAGCTCCATTGTCATATTCCCAAATGCCAACTTCATTAGACCGTTCCTGCAATTTATCACAGCATTAGATGTAGCAAGGAAGGGTCTTCCAAGTATTACGGGAATTTGGGAGCTAAGGTTTGTAACAGGGTGTGTATCAAGAACAATAAAATCGACGGGAAAGTAAAATTTATCAATTTGAACTAAGACATCCTCAACTACTCCCCTTGGTGTACAAACACTACGGTCCGCCAATTGAAGCGTGATTGAGGTGAGCTTCAACTCCTCAAGCTTGAGTTGTTGATACACGGAGTAGGGAAGGAGATTGACGCTCGCTCCTAAGTCAAGCAATGCTTGTTCCACCTGGCAATTCCCTATGGTGATGGCAATTGTTGAAAAACCAGGATCTTTGAATTTGGGAGGAGTATTGGTCCTCAATATTAAGCTGACTTGTTCGGTCAAAAATGCCTTCTTCCAGACATTCAATCTCCTCTTCACCGTGCATAGATCCTTTAGAATTTTGGCACAAGACGGTATTTTCTTGATGGCATCGAGGAGAGAGATGTTGATCTTTACCTGCTTGAACATTTCCAAAATGTCAGTATAATTTGCCACCTTTACAGGTGGCTTCAAACAATGTGGGAAAGGGGCAGGCATAGGAGGCACAAAGAAAGAATCATCGGTCACTTTTTCTTTCTCATCACCCTCCCCCTTTTTCTCTTTACTCAACTCACCCTCATTGGTCTCACTCTCCTTACCCTCTTTGGTCTCACTCCCATTCTCTTGTTCTATTGGCAATGAAGCTTTGGGTGAGACCCTTGGCAAAATGGTTTTGTCAATTTGTTTGCCACTACGAAGGGTGGTGATTGCCTTGAGTTGCTCGCAACTCTCTTTGGTGGGGTCGGATGACTCAATGACATGTTGCCCCTTAGGGTTCTCTTGGGGTTGAGCGGGGAATTTCCCCTTCTCTTGTTGTGATAACCCTATGGCATTGGTAATCTTGGTGAGTTGGGCCGAAACGTTGTTATTGAAGGTGGTTTGACTTTGAATGAAATTATAGAGCACATCCTCTAAGTTCCTCTTATGGGGAGGTTGGTAGGTGGAAGAATTTGATGGACCTTGTTGGGAGAAGTTTTGGGACGGTGGACTGGATGAATACCCTTGCGGGTTGGACCGGGGGTATTGGGAGCTAGATGCTTGCCCTTGACCTTGGTATTAGTTGTGGTGTTGACCTTGCTTAGGTGGCACGGGAGATGTGTATGTGTTTGATCCATGAGGGACGGGGTTGTCATTTCTCCAACTGAAATTAGGGTGATTACTCCACCCCGGATTATAAGTGTTAGCATTTGGAGAAAATGAGTGCCTCGGTTGATTGAAGGCATGGACTTGTTCATGATATGCTTCCTTAAGTGCCGGAATGCTCGGGCACTCCGATATGGGGTGCTCGACACTCTCACAAATTGAACAAACCCCCTCGGTCTTTGACATATGTGACACCTCATTCCTCCTATTGACCTCTAGACTATCAACTTTCCTTGATAATTTG
Organism: Ilex aquifolium; assembly: GCA_951799425.1. Taxonomy (NCBI): domain Eukaryota; kingdom Viridiplantae; phylum Streptophyta; class Magnoliopsida; order Aquifoliales; family Aquifoliaceae; genus Ilex; species Ilex aquifolium. Next base: position 24,451,207 of record OX637401.1, read on the forward strand.
GCAATTTGTGAAAGCAAGTCTTTCCGGTCTCTCAAATCATAGATCCCCCCCATTTGTGGCTGACTACTACCCGGAGATGTCCTAGGTACATCGTTAGGATCCCTAACGTCCCAAGATTGTGCATTTTGAGCCAATGTACTAAAGTAGTCTAAGGCTTCATCAGGGTCTTTGTTCAAGAACTCGCCATTGCACATCATGTCAATGAATTGTCTATAGGTTGGTGTGATTCATTCGTAGAAGAAACTTACCAATTGTCACGACTCAAAGCCATGATGTGGTATGGATTGCAACAACTCTTTGTAACGATCCCAGCAGTGATAAAATTGTTCATTGGGCTTCTCAGGAAAATTTTGAATTTCCTTTTTCAAAGCAGTGGTTCTATGAACCGGAAAAAATTTATTCAAAAATACCGAAACCATTTGAGCCCAGGTGGTAATGGATCGAGGTCGCAAGCCATCAAACCATGATTTGGCCTTAACTAAGGGAGAAAGGGAACAATTTCAATCGAGCTATGTCCTCCATAGCATAGTTAGCATTGAATGTTGCAACTATATCCTCAAACCCTTTTATGTGCCGGTACGGATTTTCGTTTTCAATCCCATGGAATGTGGGAAGTAGTTGCAACATCCCCGGCTTAACTTGGAAAAGCTGAGTTTGGACTGGGAGGAAGACACATGAGGGTGTGGTGCTACGAGTTGGTTGAAGGAAATCCCTCATAGACTTTGCCGGAGGATCCATTGGAATGTTATTCCCTTCATTCACGGGAGGGGGAAATTGCATTTGTGGATTTGGAATCCTATGTTCGGGCACTACCCCACCCCTTTGAACATTAGGAATGTCTCCCATATTGTCAAAATTTTCACCTGCATCCTCGGGTCGGTCTAGATCAAGGTTCATGTTGGGGCCCAATGGTTGTCTAACTAGTCGATTTTATTCGTCTCTACCCCACATGCAACAAAACTATCTGTAAATGAAAATGTAAACAAACAAAAGTATATACAAGGATCAACGTACCTCAGCCCATGATGAACATCACGGGACTTACCTCCGTTGTCCGAAAATCACCTTCTAGGTTCAACGCTTGCCTTCCTCGGCAACGGCGCCAAAAATGCTTGATCTATTTTCTTGTTGTTCCTCTTAACATCTCCCTCAATGTATATATGATGTATGTGTGAGGGGGAGTGTCACTCTCCATTGGGATGATGTCAAAAGAAAGGGCAAGGGAATGGTGGAATATGAAATGTACAAAATGTGTGTGTGTGAACAAAAGTGTTCCCCAAGCGCAAGGAGTCTTTTGAGTGTCATGTTTTACTTGAAAAAGTATTCCAAGGTCGTCTCCTCGGGGAAGGATGTGAATCGTTTTGAAAGTGATTTCGGTGAAAAAGAAAGTGGAAAATCTTTTGTAGTTTGAAGTTTGGGTTTGTGATTTTGTCTTAACGAAATTGGAATGAAAAAAAATGTTGGCTAATCCAAAGGGTTCACTCCAATGGGATTACCAAGTCAACTTGAATCCTTCCTCCAATAGAGCATAGATGTACGATTGATTCGTGGGAAGCTAGGGACGAGATGGAAGTGAGGATCCAAATATAACCCGTGACAAGTCTACGGGATATCAAAGACTCACAATCCCGTCCACCCTCTACCCAGTCAAACCGAACCATCGTACTCTGAGAGGAGAAAAAAAAATGAGTTGAAATGGTATACCCAAGAAGAGGTCTCCCATGGATTAGCCAACTTAAAGGCTTAGCTACTCATGCTTAAGTTAAAACTAACAATGTAATGGAAAGACATTGTGAAGAAATAAAGATTAGAGCTAAGCATAAAAGAAATGCATCAATATAACTTCGGGATAATTCATACACCACCTCTTAACAAAGAATGAGTGAATCACGTTTCACCCTTCACGGCTTTGGTAAAGCTCTAGAAAAGTTGAAGTGTTTCACTCCTCTAAGGGAAGAAAGAAGCTCCAACAATGGAAGTAACAGAAAACAATACTTAAATTAAAAAAAGCAATAACTACTTGGAGGGTTTTCCATAACCAAGAGATGATAATACCATAAAAGAAAGCAATAATACAAAGAAAGTAATAACAACTTGGAGAGTTTTTCACAACCAAGAGAGATCTAGCAAGCATACAAAGAAAGTAATAACAACTTGGAGAGTTTTCCACAACCAAGAGCTCTAGCCAAAAAGTTCCTCCTTTACAAGCCAAAAAGGGGTGGTATTTATAGGCAACAAAAAAATGCCCTTTACAAACTCCAAGGGATGACATTCACAAGCCCCAAAGATGTCATTCACAAGCTTCCAAAAATTGTCATTCACAAGCTTCTAAAAGATGACATTCATAATCCCCAAAGATGCCATTTGGATTACTTTAATCTCTCTTTGTTTTGAGCTTTAATAATTGTCATCTTAAAGATTGTAGCTTTGTCACAATTGGCTCCCCGGTAGTTTGTAGTTTTGACGCATAAAAGCCTGAAAAGAACAACATTCAATGCGTTATCCTTAATTCACACATTAACTCTAATTAGATTTATTTTGACTAGTTTAACTTTATTTAATTACACAGTTGACCTATTAACTTAATTACATTTGCATTAATTAGGGTTAATCACCCCCACACACAATGCTTATGGAATATCGAGCGTCTGTCTCCCAGGATACAATGATCTTAACACGAGCAGAAGTAGCACTCCAATCTACTCATCCAACGAACCAAAAATTGTGTTGTGTACTCTCCAAATGTTGATTGCATTAATGCCGAAATGCTATGCACTAATGTCTAGCTTAACTCTGATAATGGATTGATGAATGAATTAATGAATGCAGAATAATAATGAGTCTGGGTATTTATAGACACTTTGATGACTTTCCGGATAGTCACCATACTTAAAGACAGAACCCAGCCAAAAAACACCAATTGTAACTGTTCTCTATGAACAGTCACAACTCAATTTCGGACTAGAAATTCACGCCCATACCCGAGCCCGACCCGGTCGTGGCGTGGCAGGCGGGCGGGGCGCGTGTGTGGTAGAGCCGAAGGCATGTAAGCGCTTGCTCCGCTCATAAAATTGTGGTACCCCTTGGGGCCCAATCCCATAGAGCAAACTTGGCCTATATATGCCCTTGTTGAATTTCATCCTCAACCAATATGAGATTGGTGTCAAATCCCATAACCTTTATTTTCTCATTTCAAGAGAGTCACTTTGAAGTATATTTTCTCATTCATTTCTTACTCGATTTGAGCAAGTGAATATACTACATTATTCTCTTCATAGAGTAGAATATGAACCCACAAAATTTTATTCAAAATAACAATCGAGTCCTACTTTAATTTAGGCTCAAAGTCGACCAAAAATTCAATTTTTACATTTAAAAAACTGTTTTTGTCCAACAGTTCAAACCAGTGTTTTAAAACCCGGCCCGGCCCGGCGGGTTGACCCGGTGAACAGGTGAACCGGAGCCTAAACCGGGCCGGGTAAGCTATTGGATCGTTTATGTATAAAAACCGGAGTAAACCCGGTGAACCGGTAAAAAACCGGGTAAAACCGTCAAACCGGGCGGGTTCAATCAAACCGGCCGCGTGATGTAATCTAGTATAAAACTTTGATTTTTGCCCTTTTTTGCCATTTTGCCCTAAAGTGGTGGACGACTTTCCACCAGTATGAGTCTCTCTCTCTCTCTCACACACACACACACACAGAGACTCCAGCCTCCACCCCCAGCAGGCAGCACTCCAGCGACTCCAGCGACCAGTCCCAGCCTCCACCCCTAGCACGCATCAGCGACCCAGTCCAGATCGACTCCAGTCGACCCTCCAGCCAGCACCAGTGGTCTAATCGTGTCCTCCATCCATCAGATCAGACTCCACCGAGTGACCACCGAGTCCTCCACCGACTGACCATCATCGACTCGCATCGAGCAGCAAGGTCCACCAACGTTTTACTGTTTTTTCCTATATATTGTGCTGCAATTGCCACAAATCATCAACCTCTTTTAGCTAGACTGAAGAAATTACAATATTAGTGATGTGGTAGTTTGTGAAAAAGACGTTAGGCTTCTTCTAATTTAATTTAGTGCGAACGTGGTGTGGATGCCTTGACTATTGACTCCACCATAGAAAACACTCTCTATCTCTCTCACTTTTTCCTTTTCTTATTTTCCTGGAAAATTTAGTAGTGGTTTCTGATTGACCCGAGTCAAGGCAGCCGGTGGCTATATCTTTCTGGGAAAGTTCTTCATCACTTAGGTTGGGACTTTTGTAAAGACGAGATAAGGCGTCAAGTAGTAATCATAAATAATTTCTATTTGTTGAAAGATCTCATTTGGAAAGTGAAAGACGATCTCAATTAATCAAATATGTCCATTTGGTCCCTAATGCTCTTAATTTGTATCTATTTGATTTGGAGAATTCTGAATTAAGTGTTTGATTATTTTACTAGTTGTGATGCAATTTGATTTGTAGAAGCTATTATCTTTTAAAATAAGCTGCAAGATTGTGAACTTGTGGATTGTTTATTGCTGGAAGAGCATTATGAATTGTGGTATTGAACTTGTGGCTTGTTTGGGATTCTTATTGTTCATTATATATAATTGGGTTATAGATTAGTTAATCACTTAATTGATAATAGTGGTAATATTTGTACATTCTAGTGGAACTAGGCAGTGGTTGAATACATGTTTGAAATTTGAATACATTGAAATTTGATACATGTTTGATGATTTTTCTTTATTTAACTTTACATGTTTGACGTTATTTTTATAATTATTGTGATTTTTTAGCCTATTTATTAGTATTTATAATTATTTTTTAATTTTTTATTATATTACCGGTCCGACCAGTGACCCAACGGTTGAACCAGTGACCCATTGACCCGGTCCTTTTGCCGGGTTGATGTCCGGGCCGGGTTTTAAAACTATGGTTCAAACACACTTCTAAAACACACTTTTACCAAAACAGTTAAATATGTTGGATAATATTTTTATTTTCTGGTTTTGAGAAGCTCTAATCCAATATAAAAGGCATTAAGATCTAATCCAATGTATTGTCTTTATTTTCTTAAATAATTTATCACCCATCATGAATTTAAATAAATTCCACAATATATAAATGGGTTCTACAAATAGATGGTGAATGATATTTGACTGCGAAAAATAAAGATAAAATATATTCATCCTGTATTTTAAATGGCCATCTTAATTATATTAGGGAAATTTTTGGTTGATTCACCATAATTAAGCACCATTTTTTCTCCTTTGAATTAGCGAGTAATACTATGGATACCATATCAAAAAATAGACCATAACTATAAATTTTGAACCCTTTTTTTTTAATATTGTATTAATAGTTATAACTTTTTATGGTAGAGTTACACTTTTGAAAGGAGAGGAAAGTCCATTCCCTTAACTAGATGTAACTTCTCCCATATAAGTTGTAATTTGACCTTTAAAAATTGCAACTTAACCTTAAAAGTTATAACTTTCAGTATCGATCGTAATTTTTCATGATCGATTATACCTTTTACAAGTTGTAACTGTTGAAAATAATGGTATATTTATTTAAAAAAAAATTAAGTAGTGAATGAGACACCATTACAAATAGTCATAACTTTTCATAAAATCACTATTGAGATCTCTTGGACTAAAAGACACCATTTTAAATGGTTGTACATTTTCATAAAGTTACCATTGATACCTTTTAGACTAAAATGTACCATTACATATAGTTACACCCTTTATGAAAAGTCACTAGTGAATTTATAAGTAGGTGATTCATTGTACTCTTAAAACATAACATTGAACAATTCAAGAATTATTTTCTCATTCTAGTTCTCTCAATTATCTAAAATATTGAATTAAGTATTCAGTCTCTCTTTCTCTTTCTCTGCATATTGCTGTATTATTATTTCAAGTTCGGTTCAAGTATAAACATAGAATTGTGTTCGTTGGAGTCTTGGAGATTGAAGTGCTGCATCTTCAAGAATGAAATCCGTTCTATCTTGGGAGACAGTTGCTTATCAACCTTAAGTACTAAGAGGGAATAAATCTGTCATAAAGAAACTGTGATTATACGGGGTTCGAATTATTATTTTTATTATTGGATTTTTGGATTTTACTATTCGTGTTGTTCTGCGTTAATATAAGTGCACTGATTTTAATTTCTATACATTCTGTTTAGATTGGTGTATAAATTAGATTTTATACAGTTTAATATAATATAATTATATACACATTTTCTATAACAGTAACTTATACCTAGAAAAATTATAATTTAACCCAAGAAAATTATAATTTTGATATCGTGCTGTTGATGGTACCATAGCCTTTCCCTGATTTGGAAGAGGAATGCCGGTTCAACCTAAAGTCATTTTGCATTTTGGCCATAAGAATACTTCACTTTTTGCCGACCTAAAATGGAACACTTCACCCATGACTCTCTTTCCATGGAATCTTTGAAAATTTGGACTAAGAATTGAGTGATTGGGTCCCCTGTTCTATGATATCTACAGTTTAAACTTTAAAGCCCAATAAGGACCCATTAGTATTTAAACCATTTGCCATATTTTTTAGCGTTTTTTTGGCCGACTAATGGCATCTTCAATCCTTGTATTTACATGGAACCACATGTGCTGAATAAGTCAGTCAATCGTGTTGAGTGAAGTGAGTTTATATTAAAAAATATTTTATTTATATCTAATTTATTTATTAATTTGTATCTAATAAATCGTGTTATATCAAGTTCGTGTCGTGTATGAATCGTGTATAATCGGTATATACACGAGTCGTGTTGTGTATTTTTTTTGATTGATTTCATCCATACCCAATTCGTTAATTAATCGTGTCGTATTGAGTTTACCCATTTACAAAACGGGTAGCTGAAGAAAGACCAAAACTCTGTAATTTCGTATCGTGTTCGTGTCTTGTTAACATATCGTGTTATATTTTGATACCCTTAATGGTGAGTATAAAACATTTTTTTTTTATGAATAATTTAGAAAATATGAACTTGATCTAATATAAAAGGTACCAAGCTTGGGCAGATTAAACCGGCCACCCGCCTACCTAAGCTGCTTGGCTGCCGATTCCTAAGGACCCATTAGTATTTAAACCAAAAAAAAAGGAAAAGAAAGAGTTACAGATAAGGGTGTCAATTTTACCTGTTGATACGAATCCGATCTGATACAAAACCCAAAAATGACACGGTTAATTGATGCAAATGATAAATAGGTTAAAATAAAATAAGACACGATTAAAAGATAATGTAAATAGAAAAGAAAGGTTTTATAATTTTTTTTTACATAATGCTCAAGTAGCATTGCACCATAGACATATGCTACACATCATTGTCCGTACAAACCGGGAAGAAAAGATATAGCAGCCCACGAGTGATTTATTGCAATTTATAGCAAGGGGACCTACATTTTCACATTAGGACATTATTTGTCTGGTAGATTATTAGATTCCAAATCATTCTATTTTGTAACACCAGTCTTGCTCTAGAGAATCCTATGATGTACATGTCAAATAGCCAAGCCAATTTGGGTATAGCTACAATTGTAATGGTAGGGCAAGGATGGGGGCGAGGATCAAAATTTACCCACGGAGTGGGGATGGAGATTAAACTTGTTCTGCTAATGGGGGTGAACGAATTTTTTTAAAGCTAGTACAGGAGTGGAGACTATTTCTCTTACACCCACTCTCAGTCCGTTGTCATTCCTAGTTATATCACGTTAGTATTGTCACATGATATAATCATAAAATGATAAACAAACAAGTAGGCAAGTGAACTCCATCTTTTGATATGTGGCGGTTACTATCCTACATAGAGGTTTGGTTATTTAAAAGAATGAGTTTCACTTTGCCTAATTGTTGAGTTATCATTAGATGATTACACTAAGGGGCGGAGCCAAGATTTTATTTTTGGGGAGGCCAAATCTAATGCACAAAAATTTCGACCAATAAAAATTCAAATTTATATCAGACAAGATAATATAATTACTTCAAACAATCAAAGAAACTGCACATTTAGAGGTGATCACTAACTATGAGTACACAAAATGTTAATCAACTATGAACTAATATTTGACTCAAATATAAAAAAATTAGATTCCAAATCATTCTATTTTGTAACACCAGTCTTGTTCTAGAGAATCCTATGATGTACATGTCAAATAGCCAAGCCATTTGGGTATAGCTACAATTGCAATGGTAGGGCAAGGGATAAGCGCAGGGATCAAAATTTACCCACGGGGCGGGGATGGAGATTAAAACTTGTTTTGTTAATGAGGGTGGACGAATTTTTTTTAAGCGAGTACAGGAGTGGAGACTACTTCCCTTACACCTACTCTGAGTCCGTTGTCATTCCTAGTTATACCATTTCAGTATTATCACGTGACGTAATCGTAAAATGATAAACAAACAAGTAGGCAAGTGAACTCTATCTTTTGATATGTGGTGGTTACTATCCTACAAGGAGGTTTGGTTATTTAAAAGAATGAGTTCCACTTTGCCTAATTGTTGAGTTATCATTAGATGATTACACTACGTGCGGGTGCAGAGCCATGATTTTATCTTTGGGGAGGCCAAATCTACTGCAGAAAAATTTCGACCAATAAAAATTTAAATTTTTATCATACAAGATAATATAATTACTGCAAACAATCAAAGAAACTGCACATTTAGAGGTGATCACTAACTATGAGCACACAAAATATTAATCAACTGTGGACTAATATTTGACTCAAATATGAAAAATAACACCTTAATATATCATATGTTTACAATCAGAGAAATAATAAAATAACAATGCTTAAGTGGTAGACACCCATCTCGATAAACTTCACAAAAAAAGAAAAAGAAAAATCAGATATCGCATTTTTTGACAAAAAATACAAGTTACTGAATTTCACATAAAAATATATATTCAATATTAGTGATACAAATTTAATAAAAATAAATAATATATTCTATTATTAAATATATCGCAAAAATCAACACATGGATTCCACAAATAATATTTGTCAATGTATATAATATTTCTATTGGGGGGGGGGGGGGGGGCAAGTTTCTATACTAACACAATTCTAGCTAACAGTACCAAAATATCTATAGGAATTCTAAAAAATTTAGGGGGGGCCATGGCCCCTTAAGCCATGTTTATGCTCTGCCACTCACTACAAGATGATAATAGTGACTTGTTACACCCAATTCCCAATATTTCCGATGACTCTTCCTGTAAAGTGCCAAATTTTAGCTCAAAGTCTCATCCAAGTTAGAAGATGCTCTACAAGACCATTCGATAAGAAATGTAGGACCTAAGTTAAGCTGGCATTTTGTTGGTTTATTATAAAGCCAATCTTATGTAACATAGTCCAAGCTCCTATGAATTTGCAATATGTCACCTACATAATATATATATAAATCTATTTCTCACCCTTCAAGTATGTTCCTCAATTCTATTTGGTCCTCGATGTTTCAATCATCATACTCAAATCTTTCCAGCTCGATACATGTTTTAGTCAAGTCTTTTCGTCTAAATCTATTAAAAATTTATAATGAAAAAATTGCACGTGGCTTGTGCTTTACCAAACCCTGAAAGTTTTTTTTAATCGTGTCGAGATCCTCTCCAGTACACTTTTTTTGCAATTCCTTTCTTGGCACATCATCCACCATGCATTCAAGTGGATCCCTCACTCATTAATGGTGGATGATGTGCCATGAAAGAAATTGAAGAAAAAGTGTATTAAAAAAGAATCTAGATGCGAGAATTTTATGTAAATCTAGTTGCTAAACTTAGTCTAAACATTGTTCTAGCCAAAATAAATGTTTATTGTCAAACAAGACCTAACCCTATTTTCAAACAATCCTAGATCATGTTACCAAATCAGTTCTGTAAGTGATATAAATAATCTATAGGATCATATGTTATTGTAATCAATTTAAGAGTAAGAGGGTCTGATAAATTTTGCCTCTTCTTTTTTATTAAAATTTCCAGTTTTATTTTTTTAAAATTGGGTTGAAAAATTCACCGAAGTGGGTAGCCTTAACCGAATGTGTTTGGTAATAGGTAAGCTAGAAGGCTGTTCCCATCCCTATCGGGGAAGATGTGCCAACCATCTCTCCTCTCTACGAATTTCCATTAATTGATTGTACCACATGTGTCCTACGTAACCACTCCTATGCTCGTCAATTAACTACCACTCAATTTGTTTAAAAAAATATTTTTATCACCCTATAATCTATTCCTTCCCTAACCTAAAACTACTCATTTATTTAAAAAAAAAAAAATCAATTTCAACACTTTAACTTTTCACAATTCTCTTATCACTCTAAATTTTTATAATTTTTATCCCATCCCCAAAGGATGGGATGAGAGGGAAAAACGGCGAGGAAGGACACCGAGAAGGGCAAGGAGATGAATACAAATTCCATACATCGCAAAGGGTCATACCCTCATAGATTGGCCACACGTAAGCTTTCCATTGTAATATTTTAACGAATATAAATTGAGGGACTTGATTGAAACATGCGTCAAACTTTAAGGACTTAATTGTTACAATCGAAAGATGATAGATCAAAGTAGGAATAGTGTTTGAGCTGAAAAATGGAATCTGCCCATGAATTTATATACATGTATTATGTCAACATCTTTTCAAGACTTGTATGCAAAACGACCCTGTTCACGAGCCTCTTTGACAGTATCATTAATGATTAAGTTAATGATGGAGCCGGGCATTACAGTACAAATGTTAGTGACATCTCTTCATATCCTTTTAGTAACTGTAGCCTCTGCACGGAATTTATGTCATCCACTCTCCTCCCTCCTAATCTAAACAACACCCCCAATTCCAAAACCTCTCTGTCTCTCTCTCTCTCCATATATATATATATATATATATACACTTTCCTGATGAGCTAAGAAAGCAAGAATCAAGATGGGTAATTCTCAAACAAAGGATAGGAGCACTGGAATTAGTGAGAAAGATGTTGAAGACTTGAGAGAGAAGGTAAGGGTACTACAAAAGGAGATTGATGATATAATGGGCATGAGAGAGAGTGAGAATCAGGCTTATGAGCAAGATATGATGGTTTTTGCGCTGAAGGAAGCAGAGTGGAAGAGAGAGAGGAAGAAGCTGAGAGAGGAGGTGAAGAGACTAAGGAAGGGGTTGGAGGAGAGAGAAGAGATGATAAGAGGGATGGAAGGTGAGATGGTAGGAGGAAAAAGTGACAAAGAGTGGGAATTGCTGGGGACCGGCTACTTGTTGGAGCATATAAGAGAGGAGAGAGAGAGGAGAGATGAGACGGTGGAGAAGTGGAAAAGGCTATATCTTGCAATCAAGAGTGAGCTTGATAATCTTATTCTCAGGACCAATCAAGGTACAAGTACAACCCATGATCTTGTTGTCTACATATATTTTCCTCTGTTTGGTCAAATTGTTTCCATATTTATCATCCATATTCTTATAATTATTAGACTTGTCTACGTCTCGGAATTAAATGAATTTTGTCCAATCGAAATGCAACTCAAACTTAAAAATCAAATCGCAGCCGACTGTTTGATGAACAAGGCTTTCATAATTCATATCCAACTCTATTAAAACCGAAAATCAAAAATGAAAACTCAAATTTGATCAAACTTACTCAATTGAGAGTAATTTCACTGAATTATATCTCAATTTCATTAAATAATTACCCAATTTGATCATAAATTTACATGATGATATATCTAAATTCAAGCTCATGAAATATGACATAATGAATTTAGATAATTGATCAATAACAGTAATCTATAACCAACTAATGATATTCAGATTCATATCAGAATTCAATCCATTAACGAGCTTATCCCAAAATAAGTCGAAAGAATCCTTCCTATGTAAACCCAAATCTTGTTCACTTGTTTTGTAGGAAAAGGGTTGTTTGGGAGAGGAGAGGAAGAAGACATCATGGAGGAGCTACATAGGGAATTGAAAGCCAAGGTAGAAACCATTGAACTTCTTAAAGCAAGATTGGCTTCAATGGAGCAACAAGAATCCAACAGGGAGAGAGAGGTGGACATATTAAGGCAAAGCATGAGAATCATGAGTCACAAGAAGAAGCCCACAAAAATTGCTAAAGGCCTTTCAAGAAGCTTGCACTTGTAAAGGCAGCCACACAATAAAATTTTACATGTGAAATTTAGGACTATTTTCTATATTATTGATTTAAATTGGTTTGAGTACCAGTTGGTATACCTTTTTTTTTTGAACAAACACTTGGCATACCTCACCCAAGTTATTTTGAAATTATGCGCTAAATCGGGAGAGTTGTGGGAAAATAGTTGTGTTTAATCAATTCTAAATATCATCTCCGTCATAAAATTTTCTCGGTTCTTTAAGTTTAGATTATCCATTATTGGATCCATTTTATACAAGTGGGTTATCCACAAATTCTCAATCGATGATCTAGAATTGAGAGAATTTGAAAAAATTATTAGTCGAGAAGATTTAAATTAGTTTTTCTTTCTTCTTTTACTTTTTATTGGTGTTTTTTTTGGGGGAATTTGAGATTATGATCCATGGGATTATATGTGGAACTTTTTATTAAATCAACTTAGTATTTGTTGAGACACGTCATAATATAGGTAGGTCCTCTACCAATACATGGTATGTGGCCTAACACTGTCGATAATTAAAGCAAAATATATTAAAAATGATTGGATGGTAAAAAGACAAATCAAGTACAAACTATTAAATTTGCATTATTATTATTATTATGCTTTTATTACATAATATGAGACTTCTATACATAGAAATCTCAATTGAATGGACAATTTCACTAATAGCCAGCCTAGTAGGCAGAATCTAAAATGTTGAAAACCATTACAATAGGACCTCACCCTAGCATTGTATTGCTAAGGCTTTTATTATACCTTTTGAGAGTCCTCTTGAAGGAATTCTAAAATCACTAGCCAAATTCACTTATACCCAATAAGGCATAGGAAGACTCTAACAAAACCCAAAAAAAAAAAAATAAAGGAAAAAGAAAAAGAAAAGAGTAATTTAATAGAATATCAAATTCTATGAGAGAGATGGTTTCTCTTTCACTTCTTTTCCCCCACTCCAAGTGTGTTCTTCACTCCATCAATGGCACCTTGAGCCATGCTCCTCACTTGCTCTCCTGTCTGCAACAAACAAAAAATTGCATTGTAAACTTTATGGGTTTTCCCGCAAAGTTTCTTATCATAATCTGAGTATATATACAACACATTTTTTTCTCTATTTTCTTTTGTTCTAGCGAAGTATAGGAGGATCAAATGTGAATTCTCACTTTTGAAATTGTCTATTTCAATCAAGTTCAACAATTCATCGTTAAACTCATCGAGTACTTTAAATGAGTTTTGGTGCATCTTACTAACGTCTAATTAAACTCCACAAAATTACTGATAAAATTTGAAATCGAGAAGATCTGAATTTTAAGATTCTTTGGATCCTCAATCTCTATCAAGTTATATGCTTATTAAAAGACTAAATTTGACCATCCAACCTTTTTTTACACATTCACTAACATCTGTATAAAAAAATTTAAAATGAGGATAATAATATTTGATTTGGTGAATAGGAGGACCTGCTGGAGAAAGCTTGCGCTCTGGTCTGCCCCATGTTGGGCTGACTCCTGGGTATGTTGGGTTGCGTTGGCCGCCTTATCACGGGCTGAGTCTGCTGTACTTTGGGCCGAATCGATCCACTCTTCAGTCTTGGACTACCCATCAAACAAAAAGAGTATAATATTTTCACATATCACAATAAATTTTCTATAGAAGTTCAAAATTCACCAAAGGTAAACAAATATGCAAGAATGGAATATTCTAAAGTATTCGCTTCTGAAAGAATTTGAATTAATTGTAGTCAAGCGAGAAACTTAGGTTCAGACATTTTCACTAGTACTTAAGCCAGCATCAGAACCGAGACAGAAATCCTTTACTCTTTTTCTTTCTCTCTTCCCGTTCTCTCGCTCTATTTTATTTGACCGGGGAGGAGAAACCCAATCTCTTTGTTTGAAGCTTTGTCAGGATTCAAATCCCAAGATTAACCAGCATGTAGACAAATATTGTCATATATATTTATAATTTAAAAAAAAAAACTTATTTTTCTATGAACATAAAGGTATCTGAGTCTCTTGGAGTACCCGATTAATCCTTTTGGACACATACAATCCATTCATCTCAGATGCCATAAACACTTAACATGATAAATTCCTCGAGATAGCAACTACTTTGAAAAGTAGACTTATATCCAACTTCTTCGTCCTATGGGACTAGTTGAAGGAATACTAAAAATAGGCCGTGGCCAAGCTCTTAGATCACAAATTTTTCGCCTATATAATAGAATTAGAAAGAAGTAAATGGTAAACAATCTCTCTCTATTCTTAGAGGATCATTTCAGGTCTGATTATGGTTTAAAAATATAGAGCTATGCAGATATTAGTCATATATAACAATGGGAGAGAGTTGAAGAGATTTGTACCTGAGCCTGACCATGGGTTTGGCCTGCATTGAACTGGGCACTTGACATTTTTTCTTTGAAAGGTATAAAAATGGCACTGTTTCAAACTTTCTGAAATGTATAGAAAATCTCTGAACCAGGGAGGATTTATATATGGTGTGTTTCAATTTGTCCATGCAAGAAGGACACGCAAATATGGGTAAGTTTGTTGAAGGTTTGAGCGTTTATCTGCCTTTGACTAGGGAATAGGGTGACTTCATGTGGCCTCTACGCATAGTACTCATGTCAACCATGTATTTTTTGAAGTTATCTCTGTAAATTACACGTATCTCATAAAGTAAGGAACCATAAATTACGCACGCGTACCCAATAAATTACGAATACAAGAAAAATAAAAGGATGAAGAATTCCTTTTTTTTTTTTTGGCTCTTTCTATTTTTATCTGATTGTTTGGCTAAATGATAGATTAGAGCCACTAAAGAGCGATTAATGTTTACTGATGGAGTAGTCAACGTAAATCTGTACACTTTATAGCAAAAAATAAAAAAATAAAAAAGGGTGATCTAGCTACTACATGCTGGCAGGGCCGGCCCAAGAATACTTTAGGCCTTAAGCAAAAATTTTACGGATAATTGGTTGTGAGTACTTTTTGTAAAACTTATTTGGCTTTAAGTACTACCTTCAAACTTATACTCCATTAAGTCATTTTTTTCATCAAATAATTGTCAATAAGTACACATTTTAAAACATTTCAAATTCTTTTTGAAATATATTCCATAATTAATCTTACCATAAATATTGTCTATCATTGTTAGTTTCAATATTTTCAAATATAACAACTCCTAACTTGAAAATTGTGCTAGCATTAAAATTATTTTCTATCTCATATATATATATATATATTATGCTAGTAATTGCCCGTGCCTGAAGACACGGTGTAACGAAAAATTAAATTAAAACTTGAAGAATACTACATTACCTACATACTCTTTGCAACCTAAAACAACCTGTCAATTTGAAATCAAGGTAGTTCATACTATTATCCAGAATTTTCGACAAAATTTTCTCTAAAAATAGGAACCCATAAAAATCTAAACTTGTCTACAGAACTTACAATTATACATAACAATCATCATAATTCAACATACCACCACATAATCAGTACATACCCAATCATCAGTGTAAGTAAATCTTCATACTAATTTCAAGAACCAAAACATCAAGCTAGTCTCTACTAATTTCAAGAAATTTGGACAGAGTTTCCTCTAAAAATAGAAGTCCAAAAAAATCTAAACCTGTCTATAAAACTTACAATCATCATAATACACCATATCACCACAATCATCAATACATGCCCAACCACCAAAACAATCATCATTCCATACCCAAAATCATCACAACCATGTATAATTAGTTAACTGTACAAAAGACGGAACACAAAAAATACACACATGCACAAATAGAGAAACACCTTCAACTTCATCTTCATATTCTTCCATGTATACCTGAAAAATATTTGAAATATAAAAATTATCGAAATATGTGAGGCAAAATAAAACAATTATAAATCCGAAACATAAGACCCCTTACTTTTATCGTTAGTTGGATTCAACATAATTATTGTCATCAATTCCATTACCCTAAATTATTTAAAAAACTAATGAGCACACACATTTGTATGTAGTTTTTTTTTTTTTTTTGGGGGGGGGGGGGTGAGGATTTAGATTGATATAGGTAAGAATTTAGAGAGACTGTAAGAGATTACCAATTTATCTAGGAAAAGATATGGAGAAGTGTCGAGAAAGACTTACGATCAAATAATCGAGCTCCTATCGAATTGGACGTGATGTAGGAGAGAAAGATAGGAAGTGATTGCCAAAACAATTAGCGAACTAATATAATTTCAAATCCCTAATAGAAATTGCATTAATCTACCGCAAGTAAACACAATGTAGCAATTTATGAAAGAAACAAAAAATTAAGAAAATTAACTAAGAATTAATCAAATTAACTTAATTTATAATATGTAAAAACGGCCAAGGAAACCAATACATAATTTGGACAATATGTTAGCATGTCCAAAAGCATAACTTTTTAAAATCAAATTCATAATAAATATCACTCTCATAATCAAAAGCATACCTCACCCAAGTTATTTTGAAATTATGCGCTAAATCGGGAGAGTTGTGGGAAAATAGTTGTGTTTAATCAATTCTAAATATCATCTCTGTCATAAAATTTCTCGGTTCTTTTATTTTAGATTACCCATTATTGGATCCATTTTACCCAAGTGGGTTGTCCACAAATTCTCAATTGATGATCTAGAATCGAGAGAATTTGAAAAAATTATTAGTCGAGAAGATTTAAATTAGTTTTTCTTTCTCCTTTTACTTTTTATTGGTGTTTTTTTGGGGGGGAATTTGAGATTATGATCCATGGGATTATATGTGGAACTTTTTATTAAATCAACTTAGTATTTGTTGAGACACGTCATAATATAGGTAGGTCCTCTACCAATACATGGTATGTGGCCTAACACTGTCGATAATTAAAGCAAAATATATTAAAAATGATTGGATGGTAAAAAGACAAATCAAGTACAAACTATTAAATTTGCATTATTATTATTATTATGCTTTTATTACATAATATGAGACTTCTATACATAGAAATCTCAATTGAATGGACAATTTCACTAATAGCCAGCCTAGTAGGCAGAATCTAAAATGTTGAAAACCATTACAATAGGACCTCACCCTAGCCAAATTCACTTATACCCAATAAGGCATAGGAAAAATCTAACAAAACCCAAAAAAAAAAAAAAGGAAAAAAAAAAAAGAGTAATTTAATAGAATATCAAATTCTATGAGAGAGATGGTTTCTCTTTCACTTCTTTTCCCCCACTCCAAGTGTGTTCTTCACTCCATCAATGGCACCTTGAGCCATGCTCCTCACTTGCTCTCCTGTCTGCAACAAACACAAAATTGCATTGTAAAATTTATGGGTTTTCCCGCAAAATTTCTTATCATAATCTAAGTATATATACAACACATTTTTTTCTCAATTTTTCTTCTCTTCTAACCAAGTATAGGAGGATCAGATGTGAATTCTCACTTTTGAAATTGTCTATTTCAATCAAGTTCAACAATTCACTGTTAAACTCATCGAATACTTTAAATGGGTTTTGATGCATCTTACTAACGTCTAATTAAACCCAACAAAATTACTGATAAAATTTGAAATCGAGAGTATCTGAATTTTAAGATTCTTTGGATCCTCAATCTCTATCAAGTTATATGCTTATTAAAAGACTAAATTTGACCATCCAACCTTTTTTTGCACATTCACTAACATCTGTATAAAAAAATTTAAAATGAGGATAATAATATTTGATTTGGTGAATAGGAGGACCTGCTGGAGAAAGCTTGCGCTCTGGTCTGCCCCATGTTGGGCTGACTCCTGGGTATGTTGGGTTGCGTTGGCCGCCTTATCACGGGCTGAGTCTGCTGTACTTTGGGCCGAATCGATCCACTCTTCAGTCTTGGACTACCCATCAAACAAAAAGAGTATAATATTTTCACATATCACAATAAATTTTCTATAGAAGTTCAAAATTCACCGAAGGTAAACAGATATGCAAGAATGAAATATTCCAAATATTCGCTTCTAAAAGAATTTGAATTAATTGTAGTCAAGCGAGACACTTAGGTTCAGACACTTTCACCAGTACTTAAGCCAGTTTTTGAACCGAGACATAAATCATTTACTCTTTTTCTTTCTCTCTTCCCGTTCTCTCGCTCTATTTTATTTGACAGGGGAGGAGAAACCCAATCTTTTTGTTTGAAGCTTTGTCAGGATTCAAATCCCAAGATTAACCAGCATGTAGACAAATATTGTCATATATATTTATAATTTAAAAAAAAAAAATCTTATTTTTCTATGAATATAAAAGTATCTGAGTCTCTTAGAATACCTGATTAACCTTTTGGACACACACAATCCATTCATCTCACAATTCCATTCCACGAGATAGTGGACTTATATCCAACTTCTTCGTCCTATGGGACTAGTTGAAGGAATCCTAAAAATAGGCCGTGGCCGGGCTCTTAGATCACAAACTTTCCGCCTATATAACAGGATCAGAAAGAAATAAATGATAAACAATCTCTCTCAATTCTTAGAGGATCGATTAATTTCAGAACTCCTCTATTCCTTGGATAGATTCGACTTGACATCGTTTCAGGTCTGATTATGGTTTGAAAATATAGAGCTATGCAGATATTAGTCATATATAACAATGGGAGAGAGTTGAAGAGATTTGTACCTGAGCCTGACCATGGGTTTGGCCTGCATTGAACTGGGCACTTGACATTTTTTCTTTGAAAGGTATAAAAATGGCACTGTTTCAAACTTTCTGAAATGTATTGAAAATCTCTGAACCAGTGAGGATTTATATATGGTGTTCCAATTTGTCCATGCAAGGAGGACACGCAAATATGGGTATTTTGTTGAAGGTTTGAGCGTTTATTGCTGCCTTTGACTAGGGAATAGGGTGACTTCTTGTGGCCTCTACGCATAGTACTCATCTCAACCACGTCTTTTTTGAAGTTATCTCTGTAAATTACATGTATCTCGTAAACTAAGGAATCATAAACTACACACGCGTACCCAGTAAATTACGAATACAAGAACAATAAAAAGGATGCTGAATTCCTTTTTTTTTTTTCGCTCTTTGTATTTTTATCTAATTGTTTGGCTAAATGATAGGTTAGGGCCACTAAAGAGCGATTAATGTTTACTGATGGAGTAATCAGCGTAAACTTGTACACCCTATAGCAAAAAATAAAAAAAATAAAAAGGGTTTTTTAGGTATGGGTACAATTTTTTAGACTTATTTAGGTAAAAGTGTATGGATAAGTTGTTTATTCTATTAAGTACAATTTTTATAAATTTTTTTGTGTTTAGGTACAAAATTCAAATGAATTAAATTTTTTTTTACCTAAACACCCTCCCTTAAATTATGCATTCTTAATTGACAGTTATATATCTAATCAAATATGTAAAGATTTCATTAGATTCTTTCACTATCTCTCCCCTATTTTCTCTCCATCTCTCTCTCTCTCTTTCCCCTTTACTTTCCCTATCTTTCCCTTCTTTTCTCTCTATATCTATCATTGATAATTTATTTTATTTTCAAATATGTAAATATTTGATTTATTTTTTCATCTCTCTCCCCTATTTTCTCTCTCTCCCCTTATTTTCTGTAACTATTTCTCTCTCTCTCTCTCTCTCTCTCTCTCTCTCTCTCTCTCTATTTTCTCTCTTTATTTATATCAACATTACAACAACATAATTATACTAATCAGTTATATCAATCAGTTACAATTGTCTTATAATACACCAAACAGTTATTCATGCATTATAATAAACCAAACAGTTACACCAAACAATTACACAAATTTATAATATCAACCCAATTTGTCATTCAATTGTTTACATAAACTTAATAGTTGCACTATTTAGTATCGCGACATCGTTACACCAATCATATATATCAAATTTAGTATAATGATAAAGTCTTTTGTGTAATGATAAACCCAATTTGGTGTATATAATTGATGTAACCATGTCGTGATACTAAATGGTGTAACTCTTTGATTTATGTAAATAACAAAATGACAAATTGAGTTGGTGTTGTAATTTCGTATAATTGTTTAGTATAACTGTTTAGTTTATTAGAACACATGAATAACTGTTTAGTCAAATAAGTCTAAATATTTCAAAAAAAGAGAGAGTAATGGAGTAATAAATACCCTTTTAGTCTTTTTTCAAAAAAATGCACTTAGAGCCAAATAAGTTTTTTTAATGTAGTTTAACTCAAATAAGTCTAAATATTTGTACCGGCTTCTAAATTACCCAAATAAAAAAGGGTGATCTAGCTAGGACATGCTGGCAGGGCCGGCCCAAGAATACTTGAGGCCCTAAGCAAAAATTTTAGATGGGGTCCTAAATTATTTTTAGATAAATAATTTAGTTATTTTGTTTTCAATTTCAACTATTTCAATTCAACTATTTTATTAGGTATATTTAAGGTTAAAAATAACTTGCAAATTAAATACGTTATGTGAATCATTATATTAAAATCAAAATTATCTCAAAAATTATAATTTAAGAAAATTAAACTGAATAAATAGATCAAAGTTATCGAGAGTTCAAATCAAATGAGAGAATAGAGTCTTGTTATTTTTTGTACAATAATATGGTGCGATTTTTTTTTTTTTTTTTGCTTCTTTTTGAATGTACATTTATTTATGATTTAAACTTTTTTTTTAAATATTTTTGTTTATTTAACTGAATATGTTT
Organism: Ilex aquifolium; assembly: GCA_951799425.1. Classification (NCBI taxonomy): domain Eukaryota; kingdom Viridiplantae; phylum Streptophyta; class Magnoliopsida; order Aquifoliales; family Aquifoliaceae; genus Ilex; species Ilex aquifolium. Next base: position 24,472,053 of record OX637401.1, read on the forward strand.
ATTTTTTAAAAAATTACTCATATTATTTTAAGAGACGTACACAAATGAGACCCTAGGCAAATGAGGACCGTAGGCGACTGCCTCACTTGCCTAGTGGTGGAGCCAGCCGTGCATGCTCGTAAACCAACCCAAATAATTATAACTTGGTCCAAATATAATAAGGTCTGACCCATAAACCTAGGGATATTACGGAAAAATCCATTCTCCTCGAGATTGATCTGTCTCCTACCATATTGTCCAGAGAACCAAGTTTGCTTAGCTTATAAAGCTAGTTTACTAACCCTAGATCTCATCTTGTAAATTTCTTTTAAGAGCGGATTACCCATTCTTTACTGATCAGTGATTCATATATGAATCGTGACTTTCATTTAAATTCATGTCGGGTGATTTATCATTCAAAGAAATTAAAAAAAAGTGTATTGAATGAGATCCAGATTCGAAATATTGCATTTTTCATTAATCAAATATTGTCATCCTGTCAAAACACAATGATGCATATTACTAATAATGCACCATGCCGAACCGTTTCCAACTTTCAATTGGGAATTTGAATGAAGGCCTGATCTTTTTTTTAACGGTCAGGTTGTTTTGACGCGCGCCTCGATTAATCTACTCTCCAATCCGGTTAAATGTAAACAATCTACGTCGGGACTAGGGTATTCACAAGATATAAATCCCTCATAACTCGGCCCCAAGAAATTATCAAGATTCAAATTTCTAGATTTACAATTTATTTTTATTACCATTTGAATTATCCTTGAGGTAAAAACCTAATTTTTTTCCCAACCGGCCCAAGTCATTGCATTTGCTCCTGGAATATTCTTTGTACAAATGCAAAGCAGAAAAGATGGTGTGATTAATCTTTCTTGAATATTTTTTTTTTGATAGGTAACGATATTTTTCACTACAAGGGAGGGGAATGGGACGGGGTAGAGAGACCCGAGCTATCAACATGTCATTCCATTATGGAGGACTCCAACCATTCGAGTAGGAATTCGATCCTTCTTTCTTGAAGTTCTAGGGCATATTTATAAGTGGCTCTCTGTTTATAAAAATATATATATTATTTTGGTTATAGAGTTTATTCTAACCCGCCTTTTGGATTGTAAGTATAAGACAAATCTCATTTGAACGCAATTATTCGCTAACCACCCATAGATGGACCTCAAATTTTATGCGGCTAGGGGACTCAAATTTAGGATGTGCGAGTTTACACCGTACATTTTATTCAACCACTAAATTAACTATATATATTATTTGTGAAGATATTTCTATGATTTTTTTTTTTGTGGGGGGGGGGGGGGGGGGGGGAGGGGGGAAGAGGCTGAACCAAGGAACCTTGGAAATCTTGATATAATAGATATAGTTTTAAATAAGTCATAATTGATATTAATATCCAAATTAACAAGAATGACACTATAGATTAGAGAATTATGCATTGATGGAAGGTGATTTTGTTATTTTTTTAACTTAATACCACATCAATCATTCATTCAAGGGTGTTAAAAAAATTGACCTACTCCTCATTCAAACCTTAATCCAAATAAGATATAATAGGAATAGGAAAAAATGATTTACCAATTATTATCACTACCATAAATTAAATTGAAATCAATTTTTCTACCACCAATCATGACGAGCCCGAAATTGACTGGGCCAAGCCCAACTTATACGGACCAAGAAAGCCCAAAGGAAATCCCGTGCGAAGTTGAATAGTCCAGATTACAAAAGAAGCCCAAGTCAAGGCCCCAAATCAAGACAAAGTCCAGGGGACCCAAGGCCATGGACAAGGGGGCGCCGCCCATGTAGGCGCCTGCCTTCTCGTCCTCCTTCGCTTGCCTTGGTCTCCTCCTCCCTTGTTTCCTTATTCCAATGAAGCCTCCTACGACTCAAGCCTAGCCCACTTCAACTCAAGCCTAGTACATCTCAGGACCACCTCCGACGGAATAGGGGCACGAGGGAGAAAATATCGGGATACGCACCGGAGATCTAGTTCTACCATAACTGTACCTACCAAAGTGGTAGAATCCTACCATAACTACACTTACCAAAATGGTGGTGACCGCCTCAACTCACCGCCTTAGTGAACCTATATAATGTAAGCTCTCTCCACTTGGAGAGGCATCTGAGAATCTACACACACCACACCTCCGATATCTCTACACATTGCTCTCTCTCTCTCTCAAAGCATTGTAACTCTCCGGCGATTCTTATTCATCAATAAAGAACACCCGGCCACCGCTGCCATTTCCGAAAGTGGAGTAGGTCATCCGAGACCGAACCACTATAAATCTCTGTGTTGGTTCTCTGTTTACAGTTTTGATTCATTGATTGTCATTGATTGCTCGTTAATTACTCATTAATTGCATCATTATTCATACTTGACTATTGATCTTGCCAAAGACAATTTTGTGCATCATCAAATCACATGAAATTGATTTTGTATGGTGTATGTGAAATTATTTTAACCTTGTAGCCACAGACAGATATTAACTTGAGTTAAATATCAGGTTCAATACGATGATCCAAACATGGTATTATATTTATGATTTTTACCAAGCTGCTGTGTACCTCCTCCCATCACGAAGTTATATTGTTGGACCAAAAAAAGTTTTTAGTTGTAAAAATTAAATTTTTGATTGATTTTGAGCTTAAATTAAAATAGGATTTGCTGGTCGTTTCGAATAAATTTTTGTAGGTTCGTGTTTTATTCCGTGAGAAGAATAATATAGTAAATTCACTTGCTCAAATTAAATAAGAGATGAATGAGAAAATAAACTTCAAAGTGACCCTCTCGAAATTTGAAAATAAGTGATTAGGTAATGTAAGATTTGACATCAATCCCATATTGGTTGGACAAGAAATTTTACATGTGCATATAGATGCCAAATTTGCTCTCTGAGTTGGATCGCAAAGGACACCACACTTTTGCGAGCAGATCAAACACCTACATGGACTTCAATTCAACCACACACGCGCGCAACCCACCACAATCGGGCTCGGATATGGGTTAGGCTCAATCTTATCTTTTTGAAGAAAATTCACGAATTGTGTAGCGCCCCAAAATTCGGGTGTCCGTAATTACCGCGTTGATCACCCATCAACCCGCTCCCTGATCCGTCTGACCCTGCTGGGGTGTCCCTGCACGTGAAACTGTGGAGATCTGCCTTGCAGTCTGATACCGGTACTGGCTCCCTTGACCCATGGTGGGGAAATGAGGAACATTGAAGGTCTGGGGTGGTCCCACTGATAATTGGGACTGAGATGCCCCATAGCTTTGTACTCCTTGTCTCTGCGGACACTCTCTCTTCAAGTGGCCCAGCTGGTGACAATAGAAACATGTATGTGGGCCTCCCTGTGATGTGCCCCTAGAGTTCTTCCCGTCTTGGGAAGATTGGCCCTGGTCTTGGCCCTAATAGCCTCGGCCCTGTCCCTGTGATCCTTGTGGGGTCGAATTCCTCTGTCTTTTCCCCGAGCTAGTAGTGGAAGACTGCCCTTCATTCTTCTTGCCCTTTGATCTGGCCTCTCAGATACTCTTGGCGTCTTCAACCTCTCTCTCGATAGCCATGACTGTCTCGACCATCTCGTCAAGGTCGTGCAACATTTGGCCAACAATTTTCCCACGGATGGATAGCTTTAGGCCATTCTCAAACCTCCGCACTTTGGCCAAATTTGTGGCCACGTAATCATCCGCAAAACCTCCCAACTCTGTGAACTTGTCCACGTATTGCATGACAGTCATCGTTCCTTGTTTCAAGTTTAGGAATTCTTGGGCTTTGACTTCCCGAACAGCCGATGAGAAATACTTGTTCATGAAGAGGTCTTGAAACTCTTCCCATGTCATTGTCTCGATGTTTATCGGCTTTGCCCATGTCCACCATTGATGGACCTCTCCCTCAAGCTGGAAAGTGGCCAACCGTATCTCGATGGCGTCAGATACAATGTCCATTGCCTCTAAAATCTTGTCCACTTGTTGGAACCATTGGTCAGTTACTATCGGATTCCCTCCTCCCACAAGAGTTGGTAGCTTGTGGGACTTAAACTTCTGGAGGTTATTCGAGCCTCCTTGTCCTATGTTGGCGCTCGCCTGAGCTAGGTTTGCATCCACAGTATCCATAGCCTCCATGAAGGCTTGTTGATTGAAAGCCGGTGGTGGTGGTTGGTTGTTCCGTCCACCCCGACGTCCCCTTCCTCTAATTGCCATCTGCACACACATAACATAGCAATATACCAATAACTTAGTATCCCAAAGATAGGGATCAAAAGTTAAAATCGTAGAATTCTTTTTTTTCCCTTGTCCTAACGGTAGGAGGTACGCTACCTACTGGTGAATTGCCACATAGTAGGCTTTTTCCCATCCTTTCCCTTCCCGACTCTAATGTTATGTTTTCTAACCGTAGTGTCTCATTCCAATATACATTTAATCATGTATATAATCTCATAACACATAGCACGTAACATTTAATATATTTAACATGCAATGCACAATGAATGCAATGACTTAGACCCATGCCCCGCAAGCCCAAGGTAAAACGAGAACCTCGGCTCTGATACGAAGTTGTAGCGCCCTAAAATCTGGGTGTTCGTAATTACCCCGTTGATCACCCATCAACCTGCTCCCTGACCTGTCTGACCCTGCTAGGGTGTCCCCGCACGTGTAGCTGTGAAGGTCTGCCCTGCAGTCTGATATCGGTACTGGCTCCATTGACCCATCATGGGAAAAGGAGGAACATAGAAAGTCTGGGATGGTCCCACTGATAATTGGAACTGAGATGCCCCAAAGCTTTGTGCTCCTTGTCTCTGCGGACATTCTCTCTTCAAGTGGCCTGACTGGTGGCAATAGAAACATATTTGTGGGCTTCCCTGTGATGTGCCCCTAGAGTTTTTCCCGCCTTGGGAAGATTGGCCTTGATAGCCTCGGCCCCGTCCCTATGATTCCTATGGGGTCGAAGTCCTCTGTCTCTTCCCTGAGCTAGTAGTGGATGATTGTCCCTCCTTCTTCTTGTCTTCTAATCCGGCCTCCTGAATATTCTTAGCGTCTTCAACCTCTCTCTCGATAGCCATGGCTGTCTCGACCATCTCGTCACAAATTGGGTCTGAATATTTTCACTTGATTTTAATTTCTGTACGTTGGAATTCAAAATTCGCACTGGTTCATATTTTCAGTTTCCCTCCTGCCCGAATTTTTGAATTCGTATTTGTTCAGTAAACAGACCACAATAGTGTCTTCTAGGCTGTATTGTGTCTTCTGGGTTGAGTCTGTTCGCATAATGACTGTCCGGATCAGTCACTACTCTGTCTATAAATAACCCAAATTCTTTATCATTTTGTATTTACATTTTTAGTCATTAAAATAGTCATTATATTCATAATTTTTGACATTAACAGTCTGCATATCTAAGAGTACAACACACAATTTTGGTTCGCTGGACATTTAAATTGGAGTACTACTTCTAAGTGCGTGAAAATTATTGTATCCTAGGAGACAGACGCTTAGATTTTCATAAACACCAAGTGTGGAGGTGAAATCTATTTTAAGGACATAGTGTCAAACAATAACCTTGATCTATCTAAAATTCAATCATAGTTCTTGTTCTGCAAACAAATCAATTTTATTTATTACTTTATGTGTTACTATTTCATTCTTGATTGTTACAATTTTATTCTAAATTGCATGATACAAATCAAAAATTTCAATAAGTGATTTTACTATAATTAAAAAATACAAACAACAAATTCAAGTTTGCATCAAGTTCTAAGCATGGTCAGATTGGAATATGCCAAATAATTGGTGGTAGACTCCGTCTATTATTGGAACTTGATGGGCCAGGCCCAAAAGGCCCAAAACCATACTGAAGCCCAGTTGCAATTAAAGGCTCAAACTTATGAAGACTCAGGCCCAATAAGATTCAAGCTCAATTAAGTGTACCATGGAGCTGCCTCGGCTTAACTACAAAGATCCAGAGAGCACCCTTACCTTATCTACCACCATGGAAGCAGTCAACTTGGACCAAGTCTTGTGGGGAGCTCCTCAACGGCCACACCCGTTGAGGAGAATCTGCAAGTTCCACCAGGATAGCCAGATATTTACCACTTAATAGCTCCACTCTGTTGGAGAATGACTATAAAATGTAAGCCCCACCAACACTTGGGGGGCATCACTTTCTACAGAGCATAGAACTCCTCTTCTTCTCCAATCTGTAACACTCCGTTCACCGGAATCAATAAAATACCGGCAACTCTCTGCCATTCCAAAGTGGACGTAGGTCAAATTGACCGAACCACTATAAATCTCGTCTCTCTCTACTTTAATTATTGCTTAATTTCCAAATTACTTGACTAGTGGTGTGCAAAGTCGATTTTGTGCATCATCAGTTTGACGCCGTCTGTGGGAAACGACAAATTTCTCATTTTTAAAACACTGTGAACCAATGGCGATCACGACCCGATCGATGAACCAGCATGAAAACAATCCTACACGAGAGGAGGAGGTTGCTCCTCCAGTTACCAACCCTATCCCGAACGCTCCAGCACCAAATTCTCAGCAAATGTTGGAGACCATGCAGCAGCTGGTGGCCCAAAACCAGCAGATACTACAACTCATGCTCGCTGGACCAGGAGGAGCACAACTTGGTGGAGCACAACTCGGAGGACCTCAAGGAGCTCCGCACCCTGCTGCTCCGCACCTTGCTGCTCCACACCCTGCTGCTCCACACCCTGCTGCTCCACACCTAGGCGCTCCACGCCCTGCCGCTCCACACCTAGGCGACCCTGCAGGGCTGGGCGCCCCCTTTGGAGTCCCCCTGAGCGCCCCACACAGGGGAGTCCATCACGAGGGATTTCCACTTCCTCCTCCTGCTTCTCACGGTGGAAACCCCCATCTCCAAGAGGATGAAGGCGAGAATCAAAGCATGGAACATGAGAGTCACTTCCATGTTCATTCCAGAGGAGCCCCCAATGATTGGGATGAGAAAATTAAAGAAGTACAAAATCAGCTAGGTGACGTCTTCAATGCCATGAAGGCGCAAGGACCTGAGACTATGGACTATCTTGTGAGGCGAACTGACACGCCTTTTAAGCCGGACGTGGCGAACTACCCCCTCCCTCAAAAGTTTAAAATGCCGTCGGTGGAGACCTTTGACGAGAAGAAAGATCCACTGGACCATCTGGAGACTTACAAGACCCTAATGCAGCTGCACAGTGTCCCCGACGAAATCATGTGCAGATCATTCCCAACCACTTTGAAGGGATTTGCTCGACAGTGGTTTGCCAAGCTCGCTCCGGCCTCTATATCCTCCTTCGCTGAGTTGAGCAGGTCGTTCGTGTCACACTTCATCGGAGGGCGCCGCCACCAGAAGCCCGTCACTCACCTGCTCAGCATAAAGCAGGACAAGGACGAAAGCCTGAAGAGCTACCTCACTCGTTTCAACGAGGAGGTCCTTCAGGTAGAAGAACCCGACGACAAGGTGTCCATGACTGCATTCTTGGGAGGTCTCCGCTCTTCAAGCTTCTTATTCTCGGTGATGAAGCGACCACCAAGGAGCATGCCGGAGCTACTAGCCAAAGCCCAAAAGTACATGAATGCAGAAGACATCACGAGGGCCAGACGAGGGGAGACATCCAGAACAGGGGAGAAGAGAACGGAAAGAGACAGAGAAGACAAGAACGAGATTAGCAATAAGCACAACATGACAGAGAGGGTACCTGTCAGGGACCGACTTGGTCCTGCTCCTCAGAGGGACCGACAAGCCTTTACTCCCCTCAACGCCGCTGTCGGGCACATCTTATGCCAGATCCAGGAGGACCCCGCGGTAAAGTGGCCTGGGAGGATGAAGTCTCCCCCAAACCGCAGGGAGAGACTGCAACCTATCAGATCACCACTCATTGGTTTCTCAGGGGAGAAGGTGTATCCCCTTGGGTCCATCACTCTTCCTGTCACAACCAGAGCAGCACCCCGAAGCTCCACCGTCATGGTCAATTTCCTGATAATAGACTGCCCGTCAGCCTACAACATCATTCTGGGGCGACCTGCTCTTAACACATTAAGAGCTGTGCCCTCCACTTATCATCTTATCCTCCGTTTTCCAACCCCAAATGGAGTCGGAGAGATCAGAGGAGACCAGTTAGTGGCAAGGGAGTGCTATGTCTCCTCTATGAAGACCAGGAAGCCACAGGAAGCGTTGCAAGTTGAAATCCTGGATCCGAGAGATGATTCCACCATAGAAAGAGGAGAACCGGTGGAGGAGCTCACCCCCATGGTTTTGGACGAAGATCACCCGGACAAAAGAGTATACGTTGGCTCTTCCCTTGCTGTAGATCTGGTTGGCCCACTAATAGATTTTTTGAGACGTAACATGGACATCTTTGCATGGTCGCATGCAGACCTGGAGGGCATCGACCCAGAAGTGGCCACACACCGCCTCAATGTTGACCTACGCCACAAGCCTGTTCGCCAAAAGCTGAGGGGCACCTCCACTGAAAGGGCCCAAGCTATGGACAAAGAGATAGGAAAATTAATAGACAACGGGGCCGTCAGAGAAGTAGCATATCCTGAATGGCTCTCCAACGTAGTGATGGTCACTAAGACTAATGGGAAGTGGCGCCTCTGCGTCGACTTCACAGAACTTAACAAGGCGTGCCCAAAAGACAGCTACCCGCTACCACGGATCGATCTCCTCATCGACGCAACCGCTGGGCATGAACTGCTCACTTTCCTGGATGCATACTCTGGGTATAACCAGATAAACATGTACCCCTCGGACCAGGAGAAGACATCATTCATTACTCCAAAGGGGACCTACTGCTATAGGGTTATGCCCTTCGGGCTAAAAAACGCAGGAACAACCTACCAACGGTTGGTGAACAAGAAGTTCGAGTTTCAAATTGGGCGAACGATGGAAGTATATGTGGATGATATGTTGGTGAAAAGTCTCCTAGCAGTAGACCACATCAATCACCTCCAGGAAACCTTCAGTGTCCTGAAGTTTTATCACATGAAGCTCAATCCTGAGAAGTGTGCTTTTGGCGTGGGGTCAGGAAAATTCCTGGGCTTTATGGTCAATCAGAGGGGGATTGAAGCGAATCCAGACAAGATCAAGGCTATCCTTCACATGAAGACGCCTTCCTCAACCAAGGAGCTCCAGCGCCTCAATGGGAGAATCGCAGCACTTAATAGGTTCGTCTCCAAGTCTGCAGACAAATGTCTCCCTTTCTTCAGAATTCTCCGAAAGGCTTTTGAGTGGGGACCCGAGGCAGAAGAGGCCTTCCAAAGACTCAAAGCTTATTTGGCTACACCTCCCCTCCTGTCACATGCCACTCCAGGAGAAGTTCTCCACCTATACCTTTCTGCTTCCTCTTCAGCAGTAAGTTCTGTGCTCGTCAGAAACGATAACGGAACACAGAAGCCCATCTATTATGTGAGCAGGGCATATCGAGGGGCAGATGTAAGGTATTCAGAGCTAGAAAAGCTAGCACTCGCGCTGGTCACGACTGCAAGACGACTACGACATTATTTTCAGAGCCACATCATAGTTGTCATCACAGACCAACCTCTGAAAAGAGTCCTGGGGAAGCAAGATGTATCCGGCAGATTTCTTAAGTGGGCAGTAGAGCTCGGCGAGTTCGATATTCAATACCAACCAAGAGCTGCCATCAAGGCACAATCCCTTGCAGATTTCGTTGCCGAGCTTACACCATCAGTGGAAGGAAGCAACGAGGATACCCGAGCAACATTTCCAGGCGCCCAGGCTAGCTCTCCAGGCGCCCAGGCCCTTCCAGGCGCCCAGGATGGCTCTCCAGGCGCCTAGGAAAGCTCTCCAGACGCCCAGGCTACTCTTCCAGGCGCCCAAGCTATCTCTCCAGGCGCCCAGGTCCTTCCAGGCGCCCAGGATGGCTCTCCAGGCACCCAAGCAACTCCTCCAGGCGCCCAAGCTATCTCTCCAGGCGCCCAGGTCCTTCCAGGCGCCCAGACTGACTCTCTAGGCGCCCAAGCAACTACTTCATGCTCCCAGGCTGGTCCTTCTGGCATCCAGGCAGCCCTTCCAGGTGCCCAGTCTCCCATATTAATCTCAAAACCCTGCTCTCTTCTACTCTGGAAACTCTATGTAGATGGCTCCTCTACCAGTCAAGGAGGAGGAGCGGGCCTAATATTGATCAGCCCAGATGGCACAACTCTCAAGTATGCAGTAAAGCTTCACTTTATCGCCTCCAACAATGAGGCAGAATACGAAGCCCTCCTCTCCGGATTAAGATTGGCAGTTGAAATGGAAGCCCAGCATCTTGCCGCTTACAGTGACTCCCAGCTGGTAGTTAATCAGGTAAACGGCGAGTTTGAAGCGAAAGGAGCCAGAATGCAGGAATACCTTAGTATGGTAAAAAACTTAATCACGAAGTTCCAATATTTCCAGATCTGTCACATCCCAAGAGAGGACAACATGGCTGCAGATGCACTCGCCAGACTCACCTCATCCTTGGAGACTCCACCAGAAGAACCGGGACCAGCATTCATTGGTCACCAATTCGAGCCAAGTGAGTTAGACATGGCGGCCACAAACGTCAACTGCGCATCAGCTGAGTCAAATTGGATGACCCCACTAAGGGCATATCTCCAAGAGGGTGTGCTGCCAGATGATCCCCTAGAGGCCAGGAAATTGAGGATAAGAGCCTCCAAGTTCACCATCCTGCGAGACACTTTGTATAAGAAAGGCTATTCCTTACCATTGCTGCGGTGCCTTTCTCCCGAAGAAGCTCACTATGCCCTGCGAGATATCCACGAGGGGATCTGTGGGAACCATTCTGGAGGGCGCTCCCTTGCCCACAAGGCGCTCAGACAAGGCTACTTCTGGCCTTCCATGACAAGGGACGCCAAGGAGTTCTTGAAGAAGTGTGACAAGTGTCAACGTTTTGCAACTGTGTCTAGGCAACCACCAGAGGAGCTAACAACCATTTCAAGTCCATGGCCCTTCTCCAAGTGGGGCATCGACATCCTAGGCCCTTTGTCCCTCAGCAAAAGACAGTGCAAGTTCGTGGTGGTGGCAGTCGACTATTTCACCAAGTGGGCAGAAGCGGAACCCTTAGCCAAAATCACAGACGCAAAGATCAAAGATTTTATCTGGAAGAACCTGGTTTGTCGTTTCGGGATTCCCCATGCCATGGTTAGTGATAACGCCAAGCAGTTCGACAATAAGCTGCTGAACTCCTTTTGCGCCGACCTTCAGATAAAACAACCTCACTCCAGCCCAGCACACCCGCAGGCAAATGGACAAGCAGAGGTTATGGTGAGAACAGTGCTACGCAACTTAAAGACAAGGCTTGAAAGAGCGAATGGTCTTTGGGTGGACGAGCTACCAGGCGTATTGTGGGCATATCGAACTACGCCAAGAACCCCTACTGGGGAGACTCCTTTCTCCCTCGCCTTTGGAACTGAGGCGGTCATCCCTGTGGAGATAGGGGTACACTCTCTAAGGGTGCAGCACCACAACCCCACCACCAACAATGAAGGACTCCGCATCAACCTCGACTTGGTGGAGGAAGCAAGAGAGATGGCTGTGGTCCGCAACGCGGAGTACAAACGACGCATGACAAAGTACTACAATTCGAGGGTGAAGCCTCGTTCCTTCCAACCAGGGGACTTGGTGTAAAACCCCAACCCGGGGTACAGTATCTGTAATCCCTACTTATTCTTGTCATATATAACCCAACAATTAGTCATACCGACAGTCAACTCGGGTGATATCACCCTAACATTATTAAAGACTCAATCGACTGGACAGTGGACTGGTCTGCATCTTCCTCTACAGTGCCTGAAAAGGAGAAACTATAGGGGTGTGAGCTAAACCACGCGCTCAGTGAGTATACATGTTATATATGAAATGGAAATGATAGTAATACACTGAAATAGGTAGATTCTACGTAAATACACGTATCAAACAACAACATCAATCCAATACTAAAGAATTCACAAGCCACATCACATCCATACCACCCCTCATCGGGTAATCGATCCTACATGGATCCGTGTCTCCCGAACCTCTCGGGAACACCACAGTGCAAGCACACCACTGCACGCCCAGTGATCAGGCATCGACGCCCCTGTCTCAAACAGTGTGCCACATTCCACAATACACAATACACACACACATAACATCATTCAATCACATAAACATGTAGCACATTATCTTGAAGATTTGCTGTTAAGTTCTATCATTTACTATCATCTTATAATAGCATTTCCAAAACATATAAAGATATACACCCACCTCAAGTGTACCGAACTACGACGAGCCTTCGAACCTACCGGTGGACTCCTTCGGTGTTTTCGTATCTGTTTCAATACCAATTGTCCTACCTGTTCCACCTAACACATTTGTAATTAAAATATCAACATGTTTATGACATTGAATAATTAATCATGCACTAATGAATGCAAGATGATTCAACCCAAAGTGCCCCGGTAACTGTCCACTCACATATTGGCACATTAGATTTAGGGATCATATTTCCTCTCCAAATCTTCAAAATCACTCACATTAATCATAATTAGAATTAAGTAGGTCAAACACATTGACCAGAGGCCAATTTTCACACATTTCGACCCCAAATCCTAAAAATCGCACTTCCGGCATTTCATACATTTCGCACCGGATATCATAGTCATTTGCATTCGAAAGTCATATTATCACATCAAGCATCATTTAAAAATGCTGCATGCCAAATTTCAAGTCATTTGGATTAAAATTCACACATGTGATAATAACATTTAAAAATTAGGGTTTCGGCGTTACCGACACCCTTTTCCAACCTCTATCGCTCTTTTCTTTTAAGACCACTACACTTAAATTTACATATACATTAAATCAATGTAAAACAGCCCCTATTTGCACCATTTGACGCTCCATTGCACACCCATAAATTTTTGGTTCCGACTTAGTCTACTCAAAGTATCTCGAGTGTTCGTTTCCCACATTTTCTCACACTCATTATGTACTTATTTAAAATTCATGCTTAACAGCCCGTTAATCATGCTAAATACACTTAATTACACCCATACAAAATATGTTTTGACATTAAACAAAATCAGCCCATGAAACTTAAATTAAAACAGCCCATTAAAATTAACATAAAACAACTCATGTATTTAAATTAAAACAGCCTACTAATTAAAACATGCCAAGATAGCCCACTGAACTAAATTAAAATAGCCACTAATTTACACATAATAGGCCACATATTTACGTACATATGAAAATTAATCACATAAACATGCTTAAATTGAATTGCACATACCTTCCTCGGTCTCGACTCAAAGGAACCACACCTATTATTTTTTTTTCTTTTTCTCTTCGTGCTCTCCTCACTCTCGGCTTCACTTTTTTTTTTTGTTTTCTTTCTTGCTCCCCTTTCCCTGTTGCTCTCCTCACTCTCTCACGGTTCAGTCAAGAACCAGAACACACACCACACACACACTGTTTTTTTTTTCTGTCCACCCAACACACACCCACACACCTAAACTTTATACACACACACACACACACACATACACACGGCTTGCATGCACACACACACGGCACACCAATCTTTTTCTCATGCCAACACCTGTAAAGGTGTTGGCTTAACTACACTTACCACCCCACAAGTTTTTAAGTGATTCTGAAATTGACCCATTAGTATGTTCACATAATGATAATTTAGCCCACTAAATTATGCTAATATGCATGTAATGTATGATCGGGTCTCACACTTGGTCCTCAAGAACGTGATCCTCGCCACAAAAGATGCACGCGAAGGGAAGTTGAGGCCAAATTGGGAAGGACCATACCTTATAACAGAGGTAGTGAGGCCGGACACCTACAAGATCCAGAATTCGGAGGGGAAAGTCTTACTCCATCCATGGAATGCGGAGCACCTGAAGAGGTATTATCAATGACACCTTGAGAGTATCAAAGTAGTGGAAGTTGGGACTTGGTTTTATTTTTTCTATTTTCGAGTCATTACTCAATATTCAATGTACCTTTTTCGGGAATTATTACCCAATATTGCTTTATATGAGCAATAAGTCAATAAAATTTTCTACACTTTACTCCAAAAAGATCTTGTGCATTTTCATTCAATTTCAAAGGAGTAACAGTACAAAAGTAAGACTATAAACTGTCTTTCTAAAAAAAAAAAAAGTTCCAGCACTCTAATTACTTTCACGGTCGTCATCCTCCTCCTCCTCCTCGTCCTCAGCATCGTGCTCATCAGCATCAGAACCTTCATCTCCATCAGCAAGCGCCTCAGTGGGCACGAAGCCTGAAAGGTCAATACCCGGGTAAGAAACAGAAATCCTTCCCCGGAGTTCCTCATAACCGTCAATAAAAGCATCAGCAAGGCTATTTTCCAGAACCACCTCAGCTTGAGAAGCCTTCTCCTGAGCTGCCTTCACTTCTGCCTTTGCACTGACGCAGGCAGCCTCGCTGAGCATGGCCCTTGCTCGCATCTCTGCAAACCTCTCAAGATTCACCTCAGCTTTCTTCTGAGCTGCCTTCACCTCTGCCTCGGCTCTCAAGCAAGCAGCCTCACTGAGCATGACCCTCTTGCGGGTCCCTACAAGCTCAGCCTCTCTGAGCGCGTCCCTCTCACGGGTCGCCAACAGCTCAGCCTCAAGCTTGGTCGCCCTCCCACGGGCCTCTACAAGCTCTCTCTCTCTGAGCGCGTCCCTCTCACGGGTCGCCAACAGCTCAGCCTTAAGTTCAGCCGCCCTCTCATGGGACGCCACTAGCTCAACCTGGGAAGTCTTGCCGGCAGCTTCAAGCTCAACAATCTTCTCCTGAGCAGCTAGAAGCTGCTTTGTTATAGTCTCATGACTAAGCTTCAGATGGTTATAGAAATGAACCCTTGTGAGCAAACATACAGACGCGGTCGAAGTCTGGAAAAGAAATAAGATAGATGAATAACAAAATACATAAAGAATGATCGAATAAAGGGAGCTGCAGACCCTTACCTGAGCCAGTCCTTCCAAGAATGTGTTGATAACTCCCTGAGTGCCTAGCATACTAATCTCATTAGCTTCGGGTGGAAATACGAATCTCCCAAGTTTTTCCCTGATAACTTGTGGATTGCCCAGCATGGGACCATTCTGTATCGACGTCCTCGTAGAAGCCGTCCCAGGAGGAGTGGATGAACAAGGGGTAGAAGATGAAGCCAAAAATGAAGATTCTGGAATAGGAGATGCAACGGGAGGAGTCCCCCCTTGAGTAGGCACCACCGTAGGAGAACCCCCAGGAGAGCACACCACAGGCGGAGCCGTTGAAGAAGTCACCTGAGGGGTATCACCCTTCCTCGCCACCTTAGAAGGAGGGGGACTCCTACTAGGATAGCGAGACGCTACCGTTGTTCTATTCGCTGCAAGAGCAAGGAAGGATTATTTCGATGAATAACACTAAGTCAAAGAGAGGGATGTATAAGAGATTCAACATACCTTTTCTCTTCAAAGCAGAGGCACCAAATTTCGGGGAGGGAGCAACGGCCTTGGCATCCCTGGGCAAAAGAGCACCCACATCTTTGGCAGGACAAGCCTTCACGGCCTCCAGCTTCCATACTTGGTCCTTGGTGAGGACAAGCATATCTGCAAAAGAGTCGTGAGCATATATAAAAAAAAAAAATAGATGCACGGCATACCGGGTCTTATAGCTGCACCCCACCGTGATGGTACCAAGGCCCTGTCAGCCTCGGCAGCCCACTCTCCACCAACAAAAAAGAAACGGGATTTCCAGATGTGGCAATTGGAGCGCAAACCCGTAAGCACCGTACCACTTCTCGTGGTAAAATAGTACCACCCTCTATTTGGAGCAGGGGTCTCGCTCAAGTTATAAGTTGCATAGAACTCCGCAGGAGAAGCTTCTTCACAGTGCACCTTCCTCCACAATGCAAGAAAGCCCAACAAGACTCTCCAACCATTAGGAGCTAACCGCCCCGGGGTCAAGGAAAAATAATGTAAAATGCCGCAAATAGGAGATGACATAGGGAATCTAAGCCCAACATCAAGCATCTCCTCATAAACAACAATATCACCAGAGGAGTCGTCGCAAGCAAGCTCACCCGTCTCAGCCCGGCGACACAACACAGTCGGAGGAATATGATAAACAGAAACGAGTCTCAAAATATCCTCACTCGATTTGAACAGACTAAGAAGTGTATTTACCTTGGACCCGCCACCATCAGCTTCCCCTCTGTCTTTGGTTTCTCCTTTCATGGCCGTAAGGAGTGGCCTGAGTCAACACCTGAGAGGTCTCCAGATACACTTGGTGGAATCGAACTGTGATCACCAAAAGCTGCTCCCAAAACTTCCTTGTCGCCTGCAGTTTTCGACCCAGCGACTGGAGAAGTGCCTAGCCCTTCAATGTGGTGCAAAACAGCGCTTTTGGCGCACAAATCAGCGCCTGGAGCAGCGCTCAGATCTGCCCCTGCACCGTCTTCGGCTCCCAGGCAGCCCCCAGGGGCGCCCGTGCTGCAGCCCAGCCCTCCAGGCCGCTCCCTGACACCTCCAACTGAAGAAAGGTTGTTGTCCCGCGCGAAAACAGCGCCTCTGGCGCGCAGATCAGCGCCCAAAGTGGCACGCAGATCTGCCCCTGCACCGTCTTCGGCGCCCAGGCAACCCATAGGGGCGCCCAAGCCACTGCCCAGCTCGCCCAGAAGACCTCCCTGCTCGCCTGTCTCTGCTGCGCGCCCATGGGGATGTCCGCCCACTGCTGCATGCCCAAGGGGCTGCACGCCCAGGCTGTCTTGGACAGCCATTTCAGTGCCCAAAATGGCGCCCACCATATTCCCCATGGCACCCACGGCATCTTCAGACGGAGCAGCCCGCAGGAGCTGCTCGCCCACTGCGTGGGCAGCAGCGCCTGGGGTCTGCCCGCCCCCTTCTTGCGCGCCTATGGTAGCGGCGGCCAGCGGGGCACCTGCTCCTTCAATGCTCGCAGCTCCGCGAGCTCCATAACCTCCTTTCTCCACCATTCCAATAGAGCTTTGCCCACCATCTTCCTCATTCGGCATGGTCCCCTTGGATGCTACACCCTCAAAGCTTCTATAGAAAAGGGGAAAAGATTCAAGAATGGGCTCTTGTTTTCAAGATGGAAGAAATGGGTAGGGAAAGAAAGAAAATTTCTATTTATACCTAGGGTTTACAAAAGAGGAAAAATCCCCAAATCAAGAACCAAGGGTTCTCTTAGAAACCCAGGTAAAAAATAGAAAGAGTTGAGATGTTCAGTGAAGCTAAAAATACCTTGGGGAAAAAGAATCGTCCAGCAGAGGAAGTCTTCACCACCAAGAACTCAAGATTCAAATAAATGCCCCCTTCACCAAGTTTCCTGGGACACGGGGCATTGGGGGGCAAATGATGGGCCAGGCCCAAAAGGCCCAAAACCATACTGAAGCCCAGTTGCAATTAAAGGCTCAAACTTATGAAGACTCAGGCCCAATAAGATTCAAGCTCAATTAAGTGTACCATGGAGCTGCCTCGGCTTAACTACAAAGATCCAGAGAGCACCCTTACCTTCTCTACCACCTTGGAAGCAGTCAACTTGGACCGAGTCTTGTGGGGAGCTCCTCAACGGCCACACCCGTTGAGGAGAATCTGCAAGTTCCACCAGGATAGCCAGATATTTACCACTTAATAGCTCCACTCTGTTGGAGAATGACTATAAAATGTAAGCCCCACCAACACTTGGGGGGCATCACTTTCTACAGAGCATAGAACTCCTCTTCCTCTCCAATCTGTAACACTCCGTTCACCGGAATCAATAAAATACCGGCAACTCTCTGCCATTCCAAAGTGGACGTAGGTCAAATTGACCGAATCACTATAAATCTCGTCTCTCTCTACTTTAATTATTGCTTAATTTCCAAATTACTTGACTAGTGGTGTGCAAAGTCGATTTTGTGCATCATCAGAACTCGCAGCTAATCCAATGACACTATTGAATTAGGTCCTATAACATATATATAATAAAGTAACTTACAATTCAAATTTCAAAAGATAAACAAAATGACTTTTGCTATTCGCGGTTAAGATCGCTTTAAATTTTATTTTAAAATTAATCTAAGGGCTAATATTAACACCCCAAATTTAATAGGAAAAATAGGCCTTAAGGGTGTGTTTGGAGTGACTTTTTAAAAGTATTTCTATAAATTATTTCTCCTAAATACTTTTAAAAAAAAAATAGACTGCCCCACCACTATCTCTACCACCACCACCCACACCACCACTACCTCTACCACCATCACCGCCACCACCGCCGCCGCCGCCACCGTCGTCGCCACCAACGTCGCCGCCACCACCATCACTGCCGCCACCATTACTGCCACCACCGTCACCGCTGTCGCCCCCACCGCCGTCGTCCCCACCACCACCACCACCGCCACCACGGTCATTGCTACCCACCACAACCACAACCATCACCGTCTCCTACCACCACTACCTCTCACCCTCACTACAACCGATGTTTAAATTCATTTATCTCTCCTCTATGTTTGTGATTTGATTTTGAATATGAATACAAATATGTTTATTGTTTACCATTTTTTATTACTTTGTGCCTTCAGGCACAGACAATAACTAGTTACTCTATATTATAAGACTAAACACATTGGAGCCAAAAATAACTTTATTACATATGATGTGGAATACTACAAACATCTACTGGGCTCGACTTGAAGACGACCCGAGATGAGAAAATATGAGCAAGAACATGGAGACACTCAAACATTCACCCAAGAAAAACATCGTAATATGAATACATACATACAGAAAACACACACACACACACACACACACACACGAAAACGACAATAATAAAACAAAAGCACTTGGCATGGATCAAATTAAATGACCATAGTCTCACTTCATGAGGCGGCTTCAGTCTGGTGGCGTGCTTTCTCCTTCTCTTTTACTTGGCTTCCTTGAGTTTTGTCATACTCTTCATGTTCCAACCCATCCCAATTGTACATGCACATATGACACAAATATTTCTGTAAGATGACATTAACTAAAACAAACCTTTCTAATAGAACCAACACCCCCCCCCCCCCCCCCAACACACACACACACACACAAAAACCCAAAAAAAAAAAAACACACCACACCACACCCACACCAAAAAAAAAAAAAAACCAAAAGGCAATAGTATCATTTCCCTATGAATAGAAATGAGAGTAGAGAAATTTGGGTGATGCTTAACTAGGGTTATCAACGGATCAAAAGGCCTAACCAAACCAACCCACTTCGAAAATATTCCTGTTTTTTTTTTTTTATATTCCAGGTATACTACTACGTTAACTTGTAAAAATCAATTCAAAATATTTGATAGTTTTGACCATCTACACATCGATGATGCACAAATAGGACATGTACCCAAGTGTTTGCTATTAAAAATATAGTTAGCACACGATGATGATTTACTGAGAAAAATAACTCGAATAAAACTATGGTCTAGATCGCCCTTCATCCTTCTATTATCGAGTTTCTTGCCTTATACAACTCTTCTACTACTTGAATTGGTTTCGAGTTTGCTCTGTCCCCAACAATCGTCATATTTTGTACAAAATATCAACGTGTCATTATATTTTTTGGACAAAATGAAATTTAATAAATAGTTAAACAATCAAACTAACATATCTTTTCATCCTATTCATAAATATGAAACAAATATCCATGACTATAACTACAATGTGTGAACTATGACACTTAACTGAGCAATATTACAACACAAGAACATAATTAATTGAATCGAAGTGTATGAGACACATTGCAAAGAAAACTTCAATATCGCTAGGTTGAATACTAAAAGCATGAAATCCTCCCGAAATTAGAGAACAAGTTCAAATCAATAGCTAGTTTTTCTTCAATCTAGAAATTAATAACTACTTAGATATCATTCAGTTTGAAAGTCACACAAATCATGCTCCAAATAAACCCTTAATTTTCATGATCATGTTTCAAAGTTGGGACTCGTTGACAAATTTAGGAACTTCCAAAGTTGAATAAGGGAGAAAAGTAAGATTACCAGGAGAATTCCCATGGACAATCTTGTCATCTTCTTTATCAGGGAAACATTGTTTCCCTCCATAGATTCCTCCAAACCCTTCT
Organism: Ilex aquifolium; assembly: GCA_951799425.1. NCBI lineage: Eukaryota > Viridiplantae > Streptophyta > Magnoliopsida > Aquifoliales > Aquifoliaceae > Ilex > Ilex aquifolium. Next base: position 24,492,172 of record OX637401.1, read on the forward strand.
TCATCCGACCTCGTTGCATACCCTTCCCCAAAAGAATTCACATCCTCCCTTAATAACACCACGCCAAACACAAAATATTCAAATAAAAATCTAGCGCACAGGAATATATAGTTATGCATCTATCCACATATTTTATTTTGGATAAATTATGATATACATGGGATGGGGAAAGTGGGACTCGAACATTGCAATGGGGGATAAGGTGGGAATGGTGCCAACCACTAGGCCAATCCTCTTTTACTCTAGCTATCCACGTAGTGATATAACAAAATATCTATACAAACGTCATGAGTTCAAATTTTGGCAATCCCTTAGTACAGTTAGACCATGAGGGATAAATTCCTGGTGAATATCCTAATCTTAATGTGGCTGGGGAGGAGATTAGTTTAGGTGTGCGTAAACTGGTTTAAACACCCGACTGAACCAAAAAATAAAAAATAAAAAATCATGTATGTACCCTAAAATTTTTGATGAGTTTTAATGTGATGCTCAAGCCATAAAAGTCTCAATTTTAAATTATGCATGTTATTTGTAACAACCGGTCTCTAATTTATCCCGTAAACGAAACAAGAAACTTAAAAAAAACAATTCAGGGACAAACAAAACAAATGTCGTTAGCTTTTTGGTTAATCTTTTCAACAAAAAAATAAGACTAAACTAGTATAATTGAAGCTTGAGGAATATATTTAAGACATGAACATAAACTGAGATATTCATGATATTTAAGGCCACTATGGTACCAAAGAATCTTTTTGGGGTACTGCACTGAAGTCAATAACCAAGAACCCTAAAAATTAGATGGATACTTTTATTGGGCAAGTTTTAATGTATATTTGATTTTAAAAAAAATATTTTAAAATTAATTTTAAAATTTGAGAAATTACCAAACTGCCCTTGCATCGCAGGCTGGCAGCCATGTTCAAGCCGCTGCCTGGTAGCAGCAGGGTTCTCCCTAGCCTTCTCCAAGCCTCCAGAATGTTTGAGGATGTGCTCAAGGCTTCAACTGGGTCTCTAGATGAAGTAGAACCGCCAAGGAGAGAGAAGGTAGAGAGAAAGTGTAAGAGTTTGAATTATGGATTTTCTTTAGAGGGTTGTTCGAACGATCAAAGGTATACATCTAGCCTAATTAGGATGCTAGAAATTCATTGGTGGTGTTAGTTTTTGATTTGGGTAAGTGGTTATGCTTCAATTTGATTTTTAAAGTTTCAGGTTTTAAGTTTTCATGAAATGGGTTTATGTATACTTTTCATTAATTTTAACTTAATTAATTTATATGGTTGTGTTTCTGGGGCTTAAAGGAGTGGTTTGGTGGCTGGCCGTGGCTTGTGGTTAGGGCTGTTAATCGATCTGAATTCGAGCCTTTGTCAAGCCTAATTTACACATAAACGAGCTGGCTCGTTTAACAATTAACACATAAACGAGCCTTAAATAATGTTCAAGTTTGGCTTGATTAACAGCCCTACTTGTGGTGGTGTGGAGGCCGTGGCTTGTGAGCTTGGTCTGGACGAAGTGTAAATCCTAAGATATACTTTTGTTTGCGTTTATCGGACGAACACTTTCAGGCATATAGCTAACTATTTCAAATAATATATATAGGAGATAAATCATCTAATAGTAAAAAACGAACCCGGATTTGGGATTAGGTTTTTGGGTCTGCTCCATTGTGTCAATATTTTCCGGCTGATTAACTTCGACAGCTGACCGCTGAAATCCAGCTCCGGCGATTCTCCGAGCAGTAAGAAATGAAGAAGATGAGCAGAACAGAGTCGGTGGAACTTGTGCGTAAACTGATTTGATTGCGTTAAACATAGTCTGATACTTTTTGGAGCAATGAGTCCTAGTGATAGAGAGAGAGAGAGAGAGAGAGAGTACAATCAGCCAGCTTGCTGGTTTCTGCTTTCTCCAGAGGCGATCCTCGTCATGCTGCGAACCAAAATGTTCTTCCCGCTGCTTTACACGTGTAATTTGGAACGACAGGTGTCAGATTAAATGAGAAAATATTTTTTTATAAATTTTTTATTCAATTTCTTTTTTGGTGAATGAAGATGATTAATAAGTAGGAACTTAATTATTATATAACAAATTTCACTTCAATGTATGATAAATAATTCATTAAAAAAAATTAAAAAATATATATTAAAGAGAATATCAGTCTAGGGTTTATTCGTTTAAATCCGCAATTCAAAACCATTTTGGACCCTCGAATTAAAATCTCAGTCATTGAGATCTCATCAAAAAACTTCATAATCTTACTCACAGAGAAAAATGGTCGGCTCAAAACCTCTCAAAATAAATTCTAAAACCTTTGACTTTTTTGTTGATTATTATTATTATTGTCGAAAACCTTTGACTTTGACTTTGAAGTATAGAATATGACTATTTATTTGTATCTCTTATATATATAGTAATATTAAAAAAATATTTAAACACAAAAAATAAAACCATTCAAAAATAGAAAATAGTATCATTTAAACACAAAAAAATAGTACCATTTAAATACAAAAAAATAATAGCATTGAATAGTAATATTTGAGAAAAATTATAATAGTAACATGCATGCTCAACGAAAACAGTAACATAAACAATAACATACCAAACAAAAACAGTAACATGCTCACAAAAACTGTAACACGAACAGTGACATAGTGTATATATATATTAGCATTTGAATTTCAAATTTATGTAAAAAATTTTATTATCATATCTTCATTGATAGTGAATTAATAGATAATAATTCTCAAGTTAGGAAACTAATTTAAAATTGTTTTCAAGGAAGGGTATTTTGGAGTTTTTAAAAAATAGTGGACTTCACTACTTATTAGTAAGATTAAAAACGCACTTACCCTAAAATAAATTTTCTTGACAAACTAAACTCATTATAAGTCCCTTAAGGAGAACTCAACCCCAATTTTCACTTCAACATATGTGTTGTATTGTGTGTAGTTCATTAACCATAAAATTCCCATTGGCAGTGGATAGAATAGATATATGCTTCTGGGTAGATGTGTGGAATATATGGCTCATGGTACCTAATGAGCTCAAATCTAACCGGGCCAGACCCAGTAAATCAAGCAGGCCCAAATCAGCTACAAGGCGAGTCAAGCCCAATTCATGGATTCAGCCTAGTTCAAGATCCAAGTAGCCCATGAAAAAAAGTGCACGTGGGGAGAGATCATTGGGATAGATACACAAGAATTAATTGTACTTACCTTTTGTAACTATTCTCCCCGAATAATTAGTGCCTTCACACTCACGGCACCGCCTCACCATACCTATAAATTGTAAGCCCTATCTACAAGAGAGGACACATCTTGACCTCTTGAGATCTCTCAACACACCCCTTTACATCTACAGACATAGTTTCTCTCTCCTAGCTATTGTACCTCTCCCAAAGCACACATCTCCTGAAGGCTTTTCTCTCTTTTACTCTATTCATCAATAAAGAGCCACCTGCCACCGTTGCACTTTTCGAGAATGGAGTACGTCACCCGGACCGAACCACTATATATCTATGTGTTGACTCAGCATTTGCTGTTTTGTCATTGATTGCTTTATTTATTGTTCATTAATTACATCTCTTCACATATTCGACTATTGATCTTGCACGAGACAGTTTTGTGCATCATCAGTTTGACGCCGTTTGTGGGAACCGACTAAGTGTTCTACTACCTTGCTATTTCATGGCAATCACAACCAGGTCGATGAGTCAACAACCGGGAGACAATAACCCGACCCCCCGGGAGGAGGTTTCGCCTCCCCTCGCACCCTTGAAACCATCCACTACGGCGACTCCTGTGGTTGGGCAACAACTCTTACAAACCATGCAACTGCTGGTAAACCAGAACCAGCAAATCATCCAGTTGATGTTCGCCGCCTCGAGAGACATCGCCCCTCAGCCCGTAGGAGGAGCACGATTCCCTCCAACGGGAGAGGCGCAACAACCTAACCACTCTGGACGCCAAGCAGCCCCTCACCATGGGGCCCCTCGCCAGAATGCCCCTGGGCAACGCCAGGGTGCCCCTCACCTAACAGTCTCTCCTCAGCGTGCAGGAAGCTTACATGTTCCCTCTCCTCATGTACCTGCGCAAGAAGAAGAAGGAGAAAACCAATATGTCGATCACGGAAGCCAGTACAACAACCCAACAAAGGATGTCCCCAATCAGTGGGACGAGAAGATCAGAGAGGTGCAAAACCAACTTGGTGACACCTTCAACGCCATTAAGGTACAAGCGCTAGAGACTATAGACTACCTGGTAAGGCGCACTGATACCCTGTTTGTTATAGATATTGTCAATTACCCCTACCCTTGAAGTTCAAGATGCCTACCATCGAGATCTTCGACTGTACCAAGGACCCTCTGGATCACCTTGACACCGACAAATCTCACATGCAACTCCAAAACGTGCCTAATGAGATCATGTGTAGAGCCTTCCCCACCACCTTGAAGGGGTCTGCTCGGTAGTGGTTTGCGAAGATCAAACCCTCCTCTATCCACTCGTTCGCGGAGCTGAGTAAATCTTTCGTCTCCCACTTCATTGGGGGACGCCGACATCAGAAGCCTGTTACCTACCTGCTCACCATCAAACAGGACTGGGATGAAAGCCTCAGGAGCTACCTCACTTGTTTCAACGAGGAGGCTCTCCAAATCGAAGAGTCAGACTATAAAGTAGCCCTAGCCGCCTTCATTGCGGGTCTGCGCTCCTCCAGTTTTATGTTCTACGTCCTCAAGAAGCCGCCCTCCAGCATGCTCGAGCTATTGTCAAGGGTACAAAAGTACATAAACGCTGAGGACGTCACCAAGGCCAAACGAGGTGAGTCCTCCCACGGGGGCGAGAAAAGGAAAGACACCCGTGATGATAAGTGGGAAGTAGAAAACAAAAGAAATAGGACAGAGAGAATCTCTGTTAAGGACCGCCTTGGTCCCCCGCCTCTAAGTGTGGAACATATCTTGTTTCAAATACAGGATGATCCTACAGTACGCTGGCCAGAGAAGATGAAGACTGCCTCGAACCATAGGAGCCCGAACAAGTACTACCGTTTCCACCGCGACCACGACCATGATACTGACAACTGCTTTGATCTTAAAAGCAGATTGAGGAGCTTATATAGTGTGGCCAGTTGAGGCAGTACGTTTCTGGCGGAAGACAAGCCCCGCCACCTGGTCAGGACCAGGACGACAAAGCAACCCCTCATAGAAATTTAGACAATCTCTTGAGGGCTAGGAGGAGGAGGCGACTCCAAATCTGCTAGGAAAGTCTTGACCCACCTATAGGACACCGAACACCTGAAGAGCTATTATCAATAGCGGTACAAGTCAATGGCTCTCATTTTATTTGTCCTTTATTATTTTAGTCGATTTATTCTGTTATTTATTATTTTATGAAATAAAACTCTACGAAGAATATTGTATCCAGAGCTATCTTGCTTTAATAAAGTTTGTAGACAGCTTATAAAAGTCAGAACATGACCTAACAACAAGGTAGACAAAAAGACAAAAGTCGTCATACTCCCGACGATCAGTCACGGTCCCCCGAGCCACTATCATCAAGGCTCTCCTAGTCACCATTTACCCTTGGTGCCTCATATGGGACAAAGCTAGAGAAATCAGTAGCAGATAAATCTATCAAGCTCTTTATAAAGGCGCTTGCAATGGCCTTCTCAACAACCTCCCTCCTCATCTCCATCTCAATGGAATGAGCCTTAGCCACGGCAACCATCTCTCGAGCTATACATAGCTCGGTCTCAGCTCCTGCAGCCCTCTTATGGGACGTTCGTAGCTATGACTTTGATCTCGCGCATGTAGTCTCCTTATAAGCCTCTGCCACGACAACCATCTCCATACGTAGCTCGACCTCAACTCCTACAGCCCTCTCAGAGGACATTCGCAGCTATGACTCTACTATTGTACATGTAGTCTCCTTATAAGCCTCTACCACGGTAGTCATCTCCCGAGCTATACGTAGCTTTGCCTCTAGCTTAGCGGCCCTCTCACTGGACGTCCGCAGCTTTGACTCTGCTCTCGTGCAGGTAGTCTCCTTATAAGTCTCTACCATGACAGTCATCTCCTGAGCTATACGTAGCTCGGCCTCTAGCTTAGCGGCCCTCTCACGGGACGTCCGCAGCTCTGACTCTGCTCTCGTGAAGGTAGTCTCCTTATAAGCCTCTGCCACGGTAGCCATCTCCCGAGCTATATGTAGCTCGACCTCTAGCTTAGCGGCCCTCTCACGGGACGTCTGCAGCTCTGACTCTACTCTCGTGCAGGTAGTCTCCTTATAAGTCTCTGTCATGACAACCCTCTCCCGAGCTATATGTAGCTCGGCATCAGCTCCTGCGGCCCCCTCACGGGACGTTCGCAACTCTGACTCTGCTATCACGTAGACAGTCTCTTTATCAGCCTCAATCTCCAGCTTAGCGTCTCTCTCACGAATCGTCAAAATCTCGGCCTTAAGAGGTGTTACTCTCTCATGAGCTAACCTCAGCTGCTCTCAGCAGCCCCCGTGTCTGCCTCTTTGTTACCAGATGCCTGAATGCCTCTCCAAGCTTGATTGTCTTTGAAAAAGGCAAGGAAAAGCGGCATCCTCCTTCCTGGGCGCTTCCCTACTGGGTGCTTCCCTACTTAGCGTCTCCCCTACTGGGCGCCTCCCTCTTGGGCACCTCCCTCCTTGGCGCCTCCTTGCTGGGTGCCACCTGAGCCTTGGACGCCACTCTCCTCAACTTGGGTGCCTCCCATGGTGCCACCTAGGCCTTGGAAGTAACCCTCATCACTTGGGTCTCGGTCTCGAACAAGATGGGTGCCTCCCTTGGTGCCGTTTGAGCCTTGGGCGCCGCCCTCCTCACCTTGGGCGCCTCCCATGATGCCGCCCACGCCTTCTCCGCTACAAGCTACTTTCTTCTTCGTGGGATCACCATTGAAGTCCCCTCTCACCTCCTTCAAGCTCCTAGTCCTCATTGTCTCACTTTGATTTGGAGAAAAATAGAGTTGGGGAAAAATAGCTTCTAAGAGAAGCCTTCAAGGAATGGAGTAGCTTCTAAGAAAAGTCTCCAAGGAAAATGACTTCTAGGAGAAGCCTCTAAAAAAAAGAGGAAATGGAGTGGAGGAGTCTAAAGGCTCCTATATGGGCAGGATTTTTTCGAGATTGACGAAAGACCCAGCAAAAGAAATGCAGTGAAAAATATATATATATATATATATATATATATATATATATATATATATATATATACCCGTCGTCTGTCTCTGAAGATGAAGGAGTATCATGGGAAACAAGAAAATTCATGTTCATCCAAAGGAAGAAGCTCACTCATGCCCTCAACTCCCAATCACTACTAGGGCTTGGGGCATGGGGTGCAAATGATGAGCCCAAATCTAATCGGGCCAGACCCAGTAAATCAAGCAGACCCAAATCAGCTACAAGGCGGGTCAAGCCCAATTCATGGATTCGGCCTAGTCCAAGATCGAAGGAGCCCATGAAGAAAAGTGCACGTGGGGGGAGATCATCGGGATGAATACACAAGAATTAATTGTACTTACATTTTGTAACTATCCTCCCGAATAATGAATACCCTCACACTTACGGCACCGCCTCACCATACCTATAAATTGTAAGCTCTCTCCACATGAGATGACACATCTTGACATCTTGAGATCTCTCAACACACCCCTCTACATCTATACACATAGCTTCTCTCTCCTAGCTATTGTACCTCTCCTGGAGCACACATCTTTTGGAGTCTTTTCTCTTTTTTACTCTATTCATCAATAAAGAGCCACTGGCCACCGTTGCTATTTTCGAGAGTGGAGTAGGTCACCCAGACCGAACCACTATATATCTGTGTGTTCACTCAGTATTTTCTGTTTTGCCATTGATTGCTTTATTTATTGTTCATTAATTACACCTCTTCACATACTCGATTGTTGATCTTGCACGAGACAGTTTTGTGCATCATTAGTACTTTCTGTCCACACTTCCTCATCTGTTTTGAGAAACGTGTGAACGAAGAGTGGGTAAAACAAACGGGCAGGAAGTCCTCATGCGGAGTCGCACACTTGAGTAGTGCAGGAGACTGGGGAATGGGTTGAGTAAACTGGGCTAGAATAATAACAGACGAAGCTATACTTAGATAGGGCTTGGATTGGAAAAGAGGGCGCCTATGTATGTTATATAAAGATAAGGTAGAGGCATCGAATGTCGAAGAGAGGAATCTCGGTAGGTAAGAAATGGAAAATCGTCAAGGATTGGGGAAACGAAGGATTATTTGGGATTTTAGTGTATCACTTTTATTGCAATTATGTTTATGTAATTGAATATGTTCGATGTTTTCAAATGATTGTCTGTAAATAAGTCATAACCCTTTTCGAGATTTTCAATAGTGAAAACAGTTGCCTTCATGACCCCCCCCCCCCCCCCCCCCCCCCCAACACACACACACACATATACTATAAAGAGTGAAATTATAACAATAGCCAACAATGTGAGCAATTGAGTCTTGTTTTTTATTCTATATGCCATGGAACACCACTATTATACCAAACATTTTGCATTCTTTCTCAAGAATCTCCAAACCCTTCCTCTTCTCAGATCACCATAACTTTCCATTCTCTCTCAAGAACCTCTACTCTAAACCCTAAATTTATCTTGGCCCATTCTCAATAACAGAAGCATCGATCAGAGACTTCTTTTTCTGTCTAACAATGGCGGTACTTGGAGGAAAACTTCATGGGTTAATGAAGAAACTGAGAAAGAATGGCGGTGACGGATACGTTAAGATCAAGAAAAGCAATGACAAGAAACATATCCGAAGTGGGTTCTTGCCGATTTACGTAGGTGAAGAGTGTGAAAAGTATGAAATTCCAGTGGTATGGTTGGCTTCATCAATAAGATTCAAGGCATTGCTCTATCAATATGAACAAGAAATCCAAGCTGGGGAGCCGATAACTTTGCCTTGCTCCACCAAAGAGTTTGACACGGTTCTCAGCCTTATCAAAGCGGAGACGATTATCCGGAAAAGAATCCGAGGCGGTGGTAGTCCAGTTCAAACGATCAAGATTTTGGGCCAGTTCTATAATCAAGATTCCGACTTTTGTATTAATCTCACCCTATAAATATGGGAGCTATCTCTTTGTATCTAATACACAAATTAACCATCTAATTTTTTTATCAATAGAGTGGAAGCCCGGGCCATGGATCGAACCACATAAAATCCTTGTGTCTCTCCTCTTCTCTCATCTATGTCTCTAATCTCTCCTCTATCCAAAATTTTACAAGTATAAATATATCCGTAACATCATCAATTCTACACAGACCATGCAATGGTAAATGTTTTTGCACTGGGCTTTTTGTTTTATACAATCCTTGAGAAATTTGATAACTTTTCCAAACACCAAGTTTATTTTCATCCAAGTAATTTTTTTTTATTCAAAATTGTTGAAGCTATTGGAAATTTTGGCAAAAGAAAAGAATCCAGACTGAAAACTAAACAACCTAATGTAGATGTGATTAATTATTAGTTCAACAATTTTATAACACACTCCTAAATTACATTCTCTGAAAACATCACTCTTCCTAAACCAGAAGACAGAACGGAGAGAGCGATTGCCAGGTGGGGGTATTAATATAAGAAGTCGGGGATGGAAGTAACTTTTCATGCTAATGTACAATTGACAATAGTAAGAGTGTTAATCGAGTTGAGTTTGAGCCCGAATTTGGCGAACTTGTTTTTCTAAACGAGATTAAAAAATTGTTCAAACCCAGCTTGTTTAGAACTCGAGTCGAACTCGAACCCAACCAAACTCGAATAGTTCAACTATTTTATTTATAAACGAGCCGAGCTTTGTGAATTTGAGTCGAGTTTTTTTAGGTTCGTTTTTTTAAACGAATCCAAAAAACTTGTTCTACCTCAACTCGTTTAGAACACGTTTCGAGCTCGGCTCAAATAAAAATTTGAACCGAACCCGAATAACTCGTCTTGATTAATATCCCTTGATAGCAGTATTCCTAATAAAGATCCAACAAAGGAGGATACATACAAATTTTTTTTTTGCTGATAGAAAAAGTGGTGGGGACAAAGGAGAACGTGTAGATATGACCTAGTGGGATTATGAGGTTTGTGATTGCGCCCGTTATTTCTCTTGAAAACGAACCTAACTAAGTTACTATAGCGATTGTTGGAGTTTGACCCAAACTCTCCATTGGTTTTATTCCTTATTTATTTGGTATTATTTTTTAATTAGAGTTTTAATGGGTTTAAGAGTTTTGACCCATAAAGTATACTAGTTAGTTTGGAGTAGTTTAATCAAAGTTATAATAGGATTTGTGTGGTTTGATCTCTTTAATATTTAAAAAGTCTTGATGTTTGTAATGGCAGTAGCTTTTGGTAAAAAAATTCTTTAAGTTTGACGTTGGCTTTAACGTCTTCATCAATTTTATTTTTTTTCATTATTTTGCCATCAGCTTCATCTTCTTCTTTAATTTTTCCTTTGATTAAATAGTTATGTGTGTGAGATATTTGAGTGTTTAATATTATTTTGGGATCCTACATCTGGTAGCAGAGCCAATTTTAAAGATGGCAAACAGGAACGAGTTCGTTCAATGTCCCGTTGGAAAATTTGACGGGAGGTCAAATTTTCAACATTGAAAAACACAGATGAAGTTGTTTTTCAAGGTCATGGATTTTTCAGAAATTGTGACAGGCGGGTTCACAGATCCCAGAGATCTACCAACTCACACAAAAGCCCAAAAGGATGAATTGGTAATTAATCGGAAGAAAGACAGCAGAACGTTGATGTATATCTATGGAGCAATTGATTCATCAATTTATGATAAGATTGCTCATGTTTCGAAGGCAAAGGCGGCATGGGATGTCTTGATCAATTGTTATATTGGACAAGACAAGGTGAAAAATGTTCGGTTGCAGACCCTTCGTAGGAAGTTTGAGCTTTTTTAGATGGAAAAATCAGAGAGTATATCTGATTATTTTTCACGGACGTTGGTTATTGTCAATTAGATGAGAGCCAACGGCGAGAATGTGAAAGATATCCAGGTTATGGAGAAAATTATTCGGACCTTATCAATGAGGTTCGAATATATTGTCACAGCTATCATGGAGTCAAAGGATCTGATTCCCTGACAATTGATGAGTTGATATGTTCCCTGCAAGCCCATGAACAAAGATTGAATGAAAAAAACTGAGATTTTAGGAAAAGAAGCCTTTGCATACTCAGACCAGCTTCAAGAAGGAGAAGGATGAGTCCCATAAATCCCAATCAAATCAGAGTTATCAACATTCAAATAATCAAGGTACATGGCAAAAATACAAAGGTAATAATTGGGGTGAACAACGTGATAAATTCAAAATCAAGTGCCATAATTGTGGAAAATTAGGGCACTATAAAAGGGAGTGCTTCAGATTAAAGAGACCCGATAATAAGAATTATCATGCTAAAATTGCAGAGGGCAATGATGATAATTCAGAAGTTTTGTTTTTGGTTGATACTGCAGTAGATGATGTTCGAAAGAACAATTGGTATTTGGATTCAGGTTGCAGTAATCACATGTGTGGTTACAGGGAGATGTTCACTGTATTGGATGAATCTGTTCAATCAGATATTATATTTGGGAATGCTTCAACCATCCCCATAAAGGAAAAAAGGTAAATTTCTATCAAATTAAAATATGAGTATTTGAATGCTATTTCAGATGTTTATTATGTTCCCGGTCTTGGGCACAATTTATTGAGTATGAGACAGTTGTCAGAAAAGGGGTATGATATGAGGATTTTTAATGGTGTTTGTACAATCAGTGACAACCGCAAGAGACTAATAGCAAAGGTAAATATGGCACCCAATCATTTGTTTCCTTTACAAATTAATTGTCATAATTTACCTTGTTTTAGTTCTGAAATTTCTGAGGATAATTGGTTATGACATATGCGGTTTGGGCATATAAATTTTCATATTTTAAATTTTCTTGCCCGGAAAAAATTGGTTTTAGGTTTGCCTGCTATTAATATTCCTAGTCAAGTTTGTGAGACTTGTGTTTTGGGGAAAAAACATAGGGACCATTTTCCTGATAAACAGGCTTGGCATGCAAAAAGACCCCTTGATTTGATTCACTCTGATTTGTGTTCTGTTGAAGTTTCTTCCAATGGTGGGAGTAGGTATTTTATTACCTTTATTGATGATTTTAGCAAAAAGACCTGGGTGTATATTTAAAAAAAAAAAAAATCTGATTCCTGTGATACATTTAAATATTTTAAGGCTTATGTTGAAAGACAAAGTGAGAGGAAAATTAAGGTTTTGAGGACTGACAGAGGTCAGGAATATATGGTTTGTGATGATTTTTTGAGAAATCATGGTATTAAGCATCAATTGACAGCCAGGTGTACTCCCCAACAGAATGGTATGGCAGAGAGGAAAAATAGAACTATTATGGATACGGTTAGATGCATGTTGAAATCTAAAAAAATGCCTAAAAATTTTGGGCAGAAGTTGTTGCTTGTGCTATTTATGTTTTAAACAGGTCCCCTACTAGAAGTTTTATGGGAAAAACTCCCCATGAGATTTGGAGTGGTCAAAAGCCAGATATTCAGCATTTGAGGGTGTTTGGTTGTATTGCCTATACCCATGTTCCTGATCCACTCAGGAAAAAGCTTGAGGACAAGGCTGAAAAGTGTATTTTTATTGGGTACAGTTCAGTTACAAAGGGGTACAAGCTTTATAATCCCTTCACAAGAAAAATGATTATTAGCAGAGATGTCACTTTTGATGAGCAGAGTGTTTGGGATTGGTCCCAAAAGAAAGAAAAATCAGCCACACTTGTTCCTTTTGATGTTGATAATTCAGTTGGTGATCAGCCAGTTGAACAGTCCACAACTGTTCAATCCCCACAGCTAGAGTCATCTAGGCGTTCACAGCGTGAACGACACATGCTAGCTAGATTGGAGGATTATGTTATTGACATTGACAGTGATCTTTCAGATGAGGATTTGATAAATTTTGCTTTATGTGCAGATTGTGATCCTGTTTCTTTTAGTGATGCCTGCAGGGAGAAATATTGGGTGAAGGCAATGGATGAAAAAATTCATGTCATTGAGAAAAATAATACATGGGAGCTTATTTCTCTTCCTAATAGAAAGAAAGGTATTGGTGTTAAATTGGTGTACCAGACCAAATACAAACCAAACGGAGAGGTGGATCGCTTCAAAGCGAGGTTAGTAGCCAAGGGTTACAAACAAAAACCAGGTATTGATTATCTTGAGGTTTTTGCTCCTGTTGTTAGGCTTGATACTGTCCGTATGATTATATCTCTTGCTGCTAACAATTCTTGGAAGATTTTTCAAATGGATGTGAAATCTGCTTTCTTGAATGGTGTCATTGAGGAGGAAGTTTATGTTGAGCAGCCTCCTGGTTATGTGAATAAAGGGGAGGAAAACAAAGTCTATAGGTTGAAAAAGGCTTTGTATGGGCTTAAACAAGCCCTAGAGCTTGGTACACTCGGATTGATTCTTATTTTGTGGAGAATGATTTTCAGAGATGTCCCTATGAACACACTTTGCATGTCAAAATTAATTCTCAGGGTGATATTATTATTGTGTGTTTGTATGTGGATGATCTTATTTTCACATGGAATAATTTGAAGTTAATTGAGAAATTCAGGGAGACAATGATTTCTCAATTTGAGATGACTGATATGGGTCTGATGTCCTATTTTCTTGGGATTGAGGTTAATCAGATAGACAGTGAGATTTTTATTTCCCAACAGAAGTATGTTAGGGATATTCTTAAACGGTTCAGAATGGATTCTTGTAATCCTATTTTGACTCCAGTTGAAGAAAGACTGAAATTGTGTAAAGATGGGAATGGTGAGTTGGTGAATCCCACATATTTCAAACGGTTGGTGGGAAGTCTATGTTATTTGACTTCCACTAGACCTGATATTGTTTTTGGAGTTGGTCTTATCAGCAGATACATGGAGTCTCCACGTCAATCCCACTTACAAGCAGCTAAAAGGATTCTGAGATATGTTAAAGGTACCCAGAGTGATGGAATTTTTTATTCTCCTACTGGTTCTTGTGAACTTGTAGGGTATACAGACAGTGATTGGGGTGGTGATGTGGAAAAAGCCTAAAGTACTTCAGGGTATTGTTTTCAAATCGGTTCAGGAATTTTTTCCTGGTCTTCAAAGAAACAACAAGTTGTTGCTCTTTCTACCACTAAAGCAGAGTATAATGCAGCCACCAGTTGTGCTACCCAAGCTGTGTGGTTGCGTCGTATGCTTGGATTTTTGCAGCATGCACAAAAAATTTCTTCAAAGATTTTTTGTGATAACAAGTCAGCTATTACTTTGTCAAAGAATCTAGTTTTTCATGGGAGGACCAAGCATATTCATGTCAAGTACCATTATATTCGTGACTTGGTTATTAATGGTGAGATTGAAATTTTGTATTGTCAATCCGATGATCAAATTGCATATATTTTTACCAAGCCACTTAAATCTGATGCATTCATGAAGCTTAAGCGGATAATGGGGATGATCAAGATTGAAGATTTTGGTTCAAGGGAGACTGTTAGAGTTTGACCCAAACTCTACAAGTGTTTTATTCCTTATTTATTTGGTATTAGTTTTTATTAGAGTTTTAATGGGTTTAAGAGTTTTGATTCATAAAGTATACTAGTTAGTTTGGAGTAGTTTAATCAAAGTTATAATAGGATTTGTGTTATTAGTTTTTAATAGGTTTGATCTCTTTAATATTTAAAAAGTCTTGATGTTTGTAATGGCAGTAGCTTTTGGTAAAGAAATTCTTTAAGTTTGACGTTGGCTTTAACGTCTTCATCAATTTTATTTTTTTTCATTATTTTGCCATCAGCTTCATCTTCTTCTTTAATTTTTCTTTTGATTAAATAGTTACGTGTATGAGATATTTGAGTGTTTAATATTATTTTGGGATTCTACAGCGATCAATCACGGAAACCAATGTATAGTTAAAAACTCAAATGTCTATATCAAAATGAAAAATTTGATCGTGCCCCACTGGACCACCCCGTCGGGGGTAGAGGATACATACATAGCAGGAGGGCAGACACTAAAAACAGTTCTGAGAAACCCATAATAAAACTCATCCACATACAGCTACTGGGAACCTTCCTCTTCTAATCACGGTTTCAAGACAACATCCCCATTTAAACCACCTGCCCCTCCTCTCTCTATCTCAACTCATACTACCCCCAGCCTCTCTCTCTTTCTCTCTCACACACACACATATGGAGAATGACAAAGCAACAGGGCTTGCGATGGATTGTGATCCAACTAGCTATGAATTCAGCGGAAAGGTTATGTTGATCACTATTCTTGTTCTCTTCCTGGTTCTCGCCATCATAGTCTGTTTCCACCTCTGTCGCTCAAGCCACCTCCGCCAGGCCCACCCCTTGGCCCTCAACTCCGACCATAATACAAGCAGCAGCAGCAGCAGTAAAGGCCTGGAACCCTCCGTCCTCAAATCTCTCCCCATTTTCTACGTCTCTAAAGCTAAAGCCCACGGCCCTCCGCTAGAATGCGCCGTGTGCTTATCCGAGTTGGAAAACAACGAGACGGGTCGGGTCTTACCCAAATGCAACCACTGCTTTCACATAGACTGCATAGACATGTGGTTTCAATCTCACTCTAGCTGCCCACTCTGCAGAGCCCCAGTTCAACCAGTTTCACTGATCGCCATCACAATCCAGATGTAAATGGTGTATCTCAATTGTGTAACATTTTCAGCCATGGTTCAAATTTTTATTTTCTCCGATGAACAAACTCAAATTTAAAGAAAGAGAAATTTAAATTTAAACGAGGGCAAACTCAAAATTAAATGAAAGTAAAGATGATCATTAGATCTTTAAAAGAGAGTAAAATCTCATCATTAAAGATTTGGGTAAAAATTTGAGTCTCCCTTAATTTGAGTAAAAAAAAGAGTCTCTCTTGATTTGGTATAAATTTGAGTAAGAGTTGGAGTAAATTTTTTAAATTTTTTTTCTCAAATTTAAATTTGAGTCTAAATTTAAGTCAGATTTGGAGATGTCCTAAGTAATACTCCTCAATCTAATATTATATTTAATTATAAAAATATAACAACGGTCAAAATTAATTAAATTTTTATTTACTTTGATCTAATAATATAAATTCATCTAAAAATTTATTTTTTACTCAAAAACATTATTTTCATTGCACGATTTTCAATACCAAATAACTCCATCAATTCACACTTATGCCTCTCTTCTCTCTCCCATTTTTTTTGTTAATTTAATTTTAAATTTCGTGATTCAATAGAAAAAAATAAATTTAAAATATTGATTATACAATATTTAATTATTGGTATTATAAAATATCTTGAGACACGGGGTAATTACTAGCCAAATTATGTGGATTATGGATTTGCGAGGAGCCCCAAACACACATTTCAATATTGTCGGATATAATCATTGGGAAATATTATGTGACATAACTTTGTAATTCAAATGAAGGGTACCATTGAATGAGTGAATCTCATCAACTTTTTTAAATGGAACCCACTGAGCAAATGATCCTCCTTCATTTAAAATACAAATTTAGATTACAAATTTAAATTACGTAGCATTGTTCATAATCATTACGCTGAATGGTATCAAACATACTCAAACATTGAGAAATATTAGAAAAAAACCCAAAAAATAAAAGGACAATTGAATTGAGTGTAACTCACATCAAACATTAGAATTTGTTATTGGTCTAATAATTTCAATGAAATTACGTCATTAAATCAATAAATTATATCGATGTAAATAACGTTACTCAAAATAAAAAAATCCACTGAAACAAATGTTTCTCCAATTCCAATACCATGCTGCCTAGGGGATTGAAAGTTCTTTAAAAAAAAAACCCCAAAAAAGAAGGGATCTTCAAACATTAAACGAAAAAGAAATTAATAGAAATCATAAGTTGTTTCACTGATTTTCTTAACAGTATCATTCAAGGATTAAAGAACTCTGAACACTCATAAGCTCTACTTGGTTTGGGATTTTTGTAATGGGAAGAGAGTTGAGAAGAGAAATTGAAAATTCATTAACACTGGTTAAAAGTCATGCAAATGATAAGATTTTAAGGGTTTTATTAGGCACAAATTTTCTTAGTTTCCTTCGTATATTAATTTTCCTCCCTTTTTTCCCAGCAACCAAACAAGAGAACGATTTCCTCCTCTACATTTTGCTTTCGATTCCTCCAATAAATCCAACAAAATTTCACCACAAAATACCAAACACTAAGTAGCTAAATTTGTAATTTCTTGATTTTTGCTAAGAAACAGATATGATCAAACAGGTGATTGGGATACTAAAGAAGAGGAGTTTTCATGTTTATATAATATAAAATTTATTTCTCACATGATAAACCCTAGAAATACAGGGATTGGTGGTTGTGGTGGTGGCGGCGGCGGCGATAGGCTTAGTTGATGTCGGAGTCATCAAAATCGTCTTCAAAGGAATTGAAGAAGTCGGCGTCGGCTAGCCTTTGGTGGTCGACGGCGGTTGATGTGGCCTCGACGCCTAAGATCTCGAGGGCTTCGATGTCCTCGGCGTCCAAGTCCGCAAAGTAGTCCACCTGCATTGGCTTCATCTCTCTCTCTCTCTCTCTCTCTCACTAATGTATAAGAGCAAATTTTATTGGGTGAGGCAATTCCCACCTTTAAATATTTGTTTCTACCCCCATTTAATTCTTTAATTTAGAATTATTAAAATTCATTCCATCAATATATATCTCATTAATAACTAAGTTCATTCTCATTTATTTTCATTCAATTAAATTATTAAATATATATTTCAAAAAAGTATAAAATTGAATTGAAATTTCAATGTTTCGAGGTGATCTAGAATATTTTAAAGTGTTTTGAGATATTTTCACTAATATTTTTTAAATATTTTGAGGTGTTTTAAAATATTTTGACTAATATTTTAGAATATTTTAAAAATAAATTATTAATTTTTCAATTTGTTTCTAAAACATTGTCATACCAAAATAGTGGATCGAATTTTTTTTTGATCATTGTCTATGGTAATACACAAAAAGTATTTACGTAAAAATCAATTAAGAGTGAAATGTAGAGGACTCAGCACAAGCAAATATAGAAATTAGGTGGTGTTGGTTTCGATGACCTACTCTACTGGGAATGGCTACGGTGGTCGGAGATTCTTATTACTCAAGAGGTATGGTGTGTTGAAATGTATGTGATGCCCCCCATGTGTAGGTGAGACTTACAATTTATAGGAGTGTATAGTTTTCATTGGACCTTAGGTTTTGATGGAGGCGCCATCACAGAGAGCTCTGATTAAGGCATCACCCTTGCGACATGAGTAGGTGACTTCGTGCTGTTAGCGTGATGGACTAGGTGGTTGAGGCTTACGATGCGTATCCTGATTCCCTTCTTAAAATGGAGATCTCACGTGCGTTACTAGTAGACTGAGTTTTCTAAGACGATGAACTTGGTCTTTGTTGGCTTGTATTTCTGAGCTTGATTTGTAATTCTAAGCCTGGTCTGGACCGAGCCCGTCAGTGTATATAGTAGGTTGAAATAAAATGGGATGAATTTAGTTTTAGTTGATAATTTTAGATTGGGTGAATTCAATAACTAATGAAGTGAACATAGATAAAGTAGATTTAGTAGTTTTAAATAAAAGAATTAAATGGGGGAGGGGAGGGGGGGGGGGGGGGGGGGGTGAAAATGGATCTTTAAGGGGTGGGAAAGGGAATAGCCCACCCAATTTTATTTGACTAATAAACTCCCGATCCCTTGGAATTATTTTTATTGGATAATAAAAATAATTTGTAGATAAAATTAATTAAATAATGGGTAATTAGTTGGTGAGGAAATGGTTAATAATAAGTGGTACATAGAAAAATATAATTTTTCTCTCTCCCAGTTAATTTATTTGCTATTATATTATAAATTGATATCAATTACTATATCCAAAATTTCATTTAAATTTCAAATAAGTTGTTATATTAGTGCGAGTGATTGAATAAATTGT
The DNA here is from genome assembly GCA_951799425.1 of Ilex aquifolium. Taxonomy (NCBI): domain Eukaryota; kingdom Viridiplantae; phylum Streptophyta; class Magnoliopsida; order Aquifoliales; family Aquifoliaceae; genus Ilex; species Ilex aquifolium. The sequence goes on from OX637401.1 coordinate 24,511,208, forward strand.
TAGAATTTGATTGGATCATAACAAGGTTATAAATTAAATAAAAAAATTATTAAAAATTAAAATTAAGAAGATGATGTTTTCCAAAATATCTCCTCATAGTTTTATTATTTTTCAAATTAAGTCACTTTTTTTTCCAACAAGCAAGGAAAAAAAGAATTAAGTCACTAAAATCTAAAATGTGCCGTCCAAATTCATCAGCAATTACATAATTTGTCCTATTATATTTTGTCTAAATTTGTTCTAGGTGTGCCAAGGCACTGATTTTAGATTTGAAATAAACCATTGATTTTAATTTTTTTAATTGATAATGATAAAATTTAGAACCTTATTCCACCCTCTCTATAAATGAGAGGATTCTTGAAAAAAATAACTGATGTTACTGATGATGTACAAAGTTGATTATTCATAATTATATCAGTCGAATGTGTGGTATAAAATAATTAATGAAATAATTAATAATAAGAAATAAAAATTGGGTGGTTGGGTTTGAGTGACCTAATCACTGAAGGCGGCAACGATAGTCAGAGAACTCTATTAATGAGAGAGTACAAGGTAGTAGGAGATAGAGAGAGCGCAAGAATATGCTCAAGGTGAGGTGTGTATGTTCTGCTCCCATGTGTAGGGGTTTTACAATTTATAGGCGCAGAGCCCTAGCTGAAACGGTGACATGAGGGTCAAAGTACTAGTTTGTCGGGGAGGCTAGCTACAATTAGGGATGAACACTATCTTAAAGTAATGGCTATCCCGATAATTGTTCTCTTACATGCGTTGACTCTTCCTAGACTCTTGAGCTTTGAACTGGACTGAAACCATGATCTAAGTCTAGGCTACCTTTCGATAATTTGGGTTCAACCCACAAATTGGGTCCAGGTCTGGTTTGAATCTGGGCGGGTCAATTAGAGAACCATTTTTAAGGACTGATTAAACTTGTTTTAAATGACAATTTTTTTCTTAGAGAACCAAATGAAAGTTAATTCTTTATCAAAGATCAAAATTTTATTTCAGTGTATTATTTTGATCACTTAAAAAACAATAACATTTAAAAAAGAATAGAAACACAAGCAAACCAAAGTGAAAATGAGTCAAAAACAATTGTTGGGCTACTATTATCTTCTCACATATCAACATTCCTCTAAGTTGGGCCCTTTCTTTTCCTAGTTTTGAAATCTTGGCTAAAGCCCAATATTCAGTAATTTTATGTGAAAATTGGAAGTGAGTCCCCCTAGATGTACTTGTTTGGAGATGAGTCCGGCAAGGAAACTTATAAGGGGCTAAGTCCATGTTTAAAATTATATGCAATGACTTAAGTCCACTTTTTTTTTTTATCTCAAAAATACCCTTCCTTGAAAGGAAGTTAAATTAATTTCCTATTTTGGAAATTGTTATCCCTTAATTCAAGGTCAATTAAAATATGCCAATAAAATCTCCATCATAAATTTAAAATTCAAATTCAAAGATCTCTCTCTCTCTCTCTCTCTCTCTCTCTATATATATATATATATATATATATATATATATATATATATATATATTAAATTCAAAGCTCTCTCTCTCTCTATATATATATAAAATCTCCATCATAAATTTGAAATTCAAATTCAAAGCTCTCTCTCTCTCTCTATATATATATATATCAAATTCAAAACTCTCTTTCTCCCCCTCTCTCTCTCTAAATATATTTACTATTTTTTTTTATTATGTTACTGTTTATGTTACTACTTTTGTTGAGTATGTTACTGTTCATGTTCCTATTATTTTGAGCATGTTACTGTTTTTGTTGAGCATGTTACTACTATTATTTTACTAAATATTAATATTCAATGTTACTATTTGTTTTGTTTTTGAATATTACTATTTTTTGTGTTTGAATGGTACTATTTTTTGCGTTTGAATTTGAGAGAAATAATTATTGTTAAGTATGTTACAATTTTTGTTGAACATGTTACTGTTGTTATTTTTTAAAAATATTAATATTGAATGTTTCAATTTTTTTTATGTTTAAATGTTACTATTTTTTTGTGTTTAAATGTATTATTTTTTGTATCCAAATCATAACTTTTTTTGTATTTGAATGTTACTATTTTTTATTTTTAATGTTACTATATATATATATATATATATATATATATAGATAAGAGAGAGGCAAAATTTTAATGTTAGTCAAACTCTTAACCTATATATGGATATAGATAGATATGAGAGAGAAAAGATTTTAATGTTAGTCAAACTCCTAAGATTTAGGAGTTTTTAATTTTTAGTTTTATTTCACTTCTAAAGGGAAGGGATAGTATGGTAAAATTGACAAAAAACGGACTTCATAACAAATAAGTTTCCTTGACGGACTTAAGTCCAAACAAGTCCATATAGGGGGACCGGCCTCCAAATTTCCCATTAATTTTATTCCTACTCCATAGTATAAGTGCATAACACTAATTTTTATGCATTAATCTTTATATAGAATGAAGGGATCTATTATGCACTAGTCTCATTTCATTTTTCATAAATACAAGAGAATTCATATTATTATATGTAGAAAAAATCCACTTTACATCATTTTGTATGAGAATTCTTATAAAATATTATACTTACAAGAATGAAGAAATAGGAAGACTTTGGCGAGTTATAATGGGGTATCTAGAATATCAGTCCAAAGACAAAAAATAAAAATAATGAAACATGAGAAAGAGTGTTGTTACACAATTTTTTTTTTTTGGTACAGGTATTCAAATTTACGCTAACTATTCTCTCAAGCTCTGCGACTGGCTACCGTGGCTTGAGCTGAGTTAGAACATGCTTCTTAATGGGACAAGGTGGCTAGTCTTGAGGGGGCGTGAGAAGGAATTGAATCTGAAACGTATGAGTTATCAAAGATCAGGTTCAACCACTGAATTACCTCTAACGGTTAAGAGTGTTATTCATTATGGTGAAATAGAAGTTCTCCTAATTGACTTTTTGTCATCATAATGGAAATTTCAATTTAAAAATAAAATAAGAAATGCTACTCATTGGGTGGTGACTTTTTTTTTTTCCCGAGTTAAATCCTCTAATTACAAATGAAGACAAAGATAGGAGTTTCATGGGAGGAAAAAAAGAAAGAAAATAACATCTTTGTATCATATTTGAATCGATGTTTAAAGTCTATCTTTTGAGTTTAAGAGTCAACGGTGTCTGAGTCAGTTTATGTGCATCTCGACTAATCTCCTCATCGATTAGGTCATAGGCATACTATTCACGCTGGGACTAGGATATTCATGAGGGATAAATCTCTCATGGTCTAACCCCAAGGGTTGTCAAGATGTTTGAGTTTACAATTTGTTATTGTTATCACTTGAGCTACCATTGGATTCGAATGTAATCTGAGTTCGAATCTTGACTATCTCTTAGAATCAGACTATGAAATATTTATCATTAATAAATATTCTAGTCCCGACGTGAAGAAAAAATAAATATAGGAGCAGTTTTTTTCCCAACTAAAGTTATCCATTAGCATCTATGCACTTTCATTGGGCTTCTTTTTTGGGTTCTCGAGTGGATTCCATCCTACAATGTTTAAGAGAGAGAAATTGTTTGAAACCATCCAAAGCCATGCGGACTAAGCCCGTGGTGATCAAACTATGCTCGTATGTGAGGGCTTGACTGTGATTTGTATCAAAATTGCAACCATAAATTTAACTAATATCGAGATTAGCAGTTAATCTAATGGTCATCAACTTCCTAATGAATTTTAAGTTTATTGACTTGAATCTCGTCCTTTTACTCTCTTATAATAGTATTTGACAAAATATATATATATATATATATATATATATATATATTATGCTTACCAAATTTTTTTACCAAATCTTTCATTCCAAATGATGTGGTACAATCTCCGTCATTGAACATTAATAGGACTCACTCATCTGATGATAAAAAAACTCTGCCACATCATTTGAAATGAAGATTTGATAAAAAAATTTGGTTAGCATAGTATTACCCCAAAAAAAATTAACAAACACCCACAAAAAAGCCAACTACTTTGCGGATTACCAAAGAAAGCTTTATTGCTTGGAATTCTCTCTCTTTCCCAGTCAACAAAGCTGCTTTTCAAAGTCTTCCATGACATTGATGCATACCAAACACCACCCTAGAAATTGCTTTGCTTTAGGTGTAGGCTGTTGCATATTTGACTGTACACCTTTTATGCAATTGGGAGAATGAAAGTCTGAAATTTCCAAGAACCTAATCTTTCATTTATTACCTTCTTTTTGTTAGTGAGTGACATAGCTACTACCTCAGGCTGAAGTATAGTACCTCAAGAATTAAAATGACCATATGAAACTGGCATGAATTAAATGAGCGTTACGAGAGTAATATAGATTGAATTTCAAAGTCGGGAAACGGAGCAGGAATCCCTATTCGTGGGTTGATGAACTAATGGAGTGGCAAATTGTTATTGGTGCAAGGACTCGCTTAAATATAATAGGTCTTTATTCGATTTAGGATGGTGATTTGGTATTTATTCTAATACTATAGTGGGTGTGATTCTGAATATGAAATTGAGATTTGTAGATTAATAATTTGGTATACACCAATGGATCATTATTACAAGAATAAGATACTACTATTACAATAAAATCTAAACGAATACAATGTAGTGGAAAAACAACTCAAAAGAAGAGCATAATACAGTCACCTGAGAGACGAATAAAAAAAATAAAATTAAGTTCTCTATTTTAATATATAAAAAAACTTATTTTTAATTATTAGCTCTCTAAAATAGAAAATAAAGTGGGAAAGGGTGGGTTGGAGGTGTGATGACGTTGCAAATTTCGTGCATCACACTGGACCATCAGTAATACTATAATATTAGATTCTTTTCCTAAACTATATAATGCAATAATAATGTTATACTTACTAGATTTGCATATCAAAATTTTTAATGCAATTCACATTGTAGAACATGGACAACATTTGGCACAAACCATACACCTAACATATGTCGTAGTCTCTTAGGCCATCGTTTATAGATTTATTCCCTTGTATAGAGACGTAAATGGGAAAATACTACGATAATCTACTGGGATATAAAAAAAAAAAAAAAAAAATCTGTCTAACTAACATTTTATTCAGTATAGTAGTTGGTAAATGAAAATCAGTCAAGCAGCAATGCCCATCTGTTGAGAATCACCAGATTCTCTCCTCTTCAAATAAAAAGCATCCTGTCCCATGACAATAGGAGAGAGATGCTGTGAATCCCAAAATGTATGGATGGATATGAATCGCGAATGCGTCCAACCAGGGGACTGTTAGGAAAAAAACTTTTATGTTAACCCATCCCTCCTCCATGCCAATGACCCATTTTCTGGATCGAGATTCGTTTCAATACATTTTTTGTTGTTTAATTTTATTTATAATTAGGACTGATAATTGAGATAAGCTATTCGGGCTCGGTTCAGATAGGATTCGACTTGAGCTCATCTTGTGTTCTAAATGAACCAAATTTGAACAATTTTTTAGACACTTTTAAAAAATGAGCCTAAAAAGGCTAGGTTCGGGGTTGAACTCGCAAATCTAAGCTCGTTCATATGTAAAATAATTGAGCTACTTCAGTTTTACTTAGATTTTACTCGTTTTGAGTTCAACTCAGACTTGACTTATTTTAAAAAAGTGACTTCGACAGGCTCAGCTCGATTAACAACTTTTTTCACGACAAATCTTCTACCATTAATTAGTAAGGGACCCACTTAAATACATGATAGGTCATATGTCAAAAGGGAATATAATAGAAAATATATTAAAAGAAAAATATATTGTCCTCACAAGATATTCTCCTCGATTTTCTAAATTAACGATCATCAATCATCTATAATATAATGAGTTTTACTTCAATTCATATCAGAATTGCTTTGGATTAAAAAATCTAAGCATCGAAGAGGATTTCAATCAATGATTATCATACAAGTTGTATAAAATCATATGAGTTGTAAACTTTGATATGAAGCGTAGTCAATATGAAATTATAAGTTCACATTGATTATTATTAAGATCAAACTGACAAAATGTCAACATGTATAATCACAAATAATAAATGACTCAGATCAATATTAGCTATGAATAACTTGATTTTCCTATAATAAACATATTTAACAAAGTGTAGTAGCATTTCTTCGTATGAAGTTCCTATAAGTGACAAGCTTCATTGTCACATAAAAATGTCTTAATCTTGAAGTTTTGGTTTATAGGTTATATGTTTCCCCCTCCCCCCTCCTCCCCTCCCCCCTCCCCTCCAAAAAGAGAAAAAAAAAAAGAAAAAGAAAAAAGGTTATATGCATTGATTCAGATGTGTTACGATATCAATGATGTGACAAGTTAGTTGAACAAATTTCGTTAAGATTGAATAGCACACAACAACAAACTCGAAATAACATGACTCAATAAAATCAATTCCAATCGATCGCGCGAACCGTGAACCATGAACCATGTAGTCTTAAATCAATTTTGGTATTTGTGCGTATAACATAAGACAACATAATTGATTATTGGCCACACGATTCTCATCACATAGTGTGATTGGAAAAAAAAAATTCACTAGGTTAAATTACACCAACTTAACCATGCAAATTCCAACCTTTACCAAGGTCACATCCCCATACCACAACCTCTTGAGACAAAACATAGACAACTCCAACATGGAATCAACTATCATAGACAACTCCAACATGGAATCAACTATTGAATAAAACAAGTGAAAGAAAAGGACAAGTTCCTCACTTCCATCATCATTCAAAGGAAAAATCTTTCCACTTTCATCACAATTCATCACATGACACCATTATCCTCCACAAAAAGAGAAAATCATAACCTCAAGCATTCATGATCAATAATGGAAGAAAACAAACAAATTCAGCCCATATTCTTATTATCTCACCACAACCACACATTACTAAATCAATGAATTATCATACATTGTAATTTTTCACAATCTAATTAGAAAACAATCCAACGCACAAATCTCGTCGTATTATATGGTCTTAAAAATTCATATACACATCGCTCTATCTTGTACGTCGAGAGACTATGATAAGACAATTATGTTATCTCGACGTTAAGACCCGTACTCGTTTCCCAATCACACAACCTAAAAGACACTAGCAAAATAAAATTTATAGAAATTGTTCTAACATGAGGCAGCAGGTTCAATCTTGCTCATCTGAACACCATGCTTTTGTGAATCATCTTCATCATGATACACATATGCAAACCCACCATGTCGGGTCAGATCCATACCCGCCATTTCGTCCTCAGGCGAGATCCGAAGAAGCTTCAATTTATGAAGAATAAAGAACAATGGACCCATGGTGGCACTGACCCACCCAATAATCACCAGAATCTGAATCACATGAGCTGCCAATAGCCTCCCACCACCACCCATGAACAACCCGTATGGCCGACCCGGTTTTCCCTGGTACACCTCATTCACATAGTCCTTACTAGCAAACAGTGCTGTGAAAATAATCCCCCACGCGCCACACCCTCCGTGTAGCTGCGCCGCTTCCAATGGGTCGTCATACTTGACCTTCTCAGCCAATCTGTTGAACCCAATCAACACCATCGCTGCCACAACGCCACAAATTATCGCCGCCCACGGCTCCACCACCGAGCAACCACTGGTGATGGCGGCGAAGCCACCGAGAAGCCCATTACACACATCAGTCACGTTCCAATGCCCAGAAAGAAGCCTCTTACCAAAAAGGGTTGTCAAAGCGGCGGCGCAACCTGCCAAGGTGGTGGTCACAGCGGTCCTACCCACCGCACTCCACTGGCCGTAATAACTTGCGGTGGTATACGGAACCAAAATCTTGTTGAACGAACCCGGATTGAAACCGTACCAACCGAACCATAGCAAGAAAGTGCCAAGCACCACTAGGGAGGCACTGTGGCCACGTAGCGCCACCGGACGGCCGTTGCTCTCGAACCGGCCGATCCTCGGCCCCTCTATGAAGGCACCATATAATCCGGCAATTCCTCCGACCATGTGAACCACCCCAGATCCGGCGAAATCGATGACTCCAGATCCAAACAGAAGGTTATTCGTATTGAAAGCGCTGGCCCAACCATCACTTGACCAGACCCAGTGAGACACCACCGGATAAACGAACCCAGTCAAGAACGAAGAGTAGATCAAGTAGGCGACGAACTGGGTTCGCTCGGCAATAGAGCCACTGGTGATTCCGGCGGCGGCTATGGCAAAAGCCCATTGGTAGAGGAAGTTACTGTAATCGAACGACGACGTCGGAACGTCTTTCAGGCCGAAAAAGTGCCGGCCAATGAAACCATTGGAGGGAGATCCGAAAGCGAAGGCGAAGCCGAAGAGGTAGTAGAAGATACCGCCGGTGGCGGCGTCGAGGACGTTCGTGAGCATGATGTTCATGGTGTTCTTGGCGCGTACAGAGCCTGCACAGAGCATAGCAAAGCCGAGTTGCATGGAGAAGACGAGGTACGCAGAGAAGAGGAGGTAGGTGGTGTCGATGGCAAAGCCGGTGTCGATAAACTTGTCAGAGACGGTAGAGAAGTGGTTGCAGATGTAGGCCGCAGCTGCGGTGGCGTTGGTGGTGTTGGCGCCGAAGAATTGGGCTAGTTGATCGGTGGAACAGGTCAGAGCCGCCATAGTTGGTGGCTAGAGGAGAGAACCACCAGGCTGAGGAAGATAAGGTTTAGGAGGTGGGGGGTTTCAAGCTCTCTGTGGATCCCTTTTTTATAGAGAGAGAAACAGAGAGTTTGACTTTTCTTTTTGGTCTCTGCAAAATAAAACTTTGTGTGTAATTAAAGGGATTAAAGAGGGGTGGTTGGGTCATTTCGAGATTGGAGAAGATGGGTCCGACATTCCTGGATTCAGTGATAATATTGCACGTGCCCCAATAATGTAGGACCCAGTTGATTCTGGGGATCTCATTTCATACCTCTACGGTTAATGAAGTATTTATGTGCTTGGAAAAGATAGATAGAATACAAAATTATCAGTAACAGTATAATAAAAAATTTTATTTTTATTTTTATTTTTTGGTAGTTGTACCATTGGATTTTTTATTTCTATTTTTTGAAAGAAAATAAACCATTTTATCCACATCAATAAATCTAGTATATCTTAGATTTTTTAAAATTTAAATAACTCATTTAAATTTAAAATTTATTGATGTGGATAGATTCTCATCGTGCAAAAAGAATTATTGAATCCTCTAATTAATTTGTAATTGAATAGGAGTCAAACCCCGATTTTTTATTCCTGTGAAATGTTATGCTACATAAACTATTCTTTTTTGTTGTCCCCGCTAATTAAGATACTTTTATTATTAAGTGATAATTGATGATATGGTTAATTTCTTTGTTTTTAATTGTTAGGTTATAATGGAGAGTTAAAGTTAGAGTTAGAGTTAGAGTTGATATTCTTTAATAAAATTCACAAGTTCGATAGTAAATTGATATGAAGTTATCACATATGAGTTTAGTTGTGATAAATTTAAATAATAATCAGATTGAATGACCAATCTTGTTTGATAGATGGGTGATAGAGATCGAAAAAGGATTGGATAAACTTAAATTTAAGAATTGAATTTTAATATTTGTTTTAATATTATTTTATTAGTTAGAGAATATTTATTTGATTAGGAGTATTAGTTAGAGTTTAACTACAAGTTATTATAGAGTTTTAGTAGGATAATAGTTTTTAGTACGGAACTTGCCCTATAAATAATGGTGTAATTCCAACTATTTTTATTAGAGAGAGTGATATAATAAAAAGTGATTCTCAATAGAAAATTTGTGTGTTTCTTCACTGAATTCTTGCGAGGATAAGGTAAATCCCTTCTACCCGTTCCACCCCTCTTCCTTCTTCTTTTCTTTTTTATTCTGTGATTTCTAGTCTTTCCCGTCCTACATCAATGGGTCAACACAAATGTTTTTTTTTTCCTCAGCACAAACCAAACCAGACACGACTAGAATGGCACATAAAAATACGACCCCATCCCAACTAAGCACAATAATAAATAGATTTGGCATGATGTGAACAAATTCTTTACACAACACAGTTGAGACAAAACCTGAACCTCATAAAACATAATCTGTTACCAATCCTATCAACAACGAAATGAATAATAGAATCCAATTAACAACTTGACATGTGTGTTAATTGACCAAAAGGGGGTCTTATGGACTCCTTATATTGACATGTGTGTTAATTTTTTTTTTGGTTTAACAGTGAAAAGTGTTCGAATTAATTTATGTGTATTTTGATTAATCTTCTTCACGGTCTGGTCAAATGCAGACCATCCACACCGAGAGTAAGATATTCATGGGACATAAATCTCTCATGCTCTGATCATAAAAAATTGCCCCGATTCTATAGTCCCTATATGTTTATAACTTTATATATAGCAAGATTCAAATGAGGTCTCTAGCCACCCAAATGTATGCTCATGGAAGATTTGACAGAGATTGAAGAGAGTTTTTAAACCTCTACTACATTTGTGGTGGTAAATTTAGGATCATAAATCTCCCATTCTAGTTACTAGAAAGATGTAGAAAATGTACCACATATGTATGTATTCATAGGTTGTATCTATCTTCTCTCACCATAAATCTCCATGTTTTTCAAACGTGGTTTTTTGTTTCTGATATATACATTTTTAATTAGCTACCACAAATTAAGGGTGTCAATCGTGTCATGTCGTGTCATTTTCATATCGTGTCACTTTCGGTCGTGTTATTTTTGTGTTGTGTCACTTTCAGTACGTGTTGGGTTCGTGTCAATATTCTTGTTAATAAAAAATTATTTAATTCGACAACAACTCATATAATACTATTTAAAAAATTATAAAATTCTTATTTTTTGTCTACAATACTTGTTAAATAATTATTTTCTATTTACAGTACTCATTAATCGTGTTATTCGTGTCGAATCTTAATTTAACCTATTTATTATTCCCGTCAATTAATCATGTTATTTTCGAGTTTTGTGTTGAATCGGGTTCGTATCAACGGATAAAATTGACACCCCAAACCACAAACATATCAAGCCGTTTTATATAAAAGTTAAAAACATAATAAATTACTAAAAATTAGTTTTTGACAAACATGACCGATGTCTTAGGTTGCGTTTGATAACTGTTTTATTTTGATTCTTTTTTCTTATTTTTGTTTGACTAAGACTTTGCATAAATAATTGGTGAATTTGATTGAGACTTTGCAACAGTTCAGAGATTTGTCTGGCAGTTTATACATTTAATCAACAATCATCAGTATTTATTTATGCGGTATCTTTAATGGGTTTGACTACGATATAAAAAAGGAAAAAAAAATTTGTACCCTACCACTAATCATCTTTTGGGATAATTATATTATTTTTTTTTTGTGTAACTTACAAAATTTTTAAAAAATTTTATTTAAATTTTATTTTTCAATTTTTCGATAGGGTACCAAAATTATTGGGTGCCGTACAAAGACTGCACTGCACATCAAAGGACAAGTTGTAGTATTTTTAATATACAAAAAATAAACAGACAACAGTCATGTTGAATAATCAACCATGTTGGATTAAAGGGATAATAATATAAAAGTATATTTTAAAAAAATAATAGTGTTGGATTAGGGGGATAATTGTCTTATTAGTTAGCCATTGTTGACCAGCTCATGTGCCCTGGCTGTACTTTGAAATTGAATATAATTCATATAGCCGATATCAAATAATTAAAATAAGACTTTGTTCAATTAAATGACTATCAAAGAAAAAATAAGAATTGTAATTCCTTCCTAACCAAACAAAGGAAAATATTGTTTTTCATCTCATTTTTCCATCATTTCATTGGTCATAATGCATTATGTTCCCAAATTATGTCTCAATAGCATTAATGTTTTCTTTTATACCAAAGACACTGTCAGTGTAATTTAAGGGTGTCAAAATATGACACGAGTTATAAACATGACATGGATACGTCACGAAATTAGAGAGTTTAGGGTCTTTCCAAAGCTACTCGTTTCGTAAACGAGTGGACCAAACACGACATAATTAATAAACGAATCGGATATGTGTGAAGTCAATCAAAAGAAATATACGACACAACTCGTTTATATATTAGTTATACACGATTCATACACGACATGAACTCGATATGATATGACTTGTTAGACATGAATTAATAAAAAATCCAAGTATGAGTGGAGTATTTTTTTGACACCAAACTATTAACACCCGATATGAACTTGCCTTACTCGACACGATTGACATGCCTAATGTAATCCATGTGGAGACATGACAAATACCAAAAAAATGGTGTCAACGATATTTTTTAGATTGGCACGATATTTCATCAAAATTAAGGGGATGCCAAAGTAATTTACCCCTGGAGAGAATACCACGCCATGCAAGCATATTTTAATAGAGGAAAATAAATAAATAAATCACCTTCAATAAGATTCTCAAGGGTATCAAAGAATGGCCAGCGAATTCACATGTGAATTGCAGATTAAACAAAGTCTCTTGAAGATTTGGTGTTGATAGCTTTGAAGTTTGAACAGTCCCTACCCACAAAACACAGCAGTTTTGTCCACTTCATGCTGGAATTTAGAAGCTGTTTGACCAAACAACTTTCAATTGTTCACATAGAAATTAAATTTCATGGTGAGAGAAGATAGATACAAAGATCCCCCCAAAAAAGTCAGAACATGAAAATGTGTCTATACCATCGTTTTTACTAGTCCTAACAAGCAAAAGTCAGAAGTAGGTGATGTGCAAGAAGCTCATTTCCAATACAACATTTCAATCTAATATATAATAATCTCTTGACTCTTGTTCGTTCCAATCCTATTCTCGGGGTCAATCTTACCAGAATGTTCTTTTGCTTGTATTAGACCTATATGATAATAACATGAAGTAGAGGTGACCAAAAGATACATAAGGAAATTATTGTTTTTAATGTTCCGTTTGGTACGATGAAAAAATAAAAGGATGGAAAGTTGGAAGGATGAAGAGTAAGAGGGATAGATAAAACATCATGTTTGGTAAGGAAGGAAAGTAGGAAGGATGGAAAAGTAGATGGATTAACTTTCCTTCCAACTCACCAAAATCAATCCCTCCAAAATCGGAAAGAAAGTGGATGGAAAGTTAATTATTTGTGCTGAGATGTATCTTATTTGTTTATATATATTTTAATATCTATATAATAAAGTAGAACGAATTTGAATTTTGGAGACAAAGAGTGGTCTAGATCGTTTCATGACCAAAAAAAGCATCATCTAACGGACGACATTATCCCAAACTGTCTCAAGCTATTGACGTCTCAGATCGTTTTGATCCGACGTACTACATTAACTCTTTGAAATATTTTTGCTGCTCAAAATTTATAGTTTCCAAAATTAATATTCTAAAATTTAATTCCTCCAAATTTTTTCCTTAAATCAAGCAAATCTCTCTCTCTCTCTCTCACGCTCAATTCACGCAAAAAGTATCAATTTTCCATAATATTTTCCTCTGTATCTCTCTATGTATCTCACGATAATATTAGATAGTGTCTGATTCAAGCAAATACTACATCTCTCTGTAGATAGATAATATATATTACAGAGAAAGATAGTATAATACGAAAATATTCATCTTTATCTCTCTCTGAAGAAAAATTATGTAATAAATATTAGATAGATAGTATATATCACGAAAATATTCCTCTGTATCTCTCTCTTTCATTCAAGCAATACTACAAACACGAATCATACAAATTCAATAGTCAATTTTATTTTTTCCATAATTAATAAAAAAAAGCATAACTTGCAAAAAAATCTAATTTAACAAAGAAAATATGTTTAACATGTAAAATATGCAAGATTAAATTCAAGTTATTGGGCAACTTAGATATCAAGAGATATATTAAAGAAAATATGTTTAACATTTAAAATATACAAGATTAAATTCATATACAAATAGGAATCCTACAAATTCAATATTTAGTGAATAACACAAAACAACAATATTTACTAAATAATCCAAATCTAAATACCCAAGAAAAATGATACAAAATTACAAACGAGAGAAACGATACAAAATTATAAGCAATACTATGAACACGAATCATACAAATTCAATATTTAGTGAACAACACAAAGCAACAATTTTTACTAAATAATCTAATACTAAATAACGTTTAGTTTAAGAAAATATTCTAAAAATATAAATAACCGAAAAGAATGATTTAAAATTAAAAGCACTATTATAAACTCGAATCATTCAAATTCAATAGTCAATTTTGTTTTTTCCATAATCAATAAAAAAAGCATAACTTGCAAAAAATCTAATTTAACAAAGAAAATATGTTTAACATGTAAAATATACAAGATTAAATTCAAGTTATTGTGCAACTCAGATATCAAGAGATATATTAAAGAAAATAAGTTTAACATTTAAAATATACAAGATTAAATTCATATACAAATACGAATCATACAAATTCAATATTTAGTGAACAACACAAAACAACAATATTTACTAAATAATCCAAATCTTAATACCCGAGAAAAATGATACAAAATTACAAACGAGAGAAACGATATAAAATTATAAGCAAGACTATGAACACGAATCATACAAATTCAATATTTAGTGAATAACACGAAGCAACAATCTTTATTAAATAATCAAATACTAAATAACGTTTAGTTTAAGAAAATATACTAAGAATATAAATAACAGAAAAGAATGATATAAAATTAAAAGCACTAATATAAACTCGAATCATACAAATTCAATAGTCAGACCGTATCTTTTGGAAGTCGGTTGAATTTCTAATAGTTATATTTGGTCATTTGACAACGTCTATAGACTTAGTTTATTTGTGGGAGTATTGTTTTAATTTTCATTCTATTAGTTATGAATTCTGTTATTATTTAGATAAAATTGATTATGAATGTTAAAATCGTGAATTTTGAATCAAAAACATAACATTGAATATTGTCAACTGGTATATTTTTTCAGATGTTTGAATTATTATGTTTCAGTAGTTATAACATAATTTTCGTGGCGTAACAATTTAATGTGGAAATATATGCTATGCATGTAGGTTGATGTTATAAAAAATATTAGCGAACTCATTTTGTTCGTCGTTTACTACAATGTTGTATTTTACTTTACATTTATGTATGAGCAAATATTTGTAACTAATTTATGAGTAACACCGTGCCAACGATTTTGAATTTTGGAGACAAAGAGTGGTCTAGATCGTTTCGTGACCAAAAAAAACATCATCTAACGGACGACGTTATCCCAAACTGTCTCAAGCTATTGACGTCTCAGATCGTTTTGATCCGACGTACTCTCTCTCTCTCATTCATTTGTTTCTCTCTCTCTCTCACGCTCAATTCACGCAAAAAGTATCAATTTTTCACAATATTTTCCTCTGTATCTCTCTCTATATCTCACGAAAATATTAGATAATGCTTAATTCAAGCAAATACTACATCTCTCTGTAGATAGATAGTATATATCATAGAGAGAGATAGTATATTACAAAAATATTCCTCTGTATCTCTCTCTGAAGGAAAATTATGTAATAAATATTAGATAGATAGTATATATCACAAAAATATTCTTATGTATCTTTCTCTTTCATTCAAGTAATACTACAAACACAAATCATACAAATTCAATAGTCAATTTTATTTTTTCCATAATCAATAAAAAAAAAAGCATAACTTGCAAAAAAATCTAATTTAACAAAGAAAATATGCTTAACATGTAAAATATACAAGATTAAATTCAAGTTATTGGGCAACTCAGATATCAAGAGATATATTAAAGAAAATATGCTTAACATTTAAAATATACAAGATTAAATTCATATACAACACGAATCATACAAATTCAATAATTAGTGAATAACACAAAGTAACAATATTTACTAAATAATCAAAATCTAAATACCCGAGAATAATGAAACAAAATTACAAATGAGAGAAAAGATACAAAATTATAATCAATACTATGAACACGAATCATACAAATTCAATATTTAGTGAACAACACGAAACAACAATCTTTATTAAATAATAATTCAATACTAAATAACATTTAGTTTAAGAAAATATACTAAGAATATAAATAACCGAAAAGAATGATATAAAATTAAAAGCACTGCTATAAACTCGAATTTTACAAATTCAATAGTCAGTTTTGTTTTTTCCATAATCAATAAAAAAAAGCATAACTTGCAAAAAATCTAATTTAACAAAGAAAATATGTTTAACATGTAAAATATACAAGATTAAATTCAAGTTATTGGGCAACTCAGTTATCAAGAGATATATTAAAGAAAATATGCTTAACATTTAAAATATACAAGATTAAATTCATACACAAACACGAATCATACAAATTCAATATTTAGTGAACAATACAAAACAACAATAATTACTAAATAATCTAAATTTAAATACTCAAGAAAAATGATACAAAATTACAAACGAGAGAAACAATACAAAATTATAAGCAATACTATGAACACGAATCATACAAATTCAATATTTAGTGAACAATACGAAGTAACAATCTTTACTAAATAATCCAATACTAAATAACATTTAGTTTAAGAAAATATACTAAGAATATAAATAACTGACAAAAATGATATAAAATTAAAAGCACTACTATAAACTCGAATTATATAAATTCAATAGTCAGGTCATATCTTTTGGAAGTCGGTTGAATTTCTGATAGTTATATTTGATCATTTGACAACATTTGCAGACTTAGTTTATTTGTGGGAGTATTGTTTTAATTTTCATTCTATTAGTTATGAATTCTGTTATTATTTAAATAAAGTTGATTATGAATGTTAAAATCGTGGATTTTTAATCAAAAACATAACATTGAATATTGTCAACTGATATATTTTTTCAGATGTTTGAATTATTATGTTTCAGTAGTTATAACATAATTTTCGTGGCGTAACAATTTAATGTGGAAATATATGCTATGCATGTAGGTTGATGTTATAAAAAATATTAGTGAACTCATTTTGTTCGTCGTGTACTACAATGTTGTATTTTACTTTACATTTATGTATGAGCAAATATTTGTAACTAATACGAGTAACATCGTGCCTTCAGGCACGGGCAATTGCTAGTCTATATAATAAAGTAGCTTACAATTCAAATCTCAAAAGATAAACAAAATGACTTTTGCTATTCGCGGTTGTGATCACTTTAAATTTTACTTTAAAGTTAATCTAACGATTAATATTAACACCCTATATTTAATAGGAAAAATAGGTCCCTAAGGGTGTATTTGGAGTGACTTTTTAAAAGTACTTCTACAAATTATTTTTCATAAGTATTTAAAAAAAAAATTGTGTTTGAAACCGCCCCACCACTACCTCTACCACCACCGCTGCCGCCGCCGCAACCACCACCATTATTGCCGCCACCACCACTGTCGCCACCCGCCGCCACCGACGCCACTGTCGCCACCACCGCCCCACCGTCGTCGTCGCCGCCGCCATCACCACTGCCGCCGCCACCACTGCCACCTCCACCGACACTACCACCACCACTGTCGCCACCACCGCCCCACCGTCGTCACTGCCGCCGCCATCACCATCGCCGCCGCCGCCACCACCACCGCCACCGCCATCGCCTCCACCGCCACCACCCCCCGGCACCATTGCCGCCGTCACCACCACCACCACCGTCGCGGTCGCCGTCCCCACCACCGCGGCCACCGTCACTACCATCATCGTCACTCAAAACCCACCACCATCATCACCATTCCCACCCACGACTGCTACTACCACCACGGTCAGCGTCTTACCCACCACAACCATCACCGTCTCCCACCATTACCATTGTCGCCCACCACCGTTCACCCCCACTACAATCGATGCTTAAATTTTTTTATCTCTCTTCTATGTTTGCGATTTGATTTTGGGTGTGAATACAGATATGTTTATGTTGACATTTTTTTTATTATTTCGTGCCTTCAGGCACGAGAAATAACTAGTATACATATATTATATATACATTAATTTCATATAAAAATACAATGATAAAATATGTATTTATATATATATTTAAAAAAAAATTAAATCTAAAAAATAAAAATAAACAGGTCAACTTGTAACTCGACACGACACAATTAGTTAAATGAGTTGAGTTAAGTTTGACACAAACCTGTAATGACTCAACACGAATCTGACACGACACGACTCGATTGTCACCCATAATCTTAGCCAGCAAAAAAAAAAAAAAAAATTTAGTCTTTTTTATTTTTCATCCATCCAACCAAATACAAAGAAATGAAAGTGTATCATTCATACTTTCCTTCCTTGAAGAATAGAAAGTGTATCTCTCTTACTTTCCATCATTCCTACCAAACGGAGCATAAGTGTAAGGAACACAAACATGCCTAAATTCACAAGTTATAAGAGAAACTCGTTGAAAAGATGTATTATTAAATGAATAACTTGTATTTCATAGAATAATTTATAATATAAAACATGACAGATTTTAATAAGTTCATCTGACGGTCTCAAATAGACTCATCTAATAGTCACCGACATTCATTTCAAAATCATTCACATTACACCGTGCCTTCAAACACGAGTTACCCTTAGTGTGTATATATATATATATATATATATTTATATTTTTTGGTATGACTAAATTTCAATCGTCCCATAATGGAAGCAAAAGTTTTAATTATACAAAATTTTCTAAAAATGAAATATTATAATTTAACTAATTAACAAAAAAACACGTGTCAATACAAATCTAACAAAACTGACGAAACTGAATTTAGAAGTTTTTATAATTTATTATTAATTTATGAATTTTGTCCTAAAACGACAAAAAGAGATTTTGAGGGCTTAAATACTGGAATTCAGCTCAAAACTAAAGGAGCACATGGTGAAATTTTTGGTTGTTGGCCCGATCCGAATCAAATGACACTAGTATCATTTAATTCTGAGTCTGACCTATTTTGTCTCTATTATCAATTTTTTATCTCCGTTGTATTTTTTAGATGTGCGATGATCTTCCCGCTCCAAATAATTTACTGCGACATGTTCTACACTATAACATTATAAAAATGCTTGTATACAATTCCATTGTAATGTATTAGAACATCGTCACATGCTTGCATACGGAAAAATATAGATATTGCCCCTTTATTCTTTCTTGCCTTTCCTCTTTCTTTGTTGTATGTAAGTCTTAAATCATGAACAGGTTTCTAAAAATCATGGCAGACAATGTTACTTTTTCTTCAACCACTTTATATCATAATCAAAAGCTAGCTCTGTTGTTGCTTTAATTTCTATGATTTTTTTTTGATATTGAAAAAAGGGATGGGGACAAGGAAGAGCGTTCAACGACCATCCCCGGTAAGCCCTTATCAGTGAGATCATAAGGCCTTTAACCGTGCCTGAAATACCTCTCGGGACCAGACCTAATTAGGCAAGCATCGCGGCCAACTACCAAGTCCTAATGGGGATTCCAATACTCAAATTCTCAATCTCTAGGTAGGAGTAAGGCTGGTACCATCATTCAAACCCAACTTAAATATTTAAATACCTCGTCGAAAGTTGACATTTCCTCATAATTTTCAAAATTGCCGGTGCCCTAACAATTGACATATTACAAACTTATTGTCAATTGATAATGGCATCGAGAGTTAGTGAATTTTGTTTTCAAATTTGAAATGATGTAAATAAGCATTTTTTTTTTTTTTTGGTATAAGGGGAAATCTTTGGCCTGTCACGGACTAGCACAGATGTGTTTATGTCGCTCAGACTAGTGAGTTCGAATAAAACTGAGGGCAAACTCCAGATATATGAACCGGTCTCTCAATCCATACAATAATTAAATCAGGACTTGTACTTTGATAAGGATTCGAACCCACAACGGAGAGTTGGATACGATTCCTTCAAGCAATTGAAATAAAGTTTTGATTTTGTGAATTTATTCATCCAGCTGTGAACTTTTAAATTTCATGTTGGATATTGTGTTGAATTAAAATGTTATGGCAGCCAATTGACTTTTAGACATAAACCATAAGGATAAGCTTAAAAAATCATGGTGGGACTGAAAAGCTTAAAGGTTCATATCATTTTATAGCTATGGTTGACAGGTTCAGATACGATTGTCAATTTGTTAATTTTCTATCAATTTTTTTTTTTGTTTATTCTAAAAAAAATCATTTTGGCATAATTAAAAAATGATTGTATCTTAATCAGATGAGCTTTGTCTCCAAATCTGTACTCAATCAACTGCAAGGACCACTAGATTTGTTTTTTGTTTTTTTAATTATTATTTGCATTAGTTATTCAGTATATTTAGATAAGTGGAGAAGGAAAATGCAACTTTAAAATTATTTATTTTTTATAAGAAAATATTGATCATTATTACAAGTCTTAATAACACTATCACAGGGAAAAAAAATGAAAGAATTACAAATTTGAAAGAAGAGAAAAATAAAACTCTCAAATAAAGGAAAAAAGCAGAGTAGAACATAACCCTCTAAGAAAATGACATATAAGAGATCAATATCTGCCAAAGGCGGGGATTAACTCCGTAATATCTTGATTAGGAGTATTAAAGATGATCAACTAAACTAAGCCAAGTTGATTTGATTTAAAAGAAAAATAAGATTGTGTGGGTGTCTGTATGTGTGTGATTATGTTTTGTTTTGGTCTTATTGTCATGCATACCAAGGGCTATTGACACCTTAGAAGATTAATGAGAATTCCTTCATTACATTTGGCCACTTAATTAATCGGAGTATGTTTTCTCATAATCAATAATTAGAAATTGAAACTCTGAAGTTTTGTTTCAAAAGTTACAACTCAATTTTGAGAATTTACGACAAAATGGGATAATTTAGGATTAGCCCTACCTTTCCTAGAGTCAGAAAATTAACCCCGATTGAATCATAATTGATCTTTTTTGTGTCGTAATTGGACTCAAATACATTATAGCTAGTCTCTAATTTCTTGTATTTTCGTAAGATATCTCTTTGAACACCGTAATATTGCTCTGCAATCTTACAATCTATCAATAACATTAGGACAATAATAAATTTGATCAATAAATTTAGTCCAATTATCAAATACTAAAAGTATGATGATCTATGTACATAACTTAGTGGATTTCTCTTTATTTTCTCTTCTTTTTTCTTCACTTTTTTGTTAGTGGAGTTAAGTCTTAAATGATCAATCATGACAAACATCTCGTTTTCTCCTTCAATCACTTTATTGTAGTAATTTGAACTCAGAAGATAGCTTTGTTTATTGGTCTACACAAAACTGGTGCACAACACAAAAGCAATGGCAAGGTGACATATAGACTACCATATGATTTGTATTTCTTAATATCATCAGTTTATTCGATACAAAATCAATATGAAATTATTAAATATTAGTCGCGATTATAAATAGACTCGCAATTATGGTGGGGCGGTATGCTCTACTCTCTCGCAACCCCTACTTTAATAAAAAAACTAAAGACTTGGAAGGATCCGATAGAAGTACAAAATTCTGATTGTTAGAGAATCAGATCAGTTCTATTAAGGACGGGTCATATTGATGACCAAAAAAACTCTAGAAAAGAAGCAAGTTTCAAAGGTCCTCAAGACAATAGCGCCCGAATTCTAATCATAGCCAAGTTAACTGCAACACATGCTCAATGAATATGTTGGCATAAAATGTTAGTATACACGATACAAATCCAATCGACTTAACTTTATACAATTACAAATAAACTATATATGAATTAAATAAATTTTAACACGACAAAACTATCCAATAAAAAATGTTACATAATAGTGATAGAAGAAGATTCAAACAAATTGAAAAGGAATAACCTAATCAATCTCCTATAACCACATATCAAAGTTATTTGTCTACCACTTGTTGTCATGGTGGCAAGTGTTGACTTTAACTTGCAATGAGAACTACAAATTTGTCAAAGGATTAAATGTGGTTACGTTTATTAGTGGTCTTCACAAGCAAAGAAAAGTATAAAGCACCTCATTCTTCTTTATACAAGCATCTCTCAAGGGATGCTGCAAACTTTGAATTAAATTCTTATTATAGATAGTACACATTGATGTAAACCTTTGAATGATCTAATCTTTCTTCTCTCTCTCACACACACACACTTTGGACAAAATGTGCAACCAATGCCTTTGGATTCATAGGAAATTTAATAGGATTTATTTGGTTGTCGTATTAGACAAAGTTTTTGTTTAAACTACAATTCTAAGATTCGTTGACGGATGAATATAATCGAATATAAAAATTTATTCGCCTATTAACCCTACAAAACGAAATTTGGATTTACCTTTGACGAATAGAACAACACAAAAACAGATGCAGATTGAACAGTCGGCTTGATGGACCTCACGAGCTTCTACTGTATGTCATTTCACACCAAAATCTGAATGCAGTGTGAGTTGTAATCCTCCGAATTTTCTTTGTTGCTCTCTCTTTAGCTCTTCTAACCGTGATGTAAAGTATATGGTTGAGAGAATCAAAGAATGTGTGTATTTATAGGCTACAGTAGAGACCCTAAAGATAAATAAGGGTCGGACTTCCAATGAGCTTAAGAATCCTATATCCAATCTAGGACAAACATCCTATGATTCATTATAATAAGTTAGTCCACTAAAAACTTATTATTGATCTCTCAGGTCTTATCTCAAAATTATATTTTGAGCTTCTTGTTTTATATGTTTAATAATCTCATAATATTAAAAATTACAGATGTCCTTCAATTAATTAAATTACTGACAGTTATATTGAGTTCTTTTTTATCATTGAGATTTTACCACTCAACTTATTTATAATATTAGATAATTAAATCTATTTACAGGGTTTGACATAGACAAAACTTATGAATTTATTTAAGAAGATATCATCAACTCATTTAAATGCTGGGAAATGGTTTTCTTTAATAATTAGTTTTCACCAAACAAATAATGTCATCCCTTAATTCACTGAGTTTATTAATTCAAATATGAATCTCACTTTTTGATAAATTAAAGTAACAATTATTATATGCAAATGTCCATAAAATATCTCAGGAAAGCAATCATTTTTTGTATATTGAACGGTTTTGTTCAATATACAAAGTGTACTAGTGTAACAATCCGAACCTACAAACAGTTTCCTATAGTCAAAACAAACTATGTTAGAAGACAGTGTCCTATAGATTATGAACGTTTACTCATATCATATACATATCTGATAATCTGATCTTCCGTATATAAACCGAACTCTACACTATAGATTATCTACAATATAAAATAAAAGACACGTGTGCATAGTATATCTATATAATAAAGTACAATATAAAAAATAATTTTTACTTTTCGCAGTTGAGATCATTCTAAATTTTACTTTCAAGTTAATTTGAAGGTTTATATTAACTACTCAAATTTAATAGGAAAAATACCCTTAAATGTGCGTTTGTAGTGATTTTTGAAAAATATTTCTAGGACTTATGACTTCTCATAAGCACTTTAAAAAATGATAATTAGTGTTTGGAACAACTTATTTTAATTACTTCTAAATAAGTCAAAAGTAATTTTATCATTTAAATAAGTAAAAGTTAAAAAAAAAAAAAAATTAACTTCTACTTTTTTTAAAATTATTTCTCTACAAAATATTTTACCACCATCGCTGCCACCCCCACCACCACCACCGGTGCCGCCACCCCCACTACTGCCATCGTTATCAACCATCGATTTTTACCATCGCCACCGCCACCAACATTATCATCTCATTCTTATATTTATTACCACTACCACCATCATGGATCACATCACCACCGTCGCCCACCGCCACTACCCACCACCACCATCGTTGTCCACCACCACCCCACCGTCACCCACTACCGAAACCTACCACCACCCGTCGTCGTTCACCGTCACCGTCACTCACTGTCACCCACCCCCACCATACTTATTACCACCACCATTTGTCATTGCCCACCACCCACTGTCATCCACCTTCACCACACTTACCCCCACCACCTCTATTCGCCACCACCCACCACCATCGTCTCCTACAAGTACCCCGTCATCGCCCACCATCACCACTATCGTCACTATCCACCATCATCATCGTCCCACTACCACCACTACTAACCATCATCACGGTCGTCCACCACCACCCACACTTACCATCGATACGCATGACTGTCACTACCACCATTACCGTTCTTACCCCCACGATTGCCACCACCACCATGGTCGTTGCCGCCCACCACAACTATCAGCGTCTCACATCTCCACCACTATCACCCACGACCATTACCAATGCTCACCCCTTTACAACAGGTGCTTAAATTCATTTCTCTCTCCTCTATGTTTGTAATTTAATTTTGGGTATAAATACAAATACATTTATGATTGATATTTTTTTATTACTCTGTTCTTTCAAGCACATGTAGTAACTCGTGTTTAATATAATGTCAACATTTTACCCATACAGATTCTCAATAGAAAATGAAAAAATTTATTAAATACTAAATAAAGTTTTACTACAAACAACAAGCTTTTAGTATCTAACTCTATCAGATTTAAGGTACCAACAACTATCTAAGAGCATCTTCAATCCTTACTTTTTTTCAAACCCAAATTTAAATTAGGGTAAAAAATTCCTAAAAATCTTCTTCAATATTAGACCCATATCCATATTAAATGAAGAGAGACTCTTTTTTTTTTTACTCAAATCAAAAGAGACTCAAATTTATACTTAAATCTTTAATGGTGAGATTTCACATTCCTTTAAAGATCTAATGATTATATTTTACTTTCTTTTAAATTTGTATTTGTCTTGATTTAAATTAAAATTTCTCTTTCTTTAAGAATGAATTTGTTCATCGGAGAGATTAATATTAAATCAAGGTTTTTACCCTTTTTTTTTTTACTCAAATTTAAATAAAGGTTTAGATAAGAACCGGAGATGGTCCAACATACTTACCCAAAAAAGCTAATAACTTCTTGGGATTGAGACTGAATTTGTAAAAGATAAACACTAAACACGGGAATAGTGGAGCTACATGTGTAACCAATATCGTCATAAATATTCCGACTCATCAATCAATGAAGTTACTTAAGTGAAATCAGTAAATTTTGGTAATCAAAATTCGAAAAACAGTCAAGATGACATTTTGGTAATCGAAACCTATCTCTGCTTCTTGAACATCTGTTGGGTATCTACTTGCAATTCGTAGGGGTGTAACTTGGACGACTCAATTCGAATTCAACCCGAATTCATCTCGAGAAAAATAGGATTTAGGTTAAATTTTTTTATATTTGGGTTAGGTCTGGGTAAAAAAACACAAACCCGAATTGAATTCGGACAGTACTCGGATTGAGGTTTCGAGTTATCGAGTTCAACCCGAATATATAAATCGGGCTCAACACGAACATAATTAAAAAATAAATATATAAATCAATATAACAATATAACTTACAAGTTAAAACACTAGGAATCAGTCTTCTGGTTCAGTTTTATGTTAAACATTTGGCTATTATATCTTTATGTTAAACAATAATTTTTCTGCTTTAAATATTATGGTCTTTATGTTAAATATTTTATTGAAGTTGTTGGTTGCTACTTTAGGTAAATATTATGTAATAAGTCTAGAACAATAGGCTGATTTTCAGACTCGAATGACCCAACTCGAATTCTAACCCGAAATTAGCCCGAATTACATAACCCAAATGCAACCCGAATTCTAACCCGAAATTTGCCTGAATTATGTAATCCGAATTCAACTCGAGCCTGACCGAATTAAACTTGGACAATACTCGGGTTGAATAACTCAAGTTGAGGTAAGGTTAGGATTAGGGTTAAGGGTTAGAGTTGAGAATTATATACCTAGAGCAGGGTTGACTATCCAACCTGCCCGAATTGCACCCCTAGCAGTTCCAATTTCAATGTACATGAGGTAAATTTCATTTTGGCTCTGAAAGATACAAAAATATTCAATGTATTCCCAGAATGATTAAATTTTTTACATTTCTCCTTCAAAGAAATCAAAATGTTTCAATGTGGTTCATCGTCTAATTTTCATTTGGTTGTCCGTCTGTTTTATGATTTTTGATTAGTTAATTTGACACAAAATAATTATTGACCCAATACTATAGGACCTAATATGAGATCAAGGATCTAAATTAATATAATTATTGAATTAATTGTGAGTTAAGATGTTAGATGAAATTCCCTTTTAATTAGGTCTAATAATCGTTTTTCTAAATGAGCCTAAAAAAATTATTCATGCTCAGCTTGAATTGAGTCCAAAACAAGCCAAACCTGTACCGAACCTGATTAGCTCGATTATTTTACACACAAATGAGCCGAGCCTTTTAAAATCATTTTTCTAAAAGAAATAAGCCTAAAAAATTGTTCAAACTCGACTATTCAAAAAAATGAGCCGAACTCGAGTCAAATTTTATACGATTCAAAGTTGAACCGAATTCGAGTAACTCGACTCTTATCAACCCTATTACTTTAATTAAATGACTCTATGGAATTAAACCCTATTTATGCCTCGGCCTTTTCGCGCGCTTTATTATTCGTAACTACAGACTTTCCAGCTTCCACAGAGAGAGAAAGAGAGAGATGAGTGATCAAGAACCACTAACAGAGCTTCAAGAGAACGAAGAACGCGGTGGTTTGGAGTCCAGCACGATTAACCACCTCACCATGCTCCAACTCAACGCCACCACAAGTCCCACTGACAACTACCACCCCACCACCACCGAACTACCTGTCCCCGCATATCAGCACTGCACAATTTCTGGTAATGGTTCCATGAAGAGACGATCAAACTCATCATTGTCTTTTCAAGAACCCACCTCCAAGAAACCCACCCTCCAGCCCTCCTCCACCACCACCACTGATCACCACCGCCTCCACGGATTCACCAAGCTTCCACTACCCATCACTACTCCTCTTCTCCGGCGCTGTGTCTCAGACCCAATAAACTCTCCGGGAACCGAAAATGCCGGTTCTTCCGCTGCCTCGGTTCAATTCTTGAACCTTCAGTCGCCGGAAAATCACAACATCTCTGTTCCGGCAGCATCCCCATCTCCGGCTAATCCGTCTCAAAGTTTTCGCCGGTCGGTGTCTGATCTGACTTCATCGGCGTACCAGGTGACGACCACCACACCGCCACGGGTTTCGCTGGCAAGAACATTTTCTAGGTCGCCAAGTTCTGGAGAGATTGGTCCGCATTCTATTGAAAAAGAGAGACCCAATTCTAAGGTTGGTTCTTGGTGAATTTATTCTTCAATTCTTTGATTGAAAGGCCATTGATTTATTTGGGTAATTGATTGCAGAGATTGAATAAAATGAAGGAACAGATGAGAGAAATGAGGCAATGGTGGGACCAAATCATGCGTGAAGGCGAAGACGATGAGTCCAGCTCTGAAATTAACAATAGAAACACTCTCAAGGTCTCAACTCTTGTCATCTATTGTATTCATTGGATTGTTGATTCAGCAGGTTTCAATTTCTTGTTAATCAACTGGCTGATTAATGTCGAATTTTGGATTATTCTGGTTCTGATTCTACAATTGAGCAATATTCGAGTAGTTGTAGACTCAATTGGATTCAATTTCTTGTTAACTAAGTTGAAATGTGTAGTTGTGTGTGTATATTATCAAAATTTCTATGATAAATGAGTAGTGTTACAGTTTTTTGCTTTTGATTTTCTATTCAAGTGGGTAGCTTTTAACTTTTAAGTGACTCTTTGTTCTAATTCGAATGATGTGCATTGTATTGATTGGATTCTTGATTCAGTTGGTTTTGATTTCTGGTCAATTAAGTGGCTGATTAACATGGTGTTTTCGATATGGGTGTGTTGGTTTTGGTCATTCTGGTTCCGATTCTACATTTCAACAGTATTCAATTAATTGTGGGTTCAGTTGGATTTTATTTCTGGTTAATAAGTGGGGTTATTTGTTAAATTTTCGATGGTAAAGTAGGTACTGATGATTTTTTTTTTTCTATGTTTTTGTATGGTTCTTGATTATTGGTGCGGTTGTTCGTAATTGCTTTCTTGCTACCTAAGTGATTCTTTGTTGCTACAGGATGACAGTGAGACTGAAACTGAAAAATATTGGTCATTCTGTGATTATCTAGTACTTTAATGTTCTAGTAGTTTAAAAACATTTAGGTCATTCTTAATCTTAATTAATTTCGATACTACAGTGGGTAATTTTGGTCATTCCGTTTTCTGATTCTACATTTGACAATATTCGTTTAATTGTTGATTCAATTCATTTCAGTTTCTTGTCAATCCATGGGGTAGGTATGTGGCATTTACCATTTTTCCTGTGAATTTTTATTGATCTTGATTATTGATTTGGTTGGTCTTAAATTAATTACTTTCTTGTTATCTGAGTGATTCTTTGTTGTTGCAGGACAACTGTGAGACTGAACCTGTGGAGGCAATTCAGGAATCTGTGTGGGTGGAGAGGAATGGGGAGTGCATAACAATTCACTTCAAGTGTCCCTGTGGTGAAGGCTATGAGGTCTTTTTCTCCAGAAACGAATGTTTCTACAGATTGATCTAATCTGAGCAGGTAACTTGATCATTTTGTTGATACCCAGTTCACTTTTAGTTGTTATCGTTCTTAAGTTTCATTTTCTTTACACATTGATAGAACTAGGTGATACCAATTTAGATACAGTAATCATTATAATCAGATTGTTGGTTTCAATATTGTTAAGATGATATTCTAGATTTAGATTGTTTCAATTCTGATTTGGATTTGTAATGGGTTTTGATACAGATACAGTGCTGATCATTGTTGTTGCTTTCAAGTTTCTTAGAAAGATTTACTGGATGAAACCAATTATACTTGAAATTTTAGGATTTAGATTTACAGAACTTTTTGTCCAGATTAACACTAACAATCAGATTCTGTTGTATCTTACCGACAGGGTAAGCCATTTGTTTGTAAAATCTATGCATTTCATGAATAAAAGATTGGATAAAGAGTACTTGCTTTTATAGTCTACCCTCTTTTAGAATGTAGACAGTGAATGAATGCAGTTTCTCAGTTTCTAATGTCTGTATTAAAGCTTCTGAGTCATGAGCAGTACTTATCAAATTCTTTTCTCAATCATCACCATTTGTGTCCTTTTTTGAAGTCTTCCGTTTATTTAAAAGAGAAATTTCCGTATTCAGTGCACGAAACTCTCGCTTACAGAGGGATCCAAAAACCGTAAACGATAGTGTCAACATAACCCTCAACATAACATTTATGTGATTGACCTCTTGCAAAATAACAAATTTCTGAGGCTTTATTGCTTCAAAAGATATCTGGTCATACATCTGATAGCACAGGTCAGATTGCGTTTGTCTTTTGTACGTTGGTTGTAACTTAGGTCAGACTCCAGTTTACATCATACCAGGCTGCAACCAAGAGTTGACGCTCCTGAACTAAATTGGGAAGTTATGCCCTACCCCTTATTTTTGTATTCCTTAGTTTCTTGCTGAAGATTTTCATCTGTTTCTCTGTTTGCTGAGAACCTGAAAATTATCAGTAGACGACTCCATAAGTCATTGTTAGGATTGAATCATTATTCAAAGTGAAAAGTGTTAGAGCATCCAACTTAATATTAATTGGCAATGGCTAGAGTGGCCCCTCAACTTTACGAACTAACTTTCGGTTTACTTTATTTTTCGATGTGGTATAACTCTCTTGCACAACCCGGATCACATGTGAGCTAAACCAAAACAGCAAGATAAACAGTTCAGGGAATTCAACTAAGTGAGAGATTTAGCCTACAAACCATCCAAGGTTCTTAATTTTCCGATATGGGATACAAGTTATCTTGTTTGAAGAGAATGCTTTAAAGAACCCAAGCACATTACTACATTTCCATGGCAATTAATCTTAAAATGTAAGGGGGGAAATGCTTGGTTATCTGGTGCAATGGCTGCTGTAACCTGAATATTGTGCCTAAACCTTCAACTTTCTAACTTTACATAACTTCAACAGAAAACAATCAATTCTTGTATACGATTCTGCACAACCATACTCCGCGTACGTTATTCAGCACTGTTCTCACTGACAGTTAAATCGAGTCGTGCCAGCTTGAGGTGCTTGATGAAATCATTCAAATTCGGAAAGTTTGGGTCCACCCTGTATTCATATATGATTATCTCGTTTATTCTGCCCCTGCCCACCGGGTTCTCTAAGAATTTTGTCATCAAATACCATTTTGAACTAGGCTAAATCCAAGAGAAAATGGAAAATGATTTTAGCAGAGAGGTCTGGTTTGTTTGTTTTTTTTTTTTTTTTTTTGGGGGGGGGGGAGGGGGGGGGGGAAGGAGGGGTTGTGTGTTCGGGTCTGTATGGAGGCTACTGTACCTAATCAATGTTTTGGGTCCATATAGAGGCTACTGTATTCAATTTTGTCCTAGGTTAAAACCTAAGCTAAGAATGAACAACTCCACTCCATCACATACTTAAACCTGTTGTCCAATTCTCGCAACTGA
Organism: Ilex aquifolium; assembly: GCA_951799425.1. NCBI lineage: Eukaryota > Viridiplantae > Streptophyta > Magnoliopsida > Aquifoliales > Aquifoliaceae > Ilex > Ilex aquifolium. Next base: position 24,541,742 of record OX637401.1, read on the forward strand.
GTTCAATTGTACATGAAAAATATCAATCCGAAAATGACCTCCCATGCGAATGTGACCTCCTCAACAGAGAAAGAGCTTGAACCACCATGTCATGAGCATCTATCTCCTGTGTTATGAACAAGACTAGAGAGAGACAGTATAATGAAAAAGAAAACACAAAACACATGAGATTACGTTGTTCGAATGGAATACCTACATCTTCAAGCAAACCGTAAGGACAAGACATCACAACATGAGTGGACACAAGACATCACAACATTATGTTTTTCACAAACAAAATGTCCATGAATAGTGAGGTAAAGGACAGGTAGTAGTTGGCAATCTTACACCTAGTATGAAGAGGTTAATTCTCAAGCTCATGTTTTCCACAAACACTTGGGTTCTTAAAGTCTTAGAATTTAAAAAGAAAAATGAAAAATCACTAGCAAGAACAGTACATTTGGTGATAAAACATACTTAACTAATATGTCCTAATTGTTTTGAAAATATAAGGGCGAGCTTATACAAATTGAGAATATTCATACTTTCATAGTTGATGCTAGTACAATAAAGAGGTTTTTTGAAATCCTAGGGGGCGAGACAAAAACAGTCAGGAGTGAATTGCTTCGAGTTATGAACTATGAAGGGAATGTTAGAGAGCCAATATGAGTTATATTGACATCAAATTACATGGTGGCATATTTGTTATAGCTTACAGATAAGGTTGTCTGTTCTCTTCCTTTATTTTTGGCGATTTGGGACTCTTGTCGTTGAAAATGTGCAAAGTATTTGTGCCTTTGGTCATTTCACATGTTTGTGTGAAGCAGATCATCTTTTTACTAGAGAGCATGATCAAATACAACTGCTTGGTGCTTATTTTTTCTAACTTTTTCTGACTGTTTTTGTACATTTCCTTTTTTTCTTTTTCGTTACCGGGACTCTCTGTTTTGTCCCCAGCTTAATCTCATATATAGTCGTATACAAATACTCATATATGTTTTGAAGTTTTGATAGATCGCTTTTATTGTATAGTGATTCAAAATGTTTATGTTTCAATATCTAAATTTTTTCCCATTAAAAAAGTAAGTTTAGAAAAGAGTAACTAAACTGTAGCAAACTTGGCTCTAATACAAGTACACTATGTAGAAGAAATTTGTAGTTAACAGCATGACTAATTACTAAAATTGGCTGCTTAACCTTTCTTTGGTGCAACACTACTTATACATACTCCTTACGAACTAGAAAATTCTCATAATTCAGGACAATTATAGTCATTTCTTGCTTGAGAACCTTTTGGTTCCAGCAAAAACTTGAACAAAAACATTAAGAACATAAAAGATCAACTTAGAATCAGTAGAATGGAGTGGCTATAGGATGCAGATTCACTCTGTTTGTTGCGTTCGCCATGGTCAAATTGCCATGGAAGTCATCTAAGTTCCACAGGCCATCCCATATAATGTCCTCAGTCGAGACCTCGGGAATCGATGCATATCCTGTGAACATGGAGGAGAAGAAGCCTTGTTCCTCGGATGTGTTGGGATAGAAGGAGGCCATGTCTTGCCTCATTTGAGGTAGAGTTGGTACTGATCTATTGTCACTTTCATCTAGTAATGACATGATTTTTTTCATGTCAACTTGATTTTGCTGTTGCTGTTGCTGTTGCTGTTGCTGTTGCTGCTGGAATTGCTGCCTTCTCAGGAGGCGACCACTCGACTTCTCGCAGTTGTCCAAGGAGGCTTTTTCCTTTTTCTTAAAATGGGTCCTCCAGTAGTTCTTGATATCATTGTCTGTTCTTCCTGGCAGGCTTCTCGCAATTGTCGACCACCTGAATATTGAAAATAGTTAATTTAAGTGGCGTTTAGTAACGTTTTGTTTTGTATTTATTTGGTTTCGCCGTTTGGATACTTCTTTATTTTGAATATTTGTCCTTTTTCTTAATAAAAAAAAAAAAACTTTTGGTAATGATTCTAAAACACACTTGGTTCACAAATCTGTTTTTTCTCCTTTAAGGAGTACTAATCTTTCGAACTACCACCACCCTATCATCGCCAACACCATCCTAATCTGGCCGCCACCACATGACCACCACCCATACCACAGTACCAAATAGGCCCTTGTGATCAAGAAAGTTAAAGTGATTACCTGTTTCCCCACCTTGCATGGAGCTCTACAATTATGTTTTCTTCATGAGGAGTGATTTGGCCCCTCTTGAGATCTGGCCTCAAGTAATTCACCCACCTCAACCTGCAACTCTTCCCATTCCTTTTCAGCCCTGCACATGCACATACAAGGAGAAACACTCAATATCAAGAAAATAGATTTTTTAGAGAGCATACTCTAAACTAAGTCGTGATGAAGCCTAACGCAACTATTTGAGGTCGGGTACACAAATTTTTTTCCGCCCTCCATCTAGGGCCATAATTATGTCACTTGGGTGAAACAATATGAAAGTATGGTGGTCACATATTAGTGGACAAAATGTTTATCAGTACAGTTAAGTACCTGCAAGCCTAGACACAGAGTTCCACCTTCCTTCACCATGCAACTTGACATACTCAATGAGCAACCTATCTTCTTCAGCAGTCCAAGGGCCCTTCCTCCACCCTTCTTCAATGACTCCCCACCCCAAATGTTCTGCCATCACTCCCCAAGACATAAAAGCAAAAGCTGTATATTTCTACTATGTTGTAAGCTTGTCCTCAATATTCTGTGACATGAGGTGTTAGTGCTTGTTACATATTTATATTAGCACAAAAGCCATACTTCATTCCATCTGTCTATTCAATGTCCTTTTCAAATCAACACTCTCCTTTCTTCACACAGGGCTAAAGATTATCTGGTAAGTTACCAAAATGGTCTTTTCATTTCTTGATCAGACTAGCATTACAAGGGTAAGTGTAGATGCAACAGTAACTTTGTTTCATTTTGATGTGAACACATCTGGTTCTTGAGTCCCAAAATAGTTTCTTCGGGGTTATATTGCATATATTTATCGCTCTCCATATTCTAGAATGACGACAATCTCGTGTAATGGGTTGTCATGTGAGTGTTATGGTGTTAAGTGGCCTATTAATATGTGAGGATGGTCATGCCAATAAATGTACATAGGAGGGGCATTTGAAGAACACAAGAGATTGCTAAGGCATTGGGTAACATGTTCTCATGAGAATCAATCCATTAGAGTATATTTGTTGATTTAAAAGTTATCCAAAAGAGGAACAAGATTTCATAGACAAAGGCCACGTATAACCTAGGCTTATGCATCTAGACACCAACTCTTGATCCCCTAAAGCATTTGTATTATTGTTATCAATAAAATACATGTGGGTGGCAATCTTTTTGCTTTGAAAACCACTACAAGTCCAATGGTTGCCTACCAGGTGTTTGATAATTTGCTTGCTTAAAGGAGATAGATGAATGGTAATCACTATCTTGTCTTAATTAATTAGAATTTGTTGGATGCCTTATTTGGTATTGGGATCAATAAAATATTGGAAAACCATATGGTTTTAATACGTCAGTAGGGAACAGGTGGTGTTTCTGCAATAATTTTTTTATTTTGGAATAATAAGGTGCTTTGCTGACTCTATTTTTTTTTTTTTGCGGGGGGGGGGGGGGGGGGGGGGGAGGAGAGAGAGAGAGAGAAGTGCATAGATTTTCCATGCAATGGGGATCTTATGATGATAACTCGGATTAGTGTTACAATTAATCAAGTAAAGCTGGATCATGGTACATGTATGGTAGATTGAATTCTCAGCTCAGTCACATGATACATCACATGTGACCACTTTCATTAAAGAACTGAACGGATGTGTAAAAAATATTTAAACTTGAATTATATATTTTAGGAATCAAATTAATATAAGTGATACAATGAGAATCAAATCGACAAAAGTTGATACTTTTGAGACCAAAGGTGCACAATAAGATTAAGGATTAACTTTGATGTCGAAAAGTTATGCAAGGTATCATAATGAAGTTACTAGGTAAAATTACAACTTTATATGGTAAAGTTATAACGAAGTAGGGTTACTTAGGATTGAATATAAGCTTTTGTTTAGTAACACTTTTTCAAAGTATTTTTTTGAAGCAAAAAAGTAAATTTGACACAATTTTGTTTTTTACTTGAAAGCAAAAACATGTTTCTTAAATATATTTGGGAACGTACTTTGAAAAAAATGTACACACACAAAATAGTACACCAAACACCCCCCCCCCCCCCCCCCCAAAAAAAATACTAATACACTAACACACAAAAATACTAATATATCAAAACACACATGTACACGTACACACATTCACACACTAATACACCAAAATATACACTGACACACCAATCATAAACAGATGTTCCATAATACACTAAAATACACACACTAATACAACAATATACACACCAAAAGTACATACATAAACTCATGCTCTATAATACACCAAAATACACACTCACACACTTATACTAAGGATTAATGTTTTAGTGTGTGTGCGTGCGTGTGTTATGATGTATTAGTTTTTTTTTTTTTGGGGGGGGGGGGGGGGGTGTTGGTCATGTATGTGTGTGTTTTGGCGTATTAAAGTGTGTGTGTGTGTGTGTGTGTGTGTGTGTGTGTGTGTGTTTTAGTATATTAGTATGTGTATATGTGTTTTAGTGTATTAATGTGCTTTTTTTGTGTATATTAGGGTCTGTATATGTGTATTTTGGTGTATTAGTGGGTGTGTGGATATGTGTGTGTATTTTGGTGGATTAGTGTGTATATGTGTATGTTTTGGTGTATTAATGTGTGTATGTGTATATTTTGGTGTATTAGTGTGTGTGTCTTTTAGTATATTAGTATGTGTGGGGGTGAAGGGGGGGAGCGCATAGATTTTCCATGCTATGGGGATCTTATGATGACAACCTCGGATTAGTGTTAACAATTAATCAAGTAGAGGTTGGATCATGGTACATGTATGGTAGGTTGAATTCTCGGCTCAATCATATGATAGATGACACGTGATCACTTTTATCAAAGAATTTAATAGATTTGCAAAATTGATAAATATTGATACTTTTGGGACCAAAGGTACACACACATACTAATACACACATACATACACACACTAACACATCAAAGTGTACACACATAAACACTGGACCATCATACTCCTGACTAGAGAAAGTCAGGAGGCAGCTCTAACAAGGCCTTATTCCCACCAAAATACACACACACACTCTTGATCTAAGGATTAATGTGTCAGTGTGTGTGTGTGTGTGTGTGTTCTGATGTATTAGTGTGTATGTGTGTGGGGGGGGGGGGGGGGTACTGGTCATGTAAGTGTTTGTTTTGGTGTATTAGTGTGTGTATATTTCGATGTATTAGTCTCTGTATGTGTGTATACTTTTTGGTGGATTATTGTGTGTTTTTTGTGTATATTATGGTGTATATATGTGTGTTTTGGTGTATTAGTTGTGGTGTAGATATGTGTATGTGTGTTTTGGTGTATTAGTTGGTGTGTGGGTATGTGTATGTGTTTTGGTGTATTTGTGTGTGTATGTGTACATATTTGAATTTTTTTTTAGAGTATTAATGTGTATGTGTGTGTGTATTTTTTGGTATATTATATGTGTATTCAAATAAAGGGGAGCACATGGCTATCATGAAAACGCCAACTATTATCATAATAGCAGCATGAATCAATGCAGATTCTGGAGTAGGACCCTCCATAGAATCGGGTGACCAAGTATGCGATCCTATATGTATAGATTTCCCAGCAATTAATGTGTATATTTGTACGTATATTTTATTCTTCTTATCCTAGAAAATAAAGAGAAAGATACGCTCCATTAAGATAAATATCTACTTCTATTATTATATATATATATATATATAATAAGTGAACATGCCAATGCTTACATTCATTAATCACAGTATCATCTAAGCATTCATGTTCATGATTTTGCTTTAAAAAAAAAAAAAAAGCACACGGCATTGATCCGTGTTGATGTACGGAAGGAGAGAAAAGAAACCTTTTTTTTTTCGAAGTGGTTCAGACAGTAGCAGTAAAGGTTGAAGAAGATCTATCATACGGTTTTGTTTTTGTTTTGTTTTGTTTTTTTTAATAAAAAAATGGGTTTTCTTTTGCTGGGTGTCATTTCAAAGGAGATTAGGATTAAGTTTTGAGATGCTGTGGGGAAGAGATAGTGATAAATTATATCATCTCTTTTGTTTTGCTTAAGCTGAAGGGAATGTTGGGACATGCCTATGAGTTTCTAGAAGCATTATCATCACTTTTTCTCCAATTTTATATTTTGATATTACCAGGTTGTTGGATTTGCAATATCTTTGTTTTTTTTGGTTCTACAACAGGGATGTTCGGGTCAATTTATGTACACCTCGATTAATCATTTCTTTAGTTCGGTTAAAAGCAGGTCATCCACGCCAAGATTAGGGTAAATCCCTCATGATCTGGCCCTAAGAGATTGTTAAGATTCAAATTCAAGACGTCTGAATTTACTGTTCTTCCCTACTACCATTTGAGCTAACCCTTTTGTGTTTGATTTGTAGTATCTTTAGTGGAATGGGTGTTGGAAAATTCTATTCACTTCCAAAGTTTATTTTATACACAAAGTTGGACATGCCACCACATCACATTTAAAGGTTGTAAATATTAATATCTATTGAGTAATACACTAAAAACATGTCATCGCTCAGTATAGCATAATCAAAGAACTTCACCCTAAGACGTACCCTCCATGGTGCATACCACACCAACATATGATGTGTGAGTGTGAATACGGGGCCATGAACTATAAAACCCTAATATGTGGGTTCTAATCTAATTCATTTAATTAATCACATCAAATTGTTACACTAACTGTTTGTTATCGTGTTTTGCTCAATTTTAACTTGTATAACTCTTGAACCAAAAGTTCAATACTAAACCCCATTATTTCTCAATCAAACGCACCCTTAATAATTTTTACTTATACTAAAAATCCACTAAGTTAATATAACAACAATATCAGAAACTCCAACCATACTGACCCCACAATTGGCCTGTACACAAATTGCAGGGCTCCAAAACTCCCATCTAACTATCCCAATGGAGGCCTCTTTTGAACAACCATCAATTTCATGGGTTCAGACTCAGACTAATTGAGTGCTAATTCTACACAACATCAATACGTTTTTGAACACTCTTTAAGTTTCCTTTGACTCAAGTCTTGAGGTTTTGGCTTGTAGCAATCAATCAAGACCGGTAAAAAGCAAAAACATAATAAGTGATTATTAAGTTCAAAAGATCAGATTATGTCTCCAGTGATAAACTCTTCCCAGTTGGGGTTTTAAGTCAAATGAATTCTCTTTCCTCTTGACTCTACCTGTCATTTTTATGGAAAAGGCTACAGAAACTTGGCCAACCATCCACGTTATTATTGAACCTGAGTATTGGTTATACGTACTTAGAGGACGGGTCTTGGCGCAACGATAAAGTTATTTCATTGTAAATTGAAGGTCATAAGTTTGAGTCGCTGAAATAGTCTCTCTACTTGTAGGGGTAAGGCTGCATACGTTTAACCCTCTCTAGACCCCGTAATGACGGGAGTTTGATGTACTGAATACGCCTTTTATTGGTTATACTTAAATTTTTGAACTCGAGTTACATGTTTTAGATTGAGATTTTGGCTGAAATTTCTATTTAGTTTGGGTTAAAATTAAGTTTACGTCATTCAAGAATAGAATTTGGGATGAATTTGATTCTTGAGTATACATCTCGGACAACAACTTCGGTTCCATTCAAGTTAAACCCGAATTTACTAATCCAAATTGGTTTCAAGTTAGGCCTGAGAACCCGAAACTACACCACAAATATTTTCCACTTTAAATTCGACTAGAATTTTGTAACCCCAACCCCAACACCAACCCCAATTCCAATTCGGTTTCCTCTTTTATAGGTTTTCTCTCGCCGTACTTTTAAGGATAAATAGTTTAAGTTGGAGATAAATTGTTCCGCACACTAATTTCGAATAGGGTTTATAAATTTTCTCCCCGAGTGATATGAGACAACTACATGGACCGAACATCCTCCCAATATCACGTTTGACCTCTAAAGTCTTGGTCTTGGACATTTGACATGCATTATTTTATTTGTTTGGGAATAAGATTAAGATTAGACTAAATACCTTAAAGCAAAGCATTACGACACACCTACCTCAGCAATGTCACTGCATCCATAAGTCCTGGTTAACTTTCTGATAAGACAATTTTTATTTTTTGGACATACAACACATTATGTGTATTAAAAGGAGAAAACTACTATACAAAAAAATTATATATATATATATGTACTGCACTGTCATTACAAATTATGTAACTTTTTTTATGAGTCATTTACAACTTTTATTGTAAATTGGGATCGATTCTAACCGTTTTAACATCGATCCCAAGTTACTACAAAAAATTACAAATTGACCCAAAAAAATTATTACTCGATCCTTAAAAATTCTAACATGACCAAAAAAGTCATAATTTTTTTTGTTCTGAATAAACTCAAAAACTTGTAAAATTTAGCAGTGTAGTACAAAAAAAATGTCTCCATATGAAAAATATATTGGTACACAATTTTCTACAATGTCCCAAAGAAGTAGACTGCAACATCTCCTAGATATCCTTAGGCTCAAATATTGTCATACTAGGGGTAATTCGTACCTGAAGGCACGTGTAATGTGAATGGTTTTGAGAAAGATGTTGGTGGCTATTTGATGAGTCTATTTGAGACCATCGAATGAACTTATTGAAGTCTATCCTGTTTTATATTATGGATTGATAAGTTTACTTGGCAAAAGGTGTTAATAGGATTCGAATTGTGACACCAACTCTTTGTTGATTTTTTTTTTGGGATCATATCACCAAATCATTAATTCTAAATAACCCAAAAAAAAGGAGTCAAAATATAGATGGTAGAGAGAGAGAGAGAGAGAGAGAGAGTTGTAGTCTACACTTTCATCATTGCAAAGGTTTGAAGAGGGTTAGAGATATGCAATGTTATCTGAAAACGTAAAAAATATATATATATATTTTCGTAACTCAATTCCTTAATACCCATGTAATAATGGACCAACTATATTGTTGCGTCAAAGTCTAATACTCGAAATTTCGATGATTTCTATTTGTTTGTAAAGATATTATTTAATGAGGGGGGGAAAAAAACACAGCTCCTAGTCCAACTGTTCCAATCCTAGGCAAGTTAGGTAATGAAATTAGAAATATCCCATCTCTTTCTAGTTCACAACTCATAGCTGATAAACTTTGAAGTGGAAAAGCATTCAACTAAACAAACTTGTTCTTGTCATTACAATGGCAGGTCGGTCGGGCTGTCTGGCAATTCTAATCCAGCTAATGTCTCTTATTATACATACTTTGACCATATCTGTTACAAGGAAAAGAATTATAATCCTAAACAACCTTCTAAACTTTTTAAAAAAAGATTGTTAATGCCATAGTTTTTGCACTAACCCATATTGTATTGTTTAAAAAGAGACTTTTTTGACCTGGTCAATGAGTCAACCCTAGGGATTTATGCTCTCTCTCACACACACACACACACAATTAGGCCGGTAGCATGCGAATCCCACGCGAAATCGACATAACATTATTGAATTTTGATTTAATCTTTGTGAGTTTGAGTTATACAATTGATGGTCATGCATGACTTGCTTAATTAATGGATCGACAAAACACATGTTTATGTATGTCGTATACACAATATGAAACCAACACGACTCGTATAAATAGATTGAATATGAATTAAATAAATTTTATTACGACTTAAAAACCCAACAAAACAGACAAAATAAATTGAAAGCCTTAACACGAACAACCAATGAGATATTAGGTTAAGTATCTCTCAATTTTAAATCTTCAAGTTTAATCGTTAATTATCAAGTTTATTAGCTCTGTCTGGGTGTTTGTATGATCTATATATCAAAATATAGCAGTGAAATGTAATATGATTGAGATTTTTTTGGTACAGGGTGTCCAGGCTTACGCCGATTACTCTTTCGAGGTCGGATACTAGCCTCGTAGCTCAAGCGGCTTTAGATCATGTCTTTTGAGGAACAAGGGTGGCTACTCCTTATGAGGTATAGGAAGTGTTGAATCTGAAACCTCTAAATTACCAAGGGATAAACTCAATCACTGAAGCACCCTAAAGGTTAATATGATTGGGATTGACAAATTTGGTAATTTAGTGGTTCGGAATCCCAATTTACCAAATTATTGTCACGCCTCAATATTTCCATTTTTGCTCTCTTCGCCACGGACATAAATAGTAGGTCTGGCAATCGTGTCGAGCCGTGTGAGATCTTAGCGGGTCATGTCAAAAATCACTCAACCCATATACGACTCCTTTATTAAATAGATTACATAATACGACCTGTGTTATTCGCTAATTCTATAGCACAAAAAAATCTGAATTAAAAACTCTAATTTTGTAACAAATTTGGTCATCTATTAATTGAGTGATATATCAATTTATTAAGTAGGTAATCTAGTGATAAACGAGTTATAATATTCAATCCAAACATGACTCATTTATTATGTTTTTATCTCCACTCAAAACTTGTATTAATTGAAAGTGGGTTTTTTTTTTGGTTTAGTGGTGAAAGTATTGGGGTATTAATCATAAGGTTGTGGATTCGAATATATTGACAATTACTATACAAAGGTTAGTTATATAGACTGTTCATTCCTACTAACCCATCACACCTAAGTATATAAAAAAATAATGTATATTGAGTGTGTATTTAGAAATGACTAACTATCACCATCGTAAAAATGTTAGGTTGATTTTTATTGTGTAATTTAAAAACTAGTAGTTATCTACTGATCATCCATTACATTTATTCGATAATTTTTTTTTAAATATTATCACTGAGATATTAGAATAGTAAAGTCACTAAATTAAAACTTAAGAACCAAACATAGCAATAAAATTAAAAATCAATTGACACATAATAAACATTAAAATCAATTGTCAAACAAAAATAGAGATGAGTTTTCGCATAAAAATAAAAAACAATTGAATGTCAATTGCAAGTATTATAACTTTCAAATTAACAAAATAAAATTAAAAATTTGTAGAAAGTCTTAATACAATAAAAAAGACTAAATAATTGAGTAAGAAAGTTATAAGTTGGGCACAAGTAAAAAGTATTTATATAATTCTTAGAATATAGAAATATAAACATACATATAATTTTTTTTTAAATATTTGAGGGTGGGTTAGTGCCTACCCTAGACCCTATGTAACTCCGCCAGTGAATACTTAACTTGTGGCAAAGCCACAATTGGGGGCAATGGAGCAGTTGCCCCCACTATGATTTTGAAAAATTTTGGGATCAACTTAAAATTTTAATTTTTTTTAAATTTTGTAAAATTTGCTGCATTTGAAAATTTAAAAAAACTTTAGAAACATTTCAATAGTTTAGAAAATAAGTTGATAAAAAATTAGACTTAGAATCCAACATTTGGAATTTGTCATGCATGAAAAATATTTTATATTAAATTATTTTGATTTAATTAGACTTGAAAATTTTGTTTGTGTTGAATTAAATTGGTACTATAACTAAGTTCGGTCTTAATAAACTTGTGATACATTAAACTTTTTTTCAAATCTTTTATCTTAATTTTTTTCTATTTTAATTAATTATTGTTCTTAAAAATGATTTCTTAAAGATAATGATAAAGTATGGAATTTATTGCCTTTTAATTTGATATTAATGTCGTATGTTATGTCTCGTGGATAGCTTTATGATTTTTTATTTTTTTTGATAAATAAACTAATTTTATTCTAAAAAGAATGATATTATAATATATCTCAAAAAACACCCATGTGGATATATATTCCAATAAGGCCACAAGGAGTCTATGAATAACTTGACACACGTTTGTCTGTTTCCTCTTTTTTTACATATCGCGAGATATATAAATTACATTTTCAATTGACGTTCTTTCAATGAAATCATACTTATAAAAAAAATATTAAGAATTGATATTTTATAAAATAAATAATAATATTAATAATTTAATGTATTAATAAATTTTAAATTGCCCCTATTTTGAAAAACTTCTGCTCCACCCTCGTGCATAACCCTTATCCATTAATTATTTTTTAAAGGTAAAACTAAAATAACACTGGGTATACTTTGAATATCACGAATATATCGGCAACCCCTTGGGTTAGAGCAAGAGAAATTTATACCTCATAAATATCTTAGCCCTGCGTGAATGGTTTGTTTTTGAATATATTAGGGAGAGAATTAATCGAAATGCGCATAAATTAATCCGAACACCTCTAACTATTAAATCAATATATATATATATATAAGTTATGGGTATTATTATTATTTTGCCTAGGGGTCTCTCTCTCTCTCTCCAACCTTCATTTGGTAGGCATACATTACCATCGTCACGAAAAAAAAAATCCACCAAGAAGTGGTTAATACTGTAACAAAAAGCATCCATGTGATTATTCATTTATTTTTTTGGCCGTCAAAAATCGATGGACGGTGGATTCTCATCATTGTATTTTGATCGTAATTTGGAGATATTTCTCATTAAACAATTGCCAAATATCTATGTCTATTGTCTACCCTAGCTACTCCAAAGTAAGAAAAGACTACCATATTCTCATTTTTGCTTCTTCTATATGACTTTAAAGAGTATTGAATACAACTCAAACCACGGTTGTTGGTCATTGAACTCGAGATAGTAGTTGGTATAAATTTATACATCTTGTAGTGTAAAAAAAAATAAAATAATAAAGCTTCAAATTATGGAGTTGTCTACAGTACTTAAAAAAAATTGATACCGTGCCGGCATTTAACACTTTTGTGGGTGTTTTTATCACTGTTATCGTACTAAAAAAACTAGTAAAAATAATTACCACAATAATGATAAAAATACTCACAAAAGTGTAAATCACCCACAAAAATAGTAATTTTTTTGTAACAAAGAAAAAATAATAAAAATAATTATCATAACAGTGGTAAAAATACTCACAGCAATAATAAATCACCCATAAAAATTATAAAAACTCTTATTAAAATATGTAAGTATGGTACTGTAGTCAAGTCATTCATAAAAAAATTACACTCAGTAGAATCTCCATACAAATTCACTAAGATATGTGGCAGTGTATCACCAAAATCTACCATCTTAACCACCGAGCTGGTAGACTAGTGGTAAGTTATATTGAGGTTCCTCGCCTAGCTCTTAGGCCAAGTTTCCTCGGCCTAAGACCTAGAAAATATGTTTTTTTTTCCCTTCAAAAAATAAAAATAAATTGTAATACTTACTTCTCGAATTTCTCAAATTAAATATCTGTAATTATATGAGATAATGGGATGTGAGTACCTTTTTCAAAACTTATTTGACTTTAAGTACCACCTCCAAACTTATCCTCCTTTAAGTCCTCTTTTTCATCAAATAGTTGTCAATAAGTACACATTTTAAAACATTTTCAAATTCTTTCTAAATTGTATTCCATAATTACTCCTACCATAAATATTGCATATTTAATTGAATGTGAGACTTTCAAGATTAGAATGTGAGACTTTCAAGATTCTTTTTGATATTTGTATATCATTTGAATTTTGAAATTTCATATATATATATATATATATCGTGTCTCTCTTTGGTGACACTGTTTGCATGACATTTTTTCGTGTCTCTCTTTGATGACACTGTTTGCATGACAATTTATATCGTGTCTTTCTTTGGTGACACTGTTTGCATGACAATTTATATCGTGTCTCTCTTTTTTGACTCCATATATATATATATATCGTGTCTCTCTTTGGTGACACTGTTTGCATGACAATTTATATCGTGTCTCTCTTTTTTGACTCCCTCTCTCTCTCTCTCTCTCTCTCTCTCTCTCTATATATATATATATATATATATATATGAAATTTCAAAATTCAAATGATACACAAATATCAAAAGGAATCTTGAAAGTCTCACATTCAATTAGGTATGCACTATTTATGGTAGGGGTAAAAGGGCTTTTATGACTTTTTTTTAGCACATGTACTTCTATCCTAATTATTTTAAAAGGTGTATTTTTATCCTATTAAGTTTTTTAGGAGGTACCGGCCTCCCTAAGCGCCTAATTATATTACTATTTCAGGCTGGGCCCTTTCGCACAATAGTGATGGGCCCAATTTTTTTGCCTATGTCTTTTGGACTGGGCCACCTACTAGTTCCAACCAATGACTTGTATACCTGACCCATGCCTTACCCTTTGATCCCACTTCCATTTTGATTGTTTTCGGTGTCTACGTCAAACGTGGTAAAAGTAAAACAATCACAATATTACTTTAACCAAAAAAGTACCAATACTTTAATATTATTTTTGGGTGAATTACACTTTATACCCTAAAAGATTTTAAGATTCTCTTTTTACACCTTCAAAGATTAAATTTATCATATTACACTCTCAATGTATCAAAAGTGTTGCAATGTGACCCTTCTCTTCGTTTTCCATTAGTATTTTCGTTAGTGTCAATGGGTTGACTTTAGACGGAAAAAATAAGATAAACTAACAGAATTGCCACATTGCAACATTTTTAATATATTGAAGGTACAATATAAAAAATTTAATCTTTGAGAGTGAAAAATAAAAATTTTGAAATCTTTTAGTCTGCAAAGTGCGAAAAACTTTTATTTTTATGGTCAATAATAATCATAATTTGACCTTATTTGGACATTGAATTGACTATAAACTCCATCCAAATTAAGATCTATGTGAAATTTTGTGCATTAATTATTTTAAGATCCAAATAACATAATTCATACTACACACAAATCGAGATTAACGGTTAGTCCAACGATCAACGTTCTACTGTTGAATTTTAATATCTTAGATTCAAATCTCGACGTTCTCTCTGAGAAAATAGTATTGCACACAAACCTAGAACCAAATAACTTGAAGAAAGAGCCAAGCAGGTCTTCCTCTCCACCAAATAGCCTCTAAGATCCTCAAATAATTACATAAAGACCCATCTTTTGTTTTTGAACAACACATAAAGACCTCACAATGGACATTTGAGGTCGCATAAGTTCCTGACTATTTTGACCTAATCTAAAAACCTTATCTAATATATCATTGAATTAAAAATAAACTCCAACTAAAATTGAAACTTATAACTAATCCGGTGTCTGTATTAAATTAAATCTATATAGCATACTAAAGTTCGTGATGTAACATAAATATCCTCCTACAAATAGGAATGTCAATAGATTTATGTCCTCTCATATTCTAATCGCGTAAATTTCAATTTATTCAATCTCTATCCAAATTCATATTGCAACTGGATTTATATAGGCCTGACATGCAACGGAATTCATTCATTCATTAGAAATAAGGAACTCATCTTGCAAAATGGGCACCAAGAAATTTGGTGCCACATCTCGCCATGCAGTACAGTCAAACCCGGAGCTCACATATTTAGCTAGGGTATGCGCAACTCGATTACCAAATCGTCTCACCCATACAACCGAGTACTAGGTAAACCTATTTGTAATTTCAGCTCAACAAAGTATCCAATCTTTGACAGGCCTTCCTTCTGCGAGTAGATCGCCTCAATAATACCCTTCGAGTCACCCTCCAAACATATACTATGACAACCCAACTCAACCGCAAGTTTCACACCAATGAATGCTGCCCATGCTTCAATATGCAAAGCACTAGTAATACCAAAAATACGTTGACCAAGTCCCACAACAAACCTTCCATTCCAATCACGAATAAAGCCTCCTATACCCACCACATGAATCGACTCAAAAATTGCTTCATCAACGTTATCACGTAATGTAACGTTAACGAGTAAACAAACCCTATTTACTCGTACCGAGGGTGCCATAAAAGGCTGCCACGCCCGCATAACTACATAGAAATCCTCCATCTCAAACATCACACAAGAGTGTTATACATACACAAATAAACCAATAACTATACTCATAAGACGCAATAAAACCACATCAGTCAGCATTAGGATTATTTACACAACCACAAGACAAAAACAAAATAGGGCAAAAAAAAAAAAAGAATGAACGTGGGACAGTTCAAACAGAGCCTAGCGAACTCCGAAATTGAAACTATTATTATTTGCTGCTGGTTCAAACCTTCGTCGTCGGTCACACCACCCTCGTCGCTGTCGTAGCACCACCCTTGTGTTCTGGATCTCCTGCGGGCGCTTCAGCGCCATAACCAGTGTCCCGGTAACCTGGACCATACCTGCTACTAAACATCCCAGCATGAAGCAACAGAAGATAGATCAACTCAGTGAATGCTAAAATTATTATGAATGCCTCGAGCACCCTTAGCCTCCACCCTCTGTGCCCCAAGCTTATCTCTTTGCATGCAAACCTGCACTAACCAAAATTGAAATTAACTATATATTTCACATCATGGTACGTGCATATAAACTTTAATAAAATGTATACAATTAAATGCAGTGGCGGAGGCAACTAAGGACAGGGAGGCCCTTGTCTGTTTAAAAATATACTCTAATTCAGCTCAAACCACGGTGGTCAGCCGCTAAATCAGAGAGAGTGGTCAGCTCAAGCCTGAACACCCTATAATAAAAAAAACAACTGGGATGCCTAGCACACCTTGAAAAAAAAAAATTACCTACATATGTTTTATAATTTTTATTAGATCATCTTCAATTGGGTCCACCCTCATGACTTAAAAATGCATAAAATTGGGTCCACTCTTTAGCTTAAATTATAATTTGCATAATATATGACCTTTGACCTTTTTATATTTCGTGAATCTTTAAGTATAAATATGATATTAAAAACACAAATGTATTATAATATTTTTACACAAATTAAAACTTGTAGTTAAAGTGTGCACACTCGAACAAATTCTGGGCTTCGACCTGATTAAACGTTCCATTTATATAGTAATCAATATTTACTATAACGCACAAATTAGTAGGGAGAGGCTGAGACCTCTCTCCCTCCCTATGTTTTTTAAAAAGAATTTTGATTATACTAGACCAAAAAAAAAAAAAGAATTTCTCCAAACTAAAATCAAATCTTCTACAATTTATTCTAACCACTCATTGGACACTTACCACCCCATCTATTACCTTTTCATCACCCTCACCCCCGTCATTCATCCAACTTCCCAACCCTACATATAAATCTAAATTTTTTAAAATATAGAAATGGGTGAAGACAATAAAACGAGATCAAAATACCAATTCCGTAAAACAGTACATAAGTTGCAAGATGGAAATGGAATGTTTTACCCGAAGGCGAGCGCGGTCACGGCCCATGCTACCATTGAAGATGATCCGGCAGCTGCTAGACTATCACTCCTCCAGAATCTTA
The DNA here is from genome assembly GCA_951799425.1 of Ilex aquifolium. Lineage (NCBI taxonomy): Eukaryota > Viridiplantae > Streptophyta > Magnoliopsida > Aquifoliales > Aquifoliaceae > Ilex > Ilex aquifolium. The sequence continues at coordinate 24,559,105 of OX637401.1, forward strand.
TATGGGTGCCTCCGGCAAATTTTGCTACTATACCCAGGACAGCGGCCAACATAGCAAAAGTAAGGAAGAATGGAGTTGCTCCATTTGGTCCAAAACCTGCACATTTTTTACCAGCAAAAGGTAAATACATGTTTAAGGCGTCGTCTCGTAAAAGAGTATTTGCTGATATAATTCATTATGATTGTTAGACAGACAGTACTGAATCAAGTAGGTCCAAATAACATTACTCTTTTATAATTAAAAGTGTTTAGTACCCAAAATTCACCTCATTTAAAATTTTAAGTATTTCTTAATATCTACTGCTGCACGCTACCCTTTTGTAATAGACCAATTTACTCTCTTATGTTTCAATCCCAATTCATGAGACGTCCCAACTCACCACCACTGCCACCACTACCCCTCCCCTTCCACCACCAATTTAGACACTATCATCTCCCCCTTATCATCGTTTCCACCAACCCCCGCTCCCCAACCATCACTACCCTGCCACCAACCCCCCCCCCCCCCCCCCCCTCTCTTCTTCTTCCCCTTGAAACACCACTGCCCGCAACATCCTCGTCTCTGTGGGCTGTGGAGTAAGTGGTAAGGTGGTGCTGTTGGTGGGGGTGATGATGGCTTTGGTGGTTGTTAGGGTATGGTGGCAAAAATTGTGGGGTCGTGGTGGTGGTGGCAATGGCAGTGGGATAGGGTAGGTGGTGGTGATGGCAGTAGGATGGTGGTGGTGAGGTGATGGTGGTTGTGGCATTGGGCTGGGGGTGGGATAACTTTAAGAAAATAACAATTTTTATACTTCAACTCTTTTTACGACCCACAAGCATTTCAATAATTGTGATAGATTAAATTATATCTGCAAATTAGATTAAAATAAAATTAATTGTTTTTTTTTTGGGTTATTTGTTGAGGAGTCGGTGATGGATCTTCATGTCAGGAGAGTGGATTTCAACATTCGTGCAAGGTGTTGCATGGTATAACAGCTCTTGACAAGTGTTGTGGTTCTTTCACCTATCTAGCTAATAGTAAGCATTTTAGAAGCATAATAAAATATTACCTACCAAGCTAAGAAAAAGCACAACCGGTTCACTTCACACAGGTGAATGAACCCATAGGTTTGTGCAATAACATTTACCTTTCCTTTTTGTACCAAGTTTTGCAAAGTCTCGATAACAAAACGACTTGTTAGAGAGAGAGAGAGAGAGAGAGAGAAATTTTCTTACTTGGATGATGAGTTTGGCCATCGATGTACCTGTCAATACACCAACTAGCAAAACCCAAAACGATTAAGTACATTACAAAGTTAAGAAACAGCAATGGAGCTGCAAGGTTTCTTCCCACCGTGGCCATCCTTCTTCCTTAATCCTTCCTTCCTTCAACCCCAGAAAAGCAGTGCAGCAGTCCTCCAAAGCACAAACAGATGACTACTAAAAACCTTCACCAACTCTCTCTCTCTTTCTCTCCTCTCTCTCTCCCTCCGTTGAGATGATGAAAAATAGGTGAAGAGGTGAGGCCTGCATGGAAGGGTTAGGCTGCAGACATAAGAGACGTGTCATGCTTTTGGCTATTTTAGCTTCAGCTACTTACAAGTGGTGGCACACCTGTCTCCTTTTCTCATAATTTCCCTTGAAAGTACTTCACATGAAACGGTGCACATGCATGGCTAATATATATCCAGTTCATTATCTTATTGGAATTAATTTATTGATTTAATATTTCTTGAGATTCATAATTAATTCAATAATTATGATGAATTAAGTTCACAAATTATATTAGTAAATTAATTCCAAATAATATTATTCATATCGAGTTAGAATATGTCATGTAGAATTTAATTAGTGTTTTTGTTACTATAAAAACCCTAAAATTCACATTAAATCTGATGGTTGGCATTGAAGATGATATGGATAGAATTAGAACAATCATGTCGAAATTAAGATTTTATTTGATGGTGAAAAATTGTGTCACATCATTTGAGGAGTCGAACATTGACATCAAATGAAATTATTCAATAAGTTTTTGATAATGTTAAATTTTTAATTGTATGAAATACATCAAAATTATCTTTAACATGATGCAATAGATTATCATTAATTTCCAATCAAATTGTGATAATTAATCAAAACTTATCCAACTACATGAAAAAAAATAAAATAAAAACTTGATAAATTAATAAAATAATTATCAATATCATCTTAATTTCATTTGTAGAATCACTTGAATACAATTACATGTCAACTCAAATATATGACATTATTAATAATATTGACGCTAATTCATCAAATAATTCAGCAATTATAGTCAATCTATCCTAAATTTTATTGCACAATCCAACTATTTTGGCTCAATATTAAAAAAGAAACCAAACCACTAAAAAATAAAAAATATATTTACATGATAGGAGTCACATGACAGTGTATGACATCATAGACATACATTATACCGTGTGTTGCCTTTGCGAATTGAACCGTGACTACTTAGCCTTTCATTGAACTTTCACTAACGATACCTTTGGCCAAAAGACAATTCTTTTTTTTTTTTTTTTTATTGCGCTGTTCATTCTAGTTCCCCTACTGTTTTTTTACTCATCATATATATAAAACCAATTAGTCAAAATGATTAATTAATTTTAATAAAACTTGATTTCTGAGTTCTTATTAGTGATTGAAGAAATAAAACGAAAATAATTTCAATTTTACGACTTAAATAAAATGAGCGGATTATAATCGGCAGTATTCTACGAGATCCGATAATATGGTAAGAAAGAAATAGATGAAAATTTTCTTTTTACACATAAATAGCGCTGTATAAAAAAAAACAAAAACAAAAACAAAACCATTGATAGAGGTGGCCATCATGTTGTGTTTACTAGGTTGGCACATATGAAAAAAGATTCTTATTGTTTAAAAGTTGATAGAGATGGCCATTATATTCTTAGGGTACTATGTTGCATGTGATTTCCTTGGCCTTTTGCCTAAGTTCAAATGAATGTACTATTTATTCATATCATTTCAACATATGACTTTACCAATTAAACCTACAATCCAACATCATCTTCTTCTCCTAGCATTCCTATAGTAAACGAGTCGAACCCTAGGTTTTAACCGGAGAAAATGGTGACCGTTGACGAAATTCGCAGGGTTCAACGAGGTGAAGGAGCAGCAACTATCATGGCGATAGGAACAGCAACTCCTCCAAATTGTGTGGTTCAAGCCACATTTCCAGATTACTATTTCCGGGTCACAAACAGTGAGCATATGGTGGAGCTCAAAGATAAGTTTAGGCGCATATGTAAGATTTGATTTCCTTGATAATTCTACACGTCCATTTCTCATATCACCTAGATAACTTATGGCTATTTTCTTTATAGCGGGAAGACGTAACTCAAGAGGCAGCTCATCAAAGAAAATGAACATTAATTATTATTGTCAACTATCCCACCTTTCCGAAGGAATGAAGTAAGGGATGACCTTAGTCAACTGAAAAATCGATCCTTTCAATTATATACTCTTTGAACTCGTAATTACAACACAAACCTCAACTTCACGTGTAAACTACATGTATCGGTTGAACTCGAGTTTTATGCAACGAATGAAACTACACAGTAAAATGTCGGGATTCATGTCTCGACTCTTTTTCGACTACTAAATCAACCATCATAGGTTAATTATAACTCATACCTTGTATGCATATGTGCATGAAGAGAAGATAGAGTAAATGACGTCACTGGATTAACAACAGACCCTATCTGATCATGATCTAAGCAACTTGATCCTGGTAAAATATTCTTTGTTGATTTTCTTACTCATTGTTTGGTGGATATTTCAGGTGATAAAACTATGATCAAGAAGCGTTACATGCACTTGACAGAAGAACTTTTAAGAGAAAATCCAAACATGTGCTCATTCATGGCACCCTCACTCAATTCCAGGCAAGACATGTTGGTTGAAGAAGTACCAAAACTTGGCAAAGAAGCAGCACTAAAGGCCATGAAAGAATGGGGTCAGCCCAAGTCCAAGATCACCCACCTAATCTTCTGCACCACCAGTGGCATAGACATGCCCGGCGCCGACTACCAACTCACCAAACTCCTCGGCCTTAGCCCCTCCGTCAAGCGCCTCATGATGTACCAACAAGGTTGCTTTGCCGGTGGCACGGTTCTACGAATTGCCAAAGATTTAGCTGAGAATAACAATGGCGCCCGTGTGTTAGTAGTCTGCTCGGAGATCACTGCAGTTATATTTCGAGGGCCCAATGAAGCCCACATTGATAGCCTTATTGGGCAAGCACTATTTGGGGATGGTGCAGCTGCTATTATAGTTGGGTCAAGCCCAGTGGCCGGGGTCGAAAAGCCGTTGTTTGTGCTAGTCTCAACAGCCCAAACCATCATACCTGACAGTGAAGATGCCCTCAAGCTACACCTTTGTGAGGCAGGCCTCACATGCCATGCCAGTAAGGATGTGCCTAATCTCATATCAAACAACATTGAGAAGAGTCTTGTTGAGGCATTTCAGCCTCTGGGCCTGGGAATATTAGATTGGAATTCAATTTTCTGGGCTTTTCACCCGGGTGGAAATGCCATTATTGATCAAGTGGAGAGGAAAATGGGCCTTAAGCCCGATAAGATGAGGGCCGCGAGGCAGGTACTGAGTGAGTATGGAAACTTGACAAGTGCTTGTGTGTTATTCATACTAGATGAGATGCGGAAAAAGTCTCTGGAGGATGGGCTCAAGACCACTGGGGAAGGGCTCGAGTGGGGTGTCCTCTTTGGGTTTGGGCCAGGGCTCACCATTGAGACTGTTGTGCTCCATAGTGTGTCCATTTAAGTATGGGAAATTTGGAGGCCGGTCCCCCTATATGGACTTGTTTGGACTTAAGTCCGTCAAGAAAACTTATTTGTTATGAAGTCCGTTTTTTGTCAATTTTACCATACTATCCCTTCCCTTTAGAAGTGAAATAAAACTAAAAATTAAAAACTCCTAAATCTTAGGAGTTTGACTAACATTAAAATTTTTTCTCTCTCATATCTATCTATATCCATATATAGGTTAAGAGTTTGACTAATATTAAAATTTTTCCTCTCTCTTATCTATCTATATCCATATATAGGTTAGGTGTATATATATATAAATAGTAACATTAAAAATAAAAAAATAGTAACATTCAAATACAAAAAAAAGTTATCATTTGGATACAAAAAATAATACATTTAAACACAAAAAAATAGTAACATTTAAAGATAAAAAAAATTGAAACATTCAAAATTAATATTTAAAAAAAAAAACAACAGTAACATGTTCAACAAAAATATTAACATGTTCAACAAAAATAGTAACATGTTTAACAAAAACTATAACATACTTAACAATAATTATTTCTCTCAAATTCAAGCGCAAAAAATAGTACCATTCAAACACAAAAAATAGTAATATTCAAAAACAAAATAATTAGTAACATTAAATATTAATATTTAGTAAAATAATAGTAGTAACATGCTCAACAAAAATAGTAACATGCTCAAAATAATAGTAACATGAACAGTAACATACTCAACAAAAGCAGTAACATGAACAATAACATAATAAAAAAAAATAGTAACATGAATTTAAATATATATATATATATATATATAGAGAGAGAGAGAGAGAGAGCTTTGAATTTGATATATATATATAGAGAGAGAGAGAGAGAGAGCGCTTTGAATTTGAATTTTAAATTTATGATGGAGATTATATATATATATATATATATAGAGAGAGAGAGAGAGAGAGAGAGAGAGAGAGAGAGAGAGAGCTTTGAATTTGATATATATATATATATATATATATATATATATATAGAGAGAGAGAGAGAGAGAGAGAGTTTTGAATTTGAATTTTAAATTTATGATGAAGATTTTATTGACATATTTTAATTGATCTTGAATTAAGGGATAACAATTTTCAAAATAGGAAATTAATTTAACTTCCTTTCAAGGAAGTGTATTTTTGAGATAAAAAAAAAAGTGGACTTAAGTCATTACATATAATTTTAAACATGGACTTAGCCTCTTATAAGTTTCCTTATAGAACTTATCTCCAAACAAGTACATCTAGGGGGACTTACTTCCAATTTTCACTTTAAGTATTCATCCCGAAATCTATATTCTATAAAGTTACCTGGTCACTTATCTTCATTAGCTGCCATCTTCAATGTAACGGAAGAGTGACACCACGTTATTGATGTCGTATGGTGTCATTAATTAATTATAATAAATAATATATTTATTTAGTAAGTCTCATTATTTTAATAACTACAAATAACTACTTTATCTAATAATATATTGAAATGGAAGAGTTTATCAATCTTATTTGGTATTTTATAATTAGTTGGTGATATCAATTATTAGTTTGCTTTTGATTGAACGGGAGAGGGCATTAGTCGAAGTGTGCGTAAGTTGATCCGAACATCCCTGAAGATCTGGCCATTGTACCAAATAAATAAGAATTATTTGGAAGTCGATACACGAAATTTGACTTAATTGTCAAAAAGTACATAAAAAAAATATTTCTTAAAAAAGTTCACTTAAGACAGAAATACTTGAATACTCTTCTATTGTAAATAAGTTTCCTTATTTTATATATATATATATAAGTTCTAATAAAACAAAAACCTAAAATTTAGGAAAATTAAAATCTATAATAAATCATCTCCATTTTTTTGGGATGTGTTTCAAAGTTTTTGGAAACTTTTGAAATTTTACAACTAAAATTAAGGAATTTAATTATCTTATCTTAGAAAGTCACACTATGAATCCTAGTTTCTATTACCCCTACACTTTAAATTTGTATAATTCGTAAACTTTAGTTTCTATTACTTGTACACTGTTTTGCTAAACTACATTGATACACTTTAAATTTTTGTAAATATAGCATAATCATATAATTCTTGAACACTTTTTTCTATTGGTGATTGTAATTGATTTTTTGATGGGATAAATCACATGTATTTGATATTATGATTGTGGATGTCCAAAAATTAAACATTTAATTTCAAAAACTCTTTAATGTCACACTGTATTGATACACTTTTAAATTATAACTTCAAATGAATTCAATTTATAAAATAATTTTATATACACCATGTAATTATGAATTGAACAAATACATAGCATATGTTAGTTCCGAAGAAACTACCACGAAAACAACATACAGAAGAAGAAGAAAACACAATTTAAAATTCAAACAACAGCCATTATTGTAGTGTTCAGTTCAAAAATAAAAATGTAAAAAAAATTATAAAATATTAAAATTAACAAATAATCATTTGAAAGATGAAAAGTTAACAAAAAAAGTGACCACTCAATACAATAAATAGAAACGAATACGAAAACTGTGAAAGAAAAAAAAAACCTGAAACTAACTAACAATCTGTGGAACGAACAAAATAAAAAAAATGAAAGAAAGCATAAGTTCAACCTGATATTATATGAACATTGTAAAAGAAGAAATACGATATGTTTGAACTTTTTCGTATTCATCAGAGAATAATAAGAATGATAGGTTTGAGGTTTTTTGAACGTTAATGACTAATAATTTGGAGAAGAAGAGATGTTTATTGACAACGATAATGACAAAAAAATTTAAAATTTAAAATGGTAGAGATATATACAATCAACGTTATATGCAAATCTTGTGATAATATAATTCTTTCATTATATTAGGAAATCTTTAATACAATAAAACAAAATAAAAAATCGAATTTTTTTTTTGTCAAAAAAATAAAAATTTTAACTGTCAAAAGAAATATACATAATTTAAGGGAGGACAAATATGTCCAAAGAAAATCACAAAAAATCAAATTGTGTACTTGGACACATTTAAGTTTTAAAAATAATAATTTAATGACATAACATTAAGAGTTATGTATTTTTTGACAAATAACTCTAATTTCGTATACCTCTTTACAATTTTTCCAAAAAATAAATAACGTAGTATCACGGGTAAATCCAATATTCCCTCCCCATAACTTCCCACTACATCACGTTTCCTTAACCTTCCGTTTTTGTTTTTTTTTTTTTTTTTTTTGATATTGTCCTTAATCTTCCTTAACTGTAACAACACTTCCCGCAATATCAATGCCTTCTTGAAAGTGAATACCAATTTGTGACCTTTTATTTATTTATTTTTTTCTTTTTAAGAGTTATGTTGACCTAATTGTGTTTTTTATCATCAGGGGTTGGAACTTGGAAGTAGAGTTAAAGCTGGTTTCAGATGTTGAATATTGGTGCTCATGATCTAAGGAAAATAGTATATCTGTAACTATAACTCAAATTTAAATTAATATTTGAGTAAAAAATTTGATTCGACACAAAGAGCTTCAATGGACAAACTCAAAATGAGGGTAAACCCAAATTTAAAAGAGAGTAAAGATGATCGTTGAATCTTTAAAAAAAAGTGAAATCTCACCATTAAAGATTTAAATCTCCCTTCATTTGAAAATAAATAAATAAATCTTGCTTGATTTAATATAAGTTTAAGTCAAAGATTGGAACAAGTTTTTTGGGCTTTTTTACTCAAACTTAAATTTGAATCTAAATTTGAATTAAAGTTGGAGATACTCTAACTAATCAATAAGGCATTGAGATTTTCATTTATCATGAGTTTCTCCAGTAGCCTGCGCACAAAAATATTTTCTACATTTACTAGCAATTGTTTGTGCCTGAAGGCACGACGTAACAAACAAAAAAATCGAAAGCAAATACATGTGCATTAAGAGACTGTATGCCATAAAAAATTGTCAATTAGAAAAACTAAGAAAAAACATTGATAAATATAATATGACCCATTATTTTTTAAAAAAAAATTGATAGAATACAAATCAAAACAATCTCAAACATTGTTCAATGACTGTTTAATTATTGATTGATATTCAAATGGTAGTAAATTCAAAAATCATTGTGGTACGAAAACAATCAAATAAATATGACATAGAAAGCAAGGAAGGGGGATTAAGAGATGAATTGCAACAAAAAAATATAATAAACAATATCAACAAAACCTAAATCAATTAAAACTAAATTTTTAACACTCTATCGGGTTAAATTACATTTTTTATCCTCGTAGTATGTTGATAGTTTAGAGAATGCTCGTGCCTCTAAAGATAATATTTTTTTTCTATTCTTCCAAACAATTACGGCTAAATTCTCTCTAAAAATAAGACCCTACAAAAATATGAATATGTGCAAACTTTATCAAGTAAAAATATTTTTCATATATCATACTTAAACATATTCGTGGAAAGATAGCATGTCATCAATGGAAACTAGTCTTGATCAAATTTTCATGATTAAATCCAACTACGCTAACATTATCAAATTGAGAAAATTGAATGCATAAAATTTGAGTCTCATAAAGAATTCAAGCAAAATCCTCTAAAAATATAACTATACAGAACTATTACCACTAATACCACCATTACCATAATTACCATAATTACCACTTAACCTAAATTTTGATAACTAATCAAATTTTGCGCTTAAATTGAAATTAAATCTAACCAAATCAACCATTTAAATTAATTTTGCTATTCAATTCAAACCAAACGTCATCAACTAAGTTAATTTTATGTTGCACAAATTTGTCTCAAGAGCTTTACCCTACCACCACCCATCCATCACAATTTCAAGATTAACTATCATCACTAAGACCACCATCATTATCACTTTCAAACCTAAAACATATCTTCAGCAATCATCGGTACCGCTTCGAGAAGGCGAGCTTACTTTTAACTACAATCCAAGCCAAATAATGTATCAAATTGGCAACAAATCAAATGAACTATAAGACATATCGACAACAAATCAAGTTGAATTTCAGTATACTGCAGGAATAGTGTATAACTTGCAAAATTTATGAATGTGCACAAAGCATTAAATTGAAGTCAAGATTTGAACTTTTTTAGAGAGAAATAATATTTAAAAACATAGACATTACAACCTAAAGAACCTTAAATAGCAGTATGGAGAACTCATTAAATATCGTGCATACACCTCACAGTTGTTCCTATCATTTTTGTTTTCTTTTAATACAAACCATTCCCAAATGTGCCAAAAAACCAAAAATTTTGGCTCTTGATCAAAAGGGATCCTTGGTTCTTTCGGAATTCTTTGCAGTTTTTGGACAAAACAAACACCAAAAATAGATGAATTCATCCTTGTTCACAAAAGACCACTTAGCCTGAATCAATCTTAGGTCCTCATATCCTAGAAAGTACAGAAAAAGATTGTAAATAACCTAAAAATATGTAAAACTAAAAAAAATAACAAACCCAAACCAATAAACCACTTTTTTAGGAGATCATCATCCCGCTGGAGTTGTGACATTGCTGATCGCTGGAGCTGCATCGTCGTGCTATAGATGGTCGTTGTAGCAGACAAAGTAAGTTCGCTAAAAAATAAGGATAATATTGGTCCGCTCATTGAAGCAATAATACAAACACTTGGTGTTTCGGTGACTATGGTGGGTTTCGGTAGCAATGTGTGCGTGTGGGGGTGGGGAGACGTTTGTTGGCTAGGGAGGTTTCGGTGGCAGTGGTGGGGACTGGGGAGGAAATGGGGTGGAGGTGCTGGTTGGCTGCAAGTAAGAGTTTGGTTTTGTATATATAGGGTGTTTGGTGGGCTGTTATGAGTTTCGGTAGCAGAGGGGATAGGAAAGGAAGGGGTGGTTGCGATAAAGGGAGACATACGCAGAGAAAGAGAGGGGGGAGGGATACCCGGGTGAGACTTCAAGATTGTCAATAGTTGATCATTGTGTCTCCGATGGTGCCTCCATAGTGTTGTTATGAAGAGATAGGGTTTTGGTGAGGAGAGAAAAAGTAAAAGTACATTTTTATAAATTACATTTTTGAATTAAAAGTAGAGTCAAAATGGACAAAAAGTAAATAATGAATAATTTTATTTATAAATATAGGAGGAATTGCATTACAATAAAATGAGCATATCCCAACTAGGTTGGCATCTACTCACCTATTTATCTTTTTCAAATTTTAAATTTAATGTATCTAACTTTTTTTCAAAAGAAGGTGATGCGCAGGCTATTCAGCCTGGTTTGAGCGGCCTGGGCTCAATTGGGTTGGGCGGGCAAGTTCTTGGGCCGGATTTTAACGAATTTCTTGCAGGCGGACTGTTGGGCTTAGTTTCGGGCCGGGTAATGGGTTTGAGGTAGGTCTAAGCCCTCTTTTGAAGGATATTAAGCTAGGGATCAAGCGGGCCAACTATCAGATATCACACCTATTTTTTCGAATCGGGTAACGGACCTGTAGGCAATTCGGCTCATAGACACCCTACACATAGCTTAGATATCAAGGCCCATTAACTATTACGCCTATTACAATGTTAGGCCAAGATCAATTTTTTTTGGGTTTGTGGCTTAATGTAATTCGGATTATAATTAAAATACTGATATATCCGAAATCTATCTATCTATAGGATTTCTCGATGAAATCTGTAATTCAGATTATAATTAAACCTGTCTTGATCTGCAAGCATCATTAATAAATTAGATGCATGGATCTTGTATAGATACTATACCTATATGTAGAACCATACCATTACCATCCATATTGTATATTGACTAAGTGCATAAAAGACAATAGCAAAAAAAAAAAAAATTGCATAAAAGCAATGTTATCAGAACCGGACCAGTCATTGAATCGACAAGGGGTCCGGGTTAATGGTTTACTGGTTTAACTGTTGGGTCAACTGGTCGAACCGGTCATATAATAAAAAAATAAAAAATATATATATAATAATTATAAATATAATAATTTAACTAAAAAATATAAAATATGTCTAAAATACATATAATTTACCATAAAATTAATAAAGTTTTGTAAAAGAAACACATGTAGCTTGCTGAATGCTGATTGTGCTGTGGCTAGGACTCCTACAAAACAATATTCAGTAAAATACTAGTTCCTACCTAGGAGTACTTCTTTTGATTTTTCGGCTGAACTCAATCTCCCTTACCCACCCCTCTGTTTTAGCAGAAAGGGAAAAAACCAGATCCACTCTTCATCGAGAGAGAGAGAGAGATGGACATACCTCCAAATCAGTCCACCTTCGTCGCTTGGTGTGAAGTGGCGCTCAAGATCAGCCAACGTTGTGAGAGAGGATATGCAGATGATACATAGGGTTTCACTCCACTGGTGTATGAAGGTTAAGAAATACTGATCTGTGAAGAAGACGATGAGTGGAGATGATACATAGCTGCTCGATCAGACCTGAGTGGAGAAGACGATGGAGTGAAGCTTGATCTGTGAAGCTTGGTTTGTGAAGCTGTGATCTGTGAAGCTTGGTCTGGTCTGAATCGTATATAGTCTGGTCTGGTCCACCAACGCCTGAGTGGAGAAGACGATGGAGATGACTGGAATTAGGGTAAAATTAGGGATTTGGGGGTTTTTATAAAAAAAGGCAGTAAAACCGTCCGGTTTGACTAAACCGTCCGGTTCACGGTTTTTGTCAAAAATCGGCCAATTTAACGGTTTTATTCCGGTTTAATTCCTTAAGCAGTTCAATTCAAGAACCGGACCGGCTGAGGTCCCGGTTCACGGTCTAACTGGTCGAACCGGCCGATCCGGTCCGTTTCTGATAACACTGCATAAAAGACATTTGTGCTAAAAATTGTATGAAGAGTTTAGATTTTTTTCCATTAGTACATTCTCAAACCAAAGTGAATGGTTAGATTAATGAGACTAATGATTCAATTACTCACATGAATTTGGGTTATCATTTCCAAAGTATATGTTCTATTCAAAATAAGATGGCTCCAATATGTACTATTTTAAGCTTCAATGCAGTGCTCTTGGCTCTTGCTTTTAATTTAGGGGTGTCAATTCTTACCCGCCTACATAAATTTGATATGACGTGATTTTAAAATTAACACGATTAATAAATACTCATAATAAATTATCTAAATTAATATTTGACACTTAGAATACAATAAATAAATTTTTTTCTCGTGGGTCTTGACACGAACAAAAGATAAATAATGACACGACACGAATTAACACCTCTAACTTTTTAGGCACTTCAGATTGCTTGTTTTCACTTTGAAGTCTTTGTTAAAAAAAATTCTTGAACTAGCCTAAGAAACCCTATGTCAGTTTCAATCCCTCTTCCTCTCATGTAATAATGTAACGAAGTTCTCATCAAATTGAAAAAATAAAGGTCTTTACTATGGCTACGTAACTATCTATAATAAGTTGTTGTTTTTTTTGTTCAATGGTCGGAGTGTTCAAGTCAACTTACGTGCACCTCTATTAATTCTCTTTCCGATTCGGTCAAAGGCATCTCAGCCACGCCGAAAATAGGATATTCATGAGAGATAAATCTCTCGTGGTCTAGTCCAAAGGGTTATCAAAATTCGAACTCAGGACATTTGAATTTACAGCTCATTTTTGTTATTACTTAAGCTACCCCTTGAAATTTTTTTGGATTGTTCCAATACAAGTGATTTACATATCAAATTTGGAGTTTGGAATGCCGACTTCTTGTTGCTTTGCACATTACATAGAAAACCAAAAACTAGTGTACATGATTGCCTTTCTCGTATGGTTTCCCATTTTCCATACTTTAGCATTTTTGGAAAACTAAGCAAAGTCTAAATACACATAACCTATGCCTCCCATTTTTGCAAGTGCGGTCAAAAGATGGTACATTTGCTTCAAGAAAAAGAAATAGATAACAATCACTTGGGGGCCGGAGAAGACGTCTAGCAGCACCAATAATAATAAAAAAAATAGCACCAATAAGAAGTAAAATACAAATAAGAGTTATAACATTCAATCAATCTCGTATTGCGAAATTAAAAACTGATATCGAGCATGGAATATGATAGAATATGCTTTAAATTGGGATATCATTCGATATGATTGGTCCCTCAAAGTATTTTGATAGCGAGAATAAGATTTGAGACCGATCCCAAGGGACAAACCCTACAAGCTAGGCAAATACCAATTATATGGGTCAACCTATCCATTGGATACCCTTGGAGTAAAAATTTAATAATCTATATAATAAAGTACAATACAATTCAAATTTTAAAAGATAAATAAAATGACTTTTGCTATTCGCGGTTGAGATCTCTTTCAATTTTATTTTAAAATTAATCTGACGGCTAATATTAACACTCTAAATTTAATAGGGAATATAGGGTCCTAATGGTGTGTTTGAAGTGACTTTTTAAAAGTGTTTTTAATACTTATAATTTCTTATAAATATTTTTTTTTAAAAATAATGTTTGAAACCACCACCACCATCACCCCCATTGCCCCATCATCATCACCACTACCACCACCATCACCCACCACCACCACCACCACCACCACCACCACCACCACCCCACCCCACCACCAAACTATCCCCCCACCATCATCACCACTACCACTACCACTTCCACTTCCACTTCCACTGTCGCCACCCCACCATCACCACCAATGTCACCACCCCACCACCACCACCTCACCCACCACCATCACCACTACCACTACTATCGTTGTCGTCACCATACCACTCCCTACCATCACCACTGTTGCCACCCCACCACCACCGTCCGACCACAATCACCTCAACACCACCGCCATTGTCCTACCACCGTCGCCGCCACCCCACCATAATTTATGCTACAACAACCACTACTACCCCTTACTATCCCTACCGTCGCCATTACTACTGTCGTCACCCCACCCCTTACCGCCCGACCACCATCATCCCCACTACCCCCACCATCACCATCACCACCACAACCGTCACCTCCACCCTACCACCACCGCCACTATCCAACCATCACCTCTATCGCCTCACCACCACCCCTCACGACCATCACCACTACCACCACCACCGACATCGCCACCATTGCCACCCCACCACCGCCACTACCACCCACCACCACTACCATCGCTCACTCCCACTATACCCGGTGCTTAAATTTCTTTCTCTCTCCTCTATATTTGTGATTTCATTTTAAATGTGAATACAAATATATTTATTTTTAACCCTTTTTTTTTATTACTTTGTGTTTTCAGGCACAGACAATAACTAGTATTATAATACTAGGCCTGACAATCGTGTCGAGTGGAACGGTTTCGTGTCGGGTGGAACGGGTTTATGTCAAAAAATCCTTCATCCATACCCCATTCGTTTATATAAACGAGTTCAACTATCACACCCATACACGAATCATTTATTAGACGGGTTACCCGATACAACACGTGTGTCACCCGTTAAATAAGAAAATAGGTTAGAGTATTTTGAGTCCACACGAAAATCATCAACTTGATACACATTACACATGTTTGACTTGTTTACTATAACAATAAATCATGGCTGAGCAAAAAAATTAAGACAAAAAATAAACATTAAATGACTGCTAAATTTGAATGAGTGTAAGAGATGAGATGTGTGAAATGAGGCACAGGTTGAGGGACCTAACTTTTTTTAAAAAAAATTATAGTACCACTGTTAACGGGTTAAACGGGTTGAAACGAGTTTATGGATTAAACACGAAACCGGTTCATTTATTTCACGGGTCTGTCGAGTTAACCCGTTAATCACCCGAACCCATTAAGATTACACTCAAACCTGTTAAATCCGTGTCGGGTTCGTGTCGGTTTCACGAGTCGTGTCTAGAATTGTCAGGCCTATATAATACAATGTCATTACTGTTACATAATGTTAAGATCCGTGGCCCGTTTGCTACAGTCCATTGTAGCCACTACGCAAAGGTTATCTTAAGCCCATTTCGAGGTGGGTTAAATGAGGAGTTGGTATAATTAGCAGCGAAATTACTTTTTGTGCCTTTGCTTTTGCCAACAAGAATGCATTACTCTTATTTTTTTAATTTTGCTTTGATTTGATATAAAATTCGTGGTTCCCACATGTGCATAATTGTTGCTTACAAAACATGGGTTGGGAATTAGGATAAAGCATGTGTTATCCAAGATAAGTAAGATTTTAAATTCAAAAGGTTGGTATTGCAATGGTTAAACAAATTAAATCCGATTCTATTTCATCCACAATTCAAACAAGCCCGTAGCATATGGGTTTGAGTGAAAGTGAGAGTGAGAGTATGAGCGCAAAAGCGATAAAATGTAAAAAATAAAATTGAGAGGGGAAAGCCTTGAGAGCATGATAGGGCATCTCCAATGTTGACCCAAACTCAAATTCAAATTTGAGTAAAAAATTTGATTTGGTATAGACTTTTCCAATGGACAAACTCAACTTTAAAGAAGGGCAAACTCAAATTTAAAGTAGGGCAAACTCAAATTTAAAGGAATGTGAAATATGGTCATTGGATCTTTTAAATTAGTGAAATCTTAACATTGAAGATTTGAGTAAATATTTGAATCTGATGATGCACAAAATCGACTTTGCACACCACTAGTCAAGTAATTTGGAAATTAATGTAGCAGTTAAAGTAGAGAGAGAGAATTTATAATGGTTCGGCCAATATGACCTACGTCCACTCTGGAATGGCAATGAGTTGCCGGTATTTTATTGATTCCGGTGAGTAATGAGAACGGAGAATTAAATATTGGAGAAGTTTTATGCTCTGTAGGGTGTGTTCTCATCCGATCTACTCTACTATGCCCATCTCATCTACTCTGCTCTGATCTGCCCCCCAAGTGTTGGTGGGGCTTACATTTTATAGTCAGTCCTCAACAGAATGGAGCTACTAAGTAGCAGCTACCCAGCTATTCAGGTGGAGCTTGCAGATTCTTCTCAACGGGCGAGACAATTGCGGTGCTCTCCATGAGACTCGGTCAAATGATGAGGTGAAGGTTGACTGTTTCCAAGGTGGTGGAGGTGAGGCTCCTGGGATGATCTTTACTCCATGGTGGCGAGGAAGAGGGCTGGACGCCTGATGAGGAGACCTGGGTGCCTGATGAGGAGACCTGAGTACCTGAGGAGGAGGGCAGGGCGCCTGAAGAGTATCTTGGCGCCAGGCCTGGGCACCTGAGAGTGTCTTGGCGCCAGGCCTGGGCGCCTGAGAGTTGGCGCCATGCCTGGGCACCTGGCGTGATGGCCTGGACGCCAGGGATGGTCTGGGCGGGCGCCGGGGTCCTTGGATGACTTTGTGTGCTCCCTGCTAATATAGCTCCTTGAGCTTGTTGAGATTGACCGGGTTGACCATATTGGGCTTGGCTAGCTGGACCTCTTGAAGTTGGGTCATTGGGCTTGTAACATGAGTTGGGCCTTTAGGCTTAGCCCATCAGAATCTACCTTGATTTGAGTAAAAAGTTGAGTCTCCCTTCATTTGGTATAGGTTTGAGTCAAAAACTGGAGCTTATTTTAATCTGTTTTTAATCAAATTTAAGTAATGGTTTGAGTAAGTAGTGGAGATGGTCTTATATATACAAAAATTTCGTGCACAACTTTGTGACAAACTATTTAATTTTTCAATATATGTTGCTTATAAGTTATAAGGCCTTAAAGTGGCAATTAAGTTTACAAATATCATTCTAGTTTGATATTTATCTTTAGGTATAAGTCAATACTTCCCAAATAAAAAAAATTGAGTAATAATAAATAAGTAAAAGAGTAAATTAGTTAAATTCACTAATTTTGTAAAATGATAACATGAATTTATGGAAAATTCACTCTTAGAGTGCGAATTTGCCGCGAATTACCGAAGCGTTGGGTATTTAGAAAAATTATGTGACTATGGTATTGAAAAAAAATAATCGGTACCATACCATTGACTACTTTTTTTTAGTTATGTATATAATTTTTTGGGTGAAATTTATCAATTTTTAGAATAAAATTTACTTACTTCTAGGGTTTTTTTTTCCATTTCGATATAGTACCCAAAAAGTGAAAACTCAATACAAAAGCGTTTCCCATAAGATATATGCTAGGAGATAGCTCAAATAGTCCCTTTATGTAGCGATAATTCTGGTCTTTTCCGAATTACTCTAATTGAGGATGCAACTATAATTTTTTCTATTTCAATAGGTTTTTCTTTGGATTAGTTGAGGTGTGCGTAAGCTGGTTCGAATACCCCTGCGTTGAATCAAAAAAAAAAATAGGTTTCCTTTTATAAAAAGTGGTGAAGGCAAAAAGTCCAGATGTTTTTCACAATTTTTAATTTTGCACTATATACAAAAAAATAATTATTTAAACTCGATACAAATCTTACACGATACGAATGATTGTCGGCCCAAGTCATGGATTAGGTGTGAGTAGTTGTTTGTTGGTTGGTGTGGTTGTTTTGTGATTGGGTCATGAGATTGGTGATGGGTTGTTCACTTCCTTGCTGAAGTTGTTTGGCTGTTCTATGTGTGTATTTTGGGACAATCCCTTGTACCAGCATTGGTATGCTTCTCCAAAAGAGAAAAAAATGTAACCATTTAACTCTTTCGGTAGTTCAATGGCTGAGTTTGAGCTTTTGTAATTCAGAGATCTCAGATTTAACATTTCTCATACGCCTTAAAAACTAGTCACCCTTGTTCTTTAGAAGACATGTTTTAAACCCGTTTGGACTACAGTGGTCAATATCTGAGCTCGATAAAATAATCGGAATTGACACTGTATACCCTTTTAGTATGCAACATTAGTGTTAGTAACAGATAGTGTCATGTCAAATTCTTGTGGTGTTAGAAGTTACTCAATTCATAAACAACTTGAGCACAACTCTTTTATAATCATATGTAGTCGAGTTCAATTTTTGTATTGCATACAAGTTGTATATAATTAGATTTGACCATTTATTCAACAAGTGTAATTGCCCACACCCCACGAGACTAAATTTATACCCGGGAATTTCGGGCCAAGTCGATGAATCAGGTTAATAATTTACTTCTAAGCTTTTATATAATAGTAAAATTACTTATATTTGTCTACACTCAATCCATCAAACTTCCACACAAATTTATTCACAGAAGCTAGTGTCTGTGGTCAAGAATTTCCATTGTTTTTCCTTGAATCAAAATTGTAAAGAATCAAATAGAAGAAAAATAAGTTTTCAAAGTTAGAAGAGGAATAAAATTTTCAAAACAATAGAGGAAAAGGAAAGAACAGTATTGTATTGAACTTAAATGGTTGCACAAAGATCCTTTTATATAGGGCTCAAAGGTAAGCTTCTACAAGTACATTCCCAAACGAATGTGAATAGTTGGATTAATAACACCAATGATCCAATCACCCACATGCATTTGGGTTATCTTTTCCAAAATATATGTTCGATCCACAAAATAAGATGGTTCCAATATGGACCATTTAAGTTCCTATGCAGTGCTCTTGGCTCTTGCTTTTAGGCCCTTGAGCTTCACTTTGAAGTCGTCTTTGTTAAAAAAATTCATTGTCTAGCCTAAGAAACCCCATGTCGGGTTTTTTTTTTTTCAACGTTTAACAGTATTCGAGTCAGCTTACGTGCACCTCGACTAATCCTCTCTCCGGTTCTATCAAAGGCAGGGACTATGTCGGGTTCAATCCCTCTTGCTCTCATGTAATAATGTAATGAAATTCTCATAAAATTAAAAAAATAAAGTCCTTTACTATTTCTTTTTTTGATTGCTGGAGTACAAGTGATTTACAATTACATATCAAATTTGGAGGTTTTGAATGCCTACTTCTTGTTGCTTTGCACATTACATAGAAAACCAAAAACTAGTGTACATGATTGCCTTTCTCATATGGTTTCCCATTTTCCTTACTCTACCATTTTTGGTGAACTAAGCAAAGTCTAAATACACATAACCTATGCCTCCTATTTTTTTAAGTGTGGTCAAAAGATGGTACATTCGCTTCAAGAAAAAAAAAATAGGTAACAATTGCTTGGGGGGCGGAGAAGACGTCTAGTAGCACCAATAAGAAGTAAAATACAAATAAGAGGTATGACATTCAATCAATCTCGCATTGCAAAATTAAAATTTTATATCTATCATGGAATATGAGAGAATATGCTTTAAATTGGGATATCATTCGATACGATTGGTCCCCCAAAGTATTGATAACAAGAATATGATTTGAGACAGACCCCAAGGGACAAACCTAACAAACTAAGCAAATACCAATTATATGGGTCAACAAGATAATCCGTGGCCCATTTGCTACAGTCCATTGTAGCCACTATGCAAAGGTTATCTTAAATCCATTTCGAGGTGGGTTAAATGAGGAGTTGGTATAATTAGTAGCCAAATTACTTTTTGTGTCTTTGCTTTTGCTAACAAGAATGGGTTATTCTTATTTTTTTATTTTACTTTGATTTGATATAAAATTCGTGGGTCTCACATATGCATAATTATTGCTTACAAAACATGGGTTAGGATAAAGCATGGGTGTTATCCAAGTTAAGTAAGATTTGAAATTCAAAAGGTTGGTATTGGAATGGGTAAACAAATTAAATCCGATCCTATTTCATCCACTATTCAAATAAACCCGTAGCATATGGGTTTGACCTAGATCACATAGAATAGGAGCGAGAATAAGAATGAGAGCATAAAATTGAGAGCATGAATGCTTCGAGAGCCTCATATTATACGTATACAAATATATATTCTCCCATAAAAATTAATAAAAATAATATATAAAAAATAAATATCATACACAACTATGTGACAAACTATTCAATTTTTCAATATATGTTGATTATAAGGTCCTAAAGTAACAATTATAGTTTACAAATATCATTTTAGTTTGATATTTATATTTAGGCATGAGTCAATACTTCCCAAATAAAAAGTAGAGTAATAATAAATAAGTAAAAAGACAAATTAGTTGAATTCGCTAATTTTGTAAAATGAAAGCGTGAATTCACCGCGATGCACTAGAGTTAGGTATTTAGATTAAAAAAAAGGTTCCCTTTATAAAAAGTGGTGAAGCCAAAAAGCCCAAGTGTTTTGCACAATTTTCAATTTTACACTATATATGAAAAATAATTATTTAAAATCCATACGAATCTAACATGATACGAATGATTGTGGGCCCTAGTGAGGAATTGGGTGGGAGTAGTTGTTTGTTGGTTGGTGTGGTTGTTTTGTGATTGGGTCATGAGATTGGTGTTGGCTCTGTTGGGTTGTTCACTTCTTGGCTGAGTTGTTTGGTTGTTCTATGTGTGTAATGTGTATGTTTGGGAGCTATCCCTTGTACAAATATTGGCATGTTTTGTAGTTCAGTGGTTAAGTATGTCCTCTTATTAATAAGAGGTCTTAGGTTCGATACTTTTCATACCTACTGAAGGTCAATTACCCTTATTCTTCAGTAGACATATCCTTAAACTAACTCGAGTTACGATGGCCGGCTCAGAACTTAAAAGAGTAATCGGCACAAACTTGGACATCCTATAGTAAAAATAAAAATTGACATGCTTCTTCAAAAAGAGAAAAAAATTAGGGGTGTCAATTTTATCCATTAACACGAACTCGACATGAACTCTACTCGACACAAAATTCAAAAATAACACGATTAATAAATGGATCAAATTACGGTTAGATACAAATACACGATTAACGGGTACTGTAGATAGAAAATATGAATTTAATGAGTACTGTAGATAGAAAATAAGAATTTTACAAGTATTATAGATAGAAAATAAGTATTTTATAATTTTTTATTTTTTAAATAGCATTATATCGGTTGGTGTAAAATTAAATATTTTTTTTATTGACACAAACACGACACAACGTGATACAATTAACACCCTAAAAAAATTTAACCATTATCACAGTTTGATTATATAATTAAAAATATTTTTAAGGTAGATGCAAGTGCTTGATTTCTGGAGTTCCACAATATAACAACATTAAAAATGCATTAAACATATATGATTATTCAAAGATAAGGGTGTCACTTTTATCTATCGACACAAACTCGACACAATACGACTCTAAAATTGATGTAACTAATAAACACGCATAATAAATGAACTACATTAGTGTTAGACACTTATAACACATTAATTTTTTTATTTTTTTTCGTGGATATTGACACGAACACGACATAACAACACAAAAATGCCTCGACTTAAACCCGTGACATATTGAATGGGACCCACTGATTCAATGGTCTCCCTTGATTTGGGATGAAAATTTGGGTTGGAGATTTGGGATATATAGTATTGCTCATATATATATATATATATATATATATATATATATATCGGTTCCTTAGATCTGAATCTTGAGTGAACTCGTCATATTTGACTTAGCGGATTTCTCGTGAATTGTCAAAACAAAACAACACATCTACCTAGACAGAGAAACTTATGGTACCCAAAAAAAAAAATTTGATACTTACTTTCAAATTTATAATTTTTGTGAATTTTTATATAAGTTTTTTGATTTGTTTATAATTTTTGGGTCATATTATAATTTCTAAGGTTTGAGTTATAACTTTTTCGAGTCAAGTTACTTACGATCGATCCTAACATTTTTAAGATCAATCATAAGTTACCTCAAAAATTTGTAAACGATCTTTAAAAATTGTAAAAAAAAATTCATAAAATATATAATAACAGTATGGTACCGATTTTTTTTTTTGGGGTACTTAGATTAGGGATGGTAAACGATCTGAACTATTCGGGTTTGACTTGGATTCAACTCGTTTTGAGTTCAACTTGAGCTTGTTCGAACAACCTTTTAGGCTCGTTTAAAAAATGAGCCTCATAAACTCGGTTGAAACTTGTAAATTTAGGCTCGTTTATATGTAAAATAATCGAGGTATTTGGGCTTGGTTCTGAATTGATTCATTTTGAGTTCAACTCAGACTCATTCGTTTAGAAAACGAGTCGAGTTTGAATAATTTTTTGGACTCATTTTTTAAAAATGAGCTTGTCAAGCTTGGACCCAAACTCATTCGTTCGGGTCATTTACCACGCCTGACCTAGACTTCTCCTAGATAGAGAAACTCATAGTCTGTGTGATCTTTCTAGTTTTGCAAGCAGAGGATAATCCTTTGATCTGATGACCAAAATCAACATCTAACGGACAGGAACGTTGTTTGAAATATGTTCAACGTATATCATAATAGTACCTAATTTTGAGCTGATTTGAGTTGATTTTTAAATTTTCGAGCCAAAAAAACGGAAAATTCAAATGTTGCTGGAGCGTCAAGACAGATTGCTAATAAGACGAAAGTACCCTTTCTTTTCTAAGAAGCTTCTGTTTTTGCTTTTTGTTTTTGCTTTTTTTGGGTGAGTAATTTTCTACTAAATTTAAATTGTTTTGACAAAGGAATTTTGGCATTTAATTGAGTTAAATGAATACTCGGTATATTAGCTTCAGGCATCACAATACTGGGTCTAGCCTAATTGATCACCTCTCGAGATTTTACAAAGAGGTTACGACATCAATTTTGGTAAATTAATTTCTTATGTCTCCCCTTTTTCGGGATTCTGTGTCGTCTCGTAGGCTTGTCTTCATCTCGATGTTGTCCTTTTTTCGGGTTTCTATATTACTTAGCTAATATTGTCATCTTACTAGCTAATAATAACACCATATTATTTAATCTTTTTTTTTTTTTGATTATATATTTTGTTAATATGCATTTACCTTTTTCTAGATTTAGGAAATTTTTATTGATAATTGAGTCGAATAAATTCAAAGTATATATAGATATCCTAACATACAAACGTTAGACAAGTTTAAAGCATATCATTATGTCACCAAGATTATTGTGATTCCCATAACAACTAC
The DNA here is from genome assembly GCA_951799425.1 of Ilex aquifolium. NCBI lineage: Eukaryota > Viridiplantae > Streptophyta > Magnoliopsida > Aquifoliales > Aquifoliaceae > Ilex > Ilex aquifolium. The sequence goes on from OX637401.1 coordinate 24,582,766, forward strand.
ACATTATCCCATGGCACTTCCACTTTATACTAATTAAAATAGGTAAAGATTACGATGTCGAAAAAAAATTATAATTTTTTGAGATAAGGGTTATGACTTATATTGGATATACTCAATTTATTTAATATTATAATTAAGAAGATGAATTATCAACTTATAAAAGTACAATAACGGTCAAGATTGACTCAATTTTCATCTATTTTGATCTAATGGTATAAAATTCATCTCAAAAATTATTTTTTTCGCCTAAAATCATCAATTTTTTGCACAACCCCCAATGACAAACAATTTAATTTTAATCAACACACTCTCCAATGTCAAACAATCTCATCAATTCACATATGTCTCTCACTTTATTTTAATTTTAAATTATGTAATTAAAAAAATTAAATTATTATTTAAAATATAAATATTATAAAATCAATTCAATTTTTAATACATGTAAGGCTCGTTTGGTTGTCGTATTAAAAATGGATGGATTAGATAAAGTAATACAGTCTAACACAATACAGATAGATTAAAAACAAGACTAAATATGATATTAGAATAATACATAATTTTATCTAGTGTTTGACAATACACAATATAAACGTTGAATAGTAGTTATTTAATCCAATCGGTTGTTTGGTTAGAGAATTATTTTATCGTATTAATGTTGAATTAACAAAAATACCCGTAATCAGTATTTGTTACATTGATGACAATTTGATTTTATCACTTGAGGGGTTATAATAGTAAATGTGGAGAATAATACGTTTGAGTTGAATTATAATACTACATCTCTTGAGGGTATTAAAAGACATTCATAATACAGGTTTATCGTATAAAAAATATACGATAAATATATGTTTTTGAAATTAATACGGTATATGTTTTTGAAATAAAAATTAGTACAATTCAATATTTAATCCCCTCATAATACGTTTATCAAACGAGCTTATAGTGTATTCAGACATAAAGTTATTACTATTATTAAAATAGTATAATTAATTATAAAAACTATAATAAAAAATTATAACGATATAATTTTTTTTTTTTGGATACCATAAAATTACCCATTAAAATATGGGTAACACTACTATACAGCCAAACTACTTTTCGGTACCATACCGAAAAGTAGTTTGACTGACACGTCTATTTTAAAACCGGTGAAACCGGTTGCACTTAACACGCTGTAACTAGCCAACAGTTGCACCACCAAAACAGTTGTAACATGTAATACCTTATATATTACACTTTTAACCTTTTAACCTTTGATATTATAATTCATCAAATTATTTAATAAATATTTAATTTATTACATCAACTGAATATCAAAATCAACTAAATATATGCAATTAATACTCAATTCATCAAATTTACACCAAATTAACATTCAATTCTTCAAATCAACATTTAATTTTACCTAATAAACATTTAATTCATTAAATTAACATTAAATAACATTCAATCTCATCCAATTTATATTCAAATTCAGTCGATTCATAAAATTAACATGAAAAATCCTTCAAAATAGATTTTTTTTTTCTCAATTTATCAAATTACCATCGAAAATCATCCAAAAAAGGTTTAATTTAACAAATCAATATCAAAATAACATACAATTTCAATCAATAAATATTTAATTCATCAAATCATTGTTTGATTTCATGGTGAAATTTTAAAAGTTTAATTTAAAGGTTTAAATTAAACATTAAAAGGTTTCATTTAACAACTCAAAATCAAAATAAACATATAATTTAGTTCCGACTTTTATGGGTAGGGGTTCCAACTCTTGGGGGAGGAGTTCCAACATTTTTGGTAGGGGTTCCAACTGTTGGGGGAGGCGTTCCAACTTTTTGGTAGGAGTTCCAACTTTTTTGGTAGGAGTTCCAACTTTTTGGGAGGAGTTCCAACTCTTTGGGGAAGGAGTTCCAACTCTTTGGTTCCAACATTTTTGGTAGGCGTTCCAACTGTTGGGGGTAGGGATTCCAACATTTTTGGGTAAGGGTTCCAAGTTTTATGGGTGGGGGTTTCAACTTTTTGGGTAGGGGTTCCAACTCTTGGGGGAGGGGATCCAACTTTTTTGGGTAGGGGTTTCAACTTTTTTGGGTAAAGGTTCCAACTTTTATGGGTGGGGGTTTCAACTTTTTTGGGTAGGGGTTTCAACATTTTTGGGTAAAGGTTCCAACTTTTATGGTTAATAGTTTCAACTCTTTTGGATAAGAGTTTCAACTTTTATGGGTAATAGTTCCAACTCTTTTGGGTAGGGTTCCAACTCTTGAGGGGAGGGGTTCCAACATTTTTGGGTAAGGGTTCCAAGTTTTATGAGTGGGGGTTTCAACTTTTTTGGGTAGGGGTTACAACTTTTTTGGGTAGGGGTTTCAACTTGTTTGGGTAGGGGTTCCAACTTTTATGGGTGGGGGTTTCAACTTTTATGGGTAGGAGTTTCAACTCTTAGGAGGAGGGGCTCCAACTTTTTTGGGTAGGGGTTTCAACATTTTTGGGTAAGGGTTCCAACTTTTATGGGTGGGGGTTTCAACTTTTTTGAATAAGGGTTTCAACTTTTATGGGTAATAGTTCCAACTCTTGGGGGAGGGGTTCCAACTTTTTTGGGTAGGGGTTTCAACATTTTTGGGTAAAGGTTCCAACATTTTTGGGTAAGGGTTCCTACTTTTATGGGTGGGGGTTTCAACTTTTTTGGGTAGGGGTTCCAACTTTTATGGTTGGGGGTTCCAACTTTTTTGGGTAGGGGTTTCAACATTTTTGGGTAAGGGTTCCAACTTTTATGGGTTAGGGTTTCAACTTTTTTGGGTAGGGGTTCCAACTCTTGAGGGGAGGGGTTCCAACATTTTTGGGTACGGGTTCCAACTTTTATGGGTGGGGGTTTCAACTTTTTTGGATAATGGTTCAACTTTTATGGGTAATGGTTCCAACTCTTTTGGTAGGGGTTCCAACATTTTTGGGTACGGGTTCCAACTTTTATGGGTGGGGGTTTCAACTTTTTTGGGTAGGGGTTCCAAGTTTTATGGGTGAGGGTTTCAACTTTTCTGGGTAGGGGTTCCAACTCTTGGGGGCGGGGTTCCAACTTTTTTGGGTAGGGGTTTCAACATTTTTGGGTAAGGGTTCCTACTTTAATGGGTGAGGGTTTCAACTTTTTTGGGTAGGAGTTCCAACTCTTAGGGGACGGGTTCCAACTTTTTTAGGTAGGGGTTTCAACATTTTTGGGTAAGGGTTCCAACTTTTATGGGTTGGGGTTTCAACTTTTTTGGGTAGGGGTTCCAACTCTTGAGGGGAGGGGTTCCAACATTTTTGGGTACGGGTTCCAACTTTTATGGGTGGGGGTTTCAACTTTTTTGGATAATGGTTTCAACTTTTATGGGTAATAGTTCCAACCCTTTTGGTAGGGGTTCCAACATTTTTTGTTACGGGTTCCAACTTTTATGGGTAGGGGTTTCAACTTTTTTGGGTAGGGGTTCCAACTTTTATGGGTAGGGGTTTCAACATTTTTTTGTAAGGGTTCCAACTTTTATGGGTGTGGGTTTCAACTTTTTTGGGTAGGGGTTCCAACTCTTGTGGGAGGAGGGTTCCTCCTCTTGGGGGATGGGTTCCAACTCTTTGGGTGGGGGTTTCAATATTTTTGGGTAAGGGTTCCAACTTTTATGGGTAAGGGTTCTGTTTGGGTAGAGGTTCTGGGAAGGGTTTCAACTTTTTTGGGATGGTTCCAACTCTTGGGGTTTCAACTGTTGACAATGAATATGTATTTGATGAATTTAATGTTAATAGTTGAATTTAAATGTTAATTTTATTAATTGAATGTTTATTAGATAAAATATAATGTTAATTTAGAGTTGAGTTAATGAATTAAATGTTTATTTGATTAATTATCATATTACTTTGGTTTGGTGTTGATTTGATAAATTACATTTTTTTTTGGATTATTTTGGATGTTAATTTTGATAAATTCAGTGGTAATTGGATGAATTGAATGTCCATTTAGTATTAATTTGATAAATTGAATATTATTTAGATGAATTAAATGTTAATTTGATATTAATTTGATGAATTAAATATTAATTTCATGAAATTGAATGTTAATTTAATTTTGTTGGGTTAAATTGAGAACAAAATAAAAATAGTGTTATAATTTAGAGGTGTATCTGTAATTTAAAGTAAGACCGGTCTTAGTATGGTGGACCGGACGGGGATATAATTACAGTTACACTCCTATCCTATTACACTTTTATCCCTTTGATATTACACTTTTGATATTATATTTCATCAAATTAACATCTAAACTCATCCAATAAATACTCAATTTATTAAATCAACAAGTAACATGTAATTAAAACTCAATTCATCAAATTTACACCAAATTAACATTCAATTCTTCAAATTAACATTTAATTTTACCTAATAAACATTTAATTCATCGACGTAACATTCAATCTCATCCAATTTATATTCAAATTCATTCAAGTAACATTCAATTCATAAAATTAACATTGAAAATCCTCAATTTAACAAATTAACACCAAAGTAACGTCCAATTTCATCCAAGAAACATTTAATATTCAATTCAATTTATTTATACAAACTAAACATTCAAATCATCATATTAACAGCAAATTAAAATTCAATTCATCTAATTAACATTTAATTCATTAAATTAACATTGTATTGATCAAATTAAAATATAAAATCATCTAATAAAGATTTAATTCATCAAATCAATACCAAATTAACATTCAATTTAACAAATTAACTATTTGACATTCAATTCATCAAATTAACACAAAATTAATATTCAATTCATTTCATTAATTAACCTAACATTCAATTACATCCAATAAAATTTTAATTTATCAAATTAATATTAAATATAGTAAATTAAAAAATTAACATTCCATTTCGTATAATAAACTTTTAATTCATTAAATTAACATTTAAATTTACTATTTAAAATTTAATTCATAAAATTAAGAATCAATTTCATCCAATTAATATTCAATTCACCAAATTAATATTGGATTCTTGAAATAAATAGTTAATTAACTTTCAATTCATCAAATTAACACAACATTAAAATGCATTTCATCAAATTCACATTCAATTCCATCTAATAAAAAATTATATCATCAAATTAACTTAACATTCAATTTTATCAAATTAATACTAAACTAACACTCAATTCATCAAATTTATATTCAAAATCATCCAATTAACACCAAATTCGTCAAATTAACATCCAAAATCATATAATAAAATTCAATTTATCAAACCAACACCAATGCAATATAGAAATTTATCGAATAAACATTTAATTCATCGAATCAACACAAAATTAACATTCAATTCAACAAATTAACAATTTATAATAAACATTCAATTCATCAAATCAATACCAAATTTACATTCAATTCATCAAACTAACACTAAATTAATATAAATTGTATGAATTGAATATATATTTGGAAAATATTTCATCAATTGACCAAATTTGACGAATGCATATGTATTGGATGAATTTAATGTTAATAGTTGAATTTAAATGTTAATTTTATTAATTGAATGTTTATTAGATAAAATGTAATGTTAATTTAGAGTTCAGTTAATGAATTAAATGTTTATTTGATTAATTTTCATATTACTTTGGTTTGGTGTTGATTTGATAAATTAAAATTTTTTTGGATTATTTTAGATGTTAATTTTGATAAATTGAGTAGTAATTGGATGAATTGAATGTCGATTTAGTATTAATTTGATAAATTGAATATTATTTAGATGAATAAAATTTTAATTTAATTGTGTTGGGTTAGATTGGGAATAAAATAAAAATAGTGTTATAGTTTAGGGGTGTAAGTGTAATTTAAAGTAGGACCGATCTTAGTAATGGGGGACCGAACGTGTGTATAATTACACTTAGGTCGCCTATCATATTACACTTTTATCCCTTTGATATTACACTTTTAACCTTTTGATATTATAATTTTTCAAATTAACATCCAAACTCATCCAATAAATACTCAATATATTAAATCAACAAGTAATATGCAATTAATACTCAATTCATCAAATTTACACCAAATTAACATTCAATTCTTCACATCAACATTTAATTTTATATTCAAATGCATTCAATTAACACTAAATTTATCAAATTACCATAAAAAATGTTATTAATTGAATGTTTATTAGATTAAATGTAATGTTAATTTAGAGTTGAGTTAATCAATTAAATGTTAATTTGATTAATTTTCACAGTGTTCATTTGATAAATTAAAATTTTTTTGGATTATTTTGAATGTTAAATTTGATAAATTGACTGGTAATTGGATGAATTGAATGTCGAATTCGTATTAATTTGATGAATTTAATATTAATTGGATGAATTTAATGTTAATTTGTTGAATTTGAATATTAATTTCATGAATTAAATGTTTATTAGATCAAGTTGAATTTGATTCGAAGAGTTGGATGTTAATTTAGCGTAAATTTAATGAGTTGAATATTAATTCGATTATTTTATTAGAGGAAATGCAATGTTAATTTAGAGTTGAGTTAATGAATTAAATGTTAATTTGATTATTTCTCATAGTGTTCGTTTGATAAATTAAATTGGATTATTTTGAATGTTAAATTTGATAAATTGAGTGGTAATTGGATGAATTGAATGTCGATTTAGTATTAATTTGATGAATTTAATATTAATTGGAAGAATTAAATGTTAATTTGTTGAATTTGAATATTAATTTGATGAATTAAATATTTATTAGATCAAGTTGAATTTGATTTGAAGAGTTGAATGTTAATTTATTGTAAATTTAATGAGTTGAATATTAATTCGATTATTTTATTAGATGAAATCTAATGTTAATTTCGAGTTGAGTTTATGAATTAAATGTTTATTTGATTAATTTTCATATTACTTTGGTTTGGTGTTGATTTGATAAATTAAATTTTTTTTGGATTATTTTGGATGTTAATTTTGATAAATTGAGTGGCAATTGGATGAATTAAATGTCGATTTAGTATTAATTTGATGAATTGAATATTAATTGGATGACTTAAATGTTAATTTGATGAACTAAATGTTAATTTGATGAAATTGAATTTTAATTTAATTGTGTTGAGTTAGATTGGGAACAAAATAAAAATAGTGTTATAGTTTAGGGGTGTAAGTGTAATTTAAACTAAGACCGGTCCTAGGAATGGTGGACCGAACGTTTGTATAATTACACTTACATCTCCTATCTTATTACACTTTTTTCCCTTGGATATTACATTTTTAACCTTTTGATATTATAATTCATCAAATTAACATCCAAACTCATCCAATAAATACTCAATTTATTAAATCAACAAGTAACATGCAATTAATACTCAATTGATCAAATTTACACCAAATTAACATTCAATTCTTCAAATCAACATTTAATTTTACCTAATAAACATTTAATTCATCAACGTAACATTCAATCTCATCCAATTTATATTCAAATTCATTCAAATAACATTTAATTCATAAAATTATCATCGAAAATACTCGATTTAATAAATTAACACCAAAGTAACGTGCAATTTCATCCAATAAACGTGTAATTTTTCAAATTAATAACAAATTAACATTCAATTCTTCAAATCAACATTCAATTTCATCTAATAAACATTTAATTCATCAACTTAACATTCAATCACATCCAATTAATATTCAATTCATCAAATTAACATAAAATTAACATTCAATTCATTTAATTTATATTCAAATGCATTAAATTAACACTCAATTTATCAAATTACCTTCGAAAATTTTATTAATTGAATGTTTATTAGATGAAATGTAATGTTAATTTAGAGTTGAGTTAATGAATTAAATGTTTATTTGATTAATTTTCATATTACTTTAGTTTGGTGTTTATTTGATAAATTAAATTTTTTTTGAATTATTTTGGATGTTAAATTTCACAAATTGAGTGGTAATTGGATGAATTGAATATCGATTTAGTATTAATTTGATGAATTTATTATTAATTGGATGAATTAAATGTTAATTTGTTGAATTTGAATATTAATTTGATGAATTAAATGTTTATTAGGTGAAGTTGAATTTGATTTGAAGAGTTGAATACTAATTTAGTGTAAATTTAATGAGTTGAATATTAATTGGATTATTTTATTGGATGATTTTGCACGTCAAAAGTTTATCTAGGACTATTTGAACACAAAATTAAATATTTTAAAGATGAAATTAAAAAATTAATATTTTTAGGATCAAAATAATAAATATGTATAATTTTAGGGATGAAAGTGTAAGTCTTCATTTCTAAGCTACCACCGATCGTGGCTTCCAAGGACCGGTCCTAATATAAAAAAATGCTAATTACACTTTTATACTCAAAGTTATATATATTTATGGTTCCTAAAATATTAATTTATTAATTTTATCCCTAAAATATTCAATTTTGTATTTAAATAGTCCGAGACGACTTTAAGATCCAAAATCATCCAATAAATGATTGAACTTATCAAATCGAAATCAAAATAACATGTAATTTAATCCAATTAATATTATATTCACCAAATTTACATCAAATTAACATTGAAAAAGTCAAATCAACATTCAATTTTACCTAATAGACAATTAATTCATCAAATTAACACTAAAATTCAATTAATAAACATTTAGTTCATCAATTTAACATTCAATTTCATCTGATTAATATTCAATTTATCAAATTAACATCAAATTAAGATTCAATTCATTCAATTTATATTCAACTTCATTCAATTAACACTTAATTTCTCAAATTAGCATCCAAAATTATCCAATAAATATTCAATTTATTAAATCAACATCAAAGTAACATGTAATTTCATCTAATTAATACTCAATTCATCAAATTAACATTAAATTCAACTAAAAGAATTGTAAATAATAAACATTCAATTCATTGAATTAACACCAAATTAACATTCAATTTATCAAATCAATACCAAATTAACATTCAATTCATCAAACTAACACCAAATTAATATAAAGAAGTATGAATTGAATATATATTTGGTATTGATTTCATCAATTGAACATAAATTGTGTGTTAATTTGACGAATGAATATGTATTGGATAAATTTAATGTTAATAGTTGAATTTAAATGTTAATTTTATTAATTGAATGTTTATTACATAAAATGTAATGTTAATTTAGAGTTGAGTTAATGAATTAAATGTTTATTTGATTAATTTTCATATTACTATGGTTTTGTGTTGATTTGATAAATTAAATTTTTTTTGGATTATTTTCAATGTTAAATTTGACAAATTGAGTGGTAATTGGATGAATTGAACCTCGATTTAGTATTAATTTGATGAATTTAATATTAATTGGATGAATTAAATGTTAATTTGTTGAATTTGAATATTAATTTGATGAATTAAATATTTATTAGATGAAGTTGAATTTGATTTGAAGAGTTGAATGTTAATTTAGTGTAAATTTAATGAGTTGAATATTTATTGGATTATTTTATTGGATAAAATGTAATGTTAATTTAGAGTTGAGTTAATGAATTAAATGTTTATTTGATTAATTTTCATATTACTTTGGTTTGGTGTTGATTTGATAAATTAAATTTTTTTTGGATTATTTTGAATGTTAACTTTGACAAATTGAGTGGTAATTGGATGAATTGAATCTTGATTTAGTATTAATTTGATGAATTTAATATTAATTGGATGAATTAAATATTAATTTTTTAAATTTGAATATTAATTTGATGAATTAAATGTTTATTAGATGAAGTTGAATTTGATTTGAAGAGTTGAATGTTAATTTAGTGTAAATTTAATGAGTTGAATATTAATTGGATTATTTTATTGGATGAAATGTAATGTTAATTTAGAGTTGAGTTAATGAATTAAATGTTTGTTTAATTAATTTTCATATATTATTTTGGTTTTATGTTGATTTGATAAATTAATTTTTTTTTGGATTATTTTGGATGTTAATTTTGATAAATTGAGTGGTAATTGGATGAATTGAATATCGATTTACTAATAATTTGATAAATTGAATATTATTTAGATGAATTAAATGTTAATTTGATATTAATTTGATGAATTAAATATTAATTTCATAAAATTTAATGTTAATTTAATTTTGTTGGGTTAGATTGAGAACAAAATAAAAATAGTGTTATAGTTTAGGGGTGTAAGTGTAATTTAAACTAAGACCGGTCCTAGGAATGGTGGACCGAACATGGGTATAATTACACTTACATCTCCTATCATATTACACTTTTATCCCTTTAATATTACACTTTTAACTTTTTAATATTATAATTCATCAAATTAACATCCAAACTCATCCAATAAATACTCAATATATTAAATCAACAAGTAATATGCAATTAATACTCAATTCATCAAATTTACACCAAATTAACATTCAATTCATCAAATTTACACCAAATTAGATTATTTTGGATGTTAATTTTGATAAATTGAGTGTTAATTGGATGAATTAAATGTCGATTTAATCTTAATTTGATGAATTGAATATTAATTGGATGAATTAAATGTTAATTTGATGAAATTGAATGTTAATTTAATAAATTGAATGTTACTTTATAGTATTTTGTGTTGGGTTACACATTTTTGGAGTTGTGACGGATGTCGATGATGGATTCAATAAAAGTGGGAATTGAATTTTTTCAAAAAATTCAACTGTTTCCTAAGGAGACATCCCGCCTAAATTTTTTTTCAAAAAATATATACTTTGCATAAATTTTTTTTTTTTATTCTCAATTCTAAAATATATTTACCAGTAAAGGGATGGAGGGAAGGTAAGAGAAAGTGATTTGGGCGGGAAAAGAAGAAAATGGCGGGAAAGGCAAAAAAAGGCGGGAACGGGAGAGAGATAAAGTTATTGTGGATATTCCAAAATAAATGAATAAATAAATAACTGAATAAATAAATATTGTTATATTTCGAGGGTCTAAGTATAATTTACTTATGCACTAAGACCGGCCGTTGGAATGAGCGACCGATCCTGGTGGGCACTACCACAAGTACGAAGAAGGAGAGGTTTGTGGGGTCTGTGGTCACCGTATGCCGGCTGTCACCGAGAATAGTTTGCTTTAGGTTAGCGTTTTTCCGTCGGAGATCTTGCCGGAGTTGGGTAGCTATGATAACGCTTCGCGGGCTGAGCTTCTCAAGACTCAGGGGATTTCTGGAGTTCTCAATGTGAGCTTGAGGCCATAGTGCCTTCTTGATCGGAACTGGGCTTATTGTGATTAATCGATCAATGATATATTAATGTTGCATATCCTTTATTGATATATTAATAGTCGTCATCATATTCAAGACACTTGTTTCCTAATGTACAGAGTAACCTTTATTGTATGCCTCTTACTAATTCTAACTGCATTATCTTTATACATTGTAGGACGTGTCACCCCTGAAAGTGTTGTATATAGCTTTGGCACTGTCCTTCTGGATCTGCTAAGTGGAAAACACCAAGTCATGTGAGTGGCTTATATCTCTCATCGTTCTTTGCATATGGGGTATATAGAAAATGTTCTTAGTTTTCATTGGTACGTTGCTACTCTAGAACCCATTACGTACACGATTGTATTGGAGTAACCAACTTGATTGTGATATTGAAATTGTGAGTGTGTGACTAACTAATTCAAATAAGCGTCGGAAAAGTCAGTTAGGTGGATAAGAAGCGTAAATTGTGTTGATAAAGAACTATATCAATTGTATGTATGAGCAATAATGAATTGTTTTCTTGGCAATTGACTGGCCTAAATAAAGTATTCTTCCACTTGTTAGAGGTGAATCACTAAACTATTAATGGCCATCAGGCCCCTGTATATTCATAGAAGGAAAACAGTATGTCAAAAACTTATCTTTCCACACAACACAAATAGGTGTACACATTCTATAATATGCAAGCATTGGTAAGTATATTCAACCATTTACTTCATGGGAGCTATAATGTACTCATTCAAACGTTCACATAATTTAGTTAAAGCATTTAGAAACTCCAGCACTGTTAATGCATGCCCCCAATTAACAAACACCTAATCCTATGTTTCCTATTTATTTTAATGTTGTAGGCCAAAGGATAGGCCTACCCACTAACTCTACATCTATACGTAGTGTGATACTTCTTTCATAAAGAACTTGTTCTAGGTTTGGCTTTGCAGTTCATTAAGTCTTCCCAAATCTTTTCCTCTGCTTAATGTATACCTGAAAGTTTGTTCTTCAGTGGATCATGCTAATGTCTGTATATATAACATAAATTACGAATCGTACATCATGAATAGCAACATTACCAACAAATTTGAAGATGTTTGAAACTTTAAAGCATTCATAAAAGGGTTTGCCTTCTATATTGGATAAAAGATCCCTCCAGTATTGACTTTCCCTTGCAAAGCAACAGTGTTTTTCAAAGAGAAAAACAATCTGTAGCCTTCGGGTCCATTACTTGGAGGTGGAAACTTTTTTAAAAGAAAAGTTCATTTCTTGTGGACCTCTACAGAATATGCTTGGTAGTAAGCATTGCATTTTTCACTGAAGTAATGGTCTTGAATAGACAATGAAGTTGCGTAATCAATCTAAAGAAGGCTAAGCAATATACATGGCAGCTAGATTGCTCTCAAGAGGAGTAAAGTAAGTTGAAAAACTTGATTTGTCACCATAGAACTTGAAACAAATGAAGCGGTTCTTGCAATTCCAAAAAAGTTTGTGCCAAGGTCTTGAAGTGAGAAGACTCCTCATGATTCTTAAACACTCACATAAGTATAAAAATGCAATTTATGATATCTTAATCAAGACTATGGTAGTCCATTGTAGATTTACTTTTGTTTCTTTACTCTTAGTACGAAAGGACAATATGAAAGGATAGTATGGTTAATCATTGATGTATCTAAGTTCTTATCCTCTTGTTGCATAACAGGTGAAGATGCCCCTATCAATGAAGTAGTGGACTTCATATTTGCTGCTCGGATGGCTGAGAACCCTGAAAAGGATGTAAATTACCCAAATCATAATGATGGAGAAAGAAATGAGGTCAGTGATGACTGTTTCATGACTATAATTGCATTGGTTGTGTTTTGAGGATGTTTACACACACATATACACAAATATCCTCAAAACTCAATGAGCATCTTGGGCATGCTTAACTGTGGATGACTTTCTTGAGTCAGGTTCAAAGGTATAACCTTAAATAATGTGTATTTGGCATTTCAAGTTCCATATTTTGGCCAAATCATATAATGTGTGTTTTCCTGTATCGTGCTTGTTAATCAGAAATATACATTATTTCTTTCCATTTTTTCCAGTGGTGGAAATATTCTGCATGTATCCTGCTGTTTAATATGTTGTCTTCCCCAAATTAAAGGCTGTCATCTTTGCTAAATTTGGTCAATTATGACATAGATCTCTAAGAAATTTGCTAATGTGGTATTGTTGGTGTTCTCGGCGGGGCACTATATCTTAGAGCTCATTCTGGGCTACCCATTGCAGCATATTGGATCAGCTGCGTTCAGCCTAACAGAAAAACTTCAATCCCTCAAACACTGCTTCCAGACAGACACACTGGGGTATCATCTCTCTGTGTTGAAGCATTTATTCTCAGGAGGACTGACGGTGTTATCTATATACAGCGGAATTGGAGGAGCCAAAATTTCCTTACACCGACTTGGTATAAATTTGAAAGTTGTTGTCTCGGTGGAGCCTTCTGAAACAAAGCGGAGGATTTTTAAGCAGTGGTGGCATAATTTTGGACAAGGTGGCGAGTTGGTGCAGGTTGAAGACATTCATAGACTAGCAACTAACAAACTTAAGGCTCTATTATTTTATGAGTTTGTACATGTTTTACAACGTAAGGAGTACAACGGAGAAAAACAAGTGACTTATTTCCTTCAATCCTGTTTGTTCCAGCACATTAGAATTTACCAGTGATCAGTAATAAATTATTGTAATTCCTGGGTTTAAAAGTTTCACCCTTGTAGCTTGTACTTTACTGATGAAGAATGGAATATAAAATGACACTCGTATCCTCGTCTTTTAATCAGAATTGGATGCTAAAAGCAATTAAATACGTTGTCTATTTTAGGATTATCTCGAAACATGTTCATTTGGATTTTATCAAATGGATAGGGCATAACCAGGGTAACCCTCGCCAGGGTCCATCAAAAGTAAAGAAATGGCAAAGGCTACAACAATGCCATCAAGATGACAACAAAAGTTCTTTTGTTTCCTTCTGCTAAGATTCATGGGCTGAAAAAACAATGCAACTTTTATCATTCGCAAGGCAAATGGAACTCTCTTTGTTTACAAAGACTGATAGTTCTTTCTGTGCACATTACCAAGGCTATTATATTCAAATTTGCTTCTGTCTAGCTGGTTATTCTGTGATTGCCTTTCGAACCCTGTCTTTAGTGGACAGTGATATATTCCTCATGTTTTATGCACATGCATATTCGAAGTTGCTCAAATTGTTACTCTTCCTTTCTATATCTATATTGAATGTTTAAGAGAATCCCCCCAAAAATACAAATTTCATTTAACCATGTACTCTAACGGTCAGTAAGAAGCACTCCAATCATTTGCTTTATTACTTCATAACGGCCAAAAACTTCGACTAGTACACCAATGAAAATTTTAGGTGGTGTATAGCAAGTAATATCAACAGCTCTTGTTGAATTTGCGGCCAGACAACTTCTCAGACTAGTACAAAATGTGATTTATGAGTCCCTTCGCTGCATTAAACCATAAAACATACATGTAAGAACTTTAGAAATTCTTTTGTCATCACAACATACTGTGCATGTGTGCATGAGTTAACTGGTGCTCGATCCCTATTTGCTTTATTGACCAAATCATGAGCACCATTATATGAATATTGTGGGTGGGTGGGTGGGTGAGTGGGTGGGGGTTAGGGGAGGGTTCACTACAGACAAACATAAAGAAATGAAGAAAAGACCGAATGAATAAATCATTGAAGGAGCTGGTCTGGGGAATGGCAGTGAATTGTGATCAACTCTAATGATATAAGTAGCCAATGAGATCAAGTGAATAATAATGTGAAATGAAACTCACTCATCCTTCAACTTCTGAATTTTGTCTGGATCTGCCTCACGAATGTGTTTTTTGAACTGCCGCCTCACCATATCAACAAGCTCGGTGTTCTGTTGCTGCAGATTAATTATAGTAGAAGAACCATGTTAATATTCCTTCCCTTCTAGGTGTTTGGGCAGCAATTCATTCTAAAACCCCAACAGAGCCTCAACTACGAGTCATATGCAAAGTATAGTTACTCATTCACTTAAGAAGTCAAATTGTCAGACACTAAATTAAACTACCAAGAAAATAAAACAAACTGGTATCTAGTGTTGTCTTTCCAAAACTAAATCTATTAAGGTTAGGGGAAAAAATAATTTTTTTTTCTTTTTTGATCAGCAAGGACAAGATTCCAAATTTTTTTACATGCAGTAAAGATTAAAATCAAAAGCAAAATATATCTCACAAACAGATTTCTAATTCATCCTTAAAAAAAAAAAAAAGAATTCTCCCAAAATTAGGAAAACTCATATCCAAAAGGAAGCCAAAAGACGAATTCTTTCAAGACCAATTCTCATTGGCACCCCTGATCTAAGTTTCTCAAGAATCAAATCATAACCAAGCTTAAAACATTGATATGTACAAGATAATACAAAACATGAAGGGAGATAGAAAGAATAAAAAAATAGAACATAATCATAGGAAATTAAATTATACTCACTTCAAAGATTTGAATAACAAAACACAAGTACATTTCACATTACGATTAATGTATGCACATAACTGCAGAATTATTTCCTCAAAATAAAAAATAACAAAGGAAAAAGAATGAATGAAACTAATTCTGATGGCATTGTTGACAAGTTCAGGTGGCAGCGCTATTTGCAGAGACGGCATGATTAGAAAAACCCTAATAATCAATAAACTGAGTATTAACAAACCAGATCAACCACTAGAATGCAAATTACATACCAATATCTTTAGTTTTACATAGTGGAGTGCTTTCATCAGGTATCACAAGGAAAACTACTAAACTTCACATCACAAAACTAACAAATAAACCTTGTGCAACACACCCACCAAAAATAAAAATTTATTGAAAAGAACAACTAGCAGTGCAAGGAAAAAGACAATAATTATCAGTATCACAGATATAATTTTCTGTCGACAAAATTTTCTTGAATTGAGACATACCCAATGAAAATTCAGATACAAAACCACTTAGCTAACTGCTGAGACAAATAGATCCGAAGTAGAAAGTCAAACACCCATCACTAACATCAAAGAAGAGGAATGCAAAAATATGCCTTGCCATCAAATCCAGATAAAGAACTAACCATCAAATTCCACAATTATGCAAATTCACACAAATATATAACTACAAAATTTTTGCAGAAAAATATATAAATTCATACACATATGTATCCATATATAAGGGTATTCACTATTCACATAATCTATCCTTTTATGTATGTATGTGGATATATACAAAATCACATATAGACAACTTGTAATGCACTACAAACAACAAAAAAGAAAGAAGCCACAAGAACACAATGAGAAAAATGAATAAATATAGACCAAAAAAAAATCTAGTCAAAAAGGGCAAACCTCCTTTTTTTTTATAGTTTTGTGGAAGGGATATCTTGCAGGAGAACATGGGGGAGTTGAAAGGCAGGGGAATCCACTGTTCTAAAAAAAAACACGCATTGTATTACAAAAACACGCATTGTACATCATGAGATGAAGACAAACTGTCATTGGTAAAGTGGAAACAAACATTAATAAGATCATTTGAATAAAAAATAAAGGTCAACATAATATCATTTATACCCCATGGTCCAATTTTTGTATTTCCTTCCCTTCGATTGTCTTCAGACAATCATTGCTATAGTGAAAACAAGCATCGATTAGATCATTTGAATAAAAAATAAGATCAACACAAATAATTTAGCATTTAGAATAAAAAAAATCTCCCACTAGTAAAAAAGCCAGGAGGTTGCTGGGTGAGATTGCTTAATATCTTCAGTTTCAGCTTCATGTTCCTTCTTCACCCTAAACATAAAATAAACCATTAACCACAAAAATGGCTTCACCATATAAATTACGATATTAACTAAAAAAATGTTCACTTACATTAAAACGAGTCAAGACTTGGATCGCCATGGTAAGCAACGGAGGATTATCAAAGACAAAGTCAGTAATGGAGTTTCACGTCGCGGACTCAACAGGGAAGGCAAGACTAGTAACCACAGTGAAAGAGATGGAGGGAAGGCAAGACTAGTAACCAGTCATTTAGGCGGGAAAGTGGATAGAGGGAGAAGATAAGGTTTTGTGATTTGTGGAACACAATATTCACAAGAAAAAAAAATATATATATTGTAATATGTTATAGTGTTATGGGAACAAAATAAAAATAGTGTTATAGTTTATGGGTGTAAGTGTAATTTAAAGTAAGACCGGTCCTAAGAATGGTGGACCGAACGTGTGTATAATTACACTTACTTATCCTATCATATAACACTTTTATCCCTTTGATATTACACTTTTAACATTTTGATATTATAATTCATCAAATTAACATCCAAAATCATCCCTTAACCTTTTTTTGGTAAAGTGGAAACAAACATTAATAAGATCATTGGAATAAAAAATAAAGATCAACATAATATCATTTATACCCCATGGTCCATTTTTTTTATTTCCTTCCCTTTGATTGTCTTCACACAATCCTTGCTATAGTGAAAACAAGCATCTATGATCATTTGAATAAAAAAATAAGATCAACACAAATAATTTAGCATTTAGATTTAAAAAAATCTCCCACTAGTAAAAAAGTCAGGAGGTTGTTGGGCGACATGGCTTAATATCTTCAGCTTCAGCTTCATGTTTCTTCTTCACCCTAATAGTTTCAGCTTCCTTCTTCACCCTAAACATAAAATAAACCATTAACCACAAAAATGGCTTCACCATATAAATTACGATATTAACTAAAAAAAATGTTCACTTACATTAGAACGAGTCAAGACCTGGATCACCAAGGTAGGCAACAGAGGATTATCAAAGACAAAGTCAGTAATGGAGTTTCACGTCGCGGACTCAACAGGGAAGGCAAGACCAGTCAGCACAGTGAAAGAGATGGAGGGAAATAGATGGAGGGAAATAGATGGAGGGAAACAAAAGACCAGTAATAGTCGTTTAGGCGGGAAAGTGGGTAGAGGGAGAAGATAAGATGAAAATTGAATGTTTATTAGATGAAATGTAATGTTAATTTAGAGTTGAGTTAATGAATTAAATGATAAATTAAATTTTTTTTGGATTATTTTGGATGTTAAATTTGACAAATTGAGTGGTAATTGGATGAATTGAATGTCTATTTAGTATTAATTTGATGAATTGAATATTAATTAGATGAACTAAATGTTAATTTGATATTAATTTGATTAATTAAATATTAATTTCATTAAATTGAGCGTTAATTTAATTTTGTTGGGTTAGATTGAGAACAAAAAAAAAATAGTGTTATAGTTTAGGGATGTAAGTGTAATTTAAACTAAGACCGATCCTTAAATGGTGGACCGATCGAGGGTATAATTACACTCACGATCTCTTATCATATTACACTTTTATCCCTTTGATATTACACTTTTAACCTTTTGATATTATAATTCATCAAATTAACATCCAAACTCTTCCAATAAATACTCAATTTATTAAATCAACAACTAACATGCAATTAATACTCAATTTATCAAATTTCCACCTAATTAACATTCAATTCTTCAAATCAACATTTAATTTTACCTAATAAACATTTAATTCATCCAATCTCATCCAATTTATATTCAAATTCATTCGAGAAACATTCAATTCATAAAATTAACATCCAAAATCCTCGATTTAACAAATTAACACCAAAATAACGTAATAAATGTTTAATTTTTCAAATAAATAACAAATTAACATTCAATTCTTCATCTAATCAACATTTAATTCATCAACTTAACATTCAATCACATCCAATTAATATTCAATTCATCAAATTAACATAAAATTAACATTCAATTCATTTAATTAATATTCAAGTGCATTAAATTAATATTCAATTTATCAAATTACCATGCAAAATTTTATTAATTGAATGTTTATTAGATGAAATGTAATGTTAATTTAGAGTTGAGTTAATGAATTAAATGTTTATTTGATTAATTTTCATATTACTTTGGTTTGGTGTTGATTTGATAAATTAAATTTTCTTTGGATTATTTTGGATGTTAAATTTGACATATTGAGTGGTAATTGGGTGAATTGAATGTCTATTTAGTATTAATTTGATGAATTGAATATTAATTAGATGAACTAAATGTTAATTTGATATTAATTTGATGAATTAAATATTAATTTCATGAAATTGAGCGATAATTTAATTTTGTTGGGTTAGATTGAGAACAAAAAAAAAATAGTGTTATAGTTTAGGGATGTAAGTGTAATTTAAACTAAGACCGATCCTAGAATGGTGGACCGATCGAGGGTATAATTACACTCACGATCTCTTATCATATTACACTTTTATCCCTTTGATATTACACTTTTAACCTTTTGATATTATAATTCATCAAATTAACATCCAAACTCTTCCAATAAATACTCAATTTATTAAATCAACAACTAACATGCAATTAATACTCAATTTATCAAATTTCCACCTAATTAACATTCAATTCTTCAAATCAACATTTAATTTTACCTAATAAACATTTAATTCATCCAATCTCATCCAATTTATATTCAAATTAATTCGAGAAACATTCAATTCATAAAATTAACATCCAAAATCCTCGATTTAACAAATTAACACCAAAGTAACGTAATAAACGTTTAATTTTTCAAATAAATAACAAATTAACATTCAATTCTTCATCTAATCAACATTTAATTCATCAACTTAACATTCAATCACATCCAATTAATATTCAATTCATCAAATTAACATAAAATTAACATTCAATTCATTTAATTAATATTCAAGTGCATTAAATTAATATTCAATTTATCAAATTACCATGGAAAATTTTATTAATTGAATGTTTATTAGATGAAATGTAATGTTAATTTAGAGTTGAGTTAATGAATTAAATGTTTATTTGATTAATTTTCATATTACTTTGGTTTGGTGTTGATTTGATAAATTAAATTTTCTTTGGATTATTTTGGATGTTAAATTTGACATATTGAGTGGTAATTGGATGAATTGAATGTCTATTTAGTATTAATTTGATGAATTGAATATTAATTAGATGAACTAATTGTTAATTTGATATTAATTTGATGAATTAAATATTAATTTCATGAAATTGAGCGTTAATTTAATTTTGTTGGGTTAGATTGAGAACAAAAAAAAATAGTGTTATAGTTTAGGGATGTAAGTGTAATTTAAACTAAGACCGATCCTAGAATGGTGGACCGATCGAGGGTATAATTACACTCACGATCTCTTATCATATTACACTTTTATCCCTTTGATATTACACTTTTAACCTTTTGATATTATAATTCATCAAATTAACATCCAAACTCTTCCAATAAATACTCAATTTATTAAATCAACAAGTAACATGTAATTAATACTCAATTTATCAAATTTTCATCTAATTAACATTCAATTTTTCAAATCAACATTTAATTCTACCTAATAAACATTTAATTCATCCAATCTCATCCAATTTATATTCAAATTCGAGTAACATTCAATTCATAAAATTAACATCCAAAATCCTCGATTTAACAAATTAACACCAAAGTAACGTACAATTTCATCCAATAAATGTTTAATTTTTCAAATAAATAACAAATTAACATTCAATTCTTCATCAAATCAACATTCAATTTCAACTTTTTTGTGTAAGGGTTCCAACTTTTATGGTTAATAGTTTCAACTATTCTGGGTAAGAGTTTCAACTTTTATGGGTAATAGTTCCAACTCTTTTGGGTAGGGGTTCCAACTCATGGGGGGAGGGGTTCCAACATTTATGGGTAAGGGTTCCAACTTTTATGGGTGGCGGTTTCAACTTTTTCGGGTTGGAGTTCCAACTGTTGGGGGTAAGGGTTCCAACTCTTGACGGGAGGGGTTCCAACTTTTTTGGGTATGAGTTTTAACTTTTTTGGGTAAAGGTTCCAACTTTTATGGTTAATAGTTTCAACTCTTTTGGGTAAGAGTTTCAACTTTTATGGGTTATAGTTCCAACTCTTTTGGTTAGGGGTTCCAACTCTTGGGGGAGGAGTTCCGACATTTTTGTGTAAGGGTTCCAACTTTTATGGCTGGGGGTTTCAACTTTTTTGGGTTGGGGTTCCAACAATTTTAGTTGGGGGGTAAGGGTTCCAACTCTTGAGGGGAGGACTTTCAACTTTTTTGGGTAGGGGTTTCAACTTTTTTGGGTAAGGGTTCCAACTTTTATGGTTAATAGTTTCTACTCTTTTGGTAAGAGTTTCAACTTTTATGGGTAATAGTTCTAACTTTTTTGGGTAGGGGTTCCAACTCTTGGGGGGAGGGGTTCCAACATTTTTGGGTAAGGGTTCCAACTTTTATGGCAGGGGTTTCAATTTTTTTGGGTAGGGGTTCCAACAATTTTAGTAGTGGTTCCAACTGTTGGGGGGGTAAGGGTTTCAACTCTTGAGGGGAGGGGTTCCAACTTTTTTGGGTAGGAGTTTCAACTTTTTTGGGTATAGGTTTCAACTTTTTTGGGTAAGGGTTCCAACTTTTATGGTTAATAGTTTCAACTCTTTTGGGTAAGGGGTTTCAACTTTTATGGGTAATAGTTCCAACTCTTTGGGGAGGGGTTCCAAAATTGCATGGGTAAGGGTTCCAACTTTTATGGGTTGTGGTTTCAACTTTTTTGGGTAGGGGTTCCAACTGTTGGGGGTAAGGGTTCCAACTCTTGAGGAGGGGGGTTCCAACTTTTTTGGGTAACGGTTTCATTTCAACTTTTACGGTAATAGTTCCAATTCTTTTGGGTAGGGGTTCCAACTCTTGGGGGGAGGGGTTCCAACATTTTTGGGTAAGGGTTCCAAGTTTTATGGCTGGGGGTTTCAACTTTTTTGGGTTGGGGTTCCAACAATTTTAGTAGGGGTTGCAACTGTTGGGGGTAAGGGTTCCATCTCTTGAGGGTAAGAGTTTCAACTTTTATAGGTTGGAGTTTCAACTTTTTTGGATAATGGTTTCAACTTTTATGGGTAATAGTTTCCACTCTTTTGGTAGGGGTTCCAACATTTTTGGGTACGGGTTCCAAATTTTATGGGTGGGGGTTTCAACTTTTTTGGGTAGGGGTTCCAACTTTTATGGGTGGGAGTTTCAACTTTTTTGGGTAGGGGTTCCAACTCTTTGGGGCGTGGTTCCAACTTTTTTGGGTAGGGGTTTCAACATTTTTGGGTAAGGGTTTCTACTTTTATGGGTGGGGGTTTCAACTTTTTTGGGTAGGGGTTCCAACTCTTAGGGGACGGGTTCCAACTTTTTTGGGTAGGGGTTTCAACATTTTTGGGTAAGGGTTCCAACTTTTATGGGTTGGGGTTTCAACTTTTTTGGGTAGGGGTTCCAACTCTTGAGGGGAGGGGTTCCAACATTTTTGGGTACGAGTTCCAACTTTTATGGGTGGGGGTTTCAACTTTTTTGGGCAGGGGTTCCAACTTTTTTGGTTAGGGGTTCCAACTTTTATGGGTGCGGGTTTCAACTTTTTTGGGTAGGGGTTCCAACTCTTGGGGGAGGGGTTCCAATTTTTATGGGTGGGGGTTTCAACATTTTTGGGTAAGGGTTCCAACTCTTGATGGGTTGGGGTTTCAACTGTTTTGGGTAGGGATTCCAACTCTTGAGGGGAGGGGTTCCAACATTTTTGGGTACGGGTTCCAACTTTTATGGGTGGGGGTTTCAACTTTTTTGGGTATGAGTTCCAACTTTTATGGGTGGGAGTTTCAACTTTTTTGGGTAGGGGTTCCAACTCTTGGGGGAGGGGTTCCAACTTTTTTGGGTAGGGGTTTCAACATTTTTGGGTAAGGCTCCCTACTTTTATGGCTAGGGTTTCAACTTTTTTGGGTAGGGGTTCCAACTTTTAGGGAACGGGTTCCAACTCTTAGGGGACGGATTCCAACTTTTTTGGGTAAGGGTTTCAACATTTTTGGGTTAAGGTTCCAACTTTTATGGGTTGGGGTTTCAACTTTTTTGGGTTGGAGTTCCAACTTTTGAGGGGAGGGGTTCCAACATTTTTGGGTACGGGTTCCAACTTTTATGGGTTGAGGTTTCAACTTTTTTGGATAGGGGTTCCAACTTTTATGGGTGGGATTTCAACTTTTTTGGATAAGAGTTTCAACTTTTATGGGTAATAGTTCAAACTCTTTTGGTAGGGGTTCCAACTATTGAGGGGAGGGGTTCCAACATTTTTTGGTACGGGTTCCAACTTTTATGGGTGGGGGGTTTCAACTTTTTTGGGTAGGGGTTCCAACTTTTATGGGTGGGGGTTTCAACTTTTATGGGTAGGGGTTCCAACTCTTGGGGGGAGGATCCATGTGAGAGGGGTTCCAACTGTTGGGGGGGTAAGTGTTATTACCGGTTTAGCAGGTAACCGGTATCCACTTTCCAGGTAACCGGTAGTCCTTTAAAAAGTGATCAATGGCTACAAAAATAAGAAAATTTCATCAAAGGTCCAAAATGAACTTCGGTACGGTACCGAAAAGGTGAATTCGGTATTGTAGCCTGACCCTTAAAATATAAGGGTTTTGGAATTGGTGTTTGGCTCTTCTCCATTGGAGGAATGAGGTAAGATTCTTTGTTTTCGTGACGCGTGCACTGTGGGGGGGGGGGGGGGGGGGGGGGTCCACGTGGTGCATGCTTTCCAGCTGCCATGATGCATGTCTACGCTTTTGCACCCCTCTAAAAATGGGGTCAAGACAATAAATAGTATTTATATAAGAAAAAGAAGAAATGGGACCCACTATTAATAATGAACGGTTGGCAAAGAGTAGTGTCGTGTTAAATTCGTATTCTAGTAAAATATTAATTTTTATAATCATATTCTATTGAATTTTTATTTTATTTTAGTTGACATATTTATTGAAAAAGGGTTGGTGAATTAATTTGATTATAACTTAAGATTTTTTACAAATAAATTTATATATAATAAATTTTTTTTGAAACTTTCGAGACAAATTAAAAAATATGTTCATGCTAATATATTCTTAATTTATTTTAAAATTAATTTGATGTTGACATTCCAGAAATTACCTACTTCATATCAATTAAAATAAAACTCTCATATGAATTTTTTTTCTTACAATTTTACTCCATAATTTTGATCGAATCGGGAAAAAGATTAGTCGAGATGCACGTAAATTGGCTCAGACATCTCTGACTGTTAAACTCAAAAAAAAAAAAAAAAATGAAAAATAATAGAATTAAGATCCAATAAATAAAAAAATTATTTGACCCATATAAACGATTAAACAATTAGACTTTTTTTCTTATAATATCATTTTAAAAGGCGTGTTGGGTCAACATCGAGTTATTATGATACAAACCTAATTTTATCTATTTATTATTCATATTAATTGATCACGTCATTGTTAATTCCTATCGTGTCATATTCATTTCGCATTCATGTCAAAGCCACTTCACAAATCAACATCCCAACTTGTGCATCTTCTAGTTGTATGATATAAAGAAAATATTTAAAAATATGTCATTTTCATAACCTCTTAATTTCTAAATAAAATATGAAAAACTTCAATATAGAAAATTTTGTTAAATCTTAAACATTTAACGAGGAATAAAGTTATACCACAAAAAATATTTTTTTAATACCATATTTTAAAATAATTTATAGCTATAGATTTTTAATTTATTTATTTTAATCATTAAAAATTAAAGAAAAAATAAGTAATAAAATTTTAAAAAAATTATACATATATTTTATTTATTAAGATTTTGAGTTGCATCCTCTACAAATCTTGGGAGTTACATTTTATCTTTCTAGGCAACGTGATGGTCCGATGGACTTTGGAGTTTGTTGACCATTATACCCTCGTATTCTCTCTTAAATTAAGTTTGTACCACTTATGACTCAGCATACACTATTAATGGGGACTAAACTGGTTAATAAATTCATTTGGGTGATTAGATTAATGGGTTTCACCTATTTTCAATCAATCTTCTAATGATTGTTATTGCACCACGTCATTTAGTGTCCACCATTTCATAAAAAGTTTTATTCGATATGAATAGTCTCATTCTGTTTAGCTTATCTCTTATTTTAATTTATAGAAAACGTTATTCATGATCGTTTTTATTTGTTAAATTGCGAATTTATGGGACTTTTCGGGTCACGATAGGTCCCTTAAACTCCATAAAGATAGACCGTCTGTTGAAATTGAAATTGAAATTCAATAAGTATAGTACACAACGGACGAACTATCTGAAAGGAAAGCAATGCCTGGCACATAGGGATACCTTGGTTTAAGCTCCTTCAATAGGTAGCTCATTTCATTGGGTAGTTAGCTCATATGAAATAGGTCTCTAGCCTTTTCTTGTCCGCTCTTTGGTTATCTATCGAAAAAAGTCATAATCTTTTATTTTTATCTACAAAAAAAATGATTTATATGTAATCATCTGAATCTGGAATATCTGTAACTATGGCAAAACAATTAAAACATCTTGGGAAGAAAATACGTAGGCCTATTTTATATCGAAAAAGAAATAACGTTTTAATCATTGGTTAAACTTGGTAACTACTTTGGTCAAAAGTGGCAATTGTTCAAAAATAAAGTAACCACCCCAACAATTCACCCTTTGTGCCACTAAACATACCACTATTTTCTTTTTCTCTCGCTTGTCATAGAGAACCACCTCTAACACCGTTGTAATTCGTCTATTTCTACTAATTGCCACTATCAAGCCACTACATCACGGTCGTCGCTCCGCTTTCTCTTTCCTATCATCACTAACTATCATCACCACCATACAATCTCATCCACACACTCTCTTATTCCTTCTATTGGTTTATACCTAACCCAAATGAACTATTCTCTAATATCTATGATGAGTGTTCAAATTATTGGGCCTCTAATATGAAATGAGGTATTTGAATTGAGAACTAACTCATCCATGATTTTAGGGTATCTTTGGTTTAGATATTAGATAGTATCGGGTTGGACAAACCCGTTCATCCCATATATACCCCATTCATTCGGGCCTTAGACTAATTATAGTGATAATGTCTCCTTATCTTTTGTTTGGTTTAAATATTAAGAAGTAATGGGTCCCACATTTATCACATCCAATACTTTGTTTGAATGGAATATTAAATGAATGATGGTATAAATATTAAATTACTAAAGAACCCTCAAAATAATTATATCGCAAATATTTTTGAGGATAAAAATGTCAAAATATATCAAACTGGACTATTTAAACCCACCAAATATGTGGGTTTATTTAAGAGGCTATATTTGGGTTTAAAAACACTATTTTATCCAGGATGGGAGTATTTTTACATGATAATACTGGACCAAAAGTGCGTATCCAAACAAGGAAGTAAATGGGATAAGGTAGACCCAGATATTATTTTATCCAAGATTTCCTTCTTATACCTAAGCCAAACACACCCGTATAGTTTTGAGAGAGAAAAAAAATGATGAATTTGCAAATTAATTAAGG
Organism: Ilex aquifolium; assembly: GCA_951799425.1. Lineage (NCBI taxonomy): Eukaryota > Viridiplantae > Streptophyta > Magnoliopsida > Aquifoliales > Aquifoliaceae > Ilex > Ilex aquifolium. The sequence goes on from OX637401.1 coordinate 24,609,511, forward strand.
CATCGAGAATCTTAGATGGAGAAAACATTCATTGCAACGGTTTTATCACATTTGCATTGTCACATGGTATCGTCAATTAATAACATGAAAACAAATAAGCAAATGTACTCTACACAAATCAATAGTTATACCTCCGTGTAAGTCAATAACTATTTATTCTTCTTCATGTATTCTAATAACTACCCAAGTGGTAATATGAACGAGTTGTAAACCCGAAAGGGTAGTTCAAGTAGTAACATAGACGAGCTGTAAATCTAAATGTCTTGAATTTGAATCTTAACCACCCATTGAGACTAGATCATGAGAAATTTATCTCTCATGACTACCCTAATTCTAACATGGATAATTTTTTTTTAACCGGACCGGAGAAAGGAATTAGTTAAAATGTGCGTAAGCTGATCCGAGCACCTAAGTGAGACTTACCTTACTCAATTTTTTTTTTATTAATTGATAATACTATGTGACAATAGTATTTACTCATGGTAGATGATAGGTGCTATGACAGCAGTGGATGACCAACAACCCATAAATTTAATGCAAAAAGTACGTGACCAATCCAAAGCTAAATAGTAAGGTATTAAATTTGGATGAATTGAATTAAAGCATCAAATTTGAGTAAGAAAATCTTGTGTAATTAATGGTAAAATCTTATATTCCAATGGCGTTTAATTTAATTTTAATAAATAATTAGTTTTTTTTTTGGGTTAAATTTCTTAAAAAAGAAGACAATGTTGATATTTTAGAGAATATTATTGTTGACTTAAGTTATTCAACGACATTAGGGTCCATTTGATATTTTAATATTTAGTATGTCGGTTTTCAAATGTCATATGATTGTCTTTTTTTTTGAAATCAAATCTCAGAGTGTTTGTTATAGTGGAAAAATGAGTGGATGGAAAATAAAAGAACGACAGTAAAAAAGAAGAGAAGTTTTCCACTAATTGGTACCAATAGAAATTATGAGGGAGTGGAAAAGTGGGACGAAATCTAACAAAATAAGTGATTTTTAATTTGGAGATTGATATGTTTAATTATTTTAACAAAATAACAGATCTCGAGTTTTTTCTGAAACGATTGAATCCATTTAGAACATTAAAAACGTACTTCTTGTACGCGATGGTAAAACGATAAATTTCATTTTGAGGGTATAAAAATAAATTCCTTTTTTTTTTTTTGCGCCCAATCCTAAACAAGAAAAAGTTTATTTCCAACTTTTCGGTTATCATACTAAAAAAAATGAGAGAAATAGTATTTTCTTCCGAATAAAAAGTTTGTCCTATTATTTTTTATTTCTCTTTTTGAGTCATTTTTTAGTTTTTATTTCTATTTTCAAATGGACAAATAAAATTACATTTTTTTTCACATAACTTATCACCTAATTTTTTATTTACCAAAAAAGACTCTTCTAATTACGGCAAGTAACTTGATATTAGTTCAAATCCAATTCATGAGATGACAGTAATCTTATCTGGCGATGTCCATAATATATTCTTTTCCTCATATTCATTGAAACGTTTTTTTTTTTCAAAACTCATGAAAAGATTGTGTTTAAATCGTTCCGAGTCAGCGGTTCAAAGTTACACCGCGTTTGATTATTTTTAGTTTTGTGTTTTTTTTGGTTAATGGCAAAATAATACATATAAAATTTTGTAATTTAATTTAAATTTTATTTTATATTTACAATTAATATCTAATTAATTAAAAATAAAAATATACAATAAAAAATCATTTTTAAATAAAATATAAAAAAGTAAAATTGAGGTACCATATAGTTATCCCACCTAATCTTTAACAATTAGGTGAGACGTACACATCTTTCTATAACAGACTAACCTCTCTTTTACTCCGTCATTGCACTCGAGCTCCAACTCAGAACTGAGCTCAGCAAACTCAGTAAGGGCAATTCCGTCAACTGCAAGTACAAAACTCACCATTTCAACTCCCTGGTTTTCTGACATTAAATTGTCTGTTTCATCTTTACTGTACTCTTTCTCTCTCTCTCTCTCTCTCTCTTCACAGAGACACTTCAATCTTGAATTTCCTCCATTTCCAAACTTCAAAGCTCAAACCTCTCTGCAAATCCTACCCCCCATGTCCATGACTCAGTCCTCAGCTTTCTCCCTCTAACCCCATCTCTCTCTCTACAAAAAAATGGGTTCTCTGATTCCTTTTCAAGACCTCAATCTCTATCCTGACCACGCCTCTACCGGCACCAGCACCACCACCGCTACTAAAATCCCCAAGATCGAACCGAAACTCGAACCACTCGACGAGCCACTCCATTCCCCTTTCGAGAAGCAACCCTTTTCCCCGAACCCTAACCCTAATTTCCCTCAACCCAACACACCCATTTCGGACCCAAACTCAAACTCAGTCCCCAACAACTCTTTGACACAATGTGACAACTTATCCTCCGATGAATCCAACGTTTATTCAGAATTCTACCGAATCTCTGAGCTGTTTCGTACCGCTTTTGCTAAGCGATTGCAGAGATTTGGTGACGTCGAGGTTTTAGACCCCGATTCAAGGGCAATTGTTCCGGTTTCAGATGAAAATCAGCTCTCAACCGTCGTGGTTTCGCCGCGTCGGAAGTACCATCAACGGTCTTCAGAGTTGGTTAGAGTTACAGATCTTGGGATTGAGGACCAGCGATACTTTCGAGACATTGTGAGAAGAACTAGGATGGTTTATGATTCTATAAGGATTTCTTCGATGACTGAGGACGAGAAAAGAAGGTGTTTAGGGCCTGTAAGGAAGACTAGAGGTGATTTAAAAGCAGCAGCGTTGATGAGGGACTGCGGATTGTGGCTAAATCGCGATAAAAGGATAGTGGGTTCGATCCCAGGGGTTCATATTGGGGATGTGTTCTTCTTCAGAATGGAATTGTGTGTGGTTGGATTACATGGGCAACCTCAGGCTGGAATTGATTATGTGCCTGCAAGCCAGAGTTCGAATGGTGAGCCAATAGCGACAAGTGTAATTGTGTCCGGTGGGTATGAGGATGATGAAGATGCTGGGGATGTGATAGTTTACACCGGCCATGGCGGTCAGGATAAGAATTCGAGGCAATGTGTGCATCAGAAACTTGAAGGAGGAAATTTGGCTTTGGAGCGAAGCATGCATTATGGAATTGAGGTGAGAGTTATGCGCGGTTTTAAATATGAGGGTAGTGCTAGTGGCAAAGTTTATGTTTATGATGGGTTGTATAAAATTATTGATTCCTGGTTTGATGTGGGTAAGTCTGGTTTTGGTGTGTATAAGTTCAAGCTTATTAGAATGGATAATCAACTGGAAATGGGAAGCGCAACTCTTAGGTTCGCGGAGAATCTCAGGACTAGACCTTTGGTTGCTAGGCCAGTGGGTTATATTAGTCTCGACATTTCAATGAAAAAGGAAAATGTGCCAGTTTTTTTATACAATGACATTGATAATGATCATGAACCAGTCTATTATGAGTACACTTCTTCAATTGTTTTTCCGCCTTTTGTGTATCAGCAGGTGGGTAGTGGTACCGGATGTGATTGTGTTTTGGGATGTGTAGATGATTGCTTTTGTGCAATGAAAAATGGAGGCGAGTTTCCTTATGAACATAATGGGATTTTATTGAGAGGGAAACCTTTGATATTTGAATGTGGGCCACATTGTCGCTGCCCTCCGACTTGTCGGAATCGCGTGAGCCAAAAAGGGGTGAGGAATAGATTTGAAGTGTTTAGATCAAGGGAGACCGGTTGGGGAGTTAGGTCATTGGACTTGATACAAGCTGGGTCTTTTATTTGTGAATATACTGGCGTTGTTCTCACGAGGGAGCAAGCCCAACTTTTTACAATGAATGGTGACAGTTTAGTTTATCCAAATCGATTCGCTGAAAGATGGGCAGAATGGGGGGATTTATCACAAATATTTTCTGATTATATGCGCCCAGCATATCCCTCAATTCCTCCGCTGGATTTTGCTATGGATGTATCGAGGATGAGGAATGTTGCTTGTTACATGAGCCACAGTTCGACTCCCAACGTTCTAGTGCAATTTGTGCTGTATGATCACAATAGTGTGTCTTTCCCTCACCTTATGTTATTTGCAATGGAGAATATCCCTCCTCTGAGGGAGCTTAGTCTTGACTATGGGGTTGCTGATGAGTGGACAGGGAAGCTTCCAATATGTAACTAAGCTATGAGGAGTTGGTGCATTTTTGATTGTGATGCAATGTGTTTCTTGTGGACATGATGCTCTGAGGTAATTTTGACTTTCTATTCTAGTGACATTCAGAAGTTTCTTGTCAGTTACTTATGTCAGGTTGTGTCATTTATTTCTGTTGCTAAAGGTTTCATTTGTTTGTTATATGCCTTCTGATTTGTTGTAGCTCTTGTTCGGTGTCAATTCAACTCAATAAAGACTTGTCCGGTTGTCCTGCTATTTTTGGGTTGCCTACATGGATCCTGTTTCATCATTGTGCTCTATTAAGGGCCATACTTTCATGTTCACTGTCAATTGTGTGATGGAATTGCAGGTGCTAGTTGCACTATTCAGTGTGCTATTTTGTGCTGCAGTTAGCTTTTATGTGAGGCATATTCCAGTGGATCAAACCTTTAGCATTTCCTTAGGCGAAGAGTTGTGACTTCGTATTTCTTGTCGCTGGCTGTTCAATACCATTTGTTTAACTGTCATTCTTCTGTTATGTAGTTCCTTGGTGTAATGTCTGATGGTTAGTGTGAAACTGAAACATATCGGAATTGTTTTTTTGTCATTAGCTCCTGTTTTGGAGACTTATATTTCTATTGAGGTTTTTGTTTTGTGGTTTCTGGACTATTTTTCTGGATCATATGCAATTTTCAAGATTTTTTTTTTTGATAAGAAACAAAACTTTCATTTTATTGAAAGATACAAATGTACATAATTAATGGAAATGAAGTCCACCAAAAAAAGAACAAAAAACAAAGCCAGTAAACAATCACTATGAGCTATAAACGGCTTTCCAATTATGTAGGAGACCTAATTGAGAAATGTCAAGAAAATCATTGGTAACCACAACCCATAAAGTGCCAAAAACTTCACTCTGTCCCAAAGAAATTCCGTATTGTCCTCCTTATCGTCAAAGATTCTACAATTTCTCTTTTATCCATACCACCCAAAAAATAGTCATAATTGCATACTTCCATAAAGTTGAAGCTCTTTTCCCATTTCCAAAACCATCAAATTGCGTCACCAAAAGAGACACACAATAAAGCGGTGTGACCCCATGCAATTTTCAAGATCATGTCGCGAGTTGCTATTTTCTCTTCGGATTTGGTAATGATGGCACTTTTTTCAGTATCACTAGTTTCTCCTAACGAGGGATAGATGCGAACAATCTTGAGATAACATGTGAAGGATCTTTATTAGGACCTCAATTCCTTTTCAACCTTATATTATTGATATCATGCTTGTCAAATTGAAAATTGCTCTTTCTTTCTGGACTCAAAGAGGAAAAAATTGAAAAGCTAAAAGTGAATAGATACGCATATTACTCTGTTAAGTTGCAAAGGAAGTTTGACAGTGAGATAAAAATGCATTTAGGAACATATTGGCATTTGGCATGTTAGGGATAAAATATTAAACGATCAAAGTTGAAGATGACATCTGGTTAGAATATCTGCTTTTCTATTGCATATGCCATGATATGAGGAGTTATAGGCATACGAAGAGTCATTACTGTAAGTAATTCTTGTTGAATTCTGAATCTTGACAACTTTTAGTTGATTACTGACACGCTGCGTTTAAAGTTGTGGTTACCCATATTGTTTTCACTCAAAAATGGTCCAAATTTTGGCCCCACAGCTTTTTGAACGGTTTGATAAAGAAATCCTTATTTATTAGCGCTTCTTTCTATTTGTTCTTTTCCCCTACTTCCATAAAAAGCTGGATATATCTGTTCCCTTGAGTACTGCTAACAGTAGTGCCTATTTTTATTCTAGTTTCTTTAATTTTTATCGTCTTTTTATGTAAACCATTCATCTCTTTCTTGTTCTATTGGCTTGGAGCAAATTCTCACATCCTAAACCTTCAATCCAAAATTTCAGCAGTGAAATTTGACCCCCACATAGTCAGTTTCACATAATACAAGTTACTGTACTTCCCCCACCTTTCCCCCATTATGATAGCATGTTTAATGCTTTGATAATTTGGGGCAAGGAGGCAGGCCATGTTATTCTTATTGCAGTAATTGCTGATTTACTTGGTTAGACATGTATTATTGGTCGTTTAGGAGTGTACAGCTGCTGGGTGAGCACCCTCCTAGTCTGCCAGGGGAATCTAGAAGTCTGGATAGCGCTGTAATTTGGCAAATGAAGGTTGGGGCAAGTGTGGTTTGAGAAAGCATATTCAAGTTCGTTCAGTAGCCTAAAGAAATGAAGAGCATACACATAAGCTTGTCAATTGAACTGAGTTGAGCTAAATCACGACTGGATCAGCTTTGATTGGTTCATAAGAATTTGCTCTATAGTATTTATGAATTTATTATAACTCGGATAAGTAGCTCAAATTCAAACAGGCGAAACCTATAGTGTTATGAATTTTCAATGGCATGGCAGCTTTCAGTTAGTATCCTAACTGTTTTAATATGACAAATCTAAGAGATGACCAGACACTCTGCCCGGTAATTACATGTCATGAATCTAATTTCACCACTGCTGGAAGGTTTACTCAATCTGAGGTAAACTTCTAATAAGCTTACAGTTTATCATTGTTCGTAAGTTACGTGTCACCTACTTGTCTCCTAGTTTGCTAGTTCTCATCTACCTGGTAGCTAAATATGTTACTTTTTATAAAAAAAAAATGCCTAAATATGCATGGATACGATAAATGCTGATCAACTATGAGATTCTCATTATCTTGCGGAGAACTGATGTAAACAAGAAGTGTCTCTGTAGCAATAACTTGAAGAAGTTACTGTGGGCCGGCTTCTTTGAGGCAGAGCATGTTGCGGTATCGGTCATCATCTCGTAAGGAATTTTGCCACATTGGTAGTGGCGTCGCAGAACAGTGTTGGGCAGATACACACAGTTCCAAATGGAAGAAGAGACTGAACTTGACGAGAGATTCAAGCCAGATTTGCGATGTCGCTGAATGATAACAGTCAATTTGGTGATGACGAATCAAGATTGACTCGGACATGTCTCGAACAACTTGGCCGGATCGTGTGATATTTCTACATAATGTGGAACGGTGTCGAAACGGAAGGTTTTGAGATGGATATGAGTCATATGACTCAGTTGAGTCATATCGGACAAATTGTCGAATGATATTAGCTGACACTCTGAAACTTGAGGTAGAGTTCCCTAAAACCTTGAGTACTTGGAGCAGGTAATGTGCTGGTTGAGAGAGAGAGATTCAATGCATTGATGGCCACTATTAATTGGAGTCTGCTGACTCTCACTCTATGAGAGGTATGTGCAGCACATTTCTATATTTAGCAGGATAGTGCTTGGTGCCTATTAATTCCTCACTTTTGTCTCTCTGAGTTCTTGTAGTTCTGGGATATGAGACTTCTTGCTAAACGATGCTCTTTCTTTTATTTAATTGGGCGTGGGTTTCTTTCTTTCTTTTCTTTTTTTTGTTTTGGGGGGGGGGGGGGGGGGGGGGGAGGTGGTTGGGGGGCTGTGGCAGAGAGGGGAAGGGGTTTGGAAGGATGGTCTCCTCAGTGATTGCAGTGTACACAAAAAGGACAATGAGATGATCAACCTTTTGTTTCTTTTCGACCAGATTATTTGCGTTCTGAGTTTTTAGCCCCTTGAGAGATTTAGGTGACGTTCTACTTGTCAGCAGAATTATTCTTTCATTCGAAAGGAGTTACTAAAGCTAGATCATGTTATGCAGCCACATTGTGCTTAATTTGGATACTGGGAAAGGATACAGCAGGAAGAGTTCTGAAGAAATATACACATTTCTGAGATTGATGGAAGTTCTTCATATATCTATATTCTGCAGGGCCAAGTACTCTACTCTATGCAGTGGAGCATTTTAAGGTTATTTAGAGTGCTTGGCTCCTTGATTTAGAGCGTACTTCCACACATCTTGTCCTATGGCGTTGTTCTTCTTTCTTCACACAAGGTTTATCTACTGAAAAACAAAAAAGGAGAAATATTCCCCTCAATCAGCATTCCCAGCTTTCTTGAGTAGATTGGCATTCAATATTGCTTCTTTGTGAGGATTGGCAATGGATTAGGGTTACAAGGAGGGCATGTTGTTCCTACCATTTTCCAAACTCCTTGTTTGAAATTAAATGAGACTAAATGGAGCTTTACAGTATCCTTGGTGCTCTAAACAGACATCCAATGCGTGGACTTCTTTGATATCATTGAAAGAAAAATAGCAGAAAGAGTGTCTTTGTCATTTTCTGGTTTGAGGGGATAATTAAAGCGAGTTTGGAATCAATATATTTGGGATGGAGTATAGTTAGTTAGTTTCCCTATACGGACCCAAAATTTCTATACCAGCTTGTAGATGTGGAAGTATTATTAGTAGTGATGCAAATGCTACATAATGAGGAGGTTAGTTTGCTGCCGAAACATGGATAAAAGTTGACTTCTTTTCCTTGGTTCGTTGTGAAATTCTCTTTTTCTATTTTTTTTTGGGAGAAGTTGCAATGATATTGAAATGAAAGTCAAAAGCATTGAAAATGTCTTTGATCTATTAGGAAAAGAATTTTCTGATAAATGATTTTGTGATGTTAGCCAAGAAGCTCTTCATTGACCTTAAGTCCTAAAATCAATATGATGTTCACATGTGCTCCACAATGGGGTTGGATTAGTAAGGAACTATCAAATCAACATTGCAGGAAAGAAGATGGGTGGTGATAGAGTAAGGGTTTCAGAATTATAAGATCTCATTATTTGCTAGAACGTCTACGTAAATTCTTCTGAGGACCAGCTTTGCTATGCCTGGAAAGCTCTGAGAAGATGCTTTACAGAAATGGTGGAGTGGAATTGAAGGCTCGTAGGCTAATAATTATTGCTCCCTTTGTGCCTACATAATTGTCCACTTTGATTACTGCACATGTTTAAGAAACATAAAATGTATCGCGTGGCTGACTAAAAGTTGGTTTATCATTTTTTTGCCTTTTTTGTCCTCAAGGGTGAAATATTTAAAAAGATGTAGAAATTAGACTTAATTATAAATTGGGTTATATTGGAAAGTTTATCAATGATTACTTACTGACTTAGGAAACTATACTTACATTTTGGGACACTCCAAAAGGAAAATCTGGGCTACTGGGGACAGAGTATGAGTGGTTTTTGTAGAATGGAGCATTAGTCTAAGATCCGTTGGTGTAGCCTTGAAATGAGATGATGTAGTAGTACATTTTTACCCAAACATAGAAAATAAGAGCAAAAGAGGAAGGAAAAGAAACCTTGACAGCAAAATTTGTGCACTTTCAACATGTGTGACAGTTGAATAGGAAATCAGCTAGTATTTTTGAAGTTTGTTCATATCCATGCTCTCTGAAAATAGAAGGATGCAGCAACTGTAAAAGACCTATAGGGTATGGGTGTTCCACTTTGTTGAATGGATGGTTGGCATGGGTCCTGAGGACAACCGTGAGGAAGTTGAAGGGTTATGGGATAGGCTATATTTCTTGGGTTTCTTTTGGGCATTGATGTCTAAGAAGTTCAAGAATGTTCCTATTTTTGGCATTATTGTGAGCTGGACAGCTTTATGTGGAATGCAGTATGGTTAATTTCCATAGTTGTGTTCTATAATTTTGTTTTGACCTGTCATGGGTTGGACGATTTATCGACCTTCGGTTGGTTTTTGTGACTCTTTTTACCTGAGGTTGGCATGACAGATGGTTTTATGTTAGTCCTGATGTCTGTGTGGTTACATTAACTGACTAAACAACTATACTGCACAAAAGTTTGTCATTGGTAGGGATAAATCAAGGGGCTCTTATAGAATTTCAGGCATGTTTGGTTAAGTGGACTGCTTCTAGTTGTGTGTTGTTTTGTCAAACATTTGCACAGTCAGAAGTACATACATAGCACAGTGGTTAGATCATCCATATTCTTTGAGAAATTGCTGACCAACTAAGAAACAAGTTGTTCATAACATTAACATGTTCCTAAGACAGATGCCAAGAGGGCCATGAGTAAGACAAGAATCATGGCATTAGAGCAAATGCATTTGGTAGATGCTGAAATTCGTTTAAAGGTTGGAGACAAAGTGTACGAAGTGGATTATCAGTTATCTGGCCGTGGAAATAAGGAGTAATGACTATATTAATGGGGAAGCATGCCACATTGAGTTTAGTGGTTGTTGTGGCAAAGACCAAAATTAATATAGGTTGAGGTATGGGAAAGTTAAGGTGTCATGTGAAATTACTAAAACGAGTGTCCTAGAATAAACCAAATGGAAAACAAAATCCATTTAACTAATCTTCATTAAGGGGACAAGCTTCTTTGCGTGATAAACGGTATTTTGAAGACAATATGTTTCATAACCTGGTAAATGTTAATTTTGTGTTTTTACCTCATATTAACAATAAAGTTCACTAATATGCAGCAACAAATGTCTTGCTAACTTCTGCATTTTGCTGTGTTTATTTATATTGTCCAGTGCATTTTTACTTCACATTTGCATTCAATCCCATCTCTTACCACTTTTTGCAATAGTAGGAAAATTTAAGTGACATTTATTGAAAAAATATGGTGTTACGTGTTTCTTTGATTTAGTAATATGAGATATAGGTTGTGTTTGTCCTGCATTTATATATGGAAATGCAAAGTTCATTCATGTCGATGATGTGCTACTGTTGTGTGTATTTAGGATGGCTACACAGAATTTTCAAGGTAGCTGAATTAATTAAAGACGGACGGACGCCATTTTGTAGTGTATTTGAGAAGTTGTAAAAGCTGTTCCATATCTTACCTAGTTTATTTCCTTTTTTGATTGGTTAGTTTGTTTCTTTCGCAAGGCTAAAGGTACCTGATCGGTTCTGCTAGTTCTTCACCCCAATCTCCCCACCCAAAATACACACACACACACACACAAAATGGGAAAAAGGAAAGGAAGAAAAGTACAAAAAACTGCAGTAGTAACACCATTTGTCAGGCTCTTAAATATGCTGACCTTTGAGTTGTGATTCCTTGAATTTCTAAGTTTTGTACAGTGACCATTGTGGTTTCTTTCTTCCACACCTTCCCCTCATTCCCCTGTTTTAGGTCACAAACCTGAGCTGTATTTTACTTTTCTCTTTATTCTCCTAATTGTATTTTTCCCCAAAGAATTTGGGCTTATGATGACCTTGTAGGTTTTGTTTAATTTTGTGGTGTAGCCTTTGGAAATGCATATTTTTCTTCCACGTTTAGCCATAATCTAGTTTTTGAGACAGGTGGTGGTTTCTAGGCACATAAATATTGGTTGACATAGAGGGTCCCATGAGTCTCATTGATTGTTTTTTCGGTTACCATTCCTAATATTCTCTAGGTTCTTAGTTTGTTATTGATGGATGGTGAAGCTAGTAAATAGACTTGCACCTAAATATTGGGGATTGAGTTTCTTTCTTATCACAGAAAAAAAAAAAAAAAAAGAGTTTCTTTCTTTTCTACATTCACCTAATTAGAGTGTCAGGCATGCAAAAAAAGGTGAAAACATCATCAAATATTGCCAACATCATTGCATTCCTGTATGAAATTTTACTGCCACGGAACATCCTCCTTTGAGACTTGACATAGGGATGAACCACTGATTAGTGATTCTCACTTTATTTATTGTCTCATGCAGATGGGAAAAAATTGTGATCCAGTTTCCTGAATTGTATTTTACGCATCATCTACCAGCGAAGTATGATGCCGTGAATCAGACTCTTCATATCAGACTTCGTACAAGCTTTTACCTCCCTTTACTGCTGTGGCTTGACCTTCCTATTTTTCTCCTCGCCAGTTCATGGAACTGTAGATTCCCAGATGGTGATGCTGGGAAATGAAATGACGGGGATCAAGGAAGAATGCTCAGATAAGCTGTGACTACTGTGATTCTGCTGGATACTAATCCTTTTATAATGATCCAGAAGGAGCCCTCTGCACCAACAAATCTCACGAGGTGACAAGGTTTATAATCTTTTGCACCTGACTGTATAAACATTTTGTACTTCTAGCTTGTATATAAAAAGTTTGAATTCATAAAAATCTGTAAATTGTACCGATGCATGCACTGATGGATGAATGTTGTTCAGTTCTGATCCTGTGATAATCTTCTCTTTGATTATTGGGGGAAAAAAAACAGGAGGCAGATTTGTGAGGAGCGTTGAGGCAGACGAACGTTGGGTTCCTCGATTAATTTTGAGTTTGATGTTTGAACATAAATTCTAGAGGGAGATGGGAGTGTTACACTGTTTTATAGTAGCTTCTTATGTGAAAGTTAAAATTTTTGTTACTGCCTGTGGTGTCTCTCTATTAGCTCCAATCTGTTCTAGGGTCTACCATGGAAGGTGTTGGTTGTATTACTATAATTTGATGTATGCAGATAAAAAGGTCTGTCAATGGGTCGAATTTTTGTCCATTCTGAATCCGAAGCAATTCTTACTGGCTCGTTTCGCTGGAGTTTGATTAGAACGATGTATGAGCTGTTAGATTTGTGTTGTGTCAAAATTACATCGACACATTTATCAATCATTTGTAATAGTGTCTATTTTGCATATGAGTTGTGTATAATTGGATTTGTGTCGATTCATTTAGTATACAGTCTAGTTGACCAACCCAACAATGACTCAAAACCTATCAAGACAAACTCCTAATTTCCAGAAAACAAAGAAATAATAGAAAAGATGAAAATGCTTGTGGTAGATTATTTTTCACTTATTAATAACCCATGTTTAAAATATATTAACAGGTCAAACCATTAGTCCTTTGGACTAGTAGTTGTTGTTACATGAACTCATTATTTTCACCATCCGGAACTGTAATAATCTTATAAGATTAATGTTTTATTTATTTCTAAATCTTCTCGAAAAGGTACTTCTAAATTTTCACCAACATAGAACGATTTCATAATTATATTTAAGCTCGAAAAACGCTAGATAAATTCTTGAATGAATTCAAATGCGACCCATTGCCCTAGTTGAAGATTTCTGTCAGCAATTAAAGGACCAGCCTTGAGAAGAACATAGTGACCATTAGAAGTAAGTTTCTTCAACTCCAGAGAATAAGCCTTCTTCCTCTCATAATCATGCACAGTGATTTCTATTGCTTTGAAATTTCTGAGATCTTGTTGCTCATTTGGCATCAATTTTGGAATAATGTTTGCTTCAACCTCACACTTTGACAGTCCAATCCATCCTTTGGGGTCCATGTCATTTATGCTGCTTGTTTCACTCATCATGAACTAAATTGAAAGTGGGTGAGGAAATATGATGTCACCCTCCTATATGTGTCTGCTAATATATATATTGTATTGGGATTTGATTTCATTAAAAACCTATTTATGAATAATGATTTAGAGAATAATCGTTAGAAATGTTTTTAACAAGAAGCCATGGAGAAATTTATTGAATTGCATTGATTTTTGTACATAATTTCAGAGCGATAATAATGAGAAATCGGGAGCAAATGTCTGAATTAATTCAATTCACGGCGTGCCTTGCTATTAAATTCGCTACCAAATTGCCCGAGCTAAAAATCCAAGAAATACATTTATTTGTTGGAGCACATGTGTCCCTCTAAAGTCATGCCTAGTACGATTCATGGCATGCCTTGCTAATAAATTCGCTATCGAATACTCGAGCTTTGGATGGTACAAGTACACTTACATGTTTGTGCAAATTAATATGATGAATAATTGTGTAGAAAATAATATATGAACACTATAGCACCGTGATATACATCCGTTTTTGCATATATATGAACCATAATAATTAGTTCTCTTCATTTTGTTAGTGTCATTACATGCATGAATTTATTTATATGCAAGTTATCGCTTTAAGATGACTAATGGTATACAAATACACAAGTGTCACCTTCCCTCCTAGTAAAAACATAGTCTCATAACCATCACGTTGCTTAGGGTGAAATAGCATCCTTTGCAACTTCCCTCCTACTTTACCGCGTGTGTCAGTCTTACGCTCTCTTATGCTTCATTTGATCAAGTGGAAAAATAAAAAGATGAAAAGTTAGAAGGACGTAAAGTTAGAGGGATAGATAAAACATTATGTTTGGTAAAGAAAGAAAATAGGATGTATGAAAAAGTGAATGAACTAGCTTTCATTTCAACTCACAAAAATCAATCCCTCCAAAATTGAAAGGAAAGTGGATGAAAAGTTAATTATTTGTATTGAAATGTATCTTATTTTTCTATATATTCTTTGATATACACATATATTATATATAAATTAATTTCATATATAAATATAATAATAAAATATGTATTTATATATTTTTTTAAAAAATTTAAAAATTAAAAATTAAAAAAATATTTTTTCCATCTTAGCAAGCACAAAAAAAATTAATCATTTTTATTTTCCATCCATCCAATCAAACACAAGAGAAGGAAAATATATCATTTTTACTTTACTTTCTTGAAAGATAGAAAGTGTATATCTCCTACTGTTCATCCCTCCTATTTTCCATCATTTCTATCAAACGGAGCATTAGAGACGTTTCATGTGTGAGTTTAGGATTAATAACACTTTTCGTCTCTAAAATATGCATTTTTTGTTAGTTTAATCATCAATGTATCAATTTTGTCAATTTGATCCATAAAATATTCAATTCGTGTCATTTTGGTCCTTATATAGACAGACTGTTAAGTTTTTGACAGAATGATTACGCGTTGGACACGTGATACCGTCTAAAAAAATGACATGTATCCATTTCGGTCAAAAAACTTAACGGTCCGTCTATGTGAGGACCAAAATGACACGAATTGAATACTTTAGAGACAAAATTGATACATTGAGGACTAAACTGAAAAAAATGTATACTTTAGGGACCAAAAATGCTACTAACCGAAAAGTTTATTTACTGCCGCAAATACTATTTGAGACGGACTGCTACCACCTTCTGGCGAATTGAGGCTACACTTATTATGGCGAGCAATGCCACCATAATAAGTGGAGCCTCAAAAAGTTTTTGTAGCGGCAACGGCCATCTCAAATAGTATTTGTAGCAGTAAATATATATTTTATGACAAAACTATCGCAACCAAAAAAAAAAATTTCTTCAAAACACGCTTTTTTGTGAAGATGGGCACAACTCTCATAAAAAATTTATCTCAAAACACCCTAATTCTTTATAATGAGTGTATAACTTAAAACTTTTGGATTTATCAGGGATTATAAGTATTGATTGTTCTGCCTTGGTTTTGTTGTGGAATTGGTTTAGGTTGGGCTAGATCCTGTGGCTTTTTCTTGTGTTCAAATATTGCACTATAAATTGCTTGTGTCTTGGAGCTTCTTCTTACATGGCTTGCATTCAATGTGCATCTTCTTTGATTACATTCCTTGTGAATATAATTATTTGCTTGTTTAAGGTAAAGTGATTGAATTTGGTCTTGGTTAATTCTTAATTGCTCATATTTTTGTTAAAGAGCCATTCACCCCCTCTCTAGGTCCATTTATAATTTACAAACATCATTCCTATAATTTCACTAACAAAAAATAGAAAAGATGTAGAACTTTGTGTTGACTCTAAGTAAAGATCAATTAAAAAGATTCTTTTATGCACAAATTGGTTGTTTACATACTAAAATGATCATGGTAGGTTATTTTCATCTCGAGGAGAACCCATATTGAACATATATATGTTTTCTTGTAAGTCTCAATGACACATCTTTAGGACTCGGGATTGCTGTAATTAGCTCGAGATACAACCTTTGAACTTTGCAATCTTAAGCTCGATGATTATTTACTTCTAAATCTTCACCAAACGTAATACTAAGTCATATATTAAGGGTTAAAAGTTTTGAAACGCAGGACAAAATCGCGAGTGAATTGAAACGCGACCCATTGCTTACTTTGGAGATTTCTATGTACAATTAAAAGACCTGCCTGTAGAAGAACATAACGACCAGTAGACTTATGCTTCTTCAACTTCATAGAATAACTATTGTTCCCCTCATCATCATGCACAGTGACTTCTATTGCTTTGTAATTTCTTAGAGTTTTTTGCTCATTTGGCATCAGTTTTGAAACAATATGTTCTTCAACCTCACGTTTAGGCAGTTCAATACCATAACTAGCATTGAGATTAGAAGGAGAGAGCCTTTTCTTGATTGGCCATGCACTGTGGTCTATGCCACTCATGTTTCTGATACCAGTACTCATGATAAACTAAATTGAAGGTTTAGGCTTGAGTGAAAGTGAGTGAGATGACATGATCTCACTCTACAATATATATATAGCCATTGTAATCTAATTTCATTAAAACCCAAATGGAATAAATACAGATATATATATATATATATATATATATATATATATATATGCATGCACACACACACACACACATATATATCGGTATACTCGTGCAAATATGAAGATTAATAATGATTTAGAAAATAATTTCTAGGTACTAGCAACGTGATAAATCTGCATACACATGCACGTGTATAATTGTAATTAATTGTGTTTGTTATTAGTATATAATTACATGTATCCTCTTGTGTGTTTATGGGTAAATTTCATTTTACCCATTGATTAGCCCCTCTCCATATTATCTCTTACTCATTCAAAATAGCCGGTTAACCCTCGTATTTTTTCATGACTATATTGCAGAATTATAATTTCTGTTCAACTCAACCAGATGCGTGAACTTTTATTGCGTAAAAGGATTGTGATTTTATTTATTTAATGAATTTTCCCTCACTTTTTAAAATATTTATACAGTATACCTAAACTTTTTTATTTTTAGTAAATTAGTGGCACACTACTGTCCCTCTAATTCAATAAAACTAATGGTTGATTTTAAGACTAGATGAAATGCTCTGACCCATTATATATTTACTAGAAAATGCCTTTATTTTTTGAAGTTGCCCCTTCTCTTTTTTGATAAGTTAGTAGCTTGTAAAACAGTAAAATATGATTATATTCAAGTGAAAAAATGCACTAACCCACAAGTGGGTTGTTTACTTTTCTAAATAATTAATTTATCAACAAGATGGAGGATGATTTTATGTGGACTATCTAATTGCATACTTTAAAGAAACTTTAATTTTTGTAAGAAATTTAGTATAGAATAAGTTATAAACATCATTTATATTTGAAAGAAAGTTTTGTTTTCACTTTGATAATTATTGATGCTAATTCAATGATTCATTTAACAATTTAGTCACTCATGTACAATGTGTTCTCTCTACCATTGTATAAGAAAATTATTTCATGTATCCTATCTTTAATTAACATATAAATTGAGTTCCACCATGTTTGTTGATGCAGAAAATAGTCCATTATTCTCTCTTTGAAAATGGTGTTTTTAGTAGGGGTGACAATTTTTGACTCAATACGATGATACGACTTGAACTCGATACGAATTTTATGACATGAATTCGATTATAACTCAATACGAATTCGAAAATAACCCAACACGCGAACACGAAATATAAACGGGCCATATTCGAATTTACCACGTCAAACTCGAAATTGACACGATCAACTCGTTTATTTAATAATAGACACTTTCTCTATTTTCTCGTTTGTATGGTAACATGAAATTAACATATTTAACTAGTATTGTACAAATAAAATATTAATTATTTGTAACTGTTTATTAAACACTAACATAATTCTTGTATAAAAAAATATTTTTACTCATTATTATTATTATTATGTTTATTAAGTTAATTTTTAGTTTGAGGAAAAAATGAGAGCATGAATTTAATTAAGTGAAAATAAAATATTAGGGTTAAATTTTTTATTCGAAGTTTATTTGTGTTAACACGAATATGATCACGAACACAACACGAAAATAAATAAGTCAACTTAACTCAACACGACATGATTAATTAAATGTGTTAAGTTAAAATTGACTAATGCTCGACACAAACCCACAATAACTCGACACGAACCCGATACGATACCCGACTTGATCGCATCTCTAGTTTTTAACTAGAGAAAATAGCCACAACAAAAAAAGAAGAAAAAAAAAAAGGGGTGATAAAAGAAACAAAAACGTGGTCGGCAGGATTCGAACCTGCGCGGGCAAAGCCCACATGATTTCTAGTCATGCCCGATAACCACTCCGGCACGACCACCCGATGTGGTAGTAATTTGACTTTATTTTTCTTATTGCATTCTTCCAAATCCCCCAAAAATCCTACCCCTCGCACACATCTTTCCACCACCTCATACGTTGATTCAACAATTCCACAAAATCAAATCTTCAGTAATCTCACTCTACTTTCTCTCTCTCTCTCTCACTCACAGAAAAAAATTGGTTCTTTTCCAAGTTTCTCACTGAAATTTGTCTGCTACATATTGGGATTTTCATTGGCAATGCTAAGGATTCATCACTTTTATGATTCTCATTGACTTTCCCAGGTATAAGTATCTAGATACTTTCTGGGTATTGAGTATTTGTTATTATTATGTTCAATTTTAGCTCAAAGCATTAATTTTTATATAATCTGCTTCGCTTTGATGATTATTTATTTATCCCTGAGTACTCAATCTTATAGCTCATTATTATTCTGTTTCATCCGTTGCAGATACCAGCCCTTACATTCAGGAGTGGACTGAATAACAAGTAAAATGGCTTTGACATTCTTTAGAGGGATACAAACCCACCCTTTTTTGATATACCCATCTGCATTCGTTGCAAGAAAATATGGTGTTTTGTATTGCACAATGAGTAGCACACAAACCCAAAGTGCAACCAAAGAAAAGCAACTACAGCCTCAATCCAGAATTTCAACACAAACCCAATCCAAAACATCACTGGATAAAGTGTTAAAAGATTATGAAGCTATCATTGGTATAGAGACTCATGTTCAACTTTCCACTCTCTCCAAGGCCTTTTGTGGCTGCCCTTACAGTTATGGGTCTCAACCAAACACCACTGTTTGTCCCACTTGCATGGGTTTGCCTGGGGCATTGCCAGTTTTGAACTCAAAGGTCATAGAACATGCAGTGAGGGTTGGCCTTGCACTTAATTGCAACTTGTCTTTCAATTCGAAATTCGATAGGAAACAGTATTTTTACCCTGACCTTCCAAAAGGGTACCAAATATCTCAATTTGATGTCCCAATTGCAAGTGGTGGGTACTTAGATGTAGATCTCCCAGTAGAGTTTGGAGGTGGGCATAGGAGATTTGGCATTACCAGGGTTCACATGGAAGAGGATGCTGGGAAGCTGCTTCATACTGGCAATGGGAGTTACTCACAGGCATTTGCACCTTTCCTTTTATTTTTCTTTTGAACACCTTTCCTTTAATTTGAACTGATTAATATTATTCATTTTTTCGTATTGTGTTTTGGATTTATTTGTCTCTTAGTTTGCCTGAGTATGTAAATTCTAAGCATAAATTCCTGGTGTTGTGATATGTATTGCTTTAATAATGTTTGACGGTGGCATTTTTTCACGCATCTAGCTTATGTTGTGAGTGTACAAGGTTTGCAATGGTTGACTTCAGTTTTGTTAATTTGTCATTATGTCAGTTGCTTATTTGAACTTCAATCTGTTAATATATAATTTTTTGCCCTTTTCTAAAAAACTATTAACTGGTGTTTCTTCGAACTTGTATGTATTGTTGTGGGGTTTTTTATTCTGTTGGTTTTTCTTATTCAGGTTGATTTGAATAGGGCAGGGGTGCCTTTGCTTGAGATTGTTTCCGAACCTGATATGAGAACTGGTATTGAAGCTGCAGAATATGCTGCAGAGTTGCAGAGATTAGTTCGCTATTTAGGAGTGAGCAATGGGAATATGCAAGAAGGATCGCTTCGTTGTGATGTCAATGTCTCAGTTCGGCCAATTGGGCAGTTAGAGTTTGGTACAAAGGTAATGAAACTATAATCACAAGTCAGGTCTTTTCCAGTCAAATGGAAAAAATGAGTTGAAGTAAACTTTCCTATCGAAAGCAAGCGTGCAATTATTGTTCTTTGAAAATGATGTCCACAAATAGTTGGTTTGCTATTTTATCCTCCACTTCCTTTTAGATTCTTTTATCGATAGCTTCATTAAATGTGGGTTTAATGTAATGGAAGCTAATTGTGAAATCTAGCTGGCTTGCCACTAGAAATAAATATTTGTAGTTCAAAAAAAAAATGTGGAATGGTATTGTTGATGTGGAACAAAGATTGGATTTGAGTTTAGGAAAAGTAGATGTCAAGACAAAAAAACATAAGTAAGGATAGAAGCAATTAGGCATGGCAAAATTAATACTAATGATATGCTTCAAAGGAAAAGACTTCAAACTTGTCTTTCGCCACAATGGTGTGCTATGTATTGCAGTGATAACGAAAGTATTAATCATTTGTTCTTGCATTGCCCTATTGCTTTATATTTGTGGAACAAACTGTTTTCATTGGCATGTTTGAGTTGGGTTACTCTTTGGTCTTTCTCTACTTTGTTTGTGGAGGATCTTAAAGGATTTGGACATCAAGTTAAAGGAGTTACACTTTGGAATTATGTGATCCGTGCTATGGTTTGGGTTATGTGGTTGGAGAGCAATGCTCGGATCTTTGAAGATAGACTGGGAGAGGGTTGATAGTCTGTGGAGCCATATTTTTTTCTTGGCTTTGTTTTGGGCCTCAATCACTAAAGATTTTGAAGGAATTCCACTTTTTTGTATTTTGGCGAGATGGAGGGCTATTTATGATTCATAGTTTTTGGACATCATACATGAGTTGTCCTTGGATTTTTGTTTTGGTTACTTTTTTGTTTTTTGTCATTTGAGGGTTGGACTCGTTGTCCAACTTCTCTTCCTTTGATGTACCTTTTCGTATTATTATGAATATAATAATGGTTTCTCATAAAAAAAAAGGGATAGAAGCAATTAGGAAATCTGTTGATGATTTCAGAATGATCCCCACTTCGAGATATTTATTAGGAACATGTGACTTAGAGCAGTTAGAGGGCATGGCATGTGTATATAAAAATTAATTTCAACCTTTTCAGAAGCTGAGAAGATTTTGTTGAATTAATTTGTGGAGATAACCCTAAACAGAATTTCAAAACTGGAAGTAATAGGAAACCCTTAATGCCTTGGCTCCTGTTTTATATAGTCGTCTAGGTAAACTATATGTTGCTGGAGATGTATACAAGACCTATCAATGTCCAATATTTGTGCTGCTCCTCCCATTATCAAATACTGCAGCAATTACTACCCATCAAAATGACAGAATAACAGATGATTGGTTGAGGGTTTTATTGACAGATCTGCATTATCTTGTGGATGACATGAATCTGTAATCATATTAAGTAAAATTGTTAGAAGGTCACAATTTAGTATCTTAGTCAACTACTGGTTCGACTGCTGCATTTACTGTCCATCCTTTGGCATTTATAATAGACCTTATTTTTTTTTTGATTTAGCTGGTCTATTTTTTTTAAAAAAAATTGTTTCACATCTTTTTTACTGATTTACAAATATGACACCATCTTCATCTAATTGTTTTTGTGTTCAAACGCTTTGCTGAATGGAATGTTACTTTTAACTATAAATTGCCTAGCGATGAATGTTCCCTTCTTCTCCCTGTGCTGCTAATGGTGTGATTATGGATGGTTCCTGGCAGCTGATATGTTTTACATCATTTCGTATCAACAGGTTGAGATAAAGAATTTGAACTCATTCTCATCCGTAAATAGGGCCATTGACTTTGAAATTTCAAGACAGGTGCTTCTCCATAATCAAGGCCAGAGTAATCAAATTGTACAGGAGACTCGACTCTGGGAAGAGGGTGCTCAGGTTGTACTGCATTTCGTTTTCATGCCTCTACAACATATGGATTTAGTTCACTCCATGGGTCACTTATATGCTTAACCTTTGTCCTACTGTTAGAAAACTGTTACAATGAGGAAAAAGGAAGGGCTCTCTGATTATCGTTATTTTCCGGAGCCAGACCTCCCAGAAGTTACTCTTAGTAACGAATATGTTGATGGAATTCGTCATTCTTTACCTGAACTTCCAGAAATGAAGCGTCGGAGATATGAGACAATGGGTCTAAGCATTCAGGATGTTCTTTTTCTTGCTAATGACATGAATGTAAGTTCTCACAGACTGTTAATTGTTGTTCTGACTAAATACTCTGGGTCTATTGGCATCTGAAAAACTTGTCAAATTTCCAAGTGCTGTAGGTAAAAAGAGTGCGTAATTTGCAGATGTTGATGTGACATAATGGTAAACAATGGACTAGTGTTCTATTCGTGTAAAGATATACTTTGAGAAGACATCTGAAATAATGTGTACATGCTTATTCTTTTATTGTAACTCTGGCCATAATAGATGTAGTAAGTATATTACTCTGGATGTAATGAATTTAGTTACTAAACGCCAATTGAAGTAGGTGGAAAATTTTTACAATTTGTTTTGTATGTGTTTGATGTGTGACCCTACGTATTTGTTTCCATGAGACAACCAATGCAATCTTCATGCACGCCTCAAGGACTGATACACTTACAAATAAACTCACTGACTATTTAGCCTTTGACGCTGCTACTTGACAGCATGTTCCTCTCAGATTTTGCCTCAATGCATGCGTTACTAGAATTGTCTGAGACGATTTTTCCTCGTGAATATTGGCTCAGGTTGCAGATTTTTTTGATGCAACTATTGGAAAAGGTGCTGATGTCAAACTGGCTGCCAATTGGATAATGGGTGATGTTGCTGCCTATATGAAAAATGAGAAGCTGTCAATCACTGAGATTAAACTTAGCCCTGAAGAGCTAGGTGAGCTTATAGCTTCCATTAAAGGTGGGACAATCAGTGGAAAGATTGGAAAAGAGGTACATATCTTTTTCTTGGCTTGGTGCTTTTGCATACATTTAGTATGTAAATAAATATATTATGTTTGATCCAATCTCTAAGGATTTGATTATTTCTTTATTTTTCCTTCACAAAATTTGCAGATACTATTTGAGCTAATGGCCAAAGGTGGAACGGTTAAGGGTCTGATAAAAGAAAAGGATTTGGTTCAGGCAAGTTGTATCATTTTATTGCTGGGCTTTTGTAAGAATATGTTAATAAATGCCCTTGATGTTAAGTACAGAAGTCTGGTCCTACTTCCACAACCTGTATACTTCCAACTATAAACTGCAATGCTAAATCATCCGTTTTATGGTCCTAAGGAGTGTCAGCATGCACTTTTTAAACTGATTACCTTTGGGTAGTTATGCTATCCAGAGGCTACAGAAAATACTTCATCGGAAACTAACGCGCACACGAAAAAACCAAAGCGAGAAACTAAAAAAACACCCTTTCCCCAATAAAGTAAGAATTGGATATGAACGTTGTGCTGGACATATGTCCAGAAAGATAATGGACACACCAAAAAGATGGGTCAACCTTCTAATTTAGAGAAATGGGTGACAAAGGAAAGAAGAGTGCATATCATGAAGAATACTGAGTAATAACAGTACCAGATTCTGTTAGCTAATAATAATAGCTCAAACAAACAGAAAGATGGAAAACTCATTCTCTTCATTTGCATGAAGATCGACTTGGATCCATCATGACCAAAAGATGGGCGTTTTGCCTCCCACTGTCCCACACGAAAAAAAAAAAACTAAACAAGAGACTAGAAAAACCCACTTTCCCCAATAGAGGAAGAATTGGATAAGAGCATTTTACTGGACATACAAAAAAGTTGGGTCAACCTTCTAATTTAGAGAAATGCGGAACAAAGGAATATGGTATAAGAGTATGAAGTCCTTGGATCCTTTTTGCAAGTAGTATGGTACAGGAGTCTGTAGTCCTCAGAACCTTACATAGCCGATAAATTCGTCTAAGCTGACCACTGGATGGGAGATAAGAGATGTCCTCTGATGGGATGCTAGTATAGTTTAGAATATTCTACTCATGCTATTCATTATGGTATTTTGCCAACACTTGATGATTGAGGCTCTGTTTGGCATTTGGAAGATTATATTCTAGACTATTAATGGGATTGGAAAATCACTATTGTTGTTCTCCTTGCAGAACAATTAGTTTTTTTGGGGGTAAGTATCCTTGAAGCACAGTAGTTAAAGTCTTCGTTGAAAACAATTTTAGACTTTGTGAAATTGATGGCAAGTGCTGTCAGGTACCATTTCTACAATGATACCATTGGAAAATAAACATCATTTATGTTGCCGCATCATCTAAATCCCTTAAATGATTCTTTCTTATAAATATCAGAAGTTAGGGTTTTTCAACAATTATATATGGAATTCAACTCCAACAGATGCTCTTTGAGATCGTAAGATAACCATATATTGACCCATCCTATTACACAATATGAAGTGGCATCTTGAGCACCGCCTGACAGATTTGAAGATGGTGTTCAGGTGGGTTGTCATTTGGATTTCAATGTGGAGGACACAGTTGATGGGAATAATGCAAAGAGAATGAAGTGGTGGTCATTACAGTGCGGATAAAAGGCATTACCCAGTTTGATCCCTGATAATCCAAGTTGCTGGGAAGAATGTACTGTAATGACTGTACATTTATAACTTTGTGTTTTTTTTTCCCTGAACTGAACATTTATAACTTCAAAAATGCAGAATTGGCCAGTACTGTTTACAAGCCTAAGTTTTTCATTATACCTTATTGGATCTATAGGCTATGGGGACCCTTTTTATGTAGTTTTTAACATAAAATTTTTAAGGTTGCGCTATTACAACTGCCATGCGGTTTATCGTTTACAAACCTCATGAATCTAGCAAGATGTTCCTCAAGCTAGGCTTGAATAATGATGCCTGAAACCCAATCTTGAACTAGGATTCTGATGAGCTTATGGTCCAAGTTGTGGACAAACCACCTAGTTAATTAACAGATTTAATCATGGGATTTAGTACATTACTTGATGTGGTATAATGCAGCCAATTCATATGGCTGAAACCTTTTTGCTATGATTGACGACTTCAACATAATTGCAGACAGTTCTTACCTTTTCTACTCTTTCCTTTAAACAGATAGTAGACCCTCTTGAGATTGAGAAAATGGTGGATAAAGTGCTTGCGGAGAATCCAAAGCAGCTAGAACAATACCGTGGAGGCAAAACAAAGCTACAAGGTTTCTTTGCTGGCCAGGTGTGCTTCTTGCTCCAGTTGATAGGTTTTCCCTGGTTATGCTTTGGGGAGTTTGTGTTCCTGATTTTGCTCTTCAAATGCTTATTTACTCTACTGTGGCGGTCTGGATGTTGTAACCAAATTGCCAGGTAATGAAAGAATCAAAAGGCAAGGCAAATCCAGCGCTTTTGAACAAGATTCTTTCAGAGAAATTAAATGTCAAAAGCTGATACTGTCATAGGTAAGTAACTTCTTTCGAATTATCTTTCCCTCAGTAATGTTATAATTTAATTGTTTCATCTTGTATCCTGACCTTTCCTTTTGTCCACCCAAATGATGCATGTTTTGCTCAATCAGTGGGCAGACTGGTACTGTGCCAGTAATTTGATTTGCCTACAGTTCTTTTCCAATGAATTGGTTCTCCTGGGCTGTGTATATTCTCTACTAACGGTAAATTTGCACCCTGCTGTGGACTTGGTCTGAACAGCAATCTGCGGGTTTTTCTGCAACACGCGAGAAGAAAACCAGCTGGAGAGATGGGGGTTTTGACCTATTTTAACTTAGCTACACGAGCTGCTCATGTTGGCTATGAGGTTGATTAAAGTTGACTCATCGAGATACAATATTTGTAAATTTCATACAGAAACTAAGCTAATTGTAATAACAGTTGTTGGTGTATCTTCCGGATGAGAATACTTTAGAGTACCTGTTCACTCTAGACAATTATCCAATTCCCAGTAATTATTAGTGCTTCTATCATTCTTATTTTTTTCCAATGTACATTCTTGATTAGCAAACACTTGCCAAAAACAGGTTGGTTTATAGTTGAGCTTCTTTTAGCTAATTTTGACACAGCTTGCTTCCCATGAGAAACATGTTTCCTCTCTCTCTCTCTCTCACGCACACACACACGGGTTGGGTTTGATGGAAATTTTCCTCTCTTCCTGTTTTGCTCTTTTTAATATGAAATCTCCTAGTAGTAACTTCGAAATAACTAAGAAGCAAGAGCTATAAGCCAATCACCCTTGAAATGGCTGTTGAATTGTAATAAAATAGCCCTTGTGATGGTTAGCAACGGTTTTGACATGGTCATGCTCCTAAAAATACCCAATTCCCCAAATTAGCAAATACCCACAAGAACATGAGTTTGTGAATCCCAAAAGTGATATCTGATTGTTTGATGAAACGCAAAATCCTCAAAATGACCACCTAACATTACATTTGGTATCACCCTTCCATTCCTGCATTACCCAATATTTTTCCACCCTTGGAACAGTGGTGGCAGTGGTGGTGGCAGCAGCCGTTGATGGTGGCACGTGGTGGTTCAGTAGACCATGCAAGGTGGGACCGCACCAACACCAGCATCAGCACGTAAAGTGATGGTGGTTGTGGACCCAACCCGCGAGTCAGATACTGCACTCCAATATGCTCTCTCCCATGTAGTGCTTGAGAATGACACCTTAATTCTCCTCCATATTGAGAACCCCAACTCCTGGAAGAACACTTTTCCGTTCTTCAAACGGCCATCACCGGCTGCCTCAGTCACCTCCCCTTCATCAGCTGAAGTAGGCGGAGGAGATTCGGACTTCCTTGAAGCAATGAGGCGAACCTGTGAGATTGCACATCCGAAACTACGTGTGCATGCAGAGAAGGTGGAAATGGGCAGCAAGGACAAGGCTTCTGTTATTATTTTCCACAGCACAGCGCATGGAATTGATGTGCTTGTTATAGGGCAAAGACGGAGTCTATCCAATGCAATATTAGGGTGAGTTTGTGTTATTTCATTGCATGGCATGCATGTGCTCTGAGTCCCTTACCCCCCATAGATCGGATCAGCCTGTGGTGGCCTAAAAAAAGGACCCAGCACGGACGGTAGACTGGACCGTCCCTCCCAGCCAGCCAGGGTCACAGACGGGCTGTTGCCAAGTCCCGTGCTTGGCTGGCGACAACAATGTTGATGGTGATGCTCAATACAAAACTAAAGGCATTTTTCTGAAAACTAAGTCTGAGATGTTAATCACATCAGTTCTCAGAAGCCAGCCATCCTTGGCAGTTTACACACTAGCAGCAAATCAAAGGCAGATACAGCAGGATAGGGTTTAAATAATGGGATTTTCAAGAAAAAGGTAATGATATACCAGAACATTGCAAAAAGAAATTTCCAGCCACTACAAAATTTCATCACATAAATTGTAACCAATGTTGAAATGATAAAAATGATAATAATAGAGGTTATAGGAGTTCCAACCTACAACAATGGTGATGGATGGTCATGCCCAACACACAAACTGTTTAACCCTACAATGAACATGGGGAAGTTTTTCTTCCCCTTTTATGCTGGGGATAGTCTATGAAACTGAAATTGCATCTACTAGCGATTATGTGTTTTTTCGCATTAATAATGTGTATTTTGGCAGGCCTAGGCGGAATGGATCGTTAAGAGGAATAGACACTGCAGAGTATTTGATTGAGTACAGCAAATGCACCTGTGTAGCAGTGCAGAAAAAGGGTCAAAATGCAGGCTACCTTCTCAACACAAAGACCCATAGAAATTTTTGGCTCTTAGCTTAAGCATATATGCTCAGTTGCTTGTTTCACCTGTAAATGACTCGATAGTCAACACTCACAAAGTTGGCTTTCTACTTACAATTGATGATTTTCCACTTTTTCCTCACATTAGAAATACATAAATTTGATTCGGGGGTGAATAGATCTTATGCACTCTAACACAGAATTATGTCCAAATAAACCCCTATAAGGTGTAGACCTTTGACCTATCGAGCGAATGCGTATGTTAGTTTTATGAAAATCCAATTAACATAATTCACCAATTTAATAACCCCATCAATTCTACGATTTATGCAATTTGAACCATCTAATCAATCACTAAGGGGAATCAACCATTCATCCATACATTCATAAAGAAAGAATAAAAATTGAAGGTATATAATGACAAGCAATCACACAACACGAGTAATTTTTACATGGAAACCCTCTCGGGAAAAAACATGGAATCAATCTTGGCTCATCTAAACTAATCCACTAGTTTCAAACTTAGATTACAAATTCGAATTCTTATACCTCAACTATTAATCCATGACTAGAAGCATCCTCCCTTGAATCTTCACTCCGAAAATCCACTGAAAGTGTTTGGCAACTAACTTCAAAGGCAACGAACCAAGATCCATGAAATCATATATCACATTTTCAAATGCGATATTAGGTACAAAGTTAAGGTCGCTTAAAGTCAGAAATATATATTTGGTTAAACTAGTGTCCCAACCCGAAAGAGGTGACAAATACTAATGATCACAATATTGTAGAGGATGGAATATCATAATCAGTGCGCCGAAAATGAAATTCCATATGAAAAACATATATCGCATTTGCGAATGCGACATCCAAGTAGGAATGTCTGTTAAACATGAGTGTTCTCCAGTTTTCGTATTCTTCAAAAGTGTAGGAGGAGATGAAAGATAGTAAGAGAAAGGACAGTGACTTTTTTTTCCTGAACATTGATGTGAAACAGAGCAAATGAAAATTTTAGGAGTTTGGGCCATAAGTATATAGACCAAGTAAAAGAAGAAGTAGAGAAACCTCAAAGTTCATCATGCATGGGTTGTTCTAATGGCACATCCAACTTTGGAACTGCATTCTCATGGACGTGAGCAACCTTTATGACGTTTCCACCTGCTTTAGGTCCAATCTCCACTTGTCCAGCCATACCAGCCTTTAGTGTAGCCATGACCTTTCTCTGCAACTAGAGTAGCCCCATTCGCTTTGTGACAACATAAAGAACAGCCAAGGAGAACAAGAGAAACCCAGTGAAAAGTATCACCCTGCAAAGATAAAACAGCGTAAGACTTGCAAGGATAGATTATGAGATCTCTACAAAACCAATTGTTTCTCCTGTGTTACCTGTCAAGGACATCCTGACGCTGCATTGTGGAGAGTAGGTTTCGAGTCCGCATCAGCAATGAGCGTTGGCCCTTGTATTCACCTTCAGCCTTCTGTAATACTCCTGTTGATTCCTCTGCAATATAATGTTTATGGGCAACCAGAAACATTCACTATATAGTTGAGTAAATGCATAAAATGATACCAAGAATCCTATTAAAGCAATCGTTCTGCAAGTGAAGTATGGACTGCCTCCACATTCAACAGAGTCAATAGAGTCAGAAGTGTTGGCATCAATTCAAAACGGGTCATATATTCATCTAAATCAAGAGAGACTGAAGCATATAACAAATCATATTGAAACATTAACGTCTAATCTATGAACAAAAGATGCAATTGACCAGGAGATTCAGGTCACCACGATATAGTTACTTTGTGAACAGTATGGTCATCATGATAGACACTAGGGCCATTCTCAGGGTATGACTTCGATGCTGTTCAAAGTTGAAAGGACATAGTCTATGCAGCTCAACCTAAGTGAGTGATTGCTCAATCTCAACAAATCTGATTTCCAGTTGATCCCCACCTGCATGAAGCTTAGATAGCCATTCAAGCTCGTTGAGTTATTTACCAGTCCACCGTCTTTCTAAAACTTTATTATCGATTTACGTCACTTTTCAACTTATTTACCAAACTACGGTACTTTTTAAAAGCGGAGTCAACAAATCCGTTTTTGTTAAAAAAAAGGGGGGTCAACAACCCTGCTTTTAAATAAAAAACGTGATCTGTTTACTTCCAACACCCAAAAAAACAATTCTACCATTTACTTCCAAAATCCTCCTCACCATAGAATACATGACAAGAGCCCAATTCATATGCTTATTTCAATATGAAGCTCACAAATCATTTCTTAGTTTTTAGCATATGCATTCACCAGCAATAATACCGATGTAGAAAAAGGTTTATGACCCAACAAAGAGCAACTTGAGAATGTCCCCCCCCCCCCCCCCCCCTCTCCCTCCTAACACCGAAAAAAAAACAGAGGGAATAAACTGATTTACAACGTTGAACCTCCAAGCAAAAATTCTAGGGCTCTTATTCATGATCTAAACCAAACTAACAGGGCTAATGTCCTTATACGGATCTCCTACAAGGGAGATTAAAGAAATAAAGGTGGCATGGAAATTTTTCTCAGCTATATCATTCAAATTCTGTCCTAACTTCCTGAGGCTTTATAGAAATGTTGTTTCTTTCACAAACATAAGCATCCTTTGTATTCATATATGTGACAGTGAAGCTGTGCTCTTCAAAAGCAATGTGACACATGTGCAAACAGGAGAGGATCAGACAAAACAAACAGTTGACCAGTTATCCATCCCCCTAAATTGATGACTTCCTCAACAAATTCTATCATTTTTCGGACTGATATATGGTTCTTGCAATGCCACTCTAAATAATTTAGGAGGGGAGAATAAGGCCTATCATACCCTCATATTTTCTAATTATTCTACTTCCTAAACAAAGCCAATTACCAGCACCATTTCACTCTATGTCTACCCATAGACAATAACACACAACCCCCCAAAACAAATAACAAAAAAAAAAACCACGCGAGTTCACCGGGCATTAATAAAAACAACACAAAGTCACCACCACCTCACCATCATGACCAACCCCAAAAAGAGACCACATTCATGCATGTATATATACATATTTTTACGAACCATTTCCAAATACATGCTTGTGAACACATAAACAAACACACCACCACTGTGATCATTTTCACTGCATCCACACTACCGCATCCATGGACAAGTTCATCAATAAACTACATACATACCAATATGCATAAGCACCTGACCACTTAATCACCAACACCTGTTCAGCCACTCTTCATTGGCTCTAATCAACATACAAGTGGCAGTAAATTTCTCCCTTAATTGTTATCCCCCTTTCCCAACACATTTGTCTAGAAACTTATAGAAAGGAATAATTACATTCCAATTAGTAATCTATAAATTATAAAAATCAAGCATTCAATTCTAATATAATAATAAGGTGAAAAAAATGGAATAACAATTTGAGGTCAAAGTTTAAAAAACAATCATTTTGGAAATGAAGTGCTGGCTTGACTAAGAGATGGCAAGGGTGGTGGTGACAAGATGGTGAAAGTAGACCCAGTTGAGAGAGAGAGAGAGAGAGAGATTATGAAATAAGAGGTGGTGGTGGCGGTGGCCAATAGTGAGGTTTGGTTGTAGAGAGATATGGGTGCTGGAGGTGGTGTTAATGATGGTGGTTTTAGATAGAGTTTTGTGGTGGTAGTTGGTGTAATCGATTTGGGGTTAAAAGAACTGAGGGTAGGAAAAAATGATGGTGATGGTTGATGAGTTGTCAAGGAAAAAAAAGGCAGTGATGAAGGAAGACAGGGGAGAGGAGGTGGCGCAAGTGGTGGCTTTTTGTCTGAGAGAGGCTTATTGTAGAGGGAGAGAATAAGTGTATGTTGAAGACCGGGCAAAAATATAAAAAATCTATGCTGCAAAGTCATGTAAAAAAGAAGATACGGACACAAGACTTGAACAGCTGGGAACCTAAGTTTTGAAATAAGCCAAAGAATACTTCAGAGGGTCATTTTCAACCCACGCTAAGGAGTCAGAGTATGATTCCCAATTCCTATATGTTTTTCTTTTCAACTAAAGCACCAATTGTAGAGGGCGCGACAAGATTAGTAAGTTCAACCTTAAGAACAAAAAAGCATAATAAAAGGGTAGCAGTGGCATCACGACCATGTGCACTGGATCCTTTTCAGTAAAATCCGTAAACATAAGTAGTCATTAGAAGAACCTACCAAAAGTCATGAGTGTGCTTGCACTTCGTTCAACCTCCTGTGATTATGCATAACAAGGAGTAGTCTCAATAAAAACCCTAATATGACATCAGTAAAGTTGCAAGAAGTAAAAATACAAATAAAAATGCAGCTAATAACCTGGACCATCAGTTGACGAGTTCGGCGAAGGCTCTCTGTGATGCTTTCTGCTGCAGATGTCATTCCAGTTTTTGTCCTGATAAAAACTTTTGAGTCATGCATTCTTTATAACACATCTTTTGGTCATTTATTTCTTCCATCACATAGATAACACAATCGTACACAAAAAGTGTTAAAAACAATTATGACATTTATGAGAACTATTCCACTGAAAGCAAGAGAACCTAAAACGTACTGTAAATTGCGCCTGCGAATTGTGGACTCTTCTCCACCTCCCAAAAGAAGCTCCCTCTATAGTTGACAATATCAAATTGCATTTTAAACCTTTCTTTATAACAGATCGCCTCAGATAAAATGGAAAATATGTTTGAAATATCAATATAGTAACTGCTATATAACTGGGCCACTTTATGCATATCAAACAGGGTATCAATACTCAAAATATGCTTTACAGATGTATGCAGGAGAAGGACAATAACATTTCATAACAAGCAATTAAGCAATGAAAGTACATTACCTCTTCTTGAGCAGCTTTTGTCATGTTTGCTTTCGCTTGCAAATTAGCTTTTCTCAGACTCAATCGCAAACTAAATAACCAAGGGAATAAAAACAATGTTACCATTGTATACATAAATCTCTATGGTGAATGTTTACAACTCTGCCCGGATTTTGGCTACTCAAAATAGGAGGAAACTGAACAACTTACAAAGATCTCGTCAACTGTGGCTTACATGATCTGTTATGTTGTGTTATTGATTACATGGAAAGAATATTAAAAACTCCACAACTAATTTCAAGTACATTGTTATATTATATCCTATTGAGTTGATATCCCACATTTCTAAACTTGAAGCATCAATGATCCAAAATAAAAAAATTTATACCCTCTTCTCCAAAGTTTACAAGGTGTGTGGATTATCAGTGGCAATTACACTCGGCTAAACCCAGTCAAATTCCTGAGTCATGGTTTCAATTCCTTGACTGAGCAATCAGATTCATATTCACCTCTTTCTCACCATTTTCCTAGCAAACAAATACTTGTGAAGACAAAAATGTTTTGGTGAACACACAAAGGCACAAATTTTTTACATCCTAAATAATATTCCAACATTTTCTAGGCAACCAAACTTAAATTAGTTTTGTCATCAAATGAATAACCAGTGCTGAAACAAAGAGCCACCCACATGAAGATATGCATATACATAGAGAATTGGACTGTTTGAGGGTACCTTTGGATTTGGGTTTTCCAAGATTGGAGCAAAGACTCGGCCTTTTCAGATTCATCAATTGTGGGTAATTGTGGGGCCAACAAATCGAGCTTGAACTGCAATGATGTGAGCAAATTCAAGTCATCTTGAGCCAGGCTATTCAATCTTGGCAGTGAATTCTTTTCCTCTATGTTAGATCTTAGTCCAGATTTGCTATACTCTGAGATTGATTTTATGTGTTCCTGGGTTTTATGGTATGTTTCTTCCCATTCTTTCTTTGCCTCCTTAACTTCCTCAACTACCTTGTCCATTAGGTTGTTTTGGATACCCAAATAACGCAGAAATGAGAATGGAAAGTTGCAAAGGGACCGAAGGGTAAGGTAAATTACTAGTTACCTACGTATAGAGAGAGAGAGAGCGCCATTAGAATGGAAGAGTTTACTACGGATGTACAGATATTTTCAAACATAATTACCACTTTTTTTTGAAAGGAGAATCAACGAATCCGCTTTTAATGATAAAAAAAAAAAAGGAAAACTGAAGGAGTACGCTATCTCACGCCAACACAGTGCACATTTTCCCATGTCTTCCTCAAGCAATGCACTTTGACATCACACTCCACACATTTCTGACACCATTTCATTCCATAACATCATTTAAACTATCACTTGTAAAATAATTAGGATTCAATTATTCTATTAGGACATAAAAATTAAATTCATTAAATATTCATCAATTAACAAACTCGATTCAATTATTTTATTAGGACATAATTTTGAGATCCATAAATATTAATCAATTAACAAACTTGATTCAGTAATTTTATCAAGGCATAATTTAGTAACATAATTTTGAGACGAATTTAATTTTATGGTTTATAAATTTTTCACAATCCAAATAAATTGATTATTAAATTTTAAGAAATTACAATTGATTTTTAATTCAATTTGATCAAATAAAAAAATAATTATATCATCTAACATATTCAAAATAAATTTTGGTTTATTGGATAATATTTTTTATGAATTAAAATATTAATTATGAAAATAAAATTTTTTAAATGTTCACGGTCAGATTTTTAAGTTAATTTTTTATGCTGATCTCTTTTTTTTACAAGTTCCACCGCCACCGGTATAAGCACTATTTTATTTAATAGTACGATTTTATTTGTGATTTTCATGTCATTATTTTATTATATTTATTATTTATAAAATCTTTATTTTTATTAGCTAATAGTTTTACCAAAAATATAATTGATGTAATGAAATGAAATGACAAAGGATATCATTGACTCATTGCATGTACGATAAAAAAAAAGACCCATTGCTTACCGTGGAAGATAGGAAAGGACGTGAGCTTTGTTGGTGCATGAAAGTGTATTCCTCGAGTACGCCTTCTAATTTTAATTTTAATTTTAATTTTTTTTTAAAATAAAAGTGGGGTTGTTGATCCCGTTTTTATCATTAAAAGCGAAATTGTTGATTCCGTTTTTATTGTTAAAAAAAAGCGAATTTGTTGATTTCGCTTTTAAAAAGTGTCGTAGATTAGTAAATAAGTTCAAAACTGTTGTATATCGATAATTATATTTGAAAATAGTTGTACATAGGTAATAAACTCTAGAATAGAACGTGTTAGGTTAATTACAAAATTATCCCTTTAAATTTGGGTCGTGTTGCAATTAACTCTTTCTGATTTTAATTTGAACAAATTACCCCTCAAAGTTTGAAAAGCTTTCAATTAACTCCTACCGTTAATTTCAACAGTCACAACTAACAAAAATTAGTCACGTGATCTCAGATTCATTGAAAGACCCAAGATTGCCCTTGATTAGAATTTTTTTCCTCTTGTATAACTCTCCCCATCCTCTCCGAGATGAGTTTTTGCCTTATCTCAACGACGAACCTCTTTCTTTTTCTCTTTTTGACAAAAAATCAACCTTATCCTTCAATAGAAACTGTTGTTCCCTGTGGGACAGAGGCAGTGGCGCCGCCCATAATTAAGCTCAAGACGTCGCCCACCACAGCTCCAATATAAGCTTTGTCTCTCTATTTAACTACATGAAAGAATGAGGTTGGGGCTAGGAAGGTGGGACCATCACACCACACACCAAAGTTGACCACAAGCACTCCATCTGTGACCACAACAAACACACACATATATCTAGTATACATATATATTGTGGGTCAGACCTCACTAAGAAAAAAAGGAGCAGTGGGGCGTCGCCCACACAGCACATGCAGCCTAAGGCGTTGCCCAGCTGGTGCACTCCACAACCATGGCGTCGCCTGATGCCATCCCCTTCCACGGCGTCGCCCAGCAGCCTCTTCAGGCGTCGCCCACCACAGCAGCGCCCAAGGCACTGCCCAGTCTCCTAGCGTCGCCCAAGGCGCCTGCCCAACCTCCTAACGTCGCTGATAGTGCCCCAGGGCGCTGCCCAGCTAGTTGCCCCGCTTACGGCGTCACTTCCATCTGGCACCACCAGGTCCCTCGTCTTGGCAACGCCTTTGCCCGTGCCCGGCTTGACTCGGGACCTAGACTCCTAGCCAAACTCGACTCTGAATATCAAGTGAATATTGATAAACAAAGCCTCCCAGCGAGCGTACCCCTTCCTATAAGCTAGGACTCAACGTCCTAGTAGGATTCTACCTCGAACAACTAGGAAATTGGTGATGAGGTCTACCCTATCACAACCTAGAGTTCGATTCTACTTGGAACACGGCTTTCTATGTTACTATAAATAAAGGTTATGGGTACCAGGTATGTAATTAAATCCTAGCCTATTCACCATACACTTTTTCTTAGACTTGCTTTCTAATTTAAGCATCGGAGTCCCTTTGGCCGCCTCCGGCCATCGGTTCACCTAGGTGTTCTCTTGTCTTGCAGGTTGTTCAAGGCTTACTCACCACCCTCTCCGTCTGTACGAGGTGGTTACTCTGTGTGGATTTATTCTCGTACAATTGGCGTCGTCTGTGGGAAAGTTTAAGTTTTCTCTAACCAAGAAGCCTTGAAACCATGACCGACCAGAAAGCCCTCGATCCCAGAACCAGTCGTTCACTATTTCCACTATCCCCGCTCCACGAGGATCCCGCTAACTATGACCTCCAGTTATCAGAGGAGGTGCTGCCCCGTGTTGGGCAGGACCACTCAAGAGAAAATCATTCTTCTCACCATAACCTACCAATTGGTGCAGAAGGCGGGTTAGCCACTGAGATTGATTACCATGAGGCAATCAGGAAGAAGACAGAGGAGCTAGAAGCTCTGAGGCAAGGCCTCCTACGTCAGAGCGGCAAGCAACTTGCTAGCGAGGTCAGACGGCCAACCCGTAACCATGATCATCGTAACGATCACATTGAGGAAGTTTATTACTGCCAACATAGGAGTCATTCTCGAGCAAGGAGTTACTCGATCCACAACCAGAGTCGAAGCAGGTACTCCCCCATGAGAAGCATTACTAACCGCACCCTCAGAGACCCTTCTCCGAGGCATGATCACCCTCATCGTAGGGGAGGGCGTGAAACACAAAGACAACGTCGTCCTAGGGAGCGAAGGGGATGGCAGGAGACTCCTTCCCGCTGTCAAAGGGAAGACCGTTGGGACGACTATAGAGGAGAAAAACGAAGGCGCTCTGAGCCAGCTCATGATGTGGCCACCCGGCCGCAACATGACTATGCTCATGACGACCCCGTTCATTCAGCGAAGGAGATGACGAGGCAGACCCTCGCAAGGATGACTACCACACCTTTCGTTTGGTCCATACGAGAATCCGAACCCCCACGAAAGTTTAATCCTCCGACTTTCGAGTTATATGATGGTCAGTCCGACCCGGTGCTTCACATAGGAGCTTACACCAACAAGATGGCCCTCTAGACAAACTATGAGGCATTGATGTGCAAGATGTTCCCTTCTAGTTTGGGAAAGTTAGCGCTTAAGTGGTTTCATGGGATGCCCATGAACTCCATCTACTCTTGGGAGCAACTCGCTGGGGAGTTCGTCTCTCGATTCATAGCTAACAGCTGAGAACCCATGACGATTGATGCACTCTTGGCACTGCGCCAAAAACGAGGAAAGACTCTCCGAGAGTACGCCACGAGGTACCTGGAGACTTATGCTGACATCGAAGATTGCGACGAGAAGACCGTTGTTGTCTCTTTTCGCTTGGGCCTCCCAAGGGAGAGTGAGTTGCAAAAACATCTCACTATGTGGCCACCCAAGAGTATGTCCTACTTGCAGGAGCACATCAGGAGATATGTACAGGTGGAGGATGAAAAAGGGCCAATTGATCAGCTATCATCTCCACCAAGGAAGAATCAAAGGAAGGAAGATGGCTCAATGAACACATCAAAGCAGTGAGAAACGTCAAAGGGGATGAAGGACTCATCCCAAAGAGTCGATACTATTTTCAAAGTGCCAATCTATCGAATTTTGAACAAGATTAAAGACAAGGATTATTTCAGGTGGCCACCGAAGATGACAGGGGACCCCTCCAAAAGAGACCAAAACCTCTACTGCTCTTACCACAAGGATAAGGGCCACCAAACAGAGAATTGTCGCTCTCTCATGTGCCACTTGGAGGAGTTGTTCAAGCAAGGTCACTTATTCTAGTACATAGACAAGGAGAAGACTGCCAAATAGCAGGCAGAACAGCGAACTCAACCAGATGATCAGCCTCGGCCAAGGGATGACCAGCCTCCCAAGATAATAAACGTCATCTTCAATACCACTCCACCGATGCAAGTTGACTCAGTCCAGTCCCGGACCGAGTATCGAAAAGTCCGCCATCTTCAGCATGTTATGCAAACAAATCACCAAGGTGGTCATACTTCCAAGCGTCGAAGGGCAGAATCAGAGAGCGTTCCCATCACATTCTCAGATATGGACTTGGAAGGAGTGGTCCACCCGCATAATGACCCCCTTGTTCTCATTCTCAACATGAGCGACTTCGAAGTAAGGCGTGTGCTCATTGACCCTGGGAGTTCAACGGAGATCATGTATTATGACATGTTCAAGAAATTAGGGAAAACTCAGGCCGACCTTCTCCCAACGACGACCTCACTCGTTGGCTTCAGTGGCATGCAAGTCTGGCCTCTTGGTAGGTTGCGGCTCCCTGTCAAGGCCGGTACGCAAGTGGTTGAGGTAGACTTTCTAGTGGTGGATGTTCCGTCACCGTACAACGCCATTATGGGGAGACCATGGCTCCACCAGATGCAAGTGGTAGCCTCCACCTACCATCATATGTTACATTTCCCTATTAGTGAAGGGATAGTTGAGATTCGTGGAGACCAAGCTACTTCTAAATAGTGCCTTAATGTAGGGGCTAAATTGATGGCAAAGTCACAATAGGTGTTCATAGCTGATGAAAAGTTCCCCCTCCTTGAGGACGTAGGGGTCAAACCCAAAGATAAGTCAATCGAAGAGCTGCAGGTCATACTAGTAGACCAAACAGATCCGGATAGATACTTCTTGATCGGGTCACAGCTACCTGCACCCGAGAAGGAGTCTCTTATTGGGCTACTAAGGAGGAACATCGAGATCTTTGCCTGGACACCTTATGAGATGCCAGGTATTGATCCCTCATTAACTAGCCATCATCTTAATGTAGACCCTGCTCGCAAGCCTGTCGTTCAGAAGAGTAGGAGGTCCGCTCTCTAGCATACAGAAGGAGTCGATGAAGAGGTGGGCAAGCTGTTGGAAGCTAGTGCTATAAGGGAGGTCCAATACCCGGATTGGCTATCAAACACCGTTGTGGTGAAAAAGAAAAGCGGAAAGTGGCGAGTATGCGTCAACTTCACAGACCTCAACAAGGCCTTCCCAAAGGACCCTTTCCCACTCCCGATGATTGATCAGCTTGTGGATGCCACATCTGGCCATGCAAGGATGAGCTTCTTAGATGCATATAGAGGCTACCATCAAATTCCCATGTTTGGACCTGATGAGGAGAAGACAACGTTTATCACACCAAAGGGGATCTACTGCTACAAGGTCATGTCTTTCGGCTTGAAGAACGCAGGAGCTACTTACCAGAGAATGGTGACGAAACTTTTTGGCTCCATGATTGGCCAAACGATGGAGGTGTACATAGATGATATGGTGATTAAGAGTAAGGATTCAGAGAACCACCTCTCTGACCTTCAAGACGTATTTGATATCTTGAAGCGTCACAAGCTCAGGCTTAAAGCCTCCAAGTGTGCCTTCAGAGTGAGCTCCGGGAAGTTCTTAGGACACTTGGTGACACGAAGAGCGATAGAAGCTGATCCAGATCAGATTAAGGCTTTACAGGCAATTAAGAAGCCTTCCTCAATCAAGGAAGTCCAGAGGTTAACAGGCATGGCTGCGGCCCTTAACCGATTTATTAGTCGATCTTTAGACCGATGCAGACCCTTCTTTCAGTTGCTTAGAGCAGGTCGGACTTTTCCACTGGGATGATGAGTGTGATAAGGCCCTCGATGACTTGAAAAACTACCTCCAGACACTTCCTTTGCTCTCCACTCCTTCGCAGGGGGAAGAGCTTCAACCCTATTTAGCCGTATCTGAACAAGCTATAAGTGGATCGTTGCTATAGGCAGAATGGAGAGAACAAAAGCCTATCTATTTTGTAAGCAAGACTTTATTGGGGGTAGAGACCAAGTATACCCCCTCGAAAAACTCATTTTTGCCTTGGTTATAACTTCTCGCAAGCTGAACCACTATTTCCAAGCACACACCATTGCGATAATCACTGGGCACCCCTTGAGGAGTGTACTTGGTAAGGCGGATCTCTCTGGTCGCATTGCAAAGTGGTCACTTGAGCTGGGGCAGTACGATCTCAAATTCATTCCAAGAACAGCAATTAAAGCACAAGCCTTAGCCGACTTCATAGCAGAGTTTACGTATGAACTACCAAAAGAACAGGCAACAGCATGGAGCTTGGTTCTCAGGCCCCAACCTTGGGAGTTACAAGTTGATGGATCCTCGACTCGAAAAGGATCAGGAGCCGATATTGTCATGTTCTCCCCTCATGGGGAAGTCCTGGAGCAAGCCCTCCGGTTGGGGTTCGTTGCCACCAACAACGAGGCTGAGTACGAAGCATTAATCTTTGACGTACGGGCTGCATTGAGACTGGGGGCAGAAGAGTTGACTATATACTCCGATTCTCAATTGGTGGTCAACCAACTATCCGGGGAGTACAACGTCTGTTCAAACACAATGACCTCGTACCTATATAAGGCAAGGGACTTGCTTGGACGGTTGAAATCCTACAAGGTAATCCAAATCCCAAGAGACCAGAATGAACACGCAGATGCTCTTGCTACTCTAGCTTCCGCTGATAAACAAGGTTTAAAGCGGACGATTGAAGTGGAGTATCTCGAGAAACCAAGTATACATGAGGACCCAGTAGAGGTCAATTGTGCAGAGCAAGTACCAAGTTGGATGGACCCTCTTGTCCAATATCTTAAGAATGGGACTCTCCTAGAAGACAAGAAGGAGGCAAGACTCATCATCTCAAAGTCAACCCGTTACTGGTTGTCACCGGATCATAAGCTCTACAGGAGGTCCTTCTCAGGGCCGTATTTACTATGCGTCCACCCTAGTAAAATGGAGGATCTACTTTATGAGATCCATGATGGAGTGTGCGGTGCCCATACTGGAGGAAGAAGCCTTGCCCTAAGGGCCATCTCCCAGGGGTATTGGTGGTCGTATATGCAGAAGGACGCACAAGTATACGTCAAGAAGTACGACAAGTGTCAAAGGTTTGCTACTATACCTCGACAGCCAACGGGTGACCTAAACCCACTCACGAGCCCTTGGCTATTCGCTCAATGGGGTCTCGACATAGTAGGTCCCCTTCCTTGGGCTCCATCCAACAAAATGTATCTCATCACTGCAACTGATTACTTTACAAAGTGGATTGAGGTTAAGCCCCTCTCCAACATCCGCGATACTGATACCAAGAAGTTTGTATGGGAGAATATAATCACAAGGTATGAAATTCTTTACGCTCTTATATCTAACAATGGCACTCAATTTGATAGCTCAGCGTTTAAAGAATTCTGTTCGGGATATGGGGTCCGCAATTATTATTCCTCTCCTGCTTACCCTCAATCAAATGGGCAAGCTGAAGCTTCAAATAAGGTCATTCTTGACGGTATCAAAAAGAAGCTTGAAGCAGCCAAAGGAAGATGGGTGGAGCAACTTCCAATGGTGTTTTGGGCTTACCGAACAACCCCAAGGCGTTCTACTGGAGAGACGCCTTTCTCCCTCTCATACGGTACAGAGGTCGTTATTCCTCTTGAAGTAGGTTTACCAACTATAAGAACCAAGGTCTATGAGCAGGGTAACAATGATCAAACCCTTGAACATAACTTGGATCTTATTGAAGAAAGAAGGGACCAAGCAATGGTTCGACTGACAGCATATCAACAGGAATTGGCTAGATCCCACAACAATAAGGTCAAAGAAAGGAGTTTCACACCTGGTAGCCTGGTTCTTCGTAAGGTTCTCGCTCAGGCAAATGACCCTACAGATGGCAAGCTGAGCCCTAACTAGGAAGGACCTTACAGGGTTATGACACGAGCAGGGACAGGAGTCTATAGATTGGAGGACCTCGATGGCAAACCAGTTCGCCAACCTTGGAATATATCAACCTTAGAAAGTTTTACTTCTAGATAGTAATGTCTTATCATTACAATAAGTCTACAATGACATTCGTTCTAGATCATCAGTAAAGAGAAACTTGTTCTTTACAACTCTAAGCCCTCTTAAAACCAACTTTTACGGTTGCACCTCTTAAAGCCAACCTCCACGGTTGCACCTCTTAAAGCCAACCTCCGCGGTTGCACTCTTAAACCAACCTCCGCGGTTGCACCTCCTAAAGCCAACTTCTACGGTTGCATCCCTTACGCCAACCTCCATGGTTGCAATTCAAAGACTTAAGATAAAAAAAAATAACTCTAAAAAATTCTGGTTTATACCTCATTTAATTTACTCCATTAAAATAGGTATGGGGCAATTGTGGGACAGAGGCAGTGGGGCACCGCCCATAATTAAGCTCAAGGCGTCGCCCACCATAGCTCCAATATAAGCTTTGTCTCTCTATTTAACTACATGAAAGAATGAGGCTAGGGCTAGGAAGGTGGGACCATCACACCACACATCAAAGTTAACCACAAGCACTCCAGCTTTGACCACAACAAACACACACATATATCTAGTATACATATATACTGTGGGTCAGACCTCACTAAGAAAAAAAGAGCAGTGGGGCGTCGCCCACACAGCACATGCAGCCTAAGGCGTCGCCCAGCTGGTTCACTCCACAACCATGGCGTCGCCTGATGCCATCCCCTTCCACGGTGTCGCCTAGCAGCCTCTTCAGGCGTCTCCCACCACAGCAGCGCCCAAGGCACTGCTCAGTCTCCTAGTGTCGCCCAAGGTGCCTGCCCAGCCTCCTAACGTCGCCTGTAGTGCCCCAAGGCGCCGCCCAGCTAGCTACCCCGCTTACGGCGTCACTTCCATCTGGCGCCACCAGGTCCCTCATCTTGGCAACGCCTTTGCCCGCGCTCGGCTTGACTCGGGACCTAGACTCCTAGCCAAACTCGACTCCGAGTATTAAGTGAATATTGATAAACAAAGCCTCCCAACGAGCGTACCCCTTCCTATAAGCTAGGACTCAACTTCCTAGTAGGATGTTACCTCGAACAACTAGGAAATTGGTGATGAGGTCTACCCTATCACAACCTAGAGTTCGATTCTACTTGGAACACGGCTTCCTATGTCACTATAAATAAAGGTTACGGGTACCAGGTATGTAATTAAATCCTAGCCTATTCATCATACACTTTTTCTTAGACTTGCTTTCTGACTTAAGCATCGGAGTCCCTTTGGCCGCCTCCGGCCATCAGTTCACCTAGGTGTTCTCTTGTCTTGCATGTTGTTCAAGGCTTACTCACTACCCTCTCCATCCGTACGAGGTGGTTACTCTGTGTGGATTTATTCCCGTACAATTATGGCTTAAACCAGTTGAAACCTAGGTGTGGTGGCGACAAATTTGAGGTGGTATGGAATAAAAGGGGGGTTGTTGGTTCAGGTATGGTGTAGTTACAAAAGAAGTTTTGTAGAAAAAAAATGTTTGTGTAGAAATTTGTGGTCGTAAACTAGTGATCTGCATTGCCTCTGTTTCTTTTTTCGTGTCTCCATATCAAATTTATCCCATCCCTTCAACTCTAATTGGTTCAAACTCGAAGGGAAAGAACTGTTAGGTATTGCCATTGGTTGGGGTGGTAGTCAAGTCAGGATGTTTATGGCGGAGTGGTGGCAACTGGATGGATGGGTGATTGGTTGTGGTTGATGGAGGTG
Source organism: Ilex aquifolium (assembly GCA_951799425.1). Lineage (NCBI taxonomy): Eukaryota > Viridiplantae > Streptophyta > Magnoliopsida > Aquifoliales > Aquifoliaceae > Ilex > Ilex aquifolium. The sequence continues at coordinate 24,653,093 of OX637401.1, forward strand.
CATCGGTGTTTGTATGTAGGCAAAAAAAATTCTTGGGTTATTTTTGTCATTTCAGCAATTGAGATCACTAGAATCTCAGGTTTTCGTCACTTTTAATGGCTGAAAATTAACGGCAGGAGTTAATTGAAAAAATTTCAAACTTTTAGGGGTAATTTGTTCAAATTAAAATCAGAAGGAATTAATTACAACATGACCCAAATTTAAAGGGGACATTTTGTAATTAACCCTAAAAAACACAAGACTTTTAGTTTTGCACATCATTTTATCCGAATAAAATTCACTATAATATATTTTTTCTATTTTTTATAGTCAAGTTTTACACTCAAGCTTTATACATATCTTTTCAATTAGACACATGACTAATCTACCTAATCTTTTTAATTTTATAAGATTTATTCATGTTCATTTTCCTAATTTTGACCTAAAATTTTTTGTTATGTTGTATTTGTTACTAATGACAAATATATTAAGAATTTTATTTTTTGAAATTTAAATAGTTTTTAAAATTTTTTTTTTTTTCAAATTTTGCTATATAAATATTTATTTTTTAATTATCATATTTACAGATCAACCAAACACTTCTATAATAATATGTATCCTAAACTTATGGGCATTTTTTTTTTGCTGTGAAAAAAAAAAAAAGGTGGGGGTAAAGGAGAGTGCTCAAAGACCACCCTGATAGGCTCTCATTGATGAGATCATGAGATTCCTAACTGCACACGTTACTCTTATTGAGAACGAACCTAGCTAGGCTATGGTAGTGGGTGATTATTAAGAGGTATTTTCCTACTTTTACTCCTCCATATAACAATAAATAATCACTCCTTTCGGTTCGAAGGAAGACAAAAAAAATTTATTACGAGTGTGTTAGCCATTTGGGGAGTCCTCGGGTGTTTAGTCTAATTTTTAGTTGAATTTTGACTGGGTATTTTTAATTATTGTTGAGGTACGTAAGTTGTTTTTTAATATTATGAAACTTTAATTTAGTATAAGTTCATTCAGCTTATTGTTCGCCCCTGGTTTATTCGATGGTGCATTGAATGTATTTGTTTTTCACTAGTATCTGGATCTTCTATGAAATGTGATATTAACAATGCTATGTACCTTAGATTTGATTTACCCAACAAAAGAATTGGTTGTTTCACCGTAAAATTTTACGAGGTCCAAGAATTTGAGTTTGATTCTAGCAAATTAGAATTGATCCTAGATTTATGATCTTGATTCTTAAATGAATTTTTTAATTCATAACAAATTGGTCTATTCGAGTTATAACTTAGTATGATTTGACTATATCTATATAATAAAGTAGGTTACAATTCAAATCTCAAAAGATAAACAAAATGACTTTTGTTATTCGCGGTTGAGATTGCTTTAAATTTTACTTTAAAGTTAATCTAACGGCTAATATTAATACCCCAAATTTAATAGGAAAAATAGGTCTCTAAGGGTGTGTTTGGAGTGACTTTTTAAAAGTACTTCTATAAATTATTTTTCATAAGTACTTAAAAAAAAAATAGTATTTGAAACCGCCCCACCACTACCTCTACCACCACGACTATCGCTGCCACCACCACCACCACCACTACCCTTGCCACCACCGCCACCACTACCACTGCCACCTCCACCGCCACAACCCCCATCACCTCCACCACCACCACCACCATCGTCGCCACCGTCACTACCATCATCGTCACTCAAAACCCACCACTACCATCACCATTCCCACCCACGACTGCTACCACCACCACGGTCATCGTCTTACCCACCACAACCATCATCTTCTCCCACCATCACCATTATCACCCACCATCGCTCACACCCACTACAATCGGTGCTTCAATTTCTTTATCTCTCATCTATGTTTACGATTTGATTTTGGGTGTGAATACAAATATGTTGATCTTTTTTTTATTACTCCGTGCCTTCAGGCACGGGAAATAACTAGTCTATATAATAAAGTAGCTTACAATTCAAATTTCAAAAGATAAACAAAATGACTTTTGCTATTCGCGGTTGAAATCACTTTAAATTTTACTTTAAAGTTAATCTAACGGCTAATATTAACACCCTAAATTTAATAGGAAAAATAGATTTTTAAGGATGTGTTTGGAGTGACTTTTTAAAAGTACTTATAGAAATTATTTCTCATAAATACTTTTAAAAAAAAAATAATGTTTGAAACCGTCTCACCACTACCTCTACCACCACTACCACCGCCACCGCCACCGTCGCCACCACCACCACCGTCGCCGCCACCACCACTGTCGCCACCATCACCACCCCCACTGCCGCCATCACCATCACTGTCGCCGCCGTCACTACCACAATCACCGTCGCTGCCGCCGCCACCCTCACCACCACCACCAACGTCATCGCCGCCCTCGCCGCCCTCGCCGCCACCACCACCACAACCGCCATCACGGTCATTGCCACCGACCACAACCATCACCGTCTCCTACCACCACCCCTGTCGTCCACCACCTCTCATCCCCATTACAAACCGATGCTTAAATTTTTTTATTTCTTCTTTATATTTGTGATTTGATTATAGATATGAATACAAATATGTTTATTGTTTACTATTTTTTATTACTTTGTGCATTCAGGCACAGATAATAACTAGTCTTTCAATATAATACCAAAAAATTATTGCAAAAATCACATATAAAAACATCAAAGTTACAGGTCCAAGTTCCCATATATGTTGTTCCATTCAGGTTCATCTTCAATAATAGCCTTCATCTCCCTGTCCATCTCTTCTTTTTTTTTTGTTACAAGATGTCCAAACTTGCACTGATTACTCTCTGAAGTTCGGATACTGACTATTGTAATCTTAGCAAATTTAAAACATATCTCCTAAAGAGCAAGAATAGCATCTTAGAGGTATGGAAAACCAAAACTAAAGTGGACTTCAAACTTGTAACTAAATAAGTGCATAGGGATAAGAAAAGAAGGACTAGCATGAGAAGAGCATGTCAACCTAGCCAAAAAGATTGCCTGGCAACCAAAGAAGGGTTCTAGACATAATGTAAAGCTAAGACCCCTCCATAGGAAAGCAGGCAAATCATTCTTGGCTAGTAAACAATACTCTTCTCTTCATGTAAGTCCTCTCTTCCTCAAATTCATGCTTTAATTTGATACAAAATACTTGGTTTCGGAGTTTAAATTTATAGCTAATAAAGAATATTGATCGAATTCGAATCGACTCAAAAATTTTTATCTCTCATCAGCCTATTTCTTCACTCTGCTCTATAACTTATATTTCCTTGCAAGAATATATTCTGTTTAGTTAAAGGCATAAAATGTATCTGCTTATTATTCATCTTGCTAGTTGATTCAAAGAATGTCAACGAAAGAAAACTCAAGTCTATCTTGAATGGTTACGTTGAGTATTGGCCATGTCCAACTTGCATGAAATCAATCTTTTATTGACCCTTAGACCTTTCAAGGGGTATTACAACTTTTGTAATTAAGATACAAGTTTTTATAGGCTAATTATAACTAAAAAAAAAAAGTTAGGATAGATGATATAAAATTTGCAACTATTTGGAGACATATTATCACCTTTATGGGATTAAGTTATACCTTTTTGAAGGGTCGAGTTATAACTCTTTTAGGGTGCTTAGAATCGATTCCAAAAATTTAGGATCCGTCATAATAACCCAAAAATTATAAATGATTCCAAAAATATGCACAAAAAACACTTGAAAATTATATTCGGATTTACTGTGGATCCCATTAAACATTGAAACTTGGGGATAAATCAATAATTATAATAAAACTAGAAGTAACTCGTGTCTGAAGACACGGTGCAACGTAAATAATAAGTGATAGATTTGGGGGGGGGGAGAATTCAATGTGAATGGATTTAAGAGATATGTTAATGGCCGTTGGATGAGTCTATTTGAGACCATCAGATAAACTTATTGAAATCTGTCATGTTTTATATTATAAATTGTTAGGTTAATATTTTAAAATAATAATTTCTTTTTTCTTTTCGAGTGTAACTTTTGTGAGATTTAATGTATATGTGATGTGACACATTAGATTTACCCAATTATTATTTATAGTTTTGTTTGGTTAGATAATAATAAAGTTATCAATCATAATCTAATCAGGTTAACTAATGACTTATAATTTTTCAATTAAGAGAAGTAGTTTCTTAGACTACTACTTGTTTGGTAGTGAAATTATAGTTAAACAAGGAAACTGCCTCTCTATCTATAAATATATACAATCCCCATCAATTCATGCATCATAAGGTTGAAGGTTAGAAGAGAAAATTTGATTTTTGAAGCTACACCAAAAAGAGTCTCGGATCAACGATGAAGTTTAAGGTATGTTGATTATGATGTTTTAATTTTACTTAACTGATTATTCGTGATTTTGAAATTAGGGTTTGTTTGATTCATCTTTTAATCAAATAAATTTTATAACATGTTCTTAGGTTTTGAATTTCTTCACCCACATGAATTGCTGTCTACTAGTACAGATGGATTAATACATGAGCATGCCCTTATGGGATTATTGTCGAAGTAGGGGAGAGAGAGAAGATGACCAATGCTTCACCTCTCTGTCTTCTCCATGGTTCCATGAAGAGACAATCCACCTCATCAATGTCTTTCCAAGAACCCCCCTCCACCGCACCACCGGCACAGAACCACCAGTCCTTTCTTCATCGTTCGAGGGAGAGAGAGACAAAGGGGAAAGATGAGTGATCAAGAACCAGAACGTCGCCGCCTCACCGTCGATCACCCTCAGCATATCTCCAAGAACCAAATTTCAAGAAACCCACGCGTCAACCACCCCTTCCTTGTCCGCCACCAATATCAACGTGACCACCACCGCCTCCGCAGCTTCAGCAATCTTCCACCACCCTTCACTTATTCCACCCACATCCACGCCTGTTCTTCGTTGCTGTCTCTCTGACCCAATCAACTGGTCCGTAACGAGTAAGTAGTAACTAGAGCTCCAAACACACAGTTTTCTCTGGTTTTTTCTTTTCACTCATTCCTCTCTTCAACCCTCGATCGCCGGAGAATCCCATGATCATTGTTCTGGAGACGCCACAATCTCCGGGGAAGGCGGGCATCATCACTACACCGCCTCTTCTGCCTGTTACTCGCCTGTCACTGTCTGACCGGATCTCATCGGCCTTCCTGGTGACCAACACCAGCCCACCATGGATTCCTGCACCAAGAATGTTTTTTTTCCGGCCGCCCTATTCTAGTGACATTGTTATCGATTCTATTGATAGAGGGAGAGACCTCATCCTCATGCCAAGTTTGATTTCTTGGTTCTTGGAATGAAGCATAGGGTCGACGTTGAGAGTGCTATGCTATCTATGACATTGTTTCTGATTCAAAAAGGCCATTGATTTTCTTGGGAGGCTGTTTGTTGATGTTGAGGAGGATGAAGGATGGGATCAGAGATGAGACAATGGTGGGATCAACTCGTATTCGTTGATGTTGAAGAGGATTAACCCGTAATAAAACTCCAAGGCATCAATTTTCTTCATTGCATGTTTCTCAGCCATAATGTGTATTGACGTATGTGTAGATAATTATCTGGAATTTGATATTCAATCCGATTACAATTTGGCTTTGTAGCATTCGTTATATGAGAAATTTGAGTGAATGAATTCATTACAGTTTTGTTTTTGAGGTGTGGACAGTTAGCATTGTCTTGATTAGTGTAAGTGATGCCTATACTATATGTTTCTTTTATGATTGATGCCTGAAATGAAAGAAACTATGATGGTGAAAGTTGATGCCTTGGGAGTACTGTTGTGATTGTTGTTATGATCTTCAGAGCCAGAGTCCTCTCTTTCACGAATGACTTGGTTTACACCATTGTCCTCATCATGTCTCTCCCATCCGATCCTTCATTCTCTTCAACCTCTGCAATCAATCGCACAACAAAACCAATGTTGTTCGCTAGTTAATAATGTGTTTACTCCAAAGATAAGATTACTATTTTATGGATGTAAATTCAAAATCCTGCATGGACAAGGGGTACTCATCGGATGGTAGTGATGATTGGCTGCCTAAAGAGGAGTTGAAGGTTTTCAGGTCTAAGGCTAGATGCCTTTTAGTCAAACTCAATCATGCGGAGGAGTTCAAGAGGAATCAAGAATTAGAGAGGCTGTCAAAGAAATTGGACGAGTATTGATGGAAAAGGAGTTTAAAATGATGACAAGATCCCAAACTAAAGGCTTTAGGGGTTGTTTGGTAAAAAGGTTTGATAAGATGAGTTTGGAAAAAATAGTTTAAAGTTTTCTCAAATTTTATGTTTGTATGAAAAATTTAGTCCCGGATTTTTAAACCAGGCCTGTAGCTGGCCCGAAGATTAAACTCATGATCATGGGTTTCATCAAACCTAAGGAAAGGGTGGGTTTAGGAAGATGGTAAGGGGTTAAGGATTCAAAAGATAATTGTACCCTTTAACATGAATATGAATTGGATTGATCCAAGGATCGAAATATCGTTTCGAAGTACCGTTTTGGTAGCTCAAAAACGGAAACGTTTCGAAAACACAATGGAAACGTAGAAAAAATATGAAAACACGTGGAAACATATCAAAATACAAATACAATCTATTTATTTATAAAGATAAACTAAATAATTGATTAATTTAACATATTTATTCGGTTAACATACATTTATATAAGAATAAATTTAAATTGGAGGAAAAAAAAGATTTGACATGAAACACATTTAAATTAGAATATTATCCAATTAATAATATAATTTTATTATAATACTAATTAATAATACTAAGTGCAACATATTATTATAATACTAATTTGTGCAGCATATTATTATAATACTAATTTATTAATTTAAATTGTGTCTTCAAATTAATAAATAATATTATTTCATTAATATTAAAATCATTGTGTACACAATGATTAAAACACATAAATATTTAATTCTAGATATTTAACAAATAATTTATAATTAATAAAATGACTTGCAGTTATTTAATATGTCAATTTAACAAATAATAATAACATAAAAGAATAATTATAAAAAAGAAAAAATAATAATGAAGGGTATCAAATTAAATTAATGGTAGTTATGTATAGTTAAAAGTAAAAAATTATAATACAGTGGGGTATTAAATGTAATTGTTCATACTTATAACAAAAAAAAAATATAAAAGGCAGCACAGTCTGTTTTGACCTGTTTCAACCGAAACGGTTCGACATAGTGACGTTTCAACCGAAACTTTGGAATTTTTGGATTCAACCCATGTTTCGTATCGGTGTGTTGAAATTCCGAAACGTTTCGGACGTTTCAACACGACATTTTGATCATTGGATTGATCAAAGATAAAATAGTTATTTACATGACAAATAATTATTAATAATTATGATATATCCGTGTATCCTACATGTTTATATGTTGCATACCAAATATAGATATGGACCGAATTAAATGTTGAATCTCATCTTTATAAAGAGGGATTTGAGTTTAGAAATGTTTGAAGAAATCAATCCAAACCCTCCCCAAAATTTATCCAAACAAACCCTAAAAGTTTCTAATCCGATCAAGAAAACATATAGATTTTATCGATATTAGAATGATGGATTCCAAAGGCAAGAAGGAAAGAGACATGAGATTAAAGTTAGTTTGGAAACAAAAAGCAAAAAGGGCAAATGATGATATCGAGTCTCTAATACCAATTGACGCATTGGTAAGTAGTGGAGACAAAGAGATTACCGTCCTTAAGTGCAAAGAACAAAAACACTATGAATCCACAGAAAAAAATAAATAAATAAGAGAAACCTCTCTCAAAATATAATATTCAATTGATTTTATTAAAACCCGTAATAAATAGGGTAATTTATAAGCAACCTAAACCCCCAAAAGATTTCCAAAACCAACCTCAATTCCTAATTTTAAGAAAGTTACCTGAAATAATAAAATAAATGTCTGCTAAAATTAGAAAAATTGACATGATTTATGAAATCACTCTTAGAGTATTCTTAATTAAACACTTACTCTAAATAAATAACAAAAATAAAAATATAATAATTACTAATTCTCGTTCTACATCACTAGGAAAACTCAAGGTGATATGCACAACCAGAAATATCATTAAAACCCTAACTAAAGAACTCGCCATGAGTCTAGGATATAGACAGCAGCCTCATATCTGAAACTTGGGAAGAGTTCATAAGTTGCCACCTAGACAGAATCAACTATCTTCTTGGCAGCAGTTCTGTACTTCCAAGCACATCTAGGAGAGTCCACACTTAGTGTGTGTGTGTGTGTGTAAGAGAGAGAGAGAGAGAGAGAGAGAGAGAGAGAGAGAGAGAGAGAGAGAGAGAGCTTTAAAACTAGTCTGAAATGAAAAGAACCACGAAAATTAGTCAATAGACACCCATCAAAATTATACAATAAGATACATTAATCAACAACAATTTCACATTTGACAGGATGACAAGGGGAGGCTCATTAAGTGGAGCAACTCTCCTACCCAAAATTGTTGCAGCCACTGAATGTTTTACTGTTGCACCTCATGCTATCATCTTATAATACAAGATAACTTACAAAAAAATTGCATCACTTCTCCGATCGATTAACTTGGCATTATTTACATCATGCTGGATGGAGGTATGGCTGATTCATCTATGCGATGTTACGCTTTCTAAGGAGAGATTACTTGTGCCAAAATTCCGATGCTTACCATCAGCTACATTAGTGAGTTGAAAACCTTGAGTTGGAAGCTGGTTGATGAGATAAGTTTCCAGTTGGCAAGCCATGCTCTTCCCATAGACTAAGAAATAGAGGAATAATGCATTTTGCATTCCCTCCTTTGAGCGATGAGCACGGACTCGACCCTCAAGATCATCAGTCTGCACAGCAGTCATTGCATAAATCGAGTTTAGAACATAAGTACAAATGAAGTGCTATTTGACATTTTATTTTAATAGAGATGTATCATGCCTCAATACATCAACTCATCTAAGATTGAATTTATTGATGCACATAGGGGACTATTTGAAAATAACATAACCATGGATATATATAGTTAAAAGATACGAACCTCTCCTACATAAATTTTTCTATCGGGTCGAAGCATCACATAGACGCTTGAAGCACCTATTGTTGATGGAGGTGGCAGTTCCCTTGCAGCAATCAGAACACAATTTATCTCTCTGAGTTCTGATGTGTTTTTTTTCCTATAGAGCTCAGGCAGTTTTTTCTGACAGATTGTAGTGATTGCATTTTGTACATCCGTCCATAATGTCTCCATTTGGTTCGACGACTCAATTCTAGAATGGATAGCTCTTTTTCTGATAATACTCAGTTGACCGTAGGCTTCATCAGAACTGCTGACATTCGAATCAGAAGTGAAATTCAAAAATGAATCCTTTTTATAAACTGAAAGATAGAGTACTTCGGCTCTTTGGATTATTCTTTCAGGAACCCCTTCCCTCAGAGCAGTTTCAAATGCAAGGCTCTCTCTGCAGATCCCATCTATCAACTTCCAAGTTGGTTTTGTTTGACCATCAGCGTATTCTGTTCCCATTGCTTTATATGCAGTGTTCTTTGTAGCCAGAGGTAAATCAAAAATTCCATGCAGGTGGGTAGATACAATACCCAAACAACCAATCGCATCCAGAGTTTCTACAATACTGCCGGCAATACATGTCCCCTTTGCTGTTTCTGTTCCTCGGCATATTTCATCTACAAGCACAAGGCTCTGTGAAGTTGCCCCAGTTATAATGGAACGGATCTCTGACATTTCTATCTGAGGCAATATAACGGAAAACAAAAGATTACTACTACTCATTAGGTCATTATCTTCAAGTAATTTTCCTTCTTTTTTCTTTTTTGTCTTTTTTGGGGGGAGGATTTAGTGGTCCATGTGTTGGCAAAAGTAACATGCAAATATGTTATGTTGTGTGTTATTTTTAGATTAGGGCTACTTATGCTCTTCTTCTTCCACTCTAATGTTGTCCAAAATCCTAGAACTTTTCATTCTAACTTTCCAAAATCCACCGCTGCAATGTACAACAACAAATGCTTCTAGACGGGCTGTGCTAAATATCAATGGATCAGGCCGCCAGAGTCCTCATGTAATAAGCAGGATCGACAACTAAATTAAATAGACTTAGATTTAGGCACTGAATGCAGCCACGTGTCTGATGTCTAATTTGTTGGAACACCATTTTTAAAAATCTAGTAGGCTGGCAAACAGAATGCCCCTGTCTAACCAAAAAGAAAAACAAGTAATTAATGATTCATGATGATATAGTCAGCAACTACTTTCTCTTCACACACTTGTAACAAAAACTATTCCAACTACAATAATTGGCTACAAACATAGGACAAGTGATTAATGATTTATTTATTAGGTATGATGTAACATCATGCAGAGCTCAACAAAAAATGACTAAAGTGAATTTGGCCAGCAATACAGGGATGTGAATTTGAAATCGGACAAGGAGTTCCATCAAGTTGAAATAAGGCAAATACTCTGGGAAGCAGGTGGGGTCACTGAATGACAAGACAATACCTTATCAGGAGATAATGAAAAGGAAGATAGTGTGGTTCTGCCTGTTTATGAAGCCTTTCTCAATTTAGAAGAAAAATCAAACAAACAGATAAATAATTCTCAGACCTACAAGAGAGGGAGAAAAGAAAGAAAGAAAGGAAAAAGGGACGCAGAGGAGACTGGTAAAATACATCCAAAGAGACAAGGTTGAGCAGAGTAACATTCAGGACATGAGGATCTTTAAAGTTGTGACATGCAACGGAACGAAAAGCAACATCTGTTCGTGATGTATAAATGCAATTAGACAGGAGGATGGCTTCAAACACTACCTGTAGTCACCAAAGATATAAAGACAACCCCTAAAAGTAGAAAAAATAGAGAGAAGTACAAAGAAATGACAATAATGACCAAAAGTTGGATAAAAAAAATTGCATTCGTATCATAGAATATTTTAGTAATGAAAGATAAAACACTAAAATATTATTTTTCAGCATTGAAATAATGCACAAATTGCAGCTTGCAATCTGCAAGAGGATAACAGAAGCAGTCCCAGCATGAGCGGAAATGAAAAGATAATAGCTTTATGTGCCATTCTGAAGAAAACATCTATTTGACATAAATTCGAACCATGTGATATAAGTATATGGACTAAAGAGAAGGGGGTTAGGGCATCAACAAACATACAACTTCAAGATTGCAGGAACGAAACTAAAAACGCAAAAATTATAGTTTTCTTCCATATAGCATAAAGGTTAAACTTTCATTTCACTTTTCCTTTTCTTTTTGGTTTTCATTTTTTTCTTTGTACAAAAAAATTCAGTTTGCTATTCATAAAAAATGATATTCACAAAGTGGGAAATAAAATCACAGAATCAGTAAAGGTAGTTGCAATAATTAAAATGTGCCAAAAATGCGACCGAAAATGAAAAGGTAACTCAAACTCCTACTTAGAAACTCCACACAATGGAAAGAAGCAAGAAAACTATCAACAATTAATTTGTGCAATTGGGAATGCATAATGCACCTGAAATGAACTCTTCCCATCAGCAGGGCTATCATAAGATTTCATGTGTAGCATTATGGAGTCAAAATGAGGAATCATGGCTGATTCAGCAGGCACCATGAATCCACATATTCCAAGTAATGCAGCTGCACAAATTGATCGAAGCAAGCTTGATTTACCACCCCCATTTGGCCCTGTCAACAGAAACAGCGATCGCATATCAACTGTATTTTGCACAGCACTGCCTTGTGCTACATCAAACCAATATGGTGATAGACCAGTTATTATCATCCCATCCACTCTATCTAATGGTTTGATATCCTGCATTCAAAATGTCATGTATTAGATATGTAAATACTAATCGAAAGGACAATGATCATGTTTTTCGAATCAGAGCACAAATTGTATACGAATTACTCATTTCTTTCATAGGCATATTCGACCATGAATTCTAGGGATTTTTTTGTCTTATACATTTACTAATCACAACCTGTGCCTAAAAGCACGATAGAACATAAAATTCGAACACCCAAAAAATCGATCCCACTATATTAAATTACAATTTTTTTCCCTCATTTCTTTGATTACATCATTTAAAATTTATTTTTACTTATTATTTTCTTTAAAATATCAACAAAATTTTCTCAAACTAAGTAATTCGACAAAATGTTCTTAACATGTATATACTATCGTATATGGATAATGTCTAAAATAAAAATTATGTTAAACTACAAATTAATCAAATATTAAATGATTGAACATGTGATAGAAATAAGTGACGTGATTTTTTTGGGGGAAAAAATATGTAGGGGATAAAAATTCAAGTTGCTAGGTATTTTATTATATAGATATGACAGTAATTACACCTTAAGAGGCAAAACATGCATTTAAGAATGTCGAATACAAAAATAAAAGCTTCATTGCATTAACAAACTTTAATAACCGCACAAAAAAAAAAATATCATTAGCCAATAACATGATAAATAATAGCTTAAGAGGCAAGAGATATAACAATTCATTTCTCTATTAAACATCAGGATCCACAACAACAAAATTCCATTACTAATATGTTTGCAGGTGAATAGGGCAATAGGACTAGTTTGTCATAAGGTAAAAGTAATAACTGCAAACTAGGAGTTACAAGCAAGAAGTCAAGAGTTTCAACTGGCCAACATTTGTAGCAATATATGCCAAAAAACTCAACACTTTTCATCACACGTCACATGAATTGTACATTTGTACTAAACCCTCTGTCAAGTATACAGATGTAAAAGAAACATACAATATAGCACATACCACCCAACAATCAAGATTATGCAGACCCAACAGTGCAGACATTCACTAAACCACATTGACTTCGATGAAGAAGCGAAACGTTAAGGCACAGTAATCTTGAGTGTCAAAAACTGTGAAGAACCATAGAACATATGTACACCAAAGGAACCGCAGAGAGCCAAAGTAAAAGCACCTAGTATTCTTGAAATTCGCCATGAGTGAGAGAAGAGAATGACAGACTGAATCAAAAGACCTAAGAGAAGAGGTCTGAGAAGTAAGAAGAGGGTGGTGCGGTGGTGAAGAGAAATAGGGAGTCCGATGCACAAGGAAGATGTTTTATTATATACATGTAGTGTAATATTTTTGTTTTTTTACTTACTTTCTAGTTTGAATCTGGGTTCAATCCGATCTCACAAATTATTGGGTGGGTTCAAGTTGGGTCCTGTGACCCCGATACCCCCAACTTGAGTACTGCTCGAATTAAAATCAGGTTGGAATTCTTTTGCCCAAGTCCAACCTATCTCTGCCCAAGTATTGAATTTTTCGTGTTGAATTTGGATTTGGGTTTGAGTTTGGAATAAGATGACCCGCCCAAGTTGCACCCCTAGTTTCTTGTATGGGCATCTACATAAGCATAAGCTTCCCATTTCATATTAGAATTGATCTAGTAGAATATGATTTTCTATCGTGCAATGAGGCTGAGTTACGGACATTGCCCATTGATTTACTAGATTGGTGACTGTACGTACTGACCAGAGTCCAATAGAGGTCACAAAGATTCTTCTCATTCACACTCGCCTTCTTCCAAATCTTTTCAAAGCTTTATACTGTGCCAAAGCATTGAGCACAGGCCCCCAAAATTTTCTCTTTGTTTCGCCCATTGGTTCCAAATCAACCTCAAACTACCTCTTTCCTTTCACCCCTAAATTATCACCAAAAATGATAATACTTGTTTCAATAAATTCCTGTATACTTTTCCTGAGTTACATCAACCTCCCACTTTTAAACTAAGCCAATTCTTATCTCCTATCATCCACAAAGACACAAACGCACAGGTCTTGTTTGACCTCTTAAAAAATTTACCCTAGAAGATTCACCACCAAAAGCCACCAAAAAAATGACTAAAGACAGAATTTATTCCTCATTTATATAAGGTGTCCCGAGTCACTACCATAGTTGTTAAATCACAATTCGTATCGTGAATCGAAATTCTAAATTTGAGAATCGTGAATCGTAAGATTCGGCACAAAATTTGAACAAAAATAAAAAATAATACTACATATTTAAAATAGACAAAGTATTGAATATTGAATATTATTGTATTCTAAAAATAATCAATTGACATAATCACGTCGTCTAAATGAAAAGGCACTAACCTTTTGCTTCATTTCATCTTTTACTTAACCATTTTCAAATTCAACAATTTAAAAAAAAAAATTCATTAAAGAATCATGACTATTCAAGAACTAAAATAGTGACACTCAATATAGATTAGGTTACAAACATGAATGAAAAAAGAATAAATAAGAAAATTGATTGGGAGAAAACATACAGGCCAACATTTTGAAACAAAAAATTAGAACCTAACAAACTACCCATAAAAGAATTAAGAGAAAAAATCAACCGATGATGCGAGAGCGTTAACCGTGACCTTTAATTTTAGATAACTCAAGACGAGCTTTAGACGACGTCATAAAGAACGAGCAAAGAGATTGAGTTTTTATTAGGGCATGGGTTCCTCTGCAAACAAAACGACGTCATTTTACCAAAATTTTTGGTTTTTAAAAAAAGTGATTGAATCGTATGAATCATACGATTCAGGAGCGATTCAACTCTAAAACGATTCTCATATAAGATACGAATCGTTTTATACTTGTATCGAACCAAATCGTACGAATAGAATCGCAAATCGTACGATTTTGATGACTTTGGTCACTACTCACTAGGACTTGGCCCAAAGATGATAGGTGGTGGGACAAGTCTTGTGTGGTGGAGTTACCTGTTTCTATTCGCTCCTTTTTACAGGTACATTGTGTTCATGTTTTTATTTCTTTTTTAGCTTGAACAATATCTCATCCATACACACTTCTATTTCTCCCTCTTCTCCTGTAGTATACTCTAGGCTTCCTGTTAAAAGGTTCATGGCTGGCCCTTCCCACCATTTGCGCTTTCACGATTTATGGCATCTTTAAAAGAATGCCGATGTCCAACTGGAGCTCGAGAACTGCTAGTACAGTATTCTCAGATCTTTGGGGAAACAATGGATGAATGAAACCAATCCTAAGTATAGACTTCGGATAATACACATTCAAATACATATAGTATGACTCCGGGAAAAATCATGTAATATTAACAAGGCAATAATTAGGTGTGTTGAAGACTACCTCGGAACTCTGGCACTGGGTCAGAGTGGGAAAAACCCATTTCCTTCTTCTTCCTTCACTGTATCAATAAAATTGAACATTAGAAGAAAAGACTTGAATTTAGGAATTTACACAAAAAACAAGCATTATTATGTGCATGTCCAGTAACTTTCATGGCTTGAAAAGCTTGAAATGATTAAACCAATTTGAAAGATTCACAAAAACAGCAGAAAGAAGACAAGCGGTGAAGGGTTTTGCAATCACAAAAATTCATTAGATCAAATGGAAGTAATTTTACCTTCTGAAATGCTTTGGGTAGATAAACTTTAGAAAGATGTTTCAAATTGAGACATGATGAGAAATCTAAATGTATGTATACACAACTCAACAAAACCTTAATCCCAACTATTTGAGATCAGCTACATAAATCCTACTCCTTTATGGGTTTCTAGGTTGTGCACTATCATATCCTTTTTCATTATTTCATTCAAAGTTAATTTCGGCTACCTCTATCTCTTGCATTACCATCGGTATGTATCAAATCACTATTTCCTTAGTAGTGCATTATTAGGTCTTCTATAAGCATGTTCAAATCAATTAAGTTGATTCTCTCTTAATTTATCTCTTATTTGTGCTACTTCTATGATTTTACAACTACACTCGTTCATCTTTCTACCTTTTTGTGTTTTGCCGCACATCCATCTTAACATCCCCATTTCTGCAACATATAGCTTTTGAGCATGTTGTGTCCTAATTGCCCAACACTCTATACCGCAGCCTTATAAAACTTAACTTTCTACCTAGGAGGTATGCATTGATTACATAGCACATCAGATGCAAGAAACCAAAATGAGTGCACAAGTTTCTAATTATTAGGTGTGATAACCCCAGGTCAGATGAACCTTTAAGCCAAAACATGAATTTTTTGTCATATGCAGTAAGATAACATTAAGTACCACATTAAAAGTCTCAATGAGTATAATAAAAAAAATTTAGAAACATGTCATCTCGCAATATTTTTTGCCAAGTTTCCATAGGGGGAAAGCAATGGCAAACTCGGTCCCAACATTCATTAACGTAAGATCATTCACGTGCCAAATGAAATATGAATACATCTGAAGTACAAAAAAAATATGGCCAACTCCTTTACACAGATGATGCAGTGATCATTGGTTTCACAGATGTTCTGCTTTTCAAGAATCTAGTTGATAAAAACCTTAGAAAGTGAAGATGATACAAAGTATGAAAGAATTTTGAGAGAACTGATAGCAGATATCTCCATTCATGAGTGGGATTTTGTTTCAGACAATGACAAGAGATGTCCCAAAATATCAATGAGAACAAGTCAAACTAACACCTTAATCTGGCAGTCATCGAGAAAAAGACTCAGCAATTGCTGATATGTTGAGACGGACAAGTTGTGTTAGAACATGGAGGACAAGGCAATTTTTTATAAATATAAAGGCTGGCGAAAAGATCTTTTAATCTTTTTAGGCAGGAATTGGAATTCTTCTAGCAATTACAATCTTGGCTCTTACTAGCTTTGCAATAAATAAATAAATAGGGTTATCAATTTTTCAGAAACTTGTAACCGAATCTCCGTCTCCAGCTCTCTCATTGCAAACATGGTTAAATTTGCATGCCATACCATTCAAGCAATAAATCCAAACTCAACCTCTTATAAATTACTTTAAGCAATTCATATGTAAAATAGTCCAATATCGTTCAATAAATCTGACTATCACACAATTTGGCATAGTTAATTTTCACATTGTTGAGGCAATCCCTTAGCCTAGATCGGCATCAGTAAAACAACGTAAACCGAGTTGCACATGAATAGTATAAGACCATAGACAAAAAAATTAGCATTTTTCATTTTCACCTAGGCAATTAAGCCAAAACAATATCCAACACGGTTACGCCACAAGTTCATGAATATCTACATGAAGAAGTAAGAGAAAACAATCAACAAGGCCGTAAATAGTATGGATTAGGATAGAAATACTGCTAATGCAAAGTAGAAAATCATCTCTAACATCTAAAGAAAATCTACTTTTGTGTACCCGACCTCACATGGGCGAATAATGCCTTTGCAATGACGAGCAACATGGATGCAAAGACAAGGACATTGATCTTGATTTGTAACTCAGCAGAAAGTTCCCTCAACAGTTCCAAGACCCTTGCCTTTACCTTGGCACCTGCTTCATGGTACCTGAGACGGAAATTAGAAAGCTTAGTTTTCTGGAGAACATAAATTAAGTAAACAAATAGGAAGGTTTCCATCACTATTTCTAGAGAGTCCACCTTGCTAGAGCATCCTCCACCTTTGGTGTGGTAAACCATTCTTCTCCGACCTTTTTACCCTTCAAATCTACAGCAGGTCTGAGCTGTTTAATTTGTTCTTCTCCTGGGGTACCAGCCCAAACTGCTGGTGCAAAACGTTTTCCCTTAAACCAAACAGCTTCATGCTCTCGAGCATATAATATTTCCCCTCTTGGTCCTCCGAATGGGGCTATGGTAGCTTTTATTCTTGAAACAATTGGGAGGAAATCTTCTGTAACCTAGAATAATGTTGAAAACAAATCTTATAAAGCACTGTTTACAAGATTAAAGATATCAGACATGAATTTAAAGATGGATAGAGGAAACTCAAAATAAACACCAGAATATATTAGCCACTAGCCTATGAGACGAGCTCGCAGTGTCAACCTAGTAGGCAAGTGTCAGACCCTAATTGACTTAGGCGGAAATGGACGTGTCTTGGTGGCACCTTGCACCAAGGCACTCCATGACTTTGAAGCAAGGTGAAGTAGCAAGGTGTTCAACAAAAGATCCAGGAACTATACCCTAGGCTCTCGTCATTATGCTTCCTCGGTTCAGCTGTTGTCCACTCATGTCACTTTAGAAAACCTTCTAAGAGCATATATAAAGGGTGGTGATAATTGAGGGGCACCAAGGGCCCGGCAAGCCTTGTGCCCCCAAGCCTTGGCACCGCTGGAAAAGCATGCACAAGGTCCTTGCCACGGGTGGGGGAAGGGCCGCAAGGCGGACAAGGGAACACGAGATAATGGTGAGACTAAAAAATTTGTGGGGACCCATAGCTACGGAAGACAATATGGCAGAGAATGGCAGCATGTAATGGGCACAATTGATGTAATGTTGGTACATAGATTAGCAAGGCATGGCTTAAAGTTGGCTCAACATGCTTAATTGGTTCTTAGGCAAGGCTTGGCTGCGGATTTGTAGGCACATAGCTGGGACAGGTCTACTCAAAGCATGGAACTAGGAGGTCGAAAGCGATTGATGTGCATGACCTGATCATGGGAAGCAATTGAGGGCGGTTATCAGGCATGACCTGATCATGGGCGAGCTAGTGGTTACCAAGTAAAGTGCTAAATTGGAGGAACTGTCAGCCACCTGTCAAACAGAGATGCAGCCTGACATGGCAGTTGTTGCTGGAAACTCTCATGCCCATGCAACTGACTCGTTAGTGAGCCAGTAAAACCTAGGCAGTTGGGGGTGTCAACTGCCATATTCCTAGTATAAATAGAGAATGTCAAGGCAATCTGTAGGCAGGCAGCCCTTGACCAGATTTGTGAGTTTCCTTGTATTGTTTGGGCAGTAATATAAGGTTGTGGAGTGTTTTTCCTGTGCATCGTGTATTGTTTGTGCATCTGTGTGCCCCTTTACGAGTTCGAGTGGCTGGTTATTGAGGCAACGCCTTCACGAATAGCCTCCGTGAAAAAAGTTGCAAACAGAAAGTTACACCGTGACAACAAACATCATGTGATGCTATTGCCTCTTAAATGAGTATCACAAATTTTTTACTTCTCTTATTTTTCGATTCAAATATGGTATTCTCCGAGATATCAAAGAACGCGATGAACCCTTATTTGGTCATTCCTTAATAGCCGTCAAGGTATTCGTAGGAGCAAAATTGCAATTTTCTCTCCATTTTTTACTCACTCACTAAAGAAAAAAATAAAAAAATTGGTCACGGAATCCCTCACTTTGTAATGCACTTTGAAATAAACTACCTATCCTTTATGCCTGCCACACTTCCAATGGCATTAATCCTCAAGACCATGCTTTGAGTAAATGCTACCAACAAATTTTGGGTAGCTATTTTCCCAAGGATCTCTCGTCCCTAGCCAATTTAGGATGGCAAACACCTTGTTTTAACTACACTGCTGGGGACGTCTATTTAGCCTACCACTAGATGTTTCTCGTCTCATGTTTTGCAAAGTTGTCGAGATATAATAATTAAGTGTCCTTTTTAGGGATGTCACTAAATACAAAAATTTGAATGCCAAAAATCTAAGGGCCTGTTTGGTTTAGTTTTTGAAAATAATTTTTTGTTCTCAAAATTCAAAAAACAAGGAAAAGCTGTTTGGTTTGAGTTTTTTGTTCTCTAATTTTCAAAAAAAGAGGGATGTAAAGAACAAAAAATGGGAAACAAGTTGAACTTGTTTTGGGTGTTTTGGAGACAAAAGAAGGGAAAAATGAAAAACATGGAGAACAATTGAAGTCTTTAATGAGGTCTCCCCTTCGAATCCGCTTAGAAGCAAAACAAGTCATACTATAAAAGTTTTTTTTTTTTCTTTTGCCTTGCTCTCTCCCAGACTCTCACTTTCCCCATCTTTCTCTCTCTCCACATATGCTCTCAGACGGAACGTCTTCTCTGGCGACTGCTCTTCTCTAGCAAAACACACACACACACAGCGTCTTCTCTGGTGACTGGAGGTCGTCTTCTCCGACGACTGAGAACTCTCCGATAACTGGATCTACTTTGGAACACAAACACACAACAATTTTTTGGTTCAGATCTGATTTTTTATCTAGCTCAATCGGCGATCAAACACAGATGTGATGTTATCTAGTTCAATGGGCGATTGTTTGCTTCATGGTGGCGACCCGTCTGCCGCATGGAGCCGAGATGAACTCACCGGCTTAAGATGCATGAAAACTCACTGTTGTTTCATGACACAATGTACCTGTTACAATCCTTAATGATTTTCTACTCCCTCCCCATCTCCCTTCCCCTCCCCAAAAAAAAAAATCAATGGGCCTTTGGTCCAATGGTACTCATTACCTTGTGAAGGTTTTATCTTCATGAGGTCAAGGGTTCAAGTCCTCCTTCCCCTCCCCCCTCCCAAAAAAAAAAAATATATATATATATATATCAATAAATTAAGGGGCTTCAGATCTCAGATTTTTTGGTTCATTGATATTGCATCTGTTATTAATCTAAGTTTTTGGCTCAAAAAAATTTATTGGTGTTTGGTTGATTGATTTTATATATAAATTGATATTGAATCTTTTATAAATTATATTGAATTTGTTATAAATTAAAGACCATTGAATTTTCTCATATTTTAAAGTTTGGTTTATTGAATTTTTTTATAAAAATGTCCATCTAAAAATAACTTTCTCATATTTTTTTATTAATTTTTGAATTATTATCCAAACATATATTTAAGTTGTCCAAACAAGTTTTACTGTTTTTCGTTCTATAAAACTGTTTTTGAAATCATCTAACCAAATAAGTTTTTCATCTCAAAAAACATCAAAAATATTTTTCTAAATCTCTTCTCAAAAATTGTTTTCATATACTGTTTTTTGAGACGCAAACCAAATAAGGCCTAAGTTGCAAGATTCATGCTTGCTTTATTAGTACTTTATTGTTCTCTTCTTCTAAACTTACGTATTAACTGAAAATAAAGATCAAAATTCTGTTTCGTCCAGGTCAATTTCAACTGATGCATTTCGGTTACTCTAAAAGCCGAATGAATACATGATTGGAAATCAAAATTCCAAGGTTTAAGAATGTTTCCGAATGTTCTTCCAATGTGTGTGGAATGTTTTGGAATCCAAATTCCTAATTTTTTTCTGTTTCTATTTTGTTCTCAAAACGTTCCCGCTTCTAACTTGACCGAAGTTATGCACCGAAATAAAATTTTGATCTCTGCCTAAAAAGTACTTCATTATTCTCTTATTTTAATCTTACACTTACAGGGAAGTCCTTGTCCTCTGTTCTATCAATTATTTTATGATTGGGGCCATCCATACATGATCTGATTCTAGTAGGCACATAACCAACAGCCAACCTACTTCAAGTGAACTCGCAAAGACACCCCAAACTGACTCTCAATTTGTGCCTGCACAAACTATTCCATAATTCTGAACATCCCTATACTTGCAATCCTCCCCTAGAGAAGGGATCGCTTTTATCTTGTTGCACATATCAGGGAGGGAACGAAAGCAACAGCCATTCAATGTAATATACGATCTTAAAGAACAAGCAGGTCAAGGCAAAAGACTTACAGCTAAAGATAGGGCCTCAGCAGCCTTTTCCACTTCTGCAAACGCTTCCTCTAAATGGATCCTCTTCACACGACCTTTCCAGGACGATTCCATATCCCCAAAAAAGTCACTTGGAATAATAGGGTAGGAACTTATATTTTTATCATATTCACCGTCCAAACATATCATTTCGCCAATTCTATGAGAAACCCATTCACATTCATTCACCTAGAGGAATAATAGGGCAACAAAATTAGGTGCATTAATCAAATGTAAGATATTAGCCATTTCATATTACGCTAAAGTCAGATGTAAAGATCATGTCAAGTACAACAGCATCGTGTGGTAAGAACAATCTATAAACTGAAAACTGAGAATATGTAAAATTCAAAGGATTTTAGAAAGAGCATGTGAAGCATGAACCAGCCACATGCTAAGAACAAAAGCTACATAGAAGCATGGAAAAACGCAGCCAAAAAATAGACTTCAATACCAGGGGAACCTCACAAGTAACACAAAATTCTCAACCATTTTTAGTCGTACCTTTCGAGACATACAACATAGATACAAATAAGAAATGAATTCAAATATGTCTTCAGACACTGGGCCAAGTTAAAACTTGTTGAAAGGAATGCTCTCAATACCAGGAAGACCTGAGATACATGATTTTTAAATCTGGTGCTTCTTTTTCATTGCTTCAGCATTCAAACATGAGCTTACACTTCAAAACTCGACCAAGAGAATAATCCCTAATTAAAAGTACTTGAGTCAGTTACAAAAGTCCTTTGCAAAATCCTACTCAATCTGATGAACAAATTCAATGAACTAGTACCTGGATCTTTGGTCGACTTGGTACATGGTACAATCCGTGTAGGCAATAATATACTTTCTCCCATAGGAGGTGTGATGAGGGTAGACTTAGTTGGTACGTTTCTTTTGGGTTGCAATTCGTTTTGGAACTTTTATTGGGGTCGTGTTGATTATTATATGTAATTAAATATATTTATCCATCCATACATCCCATATAATCAATAATATTTAGTTTATACTTCAGACAATAGTTCCAAAACAAACTTAATCCAAAAACTGTATTGGCTGATGGTTGTTAATAATAAAAGTTAATGGCTATATATTTGCATGATGAAAAAAATTCAAATCACAAGAAGTCAAAATATAACTTCAAAGCACCAACAAAAATAAATTAAGTATTAGGTATGGTTACAATGTGGTATTAGGGTTACAATAAAGGTCATAATTTGGACTCGGGAATTTAGGCGATCTAGATTGCGAACCATCCCATTTGGGCTCGCACGGCCCCAAATTGTGAAACGGATGGGCTACCTAAGATCCCTGTATCCTTGATCATGTCTTTTCCAAAAGGTTCATCACCGTCAATCTTGGATGAGAGGTTTTTCCTCTTTTTTAGGTGCGTGGTTTTTTTCAGTGAAGTATTAGTGGTGGAAATGTCACTGCATATGCATGGACACAATAAAAACACACCACGCACCTGGCCACAACACGCAAGACCTAAATTGCTAATTACACGAAAAAAATCAAATGTCCCAATAAGCTCAAGTCAACTATATCTAATGTCTTATTTCAAAATATTAAGCATGGAAGGATTCGTCTAGGAGACCAACTCTCATGTGCAATTTAGTTTTCTGCTTATACTAAATTTAATAACAATGTCATGGCTAGTGGCTACACCCTATGATATGCTGCCCACACGATTAGGTGTGGCTAAATGTCGCCAATATGGATGAACAACTCCTCTTGACATGAAAAAGTTGGGGAGAGAGGAGAAAAATGACAATCCAATTAATCTCCGACAGCTCCAAATAGGTGATACAAAGCAGGAAACTAGACAAAAAACTGCGCCACAAATTATAGAAACACCTCTGGCACTATTAGTCAGGAAGAAAATTTCAAGGCATTAGATAACAGCTATGTCTTGCCACATGGCAGAAAATAGAAATCGAGTCCATTGTTTAAGGCGTAATGAATGAAATACGTCACCTCTGTAGACTTTCAGAGCCCTTCAGATCTTTGACAGGAATGTGAAGGAAATTTGTTAAAGGAAAGGGGAAGGAAAAAAGGTAGGGAGATAAAAAGGGCATAAAATTCATCAACGAGTACAGTATGCTGTACTCTGTGAAAATCTTTACAAACGTGGATAGGCCAGAAACTTAACATTCTATGCCCCCCATCAATGAAATTCATCACTAATTCCCAACTGTTCATCTCTGAATGGCTGCTTTTGGGGGGCCAAGTCAAATGGCTGCTTTCACTCTACAATAACCTATGCAAATGCTTCCATATTCTTTTTATATATTTCCTCATTTACACAGAATGCTTATGATTTGACAGAACATACACTGCAAAAGGGTCACAAAATTTTATGCTCCTTTTGTTATGCTCCCGCAACTAATTCAAGTCCCATAGAAACCAGCATCAAGCAAGAAACCAAATTGTAAAATTTGAGGGGTAAAACAGACAAAGCATTGTCAATAACAGCCCCTTGATGACCTTTAAAAATTCTGCTTCATCACACATCCAGAAACCTCCTGCCAATGGTTAAAATTGGGAGCACTAAGGCTAACCAAAGTAACCAAAAAACAAAACATCAACATAACTTCCAAATCTTTAAAGTTTTTATATGAGAAAGAAAATTAAACCATTGCTAAAATCATAAAGAACAGCAATCGAATAATGTCAAGAGTATAAGGAAAAGCAATTCAAATATCTTTATTAAGGAAAAGAAAGAATAAATGTAGAAAAATCATTCGAAGTTACTGCCACTTCAAAATGATTAGTACCTCAAAACCCAAAGACAAATAAAACCAGTGACCATCCTTATTTATTGTCCCCATGAGATGTAAATAAAACAGTAAATGACCATAGAGCGCATCACATATGTGATTCACATAATTCAATTCAAATAATAAGGTTTGCACCATTAGCATTTACCAACTATAAAGATTTCAGAGTGGATATATGAGAATCCTCAATTATTAAGGCTCTGATTCGTCTTTTCCACGTAAACACGGTGCAAAATGTTATAATCAAAATTTTCTTCTTTCTCATGAGGAATTGCTTAAATTATTTGAGAAAAAAAACAGTAATGGTCCCTCAAGTATGCACTCGTTGGTCATCATTCTTTCAAATCGTCACTTTAGTCCCTCAAGTTTCTAATCTATGACACCTTACTCCAATTGAAAATAGTTGTTTGAATTGACTAACAGAGGTGCTCAAGTGACCACACTTGAGGTGCATTTTTAGAATTAAGATTGTCAAAAAAAGTGTATCAGAAGGCATATCATTTTTCATAAACAGTGTATCGCGTTTTATAAGAGATGTTAAAAAATACATATAGCTATGAAAAAAATGTCATAATAAAATTTCATTGCACGAAAAAATTGTCATATAAAATAATTTAAAGAGACTACAAGGACCAAAACAAAAAATTAACAATCTAAGTATTTAAGTTTCTAACATAATTCATCAATATCAAATTTTAAAGAGTTTTAGTTCTAGCACCTGGAGAAGCTAGAGGAGGACACTTCTAGCAATCAAACTATTTGTTCCTGTGATGGAAATAACAAAAGAAGACTTCTATTTTTTAAAACCCTAGATAGTGAAACGACGTCGTTTCATTACCTAGGGTTTACAAAAATTACTTTCATGTGAAAAGACGTTTTCTAGTAAAAATTTTATAAAAAAATGAATTGTTTCGTCCCGTATCGTATGACTCGTATCGACTGTATCATATCGTGTATCGAATGGTACAGTGCAAAACCAATACACTTGAGTGATATGTATTGTACAACACTAACAACTATGCTTAGAATAACCACAACATTTCTCTCAAGTAATCACATGATAAATTTAGAATGAGTGGTGAACAAATAAAATCCAATGCATAAATTAAATTTATTGTTTACCAATGTCTCAAAATCAACTTTCAAACCAGTTGCCACCCAAGTAGGATCCATCAATAATTTCAGGATTTCACTGAGCTCAGGGTTCTTATACATCTGCAATATTTCATCAAGCACGCATTTGATCTTGCAAAACTCGATATGATTAACCTCCCTCAACTCGAGCAGCTTCACAAGCTGCAAAATAGAAGTGATGCCAAGCCTCAGATATAACAAGCATGAGATGTACAAATAAATATCAGGAGAAAAGATAAGGTGCTTGATAAAGAAGGAAAAACAAATAGTGTCATTCTTACAAACTAACAAAGAGGAAAAGATTGTTAGAGATTTAACTGCAAAGGGATAAATTTAGCTACAGAACTAAGCTCCATGGAAAGCAACCAGAGAGACATCCTTTGAGAAGAGTTTTTATAAATCAGCTGCCTGAAACCCTACTAAATATGTATATCTGGTAAATGATACTTTGACCTGATGAAACACAGGAATGCTGGAAACTAAAATACTAGGCTGTTAAACAAAACAAGTAGCTCGGCTCGGCTCATTTTTTTGCTCGCTCAAGCTCGTTCATTTTTTAATATGAACCGAATCTGAATAATTTTTTAAGCTCGTTTTGTATCCGAGTCAAACCCGAGCCGAGCTATTCACGAGCCAGCTCATTTATCATTGATATGTTTATTGTTGACATTTTTACCACTAATACAAAATATAGTCACTCAAGAGTTCTAACGAAATTCTAGTAAAAGTAATAAAGTAAGGACAAAATATTTCCAAACTTTACATCTGCCTCTTCCTCTTCCCCCTCCCTCCCCCCAATAAAGTCTTCCCACCGACGTGATGTGTGCACTCTCTCTCTTTCTCTCCAATAAAAGTGATAACATTGAACCCCCGCCCCCAAAAAAATCTCTCACATTAGGGTATCAAACTTCAATAGTCCAATGTCCCCCTTTCTTCTCTCTTTCCTTTTTGTCTTTTGTTCTTCTCATTCTTTCTTCCTCTGTTCTGCCTCCATGGAACTCTTCCTCATCAACCCTTCGACTTTCGGTTGGTTTTAGATCTCCAGACTATTGGGTGTGTGTTATAATAGGCTTTCAATGTGTTATGCGGTGCAAAAAAAATTTATGTCAAGTTTGTCTCTAGATTTGGACTTTTGTAAATTTTATGTGCAGTTTAAAAAATTGAAGTTGAGATTTTTTATTTTGAACTCTTGAATTTGAGATTTTAGATGTGTGGGAGTGTAGATTAGAGATTTAGTTTTAGGGCTCGGTTTTGGCTCAAGCTCAGCTCAAGCCTGTGTCGAGCCGAGCTTGAACAAAAATTTAGACTCGATGTCCGAGCCCGGGCTGCGCTTGACTAGCCTTTTAACAATTCGAGCCAAATCTAAATTTAGAAGGTTTGGCTCGATTAATAGCCCTAACAACAAATTTGGTGACAATATCAAGCACAATTGTGGACATGCTCCACATCCTCTCACTATCTTTTTCTTTCTTTCCCCTTTTTTTAGTTTTTTTTTTTTTTTTGGGGGGGGGGGGGGGGGGGGGGGGGTTGAGTTTGAGTTTGTGTAACAATAATTCTCATCAATCAAAACCAACGAATGTTTGGTTGATCCGCACAAGTCATTATTTTTACATTTTGTAGACCAAAAATCATTCTAACATTCACACCGGGTATGTGAAATTTCAAGCCATCAATTGGAGCTTACAAAACTCTCTAATGCAACTTTCCTACAGCACTCAACTCTCAACATACTTTCAGCCATCTTTAAACGAGTTTCGCTGACTTTTCACCGAAGATTTTGATGTGATCAATGGCTCATGAACAGCATCCTTGGCCATTCCACCAGATCCATCGTTGCAGCTACTACCACAGCCAAGTGCCACCTTATCACCACTTATGAGTTATGATAAAACGCCACCTCCTTCACCTCCAAGTCCAACTACACTTCTACCACCCCTCCATGATTATCAATAGATCCAATACCAACACAACAAGCCCCAAACATCTACTGGCACTAACATCTGTCCCCTTACAAGATCCAGCACCAAACATCTACTGGCATTAACATCCCCTAACCACCACCACCACCGTTCTAAAACAATATTGTTTGACTATTTCCTCTCTCCCGCAAAACACTCTTAGCCTGTGATAAACAAGGCAACACACCAGAAAGACATAAAAATAACATGCAAGGGGTTTTTTACTACTTCGCACTGGTTTTTAAGTTAATGTATAAAATACTTGGCACCAAAAGATTACATGATTTTCATCGCACAAACCACCACATTGAAGCAAAATTTGTTATTCAGAGTCTTTTTACCTCTAACTCAATGCATATTCACTGTGAATCATAAGCATATCCCATTTGTGTAAAAAATGATTAATGCTTATCACGAATAATTAATGCCATTTGTGTAGAAAGAAAGACCATAACTTTTCGGTTTCTGTTTTTATGTACTGCTTTTTTGTTATTCTGCATTGGGGTTGGACTACTTCCCCACTTATGCTTTCCTTTTGTTCTACATCCTTTTATTATTAATAATAATATTTTTGTTTCCTATCAAAAAAATAATAATTAACCTACGAAAGAAAGCAGAAGACATCTAATTATCAGATTTTGAATGCTAGTACTGTCGTCATATATACGAGTACTCGTATATAAAGTTAAACAGTAATTCCTCTTTCACAAAAGGAAAAATGATATTTCAACAATTTTTTGAAGTTTCAGCCAGGACGAGCAGCACATACAAGTGCAAGCATTCCATCATCAAGACACACATACACACACAAGCATCTTATCTGAGCTTACCAAGGAGGGCAGCATTTTTCATGCTTAAATAGCAACGGCTTGCAATTTAAGCATGAAATACATACAAAATATACCACATGCTTTTGTACACATGAATGCTGAACTTCAACGTCATGAATTTAAGACACCTCTAATCAAACAAATATTTTGTATTGTACATCTAGTAGCACGTTAGTTTTTGAGCTCTTGAATCTAAGAAAATAAACAAATAGAGTGAACCTCTACTCAGCAGGAGAGGTAAAAACTGATTAAAACCTAAGATAAACCACCACAGCATTCATGTGGCACCCTTAACCCATATAATATTGATCTTCCATTAGGAGACAGCAGACATTGTAAGCTTGTGGAGCATGTGCCTGCTGCATTCCGTTTAAAAAACATTGGCTTCCTCACCCAAGTGTAAGAAAGAATATATGCTTTGCACAAGCAAATAGTACTCCAACTGACAATACACTCCAAATCTCTTTCAAATATCAGAAATAAGATCACAACCACAAAATGATTGAAACATGAAAACAATTTTCATACTCATATAGAGATCCAACAGCAATGAGGGGGTAATTCATATTTGGTTTACAGAAACCGAAAAAAATTATCTGAGATACTGAATATGGGTAAAACAAGGTAATTCATGTACAACCTTTGCTGAAGAAACACAAGTAAACTCAGGAATCGAGCATGTTACATTGCCCATAAGTTTGCATATTGCTGCAAAAATCAAATAGAAACTTAGTACAGATCCTTCAGCAACAATAAAAATACAAAAACTTGATTAAATATCCGTATATGGAGACATAAATATTAATGAAGATCTATGATGAACAACAAAGCAATTTTCAAAAACATCAACTATACTATCCTCATACAATGGTTGACTTCTGCAATAAGGTACAACAAAAGGCACTGGAACATTGCGAAATGGCAATCAAAGAATAACTACTCATATGAAGACAATATCAGCTTGAAAGCACAGATTTATATTTCTTTTTTCTGTTAATGAACCCAGCGAAAGCATCATTTCAAGTCTGTTACTGAAGTCACTGTAAATTGAAACCCATTGAATCAATAATGAGGAGAATATATGCCAACCCAATCAGCCAAAAAGGAATAACATCATGAAGATCATTGTCAAGAACACTCTCAGAAACCAAGCGAAGCATTAAAAGGCAGCATTCCTATTCCCTAGCAGCTTGTGTGTGGTGAAATCTTCCTCCCCTTTGCTGTGAATGCATATTTCAAAGCTTGTGAAGGTTAACAAGCATAGTTGCTTGTGGATAAAGCCAATATATTTATTTTATTTTATTTTTTGATCCATATATGTCTGCATATTTCAAAACTTGTGAAGGTTAGCAAGCATAGTTGCTTGTGGATAAACATCTAAAAATGAATTGTTAAACCAAAGCGATTTACTTCTTGCCTTAGCTTCTATAAAAGTAAACAACTAAGCCTTTACTCTGGAATTCCACTTTAGAAAAGTAAAATAAAGTGACTCGTAAAGAAGTGAATTTAGTATGAGAAGTAGGTTTATCCATTGAAGTTGAAGTCGTTAATTTCAGTAGTTGAAGTACTTAGTTTACCGATTGAAGTTGCGGTAGGAAGTTTATCGCTCTCCCACGGGGCTTCGGAAAGTAAGTATTTAACAAGGCTGTTGTCAACCATCCCGCCCAAATGAATTGTTATGATATGCTTCAAAGAAGGAGACCTATGGTTTGCCTGTGTTACCGCAATGGTGTGCGATGTGCAAAAGCCATAGTGAAACTGTGGATCATTTATTCTTACATTGTCCTGTTGCACTTTCACTATGGAACAGGCTGTGTTTTAATGCGGGGATTAATTGGGTGGCACCTAGAACTATGTTTTCTATGATTGGCTTGGATGTTATGGAAGGGAGAAGAAATAATAGGTGGAGAACCCTTTGGGCCTGTGCTTTTTTTGCTACTATATGGGTCATTGGTTGGAAAGGAATAGAAGATTTTTTAAGGAAAAGAGCGAGGAGATTGAAAGTATTTGGGAGTGGATTTATATTATGGCTTCTTTTTGGATGTCCCTCTTTTTTGCATTATATCGAGCTGTCCTTCGTGCGGATAGTTAGTTATTTTTTAATTTTTGGTTTTGATGTTTTCTGGTTAGGTTTTTTTGCTTGCTTTTTTCTTTGGTTTGGACTTCTTGTCCACTTTTGACATGCCTTTTGTATTTGTTTTCTTTTCCTCTATATCACTAATTTTCTCGTTTCCTATCCAAAAAAAAAAAAAAATCATCATCTGCTTTAAAAGTTTAAGCTGATAGAGAAGGTGTAACTGTAAATATTATACCTCCCTCACGTGCAGGTTATATTTTAGGTCTAGGCTATCTAGCACATGGAAATCTTTTTGATTATTAAGGTAATAGTGAGATTCGAACACATAACTTCCGCCTCTGATACTATGCTAATCCACCATCTGCTCTAAATGCTTAAGTTGATAGAGAAAGTGTAACTTAGATATTTATATTTCAACATAAATAAATAGAAAAGAACATATAGACAAGACCATATTCAACCACATTATTCACATAACTACATAGCTTAAACAACAAATATATTTGGAAAGCACATGAAAAATCTTCAAAAACTAAGCTTAACTTTAAATCAATGACAAAAATGTGTTCATAATTGCTGAAAAAAGATGTAAAGATACTAGACACTATTTCACAATTGGTGACCTAAGCATATCATCACACATTAACAACTGATAGATCAATGTAACAAGATAAGGCTAGAAAATATGTATGTGCATGTATTTTATACTTTATATATGATGCTTTGAAGCATTATTCACACTAAAAGTGCTAAGATGGTATTTTAGATTATATTCAATATTTTTTATTTTTCATTACAGGTAGTCGAGTTATTTCCTCGCTGTAAGGTTTTGCATTCTCTCTTGTCTAACTTATCTCCGATACCTGTTTTTTGAATTATTGCATATTAGTGAGCAGCCATAGATTTATTTTCTCTTCCTCCTCCTTAATTGATCTAAGTTCACATGGTATCAAAGCTCGATCTTCGTTGGTTTTTGGTGATTGTATCTGACATGGAAAGATTAAGACAGTCCAACGTTGTTTATATTATGAAGAGCCCTCTCCACCCATCACCAATTGGTTTTGAGTTGGATGTTCTAACAATAAGAAAAGGATGAAATTATACATGAAAAAATCTGAATCCGAGCAAGGATTATCAACCAACACTAGCAACCTATAAACATGGGCATCAATATACCTTGGATGGTGGATGCTATCACATAAGCAGGAGGATTCAAAAGGAGATCTCTAACATACCTGAAATAACAATAGCTGACGCAACTAAGGAAAAAGGAGATCTCTAACATACCTGAGATAACAATAGTCAACAAAACCAAGGACCCTTCCTACCATGCCAAAGGAAGGTACAACTAAATAATCTGAATTATATACAAGATAACCATGCAAACATTAAATGCATGAACTATCTCAACTAAAAATAGAAGAACACACATGCGCATTATATGAAGGAATTGGGAAGCTAAGGTAATTCACCATGAGCTTGTTGACCACTAGTACGAGAGAGAGGTTGTCATTGGTTATTGAGAGTGCATATCGATGTCTATAGACAAATCCTAATGGGCCTATACGAGGTCAATAAGTCTTATTCGCAAAATGCAGAATAAATTACGAAATAAAGTTAAAACCAATTCAACAACGGATATGCAAACAAATTGTCCAATTAATGCACAATTGCATACCAATGGGCCTTTGGTCTAATGGTACTCCGTGTCTTGTAAAGGCTTTGTCTTCTTAAGGTCAAGGGTTCAAGTCTCCCTCTCCCTTCCCCTATCCCCTATCCCCTATCCCCTACCCCCTCCCAAAAAAAATGCACAATTGCACATATGAAAAACAAAAGTCGCATGTAAGCACGTAATGTGAACACAAACATAAAAATAGCATTTCTACATGGAAAACTCAAACAGCAAAAAAACCACAGGACCTATTCCAGCCAAACTACTCACTAGATCAATTCAACTTGTTACCAAACTCAAAAGAGTCATAGCACGACCGATTACCTCTGGCTTAACCTTTCCTCTAGTCTTTAACTAGTTTCTGAACTCCAAGGAATCACCCTCCTCGAACTCCGCTTAAGGAACCTCCGTCCTCAAACTCCACTCCCACAATCCTCCATAGCTAATGAATTGTCTCTGAAAGTTTGTGTTGGTCTACAAGGGTTGTGCAAACGAAGAACATATGCTTTTATGTATTGAATCACTCAAGTGTTTACCTAAAAACCCCTAGTAGTGATACTTCTCTTTCTTGCAAGGCTAGGGTTTGACCCTCTCAAGAATAAGTGATTTTCTCATATTTTCAGTCTTTTCTTATTTACGTTGGAAAAGAATTCCAATCCCATTAGGAAATTGAGTCTGAAGAACCGCAACTAATCACTCGAGCAGATGAACCAAGTTCCAGACCACAAACCACTTTAGCCCTAATCGTGCGTTGATCTCTCAAATGCAATTCTCTTTTCCAACTTTGCACTGACCGCTTGAGTGCTAAGATAGAGCTGAGGCAAGCACCATTCACTAGGTTAGATACCTAAAACCAAATTTCGAAACACCTTTTCAAGCACCAAGAGGTGGTGCTCATCGAGGCTCCATACTATGACTCCAAAGGTGTTTCAAAAATATTTTTCCAAGTAACAAAAATATGAGTCATGCTACGGATGTGTAAGTCTCGGTCATTGTGCAGTTTTAACCTAATCAAAGCCAAACTAAATTCACTTGACCTCTAGATCGACGTTCCTTAACAGGTAGATTCCAAGGATGTAGCTTGAACTGTCATCTTATCATCACGATTCCGGTCTTTAATCTTGAAAACTTCTTGAACCAATGGACTTCTCTACTCAACAATCGAACCAAGATTCAATACAATTTGGATCACAGAATTTGACCAACACACTGAAGCCTAATAGTTAAGAAATGCAAAGTTCTAGCCACCAATCACCATTAAAGAGGAAAAAATAAAGGGGAAGAAAAAAAATACAGAACCCACATATCCATCATCATAGGGTTATTAAGATGTATTACAAAAAGGAGCACAGGTGGACAAGTAGTCCAAACTCCAAACCATATGCCAACAAACATAAAAATCCTACAAATGATCATATACCCATTAAACACCAGATTATGTCATTGAAGGAAGTGAAGATACCATTATACCCTTTTGTTTTCTCTCAAGGACAGGTAATAGAGAAGTCCTTAACCCTCAGTTTTTTAATTGAGAATAGATAATTTAGAAGTCATCAGACTCGACACATTCAAATTGAAAATGATGCCTTAGTCCTTCACTTGAACCGATTATTCAACCCACCATAACCTTCCCTTATACTCCCGCTCTGCTTTTTCTAAATAATCATTTCTCATCACCATTTCCTTCTACCTTCTTCCACATCTCTCTCACTCTCTACTTTATCTCGCCACCAAGTTCACAACACCCCCTACAAGCACCCCAAACCTTTCCAGTCTTCCACAGCTAGATTTTATCAATTCCTCCACATTTCACCCCAATTGCCACGCCACACCACAACCACCATTCATTTCCACCACCATAAACAAACCGAGTCACAACTACGTACAGCCATTAAAACTCATCAACCATCAGCAACCACCAATATCCAATAGAATCAGAACCAACACCATTATGTTCAACATCTTTCAAAAGGTCCCACAAACTCACCCAATATATTGGACCAAGTTCCTTATCATATTATCGTATACCCACTAAAAATTGGAAAACATGTAGAACTTGTTAATCTATGGAGGTGGGTTTCAATGTGTTGCCAGCAATGGTTAGCTTATGTTGACTGTGGAAATAGCACCAGAGTAAGGTGGAGGTTTACACATTAGACGTGTTGATCTGAACAGAGAGGGGGCCGGTTTGAGAGGGAGGTGGTGGTGTGGGTTAATGAAGTGCTGATAACAATTTGTAAGATGTGAAAAGGGGAAAGAACAGCAAATTTCTCACTTACAGAACAGGCAGACCATTGCAATTTGATGGAAGCAACACCTTCAACAAACAAGGAATTCCTTCAGTTGGTATAGCACCTGAAAATAAGCATGCAACACATAGAACGCCATTGGCCCATATAAAGTGACATTCAAAATGTAACAGAATTGAACTGACCAATTTGAGTGGCTGTTCCTAGGTGTAAAGGACGGGGCCTATTTTCTGAAGCAACAGTCACATTTCTAAATGTTACTTCATCATCCAGACCGTAAAGCTCCTTTACCTATAGTTGCACAATACTAAGATAAATAATTGGAGTCATATAATCATAACAAAAGTCCAGGCCAAAATTACAAGCAAGGATAAAAAAATTGAGATGTTAACCTTAATCAAGAGCTCATTGACCGGATTGCCTTCAAACCATTCAAAGTATCTGGCATTACATTCCCCCCACAATAGCCCACCTTCACCAAACTCTCCCCATCGGCAAGTCCCTGTGAAGAAGTCTCTAATGAAATGAAGAATCAAACATGGGCCTTGATATTAATTGAAACTTGGAAACATTTGTCAATAACGAATAGTGACATAAATTTGTCCTCTTATATATATCAACTTAAACTGATGACTATCATTGTATACTGGTAAAAGCTATCAAGATGGGTGTTTGATATTTCACTTCACTTCCGAGAAGTCATTTTTTTTATTTTATCTCATTTTTCTAACAAGTAGTATTTGTAACATGTGCAGCCTTTTTCTTCTGATGTACCAAGTTCGCTTCATGAAAGTCGATGTGTGTTTTCTTAAATCTCATAGTTAAAATATATATTGGAGATCCATTACGAAAGAGAACGAATGAATTCTTGGACTTTGATGGATAACCTTCGTCTGTTAAGTTATCAAGACCATTACACTACCTGAACTGTCTAAGCATGTGATTGATAGAAACATGCAAAATTGTGGTTGTTAGCCAATGAATTTTATCACTGCATTGGGCAACGACACACTCCTAAAAATAATTCATCATAAACCTGTAGACTATGACCATTATAAATAACTACCACGAGGCGGAACAGATGATGCAGGCAGCAAAAGTTTCCTAATCCGTCAGGGCTCAATTGTGATCCACAATCCAATCCACCAATGGGTTCCACAACCGTTCCTTAACCAAGAAAAGAACCATTCAGTAATTTCTGTTCACATTTTACAGCAAGAGAACACATTCACAGATACAAGAACTTCTAAACTCTGCCCACTCAATACAGTGAGCAAATAGAACTCACAGACTATTGCAAATAAAAACATCAAGCCATTCATCTGATGCATTGCAAGTTAAGTGATGACTACTGACCAAGTCAGGAAATAACCCCTAGGAAGACTCAGCCAATCCTACCAAGAATAAAAAAATTACCTACCAACAACAAGAAACACTAGACTCAGCCAACAGACGCCTTAATACATGGAACTATTAATGCAGCACAATAATAAGGGAGCATGTCATAGCTTGGGACATGCATTCCTTTCTTATTTATCCCGCATTGTCATGGCATCCTAATATATAAGTCAGACAACCTATTGCTATTACCGCACAACAGATTCCATTAAGCATACTTTCATATCTAATGAGACTCTGCAGCTAGATTCTTTCAGAATCATATTAGATGAAATAGAATCTTTACATTCTAAACAACATTGATAGCTCCACTCAGCAACAAGATTGCAAGAAATAAATACAGTCATCATGAAATGTTTTGAATTTTATCTATGGTCTAAATAGAACAGGACAAACATTTAGAAGTCCAACAGAAAAGATGCTCACAGGGGGGAAAAAATGAATCTGCATTTTTGGGAATGCTAACTGGCCTGTGACTTATATGAAAAAGACTTCCCCATCTCAGAAATATAGATGACTCCATAAATCACAAGTCCAAATAAGTAAGCAGGGCCTCCTAATATAGAAGAAATGCTGCACACCTGAGGAATTGTGTTTCAATGATGTGTGCAAAAACAAATGATGGTGCCGACAAGTACGGAGCTTGGTAACTAATGCTTCTTCAGTCAGACCATCCTCTGCAGAATATGTCTTCATAGTCTCCAGCACCGAAATTAAGCAATACCCCTTTGCAGATCGAGATATTCCTAGAAATACCAGACAATTAATAAATGTGAAAAACTTTGAGGTTATCAACATGCAAAAACACCACAAAACTGAAGAACTGCCAAGGCATAGCAACTAAAAACACGTGAGTTGAAAAGATGAAGTTTCTGCATACCAACTACGGGCATTGGCTCCGGAAAATCAAGATCATGATCACCTCCGACAAGTCCAAAAACATAAGGACTACCTGGATGTGCATGCCTAAATACTTAAAATAAGTCAGAGCAAGAAGTGGGTGTTAACTCAAAAAGGAAAAAACAAAACCTTACAAATCAGAACACCCAAAATAAGAACACGCATAAGACACCTTCAAATGTCCCAGTATTGGGAACACCATTAATTATTCTATGAAATTTAATATGATTTTTGGCTGGTTAGTCAAAAGAATATCCTCAGATTTGCCTAAAAAGTAATGATATGCCCATAGGACAGTAATGAGTTATGGCCTCAAACACTATGTAAATCACATTCATACTAATTTAAGCTTCAAGGAATCCAAGACAACCCCCTCAAGCAAAGGAACAGAAAACATCAAATAGGATATGGCACTTCATTCAATAAAAGGCCACATATCTGTAAGAGAAATTTTGAGAGAGCCTTTAGTGACGGATTCTAATTTTTTCTGTTTTTGAATAAGAGTGCCACTTCTGATATTGGCAGTTTGACTTAATTGTATTCTTTCTTGTAGCTGTGCATAAAGAAGATAGTGTCAACAACATTCTGAAATTCAGACTGGGCTGCATGGCAATATTTAGACCATCACCTCACAAGGTTGTGGGATCTAAATTGAACAGCTTCAGGATATAGTATCTAAATATTCAACTCTCTCGAATTGAACGTTCTCTATCCAACTTATTTTCCAATTTGACAAGATATAATACGACATTAGCTATTGTACCAAATTCCCATTCTCTTTGCCATACAAAAAATGAAGACATCTAAGTCCTCCTAGTCCATCAAAAGACAACCGATTTTCATAATCCACAAATGAGCCACTGAACCAATGAACAGTAAAGATAACCAAGATAGGTGATTTCTGTCCTTTACATTTCAAGATAATCTTCATCCCAATGATTAATTCAAAAGATTAGATAAAAGATAATAGGTTTAGCTATTACCATCTCACTACCATAAATAAAGAGATAAACATCCCAATCAGTAGACCCATAAAAATAACAGATGTAGGATTTTACTGCTTCAATATTATCATGCATGAAAATATAATTGAAACATCCCTGACAGCATAATAAATGTTTTCTTCCTTTTAGGTAATAAACAACAGATTTAGAAAACATATTGGAAGTATAGAATAATTCACATGTGATTACCCAGATATAAAACGATTTTTACGAGCACGAGCTTGAGTCGGACCCTGAACTTCCTCCACTATGCACTACAAAACACAACCATTTCAAAACTTGCGAAATTAATTTTACAAAATGAATTAACTATCAGAGAAAAATAATGTGTTACTATTTCGAAAAAGCCAGAAATTCGTGGATAAATTAAAAAGATTTGCAGAATGGATTACATAAAAGAAAATTTCAAGAATTAATGAAATATTATCAAAAAATCCGAGTGCATCTTCCTCCTCCTTATAGAGGATGTTAAGAGTGAACTCAACTCAAGGGAAGGCTGCTACACACACACACACAGAGGTTTCATACGGAGGAATAGCTATGAACAGCTTGTGACAATAATAGAAAAATAGGAAAGTTTTAATTACTTTATGTGAAGGCTCATACACAATGGTCCAAAGTACCGCATAAGAGATGTTAAACCACCAACTACTCTAAAAGCTTAAGTTGTTAAGAGTGTTTTTAACTTAAAAATATTTATACTTCAACAAGAGAAATGGCAGAAAAGCAAAAACTAGAAATGAAAGGTCTCTGTCCATTCAAATTGCAATGAAATTGGAAAGACAAAATATGAATACATAAATTAAAGAAAAGTAAATTAAAGAATTCAAATATTTGACCAAACGCCAATGTTAACCAGATTTATCTTGTTAAGAAATCTCATTTATTGGCCTTAGATGATAACAAAGTATATAAGAGTACACAAAACTGCTATGTAAGGAAATAACTACAATCATATAGAGGTCTAATTAAACAAACACTCATAAGCCTATTTATTTCCATATGACTTTCCCCAGTTAATTACCTTATGTAATCAAATAGTGGGTTCATTATAACTGCTTCACCATCAGTGAGACAGGATTCTTTTTCCTTCTTTTTTTTTTTCTGTCTTAAAATTCTGGATACCATAAACTTCATCTTCACTAAAGTTACCAACAGCTATAGACAAACTGCAGAAGAAGATTATAGGATAAGGTGGAATTTCAAACACACCAGCAACGGATAAATTTTATACTCGACCAATTGTGAAACCAAATAAACAAAGCCACGACAGAGATCATGAAACAAAATTACTCAATTCTCCATCCAAGAATGAGATCCCAGTTTGGTAGTCAATGAACCGACAAAGAACACAAAGTATAGCAGAGTTTGGACGTCAATAAACCAACAATAGAAATTTTTGGGCAGGGCAAAGTGAGATATGTTTTCGTAACAATTCAATCTTACACAGAAAAATAAGGCATTCGTGGATTTTGACATTCGCACTTGCAAACCATCGAAATATATACAGCATGAAAGACTATGATAGCACCATCTTAAGTCATGATACTCACTACAGAATACCCATTACGTGTCAGGTCATCCAAAGTCTGCCGTAGATTCTGCAGAATGAACATTTGGACAAAACACAATAAATCATCAGTATTCGACAAAAAACCGAGAAAACAATCAGAGATAATACTTGAGAAAATTGGAAAAAGAAGAAATAAAAACAACCCACAACTAGTCGTGCCACGATTTGGATATTCATCCGGAAGTTGGGAATATCATTCATTAAGAGACTTCCCATCATTTCTGACTTATATCCATTAGCAAAAAATTGCTAATCTTTAAAGGCAGGAGCAATAAGCCCTCAACACCATTAAAAAAAATAACCTAAAGCATAACAAATAAGGATGTAATTTTACTCGCCAACAATTCTAACACATTCTTAACCATGTTTCTTTGAGTTGGGGCAGGATAATAACCAGTCTGAGTGCAGACAAATTGTACTCACTAAAAGGCCTCCACGGCCACCTTTGTTGCTGACGCCTTGTTCTAGATGCCCACTGTCCACACCTAAGCCACCTTCTCTTTTGCAGTACACTCAATACTCATGCACAAGTTAATTAATTTATCATCTCTTAAGCTTGCCCAAAGGAACCCCTCAAACACACCATCAAATAGTGAAAATAACGCAATAAATGCGAATGACTTCAAAGGGTTTTGGTTAACTAAACTTCACTTATTCTTTTTCTTAAAAGTGAGGAAGAATAAATGTGAATAACTTCGAAGGCTTTTGATCAGCTAAAACTCAAAATTAGATGATTATTGGCATAATAAACCTTAAAAAATAAACAGACACGTGAACATATAGAAGCCAGCTGGAAAACAAATTCAATACCATGACAGGGCATCCGGCTCTGGGAACACTATCTGAACGCAAACCACCAAAAGGATTCAAACCAGCATATTCAACAAGAATGCAAGCATCAATTCCGATAGATTCGTAAAAATCCCCAACCTGGAAAGACAAGCTTTTGGTGCTCATTATTGATCAACCATAGACAAAAATGTAATGTAAACACAAAGCACAAGAATCTTTTTTTTCGATAGGAAACAACAATTTATTAATAATCAAGAGAAATCATTACAAGAAAACCACATCAAAGGTGGACAAAGAATCCCAACAATAGCAAAACATGAAAAAACACACAAAAAGTAAACAAGCTACAAGCCACGCGATGCTTTCCAGCTTGTCCTAATCCAATAGAGAGGAATATCTTCAAACTCCTTGGACATGGAAGCCAAAAAATAAATTCTATCCCAAAGTCCCTCAAACTCTTCACATTTATCATCAAAAATTCCTGCATTCCTTTCCCTCCAAATCACCCAGAACCTTTACACAATCAAATTAAAACAGACAAAAGATGAAATCCAAGAGAGGAGTATACGTGGAAAAAACAAGAAACATACTCTACAGAGCAAAACTTCGCGGGGAAATTTAGACTTGAACTGCAACATCTCCGAGTTAAGAGTTCCTTCTTTTAGACTACAAATAAAAGAGGAAAAATATCACCCATCCATTAGTATTTCTTTAAAAAACAACCAGGCAGGTTCTTTTCACACACATGGAGTGAGAGGAATGTTGCTTAAATTCTGCAGCTGCACACAAATTTACTAGGGTTGAATCAATTAGAGATTTGATAATACATGCTGTAAGATAAAAGGAGCAAACTCCCTATGGATAACAATGCCTATGGAACCATTTCAAGAAAAAGTTCACTCTCTTAATCAAAAACAAATTTAATAAAAATGAAAATGAAAATAGGAGCAATGGTAATGGTAATAGAGCAAAGACAATGGGCCAAACAAGTCAAACAAAGTATTCATATATTTCCTGTATCCATTCAAGTTAGCTTGATTATTGTGACCTATTAAATTGACACTTTTTACAATATAATGGACTTGATAAGACATCTTTCTTCTCTACACATTTGTGCTAGTAGAGATACATCTTAAAAAAATTCAAAGTTCGCCAAGGAACTTAATTGTTACAGGCTTACAGCTTTATGTACAAAGGGTTGCTGCTTTATCATACCACTGGCAAAACACAACTGCAACACACTTTTGGACCAGAATATCCAATTATACCTGATGCTGATGATCATAAACATCTAAATCTAAGCCTATAAAAGACTCCCCCCAAGATTGTCAACAAAATAACACCTTTTCTTTTTCAGTACCACTGAGATGGTCTGATATATTGAGGTATTTCTACGAAGGAAACAGCTATCCGCAGTCATATGCTTTCAAGTTTAAGAGACAGTGAACAATGATAAGAGCAATACGAGGGGCTAACTACCTGCCTCTTTAATATTTCATGGCATTATCATACTGATACAAATTCTGGGGCATAACTAAAATCATAATTTGTTGACTTTGTTGCATATCACTATCCAGTATCCACAAGAGTCAACTGTTGGTATAAGTTCTGAGCCATATTGGTTCAATCTTTGCTCAATGACCCTATTAGGCATGTAACCAATTTAATTTCTTATTTCAGCTAACCTCACAAGGTCCTACAAGATGACAATCTAAACAGTTCACCATATTAGCCCTGTTCCCGTACCCAATGATTTATTTTGTCAAGTTTTGAAAAGGTAGAACCCAGCTCAAGTTATAACATAGGAATGCACATAAATCACATGTGGTGCATATTACAACATTAAATAGTGGCACTAACATTTTAACCTGCACTGATGATAGCAGAAAAAAGAATGTACAAGCCAATCAGGACAATAATTTCCATTACTCCAAAGGAATAAGATGAGTCAAAAATAAAAAGGCAAGAAGATAGAAGACAAAAAAAAAAGTTTGCTGCTAAACTTGACATAGATAGGAACTCACCTCCCACTTTTTAAGTTGACATCCAATCCCAGCAGATTAGAATATGATAGCTTCTTAACCAGTTGAACGGAAGAAGGCTTTCTACACATTTGCATCCTCTGAAATATGAGACCATGACACGATAAGCCAATTTAAGTAACTTTTAAGAATTCATGGCCTAATTGTAACAAGTAGTTTATATTATGCAGCTTATAGTGCAAACTTGACAAAAACGAATCATCAAGCCCACCTCTTTCCACCACAAAATGTTAGAATAATCTTTTTCCTCAAGGTCATTTTTCAATTCTTTGAGTTTTTTAGTTGCTTTTGTGGTCCCTTTCACAAGCTTCCGTTCTTTGAAGCAACGAATCCGCTCACACAGCTTAATGCTATAAAGAATAACAAAGAAACATAAAACATTAGGTCTTTATTTAAGTACAAGAATATCAAGCATCAAATAGGAGAATAAGGTAGCTGCAACAAAACTCAACTATGCTCTCTATCAAAGTGCATGCCGAAGTGCTATAGCTGGTGAGCAACCCGATTTCTTTATCAGCAAAGGATGTCCAGTAACAATTCTGAGTAGGTGTACGAGACTAAGCGAACCTTACTAGATTTTCACTAAAAAATAAGAGGATACGTACTAGACGGCAAACATTGATGGTTGTAAGTCAGAGGTAAGGTACCGAGACTGCAGCTGTCACTCGATAGTAGTGGTGGCTACTATCAAAGTGCATGGTTATTAAATCTTTGAAAGAATATGAAAAAATAGATGGATTAATCATCCTCAGTTACGTGACAGATAATTGACAATCAAGAACTTGGCAAGGTTTTGTTTTTGGGAAGAGGGGGAGGGCGTAAGAAGAACTCAGCAAATTCAAGATGGGAATGGATATTCTTTATGCAATGAAAAGAGCATTTTCTTGGAAAAGCACTATAATTTGTTATACCCCTATTCAATCAAGCCCTCCTATTTTCTTTTCTGCTATTAGAGAACTCTGAGGGAAACACACATGTACACATGCACAAACACACTGTTAAGCCTGAATACGGAGTTGTGTTAGCCTTAGGTGCGATTTAAAGAGATCCACATCTAAAATTGGCAATTAAATACCCAAATACTAGGGTGAATGATTTTGTTTCTTTTTCATTTCATGCTTACACTAGGCACAAAATAATAGTTCTGTGCATAATGGCATATAGAATACAAATTGCAAGAAATGTTCGAAGAGACCCAGATCATTTTTGACCAGTCTATACAAGATAAGAGAAAGCACTATGAATCATGACATAATAAAGTACCAATACTGCATTAAATACATCAAACACAAAAAGAAAAAAAAGGAATCTTAGTCCACAATACTCAAATTTCCAAAAAGAAAAAAGATCCCAGACAGTATTTTGCTTGTATTTAACAAACTAGTGAAGCAAATCATCCTTTTGAAACCTAACAGCAATTAGAAAGAAAGAACATATAAATGAATGTGACAGTTAGCAGATGAATATATAATATGGCTAGAGAGAGAGGGGGGATGAAGGGCTTACAGTAAAGGTGGAGAGGAAGTGAATGGATGGGAATGAAGAGGGGGACGAAGCAGAAGAGTTAGAGGGCGCCAGCGAGGGACTGAAACGACGACGTTTTTGGCTGTCAACCAGTACATGGTGGTGTATGCTGGTGATTGAACTGAGAATGGAACTTTTTTTAGTTTTAGGGATTTCTCAATGGTAGTGTTCGTTCCTTCCCGCCAGAAATTGGAGCAGAAAGGTCGTCATTTTAATAGTAAAACACTTCCAGTTCCATGGAGGACAGAGAGAGGCCCCATGGAAAGGACAGCGAAAGGTGAATGTTGAAAGTGACGACGCCTTCGAACTATCTTTTGGACACGGTACGAAAAATAAATTTTAAAAAAAAATTAAAAAAAAAACCCTACCATTATTTATTATTAATTTTTTTTTTTTGTATTTTTAATATTTTTTATGGTACTTACGAATTACGATCAATTTTATTATTCTATAATCAATCGCAACTATCACAAAAATAATAAAAATAGTTACAATCCTAACATTTTAAGATCTATTCTAAGTACCATAATAAAAGTTGATGATGCACAAAACTGTTTTCGTGCAAGATCAACAGTCAAGAATATAAACGGGTGTAATTGATGAGCAATTAATAAGTAATTAATGGCAATCAAGAGTAAAACAGTAAATAACGGATCGACACAAGAGATTTATAGTGGTTCGGTCTCGGATGACCTACGTCCACTCTCTGCAATGGCAGCGATGGCCGGTGTTCTTTATTGATGAATAAGGGTACTCCGGAGAGTTACAGTGCTTCTAGAAAGAGAGCAGTGTGTATGAGGGTAAGTGCAGGGGTTCAAGGCCGGTCAGTACAGAGGTTCTTCGATGTGTCCTTCATATGGAGAGGACTTACATTTATATAGGTTGAGAGAGGCGGTGAGGCGGTCACTACAATTTAGTAAGTATAGTTATGGTAGGACTCTACCATTTTGGAAGGTTCTATTTAGGTAGGACTCGATCTTCTCAATCTTTATCCCGGTATTCTCTCCCTCGTGCTCCAATTCAGTCGGAGGAGGTCCCGAGCTGGACTGGGCTCATCCTTGGTCTTGAGATTGGACCTGGAGTTCATTTGGCTCGCACTGAAGTGAAAAGAGACGAAGTAGGACGGACCAGGAGGCTTTGCACTGGGCGGCGCCCAAGAGGGGCTAGGTGGGCGGCGCCCAC
Source organism: Ilex aquifolium (assembly GCA_951799425.1). Classification (NCBI taxonomy): domain Eukaryota; kingdom Viridiplantae; phylum Streptophyta; class Magnoliopsida; order Aquifoliales; family Aquifoliaceae; genus Ilex; species Ilex aquifolium. The sequence goes on from OX637401.1 coordinate 24,697,700, forward strand.
TTGAGGCAAGGTGGGCGGCGCCCATTCGGGGCTTAGGTGGGCGGCGCCCACTTTGGTCCTTGGTGTCCTGGAACTTGTCTCCTAGTGTTTTGGTGCATTGGGCTTGCAATGGGTTGACCCATCTCTGATTTGGGAGTCTCTTTGGGCTTCCTCGGTTCACTTGAGCTGGGATTTGGCCCAGTGGAATTCGGACTCGTCAAAAGTGATAAAAATATCAACAAAATTCGTAAATTTTTTTGTAATATAATCCATAAAAATTATAAAAATACCTATTAATGTAACAAAATTTAGAGATACAATACATAAATTTTTTCCCGCCACCATAGCCTAAGTCCTAGACTTTTTATTAGTTGTGTGCCATACTTTTTATGTATTTCAGACTTTTCACTAATGTTATCGGACTTAATTTGATCATCTAATTTTTTATAACTATTGGATTGGTTATAAGATCTATAATAAATAATAGATTTACTATCAATCTAATGATTATAAGTGATTAGACCAATAAACCGTATTTATAAATTATGTCAAAATAACATTGTTCTATGTATTTTGTAGGGTGAGCAAACAATAAAAAAAAAACAATAATATTCTCTATTTTAATAAATTTGAGTACAAATTTTTATATAATTAAATTATGTAAAATTAAATATTATATAAATAATTATGGATAATATAATAAATACTACAAAAAAAATTGTCGTTATAAGACCAACGAAAATTTGATTTTAGACTACATGGTTACTTTTTTTTTTTTTTTTATTGATAGTGCAATATTAAAATTTTTATCTTTTAAAGTGTAAATTAATAATTTGAAGATTTTTCAGGGTAGAAAGTGTTATTCATCCATTGTATAGTACTTTTACAAAATCATGCATGTTTGGGTTTCTTTTTGATGGATCAATTCGAATTCAACTCATATTTGTAAAAAAAAAAAAAAAATTCAATCTAATTTGAATTTAAATAATAATCCAGTTAATTGTCTCGAGTATACGAGAAGTAGCCATGACTAGTAAATCCAAGTTGAAACAGAATTAAGTCCTAAGTTGCACAACCAGAGAAATCAAACTTCAACATACTATGATGCAAGTCAAAATGGACCTTGAATTTCCATTAGAAATTTGACTCAATATGCAAGCCAAATTTTCAATTGTAGTTGTATGACTTTTTTTTAAACAATGTTTGCATGGGGAGGGTGGGTGAGGTTCAAACCCATGTTCTTAAGTCCAACGGCAGCATGGTTGATCATTAGGCCATCGCTGAATTCTCATAGTGGTATGACTTGAGTTTCAACAAAGCTCACAAAGTTAACCGTGATTCGAATTCGACTCACATTCTAAACGTATCGAATTTTAATAATTTTTTAGAGTCTAAAAAAATCGGTTAAAGCTCACAAAATCATGTTATTACTTTTTGGTTCTGCTCTTATACTAATGTTTCGTTTAGTATGATGGAAAAATGGAATGATGAAAAATTAGAGGGATAGATAAAATATCATGTTTGGTAAAAAAAGAAAATATGAATGATGGAAAAGTGGATGGATAAGCTTTCCTTTCAACTTACCAAAATCAATCCCTCCAAAATCGGAAGGAAAGTGGATGAAAAGTTAATTATTTGTGTTAAAATGTATATTATTTGTCTATATATCTTTTAATATATACATATGTATACATTAATTTCATATATATGTAACGCCCCGATTTTTCTCTTCTTTTCGAAGACGTTAATTGATATAAAAACACTCAAATAAAAATAACAGAGTGCTAATTGTCCCAATAAAATTTCATTTATCGACATCATCTCCCAATACAAATAAATCTGTCAATATAAATAAATCTCCCAATACGATTAAAACATTAATTACATCGACATCTTCTTGTCTTTAATACTCTGATTATCTTGTTCCGATCTTTTCTCTAAAATCAACCTGAAAATGTTAAATAAAGCGGGGAAGTATACAATATGACGAAGAGAAAGATGCTCAAGGATATTAAATACCAAATAATCGAGTATCACAAAGTATCTCAATCAACAGATACAAGTATCATATTTGCATATCAGACGTCATACAGAATTTTAACACAGATTTGACACCTCACCAATCATCTCACCTCAACCCGATCTCACGGGTTTCTTGGTTGGCGATGCATCGGCTATTGGCTGCCACAATCCCATCTTAATATCCGCAGAACACGATTAATGAGATCAAGAACACGATCAATGAGATCAAAATATTCAATGATATTCAATCGAAATTCTAAAATAACGATAACACAAGTTGGAATACAAATCCGAGGATAAACAAATAAATATTATTTGCAAAGAGATTTAAGGATAGCATATTGCATACCACCCCGTACCTCAGAATCATTATTCGATAACTCTGATTTCCGTTTCATTCTTCTTCTTCCTCTCGGTTTGAACTAAAAACACCCACCAATACTTGATTTATCTCCCTCTCGCTCCCTCCTTGCTCACGGCTCAAAGGATCACATACTCATCCTTTTTTTTTTCCTTTTTTTTTACTCTACCTCACTCTCGGTTTTAAGCAACGAAGAACACACACACACACTAATTTATGAATTAAATACACACACATTTCTACACCATTAATTACACGCACCCACATTTTCTACGATGTATTCAATGCTAGCTGGCTCTCTTTCTTTTTCTTTACATTGTTTTGTTTCTTTTCTTTCTTTTTTCAAAGTCTTCATCCTTTTTTTCAAAGTCTTCACGTGGGTGAAGACCAAAGTAACATAAAAGTTAAGATATTTATACTTTGTTCCCCTTTATTTCACTTATTATATATATTAACCACAAAACTTAAATATTCTTTATACTGTCACATCAAAACTTCTAATATTTTATACTTAAACTACTTCTAAAAATTTGGGATCTCACAATATAAATACAATGATAAAATATGTATTTATATTTTTTAAAAATTTAAAAAAATTATTTTTTCCATTTTACCAATCACAAAAAAAAAATATTTTTCATCCATTCTACCAAACACAAAAGAAGGAAAGTGCATTTTTTTCCTTGGACGATAGAAAATGTATTCCTTCTATTTTCCATCTATCTTACTTTCAATCATTCCTATCAAACGGAACATAAAACAAATGACACACCTTGTGTTGTGCAATTTAAGGATGAGTTATTATGATACAATACAAAATTTAAGAGATTTAATATCACTACTAGCATGTTTTGCTATTTCATAGTTCGTCGATGCTTAGTTATGCCTTCACACATAATATACTACGAGTACATATCGTAATCGAAACATAAGAGATTCTTTATATAAATTAGTAGACATTCAAGACTGTGATATTGGAAATCATGATATTGTTCAAAAACTATAGAAGCTACTAGTGTCAAAGCATGAAATATGGGCAATCTACTAAGGTAATGAACAAGTTCAACCACTATCAAATGAAATTAGGCCTATGTTGTGTGTTGAACTTGGTAACATATCTTGTGTTAGAGACCATTTAGTACTGGTGCTTAGTTACCATTGTACCTAAAAATTACATGTAATTTCCTAATTTGCCAATGTTTATGTAAAATTCCCAAATATTGCATTCTAGTACAAATGCACATCTTGAGATTGCACATACATGACATGTGATACAAGTTTTAGCCTATTAAAACTCATATTTCAATAAAGAACTTTTACACTAATCATGTTGCGTTTTGGTAAAAGATAATATTTTTATGGAGGAATGTAATAAACATGACAACGAAATGAACTTGAAGAATATAATAGAACGTACATTACCATTGTGATATTTCATACCAACCATGATTAAGTACTGATATAAAATAAAAAATCTATTCCAATATTTGGATATATATACCTTTTGTTGAATTAAATTAATTTTGGTCAAAATATTCTTTTTTTTTTAAAACTAAAAATAACTATTTTGATGTCCTAACCTTGACATATAAGACCCGCGATTCAACTCAAATATAATTTGAGATCTCGGATTTAGAACATGACCCTAAACCCATATAAAACCCAAACCCTAAATTCGGGACTCGACCCCACCCTTGCCCGCGACTCAAAGTCCAAATCTCCACCTCAAATTAAACCCTAGTTCCCGACCCCCAGACCCTTGACCTTGAACTCTAAACCCAGACTTGACATTGGACTCGAGACCCAACTCTGGATCTCAGCCCTAACCTTGACCCCAAGACTCGAACCTCAACATTAGACCCTAGCTACTTTTTTGTTCTCCAAAGTATTCCCACATGTTATATTTCATGTAAGTTCTTTTAATAACTCAAGCAGTTACTTATCGAAAAAAAACTCTCAAACAAGTGATATCACTTCTACTATGAATTCAATGGAAAACTCTAGGGTACCCAAATTTCTTTTTTTTTGGGTATTGATATTATCAATTATTATTTTTTATGATAAAATTATAATTGAGAAATTATAAAAGCTCAAAGAAAGATTATGATTACTCACAGACATTCATGATCGATCATATCATCATAAATTTTCAGTATCGACCTTCCATGACCGATGATACCCCTTTAAAGTCGTGATTTTCACTTTTTTCTTTTTTTTTTTGAGAAGAGTGATTTTCACTTCATAAAAAATTATAATTATAATTATAATTATAATTTTTGATACTGCACAACCCACAGTACCATAGCCCTTCCCTCAATTTTTAGATGTAACATGAGATAGGTTTCCAACCGTTGATTATCGGTGGGAACCTATACCACACAACTCTGTCGTTGACCAACGCTAAGTCTCAGCCACAAGAGAAAACAAATAAAGCCTCTTCTCACCTTCACAAATCGTCCCCATACACAGCTCAAAGACACTGACAAACCCATCAGCCATGGCTTCTTCCTCTGCCATCGCTCCAAGCTCCACAGCTTTCATCGACAAGGTTCTGTTTTAAATCTCAAAAGTTACCTTTTTTTCTCAAAAATTCTCATGAAACTATAACCCATTTCTGATGTTATTTTCTTCTTCTTCTTCTTCTTCTTTTAATGTGTGTTTTTTTTATTTTTATTTTTGTGGGTATAGAAAGATGTGGGTTTCTCTTCAATTTCTGCACAACCCTCATTTTCCACCCAGAATTTCAGGAAAAGAGTTTCCAGGAAAATTGTATCTGTCATGTCACCACAGCAATCTGAACGCAAGCCTTCCACCACTGGATCAGTTGGGTTTTCTTTTTCTATTTTTTTTTTCATTTCTTGTTTTGGGTTAAATTGATTTGGAAAATGGTTTGCGAATTTGGTGAATTTTAATGGTGGGTTTGTGACTAATCTTGATTGTTAGGTTAAGACAGCAATGACGATGACAGAGAAGATCTTCGCCAGGGCTTCTGAGAAGGCCCAATTGAGCCCCGGTGAGAATGTCTGGGTCAATGTTGATGTTTTGATGACCCATGATGTTTGTGGACCTGGTTCAATTGGAATCTTCAAGAAAGAATTCGGCGAAAATGCAAAGGTACAAAATTAGCTATTGCTCAATTGTGCTTTTTAACTTGAATTTTTGAACCCATTTTGTTGCTTAATGTTTACATGTTGCATACTGTGTCTTCAATCAGTTTGCTTCTGGACCATTTGATGTTGTAAATTTGAATTTTGGATATCAATTAACTGAATGTTTATTAGTTCTACCGCAAATTTCTTGAATCAATTATTAAGAAGCATTTGGATGACTCGTGAAATCTGAATTGAGTTCTGTTGTATGAATAGACATGCCTAAGCATAAGGATGCTTGATGGTTCCTGGTTGAAATAGATTTGAGGCCATCTTTTAAGAAATTAAGGTGGCCTTGTGCTGAACAGAAAGAGAACATCTAGATGGTTCCAAAAACACTCAACAGATTCATCACTTACTGATTTAACATATGCCAAAGTTTCTAACTTTAACCTTTATTGTTATTCAGTCAGTCGAGATCAGTTTTTGGATCACTGTTGGATTTACAGTGGTTGAACCTGAACCCATTATATTTACTAAAGTAATGTGATGACGATAAAGTCTTAACCACCGAAGATAAAATTGGTTTTGCAGTTGATCATACTAAATCTGATATGTACAGGACTAAGGAAAAACGTTTTTGCATATTGAATGCTTTTATTTCCCAATATTTTTTTTAACAGTAAACTATGAAATACTAAATATGTGATATTCACAGGTCAACCTTCCGAGATATTCATAGGGCATCTAATGCCAGCCAGGAACTGAGGAATTCCATTCAAATAGATATTTTGACTTTCACATTTGTTGATTTAACACATCATTCTGTTATCATTTGCAATACAGGACCATCTATAGACTTTCTTTTTTGTAAATCCCTCTACTGTGAACAACCTTGGTGGATGAAAGTGCATCTGGAACATTGTTTGTAAGACATTTTCGTTATATATTTTGAATTATTTTATAATTATGTGGTGCTACTTGTCTATTTGGAAAGAAATATTAGATTTCACATTTGTGTCCGAATTTTGATGATAATATTTTTTGTACTTGCATTGAGCGAAAAAGTTTATCCAGTCTATGATTGACGTTTGTTTCTTTGTCCTTTCTATAGTGGATGGGGGAAAAACTGTCTTATAATTAGGATTTTGGAGCATAATGTAGTTCAGTAATTAATAGCTTAGACTTATTTTTTCCTCTAAAGGAAAAGAGGATATCTGTGTCACGCTTCTAAATCAACATGACTGTTTCTTTGAACATTGCAGGTTTGGGATCGTGAAAAGCTTGTCATTATACCGGACCACTACATCTTTACCACTGATGAACGTGCAAATCGTAATGTGGATATCTTAAGGGATTTTTGCACTGAGCAAAATATTAAGTACTTCTATGATATAAAAGATCTTGGCAATTTCAAGGTATTTTTTTCCAGCCTTATGCAATAGAACCTCTAATGTCATTTTCTAAGAGCTACCTATTTTTTGGATTTCTTTATGTAAAAACAGAAGTTATAGTTCATGTGATAATCTTACAGGCTAATCCAGACTATAAAGGTGTATGCCATATCGCTCTTGCCCAAGAAGGTCATTGCAGGCCTGGAGAGGTGCTTCTCGGTTTTCTTAGTAATGTTTCTGTCAGTTATATAGAGGTATTTATATACCTAAGTTTTCTTCTTGAATAATGGATGAACCCTTTACACATGCCTTCAGGTCTTGTTAGGTACAGACTCCCACACATGTACCGCAGGTGCATTTGGCCAGTTTGCTACTGGAATTGGAAATACTGATGCAGGTTTTGTCTTTGGAACCGGAAAGCTTTTGCTCAAGGTTTCTGTCTCTGGCATCTGATGTTTTAGTCACTTGATTATGCTGTGGTTTTGCTCCTTCACAGTGATTTTTGACATGGATAATTGAGCATAATGGCTATGAGTGTCATCATTTTCTGGATGTTTAGTGCATTTTGTCTCCATTTTGGCTTTCTGTAAAATATTTTCTTGTTTTCTTCTTCAATTTTCCTTCATGTTAAATTGGCAACTTTTTTCTCTATCTATTAACTTTGAAGTTTCTCAAGGTGGCATGTTTTACCTATACAACAATGACTTTACACGGGGATAATATCGGATTCCTAGGGATAGGGAGGAAGGATAGAGAGCATTACTTGTTATACCTTCCATGCCCGATAAGAACAGGAACTTCAATCAGTGATTTGACTCCTAGCTTCAATGGAAGACTTTATCCTGATTCTAGTTGAATTCACAAAAATATATATAATTAGTGGAATTGATTCCTCCTTTTGCTATTGTATCCCCCATTTACCGCCTCTGTTATATGTTGTAATGGAATTTTTTGTCATAGGCACAAAAAGTGGTCATTCCTTAGATCTTTGTTTATGGGTTGGCTGATATGGGACAACCTTTTTGAAACAAAAGAGATTTTTGTAACAGCTTGGATGCTTTTTTTTGGGGTGCGCTTGTGTTGTGTGTGTGAGAGACAAAGAGAGGGAGAGAGAGATTTGTGTGAACACTTTGCGAGTCCATGAAGTTTTTTTTTTTGTATTTCGGGGTTTTTTTTTTTTTTGGGGGGGGGTCCTGCTGGACAACCCCAGTATTATTGTATTCGTGATATTGTCAATGAACTATTTTTTAGAAGTGATAACAATGGAGTCCAATCCTTGGACTCCTCTTCATATTAGTCCCCATGTAACCTTCTGGGCCAACAAATCCAATGTAGGTGATATTAAGTCCTTTTGGCCTGAATATTGAAGCAACATATACTTTTGATAAGGAGACCTATTTGATTTTGTTCATGCATAAAACTTCTTTTTTTAAATTATTTAATTGCAGAGACTTTTTCCTCATTCACAATGTTTTGTGGCGAAACCAAGATCAAAGTTGCAAGTTTCTTCTACCCATAAAGCATATGCTGTTTGCGAATTCAATGTCCTAAACTCAAAAAGCACAACGAATTTTTGTATATGAAAATATAAACAGAAGCTCAAAGCAATGTGTTTTGAATTTCCCTTTTCAAATTTGAACCAGTTATACTTGTCTTCTAACTTTCTTCAAGGATTGGCACAGCAAATTTCTCATATCTTCATGTTGCAGGTGCCTCCAACTTTGAGATTTGTAATGGAAGGCGAAATGCCGGATTATTTGCTTGCGAAGGATTTGATTTTGCAAGTAAGTTTGACTACATCCTGAATCATATCTTTCCTTGTTATGAACATATTATGCTCCCTTTTATGGTATATGACCCTCTATAGGATAAGCCAACTTTGATATTTTGTGCATTTACTATGATGGATTGATAATGCCTCCAGTTTTGTCATTGGGTTATGATTTGTTTTTATTTAAATGGAGTGTTCAAGCCTCCAATAATTGTCGTGACATTGAATGGTTTTCACATTGCAGATTATTGGTGAAATCTCTGTGTCTGGTGCAACATATAAATCTATGGAGTTTGTTGGTACTACTGTTGAAAGCTTAACGGTAAGTCCACTAAATCATCAATAGAAGTATCTGCAATTTCAACATCTGGTTATGTTTTAAATGGTTCATTGCTCTGTGTTTGGAAGATGGAAGAAAGAATGACATTATGCAATATGGTTGTTGAAGCTGGGGGAAAGAATGGAGTTGTCCCAGCTGATAGTACTACATTTAAGTATCTTGAGGTAAGTGCGAACTGGTCTGTGTGTGTGTGTGCGGTCATGCGTCCATGCTTGTGAGCGGGGGTGAGCATGTGTGCACACACCAGCATGTGTGTGCTTTTATAAGTGCTTCCGTTAAGACTTATAAGAAATTTTCTATTTGGCAGTTGCACTTAGTTGGCCTGGTTAACATAATTTTTTTTGTTTTTTTTTTGGCTTGTACAGGACAAAACTTCTGTGCCCTATGCACCAGTTTATAGTGATGCAGAAGCAAGGTAGATATGAGTTTCCACTTTTGTGGTGCTGAAAATTGCTGCTTTACGCTCCTTACCAGTTTGTTCCTGTATGTTTGATAAAATTATATATTAATGCGGCTAAACAGAAATATATTATTGAAGGACGTCTCCGACATCCCTGGAATTTAAGTAGTTTATTTTCCTTCCCATTGCTCTTGATGGCAAAGTTCATTCCTGAACATGGAGCCATATGGATCTCGAAAATCAGGATGAATGATATGGTTTTCAAAAAATTAGGCAATCAAAATTCTTTCTGAAAAGATCATGAAGTTAGCACATGCGGCTTCAAATACTTGAAAAATGAGTTCATGCATAATTATAGTACCAAAATGTTGGGGAATTATTCATCCCTTCCTGTGGTCATTCAATTCTAATGATTTTCTAATGCTCTGGGCCTCCAACTGATCAAATCCATTGATGCTCAACAGAATTAATCAGCATCCAATATCCAGGTAGAAAATAACATAGAGAGGCAGCATGACACTAATATTACACTGGCAAAAAAGTTTTGTTATGTCAGTATTATATGGAACTTTCACTGGCAGGAAAAGGAAGACCTAATGCTTTTCTGTCAGAAAATAGGTTGATGATTTTTCATTATCTAAACAACTTGTTCTGAGAAAAATACTTTATTCAGTCTGCCCTATCTCATGACCACCAGAAAAAATTTTGAAAACGAAAGAAGGTTGTCTTGATCAAGAAGTTCTAGCAGTACCTTTTCGAAGCCTTAGCAGCAGCTACACTAGATATTGATCATAACAAATCTCTACAATCATCTAAAATATCATTTAATTGGACCAAGGGTTTGATTTTGTCGGAGTTATTACTGAGGTTATTAGTTTAGCATTGATGTTTTAGATTTTGTATGATCACATCCCTGAGGCAGTGAATCAGACTTTTTTTTTTTTGTTAGAATAAGGCCATCGTTAGTTTTGATTTAGTTCCATGGCCCTTAGAACTTCTAAGAAATCTTAATGACAGACCACCTATCTCTTTCTTTATGTTCTTCCAAAATTAGTCCATTGCTTTTGTATTAGTAAAGATATAATATCTGCTGATGAGATTATTTGGTCCTCATTCAGATTTGTTTCGGAGTATAGATTTGACATCTCAAAGTTGGAGCCATTGGTGGCAAAGGTGAGTCAAGTAAATCTGTAAATGGAACCTTTCATTTGGAGGGGTGGAAAAGATGAAAAGAAGGCAAGGAATCTTCCTCCTGTTTTCATGTTAGAAGTAGTAACCCATGATAAGTTTTTATTTGGAGGGTTGAAAAAGATGAAAAGAAGGCAAGGAATCTTCCTCCTGTTTTCATGTTAAAAGCAGTAGTAATTCACGACAAGTATTTCAAAATTGTTGCGAGTAATTTGATTTATGTTTTAAATGATTAGATGATCGTTAGCTTTATCTTTTGCAGTGAATAATATGCTCTATATATGTCATGCAGCCTCATTCTCCTGATAATCGTGCTTTGGCAAGAGAATGCAAAGATGTGAAAATTGATAGGGTATATATTGGCTCATGCACTGGTGGAAAAACTGAGGATTTCATGGCTGCTGCCAAAGTTTTTCTGGCTTCAGTAAGGCACACAATATCTCTACTGCTTATTTTGTCCTTTTTAACGGACTTAGGGTTGCATTATCGTGAGAAGGTTAACATTCGGAAATTGCACTTTCTGTTATGTATTCCTTCTTAGGAGGGGTTGTAATTAGGTTTTGTGTGTGTGTGTGTGTGTGTGTGTGTGTGTTGTGTGTTGGTTCCTTCTCAGCCAAATATCAGTGATGCATCTCGCTGACCTTTATATCATGATTTTCTAGCGAAAAATATGCACTCAATTTTTTATACTGGGGCATCTAAAGGAGTTTATTCTGCTTATTTATGTTTATGCTTTCTGTACATCTTTCTTTAAAAATACTTTTTCCCCTCTTGCTTCAGGATTTTCTTAAACCCTTTGCGATCACATGGTAAGAGTGTGTCACTGGGTCTTAAGGGTATGATATGTGGTACTCCATGGATACACTTCATCCAAATAGGGGTCAAATAGGTTCTTATGGAAAGGTCTTCCTTTTGATTTGTTATTCATGTATTGTTCCTCCAATGCATCTATGGGTATGTGGTAAGATTTAATTGAGCTGATTAGATTATCTACATTACGTGCAGGGCCAAAAAGTCAAAGTTCCCACATTCCTTGTGCCTGCTACACAGAAGGTTCGTAATGTTGGGTCTTTTGTTGCGGAAGTATTTTGTTTTGCTACTAGGATTCTGAACATTTGAAAGATAAATACATAATACTAATACTATTAAAGTTTTCAGGTGTGGATGGATGTATATAGTCTCCAAGTGCCAGGTTCTGGGGGCAAGACTTGCTCCCAGATATTTGAAGAAGCTGGTTGCGATACCCCTGCAAGTCCTAGTTGTGGTGCTTGTTTGGGTGGCCCTAAAGACACTTATGCCCGCATGAATGAACCTCAGGCAAGTTTACTTTCTTGCATTTGTAATTTGTTTTGGATGAATTAAATGAACATGTAAATAACAACAGGCGGTATCTGATCCTAGGTCTTTGGTACAATTGTCTAGCAACTTTACTGTGTCTGCTATCCAGCACCTTTGAGTAGGCTTATCCAAATTATATGTTCTACCTATACTACTAATAAATTTACGTTACTTAAAATTTTTTTGATTCACTATTTTGTTCTTATAAAAAATTATAAAGGCTAATATGTCTTTTTGTATTTAAATATGCAGATTACCATTATATCCTTCTATACTTAAATAACAAACTAACCTCTAGCATATCATGTAAATCTCTATCTTTGCAAAACTTTTAGATGGTCATGTTACTCTTAAAGATACATAAAAAGATTATTCTTTTTTTCCAAAATTCTAATATTAATATACATCGATAACTTTATTGATATAATATCATCTCCGGTGCCAAACAATTGATATATGTATATTTTTCTCTTCATTTACAATACAAACAATTTAAGTATGATAAATATGATATTATTTAATTTAGCTATATAATTAAATTTTTATATATTTTATCAAATGTTTTAACGAAAACTTTCACGTGCAGCGCACGTGGTGCATTGTTAGTATACATAAGTATAAAATGGAGGCAAAATTGAAAGAAGCGGCATGAACAACAAGAATTTCAATTATATGTTTTAAGATTCTTCAAAGAAGCCTTCTATTGTTCTTAATATTCCAACACTAATACGCACTCTTTTAATGTTTTCTTCATTGAACAAAATAAAAAGATATCTTAAAGGCTAAAGCTTTTTCTCTGAGGGTTAATGGCTAAAAAAAGACTAACTGCACATTAAGTATTGCTATTCTTTAAGCGGTGAGGACATGAAGTGTGATACTAGGGGCGGAGGTAGCTTAGGTCCGCGGGGGGGGGGCATGTGCCCACCCTAAATTTTTTTTGTTAAAATTTCCTATATGTAGTTATATATTGATATTAGTATATATTAAATATTTTAATTATGTCCACCCTATGATTTTCTTAATGCATCAATTACTATACCCAAATGATTATGAACTTTTCATAATGTTTGAAAAATTATGAGACTATTCTATTATTACACAGAATTTAAGGTCACTATAATAAAATATAGTGACATTTGTAAGTAATCCATAAAACTCAAAGTCACAATTAAATATTACAAAATTACTTAGAGATAGAAATTTAAAAAAAATTGATATATTTATTCAATAAGATTATGTCGGTTTAAAATCCAATGACCAACACATATATAGAGCGAGAATGAAAGAGACTGAGAAAGGAAAAGCGACCAACAATTGTGTGACCTATAACTGCTGTGTGATCTTTCGACGAGATATGTGATTCATCTCTATTTGAGGTCCAAACAGTCGACGATAATTTTACGACACTAAGACACAAGAAACTTTTTAATCTAGAATTGAATTTTCAATTTTAGTAGGGATTAGTGTGTACAAAAAAAATAACAAAAACTAGTGTTAAAACTTGGTTGGTTTATCGAATTGATAATAAATAGATACGTGATAGCATAATTATACACACACATATATATAAAATAATATAGTTATTGTGCAAGGCTTTCAAAGAATAAAAACTTATCACACTGTCCAATTTAAATAATTTTACATAACCTGGTAATTATCATTTTTTTTTGTTAGTACATACTATGTTTATCGATTTTTAGTTTTCCGGTTTAATAAATTTTTAAATATTAAATATGATGTAAGTAAATATATATATATTATCTTATATCGACAACAAGGAAAAATTAAAACTTGTTAAATTGTCTAGTGCCCACCCAAAAATAATTTTCTGGCTCCGCCCCTGTGTGATACTGTCTGTATTATGATTCTTATAGGTAAAACATAATACCATGAAGAAAGGTTTTGTGAATAATTGGATAGTGGTATTTCGTAATCCATTTTTAGTGGCTACGATGGCTGCCCCACTGTATTCTCATTCTAGGACGTTTCCTGACTTTTTAGTTTTGGGGTTATTGCAGGTATGTGTCTCAACAACAAATAGAAACTTCCCTGGTCGCATGGGGCACAAGGAAGGTCAGATTTATCTGGCCTCTCCCTACACAGCTGCAGCATCGGCCTTGACTGGTTTTGTCACTGATCCTAGAGAGTTTTTGCAGTAAGGCCTTTGATTTTCATGCGCGGTGATTATTCAGTTCCCAGCATTTTCATATGCTGTGAACCTAGAAAGTAGTTACTAGATTGGTTGTGGGAGATGTTGTAATTTTATCGAGAAATGAAGATTGTAACTCTGATTTGAGGATTCATAAGTTATAATTTGCTTTAGGTGTCTGTCTAGATATGGCTAAAGAGATCACTGGATCTAGTATTTACTATGAACATCTTGAAGTTTTGAATCAGTATGAAAGCTGCTTACCAATACAGATGTAGAAATTTTGCAAGTTTCATCTTCACAAATTGTTTAAAATTCACTTTGAGGTATGCCATAACAATTAATGCAGGAGTTCCAAAAAGTTGATTTTAGGTACCATAACCGGACCCCGTATTTAGGGCAGGTGACTGTTAAGTTAGCAGACAGTAGTTCCTTTTCAGTGCTACTGATATGCAACAGATATGTTGAGGTGACCAATTGGAGGGTGAGGGATTGATGTACTGTGCCAAGAAAGGTATGTTAAAAGAACTAAAGGAAATGAGCTGATACCCTTTTACCAATGCAAATAAGCTTAATTCCTTGATGGGGATTCTAGATCATGCAATGTATTGATGGGTATTTGAATTTGTGTTGTAACTATGAGTCTAAGAGACGTGTAATTATCTCAATTTTTCATTACGAAAAATAAAATTAAGAGAAAGGTAAAGGGAATGACCAGCAGGGAACTATTTCAGAATGATTAATTGTCAAAGCCACTACAGTTTTTTTTCTGGCTTTTGGCTTTTGCAAGGTGAGAAAGATTACATAGTTACAGAGGAACAAGAGTTGTAGAGCATTAACAGAAGTCTTTTTGCTCATGCAACTCCTGAATTATATTGCAATACAGTTGTCATTTAATCGATTAAAAGGAGACCATTATGCAAATGTGTGACCACAGTCAAAAACAACATGATTGCATAATCTTTAACCACCAACTTATTCTACTCTTTTGAGCAGCATAATCAAACACAGAATAATTTCACATTTTCTTTTTTCCTTTTTTTTTTCTTTTCAAAAATGATAGAAAAATAAAACTTTTTTGATTAAAAAAAAAAGTAAAAATAACCCTCCAAATGTTGGTTAACGCTCCGTATTTCTTGTTGGACAAAAATAGATTTTTTTGTTGATTTTGAACCTAAATTAAAGTGGGACCCACTTATCATTTTGCGTAAATTTTTGTGGGTTCATGTTTTTCTCTGTGAAGAAAATAACGTAATATATTCACTTGCTCAAATTAAATAAGAGGTGAATGAGAAAATAGACTCTAAATTGATCCTTTTAAAATGTGAAAAATAGAGGTTAGGACAATATGAGATTTGACATCAATCTCACATTAGTTGGGCAAAGAAATTTTGATGAGCATACTCGTCACCGCCCCCTTGACCAGGCTATGGGTATGGATCAGATCCAATCTTATTTTTTTTTGGATAAAATTCGTTTGTTAAATGGTCCATATTTTCTTAATTCGAGTTTTAATTTCTACCAATTGGAATTCAAATTCGCACTGATTTAAATTTGAATTTGAATTTTGTGTCTCTTCATGAACATGAATGGTGTGTTTTGAGTTGCATTTGATCAATGGTGACTATTTTATATAGTCATCTCTACATCTATAAATAACCTGGATTCATTATACATTGAGAACTTTAAAAATTTGATAAAAAATTGTGATTATCAAAGTCATTACATTCATAATTTTTCGTCCTTAAGAGTTTTTAGAACAAAGAGTACACAACACAGTTTGGTTCGCTGGACAAATATATTGAAATGCTACTTTTGTTTGCATGAAAGATCATTATAACTTGAAAGGCAGACATCGAGATTTTCATTAGCACTAGTGTAAGAGCGAAATCTGTGTTAAGACAATAATGTCAAACACTAGCCTTGATTTAAGATTTCAATTTCCGTTCCTGTTCTGTATTTGAGTCAATTTTATTTATTGCAATTTTTTTGGTGATTGTTTAATATATTTGCATGTTTAATCTCATTCAAGAATCATGATAAGTAATCTATTATATTAATATCATCCCCCAACATGTGATACAAACTCAAACCCTTCTATAGCAAAAATAGTTGCCCTTATTTCTTAACCTTATACATCTATCAAGAGGTGCAATAGGTCCAATCCCATACCACACTATCAGCAGGTAAGTGTGGGACCATGAGCTATTGTGAGAATCTTGGAATCCTACATCGATTAGATAGAGCAAAGTTGCTGGGCTTATAAGTAAGTCCTTCGCCTTACATGGCATAAGACCTTTTCTCAGGGGTACTACTGGGAGGAACAAAACCGTGAAGACCAGTGGACCCAAAGCGAACAATATTATACCATGTGGAGGGTGGAGTGTTACAAGTTGGTATCAGAGCCGACTCTCGCCTGGATCGAGTGTGGGGCCCTGCAGTCATGTGTATGTGGGCAGGCAGGTAGCTGACGAGCTACTGCACTGGGACGTGCAGCCCTTAAGGGGGTGGATTGTGAGAATCCTAGAATCCCACATCGATTAGGGAGAAGAAAGTTACTGGGCTTATAAGTAAGCCCCTCGCCTTACATGGCATAAGACATTTTCCCAGGGGTACTGGGAGAAATAA
Organism: Ilex aquifolium; assembly: GCA_951799425.1. Taxonomy (NCBI): domain Eukaryota; kingdom Viridiplantae; phylum Streptophyta; class Magnoliopsida; order Aquifoliales; family Aquifoliaceae; genus Ilex; species Ilex aquifolium. The sequence continues at coordinate 24,714,359 of OX637401.1, forward strand.
AACCGTGAGGGCCAGTGGGCCCAAAACGGACAATATTATGCCATGTGGAGGGTGGAGTGTTATAGCTATACACCATTTAAGGATCCCAGAAGGTAATACAACTTTGCATGTGAAAATGTAATTCATTTGAGGTATTTTAATCAGTTCATAACCATTTGACACTAATTCAACTATATATATAGAGTTCCTGCAAATCAAAAACACACACGTGTGACTCCACAAGGGCCCATCTCTTGGAGAGAGAGAGGTGGAGACCCATAAATAGGGGTGTTCACCCTACCCTACGGGTAGGAAATATGCTCTTCCGTCTTCTTACCCGATACTTTGCGGAAGAATTTTTTCTTGGCCTACCCTACCTGACAGGTGTGGTATTCCTACCCGACTTCCAACCCGATTAATCGGGTAGGAAATCGGGTAAACATTTTTGTAATTATTAATTTTTGAATGCACAAATTTAACAACACAATAAATCAATAACACTAAAATCTAAATAAACTACAACAACAATTATAATAAAACACAAGAAAGTATGAACATCAATCCACCATAATTGTTACACAAATACAATAACAATTAATTTAAGTTTAAACCATATGAAATACATTAAAATCATATTAATTAATTAATGCAGGTAGGGTAGGGTAGGAATGCGAAAATGGATAGCTCTTCCGCATTCCTACCCGATTTAATAGGAAGACCAAAAACTCTTCCGCATTCCTACCTGATTTTTGCGGCTAACCGTTCAGTAAGGTAGGGTAGGGTAGGAACTTGCGGCTAGTCAAAAATTTGAACACCCCTACCCATAAAGTCCTTTGTGAGACATCAAAATATTTTGAAATTGATTAAAGCAAAGTCACAAATCTTCTAGTATTCCCTATGTGTTAGATGCTATTTGGTTGAAAATTTGAGGTATAAAGGCTTCTTGATCAGACAAATGAAGGTCCTCAATTAAGGGAGTTGTCTACAGTATCGGGAAAAAAAAAATCAATATCATACCTCTATTTATTATATTTGTGAATATTTTAATCACTTAAAAACATGACCTGCTTAAATTTGCAACTGCATCATTAATAAACATCAAAAAGGTTTAGCTAACATTCCTTCTAAGTCACGATCAAACTCTTCTTTTGAGTATGAAAAAAGACGGGTTCTATTTTATCTTGTAAAATCAACAAAATGGAGTCAACAAAATAGAGTTCCTGACCTCGGACCATATGATTTCCTCCAGGTGTTGGAGTGCCCTTTCAAAATAGGGGCTAACCATTCTTTGCTCACATAAACTTTGATGAAATCAAAGTTTCCCAAAACAACACAACACATCGAACTCGAAACAGTTCTGAAAGTACAACTATATGAACATGACCAACACCTAAAAGAACAGAAATAAACACATACAAGAGCATTCTATGAAAAGATTTAAAACATCAAACCACACAAGCTTCTATTGCACACCAACAAAACAAGATAAAACAAATTAAATTCCACTTGATAGTAGTAGCAATCTCGGCACACTAGAAATAGAGCCTTTGCATATTTACATTATGAGAAAGAAAGCATTCAGCATAATGTGCAGTTGTGTAGGGAAAAATATATAGAGGAGATCAAGACTAAATCAAATATGGCTTGGAAGAAGGGATAAATGTAAAGACAAAAAGAGAGGAGGAAAGGGGGAGGGGGGGGGGGGGGGGGGGGGGGGGGTGTGTTTCAGGACCAGCAAATCAGTGTGAACAACAACAACACACTGAAAACATCAAATGCCGAGTCTTCCATTTCTCTACTTTCCTTTGATTTTTCTTTCCAAACTGTGGGGGTTTTCTTGCCGGAGATTAGTAGATAGGGGCAGCAGCGATGCTAAATGGGCTTGCCCTTTTTTTTCTCATTATTTTCTTGGAATCCTGGAGCTGCAAATAATTGATTAACTTGAATTAGAAGGCAAAGTAAAAGAAGTCCGAGCACTAGAAGCACCATGTGGAGTACAGTCGTGTACATACCAAGTCCATTAGCCTCAGAGGTTCTCATGATTCTGAGCCTTTTCACAGTGCTGAGAAACATCCTAAACACGATGAGAGAAGATAAAAATATGTAAGAATCATTAGCAATAGGCACATTGGAATCGCTTTCTCAATTATTTTCTTTTTTCATTTGCTTTCTTCAAGGAGTTGTATTGTGGTTAGGTACTTGATCTCTCAGTTATCCAAGAGTGGGAAAATGTGTACTTTAAGAGGCATTTGAGAGGTTAAATCAATATGGTTCGTTAACTGCAGCCATAGATGCCGCAGTAAGAGATCTTTCAAGCATAGGCACAAATTGTGTCGATTTACCATGCGGATATCAGACAAGCGACGGTTTCTGTCAAAAGGATCCTTGTACTGCTGTATTGTGTTCGGTTGAACAGCAAGATTATGACAACCTACGAAGGCTGCCTCTTAATAGGCAACAGTTCCTCTAGCCCGTTTATATAAGCATTACTTTGGCTTTGTTAACTTTTTATATCTATGCTAAAGCCCTGAAATTGTGACCCAAACATAAAGCCTCTCACTCTCTTCTCCCAGGTATTACCATTACCATATATGACTAAGTTTGAGTAGTAGCATACCCCCAGGGAACATCCCCCACAAGCATCCAATCTCCCTCTTTATCCTCATAAGTGAGAACAAACTCAGATGATCCATCCAAAAGCTTCAAGGGCTGTGTTTGTTGTTCCTTGTCTCCACCTGAACCAAATGGCACAAGCACAATTTCACCATCATTCATACAAGAAGGAAAAAGTTACTGGTTTAGTATCTCTTTAACATAACATTGACACCAAGACGAACCAGAACATAAATAATTGTTCCTTTTCTTCAAAAAGATATGATCATGTAGCAATTGAGTCAACTAACACAACACTTCATCAAATTCATGGGTAATACTATGGTACCTTGACATTTAGAATCAAATAAAGGTTATTTACAACTCAATTGAGGTAAAATTTCCACCCAAAAAGATAAAGTTAAAACGAAACGAAGTTGGGAGCAATCCTATAAATTCTAGGATTGATCCCAAAACCACCATATTCTATTGTAACCTTACTAGATTCTTTTGCAAGCTCAGACATCTTTGTAATAACTTTAAGAATGTTACCAAAATGTCAGTCTTCGGTACCGTAGTCTTACCCCAGATTTACATGTGATTTTTTTATCTCATTGACACCAAGAGACTTGGCTTCTGAAACCATGGATGAGGGAAGAAAACTTACGGATAGAACATATGGTTGTGGTGGATTTAAAGAACATATCCTCCAAGGTTTGGGCTAAAGTTTCATAGCAAGAGTAAGCATTCAAATCCACCTTCCTCCCTATTGGCAATCCATCCATATTAACCTTCACAAACCCAGAATGCCCTTTTTCCCTATCACCAGCATCATTTTTGTTACTTCCATGGTTCACTTTTTTCTTTGAAATATCCTTACCCTTTTCATTCCCATCAACTCCCTTATTGTCTTCTTCAGTCTTTGCAGCTTTTGCTTGATTAACCAAACTGTTCATCCTATAAGTCCTTATGGGTGGCCATCCCACAACCTGACTGCTACAGAAATGCAAAAGAATAGGGAAAAAAAAAACCCATTAGAAAGCATGAAGAACAGTGGAAAAGAATATACACAAAACCAAGTCCAACAATAGATATACCCCAAACTGACCTAACCTGACATATATACTTTAGATTTGAATTTAAACACAAAAACAAGTTGGGGAAATAAAGAGCCTATCTGAATTTGGGATGTATCTTGATTACAGAATAGGAAAACAACCAAAGAAGCAAAGAAAACACTTTTTAAACTTTAAGTGATAAATAAGCAAAAAAATTAATTTGATTGATACAAGTACACAAACCCCAGAACCCCATCAAACAAAAAATCAGAAGATGAGGAAAACAAAACCCCAGTTTCATCACTGAATATAATATCAACAAAACCCAGTAAAATGAAAAATAAAACATTAAACCTATACCATATGAACAAAAACAAAAAACCAAGCTTTCAGACATGATGTTAGAGAGAGAAAGAGAGAGAGAGAGAGAGAGAGAGAGAGAGAGAGAGAGAGAGAGAGAGAGAGAGAGAGAGAGAGAGGTGTTTCCATGTAAAAAAAATCCAACCTGCTGACACCAGAAGAAGCAGATCCAACCTCAGGAGGACCAACACAATCAGCACCTCTCTTTGTGCCAGAAACACCACCAACAGCTGAGGCAGTGGTTTTCCCTGGAAACCCAGAAGGAAAGTCCTTAGCAGTCAATATTCTACCACACTCACCCCATGGAGAGCCCTTAGCTTTCACACCACCACAGCCAAGGCTTAGACCAAGACCCAGTTCGAGCTCAGACTCTTCAGGGTAAGATGACACCTCCGGCGACATATCCATCTTCGACAAACCACCACCACCACCACCACCGCCTAGTAGGCCTAAAGTTGGCTCCATGAAAGAAGAAGAGATGGGAACTTCAAGGGTTTTACAAACAAGTCAAGAAAAGATTGGTTGTAGAGGAGATGGTTAAAGAGGGAGAGAAAGAAAAGGAGATAGTGAACAAGAGTGTAAATGGTTTGGGGAGCCAAAAGGCGGGAGAGAGGAAGAAAGGGAAAGGTAGGCCAGTAGGATGTGTGCAGTGGATGGTGGAGAGAGTGATGGTGATGGGACCCATATGTCTTGTAGTGCTCATACCACACACTCTCTCTCTCTCTGTCTTCAAGCATAATCAATTTCTCGGCTATTTTGATTCATATCTGGCCTACACCTAAAACATTTTGTCTACAGTCTATACGACCATATAGAAATGTGGTCATTACCTCAACCGCTGAACGGGTATTTCTACGGTACCTTAAATATAAACGAGTTATAAATTTAAATATTTTAAATTTAAATTTTGACAATTTTTTAGAGTCAGATCACAAGAAATTTATTCCTCGTGAATGTCATAATTTCAGCGTGAATGAATTGTTTTTGATCAGCTCCGATAAATGATTAATCGAAATGCACGTAAGCTGATTCAGATACCTTTGACCGTTGAACCAAATTTTTTTTTTTTATCAAAAGTTATTATTTTTTAAGGTTTAAATTATATTTTTTTAAAATAAAATTATAATTATTTACAATAAATAATAAATTTAAAAATTATAACTTTTATGAAGGAGCTAAAATAAGAAATACATTATTTGTAGAATTAAGGTTCATGGCCTACAAATGTGGTCCAAATTTTTTTTTTTTTTTTTCTTGGGTGAAAGATAGTGCGATTTCTTTTACCTTTATTAAATTGGATAACATTATGCCTGTGATTTTTAAAATTCTTTTGTGTTTGTTGATAAGGGTTTCGTCTAGTTCATAGCCTATTAGAAGTAGATCCAGTTGTGGAAGTATTCTCATTACTAAATTTAGTTTATAATGATCGAATAACATTGCTTCTTTATTAGGAATGTCGTCTTATGATTATTGGGATATACCATAGTAGCCAAATATTATTATTTTCGTAAGTTAGTAATGCCATATTTTGGGACAATTATCGATTAATAACACACGAGTGATTCATAACATGAGCTCAACTATAAGCGATGCAATAGAGCATTGAGCCATTTAAATATTACAAACATAGATCAAAATAATTACGTTAGGTTGTTTTGTATCTTGTGTATCGCTTTTTTGAGAGTATAATTCAATAAACTTTTTTGATAAACCCAATTTTTTTTATTTTAACGATGAACTTCTCCACAGTATGATCACTTTGAATCAATCCCTATAACAGTAAATCCTGAATACTTATAATCACCTCTACAAATCACATATATCAGTTAAATTCAAAACACATCAGTGATGATCTAACCCTTGATATTTGAGTCTACGACTTGTCTAGGTCTAACTTTATACCATTGGACTACCTGTGCATGTCAATAAAACCAAATTTTACAGACTAAAAAATAAGATTTAAAATAAAAAACACAAGAACCAGAGCTGGGTGAGGGCAACAGAACCAGGAGAGGCATCCTACAAAAACCCCAAACATGTAAAATGTTAGGCAGACACTGCAGAGACAGGTGAGAGAGTATATTACTATGTCCAACAACTACAGTGTTAGAACAAATGACTTTTGTTTGTTTAATGCTGCCATGTGAGTTTACTTTATACTTGCCCACTTATGACAAGGACAAAAAAGAATCTTTTTCGAGCCCCACAAAATAAAAAACAAATCTTAATGCAAATTTTTTCATTAAAAAAATGAAACAATTTTTTTTTTTGTGTGTACCCAAAAATAATTGATTGAAGTGAAATCAACTAATATATTTAATTATGAGTAACTGAGGATGATAAGTGAGAATTGATGAATTTAAAAATGGAGAGAATTCGTTGTAAATAGTTTTGAGAGGGCTATTGAATGAGTTTATTTGACACCGTCGGATGAACTTATTAAAATTTATTTTATTTTTATATTATAGATATTACAAAAATTAGTTGGTGTAGCAATAAAAGTATCGACTACTAACCGTAAGATTGTAGGTCGAAACATGAAAACACGTCTTTTATAATATCAAAGTTTTTCTGTATTGATATATCTCTCCTAACATTATCGATTTAATGATTTTCTCTTACTAAACACTAAAATCGTTGATGAAAACTTGATAACAATTTTACGATCAAAACTAATCTCTTTTATTTTATTTTTGTTTAATGGTCAAGGGTGTCCGGATCAGTTTACGCGCACCTCGACTAATCCCCTTCTCGGTCTGATCAAAGGCGGGATAAATCCCTTATTACCTGGTTCTAAGGAGTTGCCAAAATTCGAATTCAGGTTGTTTGAGTTTACGACATTCCTGTTACCACTTGAACTATCTTAAGGTTAATAAACTAATCCCTTTTATGTGGAAACTAATGCAAACCTAATACATTTTGCTACAATTTTTCCCAACTAGATGACAATTATAGTACTCATTAAGATTACCAATAGCTTTTAATAAAGATTAGATGTCTTAACTTTAGCATAAAAGCAAAGGGCTAAAAGTCCAAAGGTTGAGTCTTTTTACATACAAATTTCAAAAGCATATTCTAAGTTTACTGCTCTATGTTTCCTCTCTTTTTCTTTCTAAGTGCTGTCTACTATTTAGAAGACAATAAGCACAAAACCTTGTTTTGGAAAGCAGAGACCTAAACATATGCCTCACCAGTGGCTTGTGGTCCTGTCAGAAAAAGGCAACAAAATAAGAAAGATAAATAGAATAAGATTTAGGTAATATAGTAACCTTAGGGTGTGTTTGATTCGGGTATTTTTGAGCAAGATTAGATTTATATCCACTACAAGAAACAGAATATTTATTTTGAGCAAGATTAGATTTATATCCACTACAAGAAACAGAATATTTAGTGACGCACGCGAAAAATCCCCGTTAATTGTTTTAGTGGCAATAAAAAATACGCTATTGGGTCACCACCACAATTGTATTGCTAAAGGTCAAAAGTGACGTGCATGGAAAATCGTCACAAATGGATCATTTTTGTGACGACGCTAAAATTGTCGCTAAATCATACAAATTAGTGACAAAACTAATTGCCGCTGATAATGTAAATTGTCGCCACTGATAGTCATTTTTTTGCCATTATTAAATTCACTGGAGTTCATTAATAAATTATCTCGTTGTTAAATAAATTGCCACTAATTTTTATGTCATGTATAAAGGGCTCGGAATTAATGACTTCACAAGTATTGATCCGATACTATCATATCATCTAATACTATATATTTAGTATAAATCAATCCGATATAATCTTTTATATTAAATAAGATATAACTAATATTAATATCCAAAATAAATAAAATATCAATGATAAGTTAAAGAGTAACACATTGATGCAGAATGCTTTTGAATTTTTAAAAATAAAATCAAAAGATGATATAATTACCGTGAACAAATAAATTGATAAATAATTTTATTAGACGAAAAGTAAAGATGGGTATGAAAAAGTTTTTTTTGGTAATCTTGAAATAAATCGTGAAAATACCGCGAGTCATTGCATATTCTCAGAGAAACCCCAAAAAGTAAAAGGTTGTCTCATCAAAGGGACAAGCCGACAATGTGGGAGCCAAGTCACGTGACTTTTAGCATGCCGGAGAGCACCACGTGGATAGACAAGGTACGCGGCTTACCGGAGATCAGTGGGACCCATCTATAGTCCGAGACAGCTTGCAGTTTGCACCTTTCAGAGGGGTTTTTAAGGCTCATGTTATTTCTCACGCTCTCATTACCACGCGCTTCACCTTTGTTTCTTTTTTTTTTTTTTTTTGAATTTTTATCCTTTTTCTACGATTTTACTGAATTAGCAGATTTTTTTAAAAAAAAATATTTTTGGATAGATATGAAAATTCTTTAAAATACTTGAAAAATATTATGTTTAAAATTCATAAAAATAATTGAAAATATTATAAAAAAAATACTTTGGTGATTAATAGCAATATGATTTTATAAAATATCCTTATAGCATGTAATTTATGATGCACATACAAGATATTTAATTGAAGTAGATGATTGTTCTAAATTCTAATAATAATTACAATTTATAGTTAAAATTCAATAAAATCGATACTTGTATATTACTTACATAGATCGTTCTCATAATATTATTTTCAAATATAATATTATTTCATAATAGAATTATTTCTCCCCTAAAAAAATAATTATTAAATGTTAAATTAAAATATTTGTCTTCACCTTGTTTTGTAGAGGTTTTGAGATCCAAAATTAAGAAAGCGCGTGAAATCCATTAAAAGCCTTTTGGCCCAAGTAATCCAAGTGTGTACGGAACAGTCTTACTCAAGTGGGATATTCCTCATAATTTGATAGCTGAAATGTTTGGATACGCGCTATCATTTTGTCCCCACGCGCCCTTCCTCTTGTTGCCTCTACCACTGGCATATATTTATTGTTTTGGGCGCCCCGCCGAGGGGGATGTTATTGTTTTCAAGAAGTCCATGTACACCCTAGATTAATCACCGTTCACTCTCCAACATTATCATCCAACGGCTTTAAAGCGGACATGCTTTGCATGTGACCTATTTATAGTTATAACTTTTGTTTTTTATTTGGGTTAATTACAAAATGCCCTATCCAAATTTGGGTTATGTTGCAATCGACTCCCTTCGGTTTTAATTTCAACAATTTGTCCCCTTAAAGTTTTTACATCATTTAAATTGGTTGACAAAGTGGATGGAAAATATAAAATTACTAAAATACCCCCATCCTTTAATATTATCTTTCTTCTCTTATCGGCCAAAACACACGCACCCTGCTTCACAACCAACTTCCCCAACTCCGGCGGTCTCCTCAATCTCCGTTACCAACTCCGGCAGCCTCCTTATCTAGCACTCCCAACCTCTTTACCTAACTACGCTGCCCCCAAACCACCTTCCCCAACTCCAGCAACCCCCCCAAACCTCTTTTACCAACCCCGGCAGCCCCCAAACCCTTCCCCAACTCCAGCTCGTCCCCCCCAAACTCCGGCAGTACTCCAACCCCCATACCCATGTCGATTACCCACCAATTGAAACTTCTCCCCCCTTTCCTTTTTCTTTCTTCTTTCTTCTCCAACCACGACAACCAACAGATCAATTTGGGGGATGGGGTTTACTGACGATTACCCACTAATTCTTATGCTTGGGGATGAGTTTCAACCAACGATGGAAGATAATTCAACTGCTTCGATTCAGGGGATGGGGTTTACTGAAGGAGGCATGGGTTGGGTCTTCTCACCGGAGGAAAGAGGTTCTATGGGTACTTGTCGGGCTTGTCCGATTACTCCAGCCCATGTCGATTACTCCAACCCCCCTCTTGCTCCGACAGTCTCCTACCCCATACCCAACACTGGTAGCAACACAAAACCCACCTCCACCAGCCTCTCCCATACCAGCACAAGCAAACTCCCAAGCCCCACTTCACAGCAACCATTGAATCGATCCAATCAACCATGACACAACAACCATTGGATCTAGTCGTGTGTGTGTGTGTGTGTGTGTGTGTGTGTGTGTGTGTGTATATATATATATATGAATCAGAGGAGGGAGTAAGTTGGGTTTCACCAAAAGAAGGGAAGCAGTCCAGTTGTTCGAGCGTTGTGGGTGGGGCTGGGTTTCACCGGAAGAGGGAGGGAGTTGGGATTTCGCCGGTGCAAGTATGGTTTGTGCAAGTATCGCCAGTGCAAGTTAGGGTCAAATTGGATTTTATTTTATTTTTTTCAAAACAAAAGATTGTGATATGGGTATTTTTGTACTTTTGATCAATTTTAGATATTTTTTATATCAAATTTCAATCATTTTTAACGGTGTCAACTAACGGAGGAGCTAATTGAAAAATATTCTAACATTAAGGGGGCAAATTGTCGAATTTAAAACCTGAGAGAGTCGATTGCAACATGACCCAAACTTGGAGGGGGCATTTTGTGATTAACCTTTTTTATTTTATTTTTATAATTTTTTAAAAATGATTAAATTTTCTATTAAGATTAAAATTGTCCAACAAAAACCGCGCATTGTGTCGTATACAAACATGTGTAATTAGATTTGTATTGACTTATTTTCTAAAAAAATTTAACCAATAAATCTGGTTATGACTAGAATATGTTGCCGACTAAATTAATGTATGACTTGAATTTCACGAGCCTGAGCGACATAAATGCGTCTCTACTCGCTGATGACAGACCTTGAGATTTCCCCGTATAACGAAAAAAAATGTATGACTTGAATTTTTGGAGTAAAAAATGTCTTGTTATGGAAATGAAAATTAAAACCAATGAGAATTGCACATGTTACTAGAAAAAAGGTAGCAAAAATTGATGGAGGGGGTTAAGTTGAATAAAGGAAGTTGTGAGCATATCATTTGTGTTGATAAGTGGGTGAAATAAGAATTAATGCATTCTATAAAATTATATTCAATCAATATGTTGGGAGCATTGGCAATGGAAGTAATAATACATTACTAAAAATTATAGCTTACTGTTGATAATGGCAACATACTCATTGACTTGGGTTCTAATAATAGTATTAACAAATCATAAAGATTTCATTCAGTAAAGTTAGTGTTTATAGAGGCTAATGATTAGTCTAATAGCTGCCGACTACTATTGGACTTTAAGATCGTGACTTTGAATTTTGTCGTCTTCTCCCGAGTAATAATATCTAACTAAAAAATATAAAAATAAAAATTAGTGTTCATAATGCCAAGTGAATTGCTAGGATAAACCAGTACTCAAGTGGTATAAAGATATCTATCAAAGCCTTGGATCTGTCTGTTTTTTAATAATTCTCCCTAGTGGAAAAGAAATAATGGAAAAGATGCTTAGAATAGCTACACCCTATTTATTGTCGTTTTCTAAATGAGCATAGTTTGAATAATTTTTTAAAAGATTCGGCTCGTCTATATGTAAAATAGTTGAGTTACTTAGACTGGATTCGAGTTTGGCTTGTTTTGAGTTCGGTTCAAGTTCGGCTCTTGAACAAAATTTTAAGCTTGTTTAAAAAAACGAGCTCGACAAACTTAGTTTGAGCTCGCAAAGCTCGACACGATTATCCGCCATAATTGTCAAATATAATGTATATGCTGAATCAACAAGGTCTAGTTTAATTAGGCACCATCAATTTCCTTACAAAAGAAAATAATTGATATATTTAATTTTTATTCAGGCTTTTTTTTTGACTTTTCTTTGGATATTTCTCCACTACTTGAGAGGCTTTTGGGCCCAAGTCATTGCTTGTGCGGTGTACTTGTTGAATTTGCGCCCAAAATAAATTGGAACAAAACACAACAAAAGACATGGAATGGCCGTAGGCTTAATGACCTTTTTCATAGTATGTGGTCAAGACTCTACTTGATGATCGACTATTAAAGTCTAAGTAATATTTATGTGGTCAAGACTCCGCTTGATGGTCGGCCATCATTCTCTAAGTAAAATTGAGAAGGCTATAAGTAGGTTACTTATATGTTCCTCTATTCATAGTGTAGATTGACTAACTATTACTCATCACGATACAACCAAAAATATCATTTCAATGAAGAGGAATAACAAGATGCCTAGGGAATATATGTGCAACAAGTCAAATAGATATTGACGCATCGTGTATACATTTGACCCATAAAAAATATCGTTGAAAAAACATACTCACAAAGACGAAACGTGCTTACTCATAATAGAGGAAAAAAATATGAGAAAAGAAAGGAAAGAGTGCTAACCTACAATGTGCCCTAACATCTAATCCAAATCTTTTTCAATTGAAATTGAATGCATATAAATGGTTCCCCACTAATATTCAATTGGTCACATACACTTAAAGTGAAATTGGGGAGATATCTATTGGATGGAAACCCCCTAACTTCCACTAGCATGTGATTATCCTGCACCCCAACCCTTTTTACTTCCAACCCTTTTTGGCCATTGAGTCTATTCGGGTAATTGGATTCAAGGGAAGGACATGCCCACACTACTTATTTTTGGACTATGGAACCAGGTGCCAAGGCTTTTACTTCCGAGAGGCTTACCACAAATACATTGACACTTGTACACAAATTTTTTTTTTTTGTGTGCAGGTTTGCACCGACTATTTTTTTTTGAACTCTGAAATTGGCCACTGTAATTCAAGTTAACTTAAAGATGTCTCCTAAAAAACAATGGTAACCGACCTTTAAGAGAGGTTTGAAATATGTTGGGGGAAGTTTTGTCCGCCACCTCTTGAGTTTTTTTTTTTTTTTTGGTGTAAACCATCTTTTGTCCGGTAGTCACAACGGGCTGCGACTAATTCGGATTCGAGTTGGGCAGGATTACAAGGGCGACAAAACTTTCCCTACCGAGTATTTAAACGCAACTGCATTCTCAAATTTCGAATTGAAGACTTTAGTTAAGTTAGAACAACCTCAAGCTAATTCACCTACATGCTCGGTGGTACCTCTTGAGCTTTGACCACAGTCCTTCAACACTTTCATCGAGGCCCCATCCATTCGACACGGAATTTGGATCCTCATCTAAATGACTACTTGTTCCTAGATATAGACAGGGCCGATCTAAAAATACTTTAGATTCTTGGCAAAATTTTTAGATAGGGTCTTAAATTATTTAAATAAATAAATAATTTATTTTTATTTTAACATTTTAAATATTCAAATTTATATTTTTTATTATGTATATTTAATGTCAAAAACAACTTGCAAAATAAACATATTATGTAAATGATTATATTCAAATCAAAATTAACTTAAAAAAATATAGTTCCACGTCAAAATAATTGAGAATTCAAATAAAACGAGAATTGTAGTTTTTGTGGAAAAACAAGTATTTTTTTTTATCGTTTGACATAATATCCTAATTTTTTTATATTTTTTAGAGAAAAAATTAAACTTGTAATTTAGCTAGACATGCGAATGGGGTCTGGGTAGGCCTGACAAACCATGTCGAGTAAAACAGTTTCGTGTCAGGTGGAATGAGTTCGTGTAAAAAAATCCTCCATCTATACCCTATTCGTTTATATAAACGGGTCTAACTATCACACCTATATACGATTCATTTATTAGACGAGTTACCCGGCATAACTCGTGTGTATCCCGCTAAATAAGAGAATTGATTAAAATTTTTTGAGTCCACACAAAAAATCATCAACTCTCCACACATTATATATGTTTGACCTGTGTATTACAATAATAAATCATGACTGAAAAAAAAAAGTGTGTGCACAACAACGAATGTGAAAGAAATCACCATTCCTGAGGTGAGGCAGAGGTCGAGATACTTAATTTTTTTTGGGAATTTATAGTGCCACTGTTAATGAGTTAAACGGGTTGAAACAAGTTTATGAGTTAAACACAAAATCGATTCGTTTATTTCACGGGTCTGCCGTGTTAATTCGTTAACTACCCGAACTTATTAAGACTACACCCAAACTTACTAAATTTGTATCAAATTCGAGTAAATTTTACGAATCATGTCTATGATTGTCAGGCCTAGGTCTGGATGAGTGAGGGCTTTAGTTTAGGGTAAAGTCGGCCCTTGCCAACGACCTGTTTAAGGCTCCAAACTCATAAGCCACTATATTTTGAGATGGGCCGCCTTTCCAATGGTCGCAGCTTTTGTCATCTCTCTCGCTAGAGGCCTATTGGGCTTTTCCTTCGCCACCTTGCTTGTTGATGGTTCACTAAGTTTTGGGTCTACCTTGTCCTTGGGCTTTTCCTCTTTAGCCTCATTTTTTGGGTGGATCATTGTTACTAGCAAGTGAATAGCTCATTACCAAAGGAGTTATTCCCCATCCCGGAGCTTCTTCACCATATTCTGAATTTAATGATTTCAAAAAACTCTCTATAATAGTTTGTCTTGCACCAGATCTAGAAACGTTTTCAACAGTTTGTGTAGCCATAAATCCTATCATATTCTATTCATTGAGATTTGTTGATTTTGTATATTATTATGTTGGAGATAAAGGATCCTTATCATAGATTCATTGTAGTCTGAAAATTATATAATAATAGAAACAACAACTATAGTCTTCATCTTTATATTTGATTTACTTGTAAGTTTTACCGATGTGTCTTATATACCATTTTTAAGCTACTTTCTTAACAACTAAGAGTTCCATTCGAGGAACATGGGGGCTAGTTGAAGGCTTACCCTTTGAGCTTTTAGCCTTTCTTGTTTTGTGGGATTACAACAATGGAGTTGTTTGCCATGGAAACACTATCAAAGGTTACTTGTTTGCTTCGTTCGCTTCGTTTTGGATAGAGGTGTAATCTTAACCCAATACTCATTAATTCACTTAATTTATCTATAAATAAATGGGTTGGGTACCTATATTAATTAATACGGGTTCTGAATGGGTTGAATAAAATAATTCATTTTAATTAAACGGGTTAAGATGAATTACAAATATGTACCCATTGGGTTGAGTATTTATCTTTCTATTGAATAAAACAAGTAATAAAATCAAATAAATATACTAATAAACCAAAAAATATATACACACTAATACACCAAAAAATATACGCATATGCACTAATACACCCAAACACACACACTAACACACCAAAAAAACACACTAATACACCCCACCCATGACCTAACACATGACCCATGGTCCATGGCTACGGGTAGACCCATGAACCGTGACTAGCAATCCATAACCCATGGACTAACCCACGACCCATGAATTGATCCACAACCCATGACCCACAATCGCCTCGACCCATTATGTGTGTATTTTAGTTTTTTTTATTAAATGTGTTTTTATTTTTTGTGTGATAGTATATGTGTGTAGTTTTGGTGTATTACTTTGTGTGTGTGTTTTAGTGTATGTATATATATGTGTATTTGTATTTTGGTGTACTAATGTATGTGCGTATGTTTTGGTGTACTAGTGTGTGTCTATTACGAATTTTAATTATTGTATGGGTTAATGAGTTTAACCCAACCTGTTATAAATTCAACTCATTATAATTCATTTAATATGGAAGTAAAAAATAAATTGAATTTATTTTAACCTAACCCAATTTAACCCAGCTTATAACCAATCCGACCCACTCATTTGCCACCTCTAGTTATGGATGATCTAAATCCCTTCCAATACTTTTTCACTATCAATTCTTTTATTGACAAATCACCTATCACACAATCAAGTGGAGTTTATTGTATACAAATGAGTCCCTCGTCTATTAATAGTGGATGATGATCCACCAATAAACGAACTTATTGTAACACCCCGTTTTTCCGGACCCGTTACTTTATTAAATCAATCGATCGATAATAAACCACAAATAAATCTCCGAATACAGGGTCAGAGCTCTAATTGCCTCAATAAATTTATAATCACAATTTTGATCTCCAAATAATAAAAATAATCTCCTCAATATACAAAGTTAAAAATTATATCAAGATTCTTCCGTCTTCGATTTCTCAAATATCAACTCTGGTCCTTCCTTCCGAGATAATCCTGAAAAATGTTAAAGGCGGGGAAGTATACAATGTGACAGGAAACAATATGCTCAACGAAAAAAGAATATAAATGATCAAATACCAAATAACTCAATCAATAGACAATCATAGATAAAAGAATCGAGAATCCAATTCGATAAGTTACATAGCTCAATTTCTATCAAACATGACCTCATACTAGGGTCATCTTAGTGACATGACAAGTGACACTTGGGCATTTAAAATCCATGCTCATATCGAACCATTACACCCCTTAGGGTTGTAATCACAATCACTTCCCGCAGGGCCATAATTACATTTTATCAATTATTCCCCAAGTACACTTCGTACATGTACCAATCAATCCCAAAGTATTTAGCCCAACGTATACGTACATGTCAACCGATAATATTGACAGAATTTTAAATCAATCAGAATAATCAATAGGAATACAAATTTCAGATAATGAAAGGACACTCTTTGCAAAGATATATAAAGACAGGAGCATATTGTATACTACCCCGTACCTTAACATTTTTCAGGATTATCTCGGAGGGAAGGATCAGAGTTGATATTTGAGAAATCGAAGACGGTAGAATCTTGATATAATTTTTAACTTTGTATATTGAGGAGATTATTTTTATTATTTGGAGATCAAAATTGTGATTATAAATTTATTGAGGCAATTAGAGCTCTGGCCCTGTATTCGGAGATTTATTTGTGGTTTATTATCGATCGATTGATTTAATCAAGTAACGGGTCCGGAAAAACGGGGCGTTACAAAGTGGTATTAGAGCTTAGGTATCAGATCTTATATGAGTCTTGTGGGAAGTGAGACTATCATATTTCGTTGTAAGTATAAGAGTTTGAAATATGCGGAGTAAGTCAACCAATTTCCATTAGACGGATGTCTAAGTTAGAATTCATATCAAAATCTTGGGTTATATAGTAAAGAGTTGAATAAGGTATCAGAGTGCGCAACGGATATTTGTGTAATATATTCGTACTTATTTTATTCTTGAGGTTAATATCGAATTTTGGGGACAAAATTCTTTTAAGGGGGGTAGATTGTGACGACCCGTATATAAATTAATCATTGACACGTTAATTAGGTCGTCAATTATGATTCTATATAATTAAGAGTTATTTTTTTAAAAAATAAATTATTAAATAAATTAATGAACCTCAAATATAATTTTTTTTTCGTGAAAACGAGTCGAATGACTATAATATATGTCATATTTCGTGTTAAAATAAAATGTTATATTGGTAAAATGATATAATGTTTGAGTACTACATGTAAGTGTGTGTGTCAAAATTTAAGGGTGGAGTCAATTAACATGTGCTCTAATGCCAAAAAAAAAAACACATATGGCCAAAACAATGGACAAATGTCCATATGATGCAAGCAAGAGGGATCATCTATGATGCAAGGTGGCCAAGACTTTGGCTATAAATAGCTAGTCTTGGGCACTCAGCAACGCAGCAAAGGAAAAAAAAGAGAAAGAGAAGAGAGAGGAAGGAAGGAAGGAAGGAAGGAAGAGAAAGAGAGAGATGGAGAGAGAGAGAAATTTATGAGATTTTGGGGTCAATAATTAAATAGTGAATTTTACTTTCGATCACTATTCAATTGAAGTGTCTTGTTCGGGGTATTTCGAATTTCTTATCTATTGAAATTATTAATGATTTTAAGGCACAGGATAGTATACAGTATGCTCCTGTCTTTAAATCTCTTTGCAAAGAGTGTCCTTTCATTATCTGAAAATTGTATTCCTATTAATTATTCTGATTAATTTGAAATTCTGTCAATATTATCGGTTGACCTGTACGTATACGTTAGGCTAAATACTTTGAAATTGATTGGTACATGTACGAAGTGTACTTGATGCATAATTGATAAAATGTGATTATGGTCCTGCGGGAAGTGATTGTGATTACAGCCCTGAGGGGTGTAAGAGTTCGATATGAACATGGATTTTAAATGCCCAAGTGTCACTTGTCATGTCACCAAGATGACCCCAGTATAAGGCCATGTTTGATAGAAATTGAGTTATGTGACTTATCGAATTGGATTCTTGATTCTTTTATCTATGATTGTCTATTGATTGAGTTATTTGGTATTTGATCATTTATATTCTTTTCTCGTTGAGCATATTGTTTCCTGTCATATTGTATACTTCCCCGCCTTTAACATTTTTCAGGATTATCTCGGAGGGAAGGACCAGAGTTGATATTTAAGAAATCGAAGATTGCAGAATCTTGATATAATTTTTAACTTTGTATATTGAGGAGATTATTTTTATTATTTGGAGATCAAAATTATGATTATAAATTTATTGAGGCAATTAGAGCTCTGGCCCTGTATTCGGAGATTTATTTGTGGTTTATTATCGATCGATTGATTTAATAAAGTAACGGGTCCGAGAAAACGGGGCGTTACACTTATAGAACAAAGTATTAAAAGGGATCTATACTATTACGTGGTGTGTATAACCTCTACAAGATAGGGATACTTTAAACTCGTTCATGTGAGAGTAAACTCTGAATATCTGTAATTACCCGCAAATTATATGGATCAACTAAGTCCGAAAGACACCTGCGAGTGTCAAACTCTAACATTCAAGTCTATGATTCGTTCAAATTTAACTCTACACCGCTGAATTACCCGTATTAAATCTTATCCTACTTACTTAAAAGAATTTACGTGGATCTTGCTTGCAGATTTGATGCTCACCAACTTGCAGCTAAGTAGTTGCTTGCATGTGAGCATGAAAATACCTTTTCATTTCACTCTACTTTCGAGAAACAACTCAGTATGAGTTTATCTCATATATCCCCTCAAAGTCGAGGTTTACCAAAATTCATCTTATTTTATTATTACTACCTATAAATAGCCCGAAATTACAACCATTTGCTGCCAGTTTTGTTTTTTTTTTTTTCGAAAATTAATATAAAAGACCACCTATGTTTTTGTTTTATTTAGCAAGACCAGAACCCTGTGTGAATTATCAACTAACAAAAAAGAAGAACATCTTTGAGTTCTTGTTTGAGTTCTTCTTTGATAGGGGGTACAAAAATATGGAATTCATTGATGAATTTCCAAAAGAAATTGTTGTCAAGAATGATAATTTCAAGGATAATAAACCATATGAGTTCGAGATCGAGAAACGAATAATCGATTGACAAAAATAACATCATTTGTGTATTCCAATAATAAGGAGGATTCTTTCAATACTCTCAGGTAGCTCAATTAATATGAGATGTTGTCTAACTCGCAAATTGATGATATTGTGCGAATTCTTATAGAACTGAAAAGATTTTTTTTTACATATATAGCATTATTGGTCAATTTGATTTAGAGAGTGACATCATGATTTCAAATTTATAGGTTAGAATTATGCATATTAACACGAACCCGATATAAGTTGAGCAAATACCGAACTCTAGAGTTAGAAGAGATAAGAGCTAGTCAATATTGGTAGATGTCGCAACCCAACTGTGCTTTGCTTTGGGCGTCCTATACACAATGAGTATTTTTTATTTTAATACTTTTCTTGGCTTATTATCTAACCCTTAATGAGACTCACCTCTATATAATGTGTCTCTCTTAAATATAGGATAAATAATTTATCAAAAAAAAAAAATTAAAATATATGTAAAAAAATCTCAAAAGAAGACTCGTGTTTACAAAACTTTAAACCTTTGATATTTCTTTGATTTATTTTTTATCATTGATTGTAAAAATAGTAAAATAATAAAATAAACAACTTTTATAAGTGTCAAGTTTTCGTTATAAAAAAACAAAGGTATGGTATCAAAATTACTTCTCAGTATCATAGCTAACCACCCAAAGCCGCTATGGCCCTCATTAACACTATCATGTGAAAAATTGTTAATTTTCTTTGGTCAACACAGTTACACAAGAGAGGGCGACCCTTCACCTTAACGCCCAATAGTAGAGACCGATGATGCACAAAAATAGATTTATGTACGATTAAATCAGTTGAGTGTGTAGTACAAAATAATGAAGCAGTTAATAATAAGAGACAAATATTTGGTGGTTAGATCTGAGTGACCTAATCATTGAAGGCGACAACGGTGGTCGGAGAACTCTATTAATGAGAAAGTACAAGGTAGTAAGGGAGAGAGATCAATATTACGCTCAATATGAGGTGTGTGAGTTCTACCCCCATTTGTAGGGAGATTTATAATTTATAGGCACAAAATCTTAACTGTGGCAGTGTTGTGAAGGTCAAGGTACGAGTTTACTGGGGAGGATAGCTACAATTGGAAATAGACATTATTTTGGAGTAATGACTATTCCGATGATTGCTCTCTCACGTACATTGACTTTTCCTGGACTTTTGGACTTTGGATTGAACTGAGGTCATTAGCTAAGTTTGATCTACCTTTTGATGGTTTGGACTTAACCCATGAATTGGGCCTAGGTCTGGTCTGAATCTAGGCTCGTCAGAGACGGTGACAATTAGACAAATCTCTAACTTCAAATCACCGAGTAGAGTGGTTCTAGTCAAATTTCTAACCCTAAGGTCAGAGGTTCGAGTTTTAAAATCTATATTGGGCGGTCTTTGATTGCTCTTCTTTTCCCTCGTCTCTTTTTTCTTATATATATATATTACTACTTTTTATCTTGTTTGTATTTTGGCGTCTTCCAGTTTTTTGTCACAGAATTTGCAGTCTCAAGTACCCAATAATTGAGATCGCAAATGTTACTCTGAAGCTCATCAACCTCTGTCATTCAAACCATCTTCTTAGATAGCCCCACCAGAGACTTCGATCCCACCACCACCACCCATACTCACCGCCACCTCCACGGTCCCTGCACCACCAGACTCTCCTCCATGCACGGTGTCCACCACCAGGGGCGGAGCCAGGATTTTGCCTTAGTGGGGGCAACCTAAATTTTTGAAAGTATAATTATAACATTGTTTTCATCAAAATATGTATTCTTGATAAACTGTTTATAAGCATAGTTATATCAAAAGAATGTCATTTAGACCACGAAATGCTAACCCTTGACGTAAAAGGAATCGAACACAATCAACTGCTGCAGTTAAACGAACTCGATACTTCTTTCGAGCTTGATTTGATTGTTTAGAATAAGCAACTTCAATATGTTGTTTCTGATTCATTAGATTTTGACACTTTCTCCAATTCTCATTATAAGCACTATTTGGACCTCCAACATGAATTTGAAATCTTTCTTTCTTCTTCCAGTTATGGAATCCCTCTATAACGAAAGAGTCACCACCCCCTTGCTCTCCCATATCACTCCTCATTAGATAACAACATAAGCAATAAGCGGCATCTTTTTTAATGCTATACTCCAACCAACTACCAAACTCGTTGAACCAAGATGGACTAAAACGACGACACAACTTGTTGAATTTCGTTTGGGGAAAATTATGTTCACGGGGTTGACATGAGCCTTTTTGTAGATATGCTCTCCGAATTTCATCCCGGTCATTAGGATGATAATCCGAAATTCTAATTCTTAGCTCAGGATCAACAGGAAGATTTTCTAAATTTACTCCTTCACGACTTTGATTAGAACAATGTCGTATGTCACCACCACGATCATCTATTTCTTGATTAGGAGACGGTTGTTCGAATGTTGATTTTCTTATAAGAAACATATGCATAGCTGATTGAAAAAATAAATTTGTCTAATTAGTTTCAAGTTTAAGAGTTCGTCATTAAGTTCGTAACAAATGAAATAATGGACTACACATAATCAAAATATAATCCATAAATCTAAAATATAATTCAAACTAGAATTTCAAGAAATCAATTAAAGCAATGTAATTATAGGGAAGAAAAATAGCACTAACCAAGAATCTCAGATAGCCAATCTGAACAGGGTTTCAATAAAAATCCAAAATAGTTGAGTGGTGACACAAGACGAAACAAAGAAAACCTACATAAATACATAAATAATACACCAAACTGTTAAGAAATATATGATTATTTTGTTTATTAAGGGTAGAATAGTCTTTTATTTGTTTAGGCTATATATAGTCTCTATGTATTTAGGTTAAACTACTTTTTTGTATTCAATAGAATTATGCAGTTTCTATGAAACCCTAGCCTCTTCTTCCTCATTTTGTTTCTTGTTTCTTGTATTTCTCTTGATTGTTTAACACAAACAACCATCAATTCTACAAGAATTAAACTAATTTTCTAATATAAAAAATTTGATTTTAGATTAGTACTAATACTTCTATCAAAAAATTTGGTTAATGGATTACCTCTCCTTAGTTTCAACATAATCTTCTAGGGTTTCTTCAAATTTGATTTGCACATTGATTGAATTCACTAAGCTAATTTGTTGATGAATACACCAAAGAAAGTTAAGGAACTAACAAATAAACTAAATAAAAGAAAGAAAAGGGCTGGACCAGTGGACTTGGACGCCTGGAGTGAACGAGCAGACGAAGAAGACAAAGTTTACTGGAAAAGGCAAAAGAAAAAAACAAGAGGCGTGAAAAGGGCTGTCTGTCAAAAGTTACTTTTAAGGGTTAAAAATTATACTAATATGTCTTATACTTTAAGAAAATTTCAATCGAGTAAGTTTAAGAAATTCTTGAGTTTTAAAATTACACCTAAATCCCAAAATGTTTTAAAATTTCAGTTGGGGCAGCTGCTAGGCGTAAAAAATAGGAAGAGCTGCCAAAAGTTAGTTTTTATAATTATATTAATATACCTTATATTTTAAAAAAATTTCAGTGAGGACAAATTTAAGAAATTCTTGAAATTTTTAAAATTACACCTAAGTCCCAAATTTTTTTAAAATTTCAGTGGGGGCAGCTGCCCCCATACTAAATCCGCTACTGTGGACCACCACCACCTCAGTTTGAGCTCATTCTACAGCACCTCATCACCAATCTCTCACTTCCATTCTGGGTTCTCCAAACTCTGTCCAAAAAACCGGTAGTATTCGCCAGAAAGCCTTTCGCAGAGCTCAATCGGATAGCAACTTTACAAAGACTAGCCCCAACTTCTCTTGATTTTGAAAAAATTCTATAAACAACACAAATCAATGTTGCATACAGAACCATCTTTTTCAATTTATAATTCGCAAGATGGGTTTGAAGAAGGGAATGAGAAAGAAGAGTTGGTGGAGAGTGATGGGTATTTGAAAAGGTCTGTTACAATTGGAGACAGCATAGAAGCTATAGGTAGTGGTGAATTCAGTTTTGGGACGATGGGTATGGGCTTGATTCAGGAGGATGATAATGAAGAAAAAGAAGAGGAAGAGACTTTGAATGAAGTTGGCGGTGGTGGTGATTTAAGTCCAGCGAGTTTCGATGAGAGTGGCAATCTTGAGGAGTACTATGAGAGGATGGTTAGGAAAGATCCATCCAACCCTTTGTTTCTGAGAAATTATGCTCAGATTTGTTTGGTAAGTTCTATTCTCTTCTCTTTCTGTCGCCCCTATGGTTGTGATCTTGATGTTATTACTTCCATTCCCATCTGCTAAAGCATTTTACAATGAGAAAGGAACTTGTTGTGATGGAATTTAGTTCTACCATCACTAGTGGATCCTATAATCCTTTGCTTGCCGATTTATCTACTCGATTACTATCAATCAACCATCAATCATAAGGGCCTTTTGAGTTAAATAATTCACTTATGGTATGAGTTGCGCTTAGATTTAACAGAAAATATGGGCCTAGCACAATGGAGGAACAAGATTCATGTAGCCAACCCCCAAATAGTTGGGATAAAGGCTATGTTCAGTGAGTTATGTTGAGTGAGTTGTGTCCTGAATTTCAATGATAGTGAATGTGGTTGCCTAGGTTGTCCCTTTTTCTTTTTGTTGTGGTCTTACAACAAATTCTATGCTGCAAGTCATACAACTCGGAATGGGGATATTAGCCTCTTCCCATGGTTGTATTAGGCAGTATCTAACCTTCTATAGCTGTTCTCTGGTTGATTTCATTGTCTTCTTGGAATGAAGTATGAACATAGGCTAAGAAGCACACTCACACCCACCATGATCCTTCATTACTAGGTGATTCATTTTGTGTCAGTCTTTTGACCCTATATTAAGTCTTACCATGGGCAAGGCTGCACACCTAGATGACTCTTGCCTATGAAGGTATCACCGATGTAGCAAAAGAGCCTTTGATCAACTTAAGCCATGAATTTTCCCCACTAGGACTTGGCTGGCCTTCGGATTGTACTGTTCCTATCACTGGACAGGTCTTAAAATGCATATCTGGTGCAATATGGATAGAACACGTGAGTGATGGGTTGGAGGTGTTTATATAGTGGCAGTGAAGCAATACGTGTTGATTTCGTGAAACATTATTGTGGTCTTGAAGGACCGAAAAACTTGCCACCAAAGCAAAACTCACTTGCATAGAAGGAGCATCGATAAGTGGATGCTTTATGACTGTTAAATTTTGCATTTTCCTTGGCTCCAACAATCTCAACATAGTTTGTCTATTTTCATTTGATGAGTTTTGTTTTGATGAATGGGAATTCATTTCCTGGAAGTAATGTAGTCCAATTTTTCACCAACAGTCCAAGGGAGATCTTATAGGGGCCGAGGAATGCTACTTTCGAGCTACATTAGCAGATCCTCAAGATGGTGAAATTTTGATGCAATATGCGAAATTGGTGTGGGAGCTCCATCATGACCAAAATAAGGCTTTGAGTTACTTTGAACGTGCAACTCGAGCTGCTCCTAAAGACAGGTCAGTACTTTCTTGATTCATCTTACCTCTTCAAAGCAAGGAGACGATCAAGATCAAAATGTGTACCCCAACTGGTTCAAAAATTACCTTTCATTGTTTCAGCATTGTTCCAAAATCCAGATATGAATCTTTACAAACAAGAACACACTAGTGTGTCAAATACCCAATTGGATTAACACTGTGATCACATGAAGTCTTCTCCCCAGCCATTTAAATAAATAATCAACATGTGACACAGATGAAGGGCAGATGGCAACCCAGCTAGTAGGATTGACCTACACCTCCTCCCTGCCAGTTCATGACCAACCGTTCGATAGCAGCATGTGTGAAATATCTGACATTTCTTTTTTTAGGATTGTACTTGCAGCATATGCTAGTTTCCTCTGGAACATAGAGGATGAAGAGGAGGAAGATTGTGCACAGAATGATCACACTTGGGTAATTTTCTACATATGGTGTTCAATCTTCAAATCATTAATTGAAAACCCATTCTCTGAAACACAACTACATTTCCAAAAACATATGACAGAATAAAGGGGATGAAGGTCAGGTTGAACTGCAGAAACCTTTCGAAGTAGAAAAAGCACCTGCTAGCCCACCTTTACATCTTGCAATGGGCCTTGGAACTGAGGTGCCTGGCATAGATACAGTAAATTATGCTGCAACAAGCACCGGTGGCATTGGTGATGTTGAAGAGTATTATAAGAGGATGGTGAATGAAAATCCTTGCAACCCTCTATTTCTGAGAAACTATGCTCAATTCCTTCTTCAGGTCAAATCTAAATATCCTTTCCCTGTTTCCATTTATCTCTTTAAGTTGTTCAATATATTCACAAGCACACGAGGCAGAGTTACATAAGGTTCTCGATGTTCATCATTTCAATTCTCTTGTATGCTTGAGCTTGACTAAAAGATATAAGCCTCCAGTAACTGAAAGCATGGCGGAGAAACCCAAGACTAATTATTCTTTGTTTTCACCAACATTTAAATGAGTGTCCTAGCTTTAGAGTATTGATTGAGATTCCTGAACCCTTGTACTGATGTAAATCCAAGTGTTACCCTAAGATGCTGTACTAGGCAAGTCGAAGTCAGTTCAATTTATTAGTTTTATGGTGTTTGATATACAACTAAATATCAGCATCCAAATCCAACATTTTGATTTGTGGAAGACTATATAGTTGTTAAATAGTCTTGAATTAAAGCCTGAGTTAATATAATATCCAAATTTCCACCTGCATGATTTTCAACTTATAAGGACGATTTTTCAGGGGTTCTGCTTCTTGATATAAAGCCTTGAGCAAAGCGTTGGATAAACTATTACTGCACATGCAACCATATATACACAGAGCCTTGTGCATGCCTCTAAGTTGAGAACAAAAATGCAGCTATTTCCCAAGCAAAGTGTCACTGCTCCTTTTGGAGGTTTTGTCCACGAGATCTCTACACATGACAATGGATTATATTCAATATTTTTGTAAAGGTTTTCAAAGCTAAGGATTTGGCTAGACTTGTACAGGGTCTAAGACAAATCTGTCAATGATTTTTGAACTTCAATCCTATAGTAGAAGCAGGAATGGTGTTCCTCTAAAAGTATTGTGATGTTAGCTTTGAATAGATAAGTTCTACATTGGTTGGACATTGTGATCTTCTAGCTGTGAATCTCTTTGAATATTGAAGCATTGGGCTCTACTTTGCTGCTGCCCCCACCCCCCAAAAAAAATTGAAGAAAAACGTCATATGTATGTGTATTTACTAATATCAGTTCCATATGGATACAACTACATTATTGTTCTTAACCTAACTAAAAAAAAGTGTGGTACCAATCTACTCCAACCAAACTGCCACTAATGGCGACTAAACTGGGTGTTATTTACTTTTTACACGGATGAAATTATATTGGTTTGTCTAAAGTATATTTTTGTTCGTTGTTTCCCATGTTTCTATTGACCACTATTTCACTGACAGTCCGCAGGAGACCTTCAAGGAGCCGAGGAATATTTCTCATGTGCTATACTAGCTGATCCTGGACATGGCGAAACAATTGCAGAATACGCTAAATTGGTGTGGCAACTTCACCATGACCGAGATAGAGCCGTGTCTTACTTTGAGCGAGCAGTGCAAGCTACTCCAGGGGATAGGTATGAGCCAAACACCTTGTCTCCATTATCAGACATGTATGAGATGTGGAAATTTGTCAATATTCTCCCAAAATCCAAAAGCCTAATGCGTATAAGATACACTTTACTTATGCTGTACTGATCTAAGACCCATTCTATATAACCCGTGCTTAGGAACTAGGATCTCCCAAGAATGACAGTGACCGGACAATACGAGATTTTTTTCATGTGCTTCCCAATCTAGACTGAGTTCTCATGTTATTGGGTAGAGATTTCACAGTGAAGGCTAAAAATAGGTGTAGTTTTCATGCCTAACATATCTAATTTTTTGTCTTTTTTTTTTTGTTGGCTTTCAGCCATGTTCTTGCAGCATATGCTAAATTTCTCTGGGATACAAATGAAGATGAATGATGAAGAGGCAAGTAGTTCACAGCATGATGATATTCAGGTGCCACTTTTTCATGGAGCAATGACTTCTGCAAATGTTTGACTCTTACATACAATTGATGGATCAATACTCAGATCACCATCTACACATAAAGTGCCTGATGCTCTGAAGATAATCGGTGTTATACGTTCTCAAATGCTACCACAATAAAAAGTCTAGAACGAAAAAAAAAAAACTGCTTGTATGCAACGATAGGAGCGGAGATGTTTCTTTTATTATATGTATTATGTTTCTAAGTTGTCCTTTTTAGGTGGGGGGAGGGACCATGTGAACTAAATGAGATGACATTCATGCAATAAAATTTACATTCATCCATGTTCTTGGCAAAATGAAGAATGATAGCAGGGTGGAAAACCTGTCAATGATTGTTTGAACTTTGAAGAAGCTGCCGTACTCTGATGTTATGATTCAACTATAGTTGATGAGCTTCGAGTCCCTTTAGCCCCATAGAAGCTGCCATTGTCCTGAGCTATGAGTCGGTTGTTGGATTTCTTCATTGGATCTTTTGGAGGCAGAAGCATCACCAGTTACTGTGAGAACGGTCCTACATTATATGATCGATCCTAATTTTTTTATTTGCAACTAGACCCCAAAAACTTGTATGGTAAATCACAAAAATTATAAATTTCAATATCGTACCTCTTTTGGTACCCAAGTCAAATCCACTATCCAAATTTTTGACTCCTTGGGTTCCGACTCAAAACTAGCTACAGATGACAAATACTAACCTAAATTAGCACCAAGCAAGCATAGATGAACCAAGCAGTCGTAACAGCTCAAGCTACCAGAAACCCATCCTTAAAGATTAACAACTCCCAGAAAATGATCACCAAAGACAATTAATTCCAAATACAAGTCTAGAACTGAGATAAAGAAACTTCCTCTTACATCTTACTGCAAGCTAGCTAACAAGCCGTCCAAAGCAAAGACATACCATTGTTCAGGTGACCTGAGGTCCCGAAATCAACACCAGAATGGAGCAAACGAAAACAGAATCCGAGAATAATCACTATAATTTTTCATTTTCCGATCTTAGAAACAGTTCAATCCATCAGCTCAACAGTTTCCTTTACCAATAAATAAAAGCTTATTGAAAGAAGGGACAGTTCAATAAATTAGAATAATGTAGTTTCACTATTGTAGAAAACACAGAATTATGTGAACCATCCCATTTAGGAAGCCTATAAAGGTAAATAAAAATAAAAATTGCAATTACCAAAAACGAATATAACGAGGCATCTTCCCAGCACATCTAATTAGATATATTTTTGGTTCTTGAGAACCATAAAGGTGAATGTGCTGAAAGAAAATGACTTTGATCAAAAACTTGGCTATTATGCTTCACAAGGCTTCAGTTATTGTTCAGTCCGATGGATACTGTCCATTTCTTGACATTTGATGGTTGCCCGAGAACACTCTGTCCTGACGGGAACCTTGTCGGTAGAAACCATTTCCTCTTTGTTGGTTGTAATCACGGTCACCTTCATCCGGACCACTCCCCCTGCCAAAACTTCGCGCACCATAACGCCCCCTTGATGCATCCATTTGATAGCTACCCCTGCCTCTACCCCTTCCTCCTGGCTCAGAACAAACCACTCATCAAAAATTGCAAAAAATTATCCTTTATACAACAAGGAGAATGGAGTTGTTTTTAATGTTACAGAAATTATTACACCACTATAAACTCAAAATTATGCCAACATTTATATGTACTTGGTCCAATGCCGAGGTTGAATGACCTTTTCCTCCGGAATCTAATGCTTGGAGGACCCAATTGCCCAAGAAAATTTTAAGGATTATCTAATTTTAGCTTTCCTGTTTATTTAACGGATCAAACTCAGGTGATGCATGCAACGAAAGTACTACTATATGTTCCATCTATAAGATGTCGGGCCCTATTTAGTGCAAGAACAGCCAGTTCAGACACAATTTGAACAGGCCATACAATATGAATCTCATAAAGATGGGACGTTGATCCATAATTTCAACAATCAGACCAATTTTTGATAGGAAAAATCCGGAACAATTAGTCCATTTCAATATTGAGATTCATAGTTTGAAGTACATACTTCCTCCTCGAGATGAGTAGCTTCTGTTGGCTCTTCGCCCTTCTATGTATAGTTGGTGTCCAGCAATCTCAACAGTAGATGCCTACAATGCAATCAATAGAAAAATTAAGGCCACCATTACAGACGATCCAAGCTAAGTCACTGTTCGCATTGCAGCCATGAGTCCAAAGGGCATGTGTGCAGCTGAGACTATTTTCCATTACCAAAAATACAAAATAAAAGGACCAGGGTGTGCTACAAAGGTTGCATTTCATAAATAATAGTTACATAAAATGAACTTGAAAGGCCAATGGAGGAGAACAAGTTATAGACCAAAAAAATTAAGTATAAAACTTTATAGATGAAGTTTTACAGAATAATTAACAAGATCAAACACAAAAACAAAGCTCCCAATAGCACTAAAATTTAATGAAAGTTGATAGGGTTGAAACATCTCTGATAGATGAAAAAGAATGGTTTAGGTCTAATTACATGAGTTGCAACGTCTATGATAGATGAAAAAGAATGGTTTAGGCTCAATTACATCTTGACTTCTATGGTTCGCCACTCAATTAGATAGACCTCCACTTCTTGGAGATTAATTAATGGGAATCGTGTAGGAATTAAATAGATATTATAGATTAATTATGATAGTTATTTAGATACTTTTAATATTTATCTTTTAAGTATTTTCTTTTAACTTTTGAGGGTTTATTTGTCATTATTTATTTGTTTTAGGGTTTTAATTTTCTTATATAAAAGGATGCATGTAAGGGTTTTAGATTAGACTTTGATTATTATTGATTACTGATATTGAATCCTGATATTGCTTCTTCCTCAAATTCTCTCTCTGTCCTCATCTCCTTCTTCTTTTCTCATCCCTTTCTTCTTCCTTTCTCATCCCTAATTCTTCCCTACTACGATCTACATCAATTTAGTATCAAAGCTATTACAATCTACATCAATTTGATATTAGCGCCCAATTTTGATTCGTACAAATCACTGGGAAAAAAAAATTACTGTTCATCGTGTGCACTGTTCATCAAAAAATACTGTTAATCGAAAAATACTGTTCATCACCGTAAGCAGTGAAAAAAAAAACTGAACCAGCCAACAGCATCCCAACTGTTTCAAAAATTACAGAAACACCACAGAAAGTTCCAAAAATTGCAAAAATATCATCAAGAAACTCTAGAATTGCAGAAATATCCCCAGAAGATTCAGAAAATTACAGAAAGATCATCCCAGAAGTTTCAGAAATTGCATAAACACCCCAAAAATTCTAGAATTACATAAACATCCCCAACAAATCCAGAAAATTGCAGAATCACCCCAAAAAATTTCAAAAAATTACAGAAATATCACCCCAAAAGTTTCAAAAATTGCAGAATCATCCCCCAAAAAGTTTCATAATTTTCTCTTGATTATGGTATACATACTCCCATAGAAATTTGATACTAATATTTTTATTCATTGGGAAATTAGAGAATTTGCAAAGGGTCCAAACCATATTTTCTTCTATTTAAGTTTTCTCACTTCTTGTAATTATCAATTGTATTCTTGAACTCATTCTTATATTAT
The DNA here is from genome assembly GCA_951799425.1 of Ilex aquifolium. Lineage (NCBI taxonomy): Eukaryota > Viridiplantae > Streptophyta > Magnoliopsida > Aquifoliales > Aquifoliaceae > Ilex > Ilex aquifolium. The sequence goes on from OX637401.1 coordinate 24,745,223, forward strand.
TCTCATCTTTCAAAGTCAATCATGAGTTCATGTGATCATTATGATGCCTATTCATATACTTATCCAACATCAAGAATGTCTCAAGTTCAAAGTTTTCCACAACGTCATCACTATACCTATTCCACTCTTAGAGTTTTTCGGAGTCATCATAAAGTCCATAATAAGTTTGAGTTTTATTATGAAAATTATTTAGAATACTACTCTGGAACACTTAGGTCACATAACAGTTACCAACGTCATGCTTCCCAAAGTCATCATCAAGGTCAATTTGGATCTATCTTCAATATCATTAGTGACCATTCAAAAGCCCAAACTGCCCTAGAGAAAAAGGTTGAGATCTTTGAAATTGGAGTTGTCAATACCATAGTTGTCAAATCGCGATTCGTATCGTGAATCGGAATGTTAAATTTGATAATCGTGAATCGTATCGAATCGTGAATCATAAGATTCGACACAAAATTTGAACAAAAATAAAAAATAATACCACATATTTAAAATAGACAAAATATTGAATATTGAACATTATTACATTCTAAAAACAATCAATTGACTTAATCACGTTGTCTAAATGAAAATACGCTAGTCTTTTGCTTCATCTTCATCTTTTACTTAACCATTTTTAAATTCAACAACTTGAAAAAAAAAATCATTAAAGAACCATGGTTATTCAAGAACCAAAATAGTGACACCTAATATAAATTAGGTTACAAACATGAAGGAAAAAAGAACAAGTAAAAAAATTGATTGGAAAAATACATACTGCTAACATTTTGTAACAAAAAATTAAAACCTAACAAACTACCCAAGAAAGAATTGAGAGCAAAAATCAACCGATGATGCGAGAGTGTTAGCTGTGACATTTAGCTTGAAGACAACGCAATGCGAGCTTTAGACGACGTTAGAGAGAGAACTAGTAAAGAAGTTGAGTTTTTATTAGGGCGTGAGTTCTTCTGTAAACAAAACGACGTCGTTTTACAGTTTAGTGGACAAAACTACACCGTTTTGCCAAAAATTTAGGTTTAAAAAAAAAATAATTGAATCGTGTCATTCGTGAGATACAGATCGAATCGTACGATTCATGTGCGATTCAACTCTAAAACAATTCTCATATAAAATACGAATCGTTTTGTACCTGTATCAAACCGAATCGTAAGAATCGAATCGTACGATTTTGATAACTATGGCCAATTACGTGAAGAGTGTAGAAGGATGAAAAATCAATTATCTGAGTTAACAAGTCAACTTTCCCACTAGACAAAAATTCTTGCAAGTCAATAAATGGAAGAAAATAAGGACAAGTCTCCAGTTTCACCTAATGTCGGACACCCGCATAATGATAGCCATATTTTTATTCTGTTGGACCCTCATGCTTTCTATCCTTCAAAACATACTTTCAATCGTTTGAACATTGATACTAGTGATGAGATTATTTTTGATCCTATCATGTTTTCTACCTCATCAGAGTCAAAAGTTGAATCATCACTAATCATTGAACTTAAGGAAAAATTCATTTAGTTGATTCTTATGCAAGATGTTGAACATATTGAACTATCTATTTTAAAATCTGTTGGCAATTATTCTATGTCTACTATTCCGAATCATGATGACATTGTTGTGGAGTCTTCTCCACCTGAGATTGTTGACATTGTTCTGGATTCTGCCCCACTTGAGAGTGTAAACTTTGTTTCTTTGCCTACTAACAAGTGTTCAATTGAGTTTGTACTTTTTTATTTTCAGCACCGGGGTTTTATAGTTACTCCTTTGTCATTGATGTCTTGTCCCACTAAATGCCTTTTGTTCAAATCTAATGGGAATTGCTTTGCTATTCTTGAATTTGGATCTAGAGCTTATTTGCTTAATTTTCCATTGAATGTTAGTATTGATCCAAATTTTTATTTAGAGGACATGCTACTTAATCGAAGTACTCCAGAACCTCCTATTTTGTTAATCGGTGTTTCTACTGGTGGAATTGTTTATTCTTCAGCACTAGCTCCAGTTCTTATCTTTCTACTTCCATTGCGTATTTCGAGACAAATAGATGATGTGATGTGTGACCAGATTTACATTGCTACAGATGAAAATTCTTGCATTTATCCTGATCGATGAAAATATGATGGTTCTATCAATCTAGATGAGACGTTTTGTCATCTTCATGATACTCTCTTATGGTACTTCTACTTTGAAGACTCTCCGGAGGAGAATAATGAGGATCGTGTAGAAATTAGATAGATATTATAGATTAATTATGATAGTTATTTAGATACTTTTAATATTTATCTTTTAAGTATTTTCTTTTAACTTTTGAGGATTTATTTGTCATTATTTATTTGTTTTAGGGTATTAGTTTTCCTATATAAAAGGATGCATGTAAGGGTTTTAGATTAGACTTTGATTATTATTGATTACTGATATTGAATCCTGCTATTGCTTCTTCCCAAATTCTCTATTTGTCCTCATCCCCTTCTTCTTCTTCTTTTCTCATCCCCTTCTCATTCATACTACGATCTACATCAATTTGGTATCAGAGATATTACGATCTACATCATTAATACTACAACTCTATACGGGTAATGCTTCGAAAATGAAAGTGTTGAAAATAACAAATTATTTAGAAAGACAAAATCTGATAACATAGACAAAATCTGGAAAATTGAATGATGAATTTGCTCGTTCCACCAAAGCTTTTGCCAAACACCCCATCCTAAACCTGAGGTAATACACCCCTGTCTACTTATACTCTCTTTCTTACATTGCTCTAATGAAACCAATTGCCCTTTCTCTCCTCTCAAAGCTCCCCTAACCTTACTCTTCCTCCTCTCTTTTTGTCAGAACGCCCTAAGCCAGCCAGCCCACCCACCCTTTCATTGGCACACACAATTAAACCCACAACCTCTATCTGTTTAAACCAATAAACCCAATACAAACACATACGAATTCGATCTGTCAAGACACAACACACACACACACTTGGAATTGGATTTGGAGATTTTCATTGTGGCTGGAGCGATGGCTGGTGGCTAGTAGATTGGGCGATTGGTCGTGGAGGCTGCGGGCTAAAGTGATGGGCAGACAAGACTGAGGGCAGGTATAAAAAAAAATCAGCCAAATTATTTTTGTTCTCATGGAAACATGAAATTGAAACAATTAGAGAATGAATATAAAAATTTCTAAGTTTTGAGAGATGTTTTCACCTTCGGAATATATCGGAAAAAATTTCTAATTTTTTTCTCTTTTCATTCTATTTCCAAAATGGTTTTGATGCATTTTAGTTTCCTAGGTAACAAACAATACACTAAAATAAAATTTTGATCCTTGACTGAGGGTTGACTCGGTGGTGGTGGCTTGGGTGGTAAATATTGGTAGATCCTTCGAGTTAGATTTCGATTTCAAGGTGGAAGGTTTGGGAGATGGTGGGGTTCCAGTTGGGATGTGAAGTGGTGGAGAGTGGTTGAGTGAGTTGCATACATAGTAAGGTTGCTCCATTGTGATGTGACATCAAAGGTTTTAATCGCAGAACAGTCTCTTTGCATGCGGAGTAAGGCTGTGTAGTGTGTACATTTAACCCTCCCCGAACCTCACAATGACGGAAGCTTCATGCACTAGGCCACCCTTTCTTTTGTGTTGCCTGCACCCGGGGGGTAGAGGTGGCTACTAAACAAGATCGAACACAAAAAAGCTTGACAGAGTTCAAACCTTTAAATCTTTGCAAACCTAGAACACGTGATATATGTACAGACCTTTACTGCATTCTGAACGCCAGTGATATCTTCAAATTCAACAAATGCATAACATACATCAATATCCTGCATTAATGCAAGCACAGAGTTTATACACATTCAGAATCCTTTTGAGGCAGCAATACATTAAAGAGGAGAACCAAAAGAGCAAACCTTCCGGGTTCTAATGGCCACACCATCAGGCTTGAGTCTACCAAATTGCCTAAATTCCTCCTCAATTTCAGAAGCAGACATCATAGATGGCACATTTCTCACGTAGACAGATTTTATTTCAACTGAGGGTATTCAATAAGTAGAAAATCAGGAAGCAGCCTAATGCAAGACATACGCACAGACATAGCACAGATGTAAATGCAAAGATGCATACGAACAAGTATGCATGAATAATTACACACAAAAGATAAATACATCTGAAAAGAAAGAAATAAGCCCCGTGTTGTGCTTCTGTATGCATATACCAAAGCAAAATGTAGCATGAGAATACAGAAATTAGAGGACGAGCAGAGTGTGTGTTGCACCTGTGTGAGTGTGGATAGCTGTATGAATATTTTAGGGAAAATCATAAATCCATTGAACATAAAACATACCGAATATAAGTAAAGAAAATGTTACGAAATATTTGTAACTTATTTTTAGAGTATAATACATAATTGGGAATTTCTGCAAAAATCCCATACCTGTGAGCAAGTTCTTTTATTAACGAAAGCAGAAGTGAAACTTATTTCATGATATGAGTTGCTTAAAATTATTGATCAAAGGATGTACTGCATAAGAGATGCCAAAATTGGAAAAACAAGGGAAAGTTCACCTTCATCTTCCAAAGCTGAAAAGTCCTCTGCAGCCTCTGCCCCAGACCTTTCAAAGGTAATTGACGATGCAACCGGATCCTGAGTGGAGGGCTCGGGTACATGATGCCACTCGGAAACAGGAGGAATGATCTTGTTAAAAGAGGGCTGAGGAGGTGCTGAAGCTGCAGATTGTCCTTTAGTAACCTGCAATTTTCAATGGCAAACAAGCAGGAGAAGTCAGTCCCCAGATAATGTAATTTGAATACCATAAGTTATGAGATGTTGGGCATACAATAGAAGCATAAGTATGCTTTTGGGGCTGCCCAATGGGTTCTTCAACAGGAGAGAGATGGTCTTTCACAGGGTTCATTGTATTCTGAAGTGAACCATTTGCCCGTACTGTAAAATTGTCTTCCAGAACATTTTCAGCTTCCGGGACTTGCTGCAGCCGTTCCTCTGACAAACTGTAGTCATCGATTGGACCATTTTCTTCGGTATTAGCTGGAGCTACAAATTCCCTAGCCTGGTGATCTCCACCCAACATGTAACCGGATACTGCAGAGGCCACTATTTCATTTACTATATTAAAATAAAAAAAATAATAATATTATTCATATGTGTAAACTAACTGCCATAGAATATAATATATAGAATATTATATAATCTATACATATATAATATATACACACCCCTTTAGTGCTGCTTGTATATTATATAATATATAATATATGTAACTGAATATTATATATGCCATTGAAAGTTGCAGGTTGCTGTTGACATATAGAATACAACCTGACTGCTAAATTTGCCTTAGAGCAACGTTTGACTATGTATCTCGACATTGTGTTAAATTTTTTAGATAAACACTTTCGAATGCCACATTTTAGTGCTGCTTAGTGCAATGGTAAATTGCTTGAGCTAATAACCCCGCAAGGTTGTGACTTAAATCTAGGGGCATCTAAGGGCTCTAATACAATGTTGCATACAAGCGAACGGATACGTCCTTTTACAGTTCAGCCCCTCCTAGCACTCTCGCATAGTGCGGACAAACCAAGGTGATGACCTTGTAGTCAGCATGTCATTAGATATCTCTACAGTTGAAGTGCAGGTATCCATTCTGTTTGATTGATCAAAACCTATTGCAATGATAAGCAGAAGTGTAATTACACAAGTTACATGAAAAACATTAGTTATGTTGCTGTCTTGCCCTCTTAGATGAACCACAAAATGAAAGGTTTAACCATTTAAGCTCAATGAACGATTACTCCACCCAATAATACAACCACCTTTTGAAATCTTCTAGGAATAGAGGTCCAAACATGATACCTGGTTCTCGAATAACAGTTGAAGCATTTTCTTTGGAATCTAGATTGCTTTGAGTGAAATAGGCTGCTGGAAGCTGGTGAATTGGTTCATCTTCAATAAAGTGAAAAATATCGTTAAGAACAAAGTAGCCTTTCTCCTGAGGTGCAAGAAAAAAAGTTTGCACAAATTTCCTCCGGCCATTATAATCCTTTATAAGAACAGAGCCTGAAACCATCACAAGAACACCTCCATTCCAAGACTCTAGGGAATGTGCTGTCTTGATTTCTATCCCAGTATAGTTGAGCGACATGATAAGGGTATGGATTTGCTGCAAAGAAGAAAAGGATTGCAAAATATGTATTACTTAAACGAACACAGATCATAAATATAAAATTTGTTCTTGGAGGGTTTAGAGAGAAAGAACTAAAATGCAGGACATAGTAGCAGATAGAAAATACAACCTAGAGTTAAAAGTTAACCTTTTAAGAAAAAACGCATTACACATTACTCCTTCAGTATTTAATTATTATGAGAAGCAAAATTGCCAGGAGGCATTATTAAGTTGGCTACATCATATAGAACTGGGGGCATTACGTCCATCCAAGAACATCGGTTGGTCCCATGTAAGTAGGCCCTTATAACATCAAGACTGCTATGAGAACTGATCACCAAAAAATTTACAAGTTTTCATCATCATGAAGCCCACAACAATGAAAGTGACATAAAAGGTAAGCTGACAATAGCTAGCTACACAAACGGCTGAGTGTTTATCCTTATACCATGGCATATTTATCCAGGCGCAATTAAGTTCAACTGTGCAAAGCAAATTATGTTTTAACCTTCTTGCTGCCCATGGCTTTTGTTAAAGAGTTGAGGGTCTTTTCATTTATGCATATCTGACATTTAACTAGCAACTTTGAAAAGCACTTTCATCGGATTTGTGGCACTGATCTAACGCACTCCACCATAACTCTCCTTATCACTCTATTAGTTTTGAAAAGTTTTAATCCATGGTTATTAAAGATCAAATGTTACACATAGCCTCAGCTTTCCATCCCTTGGCTGAAAAAAAAAACGAAAAAAAAAACTCAAGTTACAAAATATTATTAGAGTTCTTGTAGTCTCACCTCAACTCAGCTGAACTAAAATTTGTCCCAACTATATAGGGTCATGTTTTGTTATTGTGCTCCATCGAGACTATATTTTCTTCTAAAATCACAACGTTGTCATATGAATTTTACGATCTCATTTTAGAGTTGATTTTAGTCTTCCTCCATCCCTTGCATTACCGTCAAAAAGTATCACATCACTTTTGCGCATTGGTCCAGTAATAAATCTTCTATGAACATGTTCAAACCACCTAAATGTATTTTTTATTTTGTCTATCTTCTATTGGTGCTACTTCTTGCAGTATTTGCTACATATACAACTAATTAACCAGAGGGTTTAGAAAGTCATGAAACTTTACTACAGCACCATACAGATACGTGGTGAAATAATCTCAAGCAACTGGAAATAATATGTACAACACAAAAACCATTTTAACTATTTGGAAAATAGAAAGGAACTACCATTCAAATCAAGAAGATATGACAAATAAGGCTTACTAAACAACTTGTGGTCAAAGAAAGCTTGAACCATGCAAAGCATGTTGAAAAGAAAGAAATGTCAAATATACAAACAGAATCTTATTTGAGACTTGCCAAAGCATGTAAAGAGACTACTACTAAGCATCATTGGATGAGACAAACGGACACTAATACACAGTTATCTGTTGTCAGCTACGACACCAGCTGTAAAGTTGAACAGAAAGGAGGTATCTATAGCACTGAAAAGAAGTTAGTGCAACATCATCACCATATATATGGGTATTATCCTTTGTTTTTAGATAGGCATAAATTGGTGTTTTCAAACAGTGGGCTGGGTTTTGAATAATAAAAAGAGAAAGGAGGCCCAACACAAGATTTAGGAGCAATAGATGATGTCATGATGTAGAAAGACAACAGCAAGAATGACTGCCGATTTATGGAGTGACGGATCACTGATTCCTTTATACTAATAGCCTAATATACTTGAGAAGTAAATTCCTAAAGATCCTATGATATTCTCTTTCAAACTAGAACAAAGATATAATGAGAATTAAAGCAATGTTATGTCATATTTTTTCCTTCTTCCTCTTTTCTACTTATTCATTTTTAAGTTGTTCTCAACCATTCTCATTTTCCCCTCAAGCTCATATGATAAGAGAGAGCAACCTGTTAGCTGAATTATTTTTGAATCAAGCTTTAAACAACTAAACAACCAACACTAAATTTCTTCCATGCTAAGCAATCAGATCAGAATAAAACCACCAACAACAACAACAAACCTGAATGCCATCACAAATAATTGTAACTGACACTGTCGTGCTACCCATTCCTCTCAAGTCTGTCCATTGTCGTGCTCAAAAGTTAGATCACAATACTTCTACACAAAATTTTAGAGTTATTTTGTTCCTTAATGTGAAACTTTTAAGTGATTTTTTTTCCCATTTTGTGGTTCAAATTGAGATAATGTGAGTTGTGTTGATACGAATGTAACTTGTACAGTAAATGTTATACGGGTCGGGTTAGAGTTATCCATATGATAAATAGGTCGAGTTCGTGTCATATCATGTGACATGATTAACCAATAGATCCTTGATAAAGAGATTTTGCAATGCAATTGATGAGGTAGGTTATAACCAAGCTGCGTTAATTGCTGGTTCTACTCGACACGTTCTACTCGGCTACTGATCCACATTCCATATAAACTACGAGTCTCACTATCACATAAATCAATCGTATCATCCGATACATCTATGAGTGAATTCCCATATGTTAGTCTGAGTCATTGTCCTCAACTTGATCGACAACCTATAAGATGCCGCAATGGGGTTAGAATCTCTTGTTTCAAGTATACCATGTGTATTGCTCTGCAACACTAGGACTGATGTAATTCAATGCTCTCTAAGTCGATGGCCGATATCGCGATCTAAAATCATGCTCCATTTGTACTGGATGTCTCTCTCAAAAGTAATACATACACATATGTAATTACAACATACGCTATATTCCCCCCCCCCCCCTGGACCTTTTAGCTGGCCATATTACAAAAAAATGGAATTGCTTAATAACATATGGATATTAAAAGACTTGTCCAGCCTCAATCACCTCCATATCCTTAAATGCACACAGACATATATCCAAACTCCCAAAACCCGGAGAAAGTTAGGGTAGCAATATTCGTAATTCCTCTCCAACCGCAGCCATCCCTTTTTTTTAAAATAAATTGTTAAACCTCACCCCCCCCCCCCCCCCCACCCCCCCAACCACCAAAAAAAAATAATAAAATAAAATAAATGATAAGGGCATTTGACATAGTACCCTCATTTTCCATTCCACTAATTAAAACTACTCGCATGCAAAAACAAAGTTCTCAAACTCAATAGACAAGAATGTATAATCCACCAATTACTCAATCACTGTATCATAGCTAAATATGTGTGGGCGCGCACACACACACATATATAGAAAAGCAGAAAACAATCGGAATTACCAGCATTGCCGAAGCTGTCTCTCTGGTACTACCATCAATCCGAAGCATCGTGCTGGCATCGCTATAAAACTGGTGAACAAAATCAGGCTGAGTCTGAAGGATCTGGTAATACTGCCCCACGAAGTACGTCCCAACCTAAAAGATTTGAGACAAATATTTTACAGATGAAGTAAAAAAAAGAGAGAAGAATCTAAATTTAAGTAGCATATGTGTGAACAGTTGTATATAGAGATAGTAAAGGACCTGCGCAGCAGTAACCGGAAGGTGAAACGGCGTCGCCATTGGATACCCTAACCCCCAAAGACACTCCAATCAAAACCTTTAGATCTGCAATGCGACTTGGGATCTGAAAAGTCCAAACCCTAGAATCACCATTACATTTACATATAAAGCTACTAGTAAAAATCCACTATACAGAAAGAAAGTGGAGAATCTACAGAGAGAAAGAGAAGAATTTTAGAGAGAAAGAGAGATAGATTTGTAAGAGGCAGAAAGAGAGAGTGAGGTAAACCTACAGTTAGTGTGTGTAGTGTGTGTGTTCTTCTTCTCCACTGGTGTTTTTTGAGAGCTGCCTTTTTGTGTGCTGGTGTTACGGCTTTGGTTCGCCGTCACCACAGACGCGTGTATGACTTGGACCCACCCATGCTTCGCTAACAGAGGCTTTTAACGAATTAACTATGCAATAAATCGTAATTCTAGAAAAATAAAAGGCAAAAGTAAACTTTATGCTCAAATTTAATTAATTTCTATTTTTTATTTTATCTCAATTAAGCCTTATAACTATGAGAAAATTCCAGTCACACCTTTTCTAGTTAATCATATCTTCAAAGATACTTTCTCTATTTTTTAAATCTTTACTAGCACTCATGTCAGATTAAAAGTGTTAATTAAAATACAATTTTACTAAATTGTCTATGATATATTTGAGTAAAAATTTCATCCATACCCCTTTTTAGATAGACATATCTTCAACGACATCCCCTATTTTCTAAATTTGTTTATGTATGAAAATTCGGACTGATTAAAATTTGATTTGAGTTAATTAAATTTTATTTTTTAAGTATTAAAATTTGAGTAGATTAAAAATTATATTTTTTTAATTATTAAAATTTGAGCCGGTTAAAATTATATTTGAGTCAATTAAAAATCAGCTCAAATCAAATTTTAATCGGTCCAAATTTTGATACATAAAAAAATATAAATTTTAATCTATTCAAATTTTAATACTTAAAAAATAAATTTTAATAAACTTGAATCAAATTTTAATTGACACAAATTTTAATACGTAAAAAAATATAAATATTAATCGACTCAAAGTGAATTTTAATCGGCGTTAATTGCTCAGGTAGAGCTCAAATCGGTTCGAATTTTAATACGTGAAAAAATTAAAATTTAATTAGCTCGAATTGAATTTTAATTGGCTTAAATTTTAATATGTAAAAAAAATGAATTTTAATCCGCTTGAATTTTGATATGTAAAAAAATAAATTTTAATCGGCTCGAATTTTATGTAGAAAGATTGTTTAGAGTTTATGTAGAAGGTGTTAATGATGTTTAAATATAAACTAGAAGGATGTCAGTGATGTTTTTGATAATAGATGGAGTATCTTTAAATATATAATAAATTAAAAAAGACGTCATTGAAATTTCCCTATCACTATTTAAAAGTTGGGATTTTTGGGGGCTGGTCATTCTTTGAAAACTTTTTGTAACTTTAAATCCATTCAGAAATGTTATTAGGAATATAAGGCCACTTTGGGTTAAATTGTCTAAACTACCTCAAAGTTTCATTTTAATTCAATTAGACTACCTCAAAGTTTCATTTTAATTCACACAAAATCGAAATTTTGATAACCGACGGAGACTCCTTCAAATATGAAAGTGGATCCTCAGTTATCTACTCACTTGAAATTTGAAATACAAATCTCATACTATAAGATCACATTTGAAAATTAAAATTCCTAAATTTTAGAATTTTTTTATATTATAGTTATTTCTTTATATCATATCTATCTGTATACACATACAAAAGCGCAATCAAATTTAAACTAAATCAAATTCAAAAAAAATTCATATGTGTGTATATACACACACACATATACATGTTTGCCATAATAGAACAGTGACGTAAGATAGTTCAACATCAATACATACAAATTGATAGTAATATAAGACAGTAATATGAACACAATGGTTACCAAAATCAATAACATTTAAAGTCAAAAAACAATAACATTGAACATGAAACATGAAACAGTAACATGAACACAATGGTAATCAAAACCAATAATATTTAAAGTGAAAAACAATAGCATTGAACATGAAACGGTAACATGAACACAATGATGATCAAAATTAGTAACATTTAAACACAAAAATCAGCAACATTAAACATAATATGAACATGAAACAGTAACATGAACATAATCACTATCGTGTTTTAGATCAAAATTAACCTCCATGACCACAAACATATATACAAATCATTTTGTTTTAGATTTGAAAGTATAATTGAATAGTAAAATATGAAAAAAAAAAAACTCAATGGTTAATATAACCATGATATTAAACAAACAACTCGAATTATTTAGATAACTTACATTGTTTATACGATTACGAATCAGGAACTATAAAAAGTAGCTCCAAACTCAAACTCAAATGAACTATAGTTCAAATTCGAACACATAAGAATGATAGAAGAAGAAGACTCAATTTCAAATTTATATTTGAAATTCAAATGGATGAAAAATCAGATATGGGAAAATTTTGAATGTGCAAACCTTCTCTTCAAAATTGAAGAAGAAGATCAATAATCATTTCAGATATATGTTTAAAATTCAAATTTTCTGAAAATCAGTTATAGGAACAATTTGAATGTGAATCTCGGATCAAAATCGCATCTATTATGGAAACTGATTTTCAAACTAATTTGGAAACTAAGGTTGTCATTAAAAGGATTCGGATCCCCTCCATTACTCCTTCCCTTCAATTCCCCTCAATACAGTCCTAGACGAGTGACATGTGTAAGATTCTGAATTTCAATGAACAATATTTTTTCCGTGTGAGAAAATTCTTTAATAATGGTTAACACTCCACCAACCAAAAAATAAAAGAGGAAACATCTGTTCCATTGAAATTCAAAATCTTACACATGTCACTCAACTAACTCTGTATTGAGGGAAATTGAAGGGAATGGGTAATGGAGGGGATTTAAATCTGCATTAAAACAAGTGAAAATTAGTGAAAAATATACGTTTTGAGTCTTTTAAGTCAATAGGCTCAAACATAACTCTTTTAAAGTCTAAAAATACACACTCTTAAAACTGTTAGGTGTCAGATTAATTTCATTATGTGAAAACCATCATACAAACATGAACATTCATATTGAACCATCAAGAATTAAAATATTGCATTTGCAAAAGCGTACCTGAATCCATAACAAAAAGATTGAAATATCCAAGTCTGAGACTTTATGATCTTCCAAATCTACACTTGTTTTCTGTCTAAATTTCTCTCTGACAATGGGAATCAGAAGAATAGAAAAACTCGTTGTGTGATCTGGGGACCATGACCCTTATTTATAAACAATCGTGTCTGTTTATAAGCAGTCACTCCTGTTCGTAAATGATTAACCATCAAAATTGCTATTTTATTATATTTAATGATTGGTTAATTACATATTATTTTGTGATTAAATGTGTTAAATTTCTTAATTTTCTAGTTTGATACTTTTTCTAGTTGTTTGGTTTATTTTGCAGGTAAATTGGTTGATTTAAAGTAATAATGGATAATGCAAGTGAAACAATCACTAGAGAAAGAATCATAATTGATAAGGATTGAAGAATCATGAGGGAGATAGGAAGACTTGAAGATAAATCAGCAATTTAATCCTTATAAGAGTCCAAGTTTGAAGAAAACTCATTTAAAGTTGGATTTGGAAAGTTTCTTAGAAGATAAGGATTTTACACATCTTCAGTATTTTGGTCATAAATTTTGACTCCAATATCGGATTGACCTAATATTTGCGGTGTTGGAAAGAAGACTTTAAGGGCTACAAAAGTGTGTTTCACAAAAATTTCGTGAATCAACCTTTAAATATGCGAAATATAAGTTCGAAGTATGGACATATTATGTACCCGTGGACTCCAAGATTTTGTGCACGGGATTTGACTTTACAATACTCCTTTTTGGAAAAGGAATTCCTTCCAACCTGTACTTAGGATTTATTTTACTATAAATAAGGGCTCTTATCTATTGAGAGATGGGGATTAAGATTTAAATTATTTATTCTTTTTTCCATCTTTTTATTTTTAGTTCGTCATGTCTGGCTAGAAGGCTAAGTTAGGGCTAGGGGAGAACCTCTCAATGAAGTACGGTAATGTTATTGACGTTGTGCTTAATGATTTATGATGTTTTGTTAATTTAACTTCTGATTTTTTAACAAAGTTTTTATTCTGTAAAAATCCTTGAGTCGTTGTGTCATGTACATCGATTGCTTGAATTTCCCTGCGAGTAAATAACTAGTTATTCCACGCTTGAGGTAATTATTATTATTTCATAAAATAATATAATTGGATGATTATTCAGGTTCCTGAATAATCTTTTGATTGTAACATTTGGTTTTCTTACTTGATTTGTTACTTGAATCAACCGATATCTGATTTGTGTTTCAAGTTAATGTTTGAGTCTTCAATCATTATTGTATGGAATTGAGAGGGAGTACCCGATGCTTTAGTATTTTCTATTATTGTTTTAAAACCAAATTTATTATTTTCTAAATCTCTACAACAATTATTTCAAAACAAATTTTCTTTTATTTTTCTTTGTGTTCTAAGTTTTTTACAATTCCCTGTGGTTCGACCTCGGACTTCCGAGTATTATATTACTTCGCACAACCTACACTTGAGTTTACATAATTAAAGTTGTAGTAGTAAACAATCGCGTCTGTTCGTATTTTCTATTTTAACCCATCATAAAAATAGAAATTACGTTTGTCTCTACACATTAATGCCCACACTTTATAATATATTAATTAAGGCCCCAAAACTTAAATTAATCACTTTAATTAGCCTAACTTTATTTGATAGCCTATAATTCACATTTATTTAATATATAAGCCCATATATTTAATTTCACTCCAACATTAGGTTGTTAACTCCAAACTAATAATGAAATTTTATTTTAAAGACAGAATTACCCTTATTATATTTTAAAGAGTTTTTTTGAAAAAAGAACTAGGTATATCCCATATTTTTTTCTACGTCTCTCTCTCTTTTCTCCTCTGGCATGAAATCACTGTGCTAGTTATACCACCTTAACTGTAATGGCTTACTCGATCTCTATGGTGTTGACTTTCTGATTAACGAACAGTTCTTGGATCCCATAGTTGTTGCCTAGGGTACTCTGGATCCCATATAGCTGATCAATAAAGAGTACGACAGTTCTTAAATCCACAGTTGGTACTCTTGAAGACTCCATGGTTCTTTAATCCAATACACATTTTTTTATGAAACCTCCCTACCTGTGGATCGATTTTGCATAACTCCAAAAAAACTCCATGGTCCTTTGATCAACGCTACATCTTGTAATCGCTGTATAAGCACTACTATAGATTATCGTAGTTTTCAAAGTTCTTCATATTGTGAAACTCAACAAGAAGGACGCCGATAGACTATCGTTGTGTAATCATTACAAAGTTTATATGATATGCCATAATGGTGTTAGATGAAATGTAATAGAAACTTGGCAACTCAAATTCCATTTCAACTTCAAGTTATTCAAATACAATAAATTTGTTAATAGTGATGGTCGATTAAATTGGATAAAATTTCTTTGGTAATAAGTAAAATCTATTTCAAATTCGCACATTAAAATTTGGACAATGATAATGAAATTAATTATCTTTGTCACTTTCGTTGTGGTTGTTATTGTGATTGTGTGTTTGTTTAGTTCACGTTACTGTTTAGTTTCGTAGATTTTGTACAGTGACAATGGACAATGACAATAAAAATTCAAGTTACTGTCTAGTTTTGTGAAATTTGGCAATGGTGATTGATAGTGATAATAAAAATTCACTATCGTTGTAATTGTTACTATCTCAATATCACTGTCCTAGACTAATTATTACTAGACTAAATTGGACAAAATTTCTTTTGTATTAATCAAAATATATTTCAAATTAGCACCTTGAAATTTGGACAATGACAATGAAATTCACTATTTTTGTCATTGTCAATGTAGCTGTTATTGTGATTGTGTGGCTGCCTAGTTCAAGTTACTGTTTGATTTCGTAGAATTTTGACAGTGATGATGGACAGTGATAATAAAAATTCGAGATCGATCCACAGGGAATTGAGAAAACTTGTAATGCAAGAAAAAAGAAAATTGCTTTGAAAATTGTTTGTTAAAAAAAACAGAAATTGATTGAGTAAAAATAGTATTTTGAAATACTAAAGCATCGAAAATACCCTTTCAATTCCACACGACAAGTGTTAATAATCCAGTTTTTGAACTCAATTGAAAATCAGTTGAGGAGTGATCCCAATCGAAATATTTAGCAATGATAATATGAAAACATCCAAATTTATAACCAATAAATTACTCGAATAAAATCTAGTAATTCACATGCAGATTACAAGCATTTACTGTGCCCAGAGTTTACGATAAATGAAGTTCTCTAGTAAATAAACCCTAAAGTGATTACAAAATAATAAATCAATTATCTTATGAAAATTTCAATTAAATAATTTAAGTATGGAATAAGAGTTATTTGACTCGTAGAGAATTTCAAGCGTTCGATGTACGTGACACAACGAATCAAGAAAATATATAGAGCAAAATTTTTATTAAAAGACACGAATTAAATTAAAAGAATAAATCAAGCATTAAAAATATTTGATCAAAAACAATATTGTGCTTCATTGAAAGTATCTCCCATAACCTTAGTTTGGCTTTTAGCCGGCCATAAAAATAATATAATAAAACTAGAAAAAAAAAACTAGAGGACAAAAGGTGAATACAAAGTAAGATTATACCTCTTTTTATATGTAAAGGAGCAATAAAACCTAGGTTACATTAGGGTTTCTAAGCTCTGGGCAAATCTCGAACATGTGTTCGGACGTACAACTTATACCGTATGAACACGCATGGCTGCCTTGATATATAAGAACCACACGGCCAGACGCGTGGTCAATTCCATCCGGATGCAACTGATAATGTTTTTCTTCATGATCTTCTGGAGTTCTCGTCTAAACGCTTCCTCTTTTACGTCCAAACGCATTAGTTTTTCTGTTCGGACGTATGTCTTTGCCTTTTTATGGCAGTCTCTGAAAGTTCGGTTTGAATGCGTCTTTTCCACCGTCTGGACGCACTAAACATAATGTTTTTTTTTGCCTCCCTTAGATTTTGGACCTCTTTCTTTTCCTTGTATGTTGTCCTATTGGTCATCAACTCACCATTTTTACCTGCAAAACTGAACAAATACTCTAAAAAGAACATCATATTCAAAACTCAATTAAATCAATACAATTGATGCTTTGCCCAATGTAATTAGTCAATAATAAATATCACAATAACACAATATATAAGGCTAATTAGTTACTGTCTCAATATCACTATCATATGTTACTATTACTGTCTTATTATCATTGTCACTATTACTAGTGATTAATTATTACAACTGCAACAACGTAGTGGGTCATTATCTTAGGAGTCTTTTGTTATGTTGAATAAGTCAATCATGGACTGTTTTGGTGTCCTGATTTTATGGGATTAGAAGTCCAAGTCTTCTGTAGTTAGTTTTGAATATAAGTTGTTAAGTAGTTCCTATTTTCTAGCATTTAAGTATGGAGTCTTGATGTATAAATAAAGTTATAAGCAATAAAGAAATCATCTTCCATTCAGAATTATTAACACCTACTGGTGTCCTTGGAGGTCTGGGTTTCCTCGAAATATCTCACTTAAATTATTTTTCTTGTTCTTTGTTTCCAGTAAACAAAATAGGAAAGGCTTCAGATAAACAACCTGCTGAGGGCTCTTTGTATGTACCAAAGTGGTATCAGAGCTTAGGCATGGACCAAATAGTGGAGCAGCTAGAGCACAATATGGGTTCCCTTGTTGTGGGACAACACAAATAATTGAGAAGATAACCGAACTCTTCCAGAGGCTCAACGAACGTTCAAGTCATCAAACTGGAGATGTTGAGGGTGAAGGTTCCTATGATCATTCAAAGGGTAATGGAAAGAGGACAGTAAATTCCCAAGTCACCAGCCTATCTTATGCTCCCAAGTTAGTGAAGCTTGACTTTCCTCGTTTCAATGGGGGGAGAAGACCCCACCAGTTGGATCTGCCAAGCCGAGCAATTCTTCCAATTCCATGATACGTCGGGGGAGGAATGAGTGGCTCTAGTGTCATTCCATCTTGAGGGTGAAACACAGTTGTGGTACCAACTCCTTAAATAAGAAGTTGGTGTGGTGTCATGGGAATATTTTAAAGAATGGCTCTACTCATGATATGGTCCCACTCAATTTTATGATTTTTTCGTTGAGCTAACGAAACTTCAACAATTGGGTTTAGTTACAGACTATCAAACACAGTTTGAGAAGCTCCTTGCAAAAATGGGTAATTTACCACAAGGTCGACAAGTAAGTTGCTTTGTGAGAGGGCTAAAGGACAATATCAGAGCTGATGTTCAGGCAGGGCAACCTACAACCTTGTCTGTGGCAATTGGCTTGGCTCGACTGTACGAGGCGCGAAATTTATCCTTGCGACGGGCAGTATCTTCTGAATCCAAATGAGGTGGCACAGTGAGTAAAGGTGCAACCATCAATCGACCATCATTTTCGATTCGCAGGATATCTCCTGCATAATTACAGGAGCGTAGGGAGAAGGGGCTTTGTTACAATTGCAATGAAAATTTTCGGCCAGGCCATCATTGCAAGAAAATTTTTGTGATAGAGGCATGCGAAGAGGAAGAATAAGATAGTGATATTGTCATGGAAGTATAAAATGAAGGAAGAGATGGCGAGAGGGTCCCAGAAATTTCCTTACATGCCATAACCGGCGCTCGTGGCCCGAAAACCATGCGAGTAACAGGGAGCTTGGATGGAGTTGGAGCAATCGTATTGGTGGATTCTGGTAGCACTCACAATTTTGTGAGTGAAATAGTAGCAAAAAGAGTAGGATTGCAGCCAAATAATAGCAAACGATTTCATGCCATAGTTGCTTCTGGAGAAAGTTTGGTAAGCTTGGGTAAGTGCACTGGTGTAAATATAAATCTGCAAAGATTTTTCATTGTTGTGGATTTATATATAATTCCTTTAGAAGGTTATGATGTGGTGTTGGGGACCCTGTGGTTACATACATTAGGAGAAATCTTTTGGGACTTCTCCAATTTGGTGATGAAGTTTCATCTTAATGGAACACAGGTGGGCCTCCAAGGTCTGTCTCATCCAGATGATAAAGTTGTGGGGTGTGTGGAATTGTGCAAGGAAAATAGAAAGAAAAAGAGAGGAGTGATGGTCCAAGTTTTTGCATGTGAGGTACTACATCCAGAAGCAAATGGCGTAGTAGATAATCCACTCCTTCATGAATTATTGGAGAAATTTACAAGAATTTTTGAAAACCCTCAAGCCATGCCACCCCACCGTACCCATGATCACAAGATTCCCTTACTTCAAAGCAACGGACCTGTTTGTGCTAAGCCATACCGTTACCTGCATTATCAAAAGGCAGAGATTGAAAAACTTCTAGCAGAAATGCTCTCTACCAGAATAATTCATCCGAGCAATAGTCCATATTCATCGCCAGTGATTTTGGTGAAGAAGCATGATGGTTCGTGGTGAATGTACGTTGATTATTGGTCTCTCAACAAAAATACTATCAAGGATAAATTCCCGATACCGGTGATTGATGAATTATTAGATGAGTTGAACGGGGCCAAGTTCTTTACTAAGCTCGACTTGCGATCAAGCTACTACCAGATTAGAGTATATTCAGAAGACATTCCAAAGACGGCATTCAGAATATATCATGGCCATTACGAATTTTTGGTGATGCCGTTCGGGCTCACTAATGCACCGTCCACCTTTCAAGCCTTGATGAATGAGGTATATAAGGAATACTTGAGAAAATTTGTTATAGTGTTTTTTGATGATATTTTAATTTATAGCAAGTCTTGGGATGAACACCTTTATCATTTAGAGACCACCTTATCAATTCTCAAGTCTCACCAGCTATTTGTTAAAAGAGAAAAATGTCAGTTTGGACAGAAGGAAGTCAAATATCTGGGGCACGTCATCTCAGAGGCCAGGGTCGCAGTGGATGCTGAGAAGGTTGAAGTCATGGTGGAGTGGCCAAAACCAAGCTTAGTGAAGGCAATGCATAGATTTCTTGGGTTGATTGGATACTATAGAAAGTTCATTCAAGATTATGGAAAGATAGTAGCCCCTCTTAATCGAATGTTAAAAAAGAATTCATTTTCTTAGAGTTTAATCTCAGAGGCAGCTTTCAAGAAATTGAAGGAGGCAATGACAAAGACACCTGTCTTAGCTCTTCCAGATTTCTCAAAAAAAATTATTGTGGAGTGTGATGCATTTGGGTCTGGTGTAGGAGCAGTGTTAATGCAAGAACGACCTATTGATTTCTATAGCCGAGCATTACAGGGGAAACATTTGTTATTGTCCACATACGAGAAGGAAATTTTGGCATTAGTACTAGTAGTACAAAAATGGCGTCCCTATTTGTTGGGTCACCAATTTATTGTGCGAATAGATCACAGGATTCTCTAGTTCTTATGGTCTCAGAAAATTTCAAACATAGCTCAACAAAGGTGGTTGTATAAGCTAATGGGGTTTGACTTCATCGTTGAGTACAAAAGAGGAAAAGAAAATATTGTAACTGATGCATTGTCTAGAAGAGAAGAAAAGGGAGAATTGGTAGCACGTTCTCATCCTATTCCCAACTGGATTGAGACAATTAAGGAAGAAGTTATTTCAAATTCAGATTTGCAAAGTTTGGTGAAGTTAATTGAGGAGGGGGAAGCAGTGGGTCCTTGGAGATATCAAGATGGCATAATATTTTTTTTAAGGAAATGATATATCTTGTAGAAGACTCTCTCTTAATCAAGGAAATCATTGGTCAATTCCACAACTTTCATGAAGGTTTCCAAAAAACTCTCCATAGAATCAGATCTAATTTTTATTGGAAGGGTATGAGGCACCAAATCATGGAATTCATTAAGGGGTGTGATACATGTTAGCGACACAAGGTTGAGCAACTTTCCCCAGCCGGTCTTTTTCAACATCTACCAATTCCTACTCAAGTATGGGAGGATATCTCTATGAATTTCATAGATCGTTTGCCAAATTCCAAAGGCAAATCAACTATAATGGTAGTGGTAGATTGATTCACAAAGTGCACACATTTCATTCCTATTACTCATCCTTATACAACCTCTAATATTGCTCAAACTTTCTGTGGTCATGTATTCAAGTATCATGGGTTACCAAGATCAATTGTCTGTGACAGGGATCCGACGTTCACAAGTACTTTCTGGCTTGAGTTATTTCGTTTGAATGGAACTAGCTTCAACTTCAACTCCGCCTACCTCCCTCAAACCGACGGTCAGAACGAAGTAGTTAATCGCACCTTGGAAATGTATTTGAGGTGTTTCACGTGTTCTCAACCCAAGAGTTGGGGTAAATGGTTGTTATGGGCAGAATATTGTTATAACACAAGTTGGCATTCAGCTACAAGGAAAACTCCTTTCGAAGCTGTGTATGGAAGACCGCCTCCGACCTTAATATCGTATATACCAGGGATTGCCAAGGTAGCTGCAGTAAAGCAAGAGTTGTTAGACTGTGATAAGATTTTCAAGGATCTCCAAAAAAATCTTGCAGAAGCCCAAGCCAGAATGAAACGGGTTTATGATTCTCGCCATCAAGAGATAGCATTTGAAGAAGGAGATTGGGTTTATTTGAGGTTACAACCATACAGGCAAGTTTCTTTGTCTACGGAAAGAAATCACAAGCTTTCTCCATGTTACTATGGACCCTTTCAGATTTGAAAAAAATTAGACCCGTGGCATACAAGTTGGAGCTGCTTGCAGAGTCTCGTATCCACCCCAATATTCCATGTCTCCTTACTTAAGAAGAAGCTTGGAGAAAGAATTTCGGCGCAGCCGTAATTGCCACTAGTTAGTGAAGAAAATAACACTCTTTCGCCAAGGCCGCAAGCAATTTTGGATAATCGGGTGATTAAAAGAAGGAAACAGATATTAGTCCACTGGCAAGGGCTCTCTCCAGCAGAAGCGACATGGGAAGATTTGCATCAAATGAAGCAACAATTTCCAGACTATGCCCTTGAGGACAAGGTCCAAAATTAAAGGGGAAGGAATGTTATGACTACAACAACGTAGTGGGTCATTATCTTAGGAGTCTTTTGTTATGTTGAATAAGTCAATCATGAACTGTTTTGGTGTCCTGATTTTATGGGATTAGAAGTCCAATTCTTCTGTAGTTAGTTTTGAATATAAGTTGTTAAGTAGTTCCTATTTTCTAGCATTTAAGTATGGAGTCTTGATGTATAAATAAAGTTATAAGCAATAAAGAAATCATCTTCCATTCAGAATTATTAACACCTACTGGTGTCCTTGGAGGTCTGGGTTTCCTCGAAATAACTCACTTAAATTATTTTTCTTGTTCCTTGTTTCTAGTAAACAAAATAGGAAAGACTTCAGATAAACAACCTGCTGAGGGCTCTTTGTATGTACCATTAATCTTCTTTTTTCACATTATAAATATAGTATATTGAAAAACACACCAAGGACAAAGAACAGGATGGGAAGATGACTTAATTGAGAAAAAATAAAAGATTAAGGGCTTAATTGTCATAAAATAAAAGCTTGAGGACTTATATGAATTAAGGCGTATAGTTTAAGGACCCAATATGACTTTAACTTTTTTTTGTTGCCTAAAATGCCCTGACTAACCTAGTTACGCATACACATGTACGTATTTTCCTTAGGATGTTTGACGGAATTAAACGAAAGGCGTGCTAGTTATCAAATGATCTAAACCCGAGCAATCACTTGTCCAACTCCTTAGACTCGTACATGTCATCATATATACTTGAAATACTCAATTCAATTAATTTATTAGTTCTTGTCTAATGAATTGTATCATATCAAATTTATATCGTGTTTAATTTATGTATAGCCGATATATAAATAAGTCGTGTGGTTTATTTCTTTTGAGTTGATTCACTTATACCTGATTTGTTTATTAATCACATCGTGTCAGATCCACCTATTTATTAAACGAGTGATTTAAGGAAGACTCAAATACTCTAATTTCATGTCGTAGCCGTGTCATGCAATATTTTAACACCCCTAATCCTAAATGATATCCTAAATTAATAAGAATCATTGAATCAGTGAGTCCCGTTTAAAAAAAAAAATTGACAGGATCCACTCATTCAAGGATGATCTTAGCTCATTTTAGATTGAAAGTATTTCCTTTTTCACTTTTAGGCTTCATTTGGTTAGTAAGAGATTGATGGAAACTGCAAAAAAGAGAAATCAATTCTGATTTTTTGGTGTTTGTTTAACATGATAATACTGAAAAATACTAGAAACTAAATTCTTGAGCCCAAAATTTTTTCTAATAAGCTATAGTTCTTGTTTCCTGCAAATTGTGCAGGGAAAATTTTTTTTCCCGTAAAAGTTGAAGAGGCATATCTAGTTTCCCACTTTGCCTATATTTCCTTCCAAGTTAGTCATTATCTATTCGATATAAATCTCTCTAATATAGATAAGAGTAATATTGATATTTAGAAAGATTTTCTTGTAACTTTTATGCTTTTCAAACTATAGAAATATTTTCTTGTAACTTTTATGTTTTTCAAATTATAGAAAAATTTTCTTGTACATATTTCATACTAACTAAATACATAGAAGAAAATATACATTCTTTTCTTTTTCTTTTCTTTCACTTTACTTTCTACTATTTTCATTTTCTATTAGTATTTTCTTTTTGACCAAACATACCCTTAAGGAAAACAAAATGGCATTTATTTTTTCTTAAAAAGGGTCAAAAGACTTTTTGACTATCAACCAATCTATTTCGGACACGACATGAAACTCCGATGGACTCGACTACACTTGATCATCATTTCTCATTCCAACTACCTATAGGCTATAACGCTTCCCTTCGACTAGGTCCTGTAAACCTGTAATGGAGCGGGTCCGGCTCGTCTGCGGTTAGAAGCTTACCGCATAATATGCGGTTTAATAGAACGGCGCCGTTTTTTGTGCGATTTCCTTTTTTTTTTTTTTAACTGACCTTGTCCAAAATGACGTCGTTTTGGACCAGATAAAAATCAGATCTGAAACCCTCCTCTTTCCTCTGTCCTCTTTCCTCTGAAATCCGTTCGACGTCCACCGCTGAATTCAAATCCACCTCTGAACCGAATTAAAGTTCTGCTGCACTGGTGCCTCAAAGTTCACTTGTGATCAAATTGAAGAGCAAAGGTTTGTTTACTTATTCCGATGTTTGTTATAGATTGAGATTTGTTAGGGCTAAAATCCGGAATTCCGAAATTACTTGCATTATGGAATTCCGAAATTTTTTATTGAGATTTGTTAGGGCTAAAATCAATCAACCAACTTGCAATGGCTAGATGTTCTGCTTGAGACCAGTGCATTGTGGAATTCCGAAATTGTTCTGTTTGAAGTAGGTAAAATTGTTCGGTAAAATTGTTCTGTAAAAGTGAAGTAGGTAAAATTGCTTGAGACTAGTGCAGCCTTGAAGTGAAATGCAAGTATAATATGTTAATTTTTTGTCATAATTTTTTTTTTTGTAATCTCATTTGATGGATTTCAACTGAGATTTAGTGCAAAACAAGCCAAAAAAAAGTGTTGTCTAACCAATAGGTAAATTTGAAAAGTTTATGTGAAATATTTATTTTCGTAAACCTAGATATTTGAAGAAGGTAAAGACAATGGAAAACTGACAGTTTGTTGCCCTTTGTTTCAACTGGCTATACTTCCTCCTGTTTCATTTGTTTTAAAAATGGTCATTGTCTATATTGCAGCACACTATCATAAAGAAGATGAAGCCTCAGCTTCTTTTTGTTCTTTCTTATATCTTAATTGTTTTTGTGCTTTGAAGACTATTTTTACTTTTAACTTTCTGCGCAATAACTGATCAAATTCCCTGTGATGGACCACTACTAAATTCTTTCTGTGATACTATAATACATTTCTCTGATAAATGTGCTGCTCTAGTTCAAAACATAGAGTACAAACTTCAATGACAATAAATTATGGGGATGAGTTGGACTTAATTAAGCGCAAGAATGTGCTTGGGCTACTTTTTGGTGTTTCAAGCCTCTTGATAGGTTCACTTGATGCTAAGGCAGGTGGCTTGCCCCTATATGCCTTGTCCAATATCCTTGGGTTGTAAATTAGGTTTTGCTATTCTCAGTACTTGTAAAAAATATTATACAAAGAAAACCACAATTGAATGGTGTGTCCTTGACTCAAGTTATATGTAATGACTTTTTTCTTTGCTGCTTTTGTTAAACTCAAGTTAACTGTGATTTGGTTAATCTATGGCTTTTATTTGAATCTTTATTGGCTCTTTTGGGTTCATGTTCTACTAGTGATAATCTCTTTGTATTTGGTCATATTAAGTGCCATACAAAATGACAATCTCAAATAGAAGTAACAATTATTTGACCTGTATTATGATGTCATTGGAATCTTTTATGGTTCTTTGAGAGTTGGTACACCATCTTAGGTGTGCTGTTCAACTTGTGTGGGTATTATAAATGTTATTTGTACATATGCATTCATTTATTCTTGCATTGGAATATTAATTTAAGAAAAGTAAAGGTATTGTACAATTTTTCCCTTTGCAACCTGCCGATGGTTCCAGTGTGGTATTGGTGATTTGTCTCCTTATCATATTAGACAAGCTACTTTTTTCTTCAAGCTGCCTGGGCACAGATACTAGTGTTTTTCTTTGTCATTTGCTCTTAGAAAAATTTACAATGCATTGTTGCACTTTGAATGTTTATATGCTTCATGATCTATTTATGTGTATGTCTAACAGCTGGTTCAAGCAATTCTACCTGGTTCAACAATGGCATCTTCAAGCACGGCAACAAGCAATGAAGGGTTAACATTTCGCAATAGCACTTGTCCCATTTGTAGCAAAAAAGCGATTATCAAAGTTTCTGAATCTGAAAAAAATCCTGGGAAGTTATATTGCAGATGTCCAGACAATTTCAATCACTATTTTAAGTGGATGACTCCTATTACTCTCCCCTCTTTGGAAATTACAAATGAAAGGATGGATGTCCGACGAATTGAAGACGATGTACGACGAATTGAAGACAATGTACGACGAATTAAAGACAATGTAATGACAATGAAGTCAAATATGTTTGTACTCACGTTACTAGTGGTGCTTCTTATATTTGTAATTCTAGTGAAGTAGAGTTGTAAGAGCAATGATGTAATGATGAAAAAAAGTTGTGAATGAACTTGCGCGTTTAATTTGAATGAAATTGTGGGTTTTGTATATTGTTGTGACTTGGAAGATCACATTCATTAAAAAGATCGCATTCATAAAAAATACATCACATTCATTAAAAAGATCACATTCATTAAAAAAAGATCACATTCATTAAAAAGATCACATTCATTAAAAATACAACAAGCATCCTTACAAGTTCATTAAAAATACAACAAGCATCCTTACAACTAATGATCTTTTAAGCATTCTCCAATGCATCCTTTGTTCAAGCATCCTCCAAGCATTCTCCAACCATCCTTACAAGTTGTATCTCCCATTGACGAAAAATGATTCAGCGTCATTTAAAGAATGCACATATGTTGAATCAGTCGGAGTACCCTACATTAATGAGAAGGGGTCAAACAAAGAAACTTGATAAATATGTGAATCAATAAATTTCACAATAAGGTCACATACCATAACACTTTGTACACTATTTGAAGCTTGAGAAGACATCGAATGACCATATGCTGCTGTACACGGGTGACTGAAACCTTGTACCTGGAATACAAAAATACTTACAATTATGTTTATAAAAATAGGAAGTGAATAAAAATATGAAGTGAATTAAAAAAATCTACAATTATATTTATACGATACCATAGACATATGTGATGGTTGGGAAGCTCCTTTTTTTTTCTTTGTTGCTTTCTCATGCCAAGATTTTAGCCGACCCCAACCCTTGTAACCACATTCTTTTCTTTTTAAACCTTTAACTTGGAGAAGTTTTGGGTCAACATTTTCTAATCCACTTGGGTCAACATTTTCATGGATTGGATCATCGCCACCATCACCAATTGATGCATACATACTATCCACTTCTTTGAACAATTCCTCAACACCACGTGACACCAATTCATATGCAGGTTGAAGACCAGAGTATCGAGCAGCTAGTTGTACCATTCTAGGACAAAGCTGCATGTACCGTGACGCCACCATCAACTTGGGATTCTTTTCATTTGACATTAAAATGGGGGCTGTCCTACAACTCATTCTTGCATCTCGTCTCTATCTCTTACATATGTATTGCTCGGGAATTTGCTTAATATTGATCATGTCCAAGACTTTAAGTGCATGGCCACATAATATTCCCTCCATTTTCAAACTTTCGACAACTACAATTGACTAGCTCCTCATTAGCCTTAACCAAGACCAAATACTCCCTATGTTCATCATATAATCGAACCACAAATTGATGCCACCCATCCAACACATCACATGGATCGGCCCAAAAAATATTAGTAATGTGCTCTTCTGCATCCAATTGCACTCCATAATAGAATGAAGGATTTTTCACTGCTTCCGTTTGAAAATACTTCAACAAACTACCCGCCTCACCATACCTCAAGTCTCGTTGCCTCCTTTCACGGAGGTAATTCTTTTGGTCTTGACGAGTGAAACCAAGACTTTCATTTCCTCCAGACTGAGTACTTAAAAGTTCATAGGAAGCCTTAAGTGACAATCCACAATCCGCTGCCATATCAATATTAATGCCTTGTGCTTCGGTAACCTTCCGTTGGAATGGCATCATATGCATACATTCATGAAGGTGCAAAGGATGGTTGTGGTTATCGTTCCACTTCAGCACAATAAATTTACCAATTTCTCTATTAAGAGATATGCACATATTTGCTTGGCAATTTGTTCTTGTCTCTGCTCGAGGCTTCCTTACTTGGCACTCTCTTTTATCACTACCCCTCTTACCTTGTTTACAACAAACATATTTTCTATAAATGACGACGCCATCTTTCAAACTTTTATTCTGAAAATCTTTTCTCACGCTAAATCCCACGGACCCTCCATAACTATTGTAAAACGCATAAGCATCTTCCTCCGTATCAAAATGCATACAAATATGAGGTATATTATCAGTCGCATTAACTCCCAAATCATCCATCATAGTATCCTACAATAAGATTAATACACATAATAAGAACAACATTTACATACATCAATAAGAGAGATTTTAGCTCTTCACTATATTCCTATAGAAAGCTCAACATGGAACTTTTAGTTGATTAATTTCTCACCCACCAAAAATACATGAAAAGACCAAAAATTGTAAATCATTAGGTGAAGATAACATTATATAAGTATACCGAAATTTTCCACCACGACCAACATACGGTTCCATTCCATATGCACAAGACAATTAAGTAAGCCATGTGCATTTAAAGCTAGCTGAATTTACCGAGTGTAGGTAGAGATCTCTGTCAACAATACATAGAAGCTGTTTCACAGGTCATTTGTATTGTTAACAAATGATAGAAATTACGAAACCTCAATCTGAGGTCTTAGAAACCAACCAATAAAATTCCAACAAACAAACTTCAACCTTCAGTTAAAGTTTGAAAAAAAACAAAACAAACCAAAAACCCAATTGAAAAGGAAGATATAAAAGCCGTCAGTTTAGGCAGTCCCTTACA
This sequence comes from Ilex aquifolium, assembly GCA_951799425.1. Lineage (NCBI taxonomy): Eukaryota > Viridiplantae > Streptophyta > Magnoliopsida > Aquifoliales > Aquifoliaceae > Ilex > Ilex aquifolium. Next base: position 24,773,632 of record OX637401.1, read on the forward strand.
GTTAAACAATACTAGTTTTTTCTACTGTAACGTTGTTACAACTTTTTGCTGTAGTGTTGGTATGTCAAAACTCACACTGGTTTGACTTATAGTGGCAATACATTTTCTACTTTTTAACTCCTTGACTGACTTGTAGAGGGAGAGGAAGAAAATTACAAGGAATGATATTCCATTGGAATTAGGTTTTGAAATTTTTCTGATTTGATTAACCTTGGTCGAGAAAGAATTAACTTTAGAGATCAATATAGTTGACTTTAGTGATCCAAATATTATACCCAATGCACAAAATCCAACAAATAACGGGTTTGACAGAGGTTAACTGCTAATGTTATATTTATTTTAGAGAGATTGATTTCCGATTTGGCAATGAAGTTGATTTTTTTGCTATTATCCATGGAAACAACTAGGAATGGAGGTACCTTAAGTTGTAGTGATGATGAACAAGGTGGAGAACCAAACCAGACCCCCCAAACGTCACTGAGTCTACCGGAGGTAGGAGAAGAGAGAGATGAGCGCCTGAGTCGGAGGTAGGAGAAGAGGGAGATGAGCAAGCGCCAGACCAATGAAGAACAAGCGGGAGAAAGAACCAGACCTGATGAAGAAGAAGCGGGAGAAAGAAAATGGAGGGGACTGAATCTGATTTTTAAAAGGTCCAAAACGACGTCGTTTTGGACAAGGGGGGGAAAAAAAATTAAAAACCAAATAGAACGCAGCCGTTTCATTAAACCGTATGTTATGCGGTTAGCTGCTTACCGCAGACGATCTGCACCCTTAAGGAAAACAAAATGACATTTATTTTTTCTTAAAAAGGGTCAAAAGATTTTTTTGACTATCAACCAATCTATTTCGGACACAACATGAAACTCCGATGGACTCGACTAGACTTGATCATCATTTCTCATTCCAACTACCTATAGGCTATAACGCTTCCCTTCGACTAGGTCCTGTAAACCTGTAATGGAGCATGTTGGTCACTTTTCGTCCCATTCAGGCCCTCATGAAAGCTCTGTTTGGAAAACAGTACCTGATAATCCAAACTCTAACAACCTTAACGGTCACTTTTCGTCCCATTCAGGCCCTCATGAAAGCTCTGTTTGGAAAACAGTACCTGATAATCCAAACTCTAACAACCTTAACCAACTTGAAACCTTTCAACTCAAGTATATCAAATTGCATGAGAAATGGGTTTGTCGAAGATGCCCAGAAGCTATTCGACGGAATGCCTGAAAGAAACACAGTTACTTGGAATGCCATGATTCGTGGGTACTTCCAAAATGGGCAGTTCCAAAAAGCAGAAAGTTTGTATAATCAGATGCCCTATCGGGATATGTTTTCGTATAACACGATGGTTGCTGGGTTAATGCAATGTGGTGACGTTAGTGGGGCTGAAAAGGTTTTTGAGTTTATGCCTTACAAGGATGTTGTCACTTGGAATTCGATGATTTCAGGGTATATTCGTAATGGGTTGATCAAGAAAGCCGTTCAGATATTTGAGATAATGCCAGTGAAAAATGTGGTTTCTTGGAATTTGATGATCTCGGGTTTGGTGAATATTCAAGAGCTGGATTTGGCTGAGGAGATGTTTAAAGAAATGAGTACTCGGGATGTTGCGTCTTGGACTATTATGATGAAGGGGTTTTTGGGTGAAGGATGGGTTGTTGAAGCAAGGGAAATTTTTGATGCGATGCCGGTAAGGGATGTGCAAGCTTGGAATACCATGATAGCCGGTTATATAGAAAATGGGTGTGTTGATGCTGCAGAAGTTCTGTTTCATAAGATGCCCGAGAGGGACTGGAATTCTTGGAATTTGATGATAAATGGGTTGGTGGGCAGTCAACTGATAAGTGATGCTATGAGGCTTTTTATTGAAATGCCCCAAAAGTGCCAAAGATCATGGAATTCAATATTGTTGGGATTAATTAGGACTGGGCTCATCAAAGAGGCTCACGCTGTTCTTGAGAAAAGCTCGCTCTATGATGTTGTCTCATGGACAAATATGATTATTGGTTATTTTAATATAGGTGAGGCTAACAATGCAATAAAACTTTTTGAATTGATGCCTGCTCGTGATACTACTGCTTGGAATGCTACGATATTTGGACTGGGAGAAACTGATCATAGTGAGGATGGTCTAAAACTATTTATGAGAATGAAAGAAGGTAGTCTGTTTCTAGATGAAGCTACTTTTACTAGTGTTCTTACAATATGCTCAAACTTACCATCCTTAAATCTAGGAAAACAAACTCATGCACAAGTCATTAAGGTGGGTCTTGATTTTTTTACTTCGGTTTGTAATGCCATGGTTACTATGTATGCTAGATGTGGAAACATGGATTCTGCCTTATTGAAATTCTCTTCTATGTCCAACCAGGACGTGATTTCGTGGAATTCAATAATTTGTGGATTTGCTCACCATGGACATGGTGAAAAGGCCCTGGAGATGTTCAAACAAATGAGATTAACGGATGTTAAGCCCAATGATATAACCTTTGTAGGTGTTCTATCAGCTTGCAGCCATGCAGGTTTGGTGGAACAAGGCAAATACTACTTTGATTCCATGAAAGACGAATATTTTCTTCGCCCAACAAGTGTGCACTACACTTGCCTTGTTGATCTTCTAGGTAGATTTGGACTTATTGATGAGGTCATGAGTATTCTGGATCAAATGAGAAAGGATGGAATTGAAATTCCTGCAAGTGTTTGGGGAGCCTTATTTGGAGCATGTCGAATTCACAAGAATATTAAGCTGGGTGAGATTGCTGCGAAGAAAATTCTGGAGTTAGAGCCATCTAACTCTGGTACGTATATGATTTTGGCTGAAATGTATTTGGGTAGTGGAAGGAAAGAAGACGCCGAGAAGATATGGGTCCAGATGAAAGAGAAGGGAGTCAAAAAGCAGCCTGGCTGTAGTTGGATTGAGGTAAACAACAGTGGGCATGTCTTTCTTTCAGGAGATAGTTCACACTCCAAGTTCTCTAGCATATGTTCTATATTAAACTTAGTGTACATAGAAATGGAGATTGAAGTTTTGAAACCAAATGTTGCTTCGTTTCAAGATACAGAAGTATCATATATTCAATAAATGGATGATATTTATTTGACTAATATATTATTACCTCAGTCTTGAGGCGCAATGTCCCAAAACAAGCACAGACTAAGGAAAATGGGAGCTTTCTTGCAGAATGGGGGTGGGATATGGAACTTGTGCTCATGGAAGTGGGAGTTGCCTGTCAAAAGATCTAAAAAAATGCAGCTGACTTGTATCACGGTATAAAAGATTGTTTGTTGCATTGGTACACATCTAGAAGTAGATTTTGGAGATGCAAAGGCCATCTTAATACTGGCTTTATATTCACCTCGCATCGAGTTGTCAGACTGCAAATGGTGATCCCATGGCTCTGGGACATGGTAAAGTTGGGGAAATAAAAACTTTACTCTTTGTTGTATTAATTATGAAAGCAGGAAGGTGATGAGAAAATGGATATGGCGCCCTTTAGCGTTGGAGAAGCATGAATGTACATGTCTTAGTCGTCAGTGTTGCATGGGCAAGCAGCTACAAGACACCAGCCACCTATCCATTTTCTTATAGTGAGAGGAGCTGAGCACATGCATCATAGCATTGTGAAGTAACTCTTAATTGTTGGGTAAGCCTTTGTTCAAATGTAGTGGAGTTCGACCTTGTAATGTGCATGTCCCTGGCAAGTATTTTTGAGAATTTATATACACATCATCATGGAATGAAAAAGATACTTTTGACCATGATTTAATATGACTAAACTTTTTTCCCATCCTTCTCCACAAAAAATTTCAGATATAATAGAACGATGCCTACTTCCGAAGAAGCTTATTGCATTCTGAACAGAAAAGGGTAAGCTTGCCATGAGATTCCCAGGGTAAATAATTTCCTTGCTCCTTTCATGTCCAAAAGCATTATCTTTTGAACGCTTTTTGCATGCAATCTTTCCTGGATTTCCCACACCCACAACCAAAACCGTCATAACATAATGGTATTTCTTGCGTATTTCTGGCAATGACAGGCTTGGGATTCAATTCTTACAATGTTCAAGATGAGTTAAAAGCAGAAAGCAGTGTGAGTGAGAACTATATATGTCACATGCTTGCATTTGCATCACTCTATTATAGGTTATGGGATTCCTATAACTGTATTTGCAATACAAATCCTGAATCACCTGTGAAACTAGCTTTTTCTCAAAACTGTAGAAGTTGTATAGCACAACAGCTACTTCAACAATAAAGAATTTGTTAATATCCAAAGAAATACATTCTGACTTTGTGGAAATGCACATTTCCAATCGTGGGGCTTTTGTCATCTGAAAATTAGCTTATGACTGCATCTTTGATTCACTGCATTACTATTACACTATGGGTGTGTTTGGATGACAGTGTTGGATTGGGTTGGAGATCGAAAAAAATATCATTTCCTATCTAACTCAAACCCATTTATCATTGGACTGGTTAGGATTTAATGACTATATCCTATCTTTTCTAGAGTTTAGATAACACATAAGCACTTCTGTGGAATTCATGGAGAAGGGTGATGGAATATGGTATCATTGACTATTTTGCCTCAGGGTGATGGAATATGGTACCATTAATTATTTTGCCTCTAACCTATCGTCTAGACGAATGTTCATATATTACGAGCAGGATTGAGAATTATCTTAATCTCTCATTTAGTTATTTTATTATTAGTTGTTAATTAATCTTAGTCTAAACGGGATATTTTTTTTATTAGAATTAATTTATTATTTAAATTAATTGTTTTGTTAGAGAAGGTGTCTTGGTCTTCTTGAGGTATATTGACAGAGCCCTGACAAAACAAATTTGTTAAAAAAAAAAATCAAATCTATGAAAAAACATGAGGAGACAAAGTAGACGCTCGCGTGCAAGAGAGAGAGAGAGAGAGAGAGAGGAAGAAGAAGAAAATTGGGTAAGTCGGTCATTTACATTAATTATCCTATCTAGCAAAAAAAATCTCAACCCTCCTTGGGTTTCATTTAACTCATGGAGATGGGTTAAAGTTAACTTTCAAACTGGATAGGGATAAAATCTGAATTGAATTTTCGATGCATTTTTTACTTACCAAATATGAGATATATAAACTCCACATATTTTTTTATTCTATCATATCAGAGTTATCCCTTTTAATCCGCGATCTTTTATTCTATCATATCAAAGTTATCCCTTTTAATCCGCGATCCAAACATACCCTACATCCTTGATTCTTTGTTAGTACCAGTACATCTGAAATTTTTTTATAAAGGAAATGCGCATACCTGTCCTGGCATTCAAGATATAAGATAAGTCTCAAGAATAAATAATGTTATGCTTCTCAAATTGTATTCCATAAAATTCATTCCCAATGAGTTAAAAACTTCACACACCGCACATTTTATAAAAAAAAAACTGATTTAGGGGTCCATAGTGTCATATGAAAGGCAAAAGTGACCAACAGAGAACTAATGGATTGGTATCCATAGTATAATACAAAATTTTCAGTTGCTGAACCATAAAGCTCCCGATTAAGGAATATCTATATACATATTTTCCCTCCCAAAACCATCCTATCACCCATTTCTATCATATGTTTAATTATTTAATATTTAATATTTAATTAATTTATAGTTTAACATAATTTTTATTTCAGATATTATCCATACACGATAATATACACATGTTGAAAAAATTTGTCTGATTACGTATTTTTGTCAATATTTAAAAAAAAATAATGGGTAAAAATAAATTTTAAATGATGTAATCAAATAAATGAAAGAAAAAAAAATTATTATTTAATATGGTGAGATCGATTTTTTAGACGTTTGAATTTTATGTGTCATCGTGCTTCAGGCACGGATTATGACTAGTGCATATATATTTCAACCTTGATTTTGCCCAATTATCTGCACCAGACAATAATGTCAAAGAGAATGCCTACCATGTCAGTTGACTCAAAATGAGAGAAGATCCTACATTCAGAGCCTCTTAACATGATTCTTTTCCTTAGCAAAAGAAAGAAAAGAGAAAAGAAGAGACATCGAGAACTTGTTCTACATGGAATTCCAAAATCCACATTCATTACACATATGGCATTGGTGTTGAATAAACGATGCATGTGTTTTATTACAGGAAGTAAAGTCTCCCCATGAGTAGTATATTTTATTCAAAAAGGTTTATTACTCATCCAGTGTCAAAACTACCGAGTGTTTAACGTAGAAGTTCGAAAAGATCGTGGTTTCTCTTTTCTAAGGTGAGCTCTCTGACTTTGATCAGCTATGCCTGACCGCCTTTTCCCTTGGAGATCTTTCCTACTATCAGCAGCTACAGTTAACTGTCCTCTTGTGTCTACAGGACTTCCGAAGACAATGGGCCTTGGGGTAACCTTACATTGGGTGTGTCTGTGCTGACACAAATTATGAATTTTCAAGCCCGAAAGTACTTCTCTTGTCCTGTTTTTGCTTCCAATCACCCCATCATTATCTGGATACAAAATCATCAAATGTTTTCAGCTAGCAGCCTTAACTATGAAACAAGTATGTAGAATTCATCATACTGAATGTAAATGAACATAGATTCTTTGAAAGCAGGAGTCAACAGCAGTCAAAGGTCATTGATGCGGCTTTTTATTTTATACTTTCTTTCTGCTTGTTGATTATTTGGTAGACAATAGAAGTATCCCACACCGCCTTTTTTCTGTAGTTCAGTTTTGAATCCTTGATGATTGGGTCTTCTTACGAGGCTGATATACATTGCGGGTTCATTCTTTAACAACTTAAGATTTTGGTGTAGTGGACAGCATGACATGGTACCATAGCTATGGTTGTTTGAGGTCTTTGTGTTCAAGTCGAACAGGCAGTGTCAGGCAACCCACGTGTTTGTGCGTGTTGATGCACCATTTTTATGTTTCATGTGTGCATATTGCTGAACTTGGATACATGTTTACTCCATGTATGAGCATGGATCATGAGTGAGGGGGATGTTAAGAGCTTGATTTACATTGTGAGCCTCTTCTCTAACAATTAAAGCTTTAGAGAAATTGGTAGTCTAATAGCTGTCCCAGCACTTGAACCATACCATCACACGAACAAAATTGCTGCACTATGATGCCATTGCCAATTAAAACGAGTGTCATATTTCTCCACATGATTGAAAATAATGATACTCCAAATTATGAAGCTCTAATTGAGACTTCCATCTAAGTGATTCACTAGAAACAAAGATTTGCAAAAAGAAGACACAATATATCAAATGCACATGGGAGAGGTAAAATGATATTGAAGTACCAGGACTAGACAACACAGCACGCGGTCGGGGGACTGAACTAGCTCTGATATTTGGCTTGTTATCCCCTACAACTTTTTTGTTGTTGCTCTTTCCTGCTCCTGTTGATCAAAAGAGTGCAACTAATTAATTACAAATACCAGGGCATTATTAGCACCAGGAAATCATATTGGTAAGAAAATTTGAACCTTTGGATGCCGGAACTGTGGGCATGGCTGAATTTGAGATATTAGACCCCGGAATTCTCACAATGGATGGTGGAAAATCATCTTCACACTCCCTAGCTGTAGATAAAAAATACATTATTATCGAAATATATAGGATAATAGAAACTATGAACTGAAAAATTTATCCCTTCATATAAACTTTATGCATTGTTATAGGGTTCCAGAAATTCTGATACTACAGCAGTTATATTGCTGTGGGAATTGCAAAATACCCCAAAATATAATTGCCTTTATCAAGGGTGTCAGCATGAAATTCCTTTTTTTCTTTATTTTTTTGCTATTTGGGTAATATCCCGGCACAAACTGACCATATAAACATTCCTTGCTACAGGCTTGGTTACAACAAAATCAAGGCAACAAGTTCAACATAATTAAGTTCTCCTACAAGTATATTCAAAATATGCATGTATCCCCTTGTATGTGTTTATCAAAAAAAAGTTAGCCTAGAAGGATGCAAGAGCAATGAAGCAGCTTATAAGTTTGTGATACCGAGTGTGGAATATAACGTTGCTGACAAAAAAGTTAAATTCTTTTATGTGGAAATTGGCAAATAAAAAGGTATTCCAGTGATTATGGCTCATAAGGGAAGATGTATGTACTGCACTGAAATTCGGGCACAGTACTAATATTGCTAAGGACCAATCATCTCATCTATACATACCTAGTGACTTCGCTAAAACTGTATGGAGTTTCTAACAACCGCTTTTGGATTTCTATGCACTAAAGAGGAGAACTTCTTGCTTCTTGATTGTGGGTTAAATCTGAGCAATTTCGTGAAGGTACTATTGCTTCTTAATTTCTCTGAAATTAAGGATGGAAAGTAATGTGAAAGCGATAAATGATCCTTCGATATCATGGATAAACTCCCAATGCAATGCTCAATATTGCTTTTCTTTCTATCCATCTTTGTTTTCTTTTCTTGTACCAATAAGAATTGAACCCTAATTCCACCCCTGGCCTTAATTTGGATGCCATGCCAACAATTTTTTGCTGTGCTAAAACAGCTATGGTGACACAGTACATGAAATCATACCTTCATTCGCAAAAAGATAAAAGGAGGACCGGGCAAACTATACTAAAGGGCGCGTGCATGCTGCAGGAGTGAAAATCTCCATTAGCTTGCCATGGACAACCTTGAGAAATATCCAACATTGAATAACTTGTTCCCAAACGAAGAAACAAATAGGAGATATCATGCAAACCATATGTTTAGATTTTCCACTTTGCAAAGGATTTCGTTGTGGGACATGGAAGTGAAAGGGCTGGGAATTGATATATATATATATATATATATATATATATATATAGAGAGAGAGAGAGAGAGAGAGAGAGAGAGAGAGATGTTTACACCAAGTTTGTGGCAAACTAACTAGGAGAAAAATGAATAATGTATAGAACAGAACAATGTGCACGAATAAAACAGATATCAGACTTTATTGGCAAAAATGTTACACGTAACGCTATTATGGGTTTCTTCGCAAGCCCTGTAAATTGGGAAGCACAAAGTTTATTAATATTTTTGGGTCAAGGATTCATTTTAGGGCTTATATGAGAAGAAAATACCCTCAACTGTCAAGCAAGTGGTGATAAAGGATTTATGTAACCATGGGTTTTAACTAAAGGGGGGAAACTGACAAATGATGGGAAAGCTGGAAAATGAAGTATCCAACAAACTAAGTTTATTCAAGCTGTTGAAGAAGCAAAAGATGGATAGAATTTTCCATTGCACCATTTTAATTTTTGATTACCATGGAATCCAAAGAATGCTGAACTAAAATTCAAACTTGGCTTTCCCCAATACATCTTATAGTGCCATTCTCTTTGACTTTTGGGAGTGACAAATTAGTTGGGAACTGGAACACCACCAAATCGATGCAGATAAGGACTGAAGGAGATTGCTTTCACTTACTCAGTGACAGAAAGCCAGAATCCAAGTTTTAGTTATTCAGTAAAGCAAATTGTTAACAAATACTATAAACAGTTATCCTTATGATGACGATGGTGATGATGATATTATCAATTATATACGGTTTTTTATGAGGGCCTTGTTGACACGAATTGAATTGCATATTACCAACTGCAACAAACATCAGTAAACACAGCAAAAATTGAATTCCAAATACCCATATATGTCTTTTTTTTTTTTGGTCAGCACTTTTAAAGGAGACGAACCCGCAATGGTCCAAAAGCGGGGCGGTGGCTATTAGGTCAACCGTTAACCTCCCATATATGTCATCTCATCAACAATAACAATCAGTTCATCAGAACAAAATACCAGTGAACAAACCCCCTTTCCCCAAAAACATTAAATTTGTCAGAGGGATGGTAGATTTCATCTATCATTCCAGCAAAATAACTCATTTTTTCAAACTTCAACATCTTATTAGATCCATATAAGAATAGCAATACATGGCCATATGGGTTTAATTCAAAGAAAGCAATAAAACCCAAGAAAATAACTAAAAAACAAAACAAACATGTACCTGGAGAAGGAAATTCATGTATGGAGAGAGATTCAAAACCCTTTGAGGACTGCAAAGAACTTTCATAACCAAACTGATCGTCTTCTTCTTGGTCCCTCACTTTCACCTTTGGATACACTTGATCAAAAAATCAAACACCAAAATTAATCAAAACCCATTTCTGATCACCCAAAATCACAAACATATTAAAAGCAGAAAAAACTAAACAAAAAGTAAAACACAGAAAACCAAGAACAAGAACAGGAACTCACTGTTTTTTTTTTTTTTTTCGTCTTTTGACGGTGTTGATTATCTAGAGAATAATTATATGAAGCTAGTTTGGAATCTGGGTCTCAGATTATTGAATAAGAGAGAATAGAAACACCAAAAACGTGGTGTGAATATTCAATGGTGCAATGAATGATTCTGGGTACCAAAATTTTTAGAGATGTAGTTGTTTTTTGCTGACTTGAATAGGACTGTGGACGGCACTAATATGAGGTCAAAGATATGCCCTTTTGTGGGTCCTACTGAACACTCTCGGTAAGCTCTCAGATACACAATCAGATACGTTTTCAAAAGGGAGAATTACACTCACTCCCCTGAGGTTTGTCATTTAATCACTCAGACCTCTTGACATTTGAAATATTATACACAGACGTTCTAAAATTTATACGAACATAACACTTAGACCCCTGGTGTAAATATATCCGTTAATAAATTACACTTAGACCCCATAAAGTTTGTAAATATATATTACTTAGACCTCTTAAATTTAAAATGTTATACTTAGACAAAAAATATTTCAATCAAAAATAAAATATCAAATATTTTAAAGTTTACAATTAAAATTCATGTTCTATTGAATTTTTTATTGAAATAAAATCAAAAATAAAAATTCAATTTTTTCGTAAAAAATAGTGATTAATATACAATTATATTGTCTATTGAAATTTAATTTGGTCGTTTAAATGACCAAATTAAAATACAAAACTACCTCAATTAAAGCTAAAAGATATAGTGTCAATTACAGTTTGACCCCTTATTTAATTTTTTAGTTTTATTCTAATAGATAGTATAATTATATACTAACTATGATTTTTTTTTAAAATTAGATTTTTATTTTTGATTTTATTTCAATAAATGACATAATATAACATTAATTTTGGATGTAAAATTTATGTTCTATTATGAATGACTTAGACCCCTTGTTTGATTTTTTAATTTTATTCCAATAGATAGTATAATTGTATACTAATTACGATTTTTAAGAAAAAATTAAAATTTTATTTTTAATCTTATTTAATAAATGATGCAATATAACATAAATTTTGGTTGTAAAATTTAATATTTGATATTCTATCTTTGATTAGAGAATTTTTAGTTTAAGTATAATATTTTAAACTTAAGACATCTAAGTATTATATACATACAAACTTCAAAGGAGTCTACTGAAGACGACTTGCTGCTGTTGGGGTGATTCTCCATGGGCCTAATGCAAGAATTCTGGATGGTGTTGCTAAGAAGATCCCGGCTGTCTCTAGTATTTTCTCTGAAGCTGCAGCTATCAGAGAAGCTTGCTTGGTGGCCTCAGCTGCTCGTTTACGTGAGGCAACCGTGGTTAGCGACAACTTGGAGATGATCAAATTGAGCTCTACTGAAGACGACCCACCATGGGAAGTAAGTGCTTTTGTTGGTGATATTAGACACTTTGCCAATGTCCTTAATTTAAGGTTTTTACACAAGTCTTGGGCTCTAAATAGAGCGGCTCATTGGGTGGCTGCTGTGAAATTATCCAATTCAATTCCTTTGAGTTGGGTGGCCAGCCCACCTCCCGAGCTAAAGGCTTTTCTGTCCAATGATTGTATCCAACATTTTCCGACGTAATGATATTTTGTATGGTTGCTCTTTCAAAAAAAAAAAAAGGAGTCTAAGTATAATTTATTAACAGATATATTTACAGCAGGGGTCTAAGTGTTACGCGTGTATAAATTTTAGGGAGTCTGTATGTAATATTTCAAATGTAAGAAGATCTGAATGATTAAATGACAAAACTCAAGAAATCTGAATGTAATTCTCCCTTTTCAAAAGGAAAGGTCAACGGTTTCGTTTTCCCTTTCCCATCGTCCCCCCGGGGCACACTCCCACCCCCTCCCTCTTCCCCCTTCCCCTTTTTTCCTATTTTCAAAAATGTTATTTGAGCTTAATGTTATATGACATTTATTTTTTTTTTCTCTAATTAGATTTGATTAATAAACAATTTGTAGAATTTAGTTTTATTTTTGGGGTTAAACAGAAATTTGAATCCTATTTTTAGTTTAATTGGATTTTGTGACAAACTCAATTTCAAACCAAATTTAATCTGAATTATAACTTAAAATTATATAACTCAACTTTAGCCCGAATTTAAAAACTTTTTCACAAGTTGGGCTCGAGTTGAAGTTACTCGAGTTGGGCTGAGTTCCAATTGAATGTTTTATATCTTTTTTTATATAATTTTGATATCCCAAGAACCTCCTATCAATTGAGCTCATTTGATCTTGTGGCCGATAGTTAACTTGGGTTTATGCACAAAATCACAGTTGCTGGAGTTAAATCTAGAGAGGTTACCCTAAAAAGTATTTTTCACGCTGTGAAATATCATACCCTTGACCAATGTCAACTTAAGACACTTATAAAGTGGCTGACTATCACTTGAAATGACCCGTTTAGGGTTGAAAGTTTTATATATTGAATTGGATAAAATGATTGGTTTGATTAAATAAGGTTGAAAGTTTTTGAAAAAATTATTAAGTTTTTATAAAATTTGTTGGAATTTAAATTTTTGGAGCGGATTGAATATCCGATTATTAACAGATACGAATATAAATTAAGATTTATCTGTAGAGTAAATAGATCGAATTCAAAACATAATTTTTTTTATTGAATTTGAATTTGGACAAATCAAGATCAAGATTATTTTTTAATGGGGTTGGAGACGGTTCTTGTGTAATGTGTTTGTTTGGCAAGAGGACCAGCAAAAATCTTATCCTGGATTTTAGCCAATCGAGGACAAACCAACTCCTGCGTTAGGATACATACATGTTGCTTTCAGTCTTCTCAAAGAGCCGTTATTTTTGAAGTCGTTGTCGTCTCGATCCTAGGGTTTTTGCTAGGGTTTTTCTTCAGAATTGGGAAGCACTAGGGTTTTATAGCAATGTTTCACAGAGCTAAATCGAGCTTAGCGTCGAATCTCCGGCGATTTTCCTCAGTGGTTCGTCGTCATATTGAAGACGAAGGTGACTGGTTTTACTCCCAAGAATGGTGGGGAAGCGATGGCCACACTGTCTTCCGATCAATTTCCGACAAGGGAAACGGTGTCGTCTCGGTCATAGCTTATCCTTCTTCCAGACCAGTTCAGTCCCTCCCCCCCTCTCTCTTTATACAAACGTATCCATATGTCTGTATATATGCGTGTGTATATATGCGTGTGTGTGTGTGTGTGAATATGTTTTATATTGATCTGTGTGTATATATTTGTGTATCTATATATATATGTGTGTGTGTGTGTATATGTGGACCTGGTTGCTAATTGATTGAATGAATTTTTGGTGGTATATGTGTGGATAGAGATGTGAAAGCATTGCCAATGAGCAGTTGAGTTCACTGATTTTTTTCTCTTTTTTTTTCATGTTTGTGTGGTGATACTACTACAATCCTTCATTTGAGTAGCAGTATGTTTTGATGAAAATTATAGTAATTGCTCCTGCGCTGCGAGTACTAATTTTTATATTAATTTTTTGGAACTTCTGACTGTTGTTTTCATTTGTGTAATTATTTTTAGAGGTGGCGTTTTCTGAATTATTGCCAACTATGGTTTTTATGACAAGCAATACAATGCATTATTGGTTTGTCCCTTTTTTCTTTTAGATTCCAAGTGGAAGTAAACCTGATGTTGAAAAAGCTGTGAAGCAAGAAACTTTAGGGAGGAATCACTTTAAGTAGAGCATGGTTGTGAATATAGATATGGATTTAGAACTTGCTCTAAATAGTATTCAGCTATGATTAGAAAATTTTGAAATACCACCTACCAACAAGCTTTTATGTGAAATACACTGATTTCTTGTTGTTGACTTCATGCAAGGATTTATTCAAAATCCCGAACCTGCCTCATAAAACTTTTCTGATTGATGGAGTTTGCATTACACACTGCCAAAGCTCAAGTCCACAAATCGAAGTTTGAACCTAGACCATAATCACCGAGACCGAGGCCATACAGCAGGTCAGAAATTGGAATTGCTGAAAAGCTTCGTGTTCCAAATTTATCATTGTTACTAGTGACGTGGCTTAAACTTTATGATCGATTGTGTCATCAGAAAATTAGATAGGTTATAAGGTGCCCCAAGTTTACGTATAACCACAGGTGTTTGTGAAGTCGTGAACCCATGGTGAAATACATACACGCTTGCATTGTGCACATCAATATTGTATTCTTAAAAATAGGGGCAGTTCCTTTGCCATGGTGCTGATATAATCTTAATGGTTATAACCTGTTGATCATGAAATATAATTATTTTGTCTCCGATTTCTCAGGAACAAAACAGAGTTGAGCATTGAAGTACGTAGGAAACTAATTAATTATTGAAACATTGATTTTGTATAGACACTAAAAAATAGTTGCATAGAATAATGGGAGAGCATTTGCTCCTTGTGAAACTTATTCATTGGGTCTGTTAAATCTGGTGTTAACATTTAACTGACTACACAAATAAAAATTGTTGCATATTATCAATAACTTATTTCGGTATTGGGTAATCTATTATTTGCTATTTCGTTACTTATTCATTGGGTTTGTTAAGTGTGGTCTTGATTCATTCATTTTGTTCTGGAAAACTTTGAAAGAGGTCTATTCAGTATTGTCGCTAAAGACCACTCTCCCCCTCCCATCTATTTGCCCCAATCTCTTCCATCTCTGCGTCACTCATTGTCACCTATGTTGAAGAAAGGTTTGGAACCCTATAGAGAATGAAGAAGGGCCAAGGATCTTCCTCTCAACAGTGCTTATTGAGGCTCCATAGTCCATCCTCCCCCCTGAATAAGTAAGGCCCTCTTGGCTGCAAATTTCTGGATCACGCGGTAAGAATGTGTAGAAAAACCAAAATAGAATGGTTCCACCTATTCAAAACTAAGAGGGGATGCTGCCTACTACTAAACTGCTGCAAACATTGACTTTTCCCACACAAATTTATTTTGTTATTTTGAGGTTTTATACCAAATTTTCAATTTTATCTTACTTGATAAATTCTGACTTTCAAGTTTACTGCTGTCATTGTGGCAGTAAACATTTTTTAAAACTCATAGATTGTTAGTATCTTAAGTCATCAGCAATTGGTTGACATTTTTGTTCTGTATTGCAGAGTCAGATTTACTGGCCTCAAACACAGAAATGGCTTCAGCAAAGGTATGCAGAGTTACATGCAGGTCATGAACAGAATGGCCATTTCAGGATTCTAGGTTATCAATGGCGCACTCTTCGCTTTAATGATAATACTCGCCAAAGCACAGTTAAAATAATGGCTGCTTATAGGGAATCGGAACCTGGATCTCTATGCTTTATGCAGCAGGCACATTGTCTGGCTGTTCCATGTAAATTTCATCACATCTTGTCTTTTTTTTGCAACTCCTAAACTGTATTATTACCATAGGAAATTGTATTTTTACACTTTTGTTTTCAGCAATGTAGAAGTCCATTACTTAGAGTTGGTCTTGTCAATTGAGATTATTGGGATGGATATATACCCAACATTTCACATTTGGCTTTGTTTGCGCAAAGTGCCTACGTCAACCTTGAAACCTTGTACTGCTTCACAACCTAAACTTTTACCACTGCACCAAGCAATGACTTCTCATTCTTGTGGATCTTGTTTTTACATCATCATCCTAGTAGGCCTCTTGAATTAGCATGATGAACTATGTTGGTAGTATAGTCTCCGTCTTCTGGTAACATTTTGGTTTTGATGAGGACCATGAGGTTATCCAGGTGGACTCAGCAGATCTTCCTGTGCATTTAAGGTGATTAAATCGTCTATTTGTTCAAGGTCTATTATTGAAGGAGATAGCTTTATTGTTGTTGAAGCTATTTGCCATGGAGGCCCTTTCAAGCAGTTTAAATTTTAAGAGAACCAACATTTTTTAGATCTTTGGACTTGTCTTATTTTCTTTTGCTTTCTTCTTTTCTTAAGGAAGAAGTCTTGTATCACCCCCTTTCTATTCCCCTTCAACTTTCCAAACAAGTTAGTTCTCATAAGCAAGGAAAACATGTCAAAAGACTAATCAAATTTGTCGTATAACTTAAGATGTTAGATTTGGACATTTTTTTCATGGTATTGCACTTCCTTGTGTACCTTGTGAGATATTCCATTGGTTACTATATAGGAGTAAGACTTTCATTTGAAATATGTAGATATGTACAACCTCCCCAAGAGGTCTCCCTGTTGTGGTTAGGTGTTCTTGACAGCTTGATGTGTTTGAGGTGTCAAAAATATATATATACATTGGGAACCATTTTTTACCTTGTTGAAGAAATGAGGTCTTGGTGCCTTGTTGAGTTAAGAGATGAGTGTCTTATCTTTGATAGTAATATCTCCCAGTTGTTATATGCTTTGTTTGTTGAGCTTGTAAGATCTTTTGCCTCAATGGTTGTCATCAATTGCATGCATTAGATATTCCTAGACCAATTGATCAGGTTTTGTACCCTGTTGCTTAAATGTTATCTTCATAGATTTGTCTCTGATCGTCTTTTGCAGATGTCAAGAGTATGATATCTGTTGGGTTGGCTAGCATAGCATCTTGTAATTATGATCTCAAGGATGCTATACTTGGGAAGAGAAGTATGAATATTCTGTGCATCGGTCATGGAGGGGGAAGCTTGCCACTATTTTTGGCTTCCAAGATTCAAGGTTAGAGAACTGGAATTTCCTTTTTCATATGTTCTTTCCAATTTCAGTTGTATGTCAATCACAATCGGGATCAAATAATTCTTGCTTTCTGATTATATATTATTAGACAAGCTATGTGCCTGCTACACTTTTTAATTTGTCTCTTAACAAAAAAAGTCCTATTTCAATAAAATCGATGTGTTGCTCTTTTTGTACATCTGCACTATTGAGGAGGAATCTGACATGATATTTCATTTATTTTAATCAAAGCTAAACTTGAGCTGGATTGGATTTATGATAGAACATTGGATTACCTCACTAGCATATTAATGAATGGGGCTGACAATTCGACAGCAATCTAACAGTAGATTGAACACAGCATAGAGACAAATATTCAAATAATCATTGAGAAACAAACCCTAATTTTTGCGTTGACAAGGGAATGAAAAAGGAGATTTCATTTTGCCACTATATGTGCAGATATCCATGTAGAAAGTATTTAGTGAACTTTTGAAAGACGGTAACATAAGACAATGTACAGGGTGTGTTTGCTTTAGGTATTAAGAAAGAGGGATTGAAAAAAATAATATATGGGCCCACCGTATTCCACTTATACCCATGTTTGGATACACATTTTGGACCCGGTATTATCACCTATCAATAGTCAAGGCCCGGATGAATAATGATTTATGGCTACATACACCTTAAATAAACCCATCTATTTGGTGGGTTTAAATAATTCAGTTGGAGTGTGTTTGGGCGAAGACATTTTTACCCTTGAGAATCTCTAGGATATAAATATCTTAAGAATTCTTTAGTAATTTAATGTTTATACAATCATTCAATACTCCATCCAAATAAAGTATTGGATGGGATAAATGTGGGATCCACTACTTCTTAATACCTGAACTAAATATAGGATGAGGAGGTATAAATTTAAATTTGTCTTTCTTCCCAAGCTGGATGGGTATGGAATGGATGGGGTTGTCCTCCGATACATCTTAATACCTAATCCAAACACACCCTGAAGGGTTGTTGGCACTAAAGGAGGAGAATGAAATCAGCAATGTGTAACTGCTTGGGCATTGAATGTTCTATCGCTGCAAAATGAAGCAAATTAAACTGGATTTTAAGGCCAAAAAAAAAAATAGCGAATTGCTCGTTGCATGAGAGTTCTTGACTGTCATCTGCTGAGCTGCACATGGGTGTTTCTTCTAAAATGCGTTTTACGCTGTCCTAATGTTAACATTATCTGATTGCATGGAAATCCGAAGTACATGGTGGAGAGGAAATTATTGCATGATTTGTTGTGACCCATAGTTCATGTAGAATGTGAAATCAATATTTCAACATCATTATCACCATTGTTATTATGCATCCAAAGATTGCAATCTTTTTAATTTTCTGCCACATGAGTGTTTTATGTATGCCTTGAAGCTTTGTTGGATCTTGACTGCTGTTGTTGGAATTTTATTTACTTTTTTTTTCAAAACCAAATACCTAATTAGTAAGATTTGTCAATTTGACATTCATGCTCCCTTCAGGTGCTATTGTTCACATTGTTGAAATTGACCCCATCGTTATATCAGCCTCAATCCAAGCAATGGGGTTCCCATCATTCTCAGTTGTGGCCCCAGCTGGTGGGTGTCTACACCCAAAACCCAATCATATTGATGAGGTACTGTGGAAAGGCATTCATGAGAGGCTCCTCCTATATGAATCTGATGCTGAGAAGTTCATTCTTGACACGAACAATCTTTATGACATGATCTTCATTGATGCCTATGATGGCGAAGACATTTTTCCACACAAGTTGTGGGATCCAGATTCTGCATTTCTCAAAGCTCTAGGTAACCAGCTTCACCCTGAGCATGGAACGGTTGTGGTGAATCTTCACTCAGATGCTGATATCTTGGATGTTGATGGTTCTGTCCCATCTGTTCTTCACCAGCTTCCGCCGATGGGGAAGTATGTTTCTGGAATAGGCAGAGCATACAAGGATGTGTTGGGAAATGAGAGTTGCACTCCTTTGGCTTATACTGTTTCTGTGCCTTGGGTGTGTAATACATCTCTTATTGTGTGTAGAGGTTTTGGGAACACAAATGGGAGTCTTGACAGAGATATGGTTCTGAACACTCTTATATCCAAATCATTTGAAGTTGAGAATGCCCTTAGCTTGCCATTCTCATGTATGCAGTACATAAAGAGAGGGTTTATTCTTGTTGATTAATCATTGAAGAATTGATTGTCTGCCCTTTTGCCACTTAGGGTCCTCTATTATTTGACCTTTTTGGTTGAAATCAAATCATTATCAAATCCAAATCAAATAAAATCAACATTCAATTAATAGGGGAGGCGCATCCTTGTATGCTCCCTAGTATGACCTTCTTACAACTAGACTCCCTAGTATAGATATTCATTCAAAGTTTGTTTGGTTTGAGTCATAACTACTAATCCAGCATGACAACCGGTCATTACAGCACCATTAAAATCAATCAGTACATCACGTTGCTCTCGTGAATGTAACAATCAGTACATCACGTTGCTCTCGTGAATGTAACTCTGCTTGATAATCACATGTCTAATGGATCTTATTTTGACCAAGTTTCATTTTGATTTACAAACTTTATTTTCCTTACATTTTGTCCTCAAATATTGGAAAGGGAATCAATTTGTCCCTTCCCCATGAAATATAGGTATGCGCCAATTAAAAAAAGAAATAGAAAACAATCCTATCTCTAATTGCAAAAATGTCAAGTAGCGGCGGGGTGGTGGAGGAGAAGGACAAAATAACAAAAAAAAATAAAAATTCCAAACTTGAGTTTCTTTTTTCCTAATCAAAAAGCTTGATCCAATTTTGTATTAAACGCATGGAGTAGCTAAACCTTTGGTAGTTGGTGCATTTATTCGTTGACTACTTTATGCATGAATCAGTTTAATTTGAGATCGGGATAAAAAGTTATGTTAGAAATACTAAAATAATAAAAAATTATTTTTCTTCTCAGATGCGAATGATTTACTACACCAAACTTGCACCCAGTTTCGACCTTGTTAGAGGTCGATTCATGAATTTTGATCACAATAAATTTTATAGACATTCAAGTATGTTTTACAATGCTACAATAATCAAGTAAATTTGAGACCAGGTGTCAATTTTTTATCATACAATACCCCAAACATCATATTAAAAATCCCAAAAAAATTAGGTGAAGAGTTGCATTATTATCAAGGAATCCATTTTAGCATATCTAACATTATTTCATGAGTAATACTATCGGATTTAATTTGAGGATTTAATCAGGGGACTTAATTTAATGTAATTATTGGATTAATTGTAAGTTGTAATGTTAGATGAGACCTAATTTTAATCCAATACTTGCATTCAATTAGGTCTCAAAATTAGGTCCGCGTCCAAATAGCATTTTCCTTATTTCATAATTGCTACTAAGGGTGTGTTTGTTAACCCAAATTCAGCACTTATTAATTAAGCCCGTTTGATAACCAAAATTTAAACTCTCTTAAAACGTTAAGTGTTCCTTAAAAATAGGCTGCAATATTAAGTAGGAGACCTCTTACTTAATTCTGAAAGCTGAAAACGCTCAGCAAAACCATCTTTAATAATATTTACAATATGACAATTATACTCTGAAATATTTTACAATCCTATTAAAACTCTAATTAATCTTCTCTCCAAAACTCATAACCTATCTATTTTTCTTGTCGATCTCTTTTTTTTTTTTTTTTCTTTCCCTTGTCTTCTACAACAAAAATATACATACAAAATTATAATTATACACACACAACTACACACACAAATGCACACACTGCACAGACACAGTTGCACATAGACATATGCACTGCACACACACATAGTTACACACATGGACTGCACACACACACACACACACACACATATACATTCACGGCGCACACCCATATTGTTAATGAATTCTAATTTATTGTATTTTTTCAATATTATTTGATTAGTTATTAGTTATTATTATTTTTTATCAGGTGTTATTGTTCACTTATTGTGTTATTCAATTTGTTATTATTCACTTATTGTGTTATTCAAATCTTATTTATTTATTTATTTTGATCAAATATTTGTTAAATATAAACTAAAATATAATAATAGTGATTATGATTTATGTTATGACATATTTTATAAATATTTTCAAATTAAAGAGTGGAAGGGTAAAACTGAAAATTAATTTATTTTCAGACGTCAGCTTTGTGTAGTTATCAAACAGTTTAGTTCAATTTAGTACTTAAATTTCAGTGGATATCAAACAGTCCACAAATTCAGCATTCATCTTTCAGACTTCAGTTTTCAATTTTATCAAACACCACCTAAGTTATTGTCTTCTTTTCAGGTGGAACGACATTCACAATGGCCACCACTACGGCGGCCACGAAAGAGGTTGTGGCACTTTAGTCTGCACACCAAAACGTTACAGCTGTCGGCCACCACCTCATCAGTTCCTGCTCTGCCTGCCTGTGAAAATGGAGTACCTGCCAGCAATTTCTTAGTTAGTTTCCTGCAAGAGAGAGGGGAAGAAGAAAAAGAAGGGGAGTTTCGAGTATTGAAGTTTATATTGAGATTTGGTGATTAATTATTATGTTAGTCTAATTAAATTCGTTTTTGAAAGGAGTAACGGGCATGATTAGGGATCGCATGATCCCACCAAGACCTATCGTTGTAATCTCTGAACGCTCTTTTTTGTCTCCACTCTTTTTTTTTCCAACATAAAAAGAAGGAGAGAGAGAGAGCAACCAAAAGCAGTAAGCAGGAGGACAACCATCTGGAATGTAGCCTTCTCCATGTCTTTCAGTTCACTAGTATAAAATTGTTTTCTCAAACTACTGAGTTTGTAGGTATAAATACCCATATACAACCCCCCCACCACACACACACACTCATATTTGGATGACAGATTACTATGTGTTATTAAAATAAAAAAGAAAAAAACCATCTTACATTAATGCATAATTGGTTAACCTATATTAGGATATTCTAGTCATTTTACATATTAATATAAAGTCTGTCTCATTTAATATCACCGATTATACGACATTGGTTTATACCAAGTATGGGGCATTATATGACACTTTAGCGTCAGACCAATACTAAAATATCTATAAAGATCGGGTCTTGTAACTTGATCCAAACACCATTGTAATAGTCTATTTATTCTTATCTATATTTTCAACTTTTAAACACAAATTTAAATTTGATTTCCTAAACTTTAAAATGGAAATATCAAATCCTTGAATTATTATATTTAAAGATACATGGTATAAACAATTTCATTAAGTAGCCCATTAGTTGCTTGTTTCAAAGACACCCCCTATTTAGAGAGGAAAATTTCATTAATTTTTTTTTGAATAGTTTTGTATATTGGGAGGGAATAGATGAGGTTCGAACATGCGACCTTTAAGTTCAATGGTGGGCTGAATCCTCAAAAATTTCATTAATTAACTAATTGAGTTACTAAGTTTAGAGAGGCATTGCAAAACCATTTGAGTAACTACATTATAAATTTTAAATTTGGTTTCCTAAATTTTTGAAAAAGGAAAATTCTCATTAATTAAATCTTAAATTATTAAAATCAAAACCACGCAACGTATCCCTATCAAAAGAAATATTTAAATGGAAAAACATGTGACACGTGTAAAGTTATTTTATTTATTAGTTTTAGGGACTTTTATATTTTGTATCTTAAAAGATATCTTGATTCTTATTTTATATCCCAAAAGATTATTTTTTTTACATTGCACCCTGAATATTATAAATTGGTTCCAATGTGGCCCTCGACTAATATCCGTTTCAAATTTTGTTTAAAATTGATGCACATGCCACCCAAGGATATAAATGGTAAATTTATATTTTTTTCCCAAGAGCAACACACGTGAGTGACATGTACATCAATTTTTAATGGAATCTAAAACAGATGTTAGTCAGAGGGCCACATTGAAACCAATTTTGACATTTAGGATATAATATGAGAAAAATAATCTTTTAGAGAGTAAAATGAGAATCGAGACATCTTTCGGCTATAAAGTGCAAAAAACCCTTAGTTTTATTTTCTTTGAAATTTTTTTTTCATGATAAATAGTTACAAATAAACTAATTGAATATCTCTGATCACAAATTATTTTTCAATATATTACAGAAATTTTTTTTTGTACCATAACTTTCTCAACTTAGCTCAACATTAACAGCACACAACTTGAACATAATTCAGAGAATTAGTGTGTTGTTGCCATCGGATAATGAGCCACTATCGCAGATCCTCCTTTGAGATATGTAACATTGTAGCTCCTTGACAGACTTGACTATGATACCCGAAAAAAATTTGATACCATACCTCTAAAATTTATTATTTTAACGGGTGTTTTTATAATTTTTGTAGGTCATTTTATAACAAAAAAATTTATTATTTTTGTGAATATTTTTATCTCTGCTGTGATAACTATTTTTATCACTTTTCTTCGATGTAAAAAAAATTATCACATTTATCGGTGTTTTTGCCGCTGTTGTCATATAAAAAAAGTGTTTTTTTCACAATAGTGGTAAAAACACCCATAAATATAACAAATGTTGGTACGGTACCCATTTTTTCTTTTTTCCGATAACGTAGACAACTTCCTCCTTGACAAGTCATAAAATGAAATGGAATCTTTGAATTACTTCAAATGTGCTTCATCCTTTCAGGTAGTCCTGGGGTTTAGGATTGAAGAGGCTTCACAAGCAAATTTACAACTATCTAGCTGAAGCAGTAAGTCCAAACAAGAAGAAATCTTTCTAAGTGTTTGTGTCCATAACTGTTCTGGCAATCTTCATCATCAACTGCCACCTCTTTTCTTCAACATGAGAACTCTTAAATTCAATTACCACATTGCACAGGGTGAATTTTGAGGCTATTAACCAAAACAAGGTAGCTCAGTGGTGAGGTTAGTTTGGAGCGAACCATAAACTCGGGCATTTTGGGTTCGACTTTTGCTCGTGACTCCAAGTTCCCAGGTTTAACCGATGCTTGGTGTTAAGCGATTACAAGAATTCGGCGTTTACTTTGCAGGAACAGATACACTGTGCCCCTTGGAGAGTTTCCTCATACTCAAAGAAGAAAAAAAAAACCCTTTGGGGCTACTGTTGCAATCGATGGTTTGAACGTAGCTCTCTGCAAATAAGGTGCATGCCATTGCTAATCCAATTTTTGCAGTTTTCTTTCAGCATCTTGTGCAAGCAATCCATTTGTGGCACTCCAGAGATTGATAAAATCTTTGTAAACGATGCGTGCTTTCAATGGACACTAGAGCACATGAGAAAGGTATCAATCTTAAGGGAGCCATAACTGTTTTGCTTGCTGGCTATTAACTAGAATGGCATAAAAAAAAAAATCAAAAAAACCAAAAGGACGAGGTACAGGGGCTTCAGGAGCCTGTGAAAAGTCACCTCATGTAAGAGCATTACAAAAATAATTTCATGTTAATTGGATCATTATTTCTTCAAGTAACTTTCACATAATAAATGACCAACAAGTTATGAATAGATCCCTCTCATGAGTAGTGTAACACATAAAAAAGAGTCTATACAAATTAACAACTTGAGGAATATATTATACCTCCATTACATGGGGCAAGTTTCAAAAGTGTCACTTCTGACTCCTCTCCAAGTTCATCATCAAACTTGATGCTTTCTTATCACCGCATCGAAGGCATTACTGCGCTTTCTTTCGCATAAATGATAAAAAATCTCCATAAGTACAAGTTACAACTATCATCTAAAAACTTATAATCTGTTAACTGCTACCAATAATCTCCACAGGTACAACTACCATCCAAGAACCTATGGTATCTGTTAACATCCCTCACAAGAATCTCCCTTTCCACCACCCTGCTAAAATACTTGAAAGCCTCGTGACAGTCCCTACAAATCCTCAAATTCTTCACTATCCTCAAAGCCTTCCCTGGCGGTGCTGCCCCGCTCAACACCCCATATGCCAGTGCTAACTTCTCACTGTGATACCAAAGTGCTTCCCTCTTCTCGCGTTCCTTCACCTCATGCAAAATCTCATCCCAAACTGGCACATAACCTAGTTTCTCAATCTCCTCCATTAACTCGGCTAACTTGGTATAAATTTCATCCGTCCTGCCATGAGTCCGATCCCCTGCCAAAAAGATGTGGACCTGTCCATGCACTTCAATCCAACTACGCCCACCTTCCTTCCTCACCCTCCTGTCTTTCATCAACTTCCTCACTTCCTTGACCTCGTCCATCCTACCCACAGCCGCAAACACATTTGCAACAATCACATAAGCTGAGTCATCATTTTGGTCAAGTTCCAACAATCTCTTACTCATCTTCCAGGCCATATCTGCCTCACCATGGTATGCACAAGTTGACAACAACACCCGCCACACTGCTGCATCAGGCTCAAAAGGCATTGCCAAAGCAATCTTCTCTGCATCCACCAACCTCCCAACTCTTCCCATTGCACCAACCAAACAAGTATAATGTTCAATCCATGGCTCCAACCCATAATCCACTTTCATGCTCGTCAACCACCTCTCAATCTCCTCAGCCAAACCTGCATTGTAAAACACAGTCAAAACAGCTAAAAAGCTATATTCATCTGGTACAAGCCCTCGACCCTCCATCAATCCAAAAAGCTCTATAACCGCACTCTTATCTCCTTGTTGTGCGTACCCTGCCATCATTGAATTCCACCCAATTAAATTCAACCAAGGCATTAATTCATCAAACACCCTTCTAGCCTCCACCACAAGCCCACACTTGCCATACCCATCAACCAACGCACTCCCCACAATCACATTCAAATCCAACCCTACAACCACCGCATGCCCATGAATTATCCTACATTGTTCCAAAGCCGCAAGCTCCGACACTGCACTTAACGCGCCCGACACACTATACATATTCGACATCAGATCACACCTCCTCATATTCGCAAAATACTCCAACGCCTCAATGGGTTTTGCATTTTGAGCTAGACCTCCAATTACCGTCGAATAACAAACCTCATCTCTTTCAGACATTTCATCAAGCACTTTACATCCTTCATATGGAAAATGAGTTTTACAATAGAAACTCACTAGAGCTGAGGCAGTAAAGGGTTGAGCTGATAGAGAAAGCTTGATTGACAAAGAATGGAGTTGGAGGCCAAAGCAGAGAGAGGGTAAAGAAGCGCAAGTCTTGAGGAGGGAAGCTAAGGTACGTTGGTTGGGAAGAGTTGGGTGGCGGAGCATAGAAACAAAATGGAGGAGAGACAGTTGGGAGTTGGAGTATGCGGAGATGAGGGCAGTCCATGAGACAACATTAGGAGATGGGATTGTGCGGAAGAGATTGAGGGCGTCGGAGAGGAGGTTTGATTTGGAGTAGAGGGTGATGAGGGTGTTGAGGAGAGAACGGTCTGTGGTGGCTGTTTTGATGGCCTGGGCGTGTATGAGGCCTGGGTTGGTGTGTGTGTGTTCTAGTGAACTCATGTTGGAGCTGATAGGACAATTAAAGGTGGTTCTTATAAGCAGCTCTAGCTACATGTATATTCTTATAAGATTTGATTGATATTAGTCAAATCAATTTCATATTTTGTCGATTTTGATCAAATCCAATCGAAGGATGTTAAACATCCATCGTTGCGATGGACATTGTGATTTTGGAGAGTGAAACTATTGGATTTTCACCGATTAGATTAAAGATGAAAGATATCGACTTATTAAAAGTGATGGTGTACATATCACGTAAATTGTACAAGAGGGGTATATTTGTATCGGTTAGAGTTGGCCGACCAATTTGTATATGATGAGCTCGAAATTAACAGTGTCAAGCCCAATAAATTAATGAGGCCCAAACTAGCACCAAGAAGAGACCAACCCAAAGGAGCGAAAAGGGGCCCACATCACCAAAATTATCAAGGATCAAGGAAGAGCCTAAGGAGGAGTCAAGGGAACACCCCAAGGGGGCGCCACCCAGGTGATGGTCCTCTGCCTCTCCTTCGCCCTCTTCTCTTTGCCACTTCAGCTCAAGTCCAAGCTCAGGATCAAATCCAACCCAGTTCAGAATCCTCCTCCGATGGAATAGGAGTACGAGGGAGAGAATATCGGGATACGCACGGAGATCTAGTCCTACCATGATTATACTTACCAAAGTGGTAGAGTCCTACCTTAATTGTACTTACCAAAGTAGTGGTGACCGTTTCACCTCACCGCCTCACCATGCCTTAATGTAAGCCTTCTCCACACAGAGGGCATATCCAAGGACCTAAAGACCTCTACAATTTGAGATCCCTACACACACTACATCTCCCTACACACATTGTTTCTCTCTCCCAAAGCACTGTAATACTCCGGTGTATATTCTCCCGGTTACTCATCAATAAAGATCTCTGGCCATCGCAGCCGTTCCCGAAAGTGGAGTAGGTCACCCGGACCAAACTACTATAAATCTTTGTGTTAACTCTATATTTACTGTTTTGACATTGATCTGTCATTGATTGCCTAGTTATTGCTCATTAATCATATCTGTTCATATTCTTGACTGTTGATCTTGCACAAAGACCAATTTGTGCATAATCAGTATATTTGTTGCCTTGATGGTAACCAATACACAAAACACTCGTCACTATAAGATTAGTGCAAAGTCAATATGTAATGTTGGACGTGTTTTTTGGTAACTCACAGGTCTTAGGTTCAATTCTTTCCCATACTAACACCTAAAAACTAGTCACCTTTGTCTCAATAACGACATGCTCTAGACCAGTTCAAGTTAGGTGACTGATTATTAAACTCGAGAGATTAACCAGCACAAGTATAAATAATATTATTCAACTTTTTAGGATCCAAACTCAAAAGTTTGAAGAATTCAATGTAAGAAAAAGCTGAGCTAAAGATGGCTCTGGTAGGACCACTTTTGTGATGGACACAGGTTCATGATAAAGCCAATTCTATTCAACATAATGACACCAATGACCAAAAAAAAAACATAATGACACCATAAATTTATGAAGTGCCCTATTCTATAAGCCTACGCCATAATAGAAGTGCAACAATTGTTTTCAGGAGAAGAATATGGTATCCAATTTTTTATGGTACCGTATCTTTAAATTTTACTATTTTAATGAATATTTTTATAATTTTTATGAATTATTTTGTAATATAAAATTTTTTTGGGTGTTTTTATAATTTTTTTTTGATATTTTTATTACTTTTGTGGTAATTTGAGATCAATCATTCTATTTTAGAATCAATCGCAAGGTATCATAAAAAATAATAAAAACACTCATAAAAATTATAAAAATACTTACAAAAATTGTAAATAGTGGTACGGTTCTAATTTTTTTTTTTCCGATACCATAGATTACTCCCTGTTTTCAATAAGCATTCATATAAAAAACATTATGCAACTTTTCATTTTCATGTATTCAACACGATCCATAAACCCGACAACAAATACACACGAATTTGATTTAAACTTTAACGTGTTTGAGTAGTAAATTGATGGACATGTCAGAACCATTAAATAAATTAAGACGCGAATCCAATTAATTATGACTTAACACGACACAAATTTGACTATATACATTATAGGCCGAGTATACGATTACCAAATTTTAGAACAATATGATTTAAACAAAACATGAACTCTATAAACCATGAAGATTATTAAATGCCTTCCAAATTAACAAAAAATTTGACAATACAGCAAACATTCAATGTGTCAAAAGAAGTGTCAACATCAGAATCTAAGAATTGAAGCTGCCATTGAAGTAGTATCATTATAAACCTTTAGGGGTCATCAATAGTTGAAATAGTTGAATCAGATTTTTGATAATCTTCAGATCTCAGGTTTAATTTTTTCTCTCACCTCTTTTAACGGTCTATTCTAACCCAATTCAAGTCATAAAATAATCGGCCCTATAACAAAAAAAATTAATACCATCATACTATGGTCCATGCAAGTGGTTTTTTTTTTTTTGGGGGGTGGGGGAGAGGGGGGGTTGGGTTTAAATGGTCCATACAAGTGTTAAACCAATAAAGATTACAATCTTGGATCAGACAAGAAGTGGCCATCTCCACTATAGAGAGAGAGAGAGAGAGATCTTTCTGAAAAGCATAAAAGCTGTGAAGAAAACAGGAGGAGCATTATTCGAGACAGAGAGAGAAAAGTGACAAAGAAACACATGGCATTGAGCAACAAAGGCCAAAACCCCCCATGACTGCTTTTCCCATCTTTTTCAGCATCGACAAACATTCATTCTTACACCCCCCTTTCTTTAATTTCCCAAATTTCATTCATATTTTCATACCCCCCACAATTTTTCTCTCTCACCCAACAATTTCTTAGAAAGTATAACAGAATTTCTACAATAACACCCCCCTAAAAAATAAAAAAAATAAAAAACCCCAAAAAGAAAAAAAAAACTCTGGCCCTCTTTGCAGGAAAATTGTAAGGAAATAATCCACCTCAGAAAGAACTTTGGTTCTTCCAAAATCCATCTGCTCTCTTCAATAATCTGCACAGAATAACACACATTCCAACCACATTAGCATTAAAAAAATGAAATGTGTAACAAACTTTAAGGATTCAAAAAGTCCATCTTATTGTATTCTTTTATAAGGTGTGTATATTAAAAATTGTTCAAAAGAAATTTTTTCTATGCATACTTACCATCATGTTTCTTCAGTAAATTCCTAGCAAACATCATGCAAATCACAAGAAACCCCACTCCTGCTGCCCCTCCTAAGATAATTGCCACCGTCTTCCCTGTATTTTGTCCTGACCCTATATCAATCAAGCACATTCCACATTAATATACTCACAAAAACCCTTTTAAACTTTCACAAACAAGTAGAGACATAGAAAGTGAGACCACAAATCAGTCACACAAAAGTTTCTTGTCCTAATCTTAGCTCAAGTAATAATAAAGACGAGTTATAAATCTAAACGTCGTGAATTCAAAACTTGTCAACTTCTTGAAGTCAGGGCACGAGGAATTTATCCTAATTCCAATGTGGATAACATACAGACTAAGAAAAAAATTAGTCAAAATGCACGTAAACTAGTCCAAACACCTCAAATCGTCACTCTAAAAAAAGTGGTAAAATCATAAATTAATACACCCACATTACACAAGTGTATGGACAAATTCAGGTTCAACCATTAAACAATTATTGAGAGAGAAGCACAAATCTAAGTTAGACAACCACCATGTGTGAAGCTATAAAATTATTAAATGTAACTAGAAAAAATTTAAATAATACAAGCAAAAAAGGTTTTGTTTAGGGGAAAACAGAGACATGAAGTTTAGAAGGAAAAGCCAAACAATAATGAAAACCAAATGTACCTGATGAAGAAGGAGATGAATATGCAGAAGATGATGATCTTTTGGGGACCCCATTAGGATAATAACTGTAGCTAATAAAGCATTTGTGGAGATAGATTTGGCCTGATATGGAGCTTCCACACTCAACCTGAGCTCTCTGGACAGCACTTTTCACACAGTCACCACAGTCATTAGTGCCCAAATCACCCTGACATTGGCCCAACACATACACAGACTCATAGCTTGTTGTATAGAACCCACCTCCACTCACCACCCCACTCTCCAAATTTGAAAAGGCAGTGTCTCTTCTCTGTTCAAACCCTACTCCTGCAACATTTGTTCCACCACAAGTCTTGTACAGCATCTCTAAACCAGAGATTTGGGAAAACCCAGCAACCTCATAGAGCATGTAGCACCCCAAAAGTTGGATTCTTGCAGCAACGGGTTTACCACAGAGCTTGTCAATGAGTATTGGTAGCTTGCTTACACAGTTGTAGCAGTCAACATTACTGAGGTCACCTCTACATTGAAAGAGACCAGAGATTGTGGTTTGGCCACTACCAGTAGTAGTCTTGAAAAACTTGGCCTTTGAGGACTGTGCAAGCAAAGAACCAAAAAGAGCTGAGAGGGCTTGAGAGTAAACCCCAGTTGGATCTGATAAAGACTGCTTTGCACAGCCCTTGTACACCAAGTTGGTGTTATCAGGAGCAGATTTAGCTGGTGGGATGAGCTCAAGATTGGTAAAGAGGACCAGAAATAAAAAGAAGAGGCAAAAGGTTTTTCTGGATAAACCCATTTGTGGGGGTGTTGATGGATCAAATCATGGTTGATTTCAGAAGCTTTTGAGAAAATTTAGGGTTTTTGAGAGATGGGTTTTGGTAAAGAACGAGTAAAGATTGAAGGGTTGTGTTTGATATCTTGAATTTTGGTTCTTTTTCCTCAAAAGGGTTTCATTGTGTTGGGATTTACTTTCCTTTGGGATGGACCTACCTCTGTTTGAACTTTATTATCTGCAGAGCCAGAGAGGGGGGCATCTTTCTCTCTCTACAACATGTATAAACAGTATTGATATTGTCATACATATCCTCCAAACTCAAAATAATATATTTTTGGAAATGATGAACTATCAATTTCATTAAAAAAATTAATTTTTTTAGTATTTGAAGAGAATGAATGAGAACATACTGTTTTCAAAAAAGCAACTCAAAAAAGTGGGTAATTATTCTCTTGGTAAAAGAGGATAGGAGCAGACAGACAGGGGAAGGAATCTGATTTTGTGGGAGGTAAATGCTGAGAGTAAGAAGTTTGACCAAAGTGGCACCCACACACACACACACGCTCCTAACACTTGTATCAGAGTTTTGAATTTGAATAGTTGGGTATTTTCTTTTTCATTTGTGGGGTTTTGAATCAGGACATATGGATGCAACATGCAAGATACAGGTGATGCTCTTTAATCATGGAGCCTGGCAATTTGAGGCTTGAAGGGTGAACCTCGTGAGAAACTCTTGTTTCACTTCAAGCTTCCAGCAATAATAAGAAGAAAAATATTATGTAATTCAAATTTATAACTCAAATTTGTATTCTAAATAAAGGGAGATTATTGGATGAGTAGGTCTTATCAACTTTTTTAAATGGGACTCACTGATCCGATGATCCCCTTCATTTGGGATGTAAATTTGAGATAAGAATTGGCGTTTCACTTTGCTTACCCAAGAAGCAATTGTTGGACCAAAACAGATTTTTGGTCGACTTTGAGCCTAAATTAAAGTGGGACCCGATTATTATTTTGAATAATATTTCGTGGGTTCATATTATACTCCATGAGGAGAATAATGTAGTATATTCATTTGCTCAAATCGAGTAAGAAATGAATGAGAAAATAGGCTCCAAAGTGACCCCCTTGAAAAGTGAAAAAATAAAGTAAAGTGCAATGTGGGATTTGACACCAATCCCACATTGGTTGAGGAAGAGATCCAACATGGGCATATATAGGCCAAGTTTGCTCCATGGGTTGGGCCCCAAGGGGTACCACAGTTTTATGAGCGGAGCGAGGACCTACATGCCATTCGGTTCAACCACACACGCGCGCGCGCCGCCCGCCACGACCGGGCCAGGTGTGGGTGAGCCTAATTTTTTGGACAAAATTCGTTTAATTAATTATGGGTTTAACCCGAAATTGATTTCGGTATCCATGGATCGCACTGATTCGGATTTAATCCGAAATTGATTGTATCTGTTCAAGGTGAACAGTTATTCTCTTGGTGTCTACTGGCTGTTGATTTATTCTTAGGTTGCGTCTGTTAGAGTGGTGACTGTCCGGAAAGTCACCAAAGGGCCAATAACTACCCAGGATCATTACCATTCATAGAGACACTTAATTCATTCGGTCATTTTCATTAAGGGAGACAGTGTATTACGTTAGGCAGACTGTGCATTGCATTTTCGGCATTAAGGCAGTGCATTTGGAGAGTACACAATACAAGTTTGGTTCGCTGGACAGATAGATTGGAGTGCTACTTCTATCTGTGTGAAGATCATTGTATCCTGGGAGGCAGGCGCTCGATATTCCATAAGCACCGTGTGTGGGGGCGAAATCTGTCTTAAGGACATAGTGTCAAACACTAGCCTTGATCTACTTATAGTTCAATCTCAGTTCCTGTTCTGCAATCAGGTTAGTAATTTTATTGGATTATACAAATAGTTACGTGTAACTATTTCATGTAACTGTTTCTGTTTCGTGCAAAACTGGGAGTAACTGTTTTCTGTAACTATTTCGTTTAACACTGTTTTGCCTTTGACTGTTATTGTTTTGGTATACTTTGCATGTTTCAAATCAGAAGTTCATTAAGTGATTTTACTATATGTGAAATACCACACGGACAACAGCAATTCTACCAAAGTCTACCACCTTTTTGGTTGAAAATTACCAAAAATATAATTTTTTAAGGTCAAAATTATAACAAAAAAATTAAGATTAATTATTAAAAATATAATTTTTAAGGTCAAGTTACACTAGTGTTGGGTGAAGTTACAAATTTTTGGGATGTTTAAGATTGATCCAATGTCTTAAAATCCCGAGATCAATCTCAAATACCTTAAAGAATTGTAACTTAACTCCCCAAAATTAGTATTTTACGATAAGACATCGAAAAAAGTACTTTTAATATTATATAATTATCCATAAAATAAATGTGAATAGTTATTTTCTGATATCATATTAAGAGTTACCGGATGTCATTTTAACCATGTATATTTTGAATTCACTTGAAATGAAGATAATATGGATAGTAAAACGGTTTTACTATCCCTATTTATATCACATTCCAAATGGGTTTTAAAACCCACTGATGTGGTAAGTGGTTAAAATTCAGAACACAAAAAAAAAAAAAGATAAGTGGTTAAAATGACTATTTTGCCCATTTCTATTCTTGAACTTGAGGTTGGATTGCATAGGTATAAGGGCAATATATTCTGAACTCACTCGATTAATATTTGAGTTAGAGAGAATAATCGGTACAAACTTAAACATCTTATAATAAAAAAATACATAATCAAAAGTCCCACTACCAATAGGGCCCGTTTGCTTCGAGTATTAATTATGGGTGGTATTAGACATCATTTCCATTTTACTCATATCCAATGGTATACTATACCCGGTCTTAAATATTTATCTCATCCTTCCCCTTGTTTGTTTGTTACAAAAAATACCTACTTAACAAAAAGTCAACAATTGCGGCTATGACATCTTATATAACAAATATACTATTTTACCCTTAACATCATTCATTCAATTTTACCCTTAACCATCTATACAAGAAAAAAATTTTAAATAATTTTAAAAAAAATATTTAATACCGTACGCTTAAACATAATATAAAGAAAAAATTCAAAATAATTTTTTTTTTAAAAAAAAAAAAAAATGGTAACACCGTACGCTTAAACATAATAAAAGAAAAAAATTAAAAATAATTTTAAAAAAAAAAATCGATAATATCGTACGCTTAAACATAATACAAAGAAAAAATTCAAAATAAATTTTTTTAAAAAAAAATTAAAAAAAAAACCGGTGACCGTACATTTAAACATAATACAAGGAAAAAATTCAAAATAATTTAAAAAAAAAAAAAAAAGGTAACACCGTACGCTTAAATATAAAACAAAGAAATTTTTTTTTTAAAAAAAATTAAAAAAAAAATCGGTGACACCGTACGCTTAAACATAATGTAAGAAAAAAATTCAAAATATATTTTTTATATGTAAACTCTTAACAAAGGAGGGCATTTGTGTCAATTTACATGTTTATACCGTCCTTTCACTTGTACCAGGAAGATAATACCATCTAGTAGGTGGTATTGCTTAGTACCATATAGAAGGCATTAATGGCACTGTTCACAACGGGTCGGTATTACGACCCGAAAATTAATACCGAACGAAAAATGACAAACAAACAAGGTATAAAGTGGACCTCACGTACTATTTTCTTAATACCACCCCTTTGTACCAGTCTTATACTTGAAGCAAACATGCCCATAAAGTAAATCAAGCTCAACTCTTTTACAAGTTATGAGCCCCACTTTGTACGTCAGCTATAAAATCCAAACATGGAGACCCATCAGTCCGACGTTTATGATTTGGATGGGTTTTACGGATCCTATCCGAACCCTAACCACTTCAACAATCCAAACACACCCTAAATGTAACCACATAAGATTTGGTTACCCAATGCATAATGTTTTCATAGGATGGATCGTTACTTTTATTTTCTTTTTTTCTTTTTTTTCTGTTCAACGATTAGGGTGTATAACCCAACTTATACACGTCTTAACTAATCCCCTAATTGGTTCAGTTAAAGACAAGTTATCTGCAACGAAACTAGGGCATTCATGAAGGATAAACCCCTCATAGCTGGAGGCCCAATGAATTGTTAAAATTCGAGCTCAGGACGTTTGAATTTATAATTTATCTCTATTACCATTTGAACTATCATTGAGATTTATAACTAGTTGTTGTGGACGTGCAAATGCACGTGGATTATTTTGAGTTTTAAATATATATTTTATTTTATTAACAATTATAAAAAATTCAGCTCAACCATAACACAAAACATTCCATTGTAACATTAAAAATATGATAAATTCGAGTCATTTATATAAGTGTAACATTAGAAATATGACAAATTCAGGTCATATTACATTAAAAATTTTGACTATAACATAAGAAATACAATAAATTCGAGTAATTCATATTTAATATAAATATCGAATAATCATGCAAACAATGCAAGACAATATACAAGATTAATCTTGGGACCAAAAAACACACGCAAAAAAAAAATGGAAAATCTATTCCTTTAACCGAAAGAAAAAGAAATAAATTTTAATTGAAAATTAGAACAACTCAGTAATTACAATATCATTTGCTTCTCTTATTAGCTTCATTTTACAGAACAACTCAAAAAGGAGTGTGTATCCCAACATTCTTATGACCGATACATAATTCCTTAATATGAAAATGGAGTCAACCACTGCACCATTTGAATTTCCTAATGTCAATAAATACCAATAATTTTAAAACTCAAGGTAGATAAAAAGATGTATAAAAGACTTTCTTAACAAGTAAAATGACCAGAAAAGCAACATTAAGGTAAATAATACACAGTTTATCAGGATATCTATTACATGATTTTCTCTATCAATCAAAATCAAGTCAAAAAGTCATAATGCCCCTAGTTAAATCACTAAAACAAGTATATGGCAAAATTGAAGGGCTGAAGTAAGATATCATGGTAGTTGGTGGAAAACAGAGGCTATACTACTAGAATAGGCCACTTCGTGGTTTGCTGGACATTGTCTCTAAAGAATGATGAACCTTATAAAAACTTCAAGATAATAAGTAGTGGAATATATACTCTAGAAGTCTAAACCAAAAGTTAAATAAACTACTATTTGATTAAAACTATTTATTCTAGAAGTCTAAGAGTTAGAAGTTAAATTTATTTTAGAAGTCTAAAAGTTAGAACTGAATGAAAAGTATAAAAATAGAGTTTAATTTTTGGTGGAGATGGAGTCATGGAAAATTAGATGAGTCTTTTTGACTATAGGTATTTGAATGTAGAATAGAAGACGGGAATAAAAGAAAGTAACACTAATTTGACTTTATATAATTGTTTGAGAATAATGATGACAATTTCTTTTTTTTTTTTGGTATAATGACCTTAGAAGTAGTATAGATAAATATAGATATAGATATAAATATAGATATATTGACAATCATTGAATTTGTAGGTTTCTTTAATGGTATACACAAGGTCAATTTTTTATGATTTAAGCCATAAGTGTGTTCATATGTTTTTTTAAAGACAAAATAGAAATTCAAAAGTTTTTTATATTTAGATCAAATTATTAGTGTGAGGTATAATTGTCATTATAATTTTGTTTAAGGGCAAAAGAGGAAATCAAAAAAATTTCATTTAAGATACTTTTATTAGTAGTATAAATATAGATATAGATATAGATAAGACAAACCATCAATCTATTAAATCTTTTTAGTGCTTATGTGGACCCTCAATGTTTTAAAAATATTATAATATAATTCTTTCATTAGCTTCAATTATTTATTCCGTCAACAATCATTCTCATTGATATTAACGGGAATGAGTAATAAAACTAACGAAATAATTATATTTCAACATCTATTCAAATCGCACTAAGATGAATGAGATTGGTCTAACCTCTCGCTCAGGTGTAAGACTCTCGTCGCTAACAGATTTTTCATGCCACCTTTCGTGAACAGCTATGTCCAATAATGAATGAATTGTTGTATAGCACCGAATAAATCACTAATCTATTCTTGACTCGAAATTCATAAAGGACTTTAAAGGAGAAAATAGGTGGATCCTATGATACTTTTAATATATTTAAAGTGAAAAATTTAATATTTAATAATATAAAATAAAAATTCATAAATTTTTTAAGATACAAAATAAAATTATAATAAAAAAATTGAGTATAATACTGGTCCAAATAAGACAAAGAAGACACCAAAAACTCTTTTTCGGTTTTTCCTTGATTCCAGTTGTTATAGTCGGTGTCGATGGCCCCCTTCTCTCTCCTTCACCAACGCTCCTTCCCTTTACCCTCCATCATTACACGGCAAAGCAACAAACTTTTATACGACAAAGCGTTTCAAATTTTCTCTCTCCAACATTGAATCAATACATTAAGGTTGTGGGGATTTCTGAATTGTTCTCATTTTGATCCCATCAACGAGAAGGTATCAATGTATTCGTTGAAAGACAAGGTCACAGACAAGCTCTCACGCGTCTTTTCTGACTCCCCATCTTCTGCATCTCCAAACCCAGATCAAACTCAGGTACCCTTTTGGTTTTGTTCCACGAAAATTACTTTTCTCATGAATATACATAGTTGTATGTGTATGAATATACATGCATAGATTCATATGTAAATCATAATTGTGATTTTCTCTTTTTTGTTACCTTTTTTATTTTCTGCTATAATGAAGCTCGTTGTAGCTCAATTAAGCATGACCTTTGCTTCTGATCTCTCTCTGGAATTAGATCGTTCTTGTTTGTTTTTTGTTTTTGTTTTGTTTTGTTTAATTATTGTTGGATTTTGAGGAGTAGTTATTACATTCAACGGTGGATCTAAGTGGGAAAGAGGGTGAACACCCTCTTAAAGGGATGAATATTCCTTGTAGTTTGGTAGGATTTTATGAAATGATCCTCACAATTTCGAAGTTCACCTCAAATACTTTGTTTTCCTAAATACCCTTTGAGACTTCTTGAAAGAATTCACCCCAGAACCCCAAATCGTGATCGCTCCTTGATTTCATTCTTAGGTGTTTAACAATGTTTTGGTCTTGCCACTACCAGTGTGTATTTTTTTGTCCGTGTTTTTCTTCACCTTTCATGAACAGTTCATTTGTGCAATCCAATTGTTCATTAAGTTAGAGATCAAGAACAATGTGCAAACTTCATAACTACCTGCAATTGTGACAAAGATTTGATTTATACAACAATTGTTATTTGTATAATGTTCAGAACTATATGGTGGCTATTAGATATTAACCACCAAAAGTAGTTTTTTTTGGATCAAACCACCAAAAGTAGTTGGTTCCTGTAGGTGGTAATTTTCAAATTTCTAATCTCATTTACCTACTTGCCGTGTTTACTTGGGAGTAGGAGCTCTGAAATTATTGGTTTTGTGTTGATTAGTATAGAGAAATGTACTCAAGTTGATGAAAGTCTGAAAGCTTGAATTTCTATTGTGTCTTTGTTGTTCATATAC
This sequence comes from Ilex aquifolium, assembly GCA_951799425.1. Lineage (NCBI taxonomy): Eukaryota > Viridiplantae > Streptophyta > Magnoliopsida > Aquifoliales > Aquifoliaceae > Ilex > Ilex aquifolium. Next base: position 24,812,192 of record OX637401.1, read on the forward strand.
AAGGACTTTAAATAGACTTTGAATAGAACTGTAACTGTTATCCTACTTAGTTGCCTATACAACGTATGCATTCAAAATTGAAAAGTTGTTAGCTAAACTCCTAAACAAGTGGAGTTTGTTGAGGTGTTTTGAACTCCTGAAACAGAGGAGTCTTCTACGAATGAATTGGTCTCATTGACCTGTTCTTCTACACGCCCCCTCAATCGAAAGGGTAAGGAACGAACCCTGAGATTGTCACGCAGAAGAAGAAATCTACTAGAAGGCAGCGGCTTCGTAAGTGCATCTGCATACTGATCCTTGGTAGAAACAAATTGAACATGAAGTTGACCACGAAGAACTTGATCACGAACATAGTGAAAGTCAATTTCAATATGTTTCGTGCGAGCATGAAATAGAGGATTACTGGTCAAATAAGTAGCTCCTATGTTGTCACACCAGAGAATCGGAGAATGGACAATTGGAACACGAAGATCAGTTAGCAAGGACTTTATCCACTGAATTTCTGCAGCAGCATTTGCAAGAGCCTTATATTCGGCTTCGGTGCTACTACGAGCAACCGTTTGTTGTTGTTTGCAGCCCCATGAAATTAAATTGTTGCCCAAATAAATACAATAAGCACCAACTGATCTTCTGTCGTCACGATCGGATGCCCAATCTGCATCGCTGAATGTTTGAAGCTTAAGATCAGTCGTGGGTTGTATCAGTAAAGCATGAGAAATGGTGTTCTTCAAATAACGCAAGATACGTTTGACGGCTGCCCAATGCGGCTCCATTGGATTTTGCATATACTTGCTGACTTTATGGACTGCAAAAGCAAGTTCAGGCCGAGTAAAAGAAAGATATTGCAGCCCTCCAACCACACTTCGATACAAATGAGGGTCATGAAAAGGTATGCCATCAAATTTTGTTAAGGGCTCGGATGTCGACATTGGAGTAACACAAGGCTTTGCTTTGTCCATTTGACTGCGTAGAAGGAGATCAAGAATGTAGCGACGCTGAGATAAATACAGACCATGATCACTGCGGATGGCCTCAATACCCAGAAAGAAACTAAGTTCACCCATGTCTTTTACTGCAAAGCTGTCCTGCAGCAAGCTTATCACTCGGTTAATGGCATGTATATCTGTACCAGTTATAATTATGTCATCGACATAAATTAAAAAATAAATAAGAGTGGAGCCATGGTGATAAATGTAGAGGGAGTGATCAGCCTGACTTCCTACAAAACCAATAGCTTGTAGCTGATCAGTCAAGCGTGAAAACCATGCTCGTGGTGCTTGACGAAGACCGTAGAGTGACTTTTGCAGCTTACAAACATGTTGCGAAAATTGAGGATGAATGAACCCTGGAGGCTGAGTCATATAGACATCTTCTTGCAAGAGGCCATGTAAGAATGCATTTTGTACATCAATTTGTCGAAGATGCCAACCACGAGAGACTGCTAGGGATAGAACCAACCTTACGGTGGTAGGTTTCACCACAGGACTAAATGTCTCGCCAAAATCAACACCCTCCTGTTGATGGAATCCTTTGGCGACTAGGCGTGCTTTAAATCGTTCAATACCACCATCAGCTCTTCTTTTAATTTTGTACACCCATTTGCATCCAACAAGATTGGCATTAGGAGGTTTAGGAACCAAAGTCCAGGTTCCATTTGCTAACAAGGCATCAAACTCTTTATTCATAGCCTCCCGCCAATTGTGATGTTTAATTGCAGTTGAATAGCACGTGGGTTCTTTTTCTTGTGATTGGATTGTGGCCATAAGTGCTTTTGGAATGGGATATCGAATATGGGAGTCAGAGGCTAATTTTGGCTTGTGGATGTTGTTTTTGCTTCGTGTAACCATGGAGTGTTTATTCTGATGTGGCTGGCGAGTTGGAGAAGGTAAAGGAGGAGGTGCTGGACTGTCTTCATGCTGAGGTAGAGTAGTATCCCTGGCAGGAGAACCTGAAGCAATATGAAGATCAGTTTGAGGACTAGAGGTCGAGCCCATATGCAGAGGGCTTGGTGCAGCAAACTGAACACTTGTACCTGCAAAGTCAGAGGAACTAGAGTGTGATAGATTGAGATTTGGTGGGAGTACAGCAGGAGCAGATTTTGGAGTAGACTCGATAGGCTCAGGGACTGTATAGGGATAAAGAGATTCGTCAAAGACAACATGACGTGATACGAAGATTCTTCCGGTAGATACATCTAAACACTTGTAACCTCGATGACCAACACTATACCCAATAAATATGCAGGTTTTAGATCGAAAATCCATCTTATGTCGATTATATGGACGTAAATAGGGCCAGCAAGCACAACCAAAGGCACGTAAAAAAGTATAATCTGGTTTGTGATGATGGACCATTTCATATGGTGATCGATGTTGTAAAATTGGAGTTGGCAATCTATTGATAATAAAAACTGCAGTTAAAAAGGCATCTTCCCAAAATATTTTTGGTAAATTAGAGTGAGCAAGTAATGCCAAACCAACTTCAACAATTTGCCTGTGGCGCCTTTCAATGGCACCAGCTTGCTGATGGGTTTTTGGACAGGTTATTCGATGACTAATTCCCTGATTTTGTAAATGTTTAGTTATGCTGCGATATTCACCTCCCCAATCGGATTGGAGAGCCTTAATTTTTGTATCAAATTGGCGTTCTACAGCAGCTTGAAAACATATAAAAGTTTGATATGCATCAGATTTGAGTTTCAAGGGAAAAAGCCATAAGAATTTAGTAGCATCATCCAGAAAACTTATGTAATAACGTGCACCAGAGGTTGACAAAACAGGGGCTGGCCCCCAAACATCTGAATATATTAACTCCAATGGTTTCAAAACAGAAACATGCACTGTTTTAAAGGGCATAGCATGGCTCTTAGCCATTTGACATTCAGAACAAATAGAAGTATTTTTATTTTGGACAGGAAATGAAATAGCCTTATTGATAACTGGAAGGGAAGCATGACCGAGACGGCGGTGCCAGATTTTAGCAGACACACGAACACTAGATAAAGCTTGTGGCTGAAGACGAGCAAGAGAAGCCGAGAAGTTGTAAAGACCATTACTGAGTGGTCCTCGATGCAGGATGTTCCCCAAGTAATCCTTCACAAGAAAGAAAGAAGCATGAAATTCAAAGAAAACATTATTGTCTAGACAAAAACGCTGAACAGAGAGAAGATTTTTCTGAATATCAGGGACAAGCAAAATTTGATTAAGTACAAAAGACTTGGAAGGAGATGAGAGAGTGGAAGTGCCACTTTGTACTATTTTCAAACCTGCACCGTTAGCCACCTGGATATGATCTTGACCTCCATAGTCTTCATTCTGAAGATGAATATTGTTCACATCATTGGTGAGATGATGGGTAGCTCCTGTGTCGGGATGCCACTCATTATCGGTATGTTGATAGTGCGCAGCAACCATGGCTTGTGGCTGATTTCTAGAGGTTGGTTGGTCCTGATAAGAAAGATTAAAACGGTGATAGCATTTTCTGGCAGTATGGCCTGGTTTGAAGCATACCTGACACATAACTGAGTTAGATGGGCCCTGATCATGGGAGTTGAAACGACCACTACGTCCTCTGCCACGGTAGCCACCGCGAGCACGGTTGGAATGGGGAAAATTTGATGCCGTGCGAAAAGTGGATTGATATTGTTGCTGAGGTTGCTTGGTGGCCATGTTGACTGAAGCAGCAGTTTGAAGGGACTGATTATTGTGATTAATTCGTGACTCACAAATGAGAAGGAGTGAGTAAAGTTCCTCCAAGGTGACAGGATCAGAGCGAGAAGTTATTGTTGAAGCCAAAGAATCGTATTCCTGGCCAAGTCCCGCAAGCACATAGGTGATTATGTCATCAGGTTTTAGTGGATGTCCAGCAAGAGCAAGTTCATCAGCCATTCGTTTGATGGAGAGAAAATATGCATTAGCGGAGAGAGCGCCTTTTCGAGCATTTGCCAGCTGAGTGCGAATCTGAATTGCTTTAGCACGGGAGATTGAAGAAAAGGTTCGCTCTAGTGCAAGCCAGACCTCTCGAGAGGTTGTATAAGACATGACTTGAGTGAGAACATCTTCAGTAAGCGAAGCATTAATGGTGGCAAGGATTAGAGAATCCTGACGAAGCCATTGAATATAATGAGGATTGGGGATTTTAATAATAGCACCTGTAGTGGGATGAGGAGCATCAATTTCTTGAGGTGGGGTTGGGATTGTGCCATCAAGGTAGCCAAAAACAGCTTGACCTCTGAAGTAGGGTAGGGTCTGAGCTTTCCATACAGGATAGTTGGAGGAGTTGAGCTTGACGCTGATAGTAAAGGGAAGATTGGAGAGGGTTGGGACAGTAGTAATAGGATCAGTAGAATTATTTGAGGTTTCAGAGGATGAGGAGGCCATTGAGGATCGGAAGGGAGTAGACGTTGGTCTTTTAGTGGTGCTCTGATACCATATAGAGAAATGTACTCAAGTTGATGAAAGTCTGAAAGCTTGAATTTCTATTGTGTCTTTGTTGTTCATATACAAGGACTTTAAATAGACTTTGAATAGAACTGTAACTGTTATCCTACTTAGTTGCCTATACAACGTATGCATTCAAAATTGAAAAGTTGTTAGCTAAACTCCTAAACAAGTGGAGTTTGTTGAGGTGTTTTGAACTCCTGAAACAGAGGAGTCTTCTACGAATGAATTGGTCTCATTGACCTGTTCTTCTACAATTAGTTTGGTTTTGTTCCACTTTTTCTAATTTTTCTTGATTGTGAACTTTACATATTGGAGTTTGTAACACTGGGTTTGTAAATGTGTAGGCCAGGTTGTATCCAAAGAAGGAGGGTAAATCTTTATCTTCTTTATTTTCCTCCATTCTTCCCCCTGTAAGCTTTGATAGGTTCAGATCAAACAAACATGGATATGAATTCAAACCACTTCAATCACTTCCGATTAGATGGGGTGGTAAAAATTCATCACTGCAAGAGAACTCCTTGGACAGCTATGAGGAATGTGATCTCAAATATGAGAAGATTGAGGCCCCAAATGCTTATGGAGAAGATGGAGATTATGGCTCCGCAACGAGCACAACTTGTGAACACAAGGGAACTTTAAGTAGGCATGAAGAAAATGGAGACCAAGGGTCTGGAAGGAGCACTAGTGATTCTGAAACATTTGAAGATGCTACTGATAGGCATAGTTTAGAAAAGTCCATGCCTAATCTCACCGATGACTCTCTTTTCATTTCTCCAGACTTGTATGAGTTTTTTCAGTCGTCCCTTCCGAATATAGTGAAAGGATGCCAGTGGGTCTTGTTATATAGGTAAAATAAACTTAAATTTATGCCCTTCAATTAAAGTGGTCTTGTACTATTGCAGTTGGATCTTGATATATTTATTGTTCAATTGAAGGACAGTACGGTGAGACATGGTATTTCCCTTCGAACACTTATTCGCAAGAGTGCTGATCTTTCTGGTCCTTGCTTGTTGGTATGTTGCCATCAGTGTGTACCAACACAAATTCATATTTTAATTCTTTGAGTTTCTTCTCAGAAAATTATGGGGTTTTCAACTTTTTAGCCATACTGATATGTTATGAGAAATGGTTTGAATCACATTTTGCATGTAGATCACTGGAGATATGCAAGGTGCTATATTTGGCGGGTTGCTAGAGTGCCCCCTGAAACCGACCGCAAAGAGAAAATATCAAGTAAATTATTGTGCTATTGCATTATGAATTGATTGTAATTTGCAAAACAAATCAGACACACGCTGTTTTTTCCCTTCGGATTTTCTAAGTACTTTTATCATTAAAAGCATGCTAACATTTTACTTTTTTGCCAAATATGTTTGATAGGGGACAAACCAAACATTTGTATTCACAACCATATATGGAGAACCAAGGCTATTTAGACCAACTGGTAAGCATTTTATTTTCAAATGTATAGACGCATCCTATTCTAGGTCTTTGTTGGATAATTAGTTAATTGCATGCGTCGTTATGGATCGTCAGATTAGGATGGATTGGGGCATATATCTAATGGGGCACCCTTTTCCTAAACCTGACATGTGGGAAAAAGTAAGAAGAAATTGGGTGGGTGTTGCAGAGTGAAACACATTCACTTGTTGGTTAGAGCCATGTCCATGTCAGACAAGTCTCCGACACTAGAACTTCTCAACAATCCTGATTCATGTCCTACACATGCTGAGCATATGTTAAACTTGAAATGGATTTCTTATTTTTTTTCGTCATGTGGCTCACACTCATTGGGCACTTGATGTTGGACGATAAGCGGCAAGTAAACCTTGGATGATGAATATAAATGCATTTTATCATGGAGAAAAGGTTTAATTGTTAATAAAATGTCACAGGCTCATTAAAAAATTTTAAAAGTTCGCCTGCACCAAATTGAAAGACACTTGCAGGTTTAACGAGGGGGCTGGGGATGAGGCTAATCACTGTAGTTATTTATGTACATATGCATCTTCATTTCCATAGACATACTATATTTAAGTCAGTCTTGATCTTGTTGTGTCATTTTCTATATGGCTTGGCTCATAGTAATTATCATGATCACAAGAACGTGACTTGGATTCCTAGCAGTACTGTCTGATAGCATGCCATCATTATGTGCGCACCTTTACGGACCTAGGTCGTGACTAAATTGTGCTATCAGAGCTTGCTCAATAGTAGGATTGATTCATTGCTCACAAGATCACAAAAATAGGGTATTTCATCAAATTTTTTGCACCGAAAGCAGTGTTCATAAGGCAAGGTGAATAAACTATCTTTCTCATGGTTCAATGTTGCAATATCAATCATCAACTTGGAGAGCACTGATTGGTCTCGGTATGACAAAACTGTATCAGATGATATGTGTGATTCGATGACAATGGCGATGACAACTTAATCGAGTCGACTGAGAAGTCTCCGAGCATGGTTCAAAGTATGTGCTGATATACTAGTACAACTGGCCGACTTGCATTCACCTCGACACTTTTCGATCCAATACCATTCCACGTTCCATATACGCTATGAGTTTCACACAACTCTGCCGAGTTGTTTGAGTCATTTATGAGTCAAGCTCGAGTCAGTGTCACCGCATTGATCGATACCGTTCCATGACACGGCGATATGACCCGATTTTTTATGTGATGTTTAACTTTTTTTTTCTGTCTAGCATTTGTGTATCATCTGATATTGTTCTGCGACACAGCGATTGATATGTCTTAGTGCCTTCCGAGTCCATGTTTGATACTGTGACCTTGAATCATATCTCTGATTCAACCATGAGTTGAGTGAGACTTGTGGTTTACAGGGAATGTGTACCATTCTCAGAACGGAAAATGCCGAGTCGGATATGACTCAACTGATTCTTTGAACACTGATTTTTCTCCTTGGCACACATGATCATGTATTATGTTCTAGTCCTGTTACATGCTCTAGTCAGACCATTTGGTCTGTCATTTGAATAGCTCTATTTTGTTTTGGATATGATCCAGTCTTCTCACATTAAAGAACTCCATCTTGGTCTGCAAATATGTTACACAGCATAGATGTGGAAAATAACAATTAGAAATCTGGAAAGATCACAAGTAGGAATTTCATTAATGTGGTTCACTATGTAAGGGCACTCATTTTGGGATCTTTTGTCACACCAGGACACCATTGTGTACGTCTTTTGGGTATATTTTCGATCAGTAAAAACCTGTGCCTTCTTTTTAGGATGAGATCACTATGTAGGGCACCCATGTTAGTGTTGAGCTGTAACTATGTAAATGTCCTTGTTGCATAGGTAATGTTTGAGACTTGAGAAGCAGCTATTGGGATATTTATATCTGTTTTGTCTCTTCCATATGAATAGGTGCGAACCGATATTTTTACATGTGTTTAAATGACTTGCTAGCTGTTGGAGGGGGTGGAAATTTTGCTTTATGCTTGGATGGAGATCTGTAAGTTTCTTGTCATTCTACATGAAGGTTATCTCCACTTCTTTGTTCCTTGTGACAGAGAGAGATATGTAGATTTTTCTCTCCTAATTTTGGATATTTCTGTGACTAGGTTGACGGGAACTAGTGGACCTTGTGATACATTTGGGAACTTGTGTTTGGCTCATAATCAAGAGTTTGAGTTAAAGAATGTTGAGGTAATGGTCAATTTTTTTAACTACTCTTTGTTATCTAGTTGTACTTTTTAGGAGGAGAAATACTGTGTCTATTCAATTTCAGAACATTCTTTTTGGGGTTGATTTATTGCATCTCCAGCTTCTTTTGATGGTCCATCTTTGAGTATGCCTTGTGGAATAGAATAAACGGAGAATTGCATAATAAAATAGCCCAAGAAAAACCAAGATTATTAAAGGCTAAAAGTTAAAAATTTACTGAAACTTAAGAAAGCTGTTGTCAAATGCATTCAACTTTGATGAAATTCTCCTAGATTAATATTTCAAGGACAAATCTGTATGGAACTTTCTCATGAATACCTTGTTATTTGGAAGTTGTTCAGATTCATTCGTTGATTCTATTTCTTGTTGAAGAAGGAAATCCATTGAGGTAAATTGTAGGCTTAACATCAAGGTTCAACTTTAAGTCTATATTGTTTTGTCTTGGTTATAGATGAATTAACTAGATATATTTAGGATAATTGTCTGTGGTAAGTGTTGTTTCTGGATGATATGAAATTGATGGAAGTGATGTAGAAATTAACAATAAATAGAATTTTGGAGAATAAAAATAGAATAAAAAAATTCAAGATAATTAAAAATAATGCTGAATGTGTAAAATGTAAATTTAGTAAAAACAAATTCAAAAGGTAGGTAGTACAAATTAAAGATTCAGATATATTAAAATAGTGAATGCTTTAGATACTTGGAGCAGTTATCCATCGGGAGGGAGAGATTCAAGACAATTTTCATCATACAATTAAAGCAGGATGGATTAAGTGGAGAATGCATTGAGTATACATTTGGTCGTCATTTATCTCTTTACTTGAAAGTTGAATTTTACAAGATAGTCATTAGACAACAATGCTTTAGCGAGTGTAGGGCATTTAGGAAACATGTTCAAAAATAAGTGCGACAAAAATGATAATGTCAACTTAAATGTGCGGTTATATAAGGAAGAATTGAGTTAGAAATGAGTATATTCGTGAAATTCCAAAAATACTAAAAATAAAGGATAAGTAAATACCTCTTATCAAAAAAGGATAAATAAATAGAGTAATCGATTTAGGTAATTTGGACATAGAAAAACTTTTACTACATCTGTGAGAAAGATTGATGTGATGTCTATCAATGGTAAATTGGTAATCTGAGGGGTAGAGGTAGACCAAAATTAAATTTGAATGAAATGGTAAGAAAAATATCATATTTTGCGGTAAAACAGAAAATATAATCCTTAATAGAGTAGTACAGTGTCAGAACAAACTATATATACCCGACCCCAAATAGTTGGGACAAAGTTCTGATGAAGTTCTTGCTAGTCAATTAAAAAGAAAAAGTTAACTTGCTAGTCTGCGCAGTTTAATGAGTTTGTAAGACCAGCCTCCACTGCAACCTTGAACTAATCCCCGGTTTCGCAGAGGAGCTATTGTTTGATCATGTCTGTGTATTTTCTCACCACTTCTCCCCTTTCCTCCTTGACTTAAAATGATAATTTTAGTATCTACACCAAACTGCCATACTTATAGAACCAACAGCTCACAAATGAAGAAACTCTGACACGTAAACCTAAAAAACTTAGAAATAGAATTACATTTTTTCAAAGTGGAAATCTGCTTGTAACTATTGATTTTCTTCTATTTCCTATAATGTCTGTGTAAGTTTATCGAATTTTTTCCCCTTATTTTTGTTCGCAGGTGTGGGGTTTTACGCATTTATCTCGATATGTCACCTGAGATGAAGGCCAACATATTTGTTACCTGATTATTTATTTATGTTCCGATTCATTATTCTTTTCCTTTTTCTTTTAGGAGCTCCGACCTCCTTTTGGATGCAGAAGGTTCTTGTTATACATGTAATGAATAGTAGTTATTGTTTGATTGGAAGATTTAGATTTGTAAGGTTATATTTCAGCTGCTTTAAGTGTATGATCTGGTATTTATGGCCTGACCCTCTTATTTTCTGGGCCATTCTCTTAGCTGTTTGATAGAAGCAATGGGTTTTTTTCATATACTTGGGGATCCAAATTTTTGTTTCGGTGTATTATTTTGATCAGATTGAAACCAAAATGTCTTGAAATGATACGAAAATAGACAGAAAAAATTCAAAAAATTAGGCTCCGAAACATAGGCAAAAGTCTAGGGGTGCAATTTGGGCGGGCTAACCCGATTTCAACCCGAGTTTAACCCGAAAAAATTTGGGCTTGGGTTAGGGTTTTTAATACTTGGGTTGGGTTTGGGTCAAAAAATTTCAACCCGAATTTAATTTGGTCGGGCCTCGGGTTAAACCCGAATATTAAAATCGGACTCAACCCGATTTAATAATCGGGTTTAACCCGAATTAATGCCTCACTTCGGGGTTCTATTCTTAGGGCATGTAGTAACTATGACAATATGTCTATTGGAGAAATTGCAGCTAGACACTTATTTAATATAGAACTTGAGTATAGAACTTGAGAAGTCAGCAAACTATATGGTTCTAGCAAGCATGTATGCTGCAGTTGGATTGTGGGATAGTGCATCAGGTTTAGAACAACAAGTTTATTTTGGGCTCAACCCGAACTCAACCCAAATTGAACATGTAAAATAACCCGAAATCATTAACCCGAATTCAACCCGAGTCTGCCCGAATTAAACTCAGGCAGTGTTTGGGTTGAGTCCCTCAACCCGAGGTAGGGTTAGGGTTGAAGATTATATATTTAGGGTTGGACTAGAGTTGGCTGTCTAACCCGCCCGAATTGCACCCCTAGACAGAACCATTCCAAAATGTTGTCCGAAGCATTTGGAAGCATTTTAAAATATGAAATTTTGATATTTCAATTACTGATTTGTTTCGGTAATTTTACTTAACACTGAGGGAACTTTTGATCTTTGCCTACACAACAATCATAATGCATGGCATGCTAACACTACTCTTGTATTGAGGAAAGTGGATTTGTTTGAGAATCTCAACTATTTACATAACTCTTATCCTTTTATTTTTTCGAGTCTACTTGACCAATTGATAAACAATTTAAATATGGCAAAACTATTACATTAAATATATTATACTCCTTATTTCCAAATGAAATGTGGGTCCCATCTCATCGATGTCAAACAAATTGCAAAAAAAATTTAAAAATAAATAAATTTATTACCAAAGCATATCACAATTTAGAGTTAACTTGATGTCAAGGCAAAAAATGATGCAAGGACTAGATCCCTTACATAGATATCAATAATGTCTGCTAAAATCATGCTGCTGAGATTATCAAGTGCAATTGCTGGTGAATCTAATAAAAAACGTGTTATTCCTTAGTTACCCAAAATTCTCTCTCGTAAACCATCAATATAGATATCAGAAGGGGTACTCTAAATGTTGAAATGATACAAAAAAAAAAACAAACCCTAGCACAAATGCGTTCTTGTTATGAACTTAATTAACCCTACCTCCCCATCAAAGAATGTCACAATGAATTCACAAAGATTACAGCAGGTCCATTGCCTTTCATCACTCTCAATTAGCTTGGAGTTCAAGAATGAAGCCAATACCAAAAAATTAAATATGGTAAACAACGCCTCGTTCAGCTTTTAACTTCTTCAGCCGATACAATACACCACGCAACAGCAGTAGCAGATGCCGCAGGGATTGCTGTAAAATCCATCCCCAGAACTGCAGAGTTAGGCACTTTAAGACTCCATTGGACCGTCCTCCCCAGGCGGGCCAAATATTCGGAGGTTACGGTCCATTGATCCAACTGCTAGGTATTTTGCATCTGGGCCAAATTTTACACAAGTCGCTTTACCTGTACTCAGCAACAAAAAAAATACCTCAACAAGTTCACTCAAAACAAAAGGTAAAGAGTACACTAACGGGCTGTCACAGAGGGAGGAGAACAACAATATTAGTTTCGTGTGTGTGTGTGTGTGTGTGAGAGAGAGAGAGAGAGAGAGAGAGACCTGTGCCAGACAAATCAGGGAAGGTTTTGACACAATTCCATTCAGACTTTACATTGGCAACTTGATAAACTCTGCAAGCAGCCACCATGATGATATCATTTTAAGTTTCCCTCAGAAAGCTGAACAAAATACTAAATAGAAATTAACCCAACCTTCAAACAAACCCAGCACCAAAAGATTAATTCGAACACAAACCTTATGTCTGAGCCACCGGTTGCAAGGTAACTTCCACTGTGGTCAAATTCCACTACACAAACCAGAAACAGAGAAAGCATAATGCAAAAGGCAAGAAGAGTAGCAAAATCAAGGAAAAAGCAAAAAGATTTGGTTTCACTTATTGCTCTCCATAATGAGTATTTGGTGAATCATAAGTGATGTAACAAAAGAAGGTAGGTGGTTGAGTCGTCGGGTATGTTCTCTTGTAAATCTTACTTTGATTCTTTGTTGAATGATTATTCTTGGCCTCTCTTTAGCTCTGCTCAAATGATATGGAAGGCTAAAGTCCCCATCAAAGAGCAAGGCTTTGCATGGAATGTTGCACATGGGAAGATTAATACTTCAGAAAAGAAGACCTCATCTTTGGTTTTCCCCTCATTGGTGTGTGATTTGTAAAGGTGATGGTGAAAGCATTGATCAGTTATTTTTATATTGTCCTATTGCTTTAAATTTGTGGTATAAGTTGTTTAAAATGGTAGGCTTGAGTTGGGTGATTCCAGTATCATCCATATCCTTGTTTGTGGAAAGATTTGAAAGGGCTTGGAGGGGGAGGTAAAGGTGTAATGCCTGTATTGTGCTATCATTGCTACGTTTTGGGTCATTTGAAAGGAAAGAAATACAAAAATATTTGAAGACCAATATGAAAGTTTGGAAGGATTATGGGACTGAATTTATTTTCTACAGTCATTTGGGGCTTCAGCTTCTAAAGACTTCAAAGGAATTCCACATTTTATCATTTTAGCGGGATGGAAAGCGAATTTTGATTTATAAGCTTGTTATGTATTTCTACTTTTTGCTCTGTTTATTGTCCTGGCTGGATTTCTTATCCAACCTTTTTTTCATGTACTTTTCATCCTTTATTAATAAATGAGTATTGTTTCCCATAAAAAAAAAAAAGGAAATAGCAAAAAGAATTTCTAGTAGCATAACCACTACTGAGGTAAAAAGTAGAAAGACACAACCCTAACAATCGTATGGTTTATTTCCCTCTTTTTTTGGTTTCCGAGAAAGAGGTGTGGTCTATATGCATGAATGTTAATACAAGTATATGTATATCGATGCCCCACCTCCTCCAACCTTATTACGGTTAGAAACCATCATGTATCTTATCTGTGGTCAAACTAACTTGTTGGAAAATTGGTAACAAAACCCTCCACTTGAGATTTGTTCACTAATGTGCCTTTTTTCCCTAAAATACTACGGCAAAATTGTATTGGAACATTAAAAAGTTCCTGAGCACACCTTTGACAGAGTGCAAGAAGTATTTTCCAAGTGTAAAAAATTATTGATTTTGCATTAGGGAGCTTCTAGATGTGTTAAAGACAAATGTATATATGTTCGTTTTGGACAGGCACTGGACACAAACAAAACTTCTCCTTAAAGATCCTCCTCATAATCTGAAGTCCATAAATAAGGCATGCCTATTATTCAGTTTGCATATGGAGATAGATAGATACCTGCTTGTGTGGGTGTATCCTCATCATATGGTGTAAAGCTCCTGAAATTCCTCAATTTACGTAGATCCCACAACTTGACACCATCTTGAGCAGCAGTCTGAGAAGTTGAGCACAAAAATCAAAATATGGCATGTCTAACCATCTGTTGCATCATGCAACTATTCTGTTTGAAGGAACACATACTGCTAGGAAGTAACCATTTTCTGAAAAAGATATGGCATTGACTGCCCCGATGTGCCCATCAAATCTTGCAACGCTTGCCTGCAAGCCAATAAAAAAACTAAGAGAAATGAATGGCAAAATACAAAAAAGATATAGATCAAATAATGAGTGAAGCTGCAAAAGATATATTAAACCTGACTTTTCACATCCCAAATTTTAACAAGAGCCCCAGAGGTGCCTGTTCCAAGGATGAGACCATCAGGATGAAAAGCTGCAGATGTATAGCCCTCAGATCCTGAAGCATCAGCAACCTGGAAAAAAAAATCATACAAATGGCCATTCAGAAGTAGAGGGAATGAAGAAAGCTTAGGGAAGTACACATACATTGTTTTTGTGTGTGCATGTGTCACAGAGAGAGAGAGAGAGGGAGAGAGAGGTAAGACCTGAGTGAGGCATAACCCGGAAGAAAGCTCATAGAAGCACCATGTGTTATCAAGAGAAGCAGTCACAAAGTAGTTATTAGTGGCATGGATGGTGACAGCTTGCACCTGTCAGAATTCATAGGTACATTATAAAACCGTGGAATATACACTGATAGCTTAGAACAACATTTTTTGATAGAAATTTATAACTACAAAATAAATGAAGTATATGGAGAATATTGATAGAACAGGAAAACCTTTATAAACTACAATCAACGTGATAAGGAGGGCCAGCCTTAGCACAGCTGTAAGCTTGCTCCTTTGCGACTTGGGTGTCACAAATTTGAGTCACGGAAATAAACTCTTCATAGTATCAAGCCAAGCCTTCCAAGCTACGGTATGTCAGGCTTGACTAAAGCTCGGATACTAAGCTCAAATTATTGACCAAACACAGTTCGGTATAAGCTCAAGCCAAAAACGCGCTTCGAAAATAAATCCCAAAGCACTAATCACTAAATAACATTACAAAATCTAAATCCACCAATTTCATATAAAACTCACGTATTCGAGATATAAAACAACAAGTGATAGCAAATATCTGATAAAAGAGACTAAAAATTAGATCAGAGAGACTTAAAAATCAGAAAAAGAAATCCTAAAATACAGAAAAAATCAGTCGTATCCGTCATTGTTGTGCTCGAAAGTATTGTTTCTGATGGCCACTTGCGTTAAGGAGTCCTTCAATCCCAAACCAGCTTTAGGGTTAGCTTTGTTAGTTTTACTCAAATACCCTTGGGAGATATTATTATTTGCAGGTGTATTTTGTAATGGAAGAAAAAATTTGATTCAATATATAAAAGGTAAAACAAGCTTTGCGAGCTGCCTAAAAAATTCTTCATATTCAGTGCATATTATAAAACAAATGGCTTGAAAGAGCCAAAAACAAGTCGAGCTTGTCCCGAGCCCGAGTAGGTTGGATTGGATCGTTTAATAGTCCTACCTCTTCACATGCGAAGGTAATGCTACGTACATCAACCTTCCCAGATCTCGTGCACTAGGTGCCCTTTCCAATGGGTGGACAAAAATTATGAAATGAAACATCTTCAAATTGATACAAAAGATGATCATCGTGAATTTTGCAGGGCTACACAACGTTGTGAACTAGGAAGTACGGATACTTCTCAGAGGGGTGCCATGACATTGTTAGACACGTGTCCGACACAATTAGAAGTGTTCTGAATAGTGAACTTAGTCGGACACGGCCAGGAAATTTTTTTATTAAAAAAATCATTTTTAACTATTAAAAGGAGTGTGGTTTTTACTTTTTTTAATATATTTTTTGTTATGTAACTTATATACTATGAATGCTAATAGATGCAATGATGTTTGATGAAAATGGTGGATATTTAATTTGATCTATTTTTTTAATAAAAAAATAATATTTGATAGGTCTTATTATTAATATTGTTATAATATATACTTTATTTTAATATATTACAACTCTATTATTATTTAAAAAATATATTATATTATTTTAATAGTCGTATTCTTGCCATACTCGTATCCCATATTTTTTAACTTTGTCGTATCCCCGTGTCTGTATCGTATCGCATACGACACCCGTGTCCGTATCCGTGCTTCCTAGGTTGTGAACTATAGAACTAAAAGCATTACACATCTGAATTGACTATAGCTCCTATGTACAATGAGCACAAAGTATAACAAAAACGAAGGAAGTTTTTTTTGGCTATTATAGAACTCAACCTTAAAAAAAGCATTGCAACTTTTATGCCCATGAAACAAAACCAATTGAGACATTCTGTATGATGTCCACACTTCATGCACAACTAGAACGGCCCAAATACAGGAAATGATCAATGATCTTAGGAAGCACAAATATGGATAAGGGTACGATAAGATACGGATACGGTGATATAATAAAATCTTAAAAAGTAAGATATGGATATTGCGATATAACAAAACTAAAGGTATGAGAGATTAAGAGATAAAACACGTCCCAAAGTAAAACAATTTATAATGCTGACATAGGGACTGTTTAATTGTGTTTTGAATCCAAAGCTCTGTAATTCTAAAGTTAAATATGTTTTCCCTTCCGATAGTCCTCAACTTTTACTTAACTTTTAATTGCAACAGACTTCAATGACATTGACATGAGCCATAAAACTCATTATTCAGGGCAAACAAATTGTAAAGACTTCACAAAACTTGTGAAATGACATATGTGATGTACGTCCAAATGAACATCTTAAAACAAAGAATTATCATTTGTATAAATCATGGTTTCTACACAATCCATATCACTAAGAATAAGGCAAATGTATCTACTGTGAAGATACGCGTAACCGAGATGTATCTGACAAGCATTCAATAATGATAAATATTTTATTAATTATTCTATATGTACCAAAAGCATCCGATACGTATCCGCAAGTAGCCGATGAATATCGGTATCCAATACGTATCGAATACGGATATGTCACCCACTCGAAGTATCCGTGCAATATAGGATCAATCGCATGCAATGCTATTAACTAGGTGTAATCCATGAGCCAAATACTGATCAACTCAATTTCATAGAAACAATTTTGCGGGAAAGCAGGAAGGTGGGGGACCTGTCCTAGCTATTGGAACAGCAGCCATGAACAGTAAATACCTCCAAATTGCAACAAACTATGATTTATAACGCATGGATACTTTGTTAAGCTCGACGTATCCAATTGTATCAAATATGATACTCGTCGGATAGCTGAGTATCGCATTACATGTATCCAATAATAATAAGACATTAGGATACTTCGCAAATACATGTCCACACTGTATATGTTTCAGACAGGAAGATGCTTACACAAAACAATATGTATACTTATTTATTTTAATCTTCACAATTTCCTCTCGGAAACAAATAACGCAACACGTAAAGAAAAATCCATAAGAATTCGAAGTCACATAGGTGTTTCTTAAGTATTATCTACTATTATATGTCAAAAGAGCATTAAATGAGTTAACTAATTCATATCTCTAGGTGACAATTTTTTTTATTAAACCAATTAGTTAAATCTTGGTTCTAATTTACTTAATTAGGTACAGTCACTTTATGGACGTACCATAATGATTTCTTGAAAGTAAAAATTAGTGATTTTTTGCATTGTTAAAAAAATTTATTAGACATTATAATTATCAAGTTGTCTAATAGTAGTAAAAATATAAAAGACATTTTATTACCCTATCCTAATCTTTTAGATTTTGTCGTATCGTATTGTAACCATATCCGTGCTTCCTAGGCAATAGCTAAAAATAAAATAACGGGCTAAAAAAAGATGGAGAAAGTAAAGTCTAGACCTCACATAGTTATTAGGCCTCGCAACTAATAAACATAAAGAAAAGCCCAGGAGCCATACCTATGTCATAACCTCACACCTTGGATATTATGCCCCACCCAACACAAACAATAGAGTAAAATTTATTTTGGCCACCTCATTAAAACAGAGATAATATTACTCATATTGTTCGAGACAATATACTTTAGCCAAGAAATCCTAGGTAGACGAGTAAGACTGCGACTTTTTTCTTTTGATATGAAAACAGACCAGGAATTTTAACAGTTATTTGGACAAACTAGGTCCATTCAATTCAACCATAAAAGAAACCAATCCGTATAGCCTCAAAGACAATAACTAAAATACTCCTTATTAAAAATGACTACGTTATGTTGTAGCCAAATTGTAGACACCAATAATTAACCAAAGCACTAAATTAACTTGAGCAGAGTGTACAACAAAACATTCTAATAAAGACGAGAGAAAAAAAGTACCTCTGCAGTATGATCTTTCAAGATTTGCCTACAATCATAATTCCCATTTTCAGAGTCTTGCCATATACGAACCGTCTGCAATGCCATAAAAGCAACAAAAAAACTAAATATGGGATGTAAAGTTTAATAAATTAAGTCAAACACTTTCTTCATAATTTTCATAGGAAAATTCAGCCTTAGCAATTTTCCAATTTAATTGCAGCAGCCACAATCTTTTATGGGCATGGTCCTGCATGTAGTTATATTCTATGGTGCAACCACACAAACTTCATCAAGCAACCACGCAGAAGATATCTCGAAGCCTTTACACTTCTTTGTTCTAATTGTATAAGACAACCCACTTCCACAGAGATTTCACCAAAAATGTTACAACTACGAATCACTGCGATGCATACAGTAGCCTCGACTACATTTTTTTTTATAGGAAACAAGAGAATATTATTAATTGAAAGAAGAAATGTACATGAGGAGACAAGGAATCCTCTAAATGATACGAGATAAACCTAAAGTTGTGACTTGTGAGCAAAATCAAAGAGCTAACAAATATAAAATGAACAAGCGTACAAAGAAATGAGAGGTTCTAAATATCAAAGTTATTCGTACACTTTAGCCCAATGGTTTTTGATTTAAAAAAGCATAGTTCCATCAAATTCTCAAATAGTGGAAGCCCAAAGAGAAGCCAGATATTGTATCCCACATATGCTCCCAAGGATTCACCCTCTCTCCAAAAATTCCCCCATGTCTTTCCTTCCATCTATAGCACCCAAAACAATGCCAAAAAAACACCTCTATAAAATCATGGCTTTGTTTCTTGATCCAAAACCATTAAAATCAATAGAAAAGGTCGACTCTCTAGAAGTCACTCAAGTGCATCCAATCATTCCAAAAGCAAAGCCTGTTCCACAAATCAGAAACAAAGGGCGGCCCAAGGCAAGCAACCTTACCCTCGCATGAGGATAGGCTGTTTCCGCACAAATTTGAAGCAAAAGGACAGTGCAAAAATAGGTGATCCATACATGTCTCACCATTCTTCCAAAGAATATACTAAAGCAGATAAAGAGAATATTTGTGCTCATCTTAGGAGCAATCAGTTTCTTATGTACTCGAACCTTTGAAAGAGCCGTTCTCTGAGAGTGCCATTCAATTCCACCTTAAATGCAACCCAAATAAGGGGGAAAATGAGCATGCTTTTTATGCCAGACTATGTTGACAGAAATTAACGTAAGTAATAAAGCTGAGATTTAAGTATCTCCTCTTGACTCATTTGAAATAGAAGTTACCAAATTCCTATCTGCGATCCCAAAAAAGTTAATTTCTGCACAGCTTCTAGGGATAGGAATGCTTCCAATCAAGCATGAACTGAAAAGTACCAAGTAAATATTGAAGTGACGTGACTCCATCTAAGCTTGTTATGCAAAGAAATGGACTGATCCCTAAATGTTCTCCATGACGAACTACTTTGCGCAAATAAATGAAACTGCTAAAGAACGTGTACAAAGTTTAAACCTCCACCTGCAGCTATGAATCCCAGTATCTTGATCTCTTTTGAGTAAATCATAGTCTTATGCCACAGAACCTCACTTTTTATATGAAAACAAGTTTATAAGGAAAATTTTACAGCAGACTGCTTCTTAAGACAATCCTAACCTTTGATTGGGTCCCTTCTTTAGGCTCCCATGTTGGAGGTAATCATTCATGAGGACATGTTTTTTCTAATTTAACAAGGACAACTCCACTTTTCCTTTGTCCCATCTTGAATTAGTGATAATTCCTTCGTGTAAATTAGGACATCCTAGAACTGTATAAATTGAACTGCCCAGAAAGTTCCACATATTCATCCTCTAAGAAATATAACATTTCTCCTTAATGGGCCAGCCTACCATGTCTTGGTGACCTTTATAGCCTTTCAGCCAGCTTAGAGTCAAGTCACAACATTTAGCTGTTGATAGGGCTTCAAAAGCTCATGCCTATTTTCTGGGGGCACAACTAGGACAAGTTAGGTTGTTGATTCATTTTCAGTTGACACGCTATTGACATCAACAATTGTTTCTCTGAAAAAAAAAACAAATATCAGCCATAAGCTAGTTAATGACATAAATCACTGACAAGTAGTTGTGTTTCTCGATAATTTGGAATGGTCTACCCTCCTCACTGGCAATGATCCAAACAATTTGTTTAAGGCTATACAACATTAGGAGAGGTCTCTGTTTTTAAAGATTTATTAATCATGATATTGTCACCAACTTTGGAAGCTTAATGGAGACATTCAAGATCCTTCTACTTCCAATTACACATTTACAGTACGCAGTTTGTACCATATTCCAAATTTTTATTTTGATGAAAACTAGCAACTTGCCCATAATAAATAGAAACCAAAGAACAAGAGGCACAACATGCAAATCTACTACCAGTTAACTCATTTCCTAAAGTAAGGAATTTTTAGGAGATATAAGACCTCAAAATTTATGCCCCAAATTAACGGAAACTCAAATACCGAATGATGTCTGCTTCTTCATGGAAAGAATAGGTACTACTACCCCCATGTGACCTACCAAAATTCACAGCTGGATAACTTGATTGCTCTCAAATTTCAAATATGTAAATAGTACCCGCAACTAATGTATCCTGTAAAGCTATGTTTCTTAATTTCATCTGATTAATGAACAGCATTGTTTCTTATCAAAAAAATATATATTCCGTGAAGCTCACAAGCAATTCCAATTTCCAACAAAATGGAAGAAAAAAGCAAGAAAACATAAAAAAAAAAAAAAAAAGAAGTTAGATCATCTGACAAAGAGGACAGAAAGCAGCAAAGGTTCAAGAAAATTGTTAGCATGAATTTGAGATCGATAAACATGGACACGGTATACCTTATCAGCAGAACCAGTAACGACTAATTCGCCCTGAGCTGCAAATTTGACGCTGGTAACCTGAGACAGAGAGGAAGAAAAAAAGAAGAAATGTTTGATGAGCTAAGATTATTTTGACCATGGAAAAAAACTTGCAACAATTGAACAAACCTTCTTTGAATGACCGCTGAGAGTAGATAAGATCTGTCCAGAAGGTCGATCAAAGACGACAGCATTTGTATCAATCCCACCAGTAGCAATGATATCCTGGTAAACCAACAACAAATATGATTTATCATTAGGGCTGTCAAAATCCGACACCACACGATTAACTGACACGAATTAAGCGGGTTTGGGTGAGATCTTAACGGGTTTGGGTAATAAACGGGTTGACACACCAAACACGTTTAATAAACGGGTCGTGTTCGGGTGAGACCTGTCAAACCGTTTATCACACGTTTACTCGTTTAAATAAAATTAATATAATAATAAATAATAATGATTTTAAAAAATTAGCAAGAAAAAAAGAAGTAAAGAAAACAATACAAAAAAAAAAAAAAAAATTAAAGTAGTAGTTCAAAAACAAAGGAGGGGAGATGGAGAGCACTTCAAAGACAAAGGCAAACCAATGCCTTTTGTTTTTGTCCCACATTGGCAAATGAGAGGAGATGGAGAGGGTTGAGTTGCCTATAAAAGGCAATAGCCTGTTGCATTTTTTTTTAAGCCTTCAAATCTGATTTTTATGAGATTTAGTTAAAAATTCCTCTTTTTTGAGGTAAGTACAATTGGCAGTAAAAAAAAGTGGAGTATTAAAATTTGTTGATATAATTTTTTTTAAATTAAACGGGTTAAACGAGTCGTGTCGTGTTACCCGTTTATTAAATGGGTCGTGTTCGTGTTGAGATTTTTCACCCGTTTATTAAACGTGTCGTGTACGGGTTTACATATTTTTCACCTTTCACTCGTTTAACCCGACACATTTGACACCCCTATTTATCATACTTATCAAATTTAAAGGAAAAAAGAACGTTCAATAGTAACTTCCCAGGCATCAATAAGAGCAAATAAAAGATAGACGCAGTTTATGTTGTGTGAATCCCATACCTTGGAGTGATAAATATCCATAGATAATATGCCAGGTTTGTTGGTTTTGTGAAGAGGATAACTACTGAGCTGGGTATACCTCTCCACAGCTTCAACAGGAGCTAGAGTTGGAGGGATCTGGAACAAAATTCGAAAAAGAAAAAAAATACGGAGTCACATAGTACATAAGCTATGAAAACACCTTCATACATTTAGGCTAAATAGAGTCCTCCGTACAATTGTTTTGCCAAATGAGATTAGATCAAAGAAACAATCAGGGGAAATGCTGCTATCAACATCTAAGAAGTATCACTTTATTTCAGGAAGCACTGTAATTTTCTATCATCAACGACAATACCTGCCGCTTTTTCCGTTGCTGTGAAAGTGCAGTGTTACAGTCAGTAAGCTCTGCAATGATATTAGCTGAGATTCCTGGACGGATTTTCTTTCCACCAGGGCCCATCTCATCATCCTCAGCAGCTTTAATTACAGAAAAACCACAAATGAACCACCACACATCATAGCAAACAAAATAAATTGTGCCTTGAAGCAAAAGCAGCAAGAACCTCTTTTCCCATTGCTTAAAGCGGAAACATTAGCAGTGGTCGCTATTGATGCTGCCATGGGCATCTGTCTTTCTGCCTGTGCCAATAATGCCCTTGCTTCATCCCTTTCTTTTTTCAGTCTTGCAATTACACGGCAAGCAGCATCATGCTGCCACCACATGACAGATAAATATTGCAACAAATTTCATTCAATTAAGCAAACAAAAAAACAAAAAGGGAGTACATACCATATATAAGTTATTAAA
This sequence comes from Ilex aquifolium, assembly GCA_951799425.1. Classification (NCBI taxonomy): domain Eukaryota; kingdom Viridiplantae; phylum Streptophyta; class Magnoliopsida; order Aquifoliales; family Aquifoliaceae; genus Ilex; species Ilex aquifolium. The sequence continues at coordinate 24,835,086 of OX637401.1, forward strand.
ACAATCTAAAAGGATGAGAAGATAGAAGGAAACACTAGATAAGAACAAGAGGAACAAAGCATGCACGACTACAAAGAGTGATGTGATACCTACACATGGAAATGCGAAGGGTAGAGGTAGAAACAAATCATCTTTGAAAGAGATAGTAAAAAATGTTGTGATAATCTGCAGTGTAGCGGTATGGTCCTTGATAGAGCACAATGGAGGAATAAGATTTATATAGCCAAAGCTAGAATAATTGGGACAAGGAACAGTTGAGTCGTATCATTTTTGGATCCCCATCAACTTCAAATACCTTTTCATCCACCAAGTGGCTAGAGCATTACTTCTCTTCCATACTAATAAATATATCCTAAAAACTTTATAGGCTGCATTATTTTAAGTTTCTTGGCTCACTCATCTATGAGCATGAGCCAACATACTTGCATAATAGCCACATAACAATACGATTCTCCCTTTGATGTTCCCATAAACCCACAAAGTCACCAGTGTACCCAATTCCATATCTGAATATAGAAAATGCTTTTTATGGCTCATGAAGGGATGTGTTTTTTGTATAGCTGGTTACCCCTTGGCCTTTTATTACATTCTTGCACACATTTGTTATTGTTTTCACTAGATTCAAAAAAAAATGAACTACTAAGGTACTTTAGAGTGGTAGCAAATGATGCTTACCTCTAGACCAACCATTGCAAAACACAATTAGCAAAACCTATGAAGCACGAACACTTAATTTTGGTCAGGGTGTCGATGTCGGACACGTTTGGGACACGGACACGCTAGAATGAGTGTTTGATTTTTTTGTAGTTTTATTTTTTTCGGACACGTTGGGAACACACGATAGACACTTACGGGACACGTTGGGCACCATAGTTGTCAAATCGCGTATCGAAAGGCCTATCATTTTTCAAAAATAGTGTACCGTATCGTGAATCGTAAGATACGCGCAATTTTAAATAATTATTAATAATATATATATATATATATATATATATATATATATATATATATATATATAACATAGCATTTTATTAATATTCTACTAACTATTCAAGTTCCCAATATAATTCAATAATATTAAAATGCAAAGACCTCTAATTCAAACTTCTAACATCAATTGCTTGAATAACCTTAATATTAATTAGGAATTTTAAGTTCAATTGAACAACATTATCAACAGACTATTTTTTTTTTAAATCATATCCATTGAAACAACGTTGTTTCACTCGCTAGTGATTAAAATATAAGTCCTGGGGTGAAACAATGTCAAAAAAACTAAAAAAAAATTAAAAAAACAGAATCTTCACGTATCGTGTATCGTACGATACGGTGCAAAAACGATACAGAGACATGATACGTATCATTTTTCACGTGTATCGTGGCGTATCGTATGATACTAATAACTATGTAGGGCACATGCGGCCGACACATTTTGAGTTTTTTTCCAATTTTTGAAAACTTGTCAAGTAATTTTATAAATAAAATTTTTTTTTTTGTTATTTTAAAGAGATAAAGATCAAAGTTATAGTATAAAAGAGTTACAATCACTACACGAACATAGGACACCGATATAAACATAATTTTAGACATGATTACGAAATTGTATACAAATGGAGTAAATTTTTTTATATGAAAGTAATTTAATGAAAAATAGAGTTATAAAATTAGGGCTCTTTGAAATTAAATAAAAATTAGGTTTACGAAGTGAAATTTTTTTGGAAAAAAAAAAATAGTAGTCATTGATTGTTGTATCATGAAAGTTTTGATGAATGTGTATGATATATTTGATATTTGTTTTATTCAATGATATCGTGATGTGAATTGTAAGAATTAAGAAAATGACGAACTAAATGATTATCATTAAAATATATTTATTTTATCACATAATCATATATATACAAATAAATATATACATAATATTTAGCGTGTCCCCTTACCCTACCGTGTTCGTGTCCTACTTTTTTTGAAAAATAGCGTGTCCGTGTCTGTGTTTCTTAGATTAGAACTACAGACTTCCACACTTCCCGTGAGAAAGGTGACATGGTGTGATGCTCAGATTCATATAAAGAATAACATGAATCTACCAGATATTATATTGGACACTCCACAATCAAAGCAAAGAAAGATAAAAGATACACAGTTAAGTGAGTATACAAGCGGCTTATCTGCACCTGGTATAGGGCATGACTTAGCTCTTGCCTTGCTGTATGTAATTGTTGCTCCAACGCAAAATTTGATAGCATCAAGCCATCCCATTCCTAAATGTACAAAAAGATCAAACTTTTAAAAATTAGACGTGTCAGAACATTTCCCTCCAATAAAATGGAGGAATATGACACCACAACAGTAGCGACACAGGCACACAATACATATGCATTAATCCAGGACACAGAATGGAGAAGGTGGGTCATTTAGCTTTATATAGAATTTAAACCCTCTCAAGGGCTAATTTTTTTCTCTCACTTTTACGGTTTAAAATTTAAATCCCCTTGGAAGATTTGACCAAAATCAATGCCAACAAATAGAATAAACCAAGTACAAGCAAGAAGCAGCTGCTTTTCCGAAAACCATATGAACTGTTCTATATCCCAATTGTACCACAAATTTTTACCCTGTGGATCAGGGCACTCATAGATTTGGCAATTTCATGATATGACAGTAAGAAATATATATACACGCGTGCACACATGAAAGAAGACCTTCAAATCCAATGCTCTGAAAATCTTCTTTTCTCAAATATGGGCTCCACGATTTCCAACTTCTGCAGTTAATGCTGCAAACCCACTGGACTATGGGTGGGGTGAAAAGAAACTCGATGACCAAAGACAGGAAACAAAATCTACAGGTAATAAATATTAAATAAGAAGAAAAGCTAGCAAAGTGAAGATTGAGCTAAAGCATTTTTTATGGGCAGAAAGCAGCAGACTGAAAATGATCCTCTCCACGATTCAAATCACCAAATAATCAACTTAAATGTTGTGATGATAATGGAACCTCACCTTTGCGAGCTCGAATATTACAATAAAGTTTTCAGCCACATGATGATTCTAAGTGGAGTGATATGGAAAATCTGAACTATACTTAATTCATACATAGGATGAAAATATTTCCAGCATTGATAGCTGTAGAAACAGGAGTCTATGAGCAGGAAAAACGTACAATCTGGAACATGCCAAGCATCCCAGGAATGCTTGCAGCTTGTACTGGTCTTGGCTTCACTATCTACAATAAATTTCAAAAAGAATAAGCTTAAGGATACTATAGCAACAGGAAAAACAAAAAGTGATTCAGACGAATGCCTAAAAATATGGTAGAATGGCCCCATTAGTACAAAACATACCTTGCCAGTTTTTATTGGAATAAGATCGTCCATTTCCAGTGGCTCCCCAGTAACTGGACACTTTCCATAGTCCTAGTGAAGAAGTAAATGACAATGGAGTTTTTTATAAAACAAACACTTAATATCACCTCAAAAAAATATCAATGAAGACTGGCGGATCGAGAACAGAAAATCCCAGATTTCTAACAGATGCATTACTGACCCCCTGTTTAGTTACTTAAACTGACAAAAAAAGGACCCAAAAAATAAAATAACAAAAAAGGATTACCTTTTCGTAATATGGTTCAAAGTCCACATTCAATTAGCATATGCAATTAAGGGCTATAATTTGTCCCATCACAAAGAATACTAGGATAAATAATTTTGGTACTGAATTTTTATAGCTTAATCCAATGTTTGGTAAACAGGGATGATTAACACATTTTAATTGCTCATTCCAATGTTGGTAAATATGGATTAGGCATGGAATAACACCATATAATCCAACCCAATGTATGGTGAGACCATGGTTTGGACTGGAAAAAATAGCAAATGAAGCAGATGTCCCACTGATATCAACACAAAATTATGAAAAAAACAGCCACATGAAAGCGCCTCGATAAGGAAAAATAATATGAGAAATGACAAAATTTGATGGTAAAGAAAGTTTCCTAAACTGATACCATGCTGTTAAAATTCATAGTGTATGTTCCAAAATGCATCTGATTTGTTTTCACTTTTCAATGATAAGCATTGTAATCAAAAGGTCAAGCTCCGGCAGAAAACCAGTTGTGCTGGGTTGGTAGATAGTTGTGCAATAGAGATGAAATGGAGAGAAGTGATATGGTGGAATTTAGATAATAGATATAGTGAGATTCACAGAAATAGTCCAATCCCACCTTAGCAAATCCAACAGGAAAACATGGGCCGAATTTTAATATCAAGTAGGATGACTTGAGGGAAAGATTTTTTTTCCACTTCTGTTATATATTCTAATTTCTTGGAAAAAACGAAACAATTTTTTTCAGCATTTAGGATTACAGAATTATGCCTTGGAATTGGAGTAAAACTAGTTCAACATTTGAACTAGAGTAGATTGCGTTCCCAATGCCAAGGCGGGGATACCGTGTTGGAAAATGCAACCTTAAGATTTATATTGGACAGACAGCAACCCATGTTTATTCAAGCAGAAATTAGAACATGCATCAAACCCTATTGAAAACGACGAATTGGGAAATGCTAAACCAAAAAAAAGAAACAAATACACTTGAGCCAAGCGAAAATTTTCCTTTTGTTCCTCCAATTTTATGCCTGCTTTCTAAGGGTTTGAAGCAATGAGAAACACTGCCCTGAGCTCAATGGCAAAACATGATTCATGTAGCTGACCCCAAAATCCTTGGGACAAGGCTTTGTTGAGTTGAGTTGAAGCAATGAGAAACACAACCTAATATTTTATACATCTTATTTCCTTCTCTGGAAGTAACCAAACAAGGGATTTAATCTAGTAGAAAGCCCATAAAAAAGGTAGAAAGAGGAACAACAAACGAACCGATATGAGTCTCTCGATTAATCTTCTCTCATAGAGAAGTCCGGACTTCTTCGAAACCACCGGATCTTCCGGCACCTCGCCGGAAACTGTACGGACACAGTTAACACACATAGCACATGTCAATCAACAAAACTAATAGCACTAAACAATAACAAACATATATATAGAGAGAGAGAGACAGAGAGAGTGATAATTACTTGAACAGTTCATTCTGGAGAGAGAGAGAGATAGAGAGAGCTTGAGTTTCTGGCAGTTCAGAAGCAGGAGCTGATGAAGACTGAGCAGAGAGGGGGAGACAAAAAGAGAGAGAGAGAGAGAGAGAGAGAGAGAGAAAGACGAAAATGGCGATCATCAGGGTTCGGGATATTTACAGTAGGTTTAATACGACCCGGGTATGATGGTTGGGTTGTATGAAATGGAGCGGCCAAAGCGAGTTCTGGTTCTGGCCCACGGGTGTTGGTTGAGTGAGATATTATGGTTATAATTGATAATAAATGGTGTGTCGTGTCAGTTGGTATTGTATTTAATTTATACTAAGGTTCGCTTTGGATAAGGCCCTTATCCAAAGAATAAGGGTGGGAATCGTGTTAGGTCGGATCGTGTTTGGGTTGTGGTATTTTGGGTTTGTACCAAACACTAATCAATCTTAATTCAACTCATTTAATAATCGTATCGTGTCATATTGACCTGTTTATTTTCGTGTTGACTCATATAACATGTGAATAAAAACTTTAACACTAAGGATGCGTTTTGTAACGTTTTCGTTTTTATGTTTTTTTTTATAAAAAAAACAGAACTAAGTTTTGTTTATTTTGTGATAAAAATTAAAAATATAAAACATGTTTGGTAGTCCTTTATATTTTTAAAAAATTGTAAAAACAAAAATAAAAAACTTGTTTGGTATTATATCAAAAATTCATCACCCAAACCCCACCACTCAATTCCACTGGCCACCCAACTCCACTGGCCACCCAAAACCACCACCCAACCCCACCACTTTTTTTTTAAAGAAAGAGAAATTGTATTTCATCAATTCAAAGAATTACAAGAATCAAAATGATTTAAAAGCCTAATATGGCTTTAATCCTTCAAAACAAATCCAAAAAATTAAAAAGAATGATAATGGAGAGATAGACTTTGACAGACCAAAGTCTTCTTCCTCCTTACTACTGGCAGACCCAGCTGATCCAGAAGCAACAGCTGCCTTCCTTCTATAGGCAGATCAGCTACCGAAAAATCAATACAGCACCTCGATCAACATAGGAAGCTAAAAAATCTGCAACCCCATTAGCTACTCGAAAAAAATCTACAACCCCCACTGACCACCCAAAACCACCACTCAAACCCACAACCCAATCCCACCACAACCCACCCCCACCACTGAAACCCATCACCACAACCACCACCACCGCCACCGAAACCCAACCCTAATCCAACCACCCAAGGGCGAAGGGAGGCATGGCCAGGGTGGGCACGTGCCCCCCTCAAATTTTTTTTTTAATTAGTTATGTATATATATTATATATTTGTATAATATATTAGTTGTGCCTACCCAAAATAAAAAATAAAAATGTTAGGCCCACATTATTTACCCAAAAAAATTAAAAAATTAAGCTCATTTAAAACAAAAAAATTTAAGCCCATATCTACCCAAACTTATTAAAAAATCAAATCTATGATCTATCACAATCCACCCAAATCTATTAAAAAATAAAACTTTTACTTTTGGCCCACCATTAAAAAACAAATTTTTGGCCACTTGACATCACCTAACCCTTATAAGAAACACATGGGGATCAGGGTAGGCACTTGCCCCCCTCACTTTTGGACCACCTTAGATGAGGACTCATAAAAGTATTTTCTACATTATATTTGCCCTCCTAAATTTTTGAAAATTTCAATGGTTCTAGTTTTTTTTTCCCAATAAATTAGTGGACCACTAACCTTCTAAAATAAATGTTAGTTTTGAATTGAGTCAATGATCTATTTGTATATTGACGAATATATAATATTTATATTTATCTAACACAATGTTCGTTATTTTTTAAGAACAATTTTTAATTGTTGTTTAGCATTTTTTAAGTAATAGTAATTTATAACCTAATAAAATACGATTGTATATAAAAGACAAAAAGTTGTAACTCAAAAATATTTCAAACTATTTTGAATAAGGAATTTCTCTATAAGATAACAGTGACCTCAACCAAAATTTGCAACTAAATAAAAAATAATTTTACTACAAGACTTGTGATTGTGCACATTAATAGAAATTTAGTGAAAAATTAATTTACATTTAATTCATATACAAAATTTTAGAGATTTTAAAATTTTATATATTATATTGAAATATATAATTAGGTTAAAAATGTACTAATTTTTTTTTCTGTGTCTTTTTGTTAGGATTTTGTTTCGGCTAAATAAAAATTGAATTTACTATTTCACAATAATTTTGTTTTGATTCTTACTTTTTTGTCATTCTTGAACTGAATTTTTTTATATCAATTTCAGCTAAATATAATATAATAAAATATAAATATATTATATAGTGTGATTGGTTATGAGGAAAAAAATTAGAGTGCGTAATTAAAGTGCCCACCCTGACCAAAATTCCTGACTCCGCCCCTGCAACCACCGAAATCCACCCCCAATCCACAGCAGATCCATCAACAAAACCATCGAAACCCACAACAGACATCGTTTGAGAGAGGTAAGAGACGAGAAGGACAAGGGACCAGAGACCAGAGGGGGTTTTTATATTAAAGCAAAAAAATTCACTTTTTGTTGTTAAGAAGAATCGAAGTCAGGATCTCATTAAATGGGAGACCACCACCGCACATGTGTTTTTTTTTTTGATACTTTCAAAAACATCATTTTAGATGTTTTCCATATTTTAGCCTTGTTTTTAAAACGGAGATGTTAAAAAAAAAAAAACATTCACCAAAAGTTTTTTTATTTTTTATTTTTAGCCACAAAATGAAAACAAAAACGAAAAAAAAAAAAACAAAAACGGGCGGTTACCAAACGCCACCTAAATTTTATGTTTAAAATTTTATTATCATTTAATCGAACCTATGTTCATACTTTTTCTATAAATTAAAAATTAACTTAATAAATATATAATATAATAATAAAAATGAATAAAAATATATTTTTTTGTACAAAAATTAGATCACTACTTGATAAAATATAATAAAAAATTAGTATTTTATTTTGATAATATTACTTAAACGTGTTAATCGTGTCAATTTTGTGTTGTTCGTGTTTGACACTAATTCAATTCATTTATTATTCGTGTTAATCGGTCGTGTTAAATATGATTATAAATGAATTTTTATTAAATAGTTCAAAATTATAAGAATTTTATATTTAAGAAAGAAAGAATTTTTAAATTAAAAATAGATAGATAGATTGTGCTGAAATTCATTCAACATCTACCCATTTAAAATAGGAAAAAAAAATATGAAAAATAAATCATTTCCTTAGTTAGTAAAAGTAGAAATTAAAAATTCCCAAGTTACTTATGGAAAAGATTGAAAAAGAAAAAATCCAAGGAGGCTCAATTATAATTTATATGCTAATTAAACTTGTGTAGGGTGGTTTATGTAAGGGTGTAAATCCGCCACGGGATCTAACCCTCCATCGAAGGATTCCGGCTGACCTGGACCCCTTCCTAGGGCAATCCAGTAGCCTTTACCTCCCAGTGCCCGCAGGAGCCTCGTCCCACATCGACTGAGAGTCGTCTCCCCCTCTCCCTTATAAGCCTTGAGCCCTCAAGGGATGGGTACCCACTAGTCATCTGGGAGGTAAAGGCTACTGGATTGCCCTAGGAAGGGGTCCAGGTCAGCCGGAATCCTTCGGTGGAGGGTTAGATCCCGTGGCGGATTTACACCCTTACAGTTTAAATGATAGATTTCTAGTTATTAATATTGCGAGGTATTAAACTATAGTTTTGCATAATTTTATAGATGATTGTGTTAATCCCTAACTTAGGTACCGATCCAACGTGACTTCGACGTTCTCAATAATCAAAAAGTGAAAGGAAAAAATCAGCTAGGCCCCCTCTAACAGTTGTTGATCTCATGTCGTAATGCAAAAAATTAGTTAATTCGATTGGAAAAAGAAATTTGATTCAGATCCCTTCTAATATATATTTTTTTCTACCTTAAGTTATAGTATATCACCCTGTGTCTTAGTAAGGTAATTTTGTCCCACTGGGATTTGTAACATATAATTCTCGATGACAAAAAATGGAGGATAAACATATTGGTGGGAATCAAATCTTTAAAAAAATTATGAATTACTTTATTGCGTTAGTACAGTGGAGTGGATAATTTAGGTAGTATTTGATAAAACTGAAAATTGAATGCTGAAAATTGAATATTGAATTTTTTAATTTAAAACTATTTGGTATATACTGAAATTTAATTGCCAAATTAAATCAAACTTTTTGATAAGTACAAAAAATTAAAGTCTAAAAATAAATAATTTTTCTATTTTACCTTTATCCTCTGTACTTTACACCTCTTTGTTCAATATGCATAAATCTGCACATATTCTTTCAATGTTCTTTAGTATAACATATTGAATCACATTAAATACTACTCTCCAGAACAAGAACATGTTACAAAAACTTATCTTTGACAAGCAAAATTAATTGAGTTTTTAATAAGTCGAAAGATAGGTGCTGCCAACATCTAAACAGTAAGGTCCACCATAGAAAATTGAGAATGACACAATACGGTTCTGTTTGACGATGTAGAAAATTTAAATTTCACCGACGGTAGCGAGGTCCACCTTAGAAAGGACATCGGTTTCGTTATATACGACCCAATTGAAAATCTGGGTCACTCTTTTTGCATCTAGCCGATTGTCCTCCAAAATCCATTCCGACCATCTATATCCTTAGTTTTTCCAAGAGTCCAATGAACAAAAGATACTCTTGAGTTGTTGCCCGACTAAGAAGAGCCTCCCGAGAAAGATGATTTTAGTTGCAACAGAACTAAGAGGGGAGAGGGGTGTTGTAGAGTATGAGCGGTGGCCGATAATAGTTGAGGACAATTTTGTCCATTGTGATAAAACTTTTAAAACCCAACTGCTGAGCGTGTTAAGTGATAAAATTAAGTAGGGTGGGGATTCCTGAAAATTTTGGCTTGCATCTGGATGGAACTTAATTCATTAAGTGATCCAATTATTGTGTTATCAAACAAACTTAATACATTATGCACTGAATAAGTTCAGTTTTAAGTATTAAGTGGAGCAATCAAACAACCCCTTAGTCTTGATTAGAACAAGATAGGAATTTGACAAAGAATCACATCTCAATTAGCATAATCTCAATTTCAACAAATTCCCAACAGCTTCATCTTGAACTCATTTATCTTGTAGTTGCCATTGGCTGATGCCAAGCATCATATGAAGCACTAACATTTGACTCTTTCAGAGAACTTCATCAAACACCTTCATGCTATCGAATTTTTTTTCAAAGCAACAAACACTGAGGCATATACATTGGCTTCAAACTGTGGTGGATTGAAGGGTATCCACCCATCTTTTGGCATACAAATTACAAAGGCACGAGGCATGTTGGTTCGATATTGGTGGGAGCATTTACCCATATACCTTTTTGACTGAATAAGTAGTTGGGCATCTATACCTTAGGGTTGACAATTTTTCAATCAACTCGACACAAAACGGATACAAATTTTTTTTAAATGATTTAGACTCAACTGATTGAGTTCGTGGGTCGACAAATACCCGCTAGACATGATATTAGATTTTGGTATCGAAAATCGACTTTTTGGTGTTGTATCTGTTTTTTGCATTCTTATTAATAATTCAATGGTTACAAATAACTCAAATCAAGGTTGAAAGGTAAGGATCATTCTTCTGTTGGTTCTACTTGTGCCTTGTTCAAAGGAGTTTTTAAGGAACAATTTAAAGCATGGGGCTGTTGCAAAGTAACCTAGTATAGGTATCTTTTTGTGTCTCTTTTAGACTATCTTTACAAACAAAGGTGGATCCTTTTGTTGACCTGAGCTTTTTTTCTCATATAATGTGTCGTGTGTAGGGTTAATAATCGAACTGAACTACTCGGGTTTAGCTTGAATTCGATTTGTATAGGACTCAATAATTTTTTAGGCTTATTCTAAAAGGCTTGACTCGTTTATATATAAAATAATTGAGCTACTTAGGTTCGTTTTGAGTTCGACTCGTTTTCTAAGCGAATCGAACTTGAACAAATTTTCAGGTTTTTTAGGTTCGATATTATCAATTTTATTAATTTTAACTTTGAAAAACTTCTTTCTACAGAAGTAACTACGACGAGTATTGTCAATAAAATTCTATAAGCCATCAATATTAGAAGATTGACCATGCGGAGGATAAAGAGTTAGTTTGGACTTTTTATTATTAAATGGGTTTGACCCATATTTAACAAAAAAGTGATGTATAAATTTGGGGGCCCTAAGCGGGGGTTTTAGTTGCTTATGGTCTGGGCTGGCCTAAATACCGCTCAAAATGAGGCTTTAATTTAACAACCAAAATATAAATTGATAAAAAATACATACTTTAAAGAACAAAAATACTATTAATTCAAAAAAAAAAAATCAGTTCACCCAATATATGTGATTCATAAAAGATTGTATGTCTCCCGAGTTTACACAACGAAGATGATTGTAACTCCTCTTATAACAATTAAACAAACATATAAATTAATTCAACAGACAATAATGTTTTACGGTTCAACAATATTACAAAAAATTACAAAAAAAGTAGTTCAAAAGAAACGTGATTGATATGCACGATTTGCAAATGATTGTGTACACAACCTGAATTTATATAGTAGGGACGAGTTCAAAATATACGTGATTATTTAAAAATGCCGGTGATTAAAATAATTATGTATTGCAAAAAAAAAAAAAGTTGTAATAACTAAATCATTAAGGCTTGGTCAACCCAATTTTTCAAAAATAGAATTCCAACCCAGCCTATGTATTGCCAATTCAGCACATAAAAAATGCCACGCAGGCAAAGCAGGGGCAATGGGTGGCCCAGCGATACTATCGGGTTGACTCTGTTGTACGGACTCCCCACAAAACTGTATAACTAACTCTGTCCCATGGAGTACCCATCTAACGTACCCCCCCCCCCCCCCAAACATGCTTAATATAGTCTCTCTCTCTCTCTCAATTATCTCTATATCTAAATCAAGCTGAGCTTTGCTCTTCTTCATGGAGTTTTTTCATTCATTGGTTTCAGTAATGAATTTGGAGCTGAGAAGAGAAGCTCCTGAGAAGCTAAGCTTTGTTTGGTCTCCATTAATGGTGTTCTAGGGAGAAACTGGTTTGGAGTTTTTCATCAAATTAAAGACGACAAAAGAATGTTTCAGGACATGGGTCATCCTCCGGAACAGCTTCAGATTGTAATTCTCTCTGAAACCAATCTAATCCATGCATGTTCATGCATTGCTTCTTGGTTTTTTTTTTTTTGGTGGTGGGAGGGGGGGGGGGAGGTGGAGCAAGATCATTCGTGTTTAGTTACAGATTTTGATTATATTGTTCCCCAGAGTTTTTTGGCTATCTTTTTGGCTTAGAGGGACTAAAATTTGTTAATGAGCTCATTTGCTTCTTCTTCTCTTATTCTCCCTCTTCTTCTTTTTCTTTTTAATTGTTTTAATTTATATCTGTCACTAGAGTTGATAATCGAACGAGTCCGAACGAACTCATTTTTTAAACGAACCTAAAAAATTGTTCAAGTTCGGTTCATTTTCTAAATGAGCTCGATAAGCTCGGCTTGACTCGACAAACTCAACTCATTTATGTGTAAATATTTGGGCTCAGCTTGGATTTGGCTTGTTTTGGGCTCGTTCAAGTTCGGAGCCTGAATGAGCCCAAATGAGCTGAACCCGATCCGAATTCGATTAGCTCGGTTCAATTCTCAGCCCTATCTGCCACTGAGATTTGTTTGTGAAGATGTTTCCATGGCTTAAAGTTCGAGTCTTGACCAATTATACTCCAGATAGTTATGTTTGTCTGTAATTTTTTGACTTTCCTTATTTCTAATCTCATCATATTGTTTGATATTCTGTAATTATTCCTCATTAATGGTTGCTTCTCATATATCTTTTGCTTCAGAATTGTCTCAGTTTGTGTACATTTAGTTTCATAGCCAAAATGATCTATCGAGGTTAATTAGGCAAGTTCAATCTTGCACCCCAAGATTGTTGACCAAATTGTTGTTTTTCTAAGAGAACTTTCATGGCAACAGTAATCTGATAGATACAGAATCGCATAGCCAATTCCATCCACCTCTCGATTATGGTGGAATATTTAGCTTTTCCCTGTGTGTTGCTTAAGTTTTGATTGTGTTATTCAGTCAGGTTGGTAGAGGAACCTAATGGCAGCACAGCACTTCACATGTATATCTCAATGGGGTGTTAGTGCTATAAAGTTCCCATTGTTTGTCCAATTTGGGATATTTCTCTGCAAAAGATTAGTAACTTAGTCCCTACATGTCTCATGAAGCACAAATACTCATATTCCTCTGTTTAGCAAAAATATCTTTCACCAAGAAGATCCTCTTTAGGTGAGCTTTTGTCCTTTTTATCAAGGGTAAGACTACGATATTAAGTTTGGTGCGGAAATTTGAAACTATATAGGGGTAAGTTATCACACATTTAAGCTCAAGGTACAACTGAAAAAGGAGAATTACGACTCTATAGAGTCAAGTTACGACCCAAAAAAATTCAGATCAATTCTAAACGTAAGGTTTGGTCCCAACCATGAAGGTGATAAATATATAAGAACTAGACCCTGGTCAGTCATATCAAGAGTAGTACCATATATGCATAAACTATGAAGAAGAATGATATATGTTTGCAGAAAGAAAAGGTCATGGAGATTTGTTTTTTAGATGTTCAAGTTAATCTTTACTGTAATAAAGTATGAATTTGCATGTTCATGATCTTAGTGTTTGTACTTGTTTTGCAGGAAGAAATTCCAAGCCCACTTAGTGCTCAGATTTTTGACTTCTGCGAATCTGAATTATTCCAAGAAACAATACAAAACTCTGAAGTTGCTTCTAGTTCAAATTGCTGCTATGAAGAGCACTCTTCCTATCCCACATATCTTTCTGTTACATCAGACATACACAAATTTGCAAACACCATAGATATCGATGGCACCACAAAAACAGCCACCCCCACCTCTGCTACCACCAATTCCAGCACCACCTTTATACCTAATACCACCACTACTAATAACAATGGTAACCTCTCTGCAATCTTCAACTCTCCAGAGGAGATCGAAACTGACATTTCTGCTTCCATAGACTTCACCCCCTCACCGCCTTTTACTGTTCCTCAGCTCCTCACCACCCAACAAGGCCAGTTTGACATTCCTACATTGCATAATCAAATCCCATCAACAGATTTAGTCGATGGCACGCTCACACAGCACCCTCCTCACCCGCCTGTTGTCCCTCTTTTGGGGAGACCATTACCTGCTGTTTATGAAGATGAATGCTTATCTTCAATGCCTTCTTATATGCGCGTGAATTCTTCATCTCCTTCTTGTTCTCTTCTTGATCCCACATTTGGGCCATACCTGCCAAGCAATCTGAATATTGCAGTATCAGCCGAAAATTCTGGCATTTTCAATGGAAATTTGTTCTTGGGCACAGAACTTTTGCCTCAAGAACTGGAATTTCAGGGAGAGAATGGAGGAATTTTCGGTTCAGAACCTCTGCCACGGGTTTACAATTCTAGCGATTTTCAGGTACTAACCACCCGTTTTCTTGTCAAGCATTTCTCTGGTCACCAAATCATATTATTTGGTTCAGTGTTCTTAAACTTGGAATATCAATTCATATGAGTTCTGTAAATTCAGTGCATAGGGACTCGTTGGACAAAACTGTGAATTGTATGGCTTGAGAAAATGCTAGCAAAATGGAATTCAAAAAAAGGGGAATTTTTTTTCCCAGGCAATTGCTAATTTTAACCAATTATCCTATGCAACAGCACTGTCTCTTTACTCTTATGTTTTTTATTGGGGTGTGTGGTGGGGGGGGGGGGGGGGGGGGGGGTTCTAAATTCTTTTGTTTTTCAAGTAAGCAGAAGCTTATGTGAATCCTATTTGTGTTTGTGCATTCATAACTACTTCAAAAGGCACTTAGTAATGAGAGTCAACATCTTGTGAATGGGGGTGGGAGTTCAAATCCTTTGACATCAGAAATCTCAAGTTTGGAAGATTCCACATTCAAAGTTGGCAAACTCTCTGTTGAAGAAAGGAAAGAGAAGATCCATCGATACATGAAGAAACGGAATGAGAGGAATTTCAGCAAGAAAATCAAGGTCTCTCTCTCCCCCTCTCCCTATCCCTCTCTCTCCTTCTCACACACTCACACAGTAATGTTGCCATTATCAATCTTATATCATCCTAATTTTATCTACATAAATCTGATTTTTACTTGGTGCTGTATGTTCCATTGATCTGTCATAAGTTCATAAGTCCTATTGCTACTTCTAGTCATACTTACCAACATGACACAATCAATATTTCTATTTATACATATGAATTTGAAGAGTTAAGTTCTCACAAAACATCAAAAATCCAATGTGCAGTATGCATGCCGCAAAACACTAGCAGACAGCAGGCCTCGAGTCAGAGGAAGGTTTGCAAAGAACGATGAATTTGGAGAGGGCACTAGAACCACTTGTAGCAACCATGAAGAGGACACAGATGAAGATGTAAGACATTATTCATATATGTGACCTATATTCTAAACAAGAAGTAATCATCAAATATTCTATGTACTATGTTTATAAACAAGACGTAATATATAGCAAGAACATTTTCAAATGGCATGAGTCCAATGTTTTCTTGACATTTTTGTTCTATAATCTCTCCTTGTTCCTCAATGAACCAATTCTTTTTCCTAACAGGTAGTTGTGAAAGAGCAAGAAGATATGGTTGATTCGTCGGATATCTTTGCTCATATAAGTGGTGTGAATTCCTTCAAATGCAACTACTCCATCCAATCTTGGATTTGATCAGTTTTGCAATGTGAGGCCTTTTCTACAATTTAGCAGGACCCTGTTTGAGCAAGATTTTTATCGATCCTGGAGTAAGTATTAGATGAATAATCGGGTCACTATGGTTTATAATAATCGACTCAATAGTTTGTAGCACATGAATGACAGTGTAATTTTTGTATATATTACACTTTAATTATGTGAATTCTGACTTGTTGGATTGTTCTAAACTCAAGCATTTCACTTGCTAGAGGTACAAGTTGAAGCAGGTCTGGTTGTCTTTGTTGTTTAGTTTATGAGTTCTAGGGATAATGGTCATGTCATGTACCTACACAGCCATTTTTATATCCAAACATATAGTTGATACAGAGAGCACAGATTTCTTTGAAGACATAGATGCATTCTTTGGTGCATGGGCAATCGGGTTATGCTTTGACCGGACCGATAAGAAGATTAATCGAGCTGCGCGTAAGTTGGCTTGAACACCCTTGAACCAAAAAAAAAAGGCAATCGGGTTATGATTTTTTCACCCAAACCTGTTCTATGTATAGAATACTTTTTTTGGGTAGGGCTTGGATTGTGGTTGGGTTCAAGGACGGAGCCACGTAGGGAGGAGGATGGGCACTTGCCCCAATGGTGATACCACGTCGTTACTGCGACATGGTGTCATCATCCAATGAGAAAACTATAAGTAGACAAAGTGAACCTCACTATTTTTCAGAATTATCCGTAACTACCACATCCTATCATCAACACATAGGATTAGTGGAGTTCACTTTATCAACTTGTCATTTTCTAATTGGATGTTGACATCACATAACAGTGATGATGTAGTGTTACCGTTACATCAAATATTTTCTTGAGTTTTTGAATCCCCCTTTATTTATGTACTACTTATTATTTGTGCCTGAAGGCATATAGTAATAAAAAAATTGTCAATCATAAATATATTTGTATTCACACCCAAAATCAAATCACAAACATAGAGGAGAAAGAAATGAATTTAAGCACTGGTTATAGTGGAGGTGAGCGACAATGGTAGTGGTGGGAGACGGTGATGGTTGTGGTGGTGGTGGCAGTCGTGGTTAGCAACGACGATGATGGTGGTGAATTTTAGGTGACGATGGTGGCGGTGACAGTGGCAGTCATGGATGACGATGGTGGTGATAGTGGGTGTGGGTGGTGGTGGGTGACGGTGATGGTGGTTGGCAGTGGTGGTGGTGGGGCGACGACGATTGTGAGTTGTGGTGGTGGGCGGTGATGATGGCGGTGGTGGGTGACGACGATTGCTTGTGGGCGACAGTGGTGGTGGGTGGTGGCGAATGACGGTGATGGTGGTAGATGTAGTGAAGGTAGGTGACAGTGAGTGACGACAATGGTGGGCGATGACGGGTGATAGTGATAGGTGTGATGAGGGCGGATGACAGTGAGTGACAACGAGTGGTGGTGGTTGTGGTAGTGGTGGATGGTGGCGGACGACAGTAGTGGTGGGATGATGGTGGTAGTAATAATAAATATAAAAATGAGATAATGATGGTGGTGACGGTGGTGGGTGATGACGGTGGTGGTGGCAACGGCGATAGCCTTGGCGATGGTGGTTGTGACAGTGGTGGCGGTGTGGTGGCGGTAGGGGTGAAGTGTTTTGTACAAAAGTAATTTTAAAGAAATAAAAGTTATTATTTTTTTTTAATATTACTTACTTACTCATTTTAGTGGTAAAACTACTTTTGACTTATTTGGAAGTAATTAAAATAAATTGTTTCAAACACTACCTTTTTTTTTTTGAAGTGCTTATGAGAAGTTATAAGTCCTACACTTTTGAAAAATCACTTCAAATAAATCTTTAGTGGGCCTATTTTTCCTATTAAATTTGACGAGTTAATATTAGCCGTCGAATTAACTTTAAAGTAAAATTTAAAACAATTTCAATCACAAAAAGCAAAAAAAAAAAATTATGTTACACTTTATTATATAGATTGTTAAGGGATGATAGTTTTAGTTATTAATACATTTTTCCCCCTTGATTTTTGAAAATATTTACAATGGTTGTAGTTTTGTTTTTTTTTTTTTTAAATTTTTGATAAGTTAGTGACACATTGCCCCCCTAAAAAAAATTTAATATTTTCGTTTCTGAATTAAGTAAATCAATAGAGTAAATGATGATTTCAACTAGATTTTTCAACATAAAATGAATAATAATTTTGTCACGGATAATGTAGTTTTATACATTGAAGAAAATTACTAAAAATTTACTTTATCATCAATTCATTATAGACTAATTTTGAGATTTTAAAATAGCATCGTATTCTATTTTAGTATATGATTGAGGGAAATTTACTAAACATAGATTATTTTATGGTTTTTCTTCATATTTTGTTTAAGTTAAAATGTTAAATGAAAACTAGTTTTACTATTTTAATAGTAATTTAATATTGAATACTAAAACATGCCTATAAATGTTTTTGTATAAACCGATAAAATATTTTGGGGTCATATTTAGCCGTCTTTAATGCGAAATCCTGACTCCGCCCCTGGTCGGGTTTATCGGTCCAAGTCTTATCTCAAACTTGGCCCAATCGATTTCAATTATGCTTCATTCCTAAGATTGCCTTTTATAATAGATTGTATATGCCTAAAACTAGGATTAATGAAGAGGAATTTAGGTTGATGCCAATTGCTGAAAAATGAATCTTGTAAAGGTGGATAGTTATATAGTAACGTAAAAATTGGGCCTAGCCCGACTACTAGTGGGTGACCGCCCTGCTGAAATCCACGCGATCCTGATTGAACAAGGCCCGTGGATCAAGCTTTTCAATTGGATCATGCCCATAAGACAGCCTAAATACTTCTTTGACCAATTTAAGCCTTTATGGAGAGGAAACATTTTTTTTGGGAAATTTGGAGGCCGGTTCTCCTTTGTGGACTTATTTGGTGATAAGTCCATCAAAAAAATTTGTTTAATATTTAGTCAATTTTGATCTTCATTGTCCAAAATACCTCCAGTAGTTATGTTTAATTAAAACAAATTGAAAACTAACAACTCCTAAATTTTAAGAGTTTGACTAACGTTAACATTCTCTCTCTCATATATTATCTATATCCATACATAGAATATAACTATTTATTTTTCTCTCATATATATACTAGTTATTGCCTGTACTTGAAGGCACAGAGTAATAAAAAATGGTAAACAATAAACATATTTGTATTCATATTCAAAATCAAATCACAAATATAGAGGAGAGATAAATGAATTTAAGTATCGGTTGTAGCAGGGGTGAGAGGTGGTGGTGGTAGGAGACGGTGATGGTTGTGGTAGGTGGCAATGACCGTGGTGGTGGTGGCGGCGGCGATGGCATCGGTGGCGGCGACGACAGTAGTGATGGGGGTGGTGGTGGTGGTGATGTGGTGGCGGCAGAGGTGGCGGCGGTGGTGGTAGGGGTAGTGGTGGTGGGGGTGGTACTGGTGGTAGAGATAGTGGTGGGACGGTTTCAAACATTTTTTTTTTTTTAAAGTATTTATGAGAAATAATTTTTAGAAGTATTTTTAAAAAGTCACTCCAAACACACCCTTAGAGGCCTATTTTTCCTATGAAATTTAGGGTGTTAATATTAGCCGTTAGATTAATTTTAAAGTAAAATTTAAAACGATCTCAACCATGAAAAGCAAAAGTCATTTTGTTTATCTTTTGAGATTTGAATTGTAAGCTATTTTATTATATAGATATATAATAATCCTATGTGGACCTAAAAATATAACCTAATTTGCTGATATAATGATGTGACTTCAATGGAACCATTGGATAAACACCAAGTTCTAATATTTGATGGAGCCCACAGTCAATCCAAATGTCATAGTGAATTAGGTCTCAATAACATTGTTATATATATATACACATACATGCATATAGTAATATTAAAAAAAAATAATAATATTCAAAAACAAAAAAATAATAACATTGAGTATTAATATTTGGAAAAATAACAGTGGTAACATATTCAACAAAAACGATAACATGAACAATAAAACATGCCCGACAAAAATAGTAATATGCTCACAAAAATAATAATATGAACAGTAACATGCAACATTCAAAAACAAAATAATAATAATATTCAAAAACAAAAATAGTAAAATTTAAATCAAAAACAAATAATCTACTTCAACGAGTCCATATGAGTTCATATGTAGTAAACACTGCTATCATATATATATATATATAGAGAGAGAGAGAGAGAGAACATCACTTGTTCTTTAGATTTGAATTTCAAATTTATGTAAAAAAAATTATTGGCATGTTTTCACTAATAGTGAATTAAGGGATAACAATTCTCAAGTTATAAAACTAATTTAAAGTTGTTTTCAAAGAAGGGTATTTTGGAGTTTAAAAAAATAGTGAACTTAACTACTTATTAATAAGATTAAAAACGGACTTATTCCCAAATAAGTTTCATTGACGAACTAATCTCATTATAAGTCCCTTAAATATGACTCAACTCCAATTTTCACATTTTTTTAATAAATAAATACACACACACACACACACACACATATATATATATATGTATGTATCTATATCTATATATATCTATATTTAAATCTATACTACTTATAAATGTAGCATTTGCAAAAAAAATTAATTTTTTATTTTATTCTTAATTATTATGATAAAGTCAATTATACCCACTTATGTATTTTCATCTACTTTTTATTTTTTTATTTCTATTTAACTTTCAACTTGTGTGAACTCATTTATTAGTAGTACAATTACATATAATTTTATATATCTATATGAAGAAGTAAAATCCTAAATATGTTAAATTATTAAACACATGTAATTATCAGATTGAATTTCAATGTCAAATATATGTTATTTTTCATTTTTTGTTATGTAATAATATAATAATATTATAAGCTATCTAATCAATCTATTTAATAAAATAAAAAGAGATTCATAAATAAATGACATATTAACTACTCAAAATTTTATAGAATAAAATAATAAATAAAATATAAATTAATTATTCGACACCTAATTTATTATTTAATTTAATTACACATATAATTTATGTTTATGAAAAATATTATTTAAATTTATTTATGTGTAATGCACGTTGTATATTACTAATATAATTAAATATTTATATAATAACATTGAAACCTTTATGTTTGTAATACGGGATTTTCTCGTAAATTTATTTGATGGCATGTCACTAAACATTGATGAATTTTATTAGAGTGTCAACGCAGTGTGAAAGGTTATGATTCGACATATGGACTTGATTCCTAATGCAATGTGCATATGACTTGATTACGATATAATGTGCAATGATTTCGATACAAAAAGTCGTAGTTATTTAATTATAATCTTATTCTTATACCCTTTTGGAAATGTGTGTAATAGAGTTTCCTTTAACTTTTGATCATGTGATCTGAAATAATTTTAGAGAAAATTATAAATAAGTATTATTTTTTTTACAAATATTCATTAAATTCTATCATTTTTTTGTTTTATATTAATGAATTCCTATTTTTAATATTTTATTTCAATTAAGACCTAATTCTATTATATTCTAATTTTATCATTTTCCTTTAGTTACCAAAACTCTTTCATTCTTTTACATTCTTAGAATCAATTAATATAATATTGTAGGTTTTACATCAATATTAATTTAAGTTAATTCTTACAAAAATTATATTCTATTAATTTATATTGATTTTAAAATAATTAAATTTGGGATTTATTTTAGTTATTTTGTTTGAATCTATAACGACATTAAAATGAAATTAATCGACAAATATTATTGAAGTAATTTTTTTAACTTGTATTATTTTATTAAATAATCGACAAATATTGTCTCGAGTTTTAAGATTTGGTATCATAATAAGATAAGAAAATAAGAAAATGTGAGCTTTCTTTGGGTCATACCATAAAATTTATGTTATTTGAGTTTTTTTTTATGGGGTTTCGATGTTTAGTTTTGTAAGCAATGAATTTTTGTCCTCTTAATTGGTTTTAAGAATACAAAAGAATGAAAGAGTTTTGGTAACTAAAAAGTGCGGATAACATTGGAATATAATGAAATTTAAGACTTAATTGAAATAAAATATCAAGAATAGGACTTCAATGATAAAAAACAAAAATGATAGGACTTAATATATTTTTGTGAGGAAAATTAATACTTATTTGTAATTTTCCCATAATTTTAAGGCTTAGTTCCTAAGAATGTAGTTGTAAGGCCGCAAAGTGGAAAGAGTTTGGCAAAATAGTTAAAAAATGAGTAATATTATTTAGACTTAATTTTGTTAATCTAATTCATTATGATCAGTCGACATCGAGGTGCTTAACGACTCTATCGATAAGAGTTTTTGAGAGTCATCAACCTATTATTCCCATCGTACCTTTGATCAGTTGAGCGAGAGCCCTTCTACACGAGACTCTCGGATCACTATGACTAACTTTTGTTTTTTGTTCGACTACTTAGTCTCACAGTTAGACAGACTTATACATTTACGCTCACGAGTAAAAACTTAACTTGAGCTTACCTTTGTTGCAACAGTTGGATGAGAAGCAAGTCTCAATGTTTGATGGGGACCATTGTCTATTCAACAACTACAATGAATTAGATTAATAAATTAAGTCTAAATAGACAACTATAATAAATTAGATTAACAAATTAAGTTTAAATAAATTTGTTGGTTGACAAATAGAACTTAGAATAGAGGGTAGCTAGAAAAATATGGACTTTGACGAAGAATAAAGAAAACAAAAAAAAGCCCCTTGGTTCATTTTTCTAGAGGTTGTTGGCCAAACGGTTTATACAGCAACAAATGTTTCCCCATCAATAAAAAATTTGATTGAAGATTCACCCAATTTAGACTAGAATGGTCCATATTACAATTCATTTGGTCCCACTTCCTCACTTTTTGAATACCATAAATGCCGGGAATGTGGAATTCGATGCGTTTTAAGTTACCAGTAATAGTGGCGGTGTAGTAGTGGTCTTGTGTGCGTGTGTTGTGTGTTTATTGTCAAAAAAAATCATTTCTACGCGCATGTGGGAACTGTGCTCGCGCGTCTGCCCCACGCTGTCTGTGTGGGCTCGGTCTGTGACGACGATGTTGGGACTGGGGCTATCCCACATCGATAGCCTTGGGGTGAGTTTGTGTGTGTATAAGGCCCTACTCCACTACCACTTTGAAGTGACGGTGTAGTAGTGGTCATGTGTGTGTGTGTTGTGTGTTTATTGTCAAAAAAAAAAAAAAAAGGTTACAAGTAATGCTAGATAAATTTAAAATATAGACTTAATCAATCATTGTTATTGATTTTATTGTGGGTCCTAATATTTATTTGGACTCACTACTTATTTAATGGTCGTGATTGATCAAGTCTACATTTTAAGTCCAAATTTGTATTGGTTGTGTGCTCTATCTAACATTGAAACTCACAATTAATCAAATAGTTGCATTGAAACCACATCATTAGGTCCTAAATTAGGTCCCTAAATAAGATCCTTATAGCATTGCTCTTTTCCTAAAGTTACATAACTATTACTGGTGGTTGAAAAACAACAAACAAATAAGTGTAGACCTGTCCGAGTTCGAAGCTTGGTAATTTTTTTGATGTCAAGTCATGAGTGATTTATCTCTCATGAATTTTGTAGTACTGACATGTATGATCTGCCTTTGATCGGACTAGGGAGAAGATTAATTGAAGTGTGCGTAAACTGACCTAAACACCCCAGATCTTAAAAATAAAAAAAAAATTAGGAAGGGACAAACATTAAACTTTATTGTATCTCTCATATTTTTGGAAAATTCCTTACTAATAAAATACTATAATTTCATTTCACAAAAAAAGGAAATTGCCATAGTGTCGTATTAGAGATATAACATATCTGATCATTAGAAAGAGAATATTTTACAGAAATTTTATAGACGTCCACATTGTCCATTTTCACCATACTAGAGTTTTGATATGATTACAATTTATTTATAGACACAAGTAAGCCCGATATATTAAATTTGGGTAAAAACTTGCCTTTGTGTTCCATTTCATATACATCGCACATGGTTGTAAATATCGATACATTTAGTGGAGTATTGATTGAATTTCTCATTTTAAAGTTGAAGATTTGAGTCTTGGAGTTCACATTGAGGCTCGGTGGTTGACTGTTATATTAGCTTAGCAAGGTTCGTTCTCGAGAGAACGGGTGCGGTAAGAGGTCTTATGATCCCAACAGTAAGAGTCTATCATGGTGGTCTCTAGAGGTTCTCCTTTGCCACCGCCCCTTATATCAATACCAAAAAACAAAAAAAAAATATTGATACATCCCCGTTTATATGGCGCCGCACAAACAATAAATAAGTTGGACAACATGAGAATAACATGACCACATTTAATATCACCACTATACATACTATTCATTAAATTTATTTATTTTTTTAACTCGTGGCCTGGTCTCAAGCACTTTTCATCTAATAAAATTTTAACACATAATTTTTTTATTATTTTATAATTTTTATAATCAACAACTACAAATCAATTAAACCAAAATTAACGATCTCAACTAATAGGTACCCATACTTTGTTTTTGCACGTTCGATAGACTTATCCTATGTATGTATATCAAATAAGAAGTCACATTTATACTATTAGTAAAGAGAGATGAGACGATTTCGTGTCGACTCTCAAAATGTTTTTCCGAAATCGTGGGTTAAGAAATCAAGGTCGTTTCTTTAGTTGATGTGTCTGTTTTAACTTTGTGCCTATGTTGGTCGCCATGGTGGAGGGTAGACTCCAGTACCTATCGTGCGTACCAGCTCAATGCATTTTCCTCTCTTTCTCTCCCTCTCTCTGTACATATCCCACTTATAAGTTTCCATCTTCATATCTTTATGTCTCGTCAGCGGAAATGCATTGAGGGTTTGATTGGACCATGGAAGTGCAACATTCGAAACAAGCAGGACCCACCAACTTGTACCCAAAATTTGATGTTTAAGACTTAAATGTAGGCCAAAATTTTCAAAACTAAACGTGGCTTACGCCACCCATTCTCAATTACTTTTGTTTGCTCTATCCAGAATTGTGTTTCTGAAACAGTTGGTAAGGCCTTTAAACAATTTTTTTTCTTTGTTCCATAATGACTTTTAGCTCTCAATAGCCTTCCTTATCTTTGTTAGTTATCAGTTTTTGCTTTGTGGGCTAGGCTCAAAATTGGGTTTTGAGAAGTCTTCTTTATTGGGTTTGAGCTGTTTCTAATCTGCAGGTGAGGTATAGCTTGCTCTGGGTACTGGGTACTGGGTTCTAGTCGGTTTGATTGTTTGATCCTGTTCTTCTGGTATGAAAAAGTTGTTTTCTATCTGTTGGGTGTTTTGTTTATGACTGTTAATTATGTAATTGTGGATTGATTGACATATAAACTTGATTTGCTTTCATTTCTGTTTAATGTTCTCTTGGAAGTGACACCAAATAAAGGGATAGGATTACTTAGACAAGTTTTGTTCTTCTCTTTTTGTATTATATATTTTTAGAATTTTTTTTTTTTTTTTTTTGTCGTTGTTTTGAATAGGAAGTTCCATCACTTGTTTATCCTTGACAATCTGACACCAAGAAACTGCTTGGAGGTGTTTATTTTGTTCTCTGACTATGGATTTGAACGAACTTCATGTATTGCATTTGATGCGAATGTGTTAAAAATATCAAGTGAATTAGAAGCATGGACTTCTGGGGAGATAGATATTCTGTTTCCATGACCTGATCTCTTTTTATGTTCTTATGATCACCCATTGGATTACAAATTAAACAGAACAGATCAACTTAGGTATTGAGTTCAATTTTTTCTCTGCAAATGGGATTCGCCTCTTAGGTTGCTCCTTCATCTTGTTGATTTTCATGTATGTTCAAAGGATGAGCACTTCCATAAGTTTTGGCTGAGAATCGAATTGAAAAGATCCGGTGGTTTATTTAGCTTTGAAGACCACCTTCTCAGTAGCAGCAATTCCATTAGAAATAACTTCTAGCTTTCTTATCTTTTTGATACGTACTTTTCGCGATTTGTTGATGCTAACTATTCTTTTCACTTAATTTCCAGATTCCCTGTGATAATTGATTGCAAGATCCATTGGTCAATACTGTGCAGTCTGTCATTTTTGAGTGTTTTTCCACAGCTGAAGTAGTAGACAAAAGTATTTTGCCTGCCTTCTAGGTCTGATCTGCTGGAGGAAGAAGATGGAGAACTTGATTGTCAATACAGAGAAAGGAGGCCAAAAGAAAGAAGATGAAGAAAATAGTTTGTCTGAAAAATTAGTAAGAAAGGAAGAGCCAAAGCATGTATTGATTCTAAATTCAAGGAAATCACAAATCAATGAACTTTGCAGCCAGGAACTGTTCCTTAAAAGCATTCATAGTTTAGACAATAGGATTCCAAAGCATATCGCGAGTTTTGATGAAAGATACGTTCATCGTTGCCTGGAATTGATACGTAACTGTGCCTTGAGAGCAGCCTCCTGCAATGTCTATCCAGAGATGGGTGTTTGTTCAAGAGAAATTAGTAGTAGAGTTTGCTGTGATTTGGCTAATTTAGTTATTGAATGTCCTTTGGCTGCTGGGACCGAGGAATTTGTCATAACCTCGACTGGCAATTGGATTCTTGGTATAATCAATGAGAGTACTAGTATGGTGAACATTCTAAAGAGCCCTTTAGTTTACCAATTGGGTGTCTTAGATTGTGATGTCAACTTTCGAGGAACAAGTTCCAATTTTATAAGCTCTTCTGATGGTTTCAGTATCAGTTCGTCACAATATGAATCTGAGCCTGGGCATCATATATATGAATCTGAGCCTGCACACAAAAGGCTTGTTTCTGTATCGAGCACAACCTCAACCTGCACAGATCAGTTTTCTTCTTCTGCATCTGTCACTGCTTTTTCTCAGGGAATGCTCCAGTACACATGGAAGGATGGGTTTCCACACTACAGTTTCTCTGTAGATGATCAGAGGGAGCTTTATGTAGCCAACTTGTTTAAGGCTGAGTCACCAGATGACAAGGTTGTGGATTATATGTACATGTTTCACTCAAGAGCAGATGGCAAAAAAGTACGTGACATTAGCGAGGACGAGTCCTGTCTTGTTGGTAAAATGAGAGTCTCAACTTTTACTACTCTCTGTCCAAACAACTCGGAAGTAATCGAGACTCAGTTTGTGCTGTTTGGTTCTGATGATAGTTGTGTGACAGAGATGCAAACTTCAAGCCATACCCTTAGGAAGAACAAGGGGTTGCCTAAGAAGATGGTGGATGTATTCAAGACAAGTCAGTCTCATATTAAGAGAAGTCTCTCCAAATTTGGGGGATCAAATGTCATACGTGAAAATTTTTCTTTGGAGCCATGTCACGATTCACACGAGTCTAGTCCAGGGAAGGCCAATCTTTCGGATATTCATCCTCCTCCAAATTGTGAGTTGGCTGCCATTGTTGTAAAAGATCATGTTCATAACAATCACAACGAAGCAGAAATTGGAGGGTGGGGTTTAAAATTTCTCAAGAAAGGTGGGATTAACCAAACCAATGCATCACTAGAAACCTCAGTACCTTCTGAATGCTGTCATCGAAATAGTGGTGATTGCTCTACGAGTATGGAGATTCTAGTTCCCGCGGGTTTTCATGGTGGTCCAACAACCAGAAGTGGTGGCCCTTCAAGCCTCATTGAGAGATGGAACTCTGGTGGTTGCTGTGACTGTGGTGGCTGGGACACAGGGTGCCCACTCACTCTACTTCACAATAGGCCGAGCAAAACCCAAGTTTCACCTCAAGCAGATATTCTTGAGGAATGCAAAGCATTTGATCTCTATATACAGGTTTGTCGAGTGACTTCTGCACTCTATTTGCTCCACTGCGCAACAATCACAATTTCTTTTCAATGCATAGTTTTGGACCTTTGGCAGTAAAGTTTTAGAAATGTTTTGGAAATGTGTCAGATGCAAACACAGAAATTTTGCGATGTTGATTCAAAAACATTGTTCAAAACATTCCAAAACATTCTGGGAGCACTGAAATATGGGAATTTTAACATTTTGGTGTAAACGAAACGAAATTTCGATACTTGCCCCGGGATGATTTGAACAATTATCTTACTAAAGGCTTCTAGCTGCATCCATAGAAGTTCCATGATGCTTTTCTTTGAAAGTTTGAAGTTTCCCCCATTCATAATCTGTTATTTTTGAACATTTATGACATCAATTTTCAATAACACATTGGCATGACCATGGATCAACTTTAATTTTTTGCAGGGTTCAAAACAAAGTACCCCAGTCATGAGAATGGTCAATATCCATGATGGTTTGTATTATATTCATTTCCAGTCAAGTCTCTCAGCTCTGCAGTCTTTCTCCATTTCAGTGGCAATTATTCATACTCGTAATCCAACCCTCCGACCCAAAGTGTATAGGAGTTGCAATTAGAAAATCTATGGGTGAGGTTTCTGTAGTTTTTTCAAATTAAGTTATTTGTAGGTGGATTGAGATGTCAGTGAGCCTGCATTATTGGCAGTGTTCCAACGCTAGTGATTTTTTGTTTTTTTTGATGTTTAAAAAAAAGGGTGGGGGCAAAGGAAAGCGCCCGTAAATCACCTGATAGACCCTCACTGGTGGGATCATGAGGCCTCTGATCGCGTCCGTTACTCCAATGCTAGTGATTACTTGTTTGGTAGGTGGATTGAAAGATGAAAATGTGAAAAATAGGAGTGATGCAATTTCTATTTTTCAAAGAAGGAATCTTTCTTTCTCTCTTTTGTGTTTGGTTGGAAAGATTGATTTTTTTGTATTTGGTATGAATAAAAAGTGGAATGAAAGAAAAAATATAAATGCGTATTTTACCATTGTGTCTATATATGAAATTAATGCATACATGATACGTAATAGATAAATAAGTTATATGCATATATTGAGGGATATAAAAGTAAATAACATACATTTCAACACCCAATCTTACATTGACTAGTAAAGTGA
The DNA here is from genome assembly GCA_951799425.1 of Ilex aquifolium. Lineage (NCBI taxonomy): Eukaryota > Viridiplantae > Streptophyta > Magnoliopsida > Aquifoliales > Aquifoliaceae > Ilex > Ilex aquifolium. The sequence goes on from OX637401.1 coordinate 24,863,989, forward strand.
ATGTGGAAACGCGTATGTACAGGCCTAACCTAAAACAGACAATATTGTACAATGCGGGTCCAGGTTGTTACACATAATAAAATTTTCATCCACTTTTTCTTCCAATTTTGATGGGATATATTTTAGAAAGTTAGAAGGAAGGCTACTCTTTCTACTTTTCCTTTTTCTTCTTTGTCAAACATAATATTTTATCTATTTTTCAAACTTTATATCCTTCTCCTTTTCTATCATATCAAACAAAACATTAGTCCATGGAGGAGTAGTTGGGCAAATTTCTTGGATAACCTATTTTTGAGAATTAGAGTTGATTATAAATAGGTTTGTCAATGGATCGGAGTTTGATTCTATCCGATCCAATTAGTTAGATATGAATTAATATTTTTTTATCAATAATTCAAACTCGAATTTGAAATCTTATATTTCATGGATTTGGATTTGGATATACTTATATTCGATTTAATTATGATCCGATCCGAATTATTTATATATTTTTATTTAAATATTAAAAAATTTTAGTTGCAATTTAGGTATAATTTATTAAAATTTAGTTATTCAGATTGGATCGAATTTTTGGATTGATAACGGATTTGAATCGGATTGGTAACGAATTCGAATATGGATAACGAAAATAAAATCAATCGGATTATCAGATCGAATTCAGATCAAATTTTTGAAATTGGATTCGGATTTAAATCAATCATAATCCAATCTAAATCCAATTTGTTGACATGGCTAAATATAAGAAAGCAAGGGTTTTTTGATTGCTAGAAATATTATACTTTGAGGCAGAGTGGCTAACTGGTCTTTTACTTTCACTGCAAAAGAACTCCTTACATTTTTCATCATTGATAGTGCATCTTTTTCATTGCATTTCACCCGGGGACATAGGTTTTTCATCATCATCACATAATCTTGTGTATTTTATGAATTTTTTTTTCGGTTTATTTTAGTCGTTTTGTTTGTGATCTCGTGTAAAATACAAAATAATATATTCGTACAAAGAAAAGCAAGATTCTAGGTTTAGCTCAGATGATGTGGAGTCAGTAGTCAAACTGAAACAACGGATATTAATTCATAATAATAAAACAAAAGAAAGATGAAATGTCATATAAGGCGTTGCACTTGATTAATAAGATTTATATGAACTTTCATTACCTTTTGAAACCCAAGGGGTATTTGCGAAACCTAGAATCGACAACCTAGTATCGACTTTAAGGGTATTTGTAAAAATAAAGACAAAAATCTTATAGTTAGTATCAACCTGACTACGCATGCGTTAATTTTTTTTTTTTTTGGGAGATAAATTCTATAAATTGCAAATGTTTTTACAAGTAAAAAGGTTGCTTTACAAAAGCATTGGGAACCCATCAAAAAAAGAAAAAGAAAAAGAAAAAATTCACTAACACTATCCCAATATTTCCCCTGAAATCTTATTACTAGTATTAGGCAAAATACTTAAAGGGTAAATTTGTAACTTTACAGATAAAGCAAGAAAGGGGCAATCACATAAAGTACTTCAATTCCACATGGACATGTCATGAAAGTAATACCATTTCATGACAAACATTCTCAAGAAGATTCCACTTTCAGCTGAATTGAATGAAATCTCAAAGAGACCAACCTAAGCTATTCCATTATCTCTTACTACCATTGTTGGTCACTATACACTAAAAACTTGGGTACCATACTAGTGTGCCTCCATCCATTGGATCATTAATTTTGAATTGAATGATTTATAACTATGAATTGAAAAAAATAATGTAATAATAAAAAATAATAGTATAAAACTTTTACACATGACATATTTTTATTGAATGAAAAGTGAAGATAGGTACCGAAAATATCATACTCTAAAACTATCTCCCAAACTCCATTACAGAAATCACAATTTAAGAATAGATGATTACGAATCTCTTTATTCAAGAAAATAATTATCGAATGAAGTTGATGTTCTGTTTCATCTTGTATGTCTCGAAACTCGATTCTTTTTTTTTTTTTTTTTTTGCTTGAGGAAAAAGGTAGGAAGGGGCAATTAGCATAGCAACCCTCTTGGGTGTAATTAAAAGGGGTTTCTATCCATTACAAAATGTTTGGTTTGACCCATAACTATTGACCTGAAAAGGGTTGGACCCATTATCACAATTCCACTGAGATGCGAGCGAACATTCAACCCATTTTCAATAGTGTAAGGGATTTATCCCTCCATGAAGGATTCCGGCTGACCTGGGCGTAGACCCTCAGTAGCCTTTACCTCTCTTCGGCCAGTTGGGAGCGCGTTTGTCCCACATGGGTAGTGGGTACCCAGTCCATAGGAGGTGTTCACCTATATGGAGGTGGGGGAGACGACTCTCTTCCGATGTGGGACGAACGCGCTCCCAGCTAGCCGAAGAGAGGTAAAGGCTATTGGGGGTCTACGCCCAGGTCAGCCGGAATCCTTCGTGGAGGGATAAATCCCTTCAGATGGGTAGTGGGTATCCAGTCCATAGGAGGTGTTCACCTATATGGAGGTGGAGGAGACGACTCTCTTCCGATGTGGGACGAACGCGCTCCCAGCTGGCCGAAGAGAGGTAAATGCTACTGGGGGTCTACGCCCAAGTCAGCCGGAATCCTTCGTGGAGGGATAAATCCCTTACAAATAGTATCGATTCATCATCTTTTACAAGACGATTTTTTACCAGTACAAAAAGGGGGGAAGTTTTCACATTTCTGATAATTACAAAGTCAAAAATATAATAATTATGAAATCAAGTTAGTTTTCTTTTCAAGGATTATTAATTAAAAGAATTATTAATCTGTTCAACATTTAAAAAAAAAAAAAAATAGAGTCAACCATAGTAAACCTTGTACTGAAAATAGTCACTGGACCTTTCGTTGCACTTTATTGGATCTTACCGCAATTGGAAGCACAAAGTCTGGAAAAAAAAAATCCTCGTTACAGAGATCACTGAGAAGTCTGGTACAGGTTCCTTTCACAAGGATCCCATGGCCATGGGCCTTCTCTTTGGTGGGCCCCACCATCCCCACAGCATTTGGGGTTTTAACTTATTAATAACCTTTTTAGTATCATAATTGAAAAGTAAAAAAGAAAATAGAAGAATATTTTATTAAAGAGGGTCTCCCATGAGTTATCTCCTCAGAGATTTAATGTGATGTAGTTGTAATTTGTAAGTTTTAATATTAAATGGAGTTTATTTTTAATTCAACTACTGTAATTAATTAAAATTTTAAATTAGATCAAAATAATATTTTTTTTATTAAATTTGAGGCCTAATAAATTTTGATATGTACAATTAAAAGTTAAATGAGCGTATTTATTAAACTAGTCTAAGAAGATGAAGCCGGACTCGTGACTCGTATATTGACTTTCTATGGCAAGCACACGAGACCTAGCACACAAGACCTATAGCTAAAGATCATATAGCGCCACAATATATATAATATACAAACTTAAACCTATACGAAACACTTCTCCCTTTCTCTTGTGGGTAAAAACACAAAATGTTGGCGGTGAACCAAAAAAATGTGGGTAAAGTCGGATCTAAGTGTTGGCTAGGTAAACATCTTGAAATAAGCAAAGTAATTATAAACCTTATAAACCATCCTGTGGAGGTGGTGAAAGGAGGGCTCCAATTGATAGAAAAAAACTCAACTTCATTGGCTATAATAATTTGATGGGTCTAAACCTACTTTTTAACGCTTTGAACACACAAAGATCTCTTACAAATAACTATATAGTGTTAAGAAAAATATTGTTTAACACATATATAAAGAGATTTATTTGGATATCTATTTTATTACATGTTAACTTGTCATTGATTCCGAAGAGAGTTGACAAATATGTGAAAAATTTGCTACCTATGAGTCGTTATGGGCACTGTAAGCACCACTATGCTTTTCCCTCTTAGAGCATCTCCAACAAGCTCGTTAAAAGAGCCCTGGTTAGCTATTTTAGATAGCTTTCCCCTTAAATTTGGTTCCAAGAGGCTAGTTATTCCACTATCTATTTTCCATATCTCATTTTTCACTCGCTGGTTGGCGCCAAGTTCCTCTCCACTATCTCTGTCTCTGTCTCACTGAAGCTCCAAAGCACAGAAGCTCCATAGCACCCGAAGCTCATTGAAGCTCCACTGACTGAAGGCTCCACCGGTATGGTTTCTTTCTCTCTCTCTCAAAATGGAAAAGACGATACAACTCTCTAACTGTGATTTCATATGGGTTTCTTTATGTTATCAGATTGCGTTTTGAGAATCGATCCATTTGTAGCTCATTTGCATATTTTCTGTTCAAATTGATTTGTTTGTAGCTCATCTCATTTCATTTGGGTTTCCATTTTTCTTGTTTGTTGTGAGTCTTCCTTCTTCTTCTTCGTGAAATTGATTTCTCCAATGGTGGCATCGATAAGGTCAGCTCTATTGCTCTGCTTCTTAGCCGTTTCTTCGCTACTATGCGTCTCATCACCATCACCATCACCATCACCATCACCATCACCACCACCTTCTATGCGCCATTCAATGTTGAAATTCAAAAAAGGGGGGTGTTTCTTGAAATTCAATGTTGGTTTCATCCGATTTTATTTATTTTTTTAATATTTGGGGTGTTAATCGAATTGTTGATCTATCCTTGGTATGCCTGGTTTAGTTTTCTAGAGAATTTTTTGTTTTTTTCCCTTGAATTCTTGAGGTTTTTGAAGAATTAAGGTGGGTTTTTGTGATCATTGTTGTCAAAAGTATTTGAATGATTCTGAGTGACAAGAGTTTGTGGTCAGGAAATAAGAGAATGGGAATAAATGTGTTATTCTTGGCTTTTGAAATTGAATGGGTATATGTTGGGCTCAGAGGCATGATAGAAAAAGCTAGTTGAGAAAAAATAATGAATCTGGTCTTCCACTGGAAGGGCATTTCTACACATGTACTAAGATATGTATTCCACTACAGTTTGTGCTTATCAATAAGTTCAAATGAGGATGCTTCTTTTAATTTAGGTTTTACTTTATTATGGTATGTGGTTATTGCTGAATGCTTGCTCATACACTTCTTTTGCCTTTTGTTTTCATTGAATTAATCTTTCCCATGAAAATACAAAGATGAGGGCTTTCAATATTTTTCTTGTTCTAGAAGAACTGAATTCCAATTTTACTATATGGTGCATCAGAAAAAAAGGAATAGAGATAAAACTCTAAGTGCTTCAAATGCATGCATTCATGTTGAATTGCTTTTCTTCATTGACATCTTATCCTTGGCCTTTTGATATATTAAGCTTCCAGTATTAGTGTCTTACTTCAATTCATGCCCCCTTGACTTTATATTTGCAAATCACCAACTGCCCATACTTGATTCAACACACTAAGGGAAACCCTGCTACTTGATTGACACTCTGTACTTGTCTCATCTCATCTTATAGGCATTACTCATGGATCCATTCCAATATAGTGCATACTTCACCAATCTTATGCATGATGGAATAAATTTAGATGATGAGGTTATATGTCAATCTTCACCAATATTTCCTCAAGTAGAACCACCAAACAACGAGGTGACAATTTTACAGTAGAGGAAGACATTATGATAATCTCGGCGTGGCTTAATATTAGTTTGGATGCTATGCAAGAAAATGAGCAAAAATCAAAGACATATTGACAAAGAGTTTGCGAGTTCTTCCACGAATACAAACCTAAGACATGCCTTACTCGTAGTCAAAATTCTTTGATGAATCGTTGGTCGGTAATTCAGCTAGCCACCAACAAATTTTATGGGTGCTTTGCACAAATAGAAAGACTAACTCAAAGTGGTTTGATAGAGAAAGACAAGGTATGAGTGAATATTTTCTTACAAAATAGTGTACTTTTAATGACATGATAATGAGTTTTGTTGTAAAATTTTTCAGATTCGTGATGCCAAGAACTTGTACAAGGAACTCTATAAATCTTCTTTTTCGTTTGAACATTGTTGGAATGAGTTAAGGTATCAACCAAAATGGATGGAGAATTCTCAAGCAAAGAAGCAAAAAACAAAACATAATGCAACTCCTGGCAACTTTGTGCCTTCTAAAGCGGACTCCGTAAGTTTAGGAGATGACGGTGGGTCCTATAGATCCTTAGACAGATCACCTGGAAGGAAAGCTGAGAAAGTGCGACTACGAAAATCAAAGTGTAAAGAAGCTGGAGGTGATGTAACAAGTTTTGAACTCGTTAATCTGTTAGCAGAGATGAAGGAAGAGAAAAAAGTAGTAAATGAGAAGAAATTTGAAATGTTTGAAAAATATTATGTTCAAGAACAGCAACGTCTACTATAAGAGAAAAAGATAATGCAAATGGAGCAAGTAAGAGAGGAAGAGCAAATAATGTCGATGGATACGAGTTGCATGCCTCCGTTGCAAGTTGAATATTATCAGTGTCGCTAAATGGAAATCTTGGGAAAGAAGATGTAGTTCTTTTTTATTAATAGGCAAACAACTTTAAGTAGTACTAATGATGCTACAAGTACTGTAATAACATTTGCTTAATTATTGCCTAGTAGTTCCCATGCATATTCCACTGATGCTCGACTAGATCATCTTGGAGTCTGAAATGAGTTTCTTTATCTCTAATGCAATGCTGAGTATTAATAAATTGGAGTAGTTCTGAACTCCGCTCAGGTATGACTGTGGTAGTGGGACTCTCATCCATTGTATCATAACTAAAGTCCAACTCATTAGCGTTCCACTCATCCCCGACAATCATGTTATGTAATATTATGCATGCCTTCATAATATCCTTAAGCATTTCAAGTGTCCAGAAACGTACTGGTCCACACACTATAGCAAATCGTGCTTGGAGCACTCCAAATGCTCGCTCAACATCCTTTCTTGCTGACTCTTGAGATTTTGCAAAATGTATTTGCTTATTGCCTCTTGGAGATGGAATTATTTTGACAAATGTTGTCCATTTTGGATATATACCATCAACAAGGTAATATCTCATTGTATAATCGTTTTCGTTGACTGAGAAATTGACTAAAGGAGCCCGACCTTCTGAAAGGAGAACAAAAACAAAAGAGTGTTATAATACGTTGATATCATTATGAGATCTAGGTAACCCAAAAAAGGCATGCTAAATCCAAAGATCATATGAAGCCACCGCCTCCAAAATAATTGTTGGTTCATGGACGTGACCAGAATAAATACCATTCCATACTGTTGGACAATTCTTCTATTTCCAATGTATACAATCAATGCTACCAAACATCCTAGGAAACCCACGATTAGTACCCATTGCTAATAATTTAGCAATGTCTTTGTTGTTTGGTGACTTGAGGTATTCATCAGAAAAAATTGCTACTACCACCCTCACAAATCTTTTCAAACTTTATATTGCGGTGCTTTCGCCAATCGTCACATAATCATCAGCATCATCTGCTGCAACTCCATAAACAAGCATCCTTATGACGGCTGTCATCTTTTGAAGGGAAGACAAGGTAGTAATTCCAGCAGCATTTTTTTTTTGGACAAAATATGGATCATAATCATCCACCATGGATAGAATACGAAGAAAAATGGCTCGATTCATTCGAAATCTTCTTCGAAATAACTTTGGGGGATAGATAGACAGTTCAGCAAAATAATCACGATACAGTCTCTCGTGCTATTGAACTCGATTGCGAAAAATAATTGAATGACCTTGAATTGAATCACGACGTACACCAGAGCTTTCCTTACTATTGAGTTTGTTCATTTCCATAACACAAATTATTACCATCTCAAATTCATCTTCGGAGTCAGAATCGTTAAGAATCATGTTCATTGCAGTATGACGAGCCATAACATAAACACAAATAAGAGTGCAATGCTAATAAATAGATTTGAGGTGTATGACAATGAAAGATGAAAGAACCTATTTATACATATCAAAAAATATGACCGTTGTAAATGTTACAAATATGACCGTTGAAAAATTCAAATTTTAAAATTTTGAATTTCGTGACCGTTGTAAATATGACCATTATTAATAAAAATTAAAATTTTAAAATTTTGATGATGTGGCGTAACACATGAGTATGTGATGTCATCAATATGGTGATGACATGACATACTACATAGTATTTTAGATTTTAATAATTAACAGTTAGTTAAAGTTAGTTGAAGTGGTTAGTTAAAATAGATAGCGTTGTTGGAATAAATTTGAAAAAGTGATTAACTAAAAAAAATTGTATAATATTTAAATATATTTTAGGTAGCTATTTTAGATAGCATTGTTGGAGATGCTTTTACTTATAGCATCTCCAAGGGGATAGCTATTTGACATATGTTAGCTAAAATAAAGAATCAAACCACAAAATTGTACTCAAAGAGACTAGTTATTTGACTAACTATTTTATATTTTGGCTAAATGAATCTCTACATTTAACTAGCCTCCTTGGCTAGTTATTTTATATTTAGAGAGCCAAATAACTCTTTTTGCACTTCAATGGGATAGTCATTTTTTATTTTGATGATATGTCAAGCTATATAATATTTTGACTTAAAATATTAGTAGTAGTTAGTTAAAATAGAAAGAACAATTTTGTAAAAATCACACTTTAAAATAAAGAATATAATATTTTAATATATTTTGAATAACTATTTTAAACATAAACTTGTTGATGCACATGCACTTATACCACCGGGGAAGGGGAAGGGGAAGGGGAAGGGACGTTTGTGAAGACAGACTGCAGAGACCCCCTTTGTTATATCAAGTGGGACACTCAGCCGTGAGCTCTCCTCTCTTGTTCTCTCCCTCTCTCTCTCTCGGTTTCTTAAGTGAAAAGTAAAGTTTCTTCACAGGTTAGTGTTCTTGTCTCTCTCATCAAGGCAAACAATGTTTATAGTTTTGAAGAAAGCTTCCATTTTGAGACAAAACCGTAGTGGGTCTCAAAGGGTTTTGAGGGTTTTTTGCATTTGGAGTCTCATGTTTTTTAAGTACTACAGAGCTTTCCCATATTCATGGAGTATGACCCAGCAACGTTACACCTCTTTTGTAGTCATCTCTGCTATATTCTCTCTCTCTCTCTCTAACTCATATTCAGTTTATTATGTGACACTGGGGTCTCTGCAACTCAACCCTAAAAAAATGGCATCAAAGAATAAAGGGTGTTTATGGTTGGCCACCTTTTACCATACTTGTTTATCTGTTTATTTTATTTGGTTCAATCATCTCCTTTTACTCTGCACTTTCTCCATCTTTCTCTTTTTTTGGTCATCTACTGTGTAATTCAAGGGTTTTGTTTCAGGATCATATAAACCATTTTATTTTTTCTCTGGTTTTTTGGTATCTTCTTTGAGTTTAGTATTTTCTGTTTTTTTTTTCTTGGTCATGAAGTTGTATTTAACCAAAATTACCATTTCAGTTGCCATGAGTTATTGGTAAAGCCAAGATAACAACCATGTGAATTGGGGTTTATGCATTGCATATTGGATTTATTTATGGGTATTAATAACTTTTTTTTTATTAAATCTACATTCTCCATGTTAGAGAAATCACATGCTGATTATTTGGGATTTCTCTTTACTTGGTTAATTCTGTTTATAGAAAATATTGTACAGCTCTCCTTGAGTTTAGGCACTGATTCCTTGTAATTACTACTCTGTTCTATGTCTGTCATTATTTCCTTTGTAATCATAGTCAACTTATCTCTGTATAAATATGATACAAAGTAATGGAAACAATTGAGCTTTTCCAAAACCCTTTCATTGTGTAAAACTTTATACTCCATGATGAAGTTTGAGCTTTGATTGTCTTTATATGGTGAAAGAAAAAAAAATGGGTGTATTTTTCCCTTTTCTGTTTGTCTAAGGTTTAGCATTATGATTTTGTGTTTCATTGAATGTCTAGATATGCAAAACTGTCAAAGTTGTTCTTGACTTAATTATGAGTTTGAGAATTTGGTATTTCTTTACATTTTGACAATGGCTTGAAGGCCTTCAACAGTTAGACATGGAGTTCCATATGTGTGACATGGACATTTAGATGCATTTTGGGAATTTTAGAGCACACCTTGAAAGCATTTCATTTTTAGTTTGAATAGAGATTGAAATGGGAGCTGAGGCATGCAACAGACACTTTTTAATATCACTATGATTTTAAAATCAGAGAAAATATGGGTACTGTCAATGATAAAGAATTTAATGGACCAGATCTTCAATAATATCTCTTAATATATGTTCTCTATATTTTTGGTGCTCCCCTGCCTCATGAATGTAGTTGATTAAAACAGTAATGAAAGTAATTTTTGTTACTTGGAGAGTTCAATATTGGCGAGGAATAACATTTTTGGGTAGCATAAAATCCGCAGAAAGTAAACATTGTTAAAATGGTTCAATAATATACCAATTCAGGTTGAAATATGTGTATGATAAAAATGCCTGAACCAGGTAACTGGGTCCTTTTAGACATTAACACATAGTTATTAAATAGCATATGATTTCTATCATACATATGTGTGAGAAATTAGCATATCCGTGTCCTATTCTATTTGTAGGTTGCTAGGTCTTAATTTATTTGTACTTTTTTTTTTTGGGGGGGGGGGGGGGGTGAAAGGGGAAGGGGGAGGGAGACTTTAACTCTTGACCTCAAGAAGGCAAAGGCTTTACAAGACAAGGAGTACCATTGTACTTGATATATAATTTAGCTGTTGATTGTATTACATTCAGTTGTTTTGTTTGATGTCCCATTGAAATGAATAGTTGTTTTGTTTGATGTCCCATTGAAATGACTACATTAAATTCTTATTGTCATGCAAGAATGCATCATAGGGAGGTGGCTCTAGTGTCTCAAACTAGTAGCAAACAGAAGGTGGCTGAGTCCAGCCATGTATTTCCTGAGGATAAGAAAACTGAAACCAGGATTGGTTCTCCCCTGAAATATTATGAAAGCAAAAGAAAGAAACCTTGTTCCCCACAAGTCTGTTCGGTACTGGGACAAACAAAGCCATCCCGAATGTTTTCTGATGATAGAACAACTGAATCCGATTCTCAGTCCCCTCTGATGCATGCGACAGACAATGAACAGGCATCTTTCTCACTTGAAATTGTCCCAAGCAACAAACAATTAACTGATGAAAGATGCAGACATCTTGTCTTGTGGGAAGAGTCAAATGTTATTCCTGCTGGCTATCTTTCTCCCAAGGAAAATCTGCCTCATAAATATGACAATACTACTATGAGTCCTGAAAGTGAGCTGAATTCCAATGACCTGCCTTATTTCGAGAGTCCTCTTGCTATCATCCCTCCTGGTAAGCCCCTATTTGTAGCCCTCCAGCAAACACAAATATTAACTAAATGAGAAGGTTTTTTAAAAGCTCAAACATTAGTATGTTTGGAATCCTTATCTTATTACAGTGGTATGGCATGCTAGTCGAGCCTCTGTGTATATGTTATCCTGATACACACACGAGGGGCAGAGCTTGGATTTAAACAAGGCTAAAGTTGAGGGTCAATAAAGTTTCTTTTCCAGTTGTAACTATAAGAAAAGAAAGTACACTACTATATGTTATCAATTAATTTCCAAATGAACGATATGATCATTCGCTTTCTACTTTGAATGTCCACGATAAGAAGATAGGAGGATCTTTCATGAGATGTTTATCTTGTTTCTGTTGCTGAAATATCATGCTCTTAGAGTTCTGTACAGTTCAACTGGACCCAAAGTCGGTTTATATCTGAAGTAAAGATCAAAATAGAATGAATTAAAAATGCATGCCTAATGTAATACCTGTCATCAATGTTTTATATTTCTGATTTTGCTTCAAACAAGAGCAATGTTTTGATTAAACATTAAAGAAAGTTGTGATATGGACAAATTTGTCTTTTGATTTTTCTTCTTCTGGTCCATATCTAAGCTTCTTTGTAACTTAGAGAACTCTAAATGAGTTGGAACAATCATATGCATTTTTAAGTCTCTCTTCTAGTGAGAGACTAATAAAGAAAATTTTAATAATTGCCACTATATGATCGAAAATTATAACAAGAAAATTGATGTCAATACTACTGCTATACGATGCTGAACGCTGACAAATATTCCTACTATGTGATTGATAATCATGATCCTTCTTTGTTGACGTGACCTATAGTTCACTCAGATATACAAAATTTTATAAACTTCAAGTGGGGAGGTGGGAAGGGTATTGAGGCTATTGCTCCTTCTTGACCCTCACCTAGCACCCTTGCTCATTGCTGCCAATGGTGTCAACAACAGAGAAATTTGTTTTTTCTCCTGAGCAAGGTAGATACTGAATGGTCGAGCTTTGCTAGTGTGGGGAGCTTTATGGGGAAAATGGCATCTCAATACAGTATCTAACTTCTTATCAAACTATAGTATCCAACTCACATGCGGAGTCTCAAGCCAAGAAATACAATTGGTCTGTGCTTCCACAAATCAAATCTGTGGATTACTTCTACTAAGACGAAATATCTAGCTCTATTTCAAAGCCTTGCACATGAAATCAAGATAAATTTGATTGAATCATGTTTTCATTTTTGTGTTCAGTGGGGAAAATGCAAATTGAACCTGATCTATTATTCAGTTCTTTTCAAATGATTAACTATTTGCTTTTCTTTATTTTATTTCTGATGAAGTTTAGCTTCTATAGTTGCATTTCTAACTTACAGCTTTTTTGTAAAGGTCCACCAAGTCTCTTATGTTACGATAGTTCCTCAGATGGAAATTGTTCTAATGCAAAAGAGAATGGCTCAAAAATCCTGGAATTGATACATTTGGATGCAGAGGATATATGTAAGTCTGTCTGTTGCTCTCTTCCTCTTATCTCCCCATTCCAGCATGCTAAAAAGTATCTATACTGGCAACTCCTTTTTATTATTGTCACTTTTCCCACCATAAGCTAGGTATAGGGGCTTCTTCTATTAGCAAAACCTTGCTTATGAAAGCGAGATTGATACCTTATTGCTCTCAGCTTAACATTACATTGCATTTTGACATGATATAGATTTCCGTTTTAATTTGCCTATATGAATCCTTTTGTATTACTTTCTAATATCTGTCAGAGTTCAAATCTTCAACCTTTCCATTTCAAGTCAATGAAAATGTTATCCTTGTTTGGTTTGAGTAAATATTAGTTAGATGTCAAACATTAACTGATGCATTTGTGACTTGTAACTTTGTTTTGTATAGCTCATCCCAATCTCTTATCTGAAGATGGTTTTTCAAGTGGACATTGGTTTAGTTCTGAGGGACATGGTTTGGAGTTTAAGGACTCCAAAAATCTGGACATGGAGGACAAAAAGGATTCTATATCAGCTGGATCACAAATTGAAATTGCTTCCAATCCTAAGGGGGAGGTGAAAATTTCTCTAACCCGTAATTCTTCTAGGCAATCTGATTTCTGTTCTGCAAATATAGATGCAATTCTGAAGCTTCTGGAGGAAAATTATCGTAAATCATATGCCATCACTCATCCAGATTTCTCTTTGCTGAAGCTGATGAAAGATATATGTGAGTGTGTTTTGGCAGAGCCCATTGTTTCAACTGATCCTGAACAAGTAAGACCTGTAAATGGACCATCAACTCTGGTTCTTGCAAAGAAGTCCAATCTGCAAGGTGTTCTGGGTGACGCTGTTGATTATCAAGTTGGTTTCTGCACTGCAACATTTGCTTCAAATGGGTCAGTCAAGTTTCAGAATCTTGTTCAGGTCCTGCCTCAAATTCCCCAGTTTGTATCCCTGAAAGGTTTTGATTTTCTTCACTGTATTATTGGCTTGAAGGGCAATAAAAATGGTTGTAATGAAAGGGATAGGAAGAGAAAGGCACTCGAATGCCTAGAATCTCCAAATTGCAGCATGGCAGTTTTTAAGAGGCAACACTTGTCTATGGACCTACAGGAGTCTCACTACTATGTTGAAGACATTACGAGAGGTGAAGAGAAAGTTAAAATTTCATTGCTAAATGAAATCAACAGAGAGTGTCAGCCTACATTTAAGTACATTCCGAAAAATATTACTTTTCGAAAGGCATATGTGAAGTTTCTTCTTGCTTGTATATCCAATGACAACTGTTGTTCAAATTGCTTTGGGGATTGCTTGTCACTACAAATACCTTGTGCTTGTGCTGGGGAAACTGGTGGTGAGTTTGCTTACATGCCAGGAGGATTAGTTAAGGAAAAGTTTCTTGAAAAATGTATCTCGATAAATCAGGATCCCCAACAGCATGATTTCTTTTATTGTCAAGATTGTCCATTGGAAAGGTCCAGGGACAAAAAACTATCTGGCAAATGCAAGGGCCATTTAGTGAGAAAATTTATAAAAGAATGCTGGCACAAATGCGGTTGCAGTATGAAGTGTGGAAATCGTGTTGTTCAACGGGGCACAACTGTGAAATTGCAGGTCAGACTTTGTTCTTTTATATTGCTTAGCTTCTTATGCAGTGAAAAATCTTGCTACCACATTTCTTTCATAATTAAGGTTCTAGATTGTTACATTGATCAATAGAAGATTCTTTGGGATTCACTTCATTTTAAGCTTGTTCCTTTGCTAGTGGTGATTTGTTTATACTCCTCAATGTCTCAGGTTTTTATGACATCAGAAGGAAAGGGGTGGGGTCTTAGAACCCTCGAGGACATACCTAAAGGTGCTTTTGTCTGTGAATATGTGGGAGAGATAGTGACCAACACAGAGTTGTTTGAACGAAATATACAAAGCAAGGATAAAAAGCATGCATACCCAGTCCTTCTAGATGCAGACTGGAGTTCAAAGGGTGTATTGAAGGATGAAGAAGCTCTTTGTCTGGATGCAACATCTTATGGCAATGTTGCAAGATTTATCAATCATAGGTATTCTTCTGTTGCAATTTATCGAATAGTATGTCTTGTAATTTATGGTTTCAGGCTGTGATTTTCCCGGGATTTCTGATGGAGAAAAAATTATGCCATTGTCCAACATTTTCTCACTTGTATGCGAAAAAGAGTTTTGTTCCTTTAACGAGTCCACTTGAGAAACATGATTCATAATGTTCATGAATTTTGGGGGACACTGTCAGCAAGTGCAAGAGGCATTATATCCATCCTCTAGGGCTTCATAACCAACAAAAAACATTTTAATGTTTTATTCTAGTGACATCATTATATTCTTTGGTTGTTTTTCTACGGCCTAACTTTGAATTGTATAGTTTACATTGTGAAAGAAGATAAGGACCTTAAAATTTTCTGTGAAGAAAAGACTAGTTATTCTGACTGTTTAATTAACACATGCTTTTACTATTTCACATGAAGCATCGAGGTTTTAGTACCCTGGTCATGAGGATGATATAATGATAAGTTGGCTTTGTTTGCTTCATTACTATATTAGACTCATCATTTACAGAATAACCATACTGCATTAACCTGATCTACTGTCTTAGCAAAGCCAAATTAGTTCCCTCTCTCTCTCTCTCTTTATGTCTTTCTGATTTTATATAATCTATACGACCTATGATGTTATATATAATGGCTTAGGCTGCCCTCTTCTGCTCATTTGATGTTAATTATGTATGTTTCTCATATTTCACCCATAAATAAAATTATCTGAAATGTGCTTTTTTTGGATTAGATGTTTTGATGCTAACTTGGTTGAGATCCCAGTTGAAGTGGAGACACCAGATCATCACTATTACCATGTAAGGAATGCAACTAGTTTCATTTCGAGCATTTCATATATCTTGTTCTTATCTCTATCTTGTTGGATGCTTCTATAGGAGTTTGTTTTCCTTTTCTTTTCTTTTTTTCATGTAGCTTGCTTTTTTCGCAACGAGGAAGGTGGATGCTTTGGAAGAATTAACCTGGGTAAGTAGTGTCTCGAATCTGTTTGAGGTGAAAGGAGCAAACTCACGTTGGGTTGGAAAACAAGTTAAAATAACACTTAAACAGGTCAGGGTGTGTATGTCAGACCATTCTGGATTTTTATGCATGATGATAGTTGTATATAAAATGCATTGCAGGACTATGGTATTGATTTTGAAGATCATAGTCATCCTGTGAAGGAATTTCAGTGTCACTGTGGAAGCAAATTCTGTCGAAACATAAAGCGTCGGAAGAGTGAGTATTCCGTTTTATCATGTACATCTTTCTTCTATCATGCACATGAATATTTTCCTTTGTTTTATCAGTGATTGTTTGACCTACTGTTTCATAAACTAAAAGACTATTCGCAAATAAGCATTGCATGCATTGCAATGGTGTTACAAAGTTAACTTAATAGAGGGAAAGAGCCTTTATAAGTTGAAGTTTGGGTATCTCTGGCTTATCAAGTGTTGTGGGGAACATTTATTGTTGCTTATTAGCAAAGAGGTGAGGTAAGAGCTGGGGAACAAATAACTAACCGGACATTTTACCAGAAAGCTTGACTTATTCTTAGTTAGGTGTTACAAAGTCCAATAGGATGTTGATAGCGGGAATACTCTAATTTGTCAATAGTTTTATACCTCATACAAAATAGAGTAAAACATTTGCAGCCATTGTATTGTACCATTGCATTATCTGGTGAATTCATGTATTTATTAGGTAGTTATGAAAAAAGCAGGGCATAGTGGCTGCAACTTACTACGGTAGCTTGGTAGCCTCTGTTTCGTATTGATTTAACCAAATCTATGCATGCTTTTTAACGAGGCTAAACAATACAAGTTTGGTACTAAACACTTTAGCTGAATAATTTTCTTGTGTAGTGCATCCTTCTAAGTTCAGTGTGCAATCAAATGTCATTGAACCATGCAGCTTTTTACCTTGGCATATGTATTATTCAAAATCCCACATATTGCTGCTCTTTTGAAAGTAATATAACTGGAATTCTGATGATTATTCTTGTTATGTGGCACAGGAACCAGATCCAGTGCATAGATTATCAGCCAACCATCAACAAAGGCGAACATGTTGCACAGAAAACCATCTCTCTCTCTCTCTCTCTCTCTCTCATGTATACGCACGCACATATATGACAACAAAGAGAATACAGTATTGATAGGATGTTACTTTAACAAAGCAAAAGCAAGTGTGTATTCATGCTACTGACAGGATTTTTACTTCTAAGGCTAATATTAGATTATATGGAATATTAGATTACATGGAAGAGAGGGCGGGCTGTTTGAATGAGATACTCTTACCACTAATTGTTGACTTATTGGAAAAACTTGTTTGCTGTTCCTTTTCTTAACCGTTCCTTTTGCAGTTGTCATATTGATTGAGATTATATTTGTTTCCAAAGGCAGGGGGTAGTCCTTCTTCCTCTAGGCCTTGTATGAGTGAGGTTAATTCCTATGATTGAGATAAGGCAGCAAGGCGGTGAGCTCAAGTCCCCGCCCATTCTGGTTTTTTATCAGGAGTGGCTTACAAAGAAGATTTGGGCCTCTACATTTTGGGTGCATCTGTATACTACCAGCAGCTTCCACAGCCACTTCTTGTCACTTCACAAGTCTATCTCCTTACTGACTCTAGTGTGTAGATAGATGCCTTTGTAGACCACTACCAGAGAAGAAGTAGTTCTTGATAGACACTGGTATAAAAGTAGATATATTTTCACATTTGAGTACAACTTTAGGCAGATTAAAGTGTCAGTTTGATAAAAAGATGGGTGGGTTAGCAAGTTACACAAAGGCAACGTTTTTAGTGCACGTAGCATTGCTCGGTTAGTTAAACTTGGTTTGTCTTATTTTTTAGTTGATTTTTTGTAGAATTATTTATTTAATGAATTAGGCAAATCCATTGGTTCATCACAAAAATTCATTAATTTTGTGTCAAAATTTATGTTCTTTTCATGAACTGTGTCTAGATTTATTGAGCCTAATGGAGAAATGTTTATGGACCATAAAAAAGACTATGGATCTAATCTAAGGATGAATAATCACTCGAACTAGTGGTCTAGCGGTAAGTTGTTCTCGTTTTCAGGTCGTTTAGGACTCTCATATGGTTATTAAATGGGGTTCAATTCACGGAAATAACTTGGTTTATTACTTGACTTTGATAGTACTGTAGTGATGAATTGTTCTTTCGAATTAATAATTATGAACATTCCACCGTGGTAGAACTCTGATGGTCATGTCCACATAGGTTATTACCTACATATTGCCTCTCTCGTCTTCATGACCTTAAAAAAAAAAAAAAAAAAAATCTAAGGATGAATGATGAATGCGGCCATCCAGTTTTGTTGTAAATGACCCAACAATCATAGACAAAAATTTGTGGATCCTGGGTCAACCCACGCTTTCACTCCTTCGATACTAAAACTCCGAAGCCCCAATTTCCAAATTCCTACTGGTATTACACAAAAAGACGAAGGTCCATTTCGGAATTCCATAAAAATATAACCCTAATTCACCCCGCCTCCCTCCCCCCCCCCCCCCCCCCCCCCCCAAAATCTCTCTTTCTCGGTCTATATAAACAATGACATATCGCACCCAAAACCCTAATTAGCTCCACTCGGCAGACGAAAATGTCGAAGCGAGGTGAGTTCATTATTTGTTTTTGAGTTTTACAATGATTTCCCAGCAACCGAACAGAAAATGAATTGAAAAACTTTTAATTAATCTGGTTTTCTTGCCTTTTACTGGTTGTAGGACGTGGAGGATCGGCGGGCAACAAGTTCCGCATGTCGCTGGGTCTGCCGGTGGCGGCGACGGTGAACTGTGCCGATAACACGGGGGCGAAGAACCTCTACATCATATCGGTGAAGGGAATCAAGGGCCGATTGAACCGTTTACCTTCGGCTTGTGTTGGTGATATGGTTATGGCCACAGTGAAGAAAGGCAAGCCCGATCTCCGAAAGAAGGTCATGCCTGCTGTCATTGTCCGGCAGCGCAAGCCCTGGCGCCGAAAGGATGGTGTCTTCATGTACTTCGAAGGTCATTGTCGTTTCATGGTTACTGTTATATCTTTATTTTTGCTTTTAATATGAAATTTTTGAGATTGTTTGGCAATTTTGTTTTTGTGGGTGAGATTTAATTTTGATGATTGGATTTGCTCTATTTACAAATGTTTATCTCAGCATGATGAGTAGACTAGTTTGCTGCATGATTGTATCCATTTGTTCTTGACATTGGCTGTGTTAGGTAGATAAAGACTTTGCTCATTTATCTGACATGTACAAACTTGAAAAATGTATTTAGATTTTAGGGTGGCACAAAATCTCCTCTAGAAGGTTGATACCTCCTCTGATCTGGAGAGGTTGAAGGTGTACAATCCTAACTTTAGTTTCGGCGTAATTGGATCCAATAGTTGCCATCAGATTGGAACTTTGCAACTGGTAACCGTTGATGTAATGCTTATTGGGCTAAGATAAAGGGCTGGGTTAGTGGCGACATGATGTTTGCATTTCTCACTCAAAGGGTTGTGTACGCATGATTGATGCTTCTTGAGACCAGCAAAATCAAAATATTGTCGATCACAAGATCAAGTGGGTTCTCTTTTGTTTGAATTTTGCTCTGTCATGATCTGATACATTCAATTCATGCTGCTTGCCTTTCTTCCCTTTTACCCTCCCCCTCTCCCTCCACTTCGCTCTCCCCCATATGTCTTCGCCATTATCTCTGCACTCAAGAGAGGCTTTAAGTGGGCTGTCTTTTTGGTCTTGGTTGAATTTGCTGGCAATGTGGTGTTGAGAATAATATTATATTGGGTTTCTCTGCACTTCCCATACCCAGCTAAATTCAGAGAGCCAACCTTCCCGTATATCTCAGATGATAATTTCGGTTGTCATCTCTGTCAAGGTTGGCATACTTTTGTGTTTGCCTTCTTTCCTTTGTTCTTTCCCCTTTTTTTTTTTTATTTCCAAGGGTTAGTCTTTGTTGTACAGTCGGTCAAATCAGTGGAACCCTGAGTCGTCTTCATGTCAGTAGTTCATTTTCCCTAAAATAAGCACACTTACATTCATTGAGTCTTATTTTGTAAAAAGTGGTTGATGTCAGTACACACTATCTAAGTGAGGAATATCAAATTTTGTTATGTTATTAGTTCCTTGCCGTAAATCATTTGTTCTTGTTTTATTGACCATGGAATTTGTAGTCTCCCTTTTAAACCTTTTGGAAGTTCACATTGGCTGCATACAGAAATGTGTGCGCTGGTTAGGGGGTGTCTTGATTTGATGTTTTGATATGATGTTTCCTTAAACCAGCTATATGAAACTTACCAATCAAATATTCTATCGAGTGAGATCTCCCTTGATTTGATGTTTTAATTCTCCTACTTGATTTTGCTAGTGAAGTCATGAGATGTGGAGGATCACATGCTTATGAGCCTATCTTAAATCTCAAGCTCAATTCTTTGCAACTTGGCCAAAGTAAACTGCTTCTAATATTATGATACCATGTTTGTGCTATTTTCTCATGTCAAAAAACTTCAAAAATGAAGCAATGATATAGCATTTTACAAAATTTGTCCCCGTACTCAGGATCTTGTAATTTATCATGATAGTGGTTGCATGTTCGTATCACTAGAAATAAATCAGGTTTCAACTCACTATATTTGATGGTTGATACAGTTACTAGTCTGGAAGATTGCTAGTGTCTATTGCTACTTATGTGGTGCATTGTCCAGGCATCCATCTAACATCTGCGCCACTTGGGCTTAAAAAATATACCTTTCCCTTATGTCTAATTTTCTTGAGGATTTGATGTGGTTATTGCATGTGTATTTTTGGAAGAGAGGCGGTAATGTGCCCTTTTTATACCCCCCCCCAAAAAAAAATCTCTGTTGATATACTGACTGAGGTGTTGGATTATGCTATCATTTCCATGTAAACTTGGTGATTTGATAAGTTAGATTCATTTACCTTTGCTTGTGGAGGTATATGTTGCATCAAGTTCTTGATTTTAGACGTAGATGTTCTTCCTGAATTATTACCAGACATAAGTCAGGTGTCTACTTCCATATACTGTGGTTGATACGGTTACATGTCTGGGAAATCAACTGGTGCCCCTCGTTACAGATGTAATAATGCTTGTTAAGCTCACATCTGCTCCATTTGGGCGATACATCAAACCATACTTCGAATTTCTCACTTAAGTATGATAGTGTTTGAAGGATATTATTTCTCTATGCTTCCTAAGCGAAGAAAGTACGTTTTCAATTTTGAGCTCCCTTGTTAAATACATGATCAGACTTATATTGCTTCAGTGAAGTATAACATCAGATAAGGATTATGTCAGTGATTTTTATCCAATGTTATTACACTGCAACTAGGCAACAGTAGTCATAATTTTTCAATAGAGAAACCTATGGTTTGAGCATATTGTGATTTAAATCTTTTCAACTTGTTCTTATTGATTGCCACTTGAGGTTTTATAGGAAAAAATTGCAGCATCTTCTTTTGGCCTTTTAATGCGAGATGTTCTACTATGTTCTTAATTTAGCGGTTGTTTATTTTTGCAGATAATGCTGGTGTCATTGTAAATCCAAAAGGAGAAATGAAAGGTATAGAAAACTTTTCATACCTTGGGTTGTTGATTCATTTGAGTATGGCCCTTACAATTGTCCGGGACAAGCCCGAATTTTGATTGTAAGCTATAGAATCTGCTGTATCGCTGAGGCCTGTTAGACTTCTTGATGTAGGGCAAGTGGAAGAATAAATTGCTCCAAAAGAAGGAAAGAAAGCAATAAAATCAATTATAACCAGCAGAAAAATAGATTAGAACACTTCAAATGCAGTTCAACATTTCATTCAGTATTCAACTTTTTAATACATTACATGTAAGGCCTATTTAAAAGGAACGCTGAAAACTTAACACTTCTAAAAAAGTAACACTTATCAAAAAGGAACGTAAGAGTAATTTTTGGATTTAAGATTCGTAAATAAACAAATGGTTTGTATATTACAAAATTATACTAAAATAAATTCTAAAGCCTAATCTTGAATTTATGCTTCATCCAATTCCTTTTTGTTCTCTCTGCTCTAATGCCCAGATGCTGTGTTTTATCTTACATATTTTTTTGTTCAATTCCTTTCTTGACATGTTGTGTCTTACTAGTTGCGTCATTGTTGTTTTAGGGTCTGCTATCACTGGTCCAATTGGGAAGGAATGCGCTGACCTGTGGCCAAGGATTGCTAGTGCGGCCAATGCCATTGTTTAGGAGCGAAGACTTGTCTTGACCTTTTTATTGGATTTTGATATTCCAAATTTTGATAGGTATTGTGGTTGGTTGTATTCCGTCTATTAATTAGATTTACTTTGTTGAAATCTTTGACTGGAGACAAGGATAAAGAAATTTGTAAACTTTTGCTGTCATTTATCAGATGTTTCAGGCTGTTAATGAAATAATTTGCTTCCAACTTGGTTTATTTGGTGCTCTTTGTTTGGAAGATTGATGTGCCAGGGGTATTTTGTACGTGGTTATTCCTCAACCCTCTGCCCTTCCTTTTTTTGTTTGGTAAATGGGCATTCATCTCACGTTTTCTGGTGGGAGGGGAGGTGAGGCTGAAACCGATGAACTTGGGTATACACCAGGAGGTTTACATATGATGGTACCTTGAATTTTTTTTTTTTCTCGCAATGTCTTAAAACTTAGCTCGTTGATGAACCAATATCTACTGTTAATTTACGGTTGGCTTCACAATGAACTTTGTGGTGGAATGTTAATTACTCTATACCAGCACTATAATCAAGCATTTCTCTTGTATCAGCCACACGTGAAGGAATCCAATTCAGTTGCTGAAGAAACTAACCTGCACAATAGTCTGTTAGTGAGTTAGTCCTAGCTGACATTGTAACCAAGATTGTATATAAATACATGTATACTAAATTGGAAATAGTTGAATGGAAATCTCTTTTTCCTCATGGTTTCTGTGTGTGTGAGTATTTGTCTTCTTGCTCAAGAACACTATGAAATCTAACATAGTATCAGAGCCATATTCAAAGACAGACCTCTGATCTGATGGCAAATACCAATTCCTCCTTGTCTTCTACCTGTTCATCATTTCTTCTCAAAATGTACCTTCTGTTACAGTCTCTTTTTCGTTACATTCACCTATATACCTGCTTTCTAATATCTGCAATCTGATTTCTCTTCGTCTTGATTCTTCCAATTATGTCTCTTTGAAGTTTCAGATCTCAGCTCTGTTACGAACTCATTCTTTGTTTGGTTTTCTTGATGGATCATTTCCTTGTCCATCCAAATATGTGCTTGATGATACTGACATTGCTACTACAGAGATTAATCCACAGTATCAGCAGTGGATTATTCAAGATCAAGCTCTTATGACTCTAGTTAATGCCACACTTTCCTCTTCTGCTATTGCACATGTTGTTGGCTATACTACATCTCAGGATGTCTGGCTTGCACTGGAAATAAGATTTTCATCTCAATCCAGAGGTAATATCCTGCAGCTCAAGTCTCTGCTTCAAACCATCACCAAAGGTTCAAATTCTATTGATGTCTACTTGCAGAAAATCAAAGAGGCTAGAGATAAGTTTCAAGCAGTTTCGGTTATCATTGAAGATGAAGATATACTATTGTACACACTTAATGGTTTGCCACCTGAATATAGTGTCTTTCGAACAACAATTCAAACAAGATCTCAACCTCTTTCTCTGGAGGATCTTCATTCTCTGCTGAAGGCAAAAGAAATTTCTGTTATACATCTTCTAAATAATCACCAACCTTTTTCAATCCATCAGCTATGATTGCTTCACAAGGCAAATTATATGATCCTAATTCCACTTGTCCCAATTCTGGTTCAGGCAAAGGCTCCTTTGGTTATAGAGGTAGTGGATCTAATCGAGGAGGCAGAAACAACTATGGCAACAGATCTCATTCTCAATAGTTTAGATCTAACTCTATCTCACAAAAGCCTCAGATTTATTGTCAGATCTGTGAAAAGTTTGGTCACAGTGCAGTTAATTGTTAGCATCGTATGAACAATGTCTATCAAGCTCAGTCTTCACCTTCTCCACCTCTCAATGCTATGGTTGCTTCTTCTGAATATCTTTCCTACAACACTGAACAGTCCTTTTTGCCTGCTGTTTTTGACACCTCTTTTCAGTATTTTGCTATGACTGCATCCACTAATCACTCTAATCCTAGCTATTGGCTCACTGATACTGGTGCTTCGCATCACCTAACCTCAAGACTTGAGGATCTTTCTCTTTCCTCTCCTTACTTTGGAAATGGTCATGAACTACCTATTACACATACAAGTCATACTTTTCTTCATACTTCTTATTCTTTCAAACTCACTATTATTCTTAGAGTACCTTCTATTGCTTTCAATTTATTATCAGTCAAATAATTTTGCACTGATAATAATTGTCAATTCTTGTTTGATTCTAACTCTTTTTCTATCCAGGACAAAGCCACAAGGCAAATTCTCTACCAAGGCAAGAGTAATAATGGCTTATATCCCATTCATGCACTCAGCCACTCTTCTACCTCTCCTTTTGGTTATCTTGGCTCTAGAATCTCTCATCACACTTGGCATGATCGATTGGGACATTCTGAAAACTCAGTCTTACATCAGATTCTTTCTACCTCCAAATTACCACAAAATCAATCTTCTAGGTCTGCTTGTGTTTGTGAATACTGTTTGTATGGCAAAATGGCCAAGTTACAATTTTCTATTTCTACATCCAGATCTATAACCCCTCTTGATACTATTCACAGTGATGTTTGGGGTCCTTCTCCTCATGTATCTTTACATGGTTTTAAGTACTACATTTCCTTTATTGATAGCTATAGTAGGTTTACTTGGATTTTTCCATTGGTTCTTAAGTCTGATGCTTATTCTGGGTTTACTAAGTTTAAACCCTTTGTGGAAAAACAATTAGCTCATTGCATTAAAGTTTTTCATTCTGATGGAGATGAGGAATATCTTAGTTCTTCTTTTCATGATTATCTTAGTGCTCATGGTATTCATCATACTAAGTCTTGTCCTTACACTCCTCAGCAAAATGGTATTGCAGAGAGAAAACATCGTCACATCACTAAGACTGCTCTTACTTTATTAGCCAGAGCTTCTTTACTATATGAGTTTTGGTTTCATGCCTTTGCAGCTGTTACTTACTTGATTAATAGAATGCCTAGCAGAAACACAAGCAACAAATCCCCTTATGAACTTTTGCACAATACACTTCCTGATTATTCAGCTCTCAAAATATTTGGTTGTACTTGTTACCCTCTGCTCAAGCCTTACTCTACTCATAAACTTGAGCCTAAAACTACTCGGTGTGTGTTCCTTGGTTATCCTTTTGATTACAAGGGTTATTTGTGTCTTGATCCTCAAACCAATAGAATTTATACTTCTCAACATGTTATCTTTGATGAAACAACTTTTCCTTATGCTAAATCTTTTTCTTCTTCTCCTTATATTCCTTCTGATCCTAGTCATTGGTTTCCTCTTTCTACTTCTCCTGGTACTTCTCAGTCTTCTATATTGGGCTCTCCTCCTTCTGTTTCACCTATAGCATCTCCTGAGTTACTCCCTCTTCTTCTTTCACATACACCAGTTTCTCTACCCTCTGCCACATCTTTGTCTTCTACTCCAGAATCTGCAGCCTCTACCTTACCTATATCCTCTGACATATCTTCTCATCCTCCTCCTAGTTCTGTTATGTCTAATCCTTCCCCAAATCCTACTCCACTAGTTTTGCCCTTACCTCTTTCTACTCACCCTATGCAAACTAGAGCTAAATCTGGTATTTTCAAACCTAAAGCCTACCTTTTTACTACTTCAGTTGCTGAACCTACCTCTTTTACATCTCGTCTCAATTTCCTGAATGGAGACATGCTATGTCTGAAGAGTTCTCTGCTTTACAACATCAGGGAACTTGGACTCTGGTTCCTCCTTCTAACCATTATCCCATTGGTTGTAAATGAGTTTTCAGAATCAAACACAACTCTGATGGTACAGTTTCCAGGTATAAAGCCAGATTAGTGGCCAAGGGGTTTCATCAAGAGCATGGGGTTAATTATCATGAAACCTTCAGTCCAGTGGTTAAGCATGCTACAATAAAGCTTGTTCTTGCTCTTGCTACTCAGTTCCACTGGTCTTTACACCAACTTGATGTCAAAAATGCCTTTTTGCATGGGGATCTTCATGAGGAGGTTTATATGACTCAACCTCCAGGATTTCTTGATCCTATGACTCCTCATTGCGTTTGTAAATTGCACAAATCTCTCTATGGTCTTAAACAAGTTTCTAGAGCTTGGTTTGAGAAATTTACCACCCACCTCTCTACTTACTCCTTTAATGGTTCTCTTTTCATCAGAACCATTAAAGGATCTCTTACTATTCTTTTGCTATATGTGGATGACATAATTATCACTGGTAATGATCCTCATTACATCTCTTCTCTTAAAACAAATCTTATTCAATCTTTTGAGATGAAAGATCTTGGTCATTTGCATTTCTTTCTTGGATTGGAAATTCAGCGCACATCCACAGGGTTGTTCATTAGTCAGCATAAGTATACTACTGATCTTCTTCAAAAAGCCAGAATGACTGACTGCAAGCCATGCAAGACTCCATGTGCTGCTTCTTCTAGACTTGGCAAAACATATGGATCTCCTTTGGCTGATCCTTCTTCGTACAGAAGCATTGTTGGTTCTCTACAGTATCTCACCTTTACCAGGCCTGATATTACCTTTTCAGTTAATCATGTTTGTCAATATATGAGCTCTCCTACAGATGTTCACTTTGCAGCAGTTAAGAGGATTCTACGGTATCTCAAGGGCACTTCTCATTTTGGTCTTTCTTGTAGGCCTAGTTCTCTTACTCTATCAGCTTTTAAAGATGCTGACTGGGCAGGGGATCCCAATGACAGAAGATCTACTACAAGATATCTTCTTTTCTTTGGAGATAATCCCATTCATTGGTCTACAAAGAAACAGAGTACTGTGTCCAGGTCTTTTACTGAGGTTGAGTTTCGAGCTCTTGCTCAAACCACTGCTGAACTTAAATGGTTATAACTACTTCTACAGAGTCTGCAACTTTCTTCATCTCACACTCCTACTCTTTGGTGTGACAACATTTCAGCATTGGCTCTTGCATCGAACCCCATGTTTCATGCCAGAACCAAGCATATAGATATAGACTTCCATTTCATTCGAGAAAATGTGGCTAATAAATCTCTTACTGTTTAGTATATTTCTACCAAGGATCAATTGACTGATGTCTTCACCAAAGGTCTATCATCTGCTAGATTTATGGTTCTAAGGGACAAACTAATGGTTGGTCCCCCGCCATCAATTTGAGGGGGTGTATTACTCTATACCAGCACTACACTCAAGCATTTATCTTATATCAGCCACACGTGAAGGAATCCAATTCAGTTGTTGAAGATACTAACCTGCATAATAGTTTGTTAGTTAGTTAGTCCTAGCTGGCATTGTAACCAAGATTGTATATAAATACATGTATATTGAACTGGAAATAGTTAAATGGAAAATCTCTTCTTCCTCATGGTTTCTGTGTGTGTGAGTATCTGTCTTCTTGCTCAAGAACACTATGAAATCTAACATGTGACTGATATATTAGATGTCTTGGATTGGGTTGAGCTTTAGAATCCATCCACTCCGAGGTTTAGAGAGAGAGAGAGGGAGGGTAGTTGCGGTACAAGTTGTTTTTTTTTTTTGGGGGGGGGGGGGGGGGGGGGGCGTGGGTTGGGTTTTTCTTTCTTGTATTTCCATATGACATTTCAATAGCAATTACCAAAAAGGGTGGGACTATTCCCATTCCGCAAATATTCATTTTCATCCCATTAAAATTTTTATAATCAAACTACTGAGCCTACTTTTTTTATACCTACCACATTTTAACTAAATTCACTCCATACTATACACACCCCTTTAATAACAAGTCCACCTTCCATCTTCTCAAAACTAGGATTTCATTCACTATTTCCTCTCATACACCTGACATGAAAGCACTTTTTCAATATTGATTTCTCTAGTAAGATACATGTTAGTATTACTTATTGGCTTAATTTTTTGTTTGATTTCATTTAATTATTTTTTATTTAGGATTTATATGTGTGTGTATATATATGTATATATTCATAAAAGTTTGCAACAAGAAGAAAAAATGAAGCATTGTAAATTTGTTGATTACTTACAACTGTATCTGTACATATAAATTATTCTCGTAGATATAATCAACATATTTTTTTGATCTAATTTGTGTCCATTCAAAGAGAAGTTAATATTGTTGCCCACACTATAGCAACACAAGCTACTCCTCATGTTAATATAATGAAAGTTGTTTTGACGGAAGCTAGAATAGGCTAAGATAATGTATAGATACTAAAGTGATGTACTCATCTTACTTATCAATCCATATTGAAAAAGTTCTTTTATATAGGGTGTATGAAAAGAGATAGTGAATGAATCCCTAGTTATGAGAAGATAGAAGGTGAACTTATTATTAAAAAGTGTATATAACATGTAGCGGATTTAGTTAAAATTGGGTGGGTATAAGAGGAGTGTACTTAGTTATTTGAAAATAAAAATTTTAATCCCAATAAGAAATCCCAAGGGGTCTACATATATGGATGTTTCTCCTCCAAAAATGACTTCTCCCCTCCGGCAATGCATTAAATATTTACCTCAACTGGTAGGTCCGTGAGTGGGTTTCACTTTAGTCCAAATATGTTGGTCTCTAACTCGACAAGTAAATGCTTGAGCTTGACAAGCTTCTGGTCTAGTGGGTTCATAAAACTTACTAGGATGAGCAGTATTAACAACCGGAATTCAAACTCATGTACCAAAATTGATGAATGAAACATTCTCACACAGCTTCTCAAAAAGCATTTCTGTGCATCGTTTTAGATAACGAGAGCCATCTGTAACTTTGACAATATGTTGAGAACGTGGAGGGCTAACTGATATCAACTTGCATTGTTTGGTATATAAACTTATTGATCATTACTATTGACTTAATCTGGTGGCCACAAAATTAATATACACTATGAGTTATGCACCAAAATGTGCCGGACAGATCAATTTGTGGGTTTCCGGTCACAAACCCGATTTAACTGTGAGTCCCGGTATTTATTGAATCTCATTACCTATTCCACCACGACTTAGAATTTCAATACGATCAGGTATAAAAAATTTGATGAGCGTTATAAATATTTATAAATTCGTGACAAAGTGGATATTATGTGTAAATTGAGAGAATCTTGAGTAAATAGTATTAAGTTTTATCCTAAAAAGTAGCAAGTGAACTCAAAATATAATAAGAGACTCTAAAAAGTGAGTGCACCCTAAAAGTTAGTAAGTTCCACCCAAAATGTGATATAAATACTCAAAAAAATAATAAATGATATAATATCGAATTTTTATTTTATACCATAGTCAAACCTGAGATTAATATGCATTAAATTGCCAACTAGTGATGTTATGTACGTGCAGACAAATATGGTTTGTGCCAATTATGAGTACAGGGAGTTGTGAATTGTTTGAGTGGGCAACATGGAGTAAATTTAATTTATGGATTCCATCAAACATTGGTGTCATATCTCGGCATCCACGTGCCTATCATAACGATGAGAATTGAGTGACCAAGATTTAGCTAGCTATGTTGACCTGCCTCAACCAAAAACTCAACGAGACCTCAGAGTTTGCGAGGCAACGCCTTACTTAACGGGTTCATTTGGGTCAACACACTAAATTTGAATCGCGCAACTGTGTTGGATCAAACTTGACATTTTGAAGTTGGCTCACTTCAAAAGACTATGTATGTGCAAGAGAGCGAGCCTCATGTACTGAGTTATCTTTGTTTATCCAATCTGACATATCCTATCTTAGTGTTGACAGATAGCCACTGGATGACCATCAGTAACCACGATTCGACCTCATTGATCTGTTTCATACTAAATACTAAATGAGATCTTAGAGTTTATAAATGTTTTATTAATGTCAATTGCGAGAAGAGATTTTGCTGCTCTTACGCGTTTAAGCAACAAACCAAGTGAAAGGGTAACTCCACACCTTGTTAACAACATAACACATTGTTTTTGTGTCAAAAGGTAAATATAACAGTCGTCACCTTGAGATCGACTCATGGTTCCTGTGCCCACTACTTTTCCAATAACTCATACCCTTCGCATTTCTCTTGCACCCACGAGGGATTGATTAATCATAAAACAGATTGGTTGATGCGAATTCACATGAGAAATCATGAATCGAATGATTGTGCTAGATCGAACTTCACACCTTAAAATTCGGCCTAATTTGAGAAGATCCAAACAACATATTTCCATCGATTTATAAATTATTTCCTTTCAATTAAACCCATTTGCCACCAAGACTTCCATGTGACATTGGGGGTACAAACAATCACTTGGTGACAGCTACCCCCCCACCCACATCCATGTTACCCACTTTGAATTTCCTATCCCCCCCCCCCCCCCCCAATTCAATTCCTATCCTAAGTATTGGAATGGAGAAAAAACTTGCAACTTTCTTAGCCATTTTGCCTCTCTTCCTTGGCTTAACAACATCAGATTGGAACATCTTGAATAAAAAAGTGAACAATCATGGGCTCAAAATCACCCTGAAGAACTACTGTGAGAGCTGGAGGATGAATGTGGAGTTACACAACATTAGAGAATTTGAAGTTGTGCCACAAGAATGTGTTGATTACATTGGGAAGTACATGACAGGGACTCAGTACAAGGTGGACTCTGAGAGGGCCATTGATGAGTGCACTGTTTATCTCACACTAGCTGTGGGTTGAAGAAAGATGGGTCTGATGCATGGGTTTTTGATGTTGATGATACTCTCCTTTCAACTCTGCCTTACCAAAAGAAACATGGTTTTGGGTAATTTTCTCTATTCTACTACTTCACCAAACTTAAATATATTCATGTTTATCCACTGAGATTGTTGGAGAATGCACTCAGCTGATTGCTTAGAGGAGTACGTATCATGTTTGCGTCATATCATTTCAGATTCATGTCGTGCATGAGTCAAATTCATGTAAACTGTAAACGAGAAACCACACGACTAGCGTTTCTTTCCGTCTAAGCCACATTCATTGGACACAAGTCTCCAACAAATCTAAATTTTAACTGATATTATATTTTTCACAACACCAATTAAACAGTTCATGTTAAATTGTGTCATTTTTCGAGTTCATATCCTATTGGGTTCTTATTGTGCTCGTGCTAATGGATATAATTGATAGTAATGAGCATATAAGATGAGGATGGTATTAGTGGTATGCATTCAATTATGTAATTGTTGCTTCTAACATGATGTCTTGAAGTCTTTTACAGGGGAGAGAAGTTGAACTTGACCTGTTTGGAAGAATGGATGAGTAAGGGCAAGGCACCAGCTCTTGAGCACTCTCTAAAGCTCTTCAATGTGCTCAAGGATCTTGGAGTTCAAATCATTTTGGTTTCTTCTAGAAGGGAACATCTCAGATCTGCCACTATTGACAACCTTGTTAATGTTGGCTACCATGGGTGGACTAGTCTCATATTAAGGTTTGTACTGTATTTGTGTGTGTGTGTGAGATTTATAATTGGGGGTCGAGTTTGAATATGCTCAAAACTAACCTCCAGGGGATTTACCTCCCCACATATTATCTTACTTCTTGGGAAGATAAGTGTCACATGCACCGACTTCACAAGTGCAACGGTCAAATAGGAACTCACACAACAGCCAAGCGTCGTACCTATGCTTACTTCCGGATATATAGTGGATGATCTATTATTAAAAAATTCTTAAAAGATATACTGAAAGAGATTTAGATCCGTTGTTAAACCAATGCATCCTACTTTTAAGTGTGAAGTAAAACCATTAAAGCAATTCAAATGTTAAGTATTTGTTTGAATGGATATTAATTTTAGGACAAACTACACTTTTCATTTATAAACTATGATTTTGATCCCGCTACATTCGTTCTATTTTTAAATTTCTTACATTGTCTTTTTAATTACTTGAATCAGCTTAACACTTCTTTAAAATTAGCCGTTGATTATATTTTGAACAAAAATGTCTTTGCATAACTAGATTATTAAAAGGGGTTTTTGGTGGCCGGTCAAATTTTTTAAAAAAATTGGTCCAGAAGTTCAACAAGTGTTCTTTTGAGTTTTAAAAGACAATTGAAGTGTAACGTAAAAATGTAAATAAAAAAGAATTTTTAAATTTAGTTTTCTTAGAATTGCACTGAGTGACGTAAAAAAATATTAAAATTATCCTTAAAGCATTAAAATATGTATATTTAATATCAAAAAGAATTTTTAAAAGTGAGAATTGTTGAAAACTACAAGTCTGGACTTAATTTGTCAATAAGTCCAGCCATATACTTTTTAAGGCGTGAGGTCCAGTTTAGTTAAACTTTTAAGACGACAAATTCAAACTAATTTTTCTCTTTGTTTTAAAATGACAATATTACCCTTGTGTCTTGCACTTTGTCAAACTCTCTTTCCCATGGCTAAATCTAGCTCTTCTTCCATAGAAATCCACCACCACCACCCAACACCCCCTCCACCAACAATGAACAAAAGACAGTGAACTCCACAATAGTGAACTCAATGATAGTGAACTAAAAGACAATGAACTAAAAAATCCAACTCTTCTTTAATTCACAATATAAAATAAACAACATTGGGCTCGTTTGATTGCCATATTAAAAATTGATGGATTAGATAAAGAGTTTTTTGTGTGTATGTAAATTTTTTTAGACTTATTTGAGAGAAAGTGTATTGATAAGTTTTTTATTCTATTAAGTTCACTTTTACTAAAACATATTTTTATCATGTACAAAATGCAGATGACCTTTTATTTATATTACTTGTTTACCCTTCCTTAAATAATGCATAATTGATTGACAGTTTTTTTTGTAATCAAATATGTAAATATATAATTATATTTTATCATTCACTTGAATTTTAAACATTTATTCTTATTCTCTCACTCACTTTCTCTTTTTCTCTATCTCTCTCTCCCACCGTTACTCTCTCTCCCTATTCTCTCTCTCCCCCATTTTATCTCTCCACTGCGTATTCAAGGCACAATTACTCTCTCTTTCTCTTTCTCAATCCGAAGTCGACATTCTTAAACATCGTTCTATTGATACTTCAAAATAGATACACCGAAGAGATCATAACTGATTGATAATTTTTTTTTTTTTCAAATATGTAAAAATTTGACATAATCGGATATCAACATTATACCAACAGTTACTTCGACATATATCGGATATCAACGTTACACCAGACAGTTACACTAACGTTACATCTTTGGTGTTTTTTTTATTCACCCATTTTGTTGTATTTTATTGGTGTAATAATGTGGTAATACTAAATGATATAATTCTTTGGTTTAGATAAACAACTGAATGATGCATTGGCTATGATGTTATCATTTCGTGTCTCTTATTGGTCTATCAGAATGCATGTGTAACTCTATGGTATATCATAGCGCAAGTGTAATTGATTAGTGTAACGTTGATATCTGATTATGTCAAAATAACTGTTTGGTGTAACGTTGATATCCGATTATATAAATTTTTTTACATATTTGAAAATAAAATAAATTATTAATTAGTTATGATATCTTTAGTGTATTTCTTTTAGAGTATCAATACAACGACGTTTAAGAATGTTAGCTTCGGATTGAGAGAGAGAGTAATTGTGCGTTGAATACACAGTGGAGAGAGAAAATAGAGGAGAGATAATGTGAGAGGGAGAGAGAAAAAATAGGGGAGAGAGAGTAACAGATAGGGAAAGAGAGTGAGAGAGTAACGACAAGATTGAGAAACAAATAGGGAGAGAGAGTAATAACTTGCACCTTGCAATTTTTTTTACTTTTATTGAATGATCTTTCGGTCTTTTTTCATAAAAATGTATTTAGGGGCCAAATAAATTTTCTTAATGTATTTTATCTCAAATAAATTTAATTTTTTGTACCGACTTCTATTTTTCCCAAAACATTACATAATAAAACACAAAGCCCATCTGCACACTGGCAATCCAATTGGGTTACAAACTTGTGGCCTACATATATGGGCCCAACTAAAGTCTAAAATCTGCCTTAATTGGGCCTTCATACAAGCCCAATAAGAAATATTAGGGAACACTGGAAAAAGAGAAAGCTGAAGGTTTTAGAGAGAGAAAGCGAATGGCGAGTGAGGCAGGGGTGGTGGAAGCTACGGCGACGGAGGCTCATACGGCGGATACGGTGGCGAAGCAGCCCCACAAGTTGGAGAGGAAGTGGTCGTTTTGGTTCGACAACATGTGGAAGCCCAAACCACGCGCCGCTTGGGGCTTTTTGCTCGCAAGGTCTACACCTTCGACACCGTTGAAGGATACATAATTTGCACATAATGTACTATAGGAACATGACAATGTACTACACAATAATGTCATGCACTAAGGAAGAACATGAATTTCTCTCTCTCTCTCTCTGTTCTCAATTCTCACCGGGTCTTTTTCCCACACATTTAGCTACCCATTTAATCGTATCTCTTCTGCTCCCTTGTCTCCATTTTCAAAAGAACATAACTTGATTTCAAAAAATTGCAGTGCATTTAGTGGCTAAGGTGCTAGAATCTGGGAGCACATATGATGAAAAAACAGTGTCTCATTGTTTTTGGTCAGACTATCCGGTATCCGAAAGCCACTTTAGGCTCCGACTAATCCAGATTCGAGCCGGGTAGGACCACAAGGGCGGCAAAACTCTCCCTACCGAGCGCAGCTGCGATCCCAAGACTCGAACTCGAGACCTTGGTTAAGCTAGAACAGTGTCTACTTGTGTGTTCTATTGCAGGAAACAATATTATAGCTAATTGGAAGGGTGTAAAGTGAATATGATAAGAGTGTCATTCTAGTTTACATTCTGATTTTCAAGGGAAAACCCAGATGAGGATGATGAGTGTGTTTACATCTG
The DNA here is from genome assembly GCA_951799425.1 of Ilex aquifolium. NCBI lineage: Eukaryota > Viridiplantae > Streptophyta > Magnoliopsida > Aquifoliales > Aquifoliaceae > Ilex > Ilex aquifolium. The sequence goes on from OX637401.1 coordinate 24,898,797, forward strand.
GAGATATCCTTAATACAAACTATGAACTTCAAATACAATTCTCTCTCTCATCATGCAAGGAATCCAAGTCTCTCTCCATTCTTCTTTGCTAGCCGAATCAATCCTTGTCGTTGTTTTGGATCTGCCCCAATTGATTTGCAGAATTCTGTGATTACCTGAAAGTATTTGATCACATCATCATTAAGCTTATAGTCATTCTCTGAAACCAACTAGTTGTACTGTAAAAAACATATGAAACTTGTAAACAAAAAACCATCAAAATTGGCTGAACAATGTGATGACAGATAACAAGTAATTAGGACCATCCGGATCCTTTCACAAGTTTGGTCTAACACAGTCGCACGATAAAAATCATATAACTAAGATATGACTGCATCACAGATGCGTTATGTCGCACTTGGGTGATGCAGGACGATGCTGCTGAATCCTAACCACACAATGAGAACCAATGATCAAAATTTTATTTCGGTGCATTATTTCGATTACCTAGAAAACGAAAACGTTTCGAGACTTGTTTTAGAGACGTTTTGACCCGTTTCAGAAATAGAATGAAAAAAATAAAAAATTTAAGGATTATTTTTTTAAAACATTGGTCGAAGTATACTAAAATATCTTGAAATATTTCTGAAATAATTATGCAAATACATTGAAACATTATAAATCACCTTGAACCACTTCGAAGGATTAGAATTTTGATTTAAGCATTGATTCATTTCGGTCTTCTTAAAAATGAAAACGTTTTAGACGATTCGAAACGAAATTTCAATAACTATGCAATTATGTTAGGCCGAACTTCACTTCACCCTGTTTATAGGATTTGATAGTATTATCTCCTAAGTTTGGTCTAACACAACCTTGTTTATAGAATTGGTAGTAGTTACTCTTTAAGTTTGGCCTCAACCTCACACCGTAGCACGATGAGAACTTGAACCCACACTCGAGGCCTTATTTGGCTCACGGTTGATGTAGGTGAAGTGGCCGAATCCTGACCACACAATGAGAATTGTGTGGCTATGTTCGGCCAAACTTCACTGTTCACCCTCTAGAACTCTGCCTAGTTTCAAAGAATCCAAACTACTTTTTGCATCAGTTGCAGGAGTTCATGAGACTGGTAGGAGTCATACCTGCGAGTGTAAAGCAATTGCTTTGCCCCTTAGCTGGTTGAACGTCTTCTTGCCGATAATCTGACGCGCAACAACCACCGCCGGAGCAAAAAGACCCTTTCCTTCATTGACGTTTTTCATCATTGGCACTGATCTCACCGGCCTTCCAACTCGAACGCGGGTCGGCACGGACTTGGCCAGCATGGTGTAATCTTCACCAGCCATGGATGATTTCCAACTTCCATGAGAAGAAGCAGAAAAACCACCTTGAAACCCAGTTGCAGAAATTGAAGTAGCCATTGAAGAACACAAGAGCTGTTAAGTTCTCTTTAGCTTTTCTTGAAGAAAGTTAAGAGGTTTTCCTCCTATGTTGGGAACTCTGTGGTAGGTGTTTGATGGTGTTTCTTTGTATGGTTTGGTGTAAAGTGATGATGATTTTGGGTGGTAATATGAGAGCCTTAGGTTTATATTGGAGGGTGGAGCGAGAGAAATGTGTGGAGGCACTGAGAGCCACACATACTGGTTGGCTTTGATTATTCTCTTTCTCTACGTGTATGAATGGGATCTCCTCTTGTGGTCCTCTTATTTGTTTGAAGAAGATCAATTTTTGTTCTTCTAGTGGCTCTCTTAGTGGATCTGATCCCACCGTTAGAAGTGTTCGAGTTAATTTATACGTATTTTGACTAATCTTCTCCCTAATCGGGTTAAAAGTGGATAATTCACGTCGAGACTAAGGTATCTAATGACACAGCCCCAACACAAGTAATTTTTTTATCACTCATAGGATTGAGATTTCCTCTAATATCATCTAACATACATTTATGTGGAACATGTTATATACCCGTGAGTTTCTTATTCATTAATAGCGCATGATCTTTTAATTTTTTTTAAAAGAAAAAGTATGTTAGAGGGGATTTGAGTCTTCACCCATATGACCATCAATTAGAGTATTTTTAACTCTGATTCAAATTTAAATTTTAGCAAAAAAAACTCAAAAAATTTGTTTTAACATTTGATTCAAACTTATATACCAAATAAAAGGAAATTCATTTTTTTATTCAAATTTTTAATGGTGCGATTTTACTCTCTTTTAAAGATCCAATAGTCATATTTACTATCTTTTAAATTTGGGTTTACCCTCATTTAAATTTGGGTTTCTCCTTATTTAAATTTGAGTTTGTCGGAGTCTTTTGTATCAAATCAAACTTTTTATTCAAATGTTAATTTAAATTTGAGTTATAGTTGGAGATACTCTTAGGTAATGATAATTGTTGCGAATTGGGCGGGTATGCAAGTAAACTCACAGTTAAACTTTGAAATTATTGAACACTTAATCCCATTTCAATACAAACCCTTCAACTCCATTTTCATTCATACTTAAAATTTTGAATTCTAGTTAAATAACTCGAGTTGAATGTTAGATTCTTTTTGGAATTAGTAAGTTGAGATCATTCAATTTGACTTCCATCTTTAGGCTGCACAATTTGAATCGAAATTCAGGTTGAAGCAAAATTCACTAAATAAGAATAAAATAAACTCTATTATAGTTATTTCTGAACATTCATTGTACTCTATGGATAAAAAAATGCATAGAGTTGAACATAGTAAAATAAAAAAATAAAAGATTTTGATGAAATTGTTGGGAATTTTTTTAAAAGGGTAGACATATTCAAGGATTAAAATTTTGTTTAGATGCATTGTTTCAGTTATCTATGAAACGGAAACGTTTCGACGTGTTTTGGAAATGTTTCAACCCGTTTCGAAAACAGAATAACAAATTTAAGAATTATTTTAATCAAAATATTGGTTTAAATATACTAAAGTATCTTGCAACATTCTGAAATAATTATGTAAATCCGTTAAAATATTAAAAAACACCTTGAAATATTAGAATTTTAATTCTATAATTAATTCATTTAAATCTCCCTGAAAACGAAAATGTTTCAAAACAAAATCTTGATTCTTCATCGTATCTTTATCACCAAATGTGTCCTACTTCTCTTGCATGTGAACCTTATATTTGCGGGTGGCTGGCGGAATTGGATTGCCTAGTCGGTGACAAAGCTAACAAGGAGGTTCTGAGTTTTCAGCACCGTTGATGTCTGTGTCAAGGAAGAAGGTTCACGACTTGCTTCCTAAGCAGATTAGTACTTGAATACTTGTTACACGTGCCACATTGCTGGTAGGTTATGTGTCTGTCTCGAATACCAAGAGTTCATCACCGTTCTTACAAGTTGATGGGACACTCCGGAGAAAGAAGTAGGTTGCGACATGTGTCCTCGGCTCCGAGGACATCTTTGTCTCTGACAACGCCACATGTCCTCTGCACCAAGCACATTCTCCCATTTGATGAAACCACGTGTCTTCGGTTCCGAGGGTAGCTCCACTCCAAGGCACCCGAATGTTCTTGGCTCCAGGGATACTTACTGAGACTCTAGTCCTGCCACATATCTCCGACTTTTAGAAAGGCTACTGATTGACAGCTGATCAGTCTCAACTAGACTAAGAATTATGAGGGTGCTCTGTACAATGAGGTCAGGATGACAGAACCAACATAAGAGGCAAATAGACAAAAATACCCCTGTTGACATACAACTATTTTAGGCAAGTATTTAATGAATCCTCAATCGATGGGACATCAACAGTGACTCGAGAAACTGGGGAGAAGAGGCATTAAATGCTCCAGAACCAGGACATTTAATGCCTTAACATTGAAGAAAGAGCATTAAATGTTTCGGGATCCTATCATTTAATGTATTTGCATAAAAGGAAGAGCATTGAGTGCTCAGGGATCCAAGCAATTAATAATGGGGTCTCCCCTATGCGAAATAGGGGACACACTGCCTCATATCTGGACACTACCTATTGTCTAGGCCCCAAGTAATGGTGAGTCTTCGGTGGGTATAAATAGCTCCCAAAAATACAATACAAATGTACGCAAAATCATTCCTCAAGAACACATAACAGTGCTTTCTTTTTCTCCTCTCTCAAATAACTGACTTGATCGTCGGAGGGTATACGCCGAAAAACACTCTGGCGCCCTTTCTAACCTGTCTTCTGTGTGCCAGGAATCACCAGCGATCCGCCGGAATCGATCCAACAGCCCCTGAAACAATTCATCACCACTCCATAGGTCCCCTTTGACCCTCTCACCCTTTCCTTGCCCCGAGATCTTCGACGTTCGAGGCGAATACGAGTTCACTAAGGGAGAGATCTATCTTTTTCAACTATTGTGCGAAATCTTCGCGCACACAAGTCATCATCTACCAACATGCTATAATTAGACAGGGTAATTAATCAGATTTTAATTCGAATCCAAATTCGATTAGTCAGCTATGAATTGATATTTTTTTTTATCGATTATTTGAATTTGAATTCGAATTCGATATCTTATATTTTCGCGAATTTTAATTTGAATATACATATATCTGATCTAATTATGATTCGATCCGATATTTATATATTTTTGTATAAATATTAAATAAATTAAGTGATTACTTGAAGAAATTTAGTTAAAATTTAGATGTAATTTGTTAAGATTTAGTAAAAATAAGTTATTTGGATCGCATAAGATTTCAGATTGTTAAGGAATTCAAATATGGACAACAAAAATAAAATTCGTCAGATTTTCAAATCATTCAAAGTCGGATTTGAATTTGAATCAGTCAAAAATTCGATCCAAACCTGATTCGTTGATTGCGATACTAATTGATGGTAGACCAGGAGTCTAACTTTGCCCTCAATATATATTTGAAACTCATAAAAAAAAAATAATAATAATGTTTTTGTCAAAAAATGTTTACTAAATCAATATAGATGGTTAGATTATTGGCCCATAAAAATAATTAATGGAACTCTCTGATTTAACCATACTCGTTGATTTGATAATTTTTTTTTTTTTGGATAAGTATAAGAGATTCAACCTAAGAGTATCTCCAACATTGATTCTAATTTTTACGTAATATGAGTTAACATTTGAATAAAAAACTTGATTTGATACAAAACACTCAAACGGAGAAACTCAAATTTAAATGAAGATAAATTCAAATTTAAATGAGGACAAACTCAAATTTAAATGAGGACAAACTCAAATTTAAAGGATGATAGAATATGACTATTAGATCTTTGAAGGAAAATGAAATATAACCATTAGTGATTTGAGTAAAAGTTTAAATCTCCCTTAATTTAGGTAAAAATTTGAGTCTACCTTAATTTAGTATGACTTTTTTTAAAAAAAAAAAAATAGAAGAGAAAATTTTATTGCATGAATCAAAATTACAAAAAGCAAAGAGGATTAAACAATGTTGGCTTTAATCCTTCAAAACAACCTATAGTCAAAAGAATTACATCAATGAATTTCCAAATTTTCAAAATTGCATAAAGGAAATTCAGAGAAATTTCCTCTTCTTCCTCAGGAGCTTAAGCCCCAGCTGGTCATGCAATAGCAGCAACCTTGCCTGCACAGGAACAGACAAATCTTGGGGAAAAACAGATGAGCAATCATTCAGCACTGCCCAGTTAGCAAAATAGTCTGCCAGACAGTTTGCCTCCCTATAAACATGCTGCAGACTGAACTCCAGGCTGTCTAGTAATTTAGTATGAGTTTAGGTATAAGATTGAAGGAATTTTTTTTACGCAAATTTAAATTGGGTGGGACTATTCTCATCCCACAAATCTCCATTCCCACCCCATTTAATTTCTCATTATCAAACTACTAAGTCCACCCCTTCTATACCCACCCATTAGTAACTAAGTCTACCCTATGTTGCATACACCCCCTTTAATAAGTAAATTCACTTTATATTTTGTTATAATTAGAGTTTTATTCTCTATCTCATCTCATGCATTCACAAAATCATTTTTTCAATATGAATTTTTTCAATGAGATACAAGTTAGTATATACTTCTCAATTTAATTATATGTTTGATTTCATATTTGTTATATGAATTTTCATTATTTTCGGTATATTTTGATATTTTTGTCAAGTTTAATAATTTTTTTTAGAATTTATATGTGTATATATATGTATGCTTTTAGATTATTTGTTTTTTATTCCCTATCTTGTTAAGGTTTTACATTTATGTTTGTTATTTTTTTTTTTCTTGTTCGATTTTTTGTCTGTGCTTAATGCTTATTTTTTTTTCATATTCAATTTTTCATTTTATAATTTTGTTTGTTTCTTTAATCTTTACTTGATTTTTTTTCTTTCTTGTTTCGGTTTAATTCTTTTTTTCTGTTTTTTTCTTGTTTCGTTCTTTTTTTTTCTTGTTTCGGGGTGCTTTTTTTTTTTTTCTTGTTTCGTAAATATATTTATGCATTCAAATTAATTGTCTTCTTTCACTATTTTTTTCTTACGATGATTTCTTTCATTAATGAAGTGTACATAGAATGAACGAGGTTAACCATTAATGAGGTATATGTAACATGGAGTAGACTTACTTACTAATGCGGTGAGCTTAGTAGTTTAATAATGAAAAATTAAATGGAGTGGAAATAGAGATTTATGGAATGAGAATAGTCCCATCCATTTAAATTTGGGTTTAAAAATGGATAAACATCATGATACTCTAAAAGCATAAATTTAAAAGTAGCATTGCATTTAAATAGTATTAAAAATTTGGAGAGGAAAATATAATTTTATCGATCACTTGGGTTGTATCTCATTTTGTTTTTGTTTTTTTTTTGGTTATTAGATTTAGTTATCGAAATCAAAAAATGAGTGAAAAAGTTATGAAAAATAATATATGAGCATTGCTATGTATGGGATTAAAAAATGTATTCCTTACATTTTTAATACCAATGAAAATTAATACAGGTACTAAAAAATATTTTAATCCCCTATCATATTTATTTGTTCAATAGGTACTATAGCGAGTTCCACAAACAACTATTTATTTTATCACATCTTGTATAACAAATATACTAATATCATCCATTATATTACTCCGTTTGTGTAACGTTTTTGCACAATATTTGGTATAATACATGGTATAGCAATCTATACCCAAAAAATTCAGGATAATGTAAAAAATCCACATAAAAAATAAAGAATCTGATCCTATGAATCGGTAACACCGTAAAAAAAAAAATTTTAAAAAAAAACTAGTGACACCGTACGCTTAAATATAATATAAGCTAAAAATTCAAAATAAATTTTTTTAAAAAAATTTAAAAAAAAACTGGCGATACCGTACACTTAAACATAATACAAAGAAAAAATTCAAAATAATTTTTTTTTTTAAAAAAATTTTTAAAAATAAAACCGATGACACTGTACGCTTAAACATAATACAAGGAAAAAGTTCAAAATAATTTTTTTTAAAAAAATAAAAAATAAAAAAAAAACAGGTGACATTATACGCTTAAACGTAATACAAAGAAAAAAATCAAAATAATTTTTTTAAAAAAAATAAAAAAAAAGGTGACATCGTACGCTTTAACATAATACAAAGAAAAAAATTCAAAATAATTTTTTTTAAAAAAAATTAAAAAAAATCGATAACACTGTACACTTAAATAAAAGACAAATACATTAAGAAAGAAGAGAAGAAGGAAGAGGCGACTCAAATAAAGAGAGAGGAGCTTTAAAGGGAGGCTTCGGATGTGAGTCCAAAAGGTAAGAAGGCTTCCTAAGTGTTAGCTTTTCTTTAAGAAACATCAACTGAATTAGGGTATACTAGGGTTCATGTTTTGATCCAAATAGTTGAAAATTCTAGTTATGCTTTTATCTCCTTGTTATAATTAGAATTAAATTTATTGGTGGAATGAAGATTTAGTGGTTCAAATCTTTGAATTGGTACTTAACTTACTGTTATAGAGTCAGTGGGAATGCCGAAACTCCTTGTGATGACGCCGGAACCCCTCAACGATGCCGGAAAAATAATGACAACTTCAACAACTTACTTCTGTTAAACAATCAAGAGAAATACAAGAAACAAGAAAAGAAGAGGAGGAAGAAGAGGCTAGGGTTTCATTGATACTGCATAATTCTATTGAATACCAAAAAGTGGTTTAACCTAAATACATAGAGACTATATATAGTCTAAACAAAAGAAACTAAAAAGACAGGAATGAAAGACTATTCTACCCTTAATAAATAAAATAGTCCTATATTTCTTAACATCTCCCCTCAAACTCACGATACGGCAGCTACAAGCATCGAGAGTTTGCCAACTAGAAAACGAAAACGGGAAATAGAATGCGACTTGGTAAAGAAATATGCAATCTGCAAAGAAGAAGAAACAAAGGGCAAAGTAATGGTGTCATGCTTGAGATGATGACGAGTAAGGTGACAATCGATCTCAATGTGCTTAGTTCGTTCATGAAAAACCGAGTTGTGAGCAATCTGAATAGAACTCTGGTTGTCACAATACATTGGAGTGGGATGAGAAATGGAAACTCTCATATCTGCAAGTAACCAACGTAACCAAGCAATCTCTTTGGTAGTAGATGTCATAGCACGATATTCTGCTTCGGTTGAAGATTGAGAAACAATAGATTGTTTCTTGCTCTTCCAAGAAATAAGAGAATCACCCAAAAAGATACAGAAACCAGTAACAGACTTGCGATCTGTGGAATCACTGCCATGATCAGCATCAGAGTATGCACGCAGCTCCAAGGAAGAGGTGGATGGAAGTAAAAGACTCTGAAAGACTGTACCCCGAAGATACCGCAAAATACGAAGAACAGCTGCCCAATGAACTGTAGTAGGAGAAGCAACAAACTGACTAACAACATGAACAACATATGCAATATCTGGACGAGTAATAGTGAGATATACCAAACTCCCAACAATAGTACGGTATAAAGTAGGATCTGACAAAAGTAAACCATCAGAAGAAGAATACTTTGCGTTAACCTCAATGGGAGTATCTACAGTCTTATTATCAGTAAATCTAGCCCGCTCAAGAATATCTGCAACATATTTCGACTGAGAAAGAAGATAACCTCTGGGTGAGTGGGCTACCTCAATACCCAAGAAATATCGTAGAGAACCCAAATCCTTCATTTCAAACTGTCTAGCTAACTCTGTCTTCAAAACTGAAATACCATCAATATCATCACCAGTAATAATCATGTCATCAACATATAAAGACAGAATGATACGACCTGCATCAGTGCACTTAACAAAAAGAGCAGAATCATGACTACTAGAAGCAAATCCAAGAGAAGAGATCACAACAGAAAATTTATCAAACCAAGCACGAGGTGCTTGTTTGAGACCATATAATGCTTTCTTGAGCTTGCAAACATACACATAATCATGTGAAACACCAGGAGGGGGAGCCATATAAACTTCTTCTTGAAGATCTCCATTCAAGAAGGCATTTTTAACATCAAGTTGAGAGATATGCCATTGACGAACCGAAGCAACTGCAAAAAGAGTACGAATAGTAGTCATTTTTGCAACAGGAGCAAATGTCTCCTCATAATCCATACCATACTGTTGAGAGTACCCTTTTGCAACCAACCTAGCTTTGTATCGCTCAACAGATCCATCAGAATTAGTCTTGATCTTATACACCCAACGACACCCAACAACACTCTTACCAGGAGGTAGAGGAACCAAATCTCAAATACCTGTCTTATGCAAAGCAGAAAGTTCCTCATCCATAGCTTGCTGCCAAAGAGGATCAAGAATTACCTCTTTATAGGAAGAGGGTTTAGAGAGACAATGAATAGAAGCTAAAAAGGAAGTAAAAGATAAAGAATAACAAGAATAAGTAAAATCTGGTAACTTTGTGAACTTACGAATGCGTGTAGATTGACGTAGAGGTGGATCCACAATCTCAGACGGAGCTTGAGGGACCATAGAAGAAGAGGGAGCTTCAGGTGTGCTAGAGAGTAGAGTGTTAGTACCTGCAGAATGATCAGAAAAAGGATCTATACGAATAAGATCAGATCTAGTGAAGCTATGAGTAGTGGATGTAATAGAAAAGAACGGTATATGCTCAAGAAAAACAACATGGCGAGACACATAAAATTTCTGAGTTATTGGATCAAAACAACGATACCCCTTTTTACCTTCACCATAACCAAGAAAAACACAAATAGCAGATCGAGAAGACAGCTTGTTGTGTTCTACATGAGGACGAAGAACGAAACAAGTACAACCAAAAACTCTAAAAGAAGAATAATCAGGGGCATACCCATACAACTTTTCGAAAGGAGAAACACCTGAAATATGAGAAGATGGAATTGTATTAATCAAAGCTACAACAGTAAGAACAACTTCACCCCAAAACACACTAGGAACATAAGCAGACAACAAGAGAGAACGAGCAGTTTCAACAATGTGTCTATGTTTTGTTTCAGCAACACCATTTTGCTCAAGAGTATCTGTACACGAAGTTTAGTAAATAGTTCCATCTAAGGCAAGCAACTCACAAAATTCATTAGAAGTGTATTCCCCACCCAAATCACACCTAAAACATTTGATAACAGCAGAATGTTGAGTTTTGACAAGAGTTCGAAAGGCTGTATATATCCCAAAGAATTCAAAACAATGTTTCATTAAATAAATCCAACATTAACGAGTATGATCATCAATAAAAGAAACATAATATCGAGACCCTCCTTTTGTGGCAACAGGAGAAGGTCTCCATACATCAGAATGAATCAAATCAAATGGAGAAGAAGAAATAGAAATACTTCGATTAAAAGGTAAAGCAGAAAATTTTGCCAGTTTACATCCACTACAATCAGAAATATCACAAGTTTGCAAATTTCCTAAGGCCCCTGTGGATGCCAAAAATCTCAAACGAGAAGACGAAACATGACCTAGACGAGAATGCCATAAATAAAAACTAGAAGAAGAAGAACTCAAATGAAAAGAAGATAAATCAACACTAGGAGCAGCAGCAGCAGCATCAACTGACACTTTTAACTCATCCAAAATATATAGTCCCCCCTTCCTACGGCCTGTCCCAATCAGCTTCTGAGACTGCAGATCCTGCACATAACAAGAAGAAGAGGAAAAGGTGACTAAATTACCAGAATCACATAACTAACTAACAGAAGCAAGATTTAATGTGAGTTTCGGAATATGATAAACATTAGGGAGAGACAAGTGAGGTGTGACAACAGAACCAACACCTGCTAAAGGCATAGGAGTTCCATCAGCAGTCATAACAGGAATAGAAGAAGAAGACATAACAGAAGCAAAAGATGAAGAATCTGGAGACATATGATGTGAAGCACCATAATCCAAGACCTATACAGAATGTGACATACCTGAAGAACTATGAGGCAACTGACATACGGAAGAGGAAGCAGACATATCTTGTGGTTGTAAGGAGAGAAACTTCTGAAATTGCTCAGCCAAAGTACTAGGATCGATGAAAGGATCTGATGAAACTACTGCTGCAGTAATAGACTGTGGTGGTCTGTAACCCTGAGGTGGTCTATGAGCATTAGATTGTGACTGGTTGCCAGGCTTCCATGTAAAACCCGGGAAAATTTGAACTTTTTCTGAAAAAGGGCAAAATGGTAATTCTCCACCCTTATGCGTATTTGAAATAATTATGTTCTAGACCTCGGATGAGGAAACGGAGTGCGCCATTGGATTCGCAACGCGAAATCTAGTAATCACTAGAAATTTCGTCGAATTCCGAGATAGTCGGATTTTTGCACGTCGTTCGAGGCGACTGCGTGGCGAATGTAATTTTAAAGGTCCCCAATAATGGATTTTATAAAATCTCCTTATAATTGGATTAAAGTTCCAATAAAATTAATTTGGACTTAATCCGGGACTTAATGAATCGTTTCGGGACGAAAAACGGACCCGAAAGTCGAAAATATACGGTGCGATGTGGACCGCTCATTTGCGACTATAAATATCGGTAAATATCTGATTTTTTAGCCAAAAAATCACTCAAAACCAGTGTGTCTTCAGTGCTGGACGTTGGAGAGAAAAGAGAAAGAAAAATTTTGATCTCCAAGCTTCCCGCTCCGATTCCGGGAGTTCCGTCCGTCGGAATTCGTCGATTCAAAAGGCAAAGTTCATCTACGCGACGAGGGCTACGCGTGGGTACCAAAAACAACAAGTTTCACCGAAGGTGAACAGGTGGAGGTGTACGAAAATCAAGATTCGAGTTGTATTTTTTTGCTCGGATTCCGTCGAGCTAGAAGGGAGAAGTGATCACGTCGACGAGGGCTACGCGTGGGTACCAAAAATGAAGATTTTCACCGAAGGTGAAAAATCGGGATTTGGAAAAATCAAGCTTCGAGTTGGGTTTTCGGGTCTTGGGAGCTTCCTACGGGATTCTCACGCTACAAGAGGTAGGGGTTCTCCTACTTGGGTTGATTTCTTACCTAGAAATGCCTATGATAAATGCCTATGATATATATATATATATATTGCCCTATGTATACATATATTTATATGTATATGTATATGGTTATGGAATAATGAGGTAAATGGGTAGTTTGTTAGAAAATTTCACTTGCCCATTGGTGGAATTTAGGTAAAATGATTTTATCCCAAATGAGTATGTAGAAATTGCCTATTGGGATTTCTTGAATTATGTGAAAGCTACGTGAAAATTGGGCATAATATGTGTTACCATGTTGTTTGCCTTGAAGGTGTTTGATTAAATGTCTTGGTTGATGTAAATGTTGTTATTCGATGAAATTGAGATAACATGTTTAAGTGTGTTGAGGTACGTGAACTTATGCACTATGATATGCCAATATATGCTCTTTGATGTATTGACATGGTTAAGAAATATGGTAGTTATATGCTATTGATATAATTGCCATGAATTTGAACATGTAAAGTTGTGAATTAAATTGTCCATATGACATTCACTCCATATGGGACATGACATGGATATGCAATGGTGCATCACATTGCATTTGCACGGAATCATTCATTTCATGGGTGAGTGCATGGTTGACGTCGACACCAGGCTTGGTGATTGACGCGAGGAGTAGTCCAAGTTGCATACATTGCATATGGGACATGGTGAGGCATCACATTCATGGGATGTTAGCATGGGTGTGGGTGTGATTGTGCATGGATGATTGTACCACAATCTATGTGGTATTAAATGCATGTGGTTACGGGAATTGCTCATTGGCATTATCGCATATAGAGCATGACAGTGGTAACTCCATTCATGAATATTAGCCGTGAGTGGAAGCATGTGTGGTTGGTGCATGGTTAAATCAACACCTTGTTTGGTGCTTGATATGTGGACTCGGGAGAAAAGTGGATCGACGATCCTTTTTGAGTCGCATGGTTGCATTGCATAAGTAAAAACTTGTGTCTGGGTATAGCAAGAAGGGGCATGGCGACTTCCTCGGGTGAAAGACCCAGAATCACTTGGTTCAGTCACTCCTCTGAGGTGAAATTCCGGAAAAGTGACATGGTGTACGGAACCAGCGGTGTGACTCCGAGAATCCATTGCCCAACAAAGACATAAGAGTTTTGATTTATAAATGGTCGTTGAATGTATAACATCAACGACGGGTTTTACAACACACTGACATCTCATTGTGTGTGTGGGAGCCGGGAGGGCTCGGGTTGTGTTATATGATTGAGTCTCATCTCACTCATGGCATGTTATACACATTGACATTACATTGTGTTGTCGAGCCGGGAAGGGCTCGGGGTGAGTGCATAAATGAGTCACATCTCATTTCATGATACATCAAACACGTTGGCATTAACATTGTGTTGAGGAGCCAGGGAGGGTTCGGGTTGAGTACATGAGTCTCATCTCATTTCATGGGGCTTAGGTAGCCCGGTTTAACATACATGACATTGACATGTAAAGGGAGTCAGAGTGGACTCGGGTTGAGTGCACATGGGTGGGTCTCACCTCATTCATGGCATGACATTATAGCATTACATCATTTAATTGTATATTATTTGATGGAATGGTTACGGATTTATGGATGTTGCATGTGAACATTTCATATGCATATAGGTTGAGGAGTAGCCTCTGTAGGAAATACTCTACTGGGCGTTGGCTCACCCTATACGGGAACACATTTCAGGTGGGAGAGATAAACTGGCGGATGGCTCCATTTTGGACCCTCATGCTTGAAGAAAGCCGCATGTGGCTTTACTTAATGTTTTGTGTAATTACATGTTAGAAACTATATTTTGGGGCATGTAATGCGTAAAATAATTGTAATAGAACTTATAAAGGCTATTGTTAGATTAACCTTTCATGTTTTGATTTAAGTATGGTTAATTGGACCCAGTGTGGCCAATGTTTACTTATACATGGACCCGGTGCGGCCATTGCTTTATATTTGACTTCGGACGGGTCTGGTAATTGTGTATTGCACAGGTTGGGTATTGGGTAGAGCTCCCCATACAAAGGAGACTCTGCCCAAATTTCGTTAAGTTATGGACCCCGGTAAATGGGGCATAACAGTGTGATATCGAGATACTAGGTATCTACAGGTATTCCGCGGGTTGATGGGTAATCAAGGGACCCCCAGATTTTGGGGTGTCTCATTCCAAGCTTGAGATTGCTGCTGTGATTGATTCTGCTGTCTCAACTTCTTAGGACATTGAGCCTTCCAATGACCTTTTTGCTTACAGAAACTGCACTCGTCGAAGGCAACCCTTGTGTAAGGCTTATTCTGATTATTAGAGAATGACTTAGAAGGTACTGCTAACACAGAAGAATTAGAAGTAGAAAGAATTCCCTTTTCAAAATAAGACTTAAGAGGTATTTCTTCAGCCAATAACTCACTGACAACTGAGTCAACAGAAGGAAGTGGAGAACGATGCAAAATTGAACCTCTAAGTCCTTCAAAATCACTGCGAAGTGCCGTTAAAAACTGTACCAATCGTTGCTGCTCTCTACGATCAATATAGGCACCACATGCCTTTAATTCTGCCGATTCTGTAAGAGCCAATTGATCCTAAAGATCTGTCATAGCAGAATAAAACTCCTGAATACTCATATTTTGCTGCTGAAGAGCTCGTATGTCATTCTCCAATTGATACTGCTTTGCAAAATTTGATTGAGTGAATAACCTTTGCAGATGATCCGAAACCTCTTTTGCTGTCTCATACTTCGCCAACTGTGTACCAATAGAATGCTCAACAGAATTGTTAATCCAAGTAATAATTTTCGCATTGTTTGCTTCCCAGGTATCTATCAAATCATCATAACCATCATCAGTGTTCTTAGGTTTCACAGAGGTTCCACTAACATATCCCCATATCTTTTTACCCTTAAGAAAATTTCTCATCACATAACTCCAATACGAATAGTTCTTTCCATCCAACCTCACACTCACAGACTGAAGCGAATCATCTCTTTCAGTAGCTATTCAAACAACAAATAAAACCAGATCGCAAAACCAGATTGAAATACCAGTGTACAGTCACGAAATACCAGATTGCAAAAACGAAACGAAGTACCTTCTTAAAAAAAAACAGGTCGAAATACCAGTTGGATCCGCGGAAGCTGTGTTTGAGATTAAGCCTCGTCCCATGAAACTTAGCTTTGATACCATGTTAAACAATCAAGAGAAATACAAGAAACAAGAAAAGAAGAGGAGGAAGAAGAGGCTAGGGTTTCATTGATACTGCATAATTCTATTGAATACCAAAAAATGGTTTAATCTAAATACATAGAGACTATATATAGTCTAAACAAAAGAAACTGAAAAGGCAGGAATACCCTTAATAAACAAAATAGCCCTATATTTCTTAACAACTTCAATGGAGTCCGTTCAAGCCAAAGATTCCAACAACCTTCGTCTTTAGAGCAATGTTATTCTAACAAAGGCAATGCAAAAGGTTTGGATTCTTCAGAACTTTCCTTTGAAAGTGTAAAGATCAAACGGGTAAAAAAAAAAGTGGAAGATGACGGTCAGAATGTGAAGGGATTTTGCATAAAACAAGGGATTTCATTAATGGGTTTCTTAAAAAGATGTTTAATAGGAAACTTTTCACTTTCTATTTTAAATACATAAAATGTTTTTTTTGTCTTTTTATGTCAAAATGGACTTTTGTCCAACATGTTTTGCGTATAGTATTTTTCCACCAAAACTTCTTAGATTTTGTATCGGCCCACAAAATTCCCTTTAAAAAATGCAAAAATACATAACAGCTATAACAAAACCCATTTATTAAAAGTGAATATCACTATCCGACTTTCTAATAACGCCTGAAAATCTCAGCGGGAATTAATGATTACCCGTTTCCAATCGGAAGTCTTGACAATCGCTTCCCTACTGTTTTATGCCTGAAAGAATTAATGACTATCCATTTTCGGCTGGGAATCTTGACAATCAAATCGCTACCATTTATGCCTAGAAGTATTGGCATTCACATCATTACTCGTTTATGCTCGGGAGTCTCGGCACCCAATAATATCAAAAAATATATATAATCACCCAATCCAAAAGTTGAACTCATAACCAATCACAAATTCATAATCCATTAAATCACATTTCAGCTAATATATAACGATCAATCACAAATTTACAATCCACTAAATCACATTCCAATTATTACACATATGTATAGCTAAATAACGATGAATCACATTTTTATTCAATATGAATTAATGCACTTACCTTATACTTAATTCCAAACTCAAACTCAATTCCCTTTGTGTAATCTTAAGTGAATTCGACGTTGACGCCATCGTCGCCTCCTCACCTGACATATGTCGATACAAGACATATGAGTACCATTTACAACTACATGATATTATACAACACATGCATAAATGATTAATTATGTTTAATATATCACATCTTTAATCCCTACCTTACCCAAGTATCACCGCTTAAATCACTAAAGCTTTACTTGATCGTAACTCATCTCACTTAGAACGAGAACAAATCAAAGCAAAGATATACAAGAAAAACCCTTCATTTCACCAAGGTTGGCCCAACAGTATGGAAAAAAAAGCATAGACTTTAGACCCCAAACTTTTAGAAGTCCCATAATTTTAGGTACATCACTAACCTACAAAAAAAATTTAATCCATATTTTAAACCCTATAAAAAAGCCCTCAAAAATTAAATTCAATCAAAATTTTTATTGCAATAATTTGGCTTATAATCTAATCCATAACATTAAAAACTTAGAAATTAAAAAAATACTCATAAGTCAACTCATATTTACTCCCACACACTTTCTCTCTCTCTCCCTTAAAAAAAACAAAAAATAAAAACAAAAGTTGAAATTAAATACTCTCTCCCTTTCTGTGGTAAAAAAATAAAAATAAAAATTGAAATCTCTTCTTTTGTCTTCCTTTCACATTGAAAATTAAAAATAAATTAATTTTTTTTAAAATATACTACTAAAAATAAAAAAACTCTCATTTACTATTTCTTCTTTAGGCCTCAAATTGACTTCGGTCGTACTGCACTTCATCTTTGGAAATTTTACCCACGCAACTTTCCAACACAAAGAACCGGTACAACACATATAGGAAGGTGAGAGTGAAGATCAGAGGGACGGATGTCTCCATGACTCGCTAATTCCTACCAAATTTCACTTAAGACCCCTTCTGTTTCCATCCTTTATTTATTCACCACTTAATTTACAATCACTTTATAAAATACACCCAAACATATTACCATTAATAAAATTTAACCCTAGGATTATTATTTAAAATATTATATAACTCCTCATATCTCCAATAACAGTAATTTAACTCCAATAATAATTATTATTTATATATTCGACCCTATTACTATATAAATGGCATGTCTAGGTCTCACATATTAATATATATGTAGGGATGTTAACTGAGATGAGTTATTTGGACTCGACTCAGATTCGGCTCAGATAAAACTCTGTTCGAGTTCAACTTGTATTCTAAATGAGCTGAGTTTGAACAATTTTTTAAGTTCATTAAAAAAAACAAGCCTAAAGGCTTGCCTTAAACTCCTAAAGCTCAATTCGTTTATATATAAAATAGTCAAGCTACTTGGACTAAACTCGGATTCAGTTTGGGCTCAGGCTTGGCTTGAAGTCTAAACGAGCCGAATTTGAATAATTTTTTAGGCCTATTTAGAAAAAACAAGTTCGTCAGGCTTGAACTCAAGTTTGTAAAGCTCGGTTCGAATGATGCCCCTATATATATACAATATGATCTTTCAAATCCTAGACTTTGTCCCCTCCACCTTCCCCTTCCTTACTCATCCTTCGAAAGCCAAATTTCAATTTCCTCGTACAAAACTTTCTAAACAAAATAATTTAGTCTACTACACTTGTTTAGTTTGCTAAACAGTTTTATTCTAAAACAGGTATACACTAATGACATGTTAACAAAATTTCATTGATACATTGTTTTCGTGAAAATTGGGGCTAACTATTCTATTTGTGAATTACTTTCCAGCAAGTACAATGGCATATTTTATCATTAAAACTTGGCACAATTGAAAATTTGAAGATATAAAGGGAGGCAAAGTGTAATTGTAAAAAATAATTATCCAAAAGAAAAAAGAAAAAGAAAATAAACAAATGAAACAACACAAAGTCCACCCCCCTCCCTTCCCAAGAAGATCGCCAAACAACTCAGCTCAACGATCTTCTTCATCCTTGCATGGATTCGTCTCTCTCTCTCTTAGATAGTTAGGATTCAAATCTCTCATCATCATCTCTCTCTCTCACACACACACATCCGAACAAAACCAAGAACACAACAGACAATACTTGTACATGGCATCAGTCGCAACCCACTTCTCAGCATTCCTCTTCCTCTGCCCACTAGGCATCCGCCGCCTCCTCTGCTCATTCTCTCTCTATTTGAAAAACCCATCTCTCTACCGATCAAAGCCATGGTATTTCTCAGACCCCAGATGGAAAAACTTTGACTTCTTCACCCTCCTAATTGCCCTCCCAATCGCCTCATTCTCTCACGTTTTCTTCTTTCTCGCCTTCTCTGGCCATCCAACCTACCGATTCGCTTTCTTGGAACAATCGTTGATCATTTTCCTCTTCTGGGTCCTCCTCATTTTGATAATTGTCCGTGAAAATCTTGACCCTATTGCCATTCCTGAGAATTTCATTTTCATTTTCGCTGGAATTTCATTTCTGATTGAATTTTCAATGAATGGGAAAGGACTTTCAGGTCTTGGTGGTGCTGTGTATGAATTGTTAGGTGGATTGACACTAGTTTGTGGTGCTTGTTGTTTTTATTTATCCATTAGGCCATCGGCCTTCTTTGCTGAGTTTTTTCTGTCTTCTGGGCTTATGTTGAAGGGGATTTGGGTTCTGCAAATTGGATTGTCATTGTACACTGATACATTCGCATTGAAGGGTTGTAACCAGGGGAAGACTGATGTGAAATGTGAGCTTGAGGAGGATATGTTAAGAGGTATAGCATTGATGAATCTCTTGTTCACTGTGCATGTTATTGTGGTCTTGATCACGAGTTTTGTGTTGTTCGGACTGTTATACTGTAATCGGAATATGAGGTGTGGTGAGGCAAGTGGGCCATTGTTGGCGGAGCTTGGATCAGAGACTATGCTGATGCAATCAATTCCTGAATTTGAGATAGAGTGAAAGTTTTCTGGTTGTTTTGTCTACTGTGTTGAGGTACAAAACATGGGAGGGGGTGGATGTTATCAGCTGTAGTTGTGAACAAGTTTTTATTTTTTACAGGTAGGTAGTGTTGATTAACTTTTCGATTCTTGTTTTTTTTTTCAGTTATCTGTTGCTGGAATACAGAATTCTTTTGTGACATTCATTAATGGAAAACAGCAATTCTTTGTTGTTATTTGCTGTTAAACATATGTATAGTGAGTGGCATTGATGATTACATTACTAAGGATGTTCTTAACTGTAGCATATTGTGTGTATGTCATACATTTATCTTTTTGAGAAGCTGCTAATTAACTGAAGGATACTGTCGAACGATAGCGTTTTTGCTGAAATGAGTGCTATGAGGAATACAAGCCCTGAGTCTTGATCAGAATTCAGGTGAAAACTTAAGTAGATGGGACTTAATTTTTAGCAACGTTGATTACATGAGAGACTCCTCAGAACTGAAATGCATGAAATATATATTGGTATCTGTCATTGCATAATGAGATACGGTTAGGTGACACTCATAACCAATGGTGTGATTGATTGTAATACCTGAGTACCAGTTCTTACTTTTCTCAGATGGATCTACATAGAAAAGAAAAAAGAGTACTTGGAAGCTGACTAAGTAGACGGGATGGAGTTAACCCTTTGATTCTTCAGTTCACATAACAAAACTTCACGTAACAAAACTCACATCTTTGGTATCAACCATTGTTTCAGTATTTTTCTTTCAGATTATGGAGTTCAAAATCAACAAGTGGAATATATATGGGAATTCCAAAGACTTAGAGAAAGCAGAGAAGCTTTGAGGTGTTTTTTCAGAATTGATTTCACTGTGTACATGACACCATTCACTTACAAAATAGCACCTTGTTTCAATATTTTCTCCAACTTGTGATGTTTAAAAGATAGAGAGGGCCCAGATATGAGAATTGAGGAGGTGGCAAATGAGTTTTGAGGTAATGCTCATTTAAAACTGCTAATTGTAATTGTTTCTGTACTTGGGAACTTTGTTGTGACAATGCTTTGATGCTTTACTACTATGTTTGATAAAGGAGCTTTAAGCTCTTTTGATTGCTGAGAAATGCCCCCTTTTGTGTGAAAAGCTCAGTTGAAGATTCTTTCTTTTAATTAACCTGTTCCAAGAAAAACAGACCATCTGTGATTTTTTCAACAGGGAAAAGATCCATTAGGTCAAGGTAGTCTCATTTCTCGTTTCCTTTTGGTGAGCAAACTGGGATCAATTTGTGTTTCAAGGAAAATTCAAAATGCCCAACTTGACCTGTCATATATTGGCATGCTGGGTCATTAACCTGTTCCTGTTACCAATGCAAAATCTTTCTGAGTGCATTATGGTTCTTTTTATCCTACAATGGCATTCATACTTTTCCCTTAAACTCCTGTGATGAGTTATAATTTATAAATTTGAATCCATTAAATGTGTTCGTCCTGCAATTTTCACAGACGAAACACACAAATGGTTCGGTATAAATTTGCCACCTTTCAGAACTTTTTGCAAGACTCATGGTGTATCCTTTCCAACATTGGATGAGTTATGTATATTGTGTTTGTCATGATTCTTTACTGATTGGATATGGTAAGGTGTCTGATCCTTATTATAATAGCTTTTTTGATGAGTATAGGTATAAAGCTTGTGTGGTGTTGACGACGGTGCTCTCATTCACCTGTTGCTTAAATGTTTGGCCTGCATGACAAGCATGGGAGGAACATTCAATATAATGTTTGGCTTGACAAAATATGAATTTTAAACAAAAGAAAAAGTTCTAAGGGGTGTAACATAAGTAATTCGTACCCCCTTTATATTTATGTATGCATTTCTTTTAATGGTAACAGATGCACTGAAACAATAATTTTTGTAATTTAAGCATAGTTACAGAATTTAGGGGTTTAAAAACCAAGATTTTTGACCTAAGCCATAAGCTTAAAGACCTAGTTTATGAACACCACTGTTTGATAAAGTCAAGGTCTTGCATAATTCCTTGGATCCTAGTATATGAAAAGTTCAAGCATTATCAGTGTTCAACGCACAACGATATAATGTATGCTTGTAATTATGCTATTTCTGAAATTACAACTGAAGAAAACCTATGGCTATTCATAACTGCAAATTAGAAAAAAAAGTCAGTCAAGTTTTCTATATCTTGTTGCAGAAGAGAACTTAGGGATGGTCAACCATCGTCGGCGAAAACGATTGAATCCATGGATTTTTAGTCTGGAGCGGATTCTTTTGATATTATTAATAAAATTGCACCTTTGAATAAGGGTTTTCGAATTTGAGAGATCGACCAGTTTCCTGATGCGCGTTGATCCTGCATCAAATTATTTTTCTTTGTTAAAAGAAAGGAAATTGTA
The DNA here is from genome assembly GCA_951799425.1 of Ilex aquifolium. NCBI lineage: Eukaryota > Viridiplantae > Streptophyta > Magnoliopsida > Aquifoliales > Aquifoliaceae > Ilex > Ilex aquifolium. Next base: position 24,920,797 of record OX637401.1, read on the forward strand.
CTGAAAATAATGTAAGCAAGATTAGTTTCTAACTAAACTTATGTGGTCACTGGTCATATGTTAGTTTCTCTCTGTTTGAGTCCCTGCGCTAGAGGATGGTACAACCGTACAAGATTGGTCAACAGTTTATCAATGGAAGAGCATTGGGTTCAGCCGAGTTTATTTATCAGACTGCAATTGCTTATTTTATTTTCATATTTATAGTCTTTTTATCGTTTTGCTTATGATCCATGTCTAAAGGCATACCTTGGACCTTCCTAATAGGTTGATCTTCTTCTATGCCAGCCTTTTGCAGAATCTGCGTGACAATGAAAGTTAGATATGTTTAACTTGATGAGATGTGGGTGTGGCTCATGCAGTTATGCTTGTTTTTGCAACCTCGAGATAAATGCCAACAATACAAGATATAGAAGGCAAGAGAGGTTACTGTGTTATAAATGTTGGTAAACCACAATGCTGGTTTGTATGTATAGGTTTGAGTTTTATTACCTCAACCAAGCTTTCCAAACGTTTTCTCATCCGTCTTTGTATGAAACCTCTGGTGCACTGCTTGACAGTTATTTTCAATCTTAAGATGTGAAAACTTGAATGCTCTATAACTACATATACACTTTGTAATCTATGGTTACCTTCACATGATATTTTACAAACCCATAGAAGTTCAGCAGGTTCCATACAGTCTTGTCTAACTTCTTGCCTTCAACATGACGTGAAGTAATATCTGTAGTATGTCATGCCAGCTCATTTTAGACCAGGCCAACTCAAACTCTAAGTGGCAAATGAGAAAAAAGTGCTATTTTATACTGTAGTGATGCATCATGTGGCAGAATTGGTGAGTAAAATTAGATTGTCCATCATGGTTTGGATGAATGGCATGTCATTGTTGTTGTTTCTTCATTTGATTTGGAGATAAATAATTATGCAATTGTTTGCTTTAATGTTAAATTTTTTGCTTGAATCATGAAAAAGTGGTTCAGTACTAGTCAGTACTATTTTGATTAGAGTCCATACCAAAAGAGACGAAACCTCCATTGGTGCTCAGATCCTCAATGGCCTCTCCTCTTAACTCAGGAGGTGGAATAGGTGACCAGGTGCAAGGAGGTGCTTTTTCACATGCTTGTGAATTTCCAGCATCCATGAGTTCCTATGAGAGAAATTAGAATCTTTTAAGAAATAGCAATACAAGTTGATTTGATGTCAGTAGGTTTGTTGTGCACAAACCTGAAAGAAGGCTGTTGCAATGATTACGTCCGAATTGTCTTTAAAGCGCATTGGGAATACTGCAGTTATTTTTGCTGGCTGTCAACCACATGTTTCACCACCGTTTAGACATGTTAAGATGCATTAGAAAAGACCTAGTAATATTTGGAAAAATTGAAACTTGAACAGGTCAGGTTCCCACTTTAGGCATGAGTAGTCTGGGTAGTGCATGTTTTGATCAAATCAGATACATTACCACGATTATTTACAGGTTGCCTATTTAATTTTAGTGATAGAAAGTTCCCCTGGTTGATGTAGTGGTAAAGGTTTGGGCTGCCAAGCATAAGAATGCAGGTTTGAGGTTGAGGTAAATGATGTTCGGTTTGAGGTTGAGGTAAATGATGTTCTGTTGATGAGACTAAAATTTAAGTAGATTCCAAGTCCACCCCTCGTGAAATCCCTAATTGGCAGGGCTAACATTGGGTGATGATTCTTTTTAGTCCCAATTTAGTGATAGAATTAAGTGTAACAGTGGATCAAGGTTCTTATTTTTTACCAAAAATAATTTCTGAAAGTTTTGTCGAAGTACATGACTTAAATTGTCAAATTTGGTCGACAATTTCAATTTGTTGAAGTTTTGAAATGACCTTTTTGAAGTCTTTGACTCTGTACCTTTAATTTAGATTATGAGAGACAAGTAAAATTGCTAGGGGGCTATTTTGACATTCATTTTGCCTTCCTGCATTTTCATATATCTTTTTAATTCAGCCACATAAGCTGTTATAATTCTTAAACTGTCCACTGCTTAACCTATACTTGATTCACGTTGAAAATAGAATCAGTTGTAAATTCACACAAAATAGATTCTCGCTAATTCACAATATATATGTATTGTTGGCAGGTGTATCGTGATATGCTATAAACGTATAATATGTCCAAACCAGAAAGCTCATGTTCTTGAATCGTTTTTTTCTCTTACAGATTTCACAGGTTTATCTCTGAATTGGTAAGTCTTATAATTCTGCTTTGATTAAGTTTGACTTCCTACTTTGAGATCTCACTCACACCATACTTTTTCCCGAAACGTAGAGTATACAAATGTAATAGTACCTGTTTGATGACAAAGAAAGGCTCCCTTGGATGATAAACAAGTTTAATTGGTCTATACATCCCCTGAGATATCTCCTGGGAGTTGACGTTCATTAACAGTTCTTTCAGCTGGGAGCTTAGAATTACAGCTTGCACTGAGGAAATCTCTGAGATCATTTTTATTGAGTCTGGAAGAAGAAACACGCACCGACACACCAAAATGAGCATTCTCAAGTTGTTGACTAATCTAAAAAAGAAAAAATACGTATGTATATGCACAATGCAAGCTATGGAGAGAGCATTGTTTCAGTGAACATTAATATTGCATAACATGAAGACTCAACTGCTATCTTGTTTTATGCCCTATTAAGATGGTTGGAGAATTAGATTCCTGTAAAACAGGGAAACATAGGATTCATATTGCTTTCAACTGTTACACAACTATCTCTCCACTTTATTTCTTTTTTAACTCTCTCTTACTGAGTTTTTGGCTCATGGACACATCATAGTGGAGATTAATGTTTAGTGTAAAATTAAAGTTCTCCTCAAAGTTGTAAGCCTACTGACCGACAGTTTTAACTCTGGACTCTGTATGTTTTTAAGGACTAGGGAAGTTGTCCTTCCTTAAATATTGAGTGCCTCTGCATACTATCACAGATATTTCCATCCACTTCCCACATTGACAAGGAAACTTCTATGGGATTAGAAATGACTACATAAATTAAGAGAGAGGCATGTCATGCCTTATTTCCCTGTTTAAAATTTATAATAGTGTCTTTCAGCGTTATTTTATAATGGAAAGATGCTTATATCCCTTCGTTTAATATTGCTCTCGGACAGTACATTCTCGAGATTGTTTCGTCTTTTTTCATGAAAATATCATAGCAGTTCAATTTGTGGTTAACATTCTTTTTGTTTTCTATTCTTCGGTGAATTTTTTCGTTTCATAATTTCAGTATCATATGATATTGTCTTTATGCTGCATGTGGTTACTTGAAAGACCGAGGCAAATGTCCCTTAATTTGGAATTCTGCAGCCACTCTTTCTAAAGTTTTCGCATTTCAGATTCTTCATCTCCTCTGTTTTAATATGGTATTTACAATCTTAGGGAAAGGATCATTGTCATATGAAATCCCCATAAGCAACTCTTAGACAAATGCATGAAATTTCTAAGCCAATAGAAAAACTAGGCCTTACACCTAGAACAAACAAACAGGTTTAGGGACATTTAAGATGATAACATGCTAAACTAATATCAATGAACCATTGGTGAACCACAAAAGTCGTGTAGAATTACAAAGTACAAACCTTTGCCATGAGGAATTCTAGCAAAGTCCAGTCTTAAAGTAAGCTGATATCCTTGTCTTGGAGGTTCTACAATCTCCACAGCATCTGAACAAATTCCCTTTACCATCTCTATTGTGTAACGTGGAAGCCCATGTGAGAGTAGGATTCCTTGAGACAGTAGTGGGGTTGATACTGACAAGTGGGTATGATGTGGATATGATGCAGAAGACTGCTAAATTTTATAGGAAAACTGTGAGAATAATTCAAGAATGACAAACTGCTAAAAATATTAAGGATCATAACACAATCTTTTCCCTCTCCAACATGCACTTTTTTTTTTCACTCACATTATTCCTTAAAGTGTTTGTTCTCGTCTTGTTTTTTCACATTGGCTTCCTACCTTTATGATGTCCTTAGATCTAAATAATTCTAGAATGACAAACTGCTAAAAACATTTAGGATCAGAACACAACCTTTTACTTCGCCGCCATGCACTTTTTCTTGCACTCAGATTATTCCTTAACTTGGTTGTTCTTGTCTGTCTTGGTCTTTTACATTGGCTTCCCACCTTTATCTTGATATTATAGTTTGATTCTCAAATTTTAAATTAACTATGACTACGATGGCTGATAGGAATGCTAAGTAAACTCTCAGTTACTTGAGTCCATGTAATGGAAAGAATACTGCCGAGTTTAGTTGTTACCATGAGAGCCAAAACCCGCTGATTAACTGTATTATATGAGAATCTGCTATGCTGAGGTTGCTGAAGGCTTTACCTGAATATGGTATTCCACAGACCCAAATTCATGCAAGTGATGATCACTCTCCAAGGGTTTGTCAGCACTGTCATAAAACAAAGAACAGGGATTATTAAAAAGATGACTTTGATTTGTTCCTAATAATAGGTGAAGCTAAAATTCTTTGATATCCAAATGATTCAAATTTCACTAATGAGTTTAAATTTTCTTTCTTTTTCAGATTGTGTGGGCAGCTGAAGTACCAACTAGAGCACTGTTGTTATTCAAGACATCATGCCCATAAAAAAAGGATAAATATCATTAAGTAGAAATTAATGATACGGATAAATGTTTGAAGCAAAGTTGCTACAACACGTAGAACATTGATTTTACAAGCGATGAGTTATTGATGAATAGCAAGATGTATATTTTTGGGTGATTCTAATTGCTCTATCATCTGACATATTGATTTTGTTTTCTCAAGTTCAAGTTAGGTAATTAACTAAGTCTGATGTGCATGATTAAACACAATGTTTTAATTGTTGAATGTCTGATAATTGTCATCTTTGCACCAGAAGAGCTTAATTGTCCGCTAAACAAATGCAGATGTGATCTGAAGTCTTTTCAGTGAATTGTTTGCATGATACTCCATACCATGTCATGGCAACTAAGCCACTATTTGTATGATATAATACTAAGATATATAGTTCTGTTTCTGTGTAAGAGTTTTTCCAGACTGAATCCACAGGTTCATTCCCCCTTGGTGGTCTATGTTTCTAGGACCAACTAAAATGATTAAAGGGAACTCCTTCATATGATCCACTAATTAATAACAGTACACAAGATCGGAAATCTATGTGGAAACACAGTATTGTTGTCTGCCAAACAGCTGGGTGCTCTCAGGGAGAATCACTTTCACTTCACTCCCTTGTTGAGAAGTGAATCAGATCCTACTATGACTAGTTCCTTCATTCATTATCTAGAGTGGCTAATTGTGTGATTTCATCATTGTGCTGCTTTCTTTTATTACAAGTTTTTATGACTGTTTGTATTGCAAATAGACATCAAAAAGTAATTTTTCTATAGGAACCGAAATGATCATAGAAATTACTCCTTTTAATGCAGTTAATTTTGGTAGACTGGTTACAACAGCCTGATCGAGCAAACTTAACATGAACATATCAACTGGAGCTATTCTAACTGGGAGAAATTAGCACCCCTTGCTGAATTTGTGGCCCACATGTTCGAACTTGAAAGTAAGTAGCTTGCTTGTTGTTTGTATTCTGATGCATCCTTTTGGCATTGGCTGTGACTGTGAATGGAGAGCTCGGACCCTATCTATCTTTTTCTATCTACATAAGCCAAAGCCTTTCTTACTGATAGCGTCTCTGGCATAAACACATGGAGGATGTATAGCTGATATAGAATCTTATGGCTATTATTGGTGTCTAATTCATATGGAGTCTGGTTGCCTCAGCTTGGTGCTATTACATTTTATCATTCTTTTACAGCATTTGTAGCTTGGTGCTGGGACACACACATACACACAGAACTCTAATAGGTTGTTAGAATTGCACTGTGATTAGGACTACAATAGACTTTTGTGTATCAACTCATGTTGGAGAACATATTGCATATGGATTGTGCTTAACATATAGAGTAGTCTTGTTAGAAAAGAAGAAGCCTCGTACCACAAAAACTCGAATTTCTTTTTCGCAGGTGCTTACAATATGGTTGGACATCCACATAGACAAGAAATCAAGAATGCTACTTATGCAGTATAGATAGGCTGTGTGTCTTACCGGTATAGTTTCAGCAGAATCTCCTTCAATGCTGGTGATGCCCTCTCAAAGCATGCCATCTCTCTCCTCTCTCTCTCTCTCTCTCTCTGCCTCTCTCTCTCCATTTATGGGAGAAGAAGTGAAAAGTGTAACATGCACATTTCACTCTCCCTTTTGAGTAAAATGCAAGCCCCTTGATGCTATCATGTTTAGATATCTTTGAAGCAATATACCTACCTAACATCTCTCTCTCTCTCTCTCTCTCTCACACACACACACACATTTTACTTGTTTTCAAAGCACAATAATTTAATCACTTTATCATATTCTTCTTGCTTTCTTTTCTTTTTTTCTTTTTATGCAATGTCAGACTATATTTATTGGGTTAACTCGCCTTAACCGATATCCCTTCCAACTTTGATGAAGGTAGGATTCGATTCCTGGTCTTGTGCATGATCGAATAAAGACGTAATCAATGCAAGCCTAAACACCTTGTAATTTGAAAATGTCACAATTGTACCGAGTATAATTTTAACATGTCAATATGTTTGGATAGAAAGGGTTCGAAAGTTATTATTTCGAAATTATAAGTCGTTAGTTTCACAGACGTTCTAGATGACCCGATTGTGCACAAGTTGTAATAACAGGTAACAAGTCACGATTGTAGTAATTTTGGAAATTGCTTGATGGGGAAATGGAAGTTTACAAATAAGTGACATCTGGCATGCTTATGATGGTTGGCAAAAAGTCAAGCAAGTATTTAAAAAGAGATTGAAAATTCTTCTTCTTAGGGATTGAATATTATATGGGTTAATTGCATTTTATACCTTAAAAGATTTAAAAATTCTCATTTATCATCTTCAAAGATTAAATTTTTTATATTACACCCTTAATATATAAAAAATGTTGTAATGTGACTCTTCTGTTAGTTTATATTATTGGTTTTGTTAATATCACATTATAATATTTTTAATACATTAGGAGTATAATGTAAAAAATTTAATTTTTGAGAGTATAAAATGAGAAATTTTTGGGCAAAGTGATGGATTGTTAGTCGAATCGGAAGCTATATACGTGCACCAAACACCCTTGGTGTACGTGCACCAAACTTAAATATTTACTCGCGTATTTGGGATAAAAGTTGTAGGGGTGACAATTATAATTTATCGTAAATTCTAAACTCTCAAGGCTATCAAAGTACCAAACCCTTAAATTCCACTCATTTAACCTTTGGCCCCTCACGTTTTTTTTTTTCTAGCCACCGTATGAATGAACAACTGTTATGATTAGTTAAAGGCTTCATTCAGCAAAATATAAAGGGTGAATTACATTCAGATCTCTTGAAGTTTATCATTTAATTATTTAGACTTCTTGACACACAGACTTCCAAGTTTATACGCACGTAATATTTAGACTTCTGTCGTCAATGTTTGTTAATATATTTTTTAATAAATTACACCTAAACCCTTTAAAGTTTGTAGACGTATAATATTTAGATCTGTCAAGTTTAAAATGTTATATTTAGATTAAAAATATTCTAATCAAAGATAGAATATCAAATATTTTTAATCTTACAAATAAAATTCATGTTCTATTGTATCATTTATTGAAATAAAATAAAAAATATATTTTTTTTTTTAAAAAAAAAATTGTAATTAGTATACAATTATACTATCTATTGGAATAAAACTAAATCAAATAAGGGGTCTAAGTCATTCATAATAGAACATGAATTTTAGTTCAATATAAAAAATAAAAATCTATTTTAAAAAAAAAATCATAATTAGTGTACAATTATACTATCTATTAGAATAAAACTAAAAAATCAACTAAAATTCATGTTATGTCATTTATTGAAATAAAATCAAAAATAAAAATCTAATTTTTTCTTAAAAAATTCATAATTAGTATACAATTATACTATCTATTGAAATAAAACTAAAAAAATCAAACAATGAGTCGAACTGTAATATATACAATATCTTCTAACTTTAATTGGGGTAATTTGGTTATTTAAACGACCAAATTAAATTTCAATAGGTAGTATAATTATATACTAATTATAACTTTTTAAGAAAAATTAGATTTTTATTTTTATTTCAATAAATGTCATAATATAACATGAATTTTGGTTATAAAATTTAAAATATTTGATATTCTATCTTTGATTGGAGTATTGTTTATCTAAGTATAATATTTTAAATTTGAGGGCCCTAAGTATTACATGTCTATAAACTTCAGGTGGTCTGGATGTAATTTACTAACGGATATACGAATTTCTTCAACAAGGGTCTAAGTGTTAAATGTGTACAAACTTTAAGGGATTTATATGTAATATTTTAAATATCAGGAATCTGAGTGATTAAGTAACAACTTACGGGGGTCTGAGTGTAATTTTCCTAAATATAAATTAAACTCTCTCTCCCTCTGGTTTTTCGGCTTCGAACATTTCAACCTTAACCTTGTCTGAATCTATAGTTTTCCCGTTTATTGACATTATTTTTTTCGTTGACTTCTCTTAACGATCAGTTGCTTACCAATTTCCTGATCGCTTTCATGTTGGTATATTGAGTTTGTATTTAATGTGTTTTTTTCTTGATTATACCGTATTGTATCGTCGAAATTCACTTGCAAAAATCAAATTGTAAGGGGTTAGGGATTTTGCATTTTCAATTTGGAGACTTGGGTGAGATGGGTTTGTTGATTATACCACCCAAAAAAGCATCTGTTTTCGGGTTTTGTTTCTGAGTTGATTGGTGGGAAGGGCTATAGATTTTGTGTTAAAAGTGTAGTTGTCAATGGATAAAAATGGTGAAGCTACTAATAATGTTAAGAATGCTGGTAAGAATAAGCCTGTGACTATTGTGGCCTCGCCAAAGATTGTCTTGAATGGGGAGAGAGAAAAGAATGATGAGTCTGAATCATTGTTGCCATCTAGGAGAGGTGGGTTGTCAAAGACGTTAGCGAATCCGAGGAGGAAAGTGCAGTGGAATGATAAAAATGGAGATAACCTCGTCGAGGTATTGGAATATCAACCAAGGTAAGTATATTGGGGGCGGTTCATTTGATTACATATGGGCAATTTGTTCAAGATTTATTAAGAATTTTGATGTTTGTGTTCCGTTTTGAATTTGTTTATGAACTGGGCAAGTTGTCTTATTTTGATGATGTCTTAGCATTTTTTCTCTTGATAAGCAATATATCCATGTGGATTAGAACACCTAGATGGATTTTATATGGATTCAGATCATTAAATTATGTCCACCTATTTATGAGCCAGTACATGTCCTTGGTATCACTTTTGAATTAATATCAGATGGCTAACTTGAGTTTGTCGTGAGTCTAACCTGACAAAACAAAACAAAAATTACTGTAAGAATAAGGAGACGTTCTATAGTTGCTGGAATGAATAGAACAAATGGGTCTATCATATAGTTTTAGTAATAGAAGTGAAATTTGCTTATGCCCTTAGCAATAGAATACCAATGTGCGTTGATGATTTGTGATGCCTATGGAGAAGATTTATGTTTTGTTCAGAATTATAACCGGGCTAGAGTTTGCTTGCATAGTGCAATGTGAATGAGGATGGGATGGAGGTGGACTTGGTTGTGATCTCAGTTGAGTTTGATCCTGTCAGGTAATGAGTAATGCTACTATCAGGTCAGCCCTATTGACCAAGAATAAAAGTGTACTGTGTGAACCATTGCTACAGTGCTTTATGCGTTCGAATGACACGACTGAAACCATATCGTAATTCTAAAATCTGCGGCTTTAGAGGTGAGATGACTTAGAGGCAACCTAAAGATAGACCCTGCAGGCCACTAAGTATGTTAACTGTGGGCGGTTTGTATTCTGAGTTACTATAGTTCTGTTCTTATTTTCCATCATGAAATGCACAGCTCATATAAACGTGTATATTCAGTTAGCCATGCGAACGAGTTGTGGGGCTTGACTGCCGAAATCACTTGGACCAAAATAAGTTCTGTTCCACATCACTCTAGTAGCAAATTCAGACATATCTAAACTTCAAAACATATTCTTGGAACTTTCAGAACCATGGCTCAATTCGTTTAGCTGTTAGCCCACAAAGTTTTATTTTTCAGTTGCCCCTGAGAGTATGTACACATAGTACATCGGGTCCATATTTATATCCAACACTCCTCTTATGAGCATAAGTCCTTGAAGTAAGGACACTATATGATGTCTCTTAAGCATTAGGGCTCTATCACAACATCCATAAAATGCATGACTGACAAGACTCACATCAAAATGCCCAAACTCCATGAACCCACTGGGTACAAATGGGTGGACCTGAAGGTATATTATCTTGAGGTACAAAGTTCAATTCTTGACCCAGTTTACCCAATGCGTGTGGTTTGAAGGTAATTGTCCGCTAACTTTGAGGGCATGGTTTGAGGGTAATTACGCATGTATTGTAGCCATGATTCCAAATGGCATGTGGTTAGAACGATCTTTTACCACAAAAATAAAACATTGGGAAGGTTTATGCCACATGAAAAGGTTTTTATTCTTTTTGGCCACTTTCTCATGCCGTAGAATTAAGTCATGCTATGCTGCATTTCCTGCAATTAGAAGATAACAAGGACTAGTACTAAGGCATCTCTTGGCTTAATTTGTCTTCTGGCTCCATTGTCATAACTCTAGCTGGGGATTTTGTGACTAACTTGGGGAAATAATATCTATGAGAACCATATTAGTGGTTTAGTACTAATGCACTTTAATTTTTCTAGTAGATTGAATGACTGTGCTTAGTAATTTAAAAATCTAACATTATATTTGGATTTCTGGTTTGTGAGATTTCATGATGCCACTGGCAGCTAGCAGCTCTCATTTTTACCTTAATATTTTGTTTGTCTTAACCAATATTGCATGACCTATACTGAGCTATGCTTGCATGATTTCTGAATTATTGAAAAATCGCTGCTGCTTGTCATGTTATCCTGATCTCACGTATAGTTTCCTCTTTGTGCCTGCAGTGATGTGAGTGACTCTGACGACGAGGATTCGGATTCTTGCATCTGTACTATAATGTAGATGTCATTGCAATATACCAACTTAGCAAAAATTGTCTGCTGAATCATTAAACAGTCCTCCTCCAGCTTTGATCTCAGCGAATCAGTGAAAAGGTGGGAAATTGCTGCTTTATGGACCATAATAGTTCCGGATAATTGAAACAGCAATTACTTATATTGTGGAAGCAGTTTGTTTGATTTTGTTTAAAGCAAAGTTTAGTGCCATGTCTTAAATTCATTGAGTTGGTTGATGACCAGAACCTAACTGCATTGATTTTCTTCCTTGAGTAAAAGCTACACAATTTGTAACATAGTGTACCATGTGATATATATATGTGTGCCCAACAATTGTATTGCTGAGTAAGGACCTTGGTCTTCATTTACAATGGAGCATCATGTGCTTCTCTTCTGTCACCTCTTTCTTCTTAGATTTTTAACATTAAATAAAAAAAATTACATTATACCATCATTAATTTGCCTTGTGTACCAAGATAAGCTGTTTTAACAAGACATGCTACTCACAACCATGAAAGGGGCTGTGCATGATCATTATACTGTTCATGATGATCACTTTTAGTAGGTAGCTCTATTTTGTCATCTCTTTTGCTTGTTAAAATTTACCATCTACTAAGAAATCTCAGTTGTGCCATTCTTAATTCTTTCCTTATGCACCAAATGAATTTGTTTTTGAAAATCACATTTCTCAACTGTAGTTGTGGCTCAGATATGAACAGGGCAATTCTTTGGTCACTTATCATATGGAAACCATTGATAAATTGTTCTTACTTCTGTATGTAGCCATGTACCTACTTATACAAATGGGTACGGTACTTTTTGCTCAGTAGGGTTGCATTATTGTAAGCAAAAGATGACACAAGAAAAAAAAAAACAGTACGGTTTAGTTTGGAAGAACAAGTTGAAGTCATGGTCTTCTGTCTATGTGTTCGACACAAAATCTTATTAACCAATGCCACATCTGGGGTGCTTGTATTTTAAACTGACTTCGAACTTCTGCATGTATTCCACATTGGATGCTGTATTATGATGCCTTACCACACCCATTTTGTTTTATAGGGTGTTAGCCTATGATTGCATTTGGGCTATTTTGTAATTTAATTTCATGTCTACTGCTCTAAATGTACACAAGCTCTTTAGCGGCATGTCTGTAAATACTAACACACCAACCATTAGAAGTATGGTTGGAAATTCATTTTCCATATGGTTCAAGAGCCGCCATTCAATCCTGTGTTTTTTCACTGCTTAGTCTTCTTCTCTTTCATCTCTAGTCTCTCATGGATTCCTCTAACCTTGCTACTGCTCCCTCTTCCTCTCTTCCCCTCTTCCCCTTTGTCCAGTACTGTCAACTCTCTTCCTCTCCCTTATCTTCCCTTCCATCATCTCCTCCATCCATCTTTGATATTAAGAACTTTGTCTCTCTTGAGCTCTCCTACACTAATTTTCTCACCTGGAAGAAGGTTTTTTGTACGTTTCTCCTAATTCAAAATGTGCTTGGCTTGGTTGAAGAATATATTCCTTGTCCTGATCAGTTGCATCCTCGGTACTCACTTTGGATTCTATGTGTTACTGCAGTTCCTCCATTACCACTTTAACCAGAAAAAGAGAATCTTTTGAGACAGCCAAGGAGTTTCTGCATCAGTGGTTTATCATTTCGTCTGTCATCACCTCAGAGATCCATTTACCTGAAGGGCAAAGTTTAGAACTTAGGCCCTCTAGGAGTTAGTTATCCATCTTTATTTTTATTCAGATATGGTTACCCAACATAGTGTAAACCATAGTCCGTTTTTAGTTAAGATTTGAAAAATGCAATTCTACACCTTGCTTGGATTTGGGTTGGTGTTTGACCCTCTAAGGGCCCAAGGGTTTGTATGTTTTTAGGTGTTTGAAATTTTTTGACTAAGCCATCCATTAATCTACTAATACATATTGAAAACACTTGTGGTATAAATCGCCTATTGTTTTGAACAAACTTCCTCATCTTTGATATTCAATTTCGTAACTCAAAATGAAAATTGTCTGATAAATGGAATCACATTTCTTTTATCTGTCTTGAATGTCTGGGGAAAGGAGTCGCAAACAAATCCAAATGATACTTTTTTAACACTATAGAAACCCTAAACACATAAACATGTGCTAAAAGCAATCAGTATCAGAACAAGCTCAGACTCAGGGACACAAAAGAATAGCACACTGAAATTATTCACTCTCTTCTCTAACACATGCTAATACAAACAAACAAAGACTAGCTTTAGGTGGAACCTCTGTCCAAAGGTCCTCTTCAATCTCTTTTTCTGTGCTCCCATATTGGTTTACTTTATCAATGTAGATGCTTGAATACATCTCTTCTGGAATCATTTCATCATTCCAGGAACAACTTGAATCCAGCCAGCAATTCGGCAATCCTTATAATCTGTCGATTTTCTCTACTGATGAATACGATCTGTTGAACATGTTTTTGTTTGATGACATGGATGCATCTGCAGTGGTGCCACTCTTGGCAATGGCTTCTATCTCAGATGGAACCAGCCAGTTTGAGAGGCTGGCATCAACAGCAATGTTTTGCATCAGAGGCTTGGAATGGTGTAAGTTTGGCAGAGAATTACAATGTAATAGATTGAAACTAGGCATTGAACTTAAGGTTATCTTTTGTTCTTGGTCAAATGCGACATTCTCCTTCTTTCGCTGCTTCAATGGTGGTGTTTCTGTAGCTTTAACAGCTTTCCATTGGGTGATATTTTCCACTGGGTTCAGCACAGAGTGCACGTATCGACTCCTATCTCGAGCATGACTATTTGATTCAGGTTTCTTCAGTTCTTCATCCAGTGAAGCACAATGGCGCATTGTAGTTCGGGTTTTGTTCTGAGCCAATTGAGCTAAGCTAACTCTTTTCTCTAACTCCATAGATAACGAGTCGAAATGCTTTGAAAACTCTACTTGGTTAAGATTGTTGCTGCCCTGATTGTCTTCTTCATCACTATCATAGCTGTCATTGCCATCTAGATCACTTTCTTCAAGCTCTATGTCATCGTCTTCATCGTAGCCATCTCTCCAGTTTCGGTATCTGTAATTAGAAGGGTATGATCCCATTCTTTCCATTGATATGCCTGCTTTCTCTGTTTCTTCTTCATTATCATCCCATGCTGTCTCCTCCTCATCTTTTGATATTGGCTCATAAGTTTTGACATTCAAATTAAAGCTCACTTTCTTTTTCGTTCTTCGGCTCGATTTTTCTCTGTGTTTATCTCTATAATCAAATCAACTGAGAAAGTAGTAATAACATATAATAAGAAAATCAGGAACACATGTGTTTACTACTTACATGAACTCAGAATCTGGGCTGATGGGTTTCTCTCTGCTGTCAAGCTTTATAATGACATTAGAGTCTAGAGGTTCATAGCTTCCATGTACCTGTAGAAATTTCCAGATCATAATTTTTCGACGAAAAAAAAAAAAAAAAAGTTAAACAGACAAGAGAACTGAAATATGTCGTTCGATGAAGATTGAAGATGCTCACTTGTTCTCCAGATGGATTTTTACTGGGTGGTTTTCGACGTTTTCGTTTCTTGGAGAAACCGAAACAGGCAAGAAAGTATGTCATTCGGACTCTGCTAGATTTTTGCAGACTACCTTGTTGAGTAGGAATGGTGTCTTTATGGTGAGGATGAGAGTTCCTCTTACACACAGAAAGAAAGGAGGAAGGGGGGGGGGGAGAGAGAGAGAGAGAGAGAGAGAGAGATTTGAATGGAGTGGCTCGAAAGTGGTTTGAAAATAGGAACGTTGAGAGGGTAGTAATGATGATTGATGAGGTGGGTGCATGAGTTTAATAAAAGACAAGTAATAAAACCAGCCTGGCTTTGCCATCTGCATTTGCTACAGGTTTAATAATTTGCATATTAAATTTGAGATCTCAAAATTGCATATTGGATGAGTAGCGATCTTTGGATGAATGGGTCCTATTAAAAAAAATTAATGAGACCCGCCGATTTAAGAGTCTTTATTGATTTAGAATTCCAAATTTAAGATCTCTAGCAATGCTCAATACTACCCTAGTTTGCTTTTATTTGTTTTTGCTTCTTGCTCAAAGAATTTAGTCTAGACATGGATGGTCTGCTTTTGATAGGACCGAAGGAAGAATTAGTCGAGGTGCGTGTAAATTAGTCCAAACATCTCTAATTGTTGAACCAAAAATAAAATATTTACTTGGTAATATTATTGTTACCAATTTTTTCACACAAAAGGAATTGATAAATTCATAATTATTTAATACGAATAGAACCCACTTATCGAATAATAGTGAACAGGGGTTGCTCAAGATAATTTAGGGCCTAAAGCGATATTTCTAAATGAGGTCTTCTATGTTTAGTATTAATATTTTTTATTTAAAATCAAATTTTCTTACTTTTTGAGTTGTAAAAGTATTAATTAAGTTTTTATATTCACGTTTTGCTACCATATATTTTTCAATTGATAGTATCGCTAATCCAATTAATCTTTCTTGTGACATAATCGATCTTAAGTAAGATTTTATCAATTTTAATTTTGAAAAGCTTCTTTTCGCAAAAGCAGTTGTTACATGCATTGTTAATAATATTATATAAGCAATATATGCATTTGAAAAAGAATTTAATTTTTTTATATAATTTAGTATCTTAATTGGAGTATTTTCTTTCGTTTGTAAAATTTATTTTAAAATATTTAGTTCTAAAAATAAATCTAAACCATCAATATCGAAAAAAAATTCATGTTTTAAGAAATCTAAGTCATCAATATAAGATTACTTTTGTGTTGGTTTGCCGAGAGAGAGAGAGAGAGAGAGAGAGAGAGTTAAAAGTACGGTAATGATTTGATTTTTTGATTTTTTTTAATTTGATGTGACTTTTGAGTTCAGGCTTTTTTTTTTTTTTTTTTTTACTTTAATTTTTTTTAGATATTTAATATTTGGATTGGACTATGAGCTTAAATGATTGATTGTTCTTATACTTTTTATGGGGAAATTGGAAGGAGGTACACCAAATTAGACTTAATTGTAAAAAAGTACACAGAAAAAAATGTTGGGTAATTAAGTCCTTAATTTTGATACTTATTTGTATCTAAGTACATTATTTGAATTTTATTGATTTTTTTGTGACATTTTTGTCCTCCATTTATCCATGTGTATTTTATTTGGAAAGTGGTGCATTAAACATCTCTTAGTTTTACGGGAGAACTTTTAATATTCCATATTTGCATGTCCTCCCTTGATTCATGCGTATTTTTTTTTTTTGAAAAGTGGTTTTGTTTTCAAATTATATTTAATGCACCTTGATTCATGCATATTTTTTTTTTGAAAGTGGTTTTGTTTTCAAATTATATTAATATCCGAACAGTGTAACAAGCCATTTACACAAAATATTGTACTATTACATTTTTGTCAAATATATATTTTCATATAATTTCATTCAAAACAATCCATCTCCGTTTTGAATTTGTTACCACATGCACAAAACTACTAAGCACTGTTTTTGTTATAGTGTATTGTTACACTGTCTTTATTACAGTGTATTTGTTACACTATTATAGAGTTCGGATATTAACAAATTTTGAAATTCAAACAAGTGATATATTCTAAAATAAACGGAATATTAAAATTCTCCTATAAAACTAGTTGTAGTAAATATTTAATGCATAAATATAATTTGAAAATAAAACCACTTTCCAAAAAAAATACGCATGAATCAAAGTGCATTAAAGATAAGAGATTTTGAATTACTTGACCCTAAATTTCAGCGCTTAATAAATGTCTTGTTAAAGTTTTTAGGAAAGAAAATTTTATAAAATGGGCATTTACGTCTTTGTATCTCAGCTGTGTATTGTTTTCCAAAATATTTTGTTCTATGTATTTTTTTACAATTAAGTCTAATTAGGTGTACCGGCTTCCAAAGAACCCTATTTTTATAAGGCCTTTTTTAAATGAGTTATTTATGGTATTTAAAAATTTGGGTCTTCCTTTGAAATGGGGTCTAAAGTCCAAACTTTTTTAAATATGTTATTGGGTCGGCCCCGATAGTAAATGTGACACGTCAATTTTTTTATGTAAAAATTTTAGTGTCTAAAAAGTGGTAAGAGTAGTGTTATTTAATTTCAGCCAATATACAAAACAAATATAGGGGATTATATTCACGTTGTCTTCCAAACTCCAATCATATATATATACTAGAAATTATTCGTGCTTGAAGGCACTATATAATAAATAAAATACTCAATGTTTCAATAGTTTGAAAAATAAATAGGAACCTACTGAAAAAAGCCAAAAGAGCAAAAAATAAAATAAAATTGATAATATTGTAGTTTTAGTAAATGTCAAAAGGTCAAGAATGAAACAAAGTTGATCACCACTGTCAATGTGACATAGAACCAAAACTAAAAAATATTATCTAGAATAACCATTGCCACAATGCCACATGGGAAAAAACCAATTGATCGCAAAAATAAAATCCAGTTGATCATCATTGTTGCCCCCAACAAAAGATAAGCAAAAGCCTAGCTAATTGCACAACAACCAAAAAAAAACATCAAAGCCAAGTTAATCTCCATCACAACTTTCAAACAAAAAACAATACATATATACCATCCATATAAATAAAACCTTCATACTACGATTCATACCAAAAAAATAAAAAAAAAATGGCATTACAACTTATCTTTCACTCAATTTTTGCAATCAAGCATTTGTCACGTTAACAACAAAACTAATATTAAACAACACCACAAAATTAGGAGATTATATCCCAAGTAATGATAGAAGTGCAAGCACTAATCACTGAAACATAATATATCGATAACAAAATAAATACCTATTCTTGTGTCTTTTTACCTTGAAATCTTAATTTCTCACCACCATGTTTGCAAAGTACTAACTATATAAATAAAAGCAAACAAAAAAATTTCAAACACAGCCCATATAAGCAATAATATTATTTCTCTTAGTAAAACCAAAGTACCAAAAAATGGATTACATGAACCACAAAAGTCTCATACATCCAATTTGGCCATGCACACCACTTGTGTATGTACTGGAGGAGGGAACATCCGATTAGTGACAACAACCCGATCTCCCACTTTTAAATTCCTTGAATTCATCATGATGAGCCAAATCACTTAACCCTATAATTTTAACCAAAACCCACCTTCACTAAAGACAACTTAAAATGCCAAATTTTCAACATGGTGAGACTTTAAGAGAGGAACCATCTTGAAAAACATTACAATTTACACACCAAAGCACTTACTTGCGTTTCTATGCTAGGCCTATATTCCCAGTCTGTTATGTTAACTGTTGCAAGCTTACATGGGTGCTTAGTTGCAAATCATTTTTTTTTCAAACTGACAAACACACCCACAAATCGACAACTCAAATCACAAACATCCACATCAAAAAAATTCCAATACACCCATCAATCGCGAACACAAAACACAAATATCCACATCAAAAAGAATTCAAACATTGCCATGACAATTTATCAAACAGTTGGTACGCAAAGGCTGCAAGCAAAAGGAAGGGGCACTATGGGGGTGGGATTACGATGGTGAAGGAGGGAGAGAAGGAGAAAGAAAGAGAGAATTACCTTTGACAATGGTTTAGTCGCCGGAACAAAGAGAAAAGAGAAGAAGCGATTGATCTCTAGAGCAAAGAAAAAAAGAGAGAATAAACTAATCAGAAAAAATGAAAGGGGTGTGTTTGATAGAGGGGGAGAGAGTGAAAGAAAGGTACCTGAAAGAAGAGGTGGATGTCATTGACGATGGCTGTGTAGCGGCGCAGAGAGATATGAGAGAAGGGGCGACTGCTGGCTGTTGAAGGAGTTGACAGCTGGGGATTGGGCAGCGGCGCAGATAAGGAAAAGAGTAGAGAGCAGAAAAAATCGAGGGTAAGGGTAACCTAATTAAAAACAATTGAAATAAGATTAAAAAAAAATGAATGTAATGTAAACAATTCACTTTGCAAGAGGCAATATTAATAATTTCTAACAAAACACACAAATTATAATAACCATTAAATTTAACAAAAAAATTGAATTTAACAAAAAATAAAACTGAAGATTATACCTGTAAAAGGACCTCTCACCTATTATAGAAAAAAAATAGCACCAAACAAATAAAGCGTGTTGTGTGTGCTCTGTGTGTGTGTGTGTGTGTGTGTTGTGTGCGTGTGTTGCAAAAAACAGAAAGAAAAGAAGAAAGAGGGGAGATAGAAAGAGGAAGACCAACCTTAAAATTTTTGCCAAAGTCATTGATGGCCGGAATATGTAAGTCGTCGGAATTGGACGTTGGAGAGAAGAATGTCGCTTAGAGAGAATAGGTAGGGGGAGAGAGTAGTCGTTTATATAGCATGGAGGGAGAGAGAGGAAGATTTGGGGGTAAGATATTAGGGCATGAATTGGAGGATTGTGTCTGATATGGATAGACATCATCTATAGAGGAGAAAGAGAGGCGTGAGTCAGGAAATGTTATTGGGCGGGAAAACAAAATTCAGTACTCATTGTAGACTGTTAGATCAAAATTTTTGAGATGATCTGAACCATCTTTTATGTTGGGATTACGTTGTCTGTTAGATGTGTTTATTTTTTGTCTCAAAATGATCTGGACCTTTCTTTGTCTCCAAAATTCAAACTCAGCTCTACTTTATTATATAGACTAGAAATTGTCCATGCCTGAAGGTACTATGTAATAAATAAAATACTCTATATTTCAACAGTTTGAAAAATAAATAGGAACCTATCAAAAAAGTTAAAAGAGCAAAAAAAAATTAAAATTGATAATATTGTAGTTTTAGTAAATGTCAATAGGTCAAGAATGAAACAAAGTTGATCACCACTGTCAATGTGACATAGAACCAAAACTAAAAAATATTATCTAGCTAATAACCATTGCCACAACGCCACATGGGAAAAAACCCAACTGATCGCAAAAATAAGATCCAGTTGATCATCACTGTTGCCCCCAACAAAAAAAAAAAAGCAAAAGCCCAGCTAATTTGCACAACAAAAAAAAAAAAAAAAAAAATCAAAGCCAAGTTAATCTCCATCACAACTTTCAAACAAAAAACAATCCATATATACCATCCATATAAATAAAACCTTGATACTACAATTCATACCAAAAAATTCAAAAAAAAAAATGGCATTACAACTTATCTTTCACTCAATTTATGCAATCAAGCATTTGTCATGTTAACAACAAAACTAATATTAAACAACACCACAAAATTAGGAGATTATATCCCAAGTAATGATAGAAGTGCAAGCACTAATCACTGAAGCAGAATATATAGATAGCAAAATAAATACTTACTCTTGTGTCTTTTCACCTTGAAATCTTCATTCCTCACCACCATGTTTGCAAAGTACTAACTATCTATATCTATACTACTTTAAAATGTCAAAAAAAATGAAAAACATTTGTTGGACTATAATAACCTTAATAAAATAGCTAATGTCAATAATATCCTTTGAGTTATAATAACAATATTAATGCTATATTATTATATCATTTATAATTTTGACTGATGAGCTGTCTTTCTATATCTATACTCCATCTTCCATTAGATAATTCTATTTTGTAACACACTCCATCTTCCACTTAATCAACTATTGATTGATACACCCCTGGTACATGAATTGTGTTTACAATGGTATATAAAAAGTCACTTTTTATTATCATCAAATAAGTGGAATTTCAATACCACATTCAAGAGATGTTGTAATTGACTTCCGTTTTGTAGACCTTACAAATTCTAGCACTAATATTGAATCAATCAATTTAAACCATTCATCTTTTTTTGTATTCACTCTTTCTCATAATACAGGATACACAAAAAAGCAACAAAAGTCCTTAAGTTGTAAGCGTGCTCTACAATTATCTCTTCTTTATCTCTCTTCCCCAACCTTTTCCCTTCACTTGTTGTGGATGCTTATGTATTATATGTGTGCGTGTCTTTGTATGCTTCCTGTGTGTATGATCGATTTAACATTCTGTTATCTTGTAATTCTAATTGTAGTTTGTTCGTTTTGATAGCAAAGAACAACCACCATCCAATAATGAACAAACAACAAATACTTTATGACGACAAGAATCTCACATGAGGTATGTCCAAAAGTTACAACATTTCCTAAAATTGAATGGTTTTGTGTTGGTTTGGTTTTGCCTAGATGAATATTACCCAAATTGGGAAAATTTAGTAAATTTGAAAATTTTAGAAATTGTGAATTGAGCGATTTTATTTTAATTCTTTTTTGCTAAACGGTTATCTTGTTTTAAGCAACTCTTATTGCAAATGTTTGGGACAACATTGGCTTTGAAGAATTTCTGAAAATTTTCTCTTGCAACTCTATATTCATGGCAAAGTTTTCAACAATCCAACTTCCCTTGTCTAATATGTATATAAGTCTCTCACATATTATATTCATGCAATCCTCTGTGTTGGGCTAATAAGAAGGCACCAACGGCAATCCAAATTATTAACCAGTCGACTAAGCTCCACTTCTATTTTAAAATGTGCATTTTAAAGTTGGAGTACTAGAAATTTGGATTTGCCCATTAAGCAGGCTTTTGAACACCATTGGATTGTTACTAGGTTAATGCTTTGGTTACCCTTTTATATGTTTTTATTTCCAGTAGTCTAGAAGATGTGCAAATCCTCTATTAAGACAATATCAGCTTTATACGGGCTTGTATTGTTTTGTTGAATTTAAGATAGCCATTAGACATGCTCATGGATTCATTTCACAAAATTTAAAATAAGTAAATTTAGGAGATTGGTTTGGCTGGCCTCAGGTTTGGATGCTGATAATAGACTCTCAATCAAAGTTTATGAGGTCATGGTGACATTTATCCAACTGGTGGACCATCTCCGCAAGGTACAAAGACTACAACAACGAACAAAAGAAAACATTAAAGCTATGCTTGTGTTAATTCGAATGAGGAAACTATTGTCATTTCAATGAAAAAAGAGGAGTTCAAGGTTAAGCCTTATCATTAACAGGGGGCAAGCTAAATAAAGTTTCATTTTCAAACTGGTGAAATCGAAACACAATCGAGAAGGCTAAAATATTGGTGAAGCAATGATTGTCAAGGTTAATGTGGGTTGTGATCGTTGTAAGCTTGTTAATTTAGTTGACATTCTTTTGTCAGTTGTTCTGGTTTCTTTTAGTTCGATCCGAGTATAATTGTAAATGGAGTCTTGTTATCATTTTGGGCTAGGTGTTATTGTGCATTTTTCAATTTGATTTTAGTTTTGTTGTTTTTGTTTCAATGTAAGGTCAATACCTTATTGTAAAAAAAAACAATAAGAAAAAAAAATTATAGCTCAAAATAATCCACGTGCAACACACGTGTACACTAACTAGTATAAATAAAAGCAAACAAAAAAATTTCAAACACAACACATATAAGCAATAATATTATTTCTCTTAGTAAAACCAAAGTACCAAAAAATGGATTACATGAACCCACAAAAGTCTCATACATCCAATTTGGCCAAGCACACCACTTGTGTATGTACTAGAGGAGGGAACATCCGATTAGTGACAACAACCCCATCTCCCACTTTTAAATTCCTTGAATTCATCATGATGAGCCAAATCACTTAACTCTATAATTTTAACCGAAACTCACCTTCACTAAAGACAACTTAAAATGCCAAATTTTCAACATGGTGAGACTTTAAGAGAGGAACCATCTTGAAAAACATTACAATTTACACACCAAATCACTTACTTGCGTTTCTATGCTAGGCCTATGTTCCCAGTCTGTTATGTTAACTGTTGCAAGCTTATATGAGTGCTTAGTTGCAAATCATTTTTTTTTCAAACTGACAAACACACCCACAAATCGACAACTCAAACCACAGACATCCACATCAAAAAAATTCCAATACACCCATCAATTGAGAACACAAAACACAAATATCCACATCAAAAAGAATTCAAACATTGCCATGACAATTTATCAAACAGTTGGTACGCAGAGGCTGCAAGGAAAAGGAAGGGGCACTATGGGGGTGGGATTACGATGGTGAAGGAGGGAGAGAAGGAGAAAGAAAGAGAGAATTACCTTTGACAATGGTTTGGTCGCCGGAGCAAAGAGAAAAGAAAAGAACGACTGATCTCCAGAGCAGAGAAAAAAATAGAGAATAAACTAATCAGAAAAAATGAAAGGGGTGTGTTTGATAGAGGGGGAGAAAGTGAAAGAAAGGTACCTGAAAGAAAAGGTGGCTGTCATTGGCGATGGCTGTGCAGTGGCGCGGAGAGATATGAGAGAAGGGGCGACTGCTGGCTGTTGAAGGAGTTGACGGCTTGGGATTGGGCAGCGGCGCAGATAAGGAAAAGAGTAGAGAGCAGAAAAAACCGAGGGTGAGGGTAAACTAATTAAAAACAATTGAAATAAGATTAAAAAAAAATGAATGTAATATAAACAATTCACTTTGCAAGAGGCAATATTAATAATTTCTAACAAAACACACCAATTATAATAACCATTAAATTTAACAAAAAAATTGAATTGAACAAAAAATAAAACTGAAGATTATACTTGTAAGAGGACCTCTCACCTGTTATAGAAAAAGAATAACACCAAACAAATAAAGCGTGTTGTGTGTGTTGTGTCCGTGTGTTGCAAAAAACAGAAAGAAAAGAAGAAAGAGGGGAGATAGAAAGAGGAAGACCAACCTTAAAATTTTTGCCAAAGTCGTTGATGGTTGGAATATATAGGTCGTCGGAGTTGGACACCGGAGAGAAGAGTGTCGCTTAGAGAGAATAGGTAGGGGGAGAGGGTAGTCATTTACATAGCGTGGAGGGAGAGAGAGGAAGATTTGGGGGATAAGATATTAGGGCATGAATTGGGGGATTGCGTCTAATATGGATAGACATCGCCTATAGAGGAGAGAAAGAGACGTGAGTCAGGAAATGTTGTTGGGTGGGAAAACAAAATTCAGTACTCATTGTAGACTATTAGATTAAAATTTTTGAGATGATCTGAACCATCTTTTATGTTGGGATTACGTTGTCCGTTGAATGTGTTTATGTTTTGTCTCAAAACGATATGGACCTCTCTTTGTCTCCAAAATTCAAACTCAGCTCTATTTTATTATATAGATATATACTAGTTATATCTATATAATAAAGTTGTAAAAAATACAAAAAAAAAATATACTAGTTATTGCCTGTGCCTGAAGACACTATTCCAAAAAAAAAAAAATACACTTGAAAGCAATGTGTAACACAAAATACTAATCAACATAGACCCACTATTCAAAATAATTTGATAAAATAAATTCCAAAAATACGATTATTGGACAATATCAATCTGCATGCACAATTTGTATAATCAAAGCAGTAAAAAATACAAATTTTTATTTTTAAAAAAAAATGACTCAGGCTACGGTCTTTTATAATATAAATCTCTCCAAAATGCTCTTCCATTCCCGAGGATAATTCGCAAAACTCCGTTTTCATGGAGAATTGAATGGAGTATCGAAAATATTTTCTTTTTTATTTTTTGAATTGAAAAATATTTTACTTGACTTAGAAAATTAAAATAAGTTAGACTTATTTACTCATTATTTAAACACGCAATAATCTCCAAACTCAAATTATTATTTCTCGATCTCTTTATATTAAACAACTAAAATTTTACACTGCTCGTATTAATTCAAAAATTAAAGTTACATAACACCAAAAGAATCATTCACTCACTCGATGAAATCATAAATAAATAAAAAATAGCATTCATGAAATGCTAAAATCAAATGTGCTACTCCAGTTCATCAGTAATGAATTTAAAAATCGTCACTGTATAATCTAAAAGACAAATCCAAACACTAAAGAGAATAAATTAGTTACCATAGAAAAAATAAATGAATTAAGGTAGGCATAATTTGAATAAGATATATGTGTATGATTTGATGGGAGATTTGCCTATGAATTTTGGGATTAATATGAAAGTCAGGGAGCCGTGAATGAAATGTGGAAATGGAAGAACATTAATTTGGGGTAATTAAAAATGGAAGATGTATTAAGCGGGAAAACAAAATTTGTTTGTCAATCTAATCTGTCGAATCAATATTTTTGAGTTGATTTGAGCCGCAAAAAATTAAAGATAAAATAGACCTTTGAATATAATTTATTTTTTACTCAGAATTGATCCGAGTCATGAAAAACTCGAGATAAGTTTTAGGATTCAAACTCAGCTTTACTTTATTTTACATATATATAATTAAAATGCAAAATCTCATGTAGTGAATAATAGGCCTAACTTTTATTTTAGGGTAAATTTTATTTACACTCCCTATAAATAGGTCTAACTTCAATGACACACCCTCCCATTAAGTTTTTTTGTTATCTAGTAACGGATCCAACAAAAAAAGTTATTTTACCAATTTACTCCCGACCTCTACACTATTTTAGATAGAAGTTTCTTTACATACAAATATATACATGTATACATACATATACATATACATATATACATAACACAAATTCTTTTTCTCTTTGAAATAAAATATAATAGTATAACATTGCTAGTTTTAGTAGTTGCCTTTGGAAGTAAAATTTTCTCCAAATAAAATATAAAGTTTTAGTAGATGCCATTAGCTTTTTTTTTCCCCTTCCCAAAGATCCTTGGTTCCAATGTCCTATATAAACCACTTCCATGGAATTTTATTTAAACTTACATAGTATACTAATGCATTTGGGTACATGCATGCACTTAATGTTTACCCCGATTCAATTATTACAAGTTGGTGTTTTTTTTTTTTTTTTTTTGTGTGTGATTTGGTTCAACAGTTAGAGGGATATTTAAGTTAGTTTATGCACATTTTGATTAATTCTCTCTCTGGTCTTAAAGGGTTGTCAAGATTCAAAATTAAGACGTTTGAGTTTACAGTTCATTTTTATTACCACTCGAGCTACCCTTTGATTTATTGGTGCAGTTAAAAACAAAGTATTTAAATGTTCTTTTCATAAGAGTAGGGTGACATTGCACTTCGGACCCTCTCAATTATGCCTCTTTTTTCACATTGCTCTATTAACCGTCATTTTTTTTTTGGTATTACACCATCAATTATGTAATTAGTTTCACATTATCCAAATTATTAATTTTCGTCATAGATTTAATGAATTTTTTTTTTGAACTACATAATTTTTTTCATTTTGTCCTAACACGTTGACAATTTTTGTTCAAAAACCAAATCAAGTCTTATGTCTCAATCATTTAGGGTCGGTTATATGAGTTTATTTTTGTCATTCATTTTGGTCATGCACTATATGCTCATTTAATTTAAGTATTTTAATATATTTTCTTCTTATTTCGTTCAATGTTACTTTAGGTCTACTTCTACTCTTAGTATCATTAAAAAAAATTCTATCATTTTTTTTTCTAACTAATGCCTCAATCAGTCTTTGTTAAACATGACCAAACCATCTTAATGTATTCTCTCTCAATTTTTGCGTTTTGTGTTTTTGGGCAATATGAAAATAATTCGTATAATTGAGGGAGCATAAAAATCATAAATTTTAATATTATATGAAAGAGAAAAAAAAAAGTTACAATCATAAATTTTATATTGATATATTTAGAATTATTGATCATAAAATAAAAAATCATATAATAAAAATCCTCTCAAGGTCCACATTATAAATAGATAAAAAAAAATACGTTACTGAAAAATAAATTTTTCGTTATCAAGTCTATAATCGCTTGAAAAATAGAAGAGAAAAATAAACAAAGAAATCCGAGGAAATAAAAAAGAACAATTGTGACGTCATTTGTTTCCTCCTCATCTCTCCCAAAAATATCTTCCTCCCATCCCAACCCTCCAAACCCCAAAAATGATCTGAACCATCCAAACCAAACTAATCTCAACCGTCATTCGAGGTACTTTCCATTTTTACCCACCCTAACTCATTCTTATTCTCGCTAGTTGACGCCTCTCTCTCTCTATCTCTAAACCCAGTCGGCGTCTTCCTCACACAGTTCCTCAACTCTGTCCAAATCTCCGCTCTCTCATCTCATTCAAACAAAGAGAGAGATACACCATAGATACAATTACACAAAAAAGAGAGAGAAATCTATGGATTCAGATCAGGGAAAGCTATTCATTGGAGGGATTTCTTGGGAAACCTCAGAGGATAAGCTGACGGACTATTTTGGGAACTACGGTGAGGTCTTGCAGGCTGTGGTGATGAGAGATAAGATCTCTGGGAGACCGAGAGGTTTTGGTTTTGTGGTCTTTGCAGATCCTTCGGTTCTCGATCGGGTTCTTCAGGACACGCACAACATAGATGGTCGGACGGTGAGATTTAGACTTTACTTCTAGCACTAGTTGTGGTTTTATGCATTTTTAGTTACTGGGTTTTTGTTGTATTGATGTGATTTTTTGTGGTTGTTAATTGTCCTGTTATGTATCACCATAGGGGTAGCATTTAGACCTTGCTTATTTTACCCGATGTGGCTTTTGTAAATTATTTGTGCTGGGTTTTTGTTCTTTTGATGTGATTTTTGTTGACTGTTTATGGGTTAATGTTGTGCACTTTTGTCTAACTTGTTTTGTTGCGACTGTGGCTGATTGTTATATTGATGTGATTTTTTCTGGTGGTTGTTTACGGGTTAGTTCATATAAAGCAAATATGTCTTAGATTGTTTTGTTGTGCTTATTGATTTTTTGTTATATTCATGTGATTTTTGGTGGTTTTCACAGAGTCAATTCATATTATAACACACAGATTGGCAGATTTGTTGTAGTACTTATGGGTTTTTTTTAAAAATATATATTAGGTTTTGTTGGGTATATGCACCAGATGTGTTTTTTTATGAATTTTTGGTCGAGGGGTTTAGTCATATTGTTGTGATGTTTGGTGTTGGTTAATGTTGAGCTGAGACATATCTTAGATTCAGACCTCAATTGTAGCAGTGAATCTCTTTATTGTTCACTTAGCTTCTGGGTTTTTGCTTTATTCGTGTGATTTTTGGTGTTTGGTAATTGGGCCAGTTTTTATTTATCAACATATTGGGGGGTAGACCTTGGTTGTAGCATAGATGTCAATCTAGTCTCTGGGTATTGGCTTGTTTCATGTGATTTTTGGTGGTTGCTTGTTGGTTTATGCTGCTTCCATGTCTATAGTGAGTTTTGCTTTTTCATGTTGGTTTTAGTGATTTTATCCCATTATTTTGGGTAATTATAATGTGTTAAGTTC
Source organism: Ilex aquifolium (assembly GCA_951799425.1). Lineage (NCBI taxonomy): Eukaryota > Viridiplantae > Streptophyta > Magnoliopsida > Aquifoliales > Aquifoliaceae > Ilex > Ilex aquifolium. The sequence continues at coordinate 24,949,167 of OX637401.1, forward strand.
TGGTGATATATATGCTGTGATTTTCAAAGATTTTTTTTATGTAAGGCTGTGAATAATATAATGAATGGATGTATGCTGTCAAAAACTGCAGAATAGAAAAAGGTGATGATGTCAGTATCATTTGCATTCATGAGATGACATTTTTCCATCGACTGCCTCCCCCTTTCTACCTCTGCTCGTTTTTTTTGGGGTGGTTGGACAGACTAGGCAATGTTTGTCCTTTCCTGAGTTCCATAGTGATCTGAGTTGTCACTAGGCCGGGAAGTGGATTTAAGGTATCTTTATGCTAAGTAGTGTTCACAAATAGATGTGTATGATTTTCTACCACAGGGTGGAATAGACGACTCTGTTGGTCCGTTTATCGTGGTTGGTTTTAGTGACGCATTGGTTTGTCCTAGATATATCAACACATTCAGTAATTCTTGTGAATTTACTATGGATTCAAAGTTGTGTTGAACTTTGGATCATTATGTTAGCTGATTCGTGTATTTAGATCGTGCATGGCCTCATTACTTCTCTACAGGTACCAAGCACCGACATTTTAGTAAACTTCTCTGCATGCACCAAGCACCAATATTTATGCTAATAAGCATTTGTTTTACTTTTGATGTTGACTTGTGGGCACCTTGTGTGTGTGTGGTGGGTGCCCGCACTCATGTTTGCCTCCTAGATATATGATATTAATTTCCAGAAATCAGGTTCATCTATGATTATGAGTCTGTGGATGTGATGGAGACTGAATGTCTATATTTCCTTTTAGTCATCGATACTGAAGTGTCTGCAAGATCTCACTTTCCTTTTATATATTTGGAGTGACAGAGATGCTTGAGTAGACTTTTACTGGTTGCTCCTGTGTAATTCTAGAGCAGTATAACTACCAGCTTTTGTTTTCCAGGTTGAGGTTAAGAGGGCCTTATCAAGGGAGGAACAACAGACCTCTAAAGCTTCAAACTTCAATACTGCTAGAAACCATGGAGGTAGTGGAAATATCAGGACGAAGAAGATATTTGTTGGGGGATTGCCTGCCACTTTGACTGAGGAAGGGTTTCGTCAGTATTTTGAAGCTTATGGTGAGGTAGTTGATGTAGTAGTCATGTATGACCAGCATACCAACCGACCTCGTGGTTTTGGATTTATTTCCTTTGACTCTGAAGATGCTGTTGATAGGGTTTTACACAAAACGTTTCATGATATAAATGGCAAGCAAGTGGAAGTGAAGCGAGCTCTTCCTAAGGATTCCCACTCTGGTGGGGGTAGTCGATCAATGGGTGGTGGTGGTGGAAGTTATCAAGGATATGGTGCTTCTGGTGGCAATTCAAGTTCTTATGATGGTCGAATGGATTCCAATAAGTACAACATGCAGTCTCAAAATACTGGAGGTGGGTTTCCATCGTATGGTTCTTCTGGGTATAGCACTCCTGGTTATGGATATGGTCCTGCTAACAACGGGGTTGGTTATGGTGGCTATGGAAATTATGCTGGTGCCAATCCTGGGTATGGTGGCCCTGCTGGTGTAGCCTATGGAAACCCCAATGTCCCTAATGCTGCTTATGGAAGCGGTCCACCAGGTGCACAAGCATCATGGAATTCTCAGGCTCCCTCTGGATTTGGTAGTGCAGGCTATGGGAATAGTCCTTGGGGTGCTCAAAATGCCAGCAGTGGTGGTCCTGGTAGTGGTGCACCTGTTTCAGCACCTACTGGTCAGTCTCCAAGTGGAGCTACTGGGTATGGGAATCAAGGATATGGTTATGGTGGGTATGGTGGAAGTGATGGGTCTTATGGAAACCCAGCCGCATATGGAGGGCGTGCCCAGAATACCAATGCTTCTGCTGGAGGTGGTGCGGGGGGAGAGCCACAAGCAAGTGCCGGAGGCTATATGGGAGGTAGCTATAGTGATGCCACTGGGAATTCAGGGTATGGAAATCAAGGATGGAGATCTGACCCCTCACAAGCCTCTGGAAATTATGGGGCTCAGGCAAATGGACCTCATGGTGGACAAGTCGGATATGGGGGTGGGTATGGTGGTACTCCCATCCGACAGGCTCAACAGCAGTGATCTTGATGACTTGATCCCATCTGGGATTTCAGCTTTGTTTTGAGGACATGCAGTTGATGCTTCCTCAGCACAATGGGGCTCTTGGAGGATTTCATGCGTACAGCGGGACTGGTTGGATTGCTTGAATCCCAGTAGTTTGCAGTATTTATTGCTTGAATCCCAGTAGTATGCAGTATCTATTTTGGTAGTCAGTAATAAGTAACCTTTTGAAGAGTAGAGTTGCCTCTTCTTTACTGTTTGCTATGAGTGTTGTTTCTAAATTCAGCTTGCTTATAGTTGTGTCTACTAGTTGATCTGGAGTGTTTTGAGATCGTACTGTTTTAGATATGGTAGCTTAGATCGAACTTTAATATGTTAATTTAGTTTCTTTTTGAGTGTTTTGGTAATGATGTGAAATTAACCTTAATCTTTGGCCGCCTGTAGCAGGACTCAGATAGTATTGGAAGCTTCATGTTGGTATCTATTTTTGATGACAACAGTCAGTTTGTTGCTCTTCACTTTTTTCTTCAGTATATGGTATGATGTAGTCATCTGTAGATGTAGTGGGGCTTCTTTCTAATACAAGTGGAGCTGTAGGACAGTTGGGTTGATCGGTTCGTTATGCATAGCGATAAACATACTGGTAGCAGTTCGTAATGTGTAGCGATAATCGTAGTGGTAGTTGAACTTTGACAACAGCATAATCATTTCCTCCTGTATTTGCCCTTGTGTTGTACAGGAGAGATGCTTGAGTTCTAAGTGAAGTATCCACACACACTGGGCTATACAACAAGCTTCATGCTGAGGATTATGTGGAATGGAACTTAAGAGGTGCGGGTTGGACGAGTTTACATCATGCATTAGCCTGAGACTGGTCAAAGCCGAAGCCAGGCCATGCTGATGCTGTCAAACTGCAATGTTATTTATTATCTTCACTAAGGTTGTGGTGGGATGTGTTTTCAAGCCGAACAGCCTGTGGTACGTCAATTAGAGCAGTTTGACAAAATTTCACCTCATACTATCAATATGACCTAGTTATTTAGGCTGCTTAACAGTTTTTCGAAGTAGAGTTGAATATTTGATCCATAAGTTATTAATGGTCCAAGTACACTGGTCAAAAGTACCATTATATAGTCCTTTTACCTTGGAAATATTTTCCAAATTTCAGGGTGTACTGAGAAATGACTTCCTGTTATATGCATATATGAAGCTTGCCAGGAAATGGGCCAAAGTGGACATTGTCTTCGTTCCTCTATAACTGCCCATTGTCTTCGCTCCTCTATAACTGCCCATTGTCTTGTGATAACAAATGATAATAAGTTCTTGTTCTTGTTATTTGCACTCCAATGCATCTGCTTGTCGGATACAGAGCATAGGAGTTTGACTTTTTCCCAAGCAACTAGTTGGGACCTATGATTTCATTAAGAGCTCAATTGCTTCTTGCTATGGGTTGATTACATGTCTTCCACTTTTTATACTCTTTTGGTGCTTGGCATTTTTTGCTCTCTTAAGTGCAAAATCATGTTTGGATGGTTTCTTTGGTTTCCCAGCAAAGATTAGAATTGAATGTAATGTGGGTATTTCATTGTGTTTCAATGTAAATGTTGCCCCCAGGGAAATTCTTTTTGTGAGTTTTGATGGCGTATTGGCAGCGAAACCAACGTAGATAGCCCTATGGAAGGGCATTGTTGCACCCAAGAGCTATGGGGGTTTGAGTCTATGGGAGTGTGCCTAATGCATTCGTTGAAAGGAGAGAGAGTTGGCATCTCCTCCAACAGGGACGAGAACAGCCTTGGGGCTTACATGTTACCAAGCACACATCCATTTATGGTGGCCTCATGGTGCTTAAGGAATTATGGTAATGTCGGTGGGGGCATTTGTAATTGTGTACCAACAGCTAGATTATAGATGGTTTCTTTCTGTTTCAATTACTCGTGGATCTTTTTTCCTTCACATTGTGGAAATTGTGGTAACAATGTTCTTGTTCGACCAGATGCAGAAGAGGGAATTCACTATTTCTCACCTATGTTTTTGGGTTAAAAATTGTGGGGCATTCACTATTTCTCACCTATATATGTCTGCCTTGGCAGGTTACAATGCTAAACGCTACTTAGCTCACATTTCCCAGAAGGAACTCAGTATGAGTAACAATCGTGTCGTGTTATTTCGGGTTCGTGTCGGGCACTAGTTAATCTTAACTCAACTTGTTTAACTAATCGTGTAATGTCAGACCTATTTTTGTGTCGTGTTCGTGTTGTGTTCTTATAATATTACTCGTATTAATCGTGTCAATTTTGTATTGTTCATGATTTTTTTTTTTTTACCCCGGGCTAGTGATGCATGGAGCATCGCCCCATATTGTTCATGATTGATATTAACTTAACTTATTTATTACTTGTGTTAACGGGTCGTGTCATGTACGGTTTCGTGTCGGGAAATGGTTAATTATAACTCATTAATTTTGTGTCGATTTTGAATCGTGTTTTCGTATTGTGTCAAAAATTATCATTCGTATAATTCTGGGTCATGATTTACAAATGCAATTTCATACTTGTGTTTACCTGAATCTACTAACACTCCGCCCCCCCCCCCCCCCCCCAAAAAAAATTCCATGACACCAACCCAATCCAAACAACCACCCCAAAAATCCCGTCCTCCGGGCACTGTTTTCAGTGTCCGGGAGTGGGTGGGCCAAGAGATTTTTTTCCAGTGTCAGGGGGTGGGCTGTGTATCAAAGGAAGGGGGTGATTTCTTTGTCACTAATCTACTTTGTGTGGTTATAAAATAAAGAGGGATTTGGAGATTGGTTTCTAAGCATAATAGAATTTTAAAAAAATTCACTCTTCAATTTATTTTTTGGATTTGGTCTCTAATGAAAATAATTAACGCTCTTTACAATTAAAAAAAAATAACGATAATACTATCACCTAATTTAAACACCTATTCTAAAAAATTACGTCATCATAATGTATATTTTTTTTTTCATAAACACAAATTGTAAGACAAGTATGCTAAAACAAATAGGTACGCAATTAAAAAAATATATATCTATACTTTCGAGCCAAAAATAAGTACGCAATTAAAAAATTAAAAATAACAAGTACGCAATAAAAAAATATAAATAATAATATATATGAAATATTTATCAAACAGATACACTAAAATACAAATCGTTAATGTACATTCTTCTCCATAAATACAGATCGTCAAACAGATACACTAAAACACATATCGTTAATCTATCTTCTTCTCCATAAGCACAGATCGGCATATATCATCATAATATCCAAATTACTTGGCTTGAATTTCAAAACTAATAGATAAGATAGCAAAAACCTCAATAACAAATGTTAAAAAAACAAAAAAACTAACTATATTTAAACTGAAATCACGTGATGAGGACAAAATGGATAATGAAAACCCTAAACTAACAAATCCCTTAACATTCGTGTCAACACAAGGACTGCATGTAAGTGTTTTTTTAAAACTGGAGGACTTTTTTTTATATTAAAAAATTGGGAGGACTAAAATTACTTTACACACCAAATAAGGGACTTTAACCTAATTAACTATAAAATAAATTTAGCTTCAAAAAATTATAGTCATGCAAAATCCAGGAGTGAGATTTCCTCTAAAATATTTGTGAAATATCACATAGTATGTATTCAAGTTATGAAAGATCCGCCAAGAAAAGAATTGGAAGAGATCTAAATCCTACACCATAGCGTTGCATCAGCTTTTGAGTCAACTAGATTTGTCTCCCACTGTCTTCATTTACCCCAAAATCAAACATTTAACCATAAAATAGCCTTACTCATGAGTTTTTGCAGATCTGATTGATCAAAAATGGGAACCAAAAAGCGTAAAAAATGTAGAACTATAACAAAAATTTGTCACAAATGCATGGTCCCAGGCCTTTCTTATTCTTTGGGTAATGTAATTCTGCAAGGAATGTAATTCAAGCACTGTTGGGTACAAATGAATGAAGAAACAATGATCAACAAATGAACAAGCCAGTGACAATGTGACCTCGTATGAATGAGCTTAATCAGACCCTGTAGTTAAAAAACTGAAGGAAAATGTTTGATCTTTTCATGGAGAACATGAACAAGAAGCTGAAGGTGCTCCCTTGTATGGATTTCCAAATGCAGTGACATTGCCAGGCCTTGAGAACACGACCTATATCGAGGAAAATGCAAACAAAATAGTGAGTCCTGCAATACATTCTTGGCAGACTTGAGATAAATGTTTATGTTATATCGTTTCTAAATAGCGTAACCTTTTAGATGACTTGGTGGTTTAACAAAACTGTCACAAAATTCTGATTTAGATTTGTTTTATGTACTGATGGAGTCGTAGGAAAGGTTGATGGAAGTAAGTAAACAGGGTTGCAACATTCGCGAGGAATGGCTATTAGCATGTAGGCCTTGTTTGATTTAGATGAACAAACAATACAAAACAAATTGTTACTTGAGCAGTCTGTTTATCTTGACAAAGGTGTTATAGGAACAAGTTTGGTGGTTGGTTACCTGATAATTTCCAAGTGTATGAGACTTGAAACCAGCTGCACAATAATCAAAATAGTACTCCCATGTTCGGATGAACTTTTTGTTGAATCCCAACCCAAGAATTTTGCTACGAACACAAATTGATGCCCACATCAAAACCAATCAGTTATTCAGAACTCGAAACCATAAATTGTTTTGTAATGTTGAACTTATCATACAGCTATCACCATCTTTGTTGATTACATGAAAGTAATTACATGTTCATTTCTCTTACCTTTGATTCTCCATGAAGTTTTTCCTCCAACATCTGAGTGTTTGGTAGTAATGGATTCCTATGTTTTCCAGGTGTTCCACACTGCACTTAAAGCAGTTTATTAAATTTTTTGGAAGCGAGAGATTTCAAGAAAGCAACAATCAACTGTATTATGACGCAAATAATTTAGCTTTTACCAGAGTCTGGATGCTGCAGCCATGGCCGATGTAATTCTACCGAGGGAAGGCAGGCATCCACCAGGGAATATGTATTCTTTTATGAAGTCTGAGCTTCGCCTGTACTCATCATACCGCTCATCTGGTATTGATATGAACTAAAAGAAAATCAAACGCACTTTTGTTAGAAAAATAAGACAAGGGCATCAACGTTGCATTTAGTTTTATTTTCACACTTATCTGTGCATCATCACCTGTAGAACAAGTAGTCCATTCTCTGCCAGTACCGATTCACAGCAATTAAAAAACTCCTCCATATATTCATGGCCAACAGCTTCAATCATCTCACTGGAAAAGATCATTGATTAGATCATCATATTTAATTCTTGTTATGATGTGATATAAAATTGGACAATGAAAGAAGCTCACCAGGATACAATTCTGTCGTATTTATAGGTATCTGGCAGTTGGCGATAGTCGCAGAGAAGAAACTTTATGTGGTCCTGAGAGTGAAGCAGACTTAGAAATCAAGAAAGCTGGTTGAAAGAGGATTCATGTGAGTGAAGGCTTCAATTTAAAGTGCAAATACTTCATTAAGTTATTTTTCGTGTCAAACTACAGAGCCAGAGATTTGTTTGAGAGCTTTACATAGTAACATACAATGCTGTCCCATTCTCTAATAGCTTAAGCTTTGTTGGAAACTGGTTGTTTAACATCGCATTAGAATTACTTATGGTAACCTGAGTTCTAGTCTTGCCATTTTTATTTATTCCAAACATCATATTTAAGCAGCTTAAGCTTTTGGTGAGATGGATTGTCTGCATTTAAGTATTTGCATAATATTATGCCATTCTTTTTCTATCTAGACAATGATGAAGGCAATTGATGGCACTCTATTCCACAATTCACTGGTTTTCTGATGCCATTATTCAAGCAATATGGTTCTTGCCTTGTTTTCTCCACATGATGTTGAAACATTTTTAGAAACCACGAGTATCAGATACAGCTTATGCTTATTGTATTTGCATACTCTTTAAGAACTGCTTAGAATTACGTACCTGGAGGCCAGCTTCCTTTACTTTCATTTCTGCGTAACTGAGTTGCTCCTCAGAGAGGGTGATGCCGGTGTACTTGCATCCAGTTTGTTTAACAACTTCAATAGCTAAACTTCCCCAACCGCACCCTATCTCAAGAATTTTATGGTCCTTACATATTCTTGCCTAAATCATCAAAACAAAAAAAGTTGAAAGGAAATCCCTTAGTAAGTAACTCACTTGTGTTTTAGAGGACTAAATACAAAGGCCTCACCTTTTCAAGTAAGTAACTCACTTGTGTTTTAGAGGACTAAATACAAAGGCCTCACCTTTTCAATCAAAAGATTGATTTTCCTCATCTGCGCAACTTTCAAATCTTCACTTTCCGTCTATCAAAAGTATGACAGCAAGAGATGTTAGCAGAACACAAATTTTAAGTACACTCTCTACGGATAAAGTAGTCTCAAGTTTGAAACACTGACCTTAAATACCGCACATGAGTATGTCATTGTGTCATCCAAGAACAGAGCAAAGAGGTCGTTACTCTAGCATTTCAATGACAAGGACAAATTATCAGCTAACTACTTGCATGTCCTTAAGTGGAGGCAATAATGTCATGGCTAACAGTAAAAAAGCTAATATGAACCTTCTTCTGACAAGTATTTTTGAACTTGTTCAAAGACATAATAAATTTCATCGACATGAGGATATCATATACCAGGTCATAATGACGAGAAATGTTCCTGCGCGCTTGGGTGAGAGTATTTTGCCTTGAAACGTGGTGAAAGAAATACTTTGCAGATGCTATTGCAGCTGGGAACAGCAATGGTGTCCACCAGCCCCTAAAGCCAAAAGGGTGGATACTTAGGAACTGAAGTCATGAAGATTAGTACATGTTGAATCATGTTATAGCTAGTAAAACCAATAAAATCTTACCTTTTACTGTTAAAATTTGAGACAGAAGCTCTTGAATCTCTGTTGGCAATGAAAATCTGCAGAATAAAATTCAGGAAGACAAGCACCAAAAGAAATTACTAGAAATTTCACCCAGATGATCAATATTCTTACCATGAAGAGATTAAGAAGACCTTCATTTTTATCAACAAAAGAAAAATCGCCATTGATATAGGCATCCGCGAGGCCTAAATCAGCTTGTGTAGCAACCTATCAAAAGAATTCCAAGTTGAAAGTTTATGAATCACACAAATCTGGAAGAAAGAATCCATGTGACTTGAACTCTAGTAAATGAAATGACAAATATAAATGCAGAGTATGTACCTTCCAATAAAACTGGGGACTGTGAACCTTTATCGAAACTTTTAGAAAATTTTTTTCTGTGGTTCCTTCAAAAGTAAAAATTGTACCTCCTTCTTCCAATAAACTATGTCGCCAAAAAAAAAAAAAAAATCAATCAGTTCTCTATTAAGTTTCCATTCAGTTTCTTGATATAATCTGAAAATATAGAAGAGTACAAAACTTAAGAAACTATATCACACACACAACACCCATATCCAGCAGAGATATACACACAGAACATGCAGTTTCTCATGAGGATTTTTTTTCAATAAGTTTGGCATTTGAGAAAACTCACATCAGATTTCCAACAGAGATATAACGTTCGAGGAACCTAGTAACAAAAAGCCGTGCCCCTGTTTCTATCAATGAAGGTACCATATGTTTGGGGTCATTCAGAGCCACAAAATTCTTTCGAAGTATACCATGTGCAGCAATCATACCCGCCTGCAATAAATCACTCACTTGTTAGCCACATAACAATGACTTCCGAACTATGATGAGTTATTTTATCTGGTCGAGAAAAGGAAAACAAAGCTATTAAGAAAAAAATGAAAGAGGTCACCATCCTTTCCAAAGATTACACCTTCCAACATTTTACCCTCAACATTATACTATGACGTTAATATTGAATTTTTCAATTTTTCCGTAGCCTCCTACTATTATTGTTACATGCAAGTGAACATATTTATGTAACTGTGTTAATAAGAAAAGGAAAGTACCTTTAGCCCATCCTCATGGAAACCGTAGCCTGAAAACAACATATTACAGTATCACGAATGAGTCAGTAACTACTAGATAACGAACCATTTACAAATGGATAAAGAAAAAGCTACTGAGGTCCTTCTAAACAGTTGACAAAAAACAGCCCCGAGTCATACAGAGTAAATTGTCATGACAGCTTCAAAATTCAAATCATGATATCTCTTTATACAGAAAACTTGAAAATTCTCTCATGAAATCGATATACACTTTTTTCCAACACCACCAAGATTTCTCTGATTTGTCATTACATACTACCCTCATACTGAGACAACAGAATTTACTTGAAAGGTACTATACTGATGCAACAAAATTGGGGTTTATAAGAGCTTTCTTCTTGTCTTTTATATCGTAAAAACAATAGCTTACCCTGGTATGCTCCACAAAACCATATTCCTCTCTGCCCTTGAATGTGGTCAAGCTCAAGTGAAGCTTTTGATGCAGCAACTGACGGGACAGGATGCCCAGTAGACCACTTTAGCAAGGTATGTTCGGGTGTGTGAGATGGATTAAGGGTTACCAGATAAGGTAAGCTTGTCTGATCAATATTCTGCATGTACAGAAATGTTATAGAACACTTAACCAAATTGCAGAAAAAAAAACACATTTTAGGTACGTATACGTTTAAGAACAATTTCATGAAAACAATGAATAAGAGAATGAACCATGATCAAGTTGCTACATATCGAGAAATCTTATATATTGTTTAATCCATTGAATTGATACTATTCTGAATTGCTTAACTTCTTAAGTCTGTCATAGATCTTAACCTTATGATAACTACCAAGTTCCAGAAAATATGATAAATAAAAACACATAGATCTCTTTTGTATCCAATTATGTAAAACTCCAACTGAAGGAGGAAGATTTGTTACAAACCTGGAGCACATTGAGCCAGTATGTCAGGCATACTTTGTTATCAATGGTTCCAAGAAAATTCCACGCACTCCATGCTGCTGGATTTTTGGGCATTAAATTTTTGTCACGATGAAGGAAAATATCACTGCCATAAGAGTCGAAGAATGATTGTGCATATTCACATATAAATCAAAGGAGAACACTCACATCACTGTTGAAAACTCATTTCGCAAAAAAAAAAAAAAAGAATTATGTATGGAATACATGATGTTTAGAATTATTATATAGTTCTTATGTACTCCAGTATTCAAGAAGACTACACATATTATAGCTTCTCGAGATAGAAATTACAAACTTCCATCAAAACAGTTTAGAGAAAGTATTCAATGATATTACATCATTAATTTGGTTAACTCTATTTATGCTGATTCAGTTGAATATCAGTTTGGTAGCCAATTAAAGTATGAATGACAATAACAAAAGATTGGCACAAGTTAAGATAAAGCCTGTCATCACAAATGGATTTTCAAAGATGGTTTTTTGCAAAAGTCTGGGTTAGACATGAAAGGTACTTGGTTGTGAGCAGATCATCTCTTAATAGCCCTTCATGCTAGAATATGTTCAAAACTTGAGGTAAGCAAGAAAAGAACAAATTGACTGAAGAAAAGAGAAGTCCCTTCAAGTAACTTTATACATAAAGTAGCCAAATACGTATAAATCAAAGAAACATTCATGTTTCATTTTATGAATTTCAGATAGATATTTCTTGTCAATAGAGGTCAGTTTAAGAAAGATAATAAGACACAACTGACTAATAAACGGGGTAGGAAAGACAGTACCTGTAAACATAGTTGAAAGCACCAAGTACTCTCAATTCATCATATGTTGCCTGTTTTCCTAATATTTTCAGAGCATCAGGGGCATGCATAGCCATTATGCACCCATCATAGCTCTCTTGTGAACCATCTTCACAAATTATGATGCAACCTGCTCAAACTCTTCCACAGTTAGAAATAGAATCACATTATTGTTTTTTTCATTTAATGCTCAATATGATGAAATTTTATAGAATTCTCTCTGGTTTGACATGTATTTTACAGCCAAATTATTACTGACAATAAGTTGACTATTTTCTCTGTCCCATGTCTAGCCATGATGTGGAAGCCAAAACAGGAACATTTTTCTTTAGTAAATTTATTCCCTGATCCAATTTCATTTGTTTCTCTGTTTCTTGGCATACCTTTGCTTTAAATATTGGCTCGAGTGCTTTAAGTTTGTGTGAGTTACTATGACAACTGAGGGGAAATATTTTACTTGGTATTCTTATCGTCTTTTGCAATATATCCCTAGTTTTTTTAGGCTTTTACTTGTTTCTATCTATCTTGCAGCCGTCTCACCTGCAATTTGATGACGATACAATTTTGTCATAAGTAGATAATCCTAATAATGTTTTCATTTGACATGAGAAGAAGCGACAACAATAGAACAATTGCAAAAAGAAAAGATTGTGAGTGTAATTACTTACTCCCATCAACTGTTGAAACCGAATGCACCTCACAACCACTCCTTATTTGGCAACCTCTACCCTCGAGCTCTTGTCTAACCTGTTTTGTGATCTCATAAACTTGATTATATCTAGAATTAAATTTTCATGACAATAATATTGATGTTGCTTATTAGGTTTGCATAAAAAAATTTCATGGTATGCAAGAAATGCTAAAATCACCTTGTAAACGTAACTATGGGAACGCCATCTCACAGTGAGCCATGGAGGACGACCAAAGAGCTGCGACAAAAATTCAAATCAAAGTCAAGGAACACTTCAAAGTTCTCAAACATCAGTTACTTAATGAGAATACAAAATTAAGATTGCTCATCAGCTACACCTAGACTGCTGCAAAAATTAGGATATCACTATCTGAGAGTGGTTATAAAGGAATGTACCTGAAGTAGATGGTGATTACGGCAAAATGAGAGAACAGAATAAGCAGAAAAGCTCAATACTCCTTCCAAAGGGCAGGACCATATAGAAGCACATATTGGAACCTGCAGAAATTTATTTATCATATGTTGCCACGAGTTAATGAGCAATTGATTGAACCACATAAAAGCTCAAGGATGTTGCAAAATACAATGTTTCAACATTCTCACAAGATAAGCCCTCTGAAATAACTCAGAGTAACCGCGTGACTTGATGAAATGCCCCAGTGTTTCATTGCGATCCATATCTGGGTTGTTCTCGAGCTCTTCAAGGTATCTGCAATAATCAGCACATGGCAATTAACCATCAATCAGTCCATCCTTTAAGGGTTAAAGGTGTCTTCCAGAGTTAAACCTCTGTCAAAGTAATTCAATATCCATGAAATCACCCTCAACATAATCATCACATCTAGAATATCGTTTGCTACAATAAAGATCTCACTTTATAAACTTTATGAGTATGCTTTCTTCCTTTGAATTGTTTCTTTTTTCAAGTGTTAAAAAGGAGTTGAAAGCCTAAAAAGCCAGATATAAACCATTAAACAAGATGGTGTTTGAGTGTAATGCTTACCTTAGAACATCATCTTTGAACTTCACAATTTCTCGAATCATTTTCCAGAAGTACGGATTCATTGCATTCTTCTTCTGTGCAAACAAACTTGATAAACCATTTCGGCTACCCCACTCACAGCCCTGACCTTTTTCTAAGCTCACTGAGAATGACATATCAGAGACCTCCATATCGACTCCAAGACTCTCAAAGAACTCCATCATGTTTGGATATGTAACCTGTCCAATGATCCAGCATTTCCTTAGTCAAACAACTCAGACATCATTAGTTATTAGTAATCAACACGCCTGACACAAGTAATGCTTGCCTGAATATTATTCAAATCCAAAGGTATTGAAAAATTATCTGGAGATAACATAGACTTGTTTCACTTTCTGTTTACTATAAAGGGTATAAATAGTGTTGCATTGTTTATGTACTTGTAGCATCCTCTTCTATTTGCCTAAATTGCCTTACATAAACTAGAAAGATGGAAAAAAAAAAAAAAACCATAACTAAACGTTTTGAGAATATTAAGAAAACATATAACAATGGTGATTTTATCTTCTTCTTGTTGGTAAATTGTGATTTTAACTTCATAAGTTGAGAAAATAATTTTGATGATAAGTTGAAGATTAGTACTATTGGTCTTGCATGCAAGGTGTTTGATAGAAAGTTTATAAGTAATCAAGACAATCAAACACACAGACAAAACATAGAATGCTAAACAAGGAGGAGGAATCAAACTCCATCACATAGGTTCTATCTTTTTTTGTTTTTTTTTTCATCATAACAATTTGGAAGAATAGGGTAAGGTTACGGTCCCGACCACCATCAATCTCAACCATTGATCTACAACTATCAATTAAAAAAATTATAAAATAACAAAATTGGAGGTATTATCACGAAAAAGTGTTTTTTGGTACCTTAATGGGACTCGAAAGAATAAATATGCAAGAAATACGTGCAAAAGAACGTTTATGACTAGATTTGGTTCATAGTTGGACCGGACATTTCTTGATTTTCAGAGGCCACAATGTGCAGGGTGTAATTAAGTCGTGTTATGTGTGTACAATTATTTTGAACTAGGGATAATATAGGTCTGAAGGCATGGTACAATGTGAATGGTTTTGAGAGGGATGTTGGTAACCGTTGGATGAGTCTATTTGAGACTGTTGGATGGACTTATTGAAGTCTGCCCTGTTTTATATTATAGATTCATATCAAATATTAATTAAACTTAATTCAACCTATTTAATTAATTATGTCATGTGATCTGACATTAGTTCAATCCGCTTATTAATCATGTCAAGTTTAAATTAAAATACATAGCCATTAACTAGCACTTCATAATTAAGACTAGTCATGTCTCAACAAAACCAGTTTTTCATAAGCTTAAAATCCACTAGACAAAGATGTTGTAAAATCATGTAAAAATTCTCTAATTTTACAAGGAGTCATACCAAACTAGATCAAAAAAATAAAAAATATCAAAATATCAAAACTTTTCTTTATATCTTACAAACAAAAACATTGTTAATACATCATACTACAGTCGCAAAAGTTCAAGATATGCTCAAGATATATTCAAAATATACATGTATCTCCATGTGTGTGTTCATCAAAAGAAAACATGTTAACCATACAAAAATCGGATTATTAGTATTTAACATTAACCCAACTCATTTTTTATTTCCGGTAGTTAATCTCAATAACTAATTTCGTATCTTGTTAACATATACTGATTTGTTATATGACCAATTACGACAAGACCGTGAAAAGAAAAAGGCGAAATGATTAACTTTAATCGTGGATGATGGATCCTAAAAAGAAATCGTGCTGAAATAAACTTTTGATTAGCCAAAATATCTACCAAGCTAGTGTTAAAATCTAACAAAAAAGGAGAGCAAATCGCAATTCTGCAACTAGATGTAGTGGAGCCTTGTCTTATCGATCGCTAGTATCACAAAAATGGTAAAAATAGTTATCACAACAGTGATCAAAATACCCACAAAAATAATAAATGACGGCGCGAGAATTTATTTTTGGGTACTGTAGACTTGTCCTAACTTAAGGAGGTGAAAAAGTAATTTTTACAGCAAAAGGCCAAAAAAAAAAAAAAAAAAAAACAGATTTGATTGATACAAGAGGACCACAGCCTGCCTGCCATTTCCCAGAAAGAAAACAGAAAGACAAGTGGACCATGTTGGTTCCGTAGCTCAATGTCACTCAAAGAACAACAGTTTAGGTTTCACCCAAATAAAATATTAAAAATAAAGAAAATATTATACTTTGACCCTCTTAATTATAAGTTCGATTTCACTTTCTTTGTTAAACTATTGATTTTTTTTACATTGCACCCTCAATTACTTGAATTATTTTACATTACTTCAAAATGCAAATGGGCGCTATGTTTTTGGACATTTGCAATATGTCGGGATAAAGTGAAAAAATTACATTGTTCAGAGAGAAAAATAAAATAATTTTTTGTCAAATTTGTAACAGATGTTAATTATTAGATAGTTAAAGATGCAATATGAAAAAAACATACTAATTATGGGAACAATGAAAAAAGTAATAGTTAAGGGGGTGAAAGTATAATTTTTCCAAAAATA
This sequence comes from Ilex aquifolium, assembly GCA_951799425.1. NCBI lineage: Eukaryota > Viridiplantae > Streptophyta > Magnoliopsida > Aquifoliales > Aquifoliaceae > Ilex > Ilex aquifolium. The sequence goes on from OX637401.1 coordinate 24,965,231, forward strand.
AAAAATGAGAATAATAGTCTAACCGATTATTGGAATACGCTAATAAAGATAATTAACGATGATTTTTAAAATATTAGAAACCCCACCTCCTAATCATGCCATAATGATTAAGTTGATGACACTGCTGGCATATGATATAAGATCTAATTCTTCCAGAAATTTTTTCTATTTATTTATTTTATTTATTTTGCCATTTTTATTTTAGCTATCTCTAAACTGATCCATGTACCATCCAATTTGACAAATTGGTCCCATTTATGACAATGTATGATTTGCAGGGTCATGTGACTAGTAAAAATTTCTCTGCAAACTTATAAGTTAAAAACCACAAATTATAGATATATACCGTTTTGAGTTAATTACAAAGTATGGGATTTGTCATATTTTGATCATCAATGTTTTAATTACATCATTTTGGTCTTTAAAATATTGAATACGTTTTTATATGGTCCCTCAAATAAACAGCGTTCAAATTGATAACGGTTTTGTATCATAAACTTGTCACGTAACACTTAAATATGGACAAAAGATAATTTTGATAACTCTTGACTAAATTTTTACTCAAATTTTTGTTAAATTAGCTATCTAAATTACACAATTTTGATCATGAACTATCCAAATTTTAGTCAAAAGTTATCCATATTACATATTTTTTTGTCAAGAGCTACCCAAATTTTGTTTAAGAGCTATCAAAATTATTTTTTATCTATATTTAGATATTACGTGACAAGTTTATGATAAAAAATCGTTAACAATCTAAACGTTGTCTGCTTGAAGGACCATATAGAAACATATTAAATACTTCAGGGACCAAAATAATGCAATTGAAATATTAGAGACCAAAATGAGACAAACCGCATACTTTGGGGATCTCTAGTTCAATTAATCCGATCTTTTTTTTCTCATTGAAAGGGTAGTCAAGGGCAACCATGCATAGCAACGCCTTAGAACGTTATTTTAAGGTTCTCACCCACTATAGAATGTTTGGTTTGAGTCATAATTATTAACATGAGATGTTTGAACCCGTCATTATAGCACCACCGGTGGCAAACTGGATATTCAGTTTTTCCAGCAGTATCTGGTTCACAAAGATTATTACCGCAAGTAGTTTCAAATCCATGACCACCGGAGGAGGACGAGAATTTTACCCTCTTATCAAATATATATATATATATATATATTTTACTATTCCATTTATGTGAGATTACTATTTTTTTTTACTTCAATCAGGTTGGGGCAAGATTTAAATTGTTGAAATTAAAATGCAAGCTATTTAATAAGTTGTTGGTCAAAACAATGACGTAACCGAAGTTTAAAGGGCTTATCACACTTTTAATTCTTAAAATATTTTTTATCAGTTTAGTTGTCGTTATATTAAGTTTGTTAATTTGATCAATAAAATATTTAATTTGTGTCATTTCGATTCTTACATAGACAGACTATCAAGTTTTTTAACAGAATGAACATGGCATGTGATACGGTCTGAAAAAATGAAAAAATGACACGTAGTTACTTTCGTAAAAAAACTTGACGGGTCCGTTTATGTAGAGACTAAAATGACAAAAATTGAATACTTTAGGTATCAAATTGATAAAATTGATGACTACTCTGACAAAAAATACATACTTAACCTACTAAAGTAATATTATTAGCCAAGTTTAACACTAGTTAAAACATAGTTAATAATAAAGTACTTACTCGGTTAAAGACCATGAAACCAAGGTCTAAATCAACACCATCGACCGTAACAGTCTTGGCATGGCCGCCTAAGTACTCTTCTTTCTCGTACACCACCACATTGACGCCGGCTTTTGCAAGAACGTAGGCCGAAACTAGTCCGCTGATGCCGGCTCCGATCACCGCCACCCTCATCTCTCAACCTTTAATGCTGCATTCATTCACAAGTAGAATATCAAGTTCACCATTTTGTTAACTACGAGATATCGATTGTTTTAGAACATCCCACTAATCTTCCCCGAACACTTTTATACTTATACAAGTTTAAAGTCTGTTTTGTTCTTAAACCAAGTATAAACGTTAAAATATTTTAACTATATGAGTTTGTGTGTCTGTTTTGTGTGTGTGTGTGTGTGTGTGTGTTTGTGTTTGTGTGTGTGTGTGTGAGAGAGAGAGAGAGAGAGAAAGTGATTGAGTTTACCTTAGTGGCTGCTAGACTTCGGAAGTTCTTGTTGCAGATCCAAAACAAGCAGAAAAAATGGCTCAAACAAATGGCATTTCCTGAAGAAGACAAACTGCTTCCCAGAATCAAAAAACTATACAGATTCCACCAATCACTAAACTGAGCTCTCTCTCTCTCTCTCTCTAAAAAAAACACACAGACACACACCCTCTATCTGCCAGATTCTCTCTCTACTCTATCCTCCAATTGGAGGAACAAATAATGTAGATTTGTCCGACACGAAGAGACATTATCTCTCATAAGAATAAAAAGGGCAAAAGAAAGGCCTCGACTCTACCCTCTGATTTCACAATGAATAGAGATATATAAAGACCCATATCCATTATGCGTCTTGGTACTTGGTGTAATGGTGTGGGTAGGTGTGCACTGTTTATTATACTCATCTTTTAGAACCAGTTTTGAGGGGCGGCTCTGATCTATTTGAGTCTTACACTAAAAATATTAAATGGGGATTTTTTTTTTTAATATTATTTTTAAAAAAAAAATTAATTTATTTTTAATTTCTCTATGTGAGAGGGAGACAAAAAAATGATATATTAATATTGTCGAGAAAGAGATTTCAATTTTTATTTTTGTTTTTTATAACAGAGACGGTGTTTAATTTTAATTTTAATTTTTTATTTTTTTTACCGGAGAGAGAGAGAAAGTGGGTGGGAGTAAATATGAGTTAACTTTTGAGTATTTTTTTTTATTTTTTTTATTTCTAAGTTTTTAATGTTATGGATTGGATTATAGGCCCAAATTATTGCAATAAAAATTTTGATTGAATTTAATTTTTTGGGGTTTTTTTGTAGGACTTAAAATTTAATGAATTTAATTTTTTTTGTGGGCTGTAATGTACCTAAAATTATGGAACCTTCTAAAAATTTGGGGTATAAAGTCTGATAAGCCTGAAATCAACTAGGTCAGGCCCAATAAACCAAGAGGGGCCCAATAAACCAGCGCCCAAAAAGAGCCTCCCAAGGGGGCGCCGCCTAGGCCATAGGCGTCGCCCAAGGCCCTCCTGCCTCTCCTTCATCCTCCTCACTTTACCACTCCGACCCTGTCCGACCCAGCTCAAAATCTAGGAAGTCCGAAAGAATAGGAGCACGTGAGAGAGAATATCGGAATACGCATCATGGAGATCTAATCCTACCTTAATTGTACTTACCAAAATGGTAGAATCATCTCTTTCACGTCACCGCCTCACCTTACCTATATAATGTAAGCCTTCTCCACATAGAGGGCAGAACCTTGAGACCTCTACTGAAGTAATAATGTTTTGGACAACACCTTAGTACACCCGCATCTCTTACATCACCCGATATGACACAATCAGAATCAGAGAGCACTCTTCTTAGGGTGGGCTTATTACATAGATGCTTTCAGTAGTTATCTGTACCGCACTTGGCTATCCAACGTTTTTCTTGAGCACGATAACTAGTACATCAGAGGTGCGTTCTTCCTAATCCTCTCGTGCTAGGAAAATGTCTTCTCAAGGCTCTAATGACCATATCGTATATGAACTAAATTGTCTTATGACGTTCTAAACCCAGTTCATATACCATTTTAATAGGCGAACATCGCAACCCTTTGAACATATTACAACCCTAGGTGGCAAAGAAATGACATCGAGGTGCCAAACCTTCCCACCAATGTGAGTTCTTGGAGAATATCAACTTTTTATCCCTAGAGTAACTTTTATTCATTGAGTTAATACCCTTCCATATGGCACCGTCGGATCACTAAGTCCGACTTTCATCCCTACTTGACCAGCTTTGCGATACGAAGAGGCACGAATAAGAGCGCAAGCTTTTCCAGTTGTTTAATGTCTCATCCACATAGTTCTTCCGAATTTTGAATAGTATTCAAAATCCTCTATTTTTAATTATCTAAAATGATTGTTCTATAGAAGACGTATTTGATAATTGGACATAAAGTACCTATTTCTGGTCCTTTGTAGAGAACGGGGCCCCCTTTTTTTTTTGGAATCTCATTTTTTCATGATAGGTGTTAGGAATATTAGACCCATATTAATGTAATCGCTAGGGTCGTGGAAGAAGTAAGTTGTATGCAAGCTTTACAATGTATTGTTTGGATGAAATAAGATTTCATATGCAACCTTATTATTGTCAAAGCTAAACAATTGAAAAGAATGCAACAAGTAGTCTAATGTACCGTTTATTTGTTTTACTTCTTTGGACTTTTGCTTTTGTGTTTTCCATGGTGTTTTATTGTTCTTAGGTTTATTTTCTTTTACATTTGTGAGCACTTTCACATGTACATAAGCTAACTTTAATTATATATAGAATTTCCTCCAAATTTGTGACTCTCCTCTGTTAGAGTATTTTAATAAAAAAAATATATTTTATGAGAGAAACTCAATCCTGCATCGACTAATTTTCTAAAAGAACTAGAATTTATACATTGGAGACTTCTCTAGCAAGGCCTTTGTACACTCTGTATCAGTTACTCAATGCAAACTTAGGGATGTATAATTACTTATAAATCACGTATCTTGCGTTACGTAAAATATAACTGGGGTAGCTCAGTTGGCCAGAGCCTTTGGCTTCCCAATGGGAAGTCAGGGATTCGAAGTCCCTTGGGCGTAAGAGCGTGGCTGGCTGCTTGGTAAGACAAGACCTCAGTTGCTTGGACAAACCGTTTCCAAGTTTCTGGTGTGGGTCTTGAGTCCCGGCGAAATGCAAGTCTCCATTTAAATGGTGTATGAGTTTAGAGACCGGTTCATACCTCGGACTTTGTCCTTGATTTTACTCAGAGTTACGAGTCTGAGTAACATAAGCGCGCCTCTACTCACTGAGAACAGGTCATGAAATTTTCCCGAAAAAAAAAAAATACTCAAACTTAAGACTAGAATTAGAAATCTTGACATCTGTTGTATGAAAGAATATATTTTAACAGCAGTGATTTGAACTTAATTAGGTGACATAATTCATTGAAGGAGACCGGTTCTGAATCTTAAAGTTAAATAAGATAACTTTTCATCTAATAGTTATAATGAATTAAGTTTACAAATTAAATATAAATAATATTTTTCATACAGTAAATGAAAGAAAATGAAAATAAATCCAAGTGAAAATGGGACCACCATGCAAAACCTCCAATCAGAAGCATTTGACAAACAGAGAAAAAGGAGAAAAAGATAAAAGAGGGACTTCGACGATTGTGATTCTCAAGTTGCTGCCAGGGGTGCTTTCAAGACCACATGTTCTCTTGCAGCTAGTTTCATTGCAACGTGGTTCATTTAGTCCCATGTATCTCTTGGACTTGGATTGCCGCAATTCCAATGCAGGGTCATGTTTGGTAGGTGTTCACGGTAACCGTAGGGGAGAAATTATGATATTTTTTCTTTTTACTTGATATTTTATAGAAGAAATTTTTCGTGGCTTATTCTATTTGATCAAGTATATTATTTTTACCTGAATTCTGTCCAAAATAATCGGATAATAAATCGAGTGAACATAATATTTTTTAGTTATTAATTTTTGAATTATTTTAATAATTTAATTAAGTAACCTTTACTAATTAACCAACACAATAATATTAAAATGTTAAAAATTTAATACATTAACAATATTTTTAGTTTGTGATTTCTGCACACATTAACAGTGTTAAAATGTTATACATATATATATGGGGTAGGGTCGGGTAAGAAGAAGAAATTTTTATAAGTATTTCACAATCTTACCCGATTTTTGTAAAATACCAAAATTTCTTCCGACCTATCCAATTTTTTGGGGAAACGAATCAATATGATAGAATAGGGTTGAGGGATCCAGATCCTCTCCATTACTCATTTCTTTCAATTTCACTCAATACACAATTAGATGAATGACACGTGTCTAAATTTAATCCAACGGACTAAATTTCTATAAAGCAATCACACTACTTAAACCATAGTTAATTGGACAGCATTGAATTACATTTTTGTGGCCCTTCAAATCCCACTCCAATGGATTTGTATAATATACGGGCTTCACATGTTCTTTCTATCCCAACTCATGTTTGGTATACGATCTAAGGATCATGTGGGGCCCACGGATTGTTAGTGTGGAATTGACTAAAGTGTCCATTGTTTAGGGATAAAGTAATCTTTTTTCCTACACTCTTGAAAACCGCTCTTCCCAGGGTTTTATGAAACCTTCATCTGTGGGTTTGTTGAAACTCTTGAAGTCGGGTGGGGACAAAGATAAGCTCAAACTCACGGGTCTACAGAGATGCCAACCAAACAAAAAATAAGTCATTCGGTTCGACTTTTCTTTTATCTTCCAAAATTCAACCATTTTATGCCAGTTAAACTTATGAAACAAACAGGTCCTAAGAGATTATAGTGCTTTTATTCTTTTTCACTTGTATTTGGTGTGCATATGTGTGTATATGTATTTTCAGCCCACCAACTATGACCTTTTTGCATTGTCCTCAATTATCATATCTTTCAAGTTACTCTTTTAATTACGTGTTAATTTCACATTGTTCAAATAAGTAATATTTATTACAAATTTGATGAAAAATTATTTCATTTTTTTCTTCGAATTAAGAGATTTTTTTCACTTTGTCCCGACACGTTGATAATTTCGTTCAAAAAGATAACAAATGTTTGCATTTAGAGTAACTAGTAATGCACGACGTGTGTTGCACGTAAATAAATTTAAATAATGTTATTTTTTTATAGAAAATGTGAATTATATATGTAATTAAATTAAATAATAAATTAGGTGCTGAATAATTAATTCGTATTTTAATTATTGATTTATTCTATAAAATTTTGAGTACTTAATCTATCATTTATTTAGGTATTTCTCTGACCCTTTTAAACATTTGCATATGTAATTATATATTATAGAATTATTTATTTTTATTTTGTTAAATAGGTTGATTAAATCACTTATAATATTATTATACTATTACATACCAAAAAATAAAATACAACATATATTTGACTATATAAGATTTTGCTTCTTCATATAGATATAAATAATTGTATGTAATTATACTACTAATAAATGAGTTTAAAAGTCCTTATAAAAGAGTCTAAAACAAGTTAAAAGTCAAATATGTGTAAAAAAATGAATATTAGATGGAAATATATAGCGGATATAATTGACTTTATTATAATAATTAGGGATAAAATAGAAAATCAAAAGTTTTTCTCACATACTCACATTTATAAGTAGTATAGATATAAATATAGATATAGATGTGAAATAATTTAAATAGTTAAAGGACAATGTGAAAAACTTTATAGTTCAAGGAGGCAAAGTGAAATCAAGCCTTTAGTTAAGGGGTGAAACTGTAATTTCTCCAACAGTTTATGCAGTCGAAAACCATGGGCAAATATGATATAGTCTCGTTACAGAGACAAAAACAGAGGAGAACAGAGCAGCTGGAGGGAGGGGAAAAAAGGGAGGAAAAAAGGGCACAAAGTTGGAAGTATATTTCAATGGAGGCAAGGGCATACTACTATGGGAAGTAGTTCGAATTGAGGACTTCTTGGACAAATGCAAAGCCGAGAAGAAGGTTTATTGGGTGGGAGAGATATGGGGTACCCAATATTTTTTTGCTTATTTTTTTTAGGTTAATAACACTTTTAGTCCCTATAGTATGTCCGTTTTGTCAGTTTGATCTGTATTGTATTAATTTTATCAATTTGATTCCTAAAATTTCAATTTTTATTACTTTGATACCTAATTAGACAATTCGTCAATTTTTAGACGGTATTACGTGCCAAACATGTGATCGTTCCGTTAAAAACTTAACGATTAGTCTATGTAGCGAACATTTAAACGAGAATTGAATACTTTAAAGACTAAATTGATACTTTAGGGACCAAACTAATAAAACATGTATACTTTAGAGACTAAAAGTGCTATTAACTTTTTTTTTTTCCTTTTTCCATTAGTCATAAGTTGTTGAAATTATCCTAACATGCTCATACTCTCCTCTTCATATTTTGCCCCAAATGTGATGTTAGATTTGGAATATAGGATTAAGGATACAACACTTTATTTGGGCATGACCATTGACTGGTCAATATTAATTGCTTTGATAAATATACCCTTAAAAAATGGCCATGTGAGTTGCACATGCTTGAAATCTGTTAAAAAATTGAAAATCGTCGGTCGTAGGAACAATTTAAAACCAAATTCAAAATGTCAGAGAATAAATTGTTGCAATTGATACATTAGAGACCATCGTTGTATTTAGTCCTATATGTAAATTATTTATGTCACAGGATTAACTTAGGTAACGATAATATTGGAACATACTTTTTGAACTTTAATGATACTAACCGACCTCGTGAGAAGTAGTAGTAAACAAGCAGTTCTATTATAGGGCTAGGTTGAATTTTTTTGCTATTAAAAAAGGTGGTCAGAGACAATAAAACATAACGACATTCTCAAGACGTTATTTTAAGATTCTTACTCGCTATAAAATGTTTGGTTTGATAACTTCTGTTCAACTCGAGTTAAGATCTCAACTCGTCTAAATCATTATAATTGGCACCACTGCTATGAATGTGCATTCTAAAGATGTACTTTTATTGTCAGCAGTCACAAATCTTGCCCCCATCAAATGCATGGTCCAAAAAAAAAAAAACAAATTCAGTAAACATCAATATGACTTAGTAGAAACACATCCAAATCAGAACCTTTAGATCTGTTACAGTTCCTCATTTTGGGTAAACTAAGGCTTAATATATATGATCAACTCCCAATCCTTTGAATCTTAAGGGGGTGGTCAAGTGGTTGAACTTGTCTTTTGGTAATAAAGAGATCTCAGGTTTAATCTCTTCCCACATTTTCTAAAAGGTAGCCACCCTTGTCCCTATAGAGCTTGTTTGATATGTTTTTTGGGAGGGGTGAATTGGCTTGTCCAAATCCTTTCTTACCCAAAAATGAGATTCAAAGATGATATTTAACATTTAATTCTGTCCATACCCATGTTTGGTATGCGCTGGGATCTATGACTATAATGATAATATATTTATATATAAATGATTATTGTGCCCCTTAACCAATTTAATCCAAACATGAGTATGAATATATGAGGGTATAAATGTTATTTGAATATTAAACCCATTAATCTACATATGAAACACACCCCTCCCATGGGTTTCATGAAACCCATGAACTTGGACTTCATGACCGGACCATGACTAGACTGAGTTTCAAACCCTAGGCTAAATTCATAGTTTCCAAATATGGGTTTAAGGGGGTTTATTCCCCAACCCATGTTCCAAACCCCCCCCCCCCCCCCAAAACCCACATACCAAACATGATCTTAGGGACATGCTTTAGATTAGCTCAAATCACAGTAGTTAGCCGTTGAATTCGAGGAATAGTCAATACAAACTTGGATAACCTGTAACAAAAAATAAAAAAATAAAAAATCACCAACCCTTTAAGAATCTTGCACCATGAAAAGCTATGGGTTGGACTTGGTGTTAGAATATGGGCTTATATGATGTTGGACTTAAACCGAACTCAAACACTCAAGATCAGCCTTCTCTTCCCCTCCACCCTTTTTGTGAACGAAAAAGAAAAAAGAAAAAAGAAAAAAGAAAAAAGAAAAAAGAAAAAAGAAAAAAGAAAAAAGAAATCCCTAGGAACATCATAAGACAAGGTTTCTTCCAAGTTGAAGATAGAAATATCATGTCTACATAATCAATAATGTAATTTGTACTTAACTCGGGGCCTAATGTGGAATCCTAATGCATTGAGACCATTGAATTGAGAGTAGATTTCATTCATTATTAACACTCGGCCCACTATAATCCAAGAACCACATTAAATTAAATACTCGTATTTGATTCTCAAATTAAGTCTAAATAACATTGCTCATATATTTAACATGAACACGTTTTCCTTTACTGACCAAACCATAGCAAACCAACACTAATTCCCGATAGATAGAGAATTGTGAAAAAATTAGGTGATAAAATCCTTTTTTTTTTTTATAAATAAAATAAATAATAGTTTGCAGGGGCGCCCAATCTAATTTGGGGCCCTAGGCGAAAATGTTATACGTGGCCTTATAAATATTTATTCAGTAATAATAGTAATATTAAATACTTATTAAAATATATTTATTTACAAATTATTTGTTTTGTCTTTTGAGATATAACATACTAATTCAAATTTTTAACTAAATTTTAAAAATAAAAATTGTGTTAATCGAAAGTCAAATACGAAGAGCAAATACAATAATACATACTATTTGTTTAAGATAAAAGAGAAATATAATTGAAAATTAGGTTGACTAATAAAATAATTTTTTTATAAATGTATATAAAAATAGGAATTTATATAAGTTGAGTAGTCCTAAAATAAATGAAATATTGTTAGATATTGATGATGCCTCGGAAACAATCACCCAGACCCAAGCCAATCTGGCGCTTTTGGGCTTTATGGAATGGATTTTAAGGAAATTGAAGTTAGGCAATGATAGACAGCTGATGTAAGTGGTTCACCCTAACCGGAGGACTTGGGTTACGTCCACTGTAATGGAGGCTCTTGCTCCTTGATTGTGTATATTGATTTCAACTGATTACAAGGAAATTATAGGCGCAGGGCCGTGAACAACGCTCTTTGTTGTGACTATTCTAGGGTTCTCGGCAAAGAACCAGGTAGGAGACGAGGAAGAAGGCTTAGGAATCCCCTTCCCTGCTTTTTTGTTCTATTTATATGGTGTCCATCCCTAGGGTTTTTTGCCCTTGTTCTCCCTTTTCTTGATCTTGTGGGGACCGTTCGTCCTTCCTCTGCAAGCTGCTCTGACCGCCGGTGGTACTGTTCCCACGACCACCTGGGTTCATTCGGCACCATCTCTCTCTGTTTTTGCAGGGACTAACTCTGAGAAATCAGAGCCGGTTTTCCTTGTTCTGGGCGCGCGTGGTGCAACAGGCTTTAACCTGGGTCGTGGGCTGAGAATCGAATTTGGGCCGGTTGGGACCATTCCCTTTTTTGGGCTTTGGAGTCCTCATCCAGTCTGGAGGTCTTTGGGTTGGGTTGTAATGGCAGCCCAGGCCCAAAAACCTATCCTCATCAGTTGCCCCCCAGCCCCTGGTCACGAGAATGACGTCTTCTCTGACTTGGGGATAGGAAGTGTCTTTTCCAAATTCTTCATGGTCTTTATACGTGGCGGAAAGCGTGGTCAGACGGCTTTGCGCTGGTTTGGGCTGTTCTGGTATGTGCCGGCTGTGATGGGATGGTTTTTACACGTGTCACCATCGGGCAATCTCAACGGTACGGTTTCTGAGGCGCGTCCTGTCGCATCGCCTATCAGGGCATTGAATGCTTTGTATAAAGTGGGGGAAGTCCCTTCGCCTGTGTTATTTTCGCATTTTTTGAATCTCCTTGCGTTACCCTCTCCTCCCTTGGCTCTCGGGGTGCTTTGTTTCAGACTCTCAGGCGACTTTTAGGGTTTCTGCGTCCCCGGTTATTTTCTGCATCTAGCGCCTTAACTAGGTACGTCTTTTCTCTTCTCTTCATTCTTGCTCGATCTGGATCCCTTCGACCCTCCCTGGTGGGGTTTTGGGTTTCGCTTCTTGATATGGAGGTTTAGTTACTTTAGGAATCATTCCGACGACCTCTCCCCTCTCACGTGCTTCGTGGACCATCCCACTTCGCTTAGGGTGTCCTTCCTTCGTAGTTGGTGTCTGAGACCTCCATTTTTGACGGACTGTGCTTTACATTTGCCTTCCCTCCACTCCGGCTTACGGCCTGGACCTTTGATGGGGAAGTGGGTCGTTTCCTCTTCTGAATCGGATTCCGAGGATCAAGTAGGCGAAGAAGTCGAGGCAAGTACCTCAGGCTCCCAGAGCGGTAGTTCCGTTGATAGGGCCGTGTCTGGGTCCGCCCTTATAGAAGAAGCTCGTCCTCTTTCGTCCCTTCCACCTGCTTCTTTTGTTGCGACAAAGACTAAGAGATCCAAACCGGCTCTTCCCCCAACTCCTAGGAAAAGAGTTCGTCGAGATCAAGCCGACCTCGCTTGCTGTGCGGCCACGACTCCCAGTTGTCTCAGTGACGAGGACTTAGATGAACTGAGGCGGGAGTATCGTTTTCCTGACTCCGTTCTCTTACACTCTCTGGAGTTACACGAGAGGTGTAATTCTTCTATCCCTGGCCTGGTCTGTTTTTACGAGTCCGCTTTCCGTGCTGGCTTGCGGTTCCCCGTTCATCCTTTCATTCGGGTCGTTCTTGCTTTTTACAACATATATCCTGCCCGGCTCTCTCCAAACGGCTGGGGTCTTTTGATCGGATTCCTCGTCCACTGGTTGAAGAGCGGAAACGACTCTCAGCCCTCCATTAATGAATTTGTCTCTCTTTTTCAACTTAAGTCCTCCCCTTCCGTGGGTTTCCTTTATTTTTCGAAAAGGGTCAAAGCAAGGAATTTGATCGCCGGGCTTCCTTCTTCCAACAAAGGGTGGAAACCCAAGTTTTTCTTTGTTAGAGGTGATTCTTGGGAGCTTTCCGGGAAACCAGGGGACGTTCCTCTCATTCCCAGGTTTTGGGGAGCTCTAAGGAACATAAGTAAGGCCCTTCAATTCGACTGCATCTTTTTTTTTCGCTGTTCTTCATTTACTGACTTAACTTCTGATTTGCAGATTACCGCCCTGTCCTAGGAGTCGAGGAAACGACTAGAGTCGCTAGGGCCGAGGCCTTGGGGTTGCAATCATTCTACGACCTGGTGACCGACGAGAACCTAGCCCTCTACGAGCTCGGGCCTTCTGTCGAACAAGCTCCTGCCCCGGAGTCGCCCTCTGTTCCTGACCCTATGAACCAGGACTTGATAATGACGATGTTCTCGGATACCGATAGGTCGAGGAAGAAGAGGAAACTGATGAAGGGCCCACAACGATTGCCCCAAGATGCATCGGTGTCCGAGATCCTTCCTGTTCCTCTTACGCAGGAGAAGGTAGACCCTCCTCCCCCCGGGGATGTGGCTCCCCCCCCCGCTCTCCGTTGAGGGGCCTCTGGGTGAATCTTTAACTGGTGGAGCTTCGAAGCAAGAAGCCCCGGCAGCTCCTCCTCGTTCTGCCCATCAGGGAGGCAGGAAGGTGGGTGCTTGTAAAACCCGGGAAAAATTGAACTTTTTCTGAAAAAGGGCAAAATGGTAATTCTCCACCCTTATGCGTATGTGAAATAATCATGTTCTAGACCTTGGATGAGGAAACGGAGTGTGCCATTGGATTCGCAACGCGAAATCTAGTAATCACTAGAAATTTCGTCGAATTCCGAGATAGTCAGATTTTTACACGTCGTTCGAGGCGACTGCGTGGCGAATGTAATTTTAAAGGTCCCCAATAATGGATTTTATAAAATTTCATTAAAATTAAGTTAAAGTTCAAATAAAATTAATTTGAACTTAATCCGAGGTATAATGAATCGTTTCGGGACGAAAAACGGACCCGAAAGTCGAAAATATGCGGTGCGATGTGGACCGCTCATTTGCGACTATAAATATCGGCAAATATCTGATTTTTTAGCAAAAAAATCACACAAAAAACCAGTGTTTACTGGTCTGGACGTTTGGAGAGAAATAGAGAAGAAAAATTTTGATCTCCAAGCTTCCCGCTCCGATTCCGGGAGTTCCGTCCGTCGGAATTCGTCGATTCAAAAGGCAAAGTTCATCTACGCGACGAGAGCTACGCGTGGGTACCAAAAACAACAAGTTTCACCGAAGGTGAACGGGTGGGGGTGTACGAAAATCAAGATTCGAGTTGTATTTCTTTGCTCAGATTCCGTCGAGCTAGAAGGGAGAAGTGATCACGTCGACGAAGGCTACGCGTGGGTACCAAAAATGACGAATTTCACCGAAGGTGAAATTTCGGGAGTTGGGAAAATCAAGCTTCGAGTTGGGTTTTCGTGTCTTGGGAGCTTCCTACGGGATTCTCACGCTACAAGAGGTAGGGGTTCTCCTACTTGGGTTGATTTCTTACCTAGAAATGCCTATGATAAATGGGCTGGATATATATATATATATATATATATATATATATATATATATATATATGTATATCTATATATATTGACGTATGTATACATATATTTATATGTATATGGTTATGGAATAATGAAGATGGTGGGTAGGTTGTTAGAAAATTACACTTGCCTATTGGTGGAATTTAGGTAAAATAATTTTATCCTAAATGGGTATGTAGAAATTGCCTATTGGAATTTCTTGAATTATGTGAAAATTGGGCATGATATGTGTTACCATGTTGTTTGCCTTGAAGGTGTTCAACAAAATGCCTAATGGATTGAAATTGTTATATGATAAATAACATGTTATGCCTTATGTGGTAAATGAAAATCATATGTGTACGATATGATTTATGTTGAAATTATGAATTATTGATATATGGTCTTGATGTATCAATGTTGAGATGAAGTATGGAATTTATATGGTTATGATGTATATTGACATGGTTAAGGATTTTGGTAGTTATATGTTATTGATATAATTGCCATGAATGTGAAAATATGAAACTATGAATTAATTGTCCATATGGCATTCATATCATATGGCACATGGCATGGATATGCAATGGTGCATTACATTACATTGGCATGAAATCATTTATTTCATGGGTGAGTGCATGGTTGACGTCGATACCCGGCATGGTAATTGACGCAAGGAGTAGTCCAAGTTGCATACATTGCATATGGGACATGGTGTGGCATCACATTCATGGGATGTTAGCATGGGTGTGGGTGTGTTTGTGCATGGGTATTGTACCACAACCTATGTGGTATTAAATGCATGTGGACATGAAAAGAGTTGCTCATTGGCGGTCATAGCATATTGGGCATAAGGTTGTGTCACATTCATGGGAGTCATTCATGAGTGTGGTGGTATGGTTGCATTAATCAACACCATACTTGGTGTTTGATGGTGGGCTCGGGAAAGTTGGATCGAAGATCCGACTGAGTCGCATGATTGCATTGCATAAGGAAAAACTTGTGTCTGGGTATAGCAAGAAGGGATAGATCCCCCCTCGGGTGCAAGACCCGGTTACATGGTTCAGGCACTTGTCCGGCGGTGAAATTCCAGAAAAGTGCTGGTGTTTACGGAACCGGAGGTTGAGATACCAAAATCCGTTGCCCAACAAAGACACAAGATTTTGATTTATAAAATACTCATTCAATGAGTACCATCCAATAATGATCTTATTTATAAAACGCATGATTTTTATTCAAAGTGATCATTGGATGTATTTCCGTCGAAGACGGGTCATTACACATTGACATTTGCATTGTGTTGTCGAGCTGGGAAGGGCTCGGGGTGAGTGCATAAATGAGTCACATCTCATTTCATGATACATCAAACACGTTGGCATTAACATTGTGTTGAGGAGCCAGGGAGGGCTCGGGTTGAGTACATGAGTCTCATCTCATTTCATGGGGCTTAGGTAGCCCGGTTTCACATACATGGCATTGACATGTAAAGGGAGTCAGAGTGGACTCGGGTTGAGTGCACATGGGTGGGTCTCACCTCATTCATGGCATGACATTATATCATTACATCATTTAATTGTATATTATTTGATGGAATGGTTACGGATTTATGAATGTTGCATGTGAACATTTCATATGCATATAGGTTGAGGAGTAGCCTCTGTAGGAAATACTCTACTGGGCGTTGGCTCACCCTATACGGGAACACATTTCAGGTGGGAGAGATACACCGGCGGATGGCTCCATTTTGGACCCTCATGCTTGAAGAAAGCCGCATGTGGCTTTACTTAATGTTTTGTGTAATTACATGTTAGAAA
Source organism: Ilex aquifolium (assembly GCA_951799425.1). Taxonomy (NCBI): domain Eukaryota; kingdom Viridiplantae; phylum Streptophyta; class Magnoliopsida; order Aquifoliales; family Aquifoliaceae; genus Ilex; species Ilex aquifolium. Next base: position 24,981,205 of record OX637401.1, read on the forward strand.
CTATATTTTGGGGCATGTAATGCGTAGAATAATTGTAATAGAACTTATAAAGACTATTGTTAGATTAGCCTTTCATGTTTTGATTTAAGTATGGTTAATTGGACCCAGTGTGGCCAATGTTTACTTATACATGGACCCGGTGCGGCCATTGCTTTATATTTGACCTCGGATGGGTCTGGTAATTGTGTACTGCACAGGTTGGGTATTGGGTAGAGCTCCCCATACAAAGGAGACTCTGCCCAATTTTCGTTAAGTTATGGACCCCGATAAATGGGGCATAACAGTGTGATATCGAGATACTAGGTATCTACAGGTATTCCGCGGGTTGATGGGGAATCAACGGACCCCCGGATTTTGGGGCGTCACAGTGCTGCTCCCTCTTCATCCAAAGAGCAAGGGGACGGCTTCCTTCGTGACCCTGAGGTCGCTGTTTCCGCCTTGTCTGAGCTGATCTCCACATCTGATCCTAGGGAGGCCATGCGAGTCCCCTTTGATAGGAAGGTGAACCGCGCTATCCGGGGCACGACAGAGGTATTTTCTTAGCCTTAGTTTCCTCGATCTCTGATATTCCTTTTTCCCGAGGTGTTCACGGGTCTTTCTCTTACGTCTGACCCTATTTTCCTCTCAGTCACTCGCTTGTGTGAAGATGCTAGGCTTTCACTACACTGAGGAGCTTTCGAGGGCAAAGGAGTCCATCGCCGCCCTGTTAGTGAGCAAGGAGGCTGCCGAGGAGAAGGTGAAGATTCTGTCCTCGGAGTCCATTGAACTGAAGAGGATCAACGATGAGATGGATGCCCGCCTTCAGGACTTTGCCAAGCTCATGGATTCAAAAGATAACAAGCTCAAGACCATGGAGGCCGACCTGGTAGCCAAGGATTCAGAGCTCAGGGCCAGAGATTCCGAGCTGTCATCTTTTCGGTCTCGTGTTTCGGAGCTCGAAAGAGAATGCGCCTCTGGTTTTGTGAAGGGTTTTCTAAATCTTAAGGATCAACTCGAGGAGGCTTACCCTGACCTTGACTTGGATACTTTTGTGCCAATGCTGGATTTCAAGAAGGCGTCGGTGGTGGCTGAGGAGGCCGAGACCCCTGACCTCAACGAGGGTGTGGCTCTCGATGCCGAGAAGGCGCCTGGTTCCGTTGTGGCAGCGGCGGAGGGGCCATGTATGCTGGCAGGGGCTTCTAGTGAGGGAGCAGACGATGAATAGATCGCTTCTTGAGGTTGATGTGGGGCCTTCCTGCTGTTTCCAACTTCCTTGTGATTCTTCAAGTTGTTTCTTTGTGTAATGCTTGATTGTAACCTCTTTAAATGCTGAAATGAGAACTCGTGATTTTTCCCTTTTTATGATTTGTCGCGTGATGTCTTGCTATAGACTTCTTTGATTTGTGGTTGCATCGCTCCTTTCTTAGGCGCTGACTCCCGCTTTTTCACTGGTAGCCGAGCTTATTTGATTTAGGCTGACCTTCATGCTCCCCCCTTGGGTCGCTTGAGCTTCCTAGGGCTATTTTGGTCATTTCCAGTTTCTTTACTTGTAGTGGAGGTTCGACGGTTTCGTTCGTTCGAGAACGTGCGCCGTCAGAGGGTTTAGTGATCCCTCGATCGTGGTGCCCAGGAGACCCCCACGATGCCACGTGTCCCCTTCATTAATGGCGAGGGACATGCATTAACTGCTTCCGGCGACAGTGACAAGGCCTGTCCTGTAGCGCCTATAAATAGACCTCCGGGAAATGATTGCTCTTTACCGAGCGTAGAAGAAATCCTCTATTTTCTGTTGCGACATACGTTTCTTTACCTGTTGCTCCTAAGAAAACCCTCTTCCATTCTTGTATTCATGGCTACTCCCTCTCCATTTGACGTTATGGAGCGAGTTTTCGGCAACGTCGAGGCTAGCGAAATCTATGAGGACGAAGCTCAGGTCCTTGCTAGGCGCTTCGACTTTCCCCCTGGTGTTGTCGTGCGCCCTGCAGGCTTGCGTAGGTTCCATAGCCCGGTTACTGGTGAAGCTTGCTTCTTCGAGGCCCCCTTCTTATTAGGGCTTCGATTTCCCCTACCTGGCTTGATACGAGATGTTCTTCATTTCTTCAGCTTCTGCCCCGCCATGCTCCTCCCATCTGGCTGGGCGGTGTTGCTGACCTTCATTGTGGCGTGGGGAAGGATGTTCCCTCAGGCCAGGGCTAATTTAAGGGAGTTTCTTCACTTTTTCCGCCCCGAGGAGGTGTCCGAGTTCTACCACTTCGTCCCTAGGCGAGGGGGAGAGATTCCCATCCGAGATCTCCCACCGACTCCTGACGGGTGGATAAGGAGATATTTCTTCGTCTCCGGAGATGGTTGGGAGTTCGGTTCCCAATTTCCGGGGTCTGTCAGAGTTCCTACCGCCTGGGGGCGCCGCAGAAACCTAGGTAAGCTCTTGCCTTTGTGCTTGTTGATGCTTGTGCTCACCTTCTAACGGCGTTACCAGTTCCTAATGCAGGAGAGCTCCCTCCCCTTGGTGCTTCCGAGCTGGCTCGGGTCGACCAAGCACGTGCTCGCCTCCCTTTTTCCTATATTGAACTGATGCTTCCCGGGGTTCCCTCGGCGTCAGGTGATCGTGCGTAATCAATGTTTCTTTTTTTTCTATACCTTTACTCGAACCCTTGCTAAGCTTTTGATCTTGTTTGCGTAGTTCCTTCCTACCTGGTGACTCAGCGCCACATGATCATGGAGCGCGTGGACGAAAGAAGGCGGGATAGGGCCGTAGGACCCCCTGCAAAGAGGACAAGGTTGGAACAGGGCAATTCTTCCGGCGAGGTCCCCGTTCCTGCTGCTGAGGCTCCTGTTGCTGCGGCCGAGGTCCTCACTTCTGTATCCGATGTTCCTGTTTCCGCACCCGAGGCCTCGAGGTCGACATCAGAGTTGGTTACAAGCGAGGCCACTGCGGGTACTGTGATGCTTGACCCCGTGGGAGGGCCTGTTCGGCGAGGCACTTCTGTAATTGCTGCAGCCGGTCCAAGCTCAGCTCTTGCCCCCCAGACCTCCATTGCTGGCTCTGAGGCCGGTCTACTTCGGGACGTGAGCCTGAGCAGTCGTGCTCTGATGGAGTTGATTCCTCGAGCTGACCTACGTCGCTCTGTAGATCTTCCTTTTCAAGTCCGAAGCCGTGATGCTCTTCATGCCCTACTTGAGGTATACCTTGGTGCTTTTCCTTTATTTCAAACTCCTTGGTGCCTTATTATGTCCCTTATCTCCAGTCGGCGACGCATGTTTGCGCTCTTGGGAGGGAGATTTTTATGCTAAGGAATTATGTCCAAATGAGGGGTGCCGAGGTCCTTGATGCTCGTCAGCACGGCACCGAGCTGTTGAACTGGGGCCTGGCCACTGAGAGGGAGTTGGAGCAGGTTCTTGAATAGCGGGCTCAGACCTTTAGGCAGCTAATTGCCAGTACCTCGGCTGAGGTTTCTCTAAGGGACGAGTTGACTCGTTTGAAGGAAGAGCGGGAGGCTGAGAAAGAGGACTTGCTAAATGCTGCTGTTACCCGCACCCTTCTGGAAGATCAGCTGAAAGAGTCCCGGGCTGCTGTTTCTGAGCTGAATAGGTCTTTAGTTGCTGAACGTCAGCTCGTAGAGGATCAACGAAAAGATCTTGAGAAGGCGAGGCTGGAGGCAGCTAGGGCCTTTGTTGATGGGTTCTTTAATTTTGCTAATTAGGCGATGGAGAGATTTCCTGACTTAGACCTTGAGCAATTTCAGCCAAGGTTTGATGCTTCTTCAAGCAGTGGTGCTCCCGACGTTACTCCTGCTCCCGACGCTACTCCTCCTGCAGATCAGGCTTGAGTTCCCGGGTTTTCATAGCTGATTTCCTTTCTTGCTGCTCTTTTCTTGTGTAAACATACGTTTTTTGTAATAGAACTTTCCCTTCTTTTACTCTGTGGTGATGTATTTGCTGGTTGGTTGCTTCTTTTGCTATATACTCCCTTGCCCCCTTCTCCGAGGAGGCCTTGGCCTGTTTGGAGTAGTATCATTGCTCGAGATCTGGGCTTCTTTACTTTGGATTTGCCGCATGTGCCTCCTATATATATATATATATATATATATTTTTTTTTTTTTTTTTTACAATATACAATGTAGATTTAAGCAAGCTTCAGGGTGGCTTACCAACTTCTTCGTAAATTGGGCCATCATTCAATGCTATCTTGATTGCAAGACTCCAACAGTCATCTTTGGGTACTATTTATACCCGTTTGCCTCATCGCTTTTCAGAAAACCTCTCTTCTTTAACTCTTCGTCTCCTACTTGAACCTTGTGGCGATGGATTCTTCTCCACTCTTCAAGCATCGAGCCCGAGAGTCACTCAAGGGCGATTGGTGCTCCATCTTTCTCCTTCCCTCCGAGATGACGGCTGCGGATGCTGCTGCAATGAAGAGTCGATGTGACCTTCCGGCGGATCTGAGGGTGAGGGCTCCCGTTCCTAACGAACCTTGCAGTATGTCTATTCCAGGCGAGGTATCTTTTTTCGAGGGCGCATTTGAGTATGGATTTCGACTTCCCCTTCATCCAGATTTCGCCCGGATTCTTTCTCATCATGGCCTATGCCCCTCTCGTCTTTCCCCCGAGGGGTGGGCCACCATGGTGGACTTCTTCATTTTCTGGCGTATGCAAGGTTTTGAGACTTTTCCTTCTGTTTCAGAATTTTTCCATTTTCTTGACCTCTCTTTCGACTTTCCACCGTTCTTCAGCTCTCTCTCCTTTAAATGGTATTTCCATCCTCCACTGATTGCCGATATTCCCTCTTCCCCCGAGGGGTGGGCCCAACGCTTCTTTTTTGTATCTGGTGACTCCTGGGAGTCCGCTGTGGGGGAGGACCAGCATGTTTGGGTTCCTCGCTCCTGGACGAGCTTTCGGGAGAGAGGTAATCACTTCATCATTTTCAAGGCTATCTGATCCTTTGATGGCAACTTACTGACTGAACTTGTTTGTGCTGTTGTTGTATTGTGCAGGTATTCCCGCTCTGACTCCATTGGAGGCGTTCCATGTCAGGATGGTAGAGAGGGCTTCCCCTCGTCCTTACTCTGCTCTCGTTACCCCTCAGAACCTTGTCCGTTATGGGATAGGGGGAAGTTCAACCAGGATTCAGCGCACACCCTCTTTTGCTAATGAGCGAGAGGGAGTTGACTTGGAAGATCCCGAGGTGGAGGTCCTGAAGAGGAAGTTGGCAGAGGTGAAGAGAGAGATAGATGTTTTGAAGGAGGAGAATGCCAGGCTCAAGGCGGATGCTGCTCGGATGGAGAAAGTGGAGAAAGAAGTTCCGACGGAGGGGAAAATGGAGGAGGTCCTGGTAGGGGAGGGAGGGCAGAACTAGAGGCCCTATTTTCTTTTGCAACTTCTATGTACCTGTTGGCTGTGGCTTTTTTTGAACTGTTGGCTTTACCCCGCGATGAAATGAAATTTCTGGTTTTTATCTCCCAGTTATTATTATTTTTTTTTTGCTGGGGATGCGTTTACCTGTTGAACTGTGAAACTTGTTTGTTCTGAGTCGTCGAGCTGCTGAGTTTGTTGTCTTTCAAGCAGCAAAGTCTTTGGCCGGTTTTGAGCTTACGAGCTCTCAAGCTGAGGAGAATTTGCTGATGCTGAGCTGACAAGCTTTTAGACTTGAAAGTTGGAAAATCCCGAGCTTACGAGCTCTTGAGCTTACGATCTCTTCGGACTGAAAAGTCTGTAGGTCCTAAGCTTACGAGCTCTTTGAGCTTACGAGCCCTTAGACTGAAAAGTCTGTAGATCCTGAGCTTACGAGCTCTTGAGCTTACGAGCTCTTAGACTGAAAAGTCTGTAGATCCTGAGCTTACGAGCTCTTAGACTGAAAAGTCTGTAGATCCTGAGCTTACGAGCTCTTAGACTGAAAAGTCTGTAGGTCCTGAGCTTACGAGCTCTTAGACTGAAAAGTCTGTAGATCCTGAGCTTACGAGCTCTTGAGCTTACGAGCTCTTGAGCTTACGAGCTCTTAGACTGAAAAGTCTGTAGATCCTGAGCTTATGAGCTCTTAGACTGAAAAGTCTGTAGGTCCTGAGCTTACGAGCTCTTGAGCTTACGAGCTCTTAGACTGAAAAGTCTGTAGGTCCTGAGCTTACGAGCTCTTAGACTGAAAAGTCTGTAGATCCTGAGCTTACGAGCTCTTGAGCTAACGAGCTCTTAGACTGAAAAGTCTGTAGATCCTGAGTAGAGCGAACTTTTTGGGAAACTTTTGTATCTCTAATTGATAAAATCCGATCTTTTTACAATAACGCTCCACTTCTTGCGAGAAACTCTATTGGTAATAACGCTTCAAGTGGTCTGCGTTCCATGAGTGGTGTAGGTCTCCGCCCTCCTCCGTTTGCAGCTCGTAGTTTCCAGGTCGGACAATCCTTTTTACCACGTACGGTCCTTCCCAGTTTGGCCCCAACTTGCCATGAGCCGGGTCCTTCCTGGCTGGGATCAATTTTTTCAATACTAGATCCCCTGGCTTAATTCCCCTCCTTCTTACTCGCTTGTTATAGTATCTTGCTATACTCCTTTGGTAGGAGGAGATTCGTTGCAGGGCCTCGTCCCTCTCTTCGTCTAGGAGGTCGAGGTTGACCAATAGGGACCTTTCGTTCTGTGTTGGATTGAACAGTTCGGTTCTTGCGGAGGACACTCCTACTTCAACGGGAGCCATGACCTCCGTCCCGTATGCTAGGCTGAAAGGCGTTTCTCCAGTCGCAGTTCGAGTAGTTGTTCGGTATGCCCATAACACTGCGGGGAGGTAGTCTACCCATTGGGACTTGGACTCCTCGAGCCTGGTTTTGAGCGCCAGTTTGATAGTCTGGATGGTCACCTCGGCTTGCCCATTAGACTGCGGGTGGGCTGGTGCTGAGAAGAAGTTTTTGATTCCCAATCCGCTACAGAAATTTGTGAACATCGGATTGTCGAACTGCTTCCCATTGTCGGAGACCATTGCTCTGGGGACGCCGAAGCGGCAAATTATAGACTTCCAAACGAAGTTCTTGACCTTCTGCGCTGTGATCTTTGCCAGGGGTTCGGCTTCTGCCCACTTGGTGAAGTAGTCCACTGCGACCACGAGGAATTTGCATTGTCCGACTCCTATTGGTAGGGGTCCTAAGATGTCCAACCCCCACTGTTGAAAGGGCCAAGGACTGACCACCGGGGTGAGGAGTTCAGGTGGGCAATGCGGCAAGTTCCCGTGGACCTGGCAAGCTTGGCATCTCTTCACTATCTCTTTGGCGTCTTTGGACATGGTTGGCCAGAAGTAGCCTTGATGTAGGGCCTTGCTGGCTAATGTCTTAGCACCGATGTGATTGCCGCACATGCCTTCGTGGATTTCCCTTAGGATGTAGTTTGCTTCCGTTCCTGTCACACATTTCAGCAAAGGAAAGGAAAAACCTCTTTTGTATAGGTTACCTTGGATCAGTGTAAACCTCGTCGCCCTGGCTCTGAGTTTGGAGGCGCCCTTCGGGTCATCTGGCAGTACCCCGTCTTGCAAGAAGGATATGATGGGGTCCATCCATGAAGCCTCTTCTTCAACTGGCATAGCCTGAGCTTTTACGGCTGGTTCGTCGTCAAGCTGTATGCTGGGCCATGCTAGGACTTCGATGGGTGTTCGCCCCGGGGAGTCTTGACTGCCGATAGTGGCCAGTTTGGCTAGGGCGTCAGCCCGCTGATTGGCTTCTCAGGGAATTTGGATTAGCTTGGCCGAGATGAATTTCCTCAATAGTCTCTGCACTTCTGTTAGGTATAGCGCCATCTTTTCGTCCCGAGCGGCGTATTCTTCTTCGACTTGTCTAACTACCAGTTGCGAGTCGCTATATACCACGATCTGTTGAGCTTCCATTGAAAGGGCCAGGTTCAGACCGGCTATGAGGGCTTCATGCTCGGCTTAGTTGTTGGATGCCTGAAAGTCAAACCTCAAGGCATACTCTAGGTCATACCCTTCCGGTGATGTTAGGATGAGTCCGGCTCCGCTTCCCTGCACATTCGAAGCCCCGTCCACGCATAATTTCCAGGTTGGAACGTCGGGCACACAATCTTGGTTTTCCTCGTTTTCCTCGAGTGGAGAGGTAAACTCGGCAAGAAAATCTGCCAGGATTTGTCCCTTGATGGCGGTTCTGGGCTTGAACTTGATATCAAACTCGCTAAGCTCCATCGCCCACTTTATCAATCTTCCTGAGGCTTCAGGTTTGTGCAGGACCTGCCTCATTGGTTGGTCCGTTGGGACTTCGATGGTGTGCGCCTGAAAATATGGTCTCAACCTCCGAGCGGCGACTAGCAGGGCCAGCACTAGTTTTTCCATCTTTGGGTACCTCTCCTCGGCGCCTCGGAGGGCTTTACTGTAAAAATAGACAGGTAGCTGGATCCGGTCTTTGTCTCTAACCAGCGCGGCGCTGACCGAGAAATCTGATACCGCAAGATAAAGTGTCAGCACTTCGCCCTCTTGTGGGCTTACCAATACGGGCGTGGATGCCAGGTAGATCTTTAGGGCTTGGAAAGCCTCTTCGCATTTTTCATCCCATTGGAAGGCTGCCTTAAGGACCTTGAAGAACGGCTGGCATTTATCGCTGGAGCGCGATACAAAGCGGTTGAGCGCCGCTATTCTCCCGGTTAGGCGCTGGATTTCTCTTGTGGTGGTGGGGGGCTTCATTTTCGAGGACTGCTCTGACCTTCTCTGGGTTTGCCTCAATGCCCCGGCTGTTGACTATGAAGCCCAAGAACTTTCCAGCTGACACCCCGAAGGCGCATTTTACGGGGTTTAGCTTCATTCGGTACCTCCTCATGATCTCGAACGACTCCCTGAGGTGCTGAATGTGGGTCTCGGCTTTGAGCGATTTCACCAGCATATCATCTATATACACTTCCATGGTCGAGCCTAGCTTCTCCCTAAACATCCGGTTAACCAACCTCTGGTAGGTGGCTCCCGCGTTCTTCAGTCCGAACGACATCACTTGGTAGCAAAAGATCCCCTGCTCTGTAACGAACGAGGTCTTTTCTTGGTCGTGTGGGTCCATCCGGATTTGGTTGTATCCCGAGAAGGCATCCATGAAGCTCAGGAGCTCATGGCCGGCCGTCGCGTCGACTATGAGGTCGATCCGAGGCAGCGGGAAACTGTCTTTTGGGCAAGCTCGATTAAGGTCGGTAAAATCGATGCAGAGTCGCCACTTGCCGTTTACTTTCTTTACCAGAACGACGTTAGCTAGCCAGGTCGGGTAGTCAACCTCTCTGATGGCTTTGGCACGCGATAGCTTGGCTACTTCTTCGTTGATTGCCTTCTGTCTATCCGGCGCGAAGCTCCTCCTCTTTTGCCTTACCGGCTTGCAGTTAGGATCCACACTGAGACGGTGTACGATCACGGCGGGGTCTATCCCTTCCATGTCTTCTTGCTTCCAGGCGAAGACGTCAGCGTTTTCCTTTAGGAAGGAGATGAGTTTCTCCTTGATGACTGGTAACAGCTTGGAGCCCACAAAGACTATGCGTTCCGGGTCCTCACCCAGCTGTACTGGCTCCAACTGTTCCGAGGGGGCAGGTCGGGCTTCCATCTCATCCCTCATATCCAAGTCCTCTAGCTGGACCGACTCCACCTTTTTCTGCCGCATGGATGCCACGTAGCATTCCCTGGCGAGGCGTTGGTCTCCCCTCACCACCCCGACTCCATTCTCTGTCGGGAATTTTATCACCAAATGATACGCAGAAGGCACCGCCTTAATGGAGTTGAGGGATGGCCTCCCCAACAAGACATTGTAGGCAGACAGGGCGTCCACTACTAGGAAGTGGGTCGTGGTGGTGACTTGGCAGGGTGGATCTCCTATGGTGAGGACAAGCGGTATAGATCCGACTGGCAAAACCCTTTCTCCTGAGAATCCCAAGAGGTGGGTTTTCACGGGTTCCAATCTCGATTTCTCTATTCCGAGCTTCTCAAAGGCCGCTAAGAAGATGATATCTGCCAAGCTACCGTTATCGACGAGCACCCGATGTATGGTCTTGTTTGCTATGATCGTTTTTATGACCAAAGGGTCGTCATGGGGGTGTTGGCATTCTTCTAGGTCGGCATCTGAAAAGGTGATCTCCACGTCTAGGCGGGGCATTTTGTTGACAGTCTGGACTGTGAGGAAGTCTTCTGACCGGGCTCTTCTGGCATGAGCTCTCTGAGCCGAGCTTGATTCGCCACCGCCAGCGAAACCCCCGGAGATGACTCAGATCTCTCCGATGGCTTGTTGATGTTGCGGTGGCTCAGCGACAGCGCGGGTTTCTCGCCCTTGATTGTTTTGTGCTCTCTGTTCCCCTGCGATGAAACGGCGCAGATGGCCTCTCTGAATTAAGTATTCGATCTCCTTCTTCAACTGAATGCAGTCGTTTGTTTCGTGTCCTGTGTCTTTGTGGTAATCGCAGTATTTGGTGGCATCCCGCCTGCTGGGATCTGACTTCATCCGGGGAGGCCATCGGACGAACCTCTCGTTCTGCACCTCGTGAAGGACTTGGGCTATCGAGGTGACGAGGGGTGGGAGCCGTGCTGGTACATACCGCTGTTGCAGTTCCTGGGGAGGAGGTCCCAGGCAGTCCCGAACGTTCCCTCTCCTCTTAGGAGAAGGCTCTCTCCCTCTTCTTGGGGAGCGGTCCCTCCTCGGAGATCGGTCGCGTCTTTTCTCCTTTTTGGGACTGTGGTCCCTCTTCTTCTTCTCTCCCTCTATGACCGCCGTACTTCCCTTCAGGCGCAGGGCCTCCTCGCCGTTTATGTATTTCTCGGCTTTCGCCAGTACCTCGGCCATGGTGGCTTGAGGATTTTTTGCGATCGAGAAGAGAAGGTCCTTGGATTGAACCCCGAGTCCAGACATGAAGGTGGTCAGCGCGAACTTGTCGTCCACGCTTTCTACCTTCAAACACTCCTGGTTGAAGCGCTGTACGTAGCTTCGGAGGGACTCGTTGGGTCCCTGCTTGACGCTCAGCAAGTGGTAGGACGGCTTCTTATAAGTCCTTGCCCCGATGAAGTGGGATACGAACTGTATGGATAGTTCTCTGAAGGATGAGATCGACGCCGGTCGTATCTGGTTAAACCAGGCTATGGCTGACCCTTTGAGGGTGATGGCGAAAGCCCGGCAGCAGATAGGGTCCGCGTATCCTTGAAGCTCCATCTGATTCTTATACAGGTTCAGATGGTCAACGGGGTCTTTGGTCCCGTCAAATGCTTATATCGAGGGGGTCCGGAATTTTTGGGGGAGAGGAAAGTGGAGGACCTCTGGGGTGAACGGTGACTCCGTTTGCTATACCAGGGCGTCCATGGTGTCGGGGGTTCGCCCCTTAACCACTTTTTTCATATCGCCTAGCTCTCGCTGGAGCTCACGAATTTCTTGCTCCCAGGCATTGTCATTTACATTCTGGGGGTAAGGCCTATCTTCTTGGTAGGTGGCCCTAGCCTTACTGTGAGCTTCGTCGTCACGTTCTTCGGGATGTCTTCTCCGATGATTTTCGCCAGAATGGCTGCGCTCATGGAGCTCAGTCACCCCGTTGGGTGGAGCTTGGCGCTCTTGGAGCGGGGGAGCGGCGTCGTGCTCTTCTTGGAGGGGAGGAGGCTCTTGTCGAGCCGGGGGAAATCGGGGAAGAAGGAGCTGGTGAGTTTGTATCCAATCCATCAGCTCCTGATTCTGTTTCATCAGCTGTATTGTAGTTCTATGGTAAGTTTCCAGTTCGTTGAGCGGGGGGAGGTTCGCCGCTGGGGGGTGGCCCTCAACGTCCTCCATGTGCGTCGAAAAGCTTTCCGGTGGGTTATGGTGGCCTTGGGGATTGACATGAGCTTTACTCATATTCCGAGTAGAGACCATCAAATAGATTAGATTCACAAGGAAACGGTGAAAATCGTTTCCCACAGACGGCGCCAACTGATGATGCCTCGGAAACAATCACCCAGGCCCAAGCCAATCTGGCGCTTTTGGGCTTTATGGAATGGATTTTAAGGAAATTGAAGTTAGGCAATGATAGACAGCTGATGTAAGTGGTTCACCCTAGCCGGAGGACTTGGGTTACGTCCACTGTAATGGAGGCTCTTGCTCCTTGATTGTGTATATTGATTTCAACTGATTACAAGGAAATTATAGGCGCAGGGCCGTGAACAACGCTCTCTGTTGTGACTATTCTAGGGTTCTCGGCAAAGAACCAGGTAGGAGACGAGGAAGAAGGCTTAGGAATCCCCTTCCTTGCTTTTTTGTTCTATTTATATGGTGTCCATCCCTAGGGTTTTTTGCCATTGTTCTCCCTTTTCTTGATCTTGTGGGGACCGTTCGTCCTTCCTCTGCAAGCTGCTCTGACCGCCGGTGGTACTGTTCCCACGACCACCTGGGTTCATTCAGCACCATCTCTCTCTGTTTTTGCAGGGACTAACTCTGAGAAATCAGAGCCGGTTTTCCTTGTTCTGGGCGCTCGTGGTGCAACAGACTTTAACCTGGGTCGTGGGCTGAGAATCGAATTTGGGCCGGTTGGGACCATTCCCTTTTTTGGGCTTTGGAGTCCTCATCCAGTCTGGAGGTCTTTGGGCTGGGTTGTAATGGCAGCCCAGGCCCAAAAACCTATCCTCATTAGATATCATAGAGAAAAAAAGCAATTTTAAAATAAAAAAATTTAGTGAGACAACTTTGGTTAATTAATTTAAGATAGCTAGTGTGTTACTTCTACTCACTTTATTTTTTAATCATCTTGTGCATAGTAAATAACGTTATTAAAAATGGTCTCAAATTTAACGTATACAAATATAAAATTATTATTTGTACTTATTATATGATAGACAGTTGATTTTAATAATAAGATTGCAAAGTGATAATGCATATAATATAAATATCGGGTGAGATAAAAAAATAAGTTGAACTTTAAGGCCCTAAATTTTTTTAAAAGAGGTCCTAAAATTTTTACAATAATGCTAGTTGCACTTAATTGGAGGACTAAGTAAATTAGATAAATAATGAATTTTGTTTAAACTTAGCTCTCACTATTAATTCAATAATTAAAATATATTAAATTATATTCTAAAATAATAATTATTTATTTTATATTGGGGCCCCAAATTTTTCTTCTAATTTAGGGGCCCTAGGCAATGGCCTAAAGGTTGGGCCGGCACTGATAGTTTGCGAGTGGAATAGATGAGTGGTTATTGTTGAAACTTTATTTATTATTTGATTGGATAATTGATTTATTTTGAATAGTTATGATTATTTAAAAATATTATTATTTGAATATAGTTATGGCCATTAAAAAAAGACACTATTGAAGAGATGTGACTATGGTTCAAAAAAAAAATGTGAATATTAACGAAAAGACAACTCTTTAGAAGGGTCGTGACTATTAATTAAAAGACACTTCTGCAGAAGGGTCATGTCTATTATGTTTCGTTTGATATGATAGAAAAATGAAAAGATGAAAAGTTGGAGGGATAAATAAAAATCATGTTTGGTAAGAAAGAAAAATAGGAAAGATGGAAAAGTGGATGAATTAACTTTCCTTCCAACTCTCTAAAATCAATCATTTTAAAATTGTGAGGAAAGTTGATGAAAAATTAATTATGTGTGTTGAAATCTATGTTATTTGTCTATATGTATACGTTAATTTCATATATAGATATAATTGTAAAATATGTATTTATATATTTTTTCATAAAAAAATAAAAAAAAATAAAAAAAATAAAAAATAAAGAATAAAGAATAAAAAATAAAAAATAAAAAATAAAAAATAAAAACATAAAAAATAAAAACATAAAAAATAAAAAAAAATAAAAACATAAAAATAAAAAAAATAAAACTTAAAAAATAAAAAAAATATTTTTTTCATCTTACCAAACACACAAAAATCAATCATTCTTACTTTCCATTCCTCCTATCAAACATAAAGGAGAAAATAAAAGATTATTCCCTTGAACGATAGAAAGTGTATTACTTCCATTTTCTATTTTTCCATTTTTCTATCCATCCTACCAAATGGACCATTAATGAAAATGCACCTATTCAAAAGGTTGTAACTATTGAAAAAAGACACTAAGAAGTCTATAAATAGAGCCTTAGATTTCATTCACATATATACTAGAGTCTTGTATAACTTATCTCTCGTCCTCCCTCTCTCTCTCTCTCAAAATAAAAATTGTTCAAGAAGATTTCTTTAAAAGTTCTTCAATATTGCTATTACAGTTCTTCACCCAAAGACTTTGTTGTATCTTAGAAATGATTTGTCAGGAACCTTCTAGCAAACTCTTCGAGTGGGGCAAATATCACGTTAAAGAAATCAATTTTACATTCCTCATAATCTTGATTCTATACTATTTTCAATTTGCTTGAAGTAATTTCCCAACAATTATCAAATATACATGATAGAATGTGACCAAATGTAAAATCTTTTATTTCTAATTAATTTATCACATTACAGGTGAATGAGATGAAAATATCTTAATTTTTTTTTTTTGGATTTCTATCCAACAGAGTTTCTCATAACTTGCCCAGCCGTGAAGGGAAGGATCTTTTAAAAGGATAATCGAACCTATTTAAAATCTGGTAAGTATTAATAGCTTAGAGAGAAAATTGGAGTAGATTTTCTTCTCTGCGCCTAAAAAGGAACTGTTCGCTTTGAGGCTGTACTACAAACATTAGGCATTTGTAGCGAGAAGACTCCTTATACCTTTTCCCATATGAGTTGATTGTTTTATACATACTATATAAACCTTTTTTGTTCGGTACAAATACCATATATATCATTCTACATGCGAGGAGAGGAAATTACCATGGTAATATACATCATTCATTGACCGAGAAAGTTAGATGTACGCAGTCTTATGACTGTAAGCACAAAGACTCTTTTTATATTTCGAACCCGTGACATCCAGGTTACAATGGAACAACCTTACAGTTGCTTGAATATAGCTACTCCTATTAAAAGGAATTTTTCACTCTACTATACGGGATGACTACAATCTGAATGAAGAAGTCGGAAGCAGTTCATCCTCAATGGGACCTTGCTGATAGTGAGGAAAAAAACATCAACTTTGGTATAACATTGGTTGGAAAAACCACATCCCCAAGCTAAAACTATCAAGTATAGTTGTTATCTCAGAAGATGGCTTCTAAATTTGAGCCAATACTTGAATATTCAGATCTTGTTCACTGCTAGAGATCTACATGGTTAGTCACCGTATTTTTGGACCCCTCCAATTCTCCTCTCAGCACTTCCATCGAGTCCGAAACCTCAGCCTTGTACTGATAAAATTTGGTCACAACCAAGTAGAAAATGAAGTTCAAAGAGCTTAAAATCGCGAGGAATGCGAAATAATGATCAAGACGAGAGGCATTAAGGTTATTGAGAATCCACCCTTTGTGACCATGCTCCTTGGTGATGTGAGAAACTGTGGTGAGAATAAAACTGCTAAGAAAGTTCCCAATTCCTACACTGGTCATGGCATAAGAAGTTCCGAGGCTCTTCATGGTTTCGGGAGCTTGATCATAGAAGAACTCGATCTTTGCTACATCTGAACATGCATCAGCGACACCCATGAGCACAAATTGAGGAAGTAAGATGAAAATGGATAAGGGTAATTGCCCTCCATTTTCGACCACGCCATGTTTTTTGGCCACGCTGAGCCTGTACCTCTCGGTTAATGAAGCTATGACCATGATAAGGATATGAAGTGACAATCCCATGCCTAATCTTTGAAGGAGAGTGATTCCTCTAGGGTTTCTCGTCCACTTTCGTACTACTTTGACAAAAACACGGTCATACAACACGATACAGACAAGCATGGTGACAGTCACAAAAGCGCCTAGGCTGGCCGGGGGAAGCTTGAAATGACCCATGCTTCTGTTGAGAGTAGTGCCTTGCTTGATGAAAAGAGTGTTGCTTTGAGCTACCATTACACTTGGGAGGAATGTGGTGATTAAGATTGGTATCATTCGCAACATTTGCTTGGTTTCCTCGACTTCGGTTACTGAACATAGCATCCATGGATCCTTTGAACCTGTTTTTACACAAGCTTTGTTGAGGAACCTGCATCAATGTCTACATTCATTAGAAAATTTATGTTTTTTTTTTGTTGGTGCATTGATAAAAATGTCGGGCTAACAATCTAAATTTTAAATGATCCAATTCCAATAAGTTCATCTCGAGTACCTATTAATACTATCATGACATGAACCAAACATAACATAAATTTAAAAATAACAGGATTATTGGAACGAAGAATAAATGAGTTGAGTTAGTGTTAGACACCAATAACCTATTTTGTTGATATTGCAAGATGAAAATGAGCATTTTTTTTTTATTGTTTTAAGGGTAAATTACATTCACTTTCGCTAAGGTTTGATCAAATAACAACTAAACCCTTATTGTTTGGGAAATAACACTGATCACCCTTGTCAGTGACGTTCGTTCTATCTTTCTAGCAACAACATAAAAATGACTATAATGTCCTCAACCCAAAAAATTCTTTACTTATTGACCTTTAGTTAATTTTATAACATCCAATTGCAAATTGCCACATCGATATAATAGAATTAAAGGAAAAAAATTGCTTAATTAATATAATATAATTTATCCCAAATGAAAACTCGAACCAAATCTAAATCAATTCAATTAAATAGATTAATTATCTCAAAAATTCAAATCAATTCCTATAATTTATTTAATTTTGTGCTAAAACTCAAATTTAGTTTGGAAACAAACTTAATTACCAAAACAGAATTGATATTTTAAGGGTAATTACCAATACTAAGTTTGACATGATAAGGGTAATATTGATATTTTAAAAGAAACTAGCTGCTTACATCAACAAGTTTTTCACTTCCCTTTAACTACAAATTGACGGTTGGGAGAATCTGTTACTGACAACCAAACCAGAAGGGAATGATTGTTATTTTTTATATGTGAGGGGTCTTGTTGTTATTTGACCAAACTTTAGGGAAGGTAGATGTAATTTACCCTTATTTTATTTCTTGCTATAGTATTGGAGTATTGCTCTAAAATTAAACATTTTTTCTTAGCAAGAATATAGACCGAACAAGATATGAACCGAAATGACAAGATTTGAATATGACACCACCTGAAATGACACAGTATAAAGATGATATAGTATGACTCGATTGACACTTCTATTTTTAATCAATAGAAAGAACAAAGAAATACAACTTTATAAGATTCATACAAACCTGAAGTTGGGTGTGGAGTCAATTTTGAACTCCTTTCTTTTGGTGTATTCTTCCAAGTCCAATTCATAGAGTTCATGACGGTTACTAGGGACAGGTACCCTCCATTTTCTCAGGGCAGCCACTATAACCCTAGCCATCTTTGTAAATGGGCTTCCAGTGGGCTTCTTGTGCCTATAGAAGGGTGTGCCAACCAAGAAGATGGTAATGGATAAAGCCAACCCGGCCGCAGGAATCCCATAGCCCAAGGCCCAACCCACATTGTCTTGAATGTACACAACAATTGTGTTACCAAAGAGAACACCGATGAAGATGCTCAACATCCACCAGCTGAAGAAGGAGAGTTTTTGGGCTTTCTCTTTAGGGTCAAAATCATCGAATTGGCCCGCCCCGATTGTCGAGATGTTGGGCTTTGTCCCTCCCGTTGCGAAAGCTATAATGTAGAGGGCTGCATAGAACACTCCTAGTTCTAGTGATGAGGCCTTTGGACAATCTGCTGCATTCACATCTTTGCATGGAGGTGGTCTTAGCCCAGGCAATGAAACTGCAAGTGTTAAGAGGCACATGCCCTGCAAAAGATTTAAGAAATCAGGTATTTTTTATAATGTTTTTTACATAATTTTGTTTTAGATTGTCAAGATAATATATATGCCCCCAAGTATATATAAATAACATAGCTATATATAAGCATATGTGATTTTAAACAATATTCGAAGTACGATCTGATGTGATGTGTCTGTGAAAATAATCATTCTCTGTAATTCGCTGCGTCACGGCAGACTCACACCCTTGTCTAGTATTGATTGCTTGGGCTCGGGACGTATTTTTCCATTGAGTTTGCCAAGGTATGTTCCCTTTGGATTCTCTCCTCTGGACCGATAGCTCACCTTAGTATCTCACTGTTCAAGGCCACATGTCATGCTCTGATACGAGTTTTATTTCGTATACCATCAAAATTGATGCTCTAATTGATCCGAGTTTATTAAATTAGAGTGTGTTTGAGCTTAGCTCTCTGTTGCATGGTCGAGATTAATTTTCTTGCTAAAGCTTGGAATGATATAAACTTGAAAGCATTCGAATTGAACTCGAGGCGAAATTGAGCTCAATTTCTCACTAAAACTTTTAAAAAAATGAACCCTAAAACTTATAATGATACCAAAATAACCAATCCAGCAATAAAAGCCTCTCAAAATCTGTTTAATCAACTATAAAATCAAACCCCATAATTTTAAATTTTTCAAAAATTTATTAGAGAAAAGAGGGAGAGAAAAATAGGTATGATCTAGAGCTATTTTGAGGTTATTCATTTTCTGAATAGCGGTTGTTTTGGAACACACCTATAATTGTTTATAGACCAGTACTTTTCGAGTCAAGTCGAGCCCTAAAATGTTATAGTTCATGTTATTTATGAAACGAGTTTAAAAATTCAGCCAAATGTTTATTATTCTACAATTTAAACAAGTCTAAACGAATGAAAATCGAGTTGAATTCAAGCTGAGCTCGAGCTCCTCTAATTATGTAACAACCCTAAAGATGTGTGGTATGCTTGGGTGGTGGTCCAATCACTTGAACTTGTTGTGTATTAAGATACGCCTCATTTGTGTTGTTTGAGCTCATGACCTTTTTATCTCTATAACTAATATAAAACATGCAACTCAAAAGTAATGTGAAATGAGTGTTAGTATTTAGAAAATGAAATAAGAGTCTAAAAGCCTCCTTAAACTTTATTCTTATATCATATTAATCGCCTCCTTGTTTAAACTCAAATCCGATAAGAGGAGAATAACATAAATATTTATTTACAGTTCTAAAATAAATAGCAATCCTAGACAAAAATAGAAGGGTAAATTACAATGACCTCACTTATTGTTTCTAGCATTTTCAATGTATCCCCTGTTGTTTTTTTAAACTATACTGACATCCCTTTGGATGTGATAATCTGTATCAAATTCTCTTTCAACCGATAAAATGATAGGATAATGATGATGTAACTTTCCTATTTTACCCTCAAGTTGGATAACCCTATGTCGGCCACATGATATTTTACCCTCAAAAAGATTTGTAGTAAAAAAAAGAAAACAACCAATTATTTTTTAAGGTTATCCTCATATGCAGCAAGGGTTCTAGCACTAAACCAACTATTAAAGGATTCTTGGGTCATAAGATGAATTTACTTGAACTATACAAGAGTTGGAAGAAATAGATTTGGTGAAATGTGTGGCATGTAATGTATGGTCTCGGATATTTAGAGGTTTTTTTTTTTGGGGGTCAGAATATAAAAAGACTAACCCAAAAAAAAAAGAACAATAGAAGGGCATCAGTGTAACTTTACAAAAACTATTAATGCCATTCAAGAGATTATGCTGACAAGGGGATCTCAGTGTAATTTTCAAAACAAGAAGGGGTGCTGTGAAAATGTCATAAACAACAAGGGATGTCATTGTAATTTTCCCAAAATAGAATAGGAAGATGCATGGTTTACAATGATACGTTGTATGTGACATACCGAGAGGTAGATTGCAGATGCAGTGACGAAAGTCCAGTAACGGCCTAGATGTGCATCAGCAACGTAGGCCCCCAAGATTGGAGTCATCCAGATGGCCCCAGTCCAATTTGTGACATTGTTGGAGGCAGTGACTGTGCCTTGATGGAGCATCCTGGTCAAGTACACTATCAGATTTGATGATATGCCACAGTAGGCCATACGTTCAAACACTTCATACACTGCACCACCACCATCAAAATCAACAGAAGTTTCAAATAACATAAAAATGTCAAAAGTTTATTTGATTTGTGTAATTATTTGATTTATTTTATTCCCACTTAATTTTATGTTTTTAAAAGTTAACACCTAAAAATCAATCTAAAATTGAATTTTTATTTGTATAAGTTAAAATAAAGAGTCTAATTTAATTTTCCCCTTTTGAGAAGTCAAACCCATTTCCTACTCTATCACGTAGAATGAAAAAATGACACACGTAAGTTTTTTATGCAATGTTATTTACTGTAAAATCTACTTCTCATTTATCAAAAAAAAAAAGGGTTTACTTCTCAAGTAGGATAGAGAATTGTATTGGAATTATATAAAAAAGTTCACCTTTTCTTTTAAATTTTTATCAAATATATTTTCTTTTTGAAACGATGCTTTATAAAATAAAGTGTGTTGTTGGTAATACTCTTATATATTATTGGAGCTACCCAATAGGTTGATGGACACCCTTGTTCCTCCCACCGGTAGTGGTAAATTTTGAGAACATGAAGAGGTAAAAAATGGATCTTGATTGAGGTATGCGTAAGTTGGTCCGGACACTCCTAACTGTCAAACAAAAAACAAAAAAAAGAAAAAAAGAAAAAGAGAAAGAAAAATAGATCTTGACCATCTCTAGCTATTACATTTTTACTTAAAGTAGATTATCTACCATTAATGCACATGATACCTACCATTTATTAGTAAATCTGTCATTGTTAATGACAGCCCATTTTCCTCATTTATTTGAAATTGAGGAAAAATGGGCTGGCATTAACAATGCAAGATTGAATCATCAAAGAATCAGGATCATGTCATTTAATGCAAATTATATGGAGATCGAAGCAAAGAATTTGGTGGTTGTAAAAAGTAAGAAGGAATGATCATCATTTTAAGTTGCAACATGGTTCTTCATTGGAAGGAAAGATGGACTTCAATGTGTGAAGAATCCAGAAACAAGGAATTCGACAAATGCACGCTCAGTAGCGGGATATAAATCCAATTGGTGGGGTAGGAGCTTAGTATGAGACCGAACTTTTGGACATTTTCCTCCACCTGCATGTAGGTAAGGTGAAGAATCCATTCCTCTAGAGGAAAACATAATAAAAAAGCAAACAAATAGTCAGCTTGTTGGCGCATCCAACGCAAAGCGGCCTTTCATTCCCTTGTTTCGTCGTGGCACACCCCCCCACAAGCACCCCCGGCTTAGGGGATCAGAAAATGCCTTTCGGTTTCCCCCTCTTTGTCGGCCCATGTTGCTTTTCCCAGCTGGTGAATATTTCGATATTACCCCTTGTTGGTCCCGAGGGACGGAGGAGGTTAGGTTAGCCGAAAAATAGTTATCGGTTCAAGGACATAAGGTGACCCTGCTTTTTCAGGAGGGGTAGAGAAAATGCCTTGAGCAAATGATCGAGTACCAAACGCTACAATGCTAAAGTAACCCATGCCAGACTTCTAAGAAAAGCTCGAACGACCTTCAACAAAAGGGTACAAGTACCCGAAACCGACACAAGTAGATAGGTAGAGAATACCTAAGGGCGTGATACAACTCTTTCTAAAGAACTCGACAAAATAGCCCGAATTTCCAAACCCCAAAAGAAAACAACAAGTCTCTTAACTATTTTTTTTTACTTGGATTACTCGAGTCTCGAATTCGAATTACTCAAAATTAAGATTACTCGAAATATTATTCAAATCTGACCGTCGACAAGTCTAAACTATTTAGTTGAGGGAGAACGAATATTGACGATGGTCATCCAACCGTTCTCTTTTCTCACACTGTGAAGAACTCCTGGCTCCAGCCCTAAGCACATGAGTGACCAATGATCAACCCAGCGACTCAGAGCCCCCAAAGAGAGAGAGAGAGAATCTTTCTCTCGATATGGATGGAAATGATGCAGGCTTGATGAGGAGAGCATTTGGAAAACAAGAAAAATGTCATGGGGGTGGGTATAGCATTACTGCAAGTACATGAATACAAACATACACACACACTAGTCACTACAAGTTTGAGTGTGTGTACACTGTGGAGAGAGAGAGAGAGAGAGAGAGAGAGAGAGAGAGACCAACAATGAAGGAACAAGCAGTCCATCCACCACCCTTGGATCTAAGGACAGGTTTCCCTTTGAGATCCACAGTCCCATCCTGTGTGTACTCACCAACACCAAGGGCTTCTTCCACAGCCATGTGTTTGCAGTGAGGTAAGCTATTTGTTATGGCTCTTTTCTTTTTAGTTGGGTAAGAGGTTTCGGTTTCTTACTAGTTCTAAGATGGGTAAGAGCCAAGAGGACTTGCTTTCTTACTTGTTTAGAGTGTCACCAAAGGCCAACCATTTTTATAGACTCATTTTATTTTTCTAAAAAAATGTTATTAATACCTAATTTAATAACCTATATTTAGCATGTAATCTATGAATTTAATTAAAAGTATCCAAAATGACCAACTAGACTAGGTTCAGTTAGTTCACAACTAATATAATAAGTACAATGAATTAGGTTGTTATAACGTTATTCTTTTTGTTGGCATTTAATTTGGCATGAGAATCAAGCGAATTACTTGAGTCGATTGATGGAGGGCTCCCCCTCCAACTCAAGCACAAAATTAATGTTGAGTCAACAATCATCGAAAAGGGAACCACCAAGCGAGATCGAGACCAGTCCCTTGTATAGGGTTCAAAACCTGCACTTCTTCAAATATCTCAACATATAATAAAGTAGGGGCTTTAAAGCTTGACTAACAAGTGATAAACTTGATTTTGAGAAAGAAAATAAAAGAGGTTGTGGGTAAGATTCTTTTCATCCTATTATAATTCAAAATTTCTCAATAATAGATAATTTGAAGTCGTTATATGAGATCTACTACTTAGAAGTAGACCATCGACCCATACATGATAATTCTTCTATAAAAAAAAGCAATTCAGTGAACGAGGTTCTTACCTCTGCAAGATAAAAAAATGGTCAGGAGTAAACACTCTTGATGGGTCTGGCCCAAGGGCCCAACCCACGTTGCGGGCCCAATTAAAATTAAGAGCCCAACTAAAAGAAATCCAGTCCAAAGGGGTCCACGCCCGGTCAAGCTCATTAGGGTTCGAGTAGCTACATCACCAAGGGAGTAAGCAGGGTCATCCAAGAAGTCTCATCCACACCGCCTTGGAAAGAGTCAACCACCACGTCATCATTTGACGGAATCTTATGGGAAGCGCCGTAACTGCCTCATCCGTTGAGAAGATAGCGCCAGCTCCACCAGAGTAGCAACTTAGTTACTGATAAACTGCCTCAATCTGTTAAGAGACGACTATAAATTGTAAGCCCCGCCAACACTTGAGGGGCATCACACACAATCGAACATATATGCTATCACTCCCTCTTGTCTCTCGTAGCTTGTATCTCTCTGCTCCCCCTACACTCCTTGAAGTAATAAAATACTCAGGCGACCCTAACCCTTCATAGTAGACGTATGTCACGTTGACCGAACCATTCTAGATCTTTGTCTTACTCAAGTTACTCTCTTTACTTAATTAATGCATTTATTATTAATCACTTGACAGGTGGTGTACAAAACCAATTTGTGCATCATCAGTTTGGTGCCGTTTGTGGGAACGACAAAATTCTCACCTAATCACTTTTCTTGTTGTACCTATGACGATCACCACCAGATCCATGAATCAGCCTGAAGATAATCCACCACAAGAGGAGGAGGTTGTTCCTCCACCAGCCAATCATGTTCCAAAAGTACAACAGATGCTGGAGACAATGCAACAGCTCGTAGCTCAGAATCAGCAGATCCTGCAACTAATGCTCGCTGGATAACAAGGAGGAGCACAGCCCGGAGGACCTCAAGCCAGAGGAGCCCCACGCCTTGGGCGTCAAGGAGCTCCCCACTTGGGCGCCCCATACAGGGGAGCCTACTATGAGGGACCTCCATCTTCTCATGGTGGAGACCATTATTTCCAAGAGGATGAGGACGAAAATTAAAGCGTGGAGCATGTGAGCCATTTCCACAATAATTCCAAGGGAGCTCCCAACCACTGGGACGAAAAAAGCAAAGAAGTGCAGAATCAGTTAGGCGATGTCTTCAATGCCATGAAGGCACAAGGACCCGAAACCATGGATTACCTGGTAAGGCGAACCAACACACCCTTCATACCAGATGTGGCGAACTACCCACTTCCCAAAAAGTTTAAAATGCCATCTGTCGAAACCTTTAACGGTACAAAAGACCCACTTGATCACCTGGAAACCTACAAGACCTTAATGTCGCTGCACAACGTTCCCGACGGAATTATGTGTAGGGCATTCCCAACTACCTTGAAGGATTAGCCCGACAATGGTTCACCAAGCTCTCCCCAGCCTCCATTGGCTCCTTTGCCGAACTAAGCAGGTCTTTCGTGTTTCACTTCATTGGAGGACGCCGCCACAAGAAACCTGCCACTCACTTGCTCAGCATAAAATAGGATCGAGACGAGAGCCTAATGAGGTACCTTACTCGTTTTAACGAGGAGGTCC
This sequence comes from Ilex aquifolium, assembly GCA_951799425.1. Taxonomy (NCBI): domain Eukaryota; kingdom Viridiplantae; phylum Streptophyta; class Magnoliopsida; order Aquifoliales; family Aquifoliaceae; genus Ilex; species Ilex aquifolium. Next base: position 25,005,608 of record OX637401.1, read on the forward strand.
TCCAGATTGAGGAGCCCGACGATAATGTGACCATGACCGCCTTCTTGGGAGGTCTTCGTTCATCAAGCTTCCTTTTTTCAGTGATGAAGCGTCCTCTAAAGAGCATGTCAGAACTGTTGGTGAAAGACCAAAAATATATGAATGCTGAGGACATCACCAGGGTCAGACAAGGTGAATCCTCACGAGCAGGAAAGAAGAAGAAGAAAAGAGACGGAGAAGACAAGAAGGAGAGTGAAAACAAACGAGGCAGGACAGAAAGGGTGTCTACTACAGACCGACTCGGTCCTGTCCCTCAGAGAGAGCCACAAATCTTCACTCCCCTCAACGCCGCTGTCGGTCACATCCTATTCTAGATCCAGGATGACCCCGCAATAAAATGACCTAGAAGAATGAAATCTCCACCAAATCGCAGAAATTCGAGCAATTATTGTCGCTTGCATAGGGATCACGGCCACGACACCGACGATTGTTTTGAGCTCAAAAGATAGATTGAGGAGCTCATACAACGTGGTCAACTACGCCAGTATGTTGCTGGTAGAGGCCAAGCGCCGCCACCGCCTCATAATCAAGCGGACCAGCAACTCATTGGAGAAATTCACACCATCTCTAGAGGGCTCGCAGGAGGAGGAGAATCTCACTCTGCTATGAAAGCCCATGCCAGAAAGGCTAGGCACATTGATGACATGCGCCTGTTCAAGACACGCAAGCAAGGAAGTGATGATGTCATATCTTTCTCAAACAAGGACCTGGAGGGAATCCAGCACCCCCACGAAGACCCGTTGGTGCTAATCATGACTGTCGCTAACTTCCAGGTATGAAGGATTCTGGTAGACAGCTGCAGCTCTGCGGAAATATTGTTCACAGAAGCCTATGACAAGCTCAACCTAGGGAGAGAAAGATTGTAGCCCATCAGGTCGCCCCTCATCGGATTCTCAGGGGAGAAGGTGTACCCCCTAGGGTCCATCACCTTGCTAGTCACCGCTGGCGTGGCACCACGGAACTCCACAATCATGGTGAACTTCCTGGTGATAGACTGCCTGTCAGCCTACAACGTCATTTTGGGACGATCAGCTCTCAACACCCTAAGTGCAGTGCCCTCCACCTATCATCTGATCCTCCGTTTTTCAACCCCGAATGGAATCGGAGAGGTCCGAGGAGACCAAGTTGCTGCAAGACAATGCTACGTCTCCTCAATGAAGACTAGGATGCCACAAGATGCCCTACAAGTGGAGGTCCTCGACCCAAGGGATGATGCTGCATTAGAAAGAGGAGAACCAGTAGAGGAGCTCACACCAGTGGTCCTGGATGAGGAGCATCCGGACAAAAGAGTATACATTGGTTCCTTCATTCCTAAAGATTTAGCCTGTCTGCTTACAAATTTTCTGAGATACAGTATAGATGTTTTCACATGGTCGCATGAAGACCTCGAGGGCATCGACCCTGAGGTCGCCACCCACCGCCTCAATGTCGACCCTCATTACAAGTCTGTTCACCAAAAGCTAAGGAGCGCCTCCACTGAAAGGGCGCAAGCGATGGACAAGGAGGAGGGGAAGCTAATAGAAAATGGAGTAATTAGAGAAGTGGCCTATCCTGTGTGGCTATCAAACGTGGTAATGGTGACTAAAGCCAACAGAAAATGACGCTTTTGTGTTGACTTCACCGAACTCAACAAGGCGTGGCCTAAAGACAACTACCCGTTGCCACGAATCGACCTCCTCATCGACGCCACTGTAGGACACAAATTGCTCACCTTCATGGATGCATACTCTGGATATAACCAGATCAGCATGCACCCCCCAAATCAGGAGAAGACTTCATTCATCACTCCAAAGGGGACCTATTGTTATAAGGTCATGCCCTTTGGACTGAAAAATGCAGGAGCAACCTACCAACGGCTGGTGAACAAGATGTTTCAGTCTCAGATCGGGAGAAAAATGGAGGTATACGTGGACGATATGCTGGTAAAAAGCCTCGTCGCAGCAGACCACCTTCAAGAAACCTTCGATGTTCTTAGGACATACCGCATGAAGTTGAACCCTGAGAAGTGCGCGTTTGGCATCGGATCATGAAAGTTCTTGGGTTTTTTGGTCAACCATAGGGGAGTTGAGGCGAATTTTGACAAGATCAAAGCCATCTTGGACATGAAATCACCCACCACAACCAAGGAGCTCCAGCGCCTCAACGGAAGAATCGCAGCACTCAATAGATTTGTCTCTAAGTCTGCAGATAAGTGCTTAACCTTTTTCAAGATTCTTCGAAAAGACTTTGAGTGGGGACCTGAGGCAGAAGAGGATTTTCAAAAGCTCAAAGCTTACTTGGCTACGCCTCCCCTCCTTTCACATGCTACGCCAGGTGAAACTCTATATTTGTATCTTTCTGCTTCCCCATCGATAATAAGCTCCGTCCTCATCAGAGACAACGAAGGAACGCAAAAGCCTATCTATTACATGAGCAGGGAATACCAAGGAACATAAATAAGATATTCAGGGCTAGAAAAGCTGGCGTTCGCCCTGATTTCAACAACAAGATGCCTCCGACATTACTTCAAGAGTCACACCATCGTCGTGGTCACAGATCAGCCTCTGAAGAGGGTTTTGGGGAAGCCGGATGTCTCAGGAAGACTCCTTAAGTGAGAAGTAAGTAGATTTGGGCGAGTTCAATGTCCAGTACCAACCAAGGGCAACCATAAAAGCACAAGATTTGGTAGATTTTATTGCGGAGTTCACACCAGCGGAGGAGGAGGAGGGTAGAGGACCCTCGACGCCTCAGGAAGCCTCATCATAAACTTACCCAGATACCCAGGCGCCAAGGCCTGACACGCAAGGCAACCTGGCATCCTGCAAGGGCACCCAAAACATCCAGGCGCCCAAGTTAAGCGCCCAGATGCCCATAACAGCCTCCAAGGTCCCATCTTTACCATCTCCCTGGGAGCTTTACGTGGATGGCTCCTCGACCAACGAAGGAGGTGGAGCAGGCCTAATTTTGATCAGCCCCAATGACACTTGTAAAACCCGGGTAAATTTGAACTTTTTTACAAAAAAGGGCAAAACGGTAATTTGTCGCTACAGTACAGGTTGAAAACTCAAAATTTTCTAGAACTCAGATGATGAAACGGACCTCACCATTAGATTCGTCTCGTGAAATCTAGTTATTTCGTCAATTTTCGTCGAATTCCGAGATAGTTGAATTTTTTGCTTTTTACGAGACGGTCAGGTCTCGGGTGACTCAAAAATGAAATTTTTAATAAAATTTCAAAATTTGGAAAATAATTTAAAACAAGTTGAAATAAAAATATTTTGAACTTGAACTGAGGCGAAATTTAAATCGTTTCGGGGCAAAAAGGGACCCGGAAAAAAGAGGTCATGTGGCACGATGAGGACCAAGTATTTAGGGAGTATAAAAAGGGGAGAAATATCAGATTTCTCCCCATTTGGTCTGCTGGTTCTCACGTTGGGGAGGAAGAGAGGGAAAAAGAGAAAGCTCTCCACCTTCTCTCTACGATCTACGACCCTACGGTGCTTGAATCAACACGAGCCAAGAATCAAAGTTGTTCTACTTGTCGAGGGCTACGCCTATGTCCCAAAAAGAGCGAATTTCACCGAAATTTTTGGAAAAAATCGAGGTTGAGATTGGGTGGTGTTCTTGAAGGTTCTACAACTCGTTTTACGCTTCAAGAGGTAGGATTTTTTCCCTAATTAGGTTTATTTCCAACCTAGGGTAAATATATGGAATGGGTAGGTTGTTAGAAATTATTAACAATTGCCTATTGTGATTATTGTGATGAAATGGGTATTGAAAATGAGTAGAAATTAATCCTAGTGTGAATTGATAATTAGAAATTGCTAAGCATGTAATTTCTTGGACAAATGTGATGTGTGGGCATGTTAAGTGTTACATGATGTCTTAATGAATTTAGTGTGTTGATAGCATGATTATGTGATAACATGCTTGGAAATTGTATTGTAGAAAATGTTGATATATACATACTTATGATATATTTGCATTGATGGACTATGTAAATTATATGCTTGGATATAATTGACCATGGAATGTGTTGAAATAGTTCATATGACATTCATAGCATATTGGACATGATATTGTTGTTGCAATGGTACATAACATTCCATATGCACGGGGATATCGCATCATGAGGGTGTGTGTGCATGGTTGTCGTCAACACCACACTTGGTGGATGACGGGTGGGCTCAGGAAAGTTGGGTCAAAGACTTGGCTGAGTTGCACGATTTGCATGGTAAATAGGGTCGGGGATAGCAAGAAGGGCTAGAAGATCCTTCGGGTGCAATACCTGGTGGTTGGGGTACGCACTCCCTTGGTTCGGTCCATAAAGTGTGTGGGTGTACGCGGAACCCTCGGTGGAAGTCCATAAATTCCGTGTGGGTTGGGTTACCCTTGGTGTAAGTCCATGAATACCCACCCCAAGAAAGACCCTAGATTTATAAACGTCATTTGATGAGCCACATAAATGACGGATTCATACACATTGGCATAACATGTGCTATGGGAGCCGGTGAGGGCTCGGGTTGATGTGCGTGAGTGTGTCTCATCTCATTTCATGGCATGGCATGGTAAGTTCCAACATTGAATGCATATTCTTGCTTGGGATGTGAAGGATTGTTGAATTGTTGCATGTGAACATTTCATATGCATCTAGGTTGGGGAGTAGCCTCTTTATGAAATACCCTATTGAGCGTGTCTCATCCTTTATGGGACAACATTTCAGGTGCGGGGTATACACCGGTGGACGTCTCTCATTCAGGGCTTTAAGGATGAAGAAAAGCTGACCTGTGACTTTTAAACCGTATTTTGTAAAACAATTGTGAAATTTATGTTTTGGGCATGTAATCATATGAAAATGATTGTAATAGAACTTGTCGTATCATGTTTCATGTGAAAAACTTCATTAAATATGTATTGAATTGTTGTGGGATGGATTTGATGGAATTGGAAATTAAAAACAGGTGAAACAGGCAAATTTAGGCAAAACCAACTGGTAGAACTTTTTCCAGTAGGCAAAACCTACTGGTAGAACATTAACCTACCGGTAGAACATCAACCTATCGGTAGGTTTCCAAAAATCTGAAAAATTTAAGAATGCCTTGCCATGCTTTTGGGCTTTGTGTTCTCTTATTCAAATAATGTAAGTGAACAATAATAGAGTATAAATGTTATGTATTGGGAGTTCCCGGTACAAGGGAGACTCCGTCCAAATTTTGGGTTTTGTGATCTCGGTTAAGGGATGTCTATTAACGTGATGTCGGGTTGTGCGATAATTACAGGTATTTCCGCGGGTTGATGGGTAATCAAGGGTTGATAAAGGAACCCTGGTTTTAGGGGCGTCACAACACTCCCATCAAGTATGCGGTGAACCTCCACTTCACTACCTCCAACAATGAGGCAGAATATGAAGCCCTCATCTCTGTCTTAAGATTGGCAACTGAAATGGAAACCCAACACCTCATCGCTTATAGTGACTCTCAGTTGATAGTCAACCAAGTGAAGGACGAGTTCGAAGCAAAAGGAACCAGAATTCAGGAGTACCTTGCTATGGTGCAAGCCTTGCTTAAGAAGTTCCATCACTTCTATATCTGTCACATCCCGAGGGAAGACAATATGGCCGCATATGCACTTGCTAGGCTCGCCTCGTCCTTGGAAGCCCCACCAGGAGCAGCATTCATCGATCACCAGTTCGAACCACGCAGGCTGGACGTGAAAGTTACAAACATCAACTGTGCATCTGCCGAGTCGAACTAGATGACCCTAATAAGGGCATACATCCAGGAGGGTACGCTGCCAGACGACCCAACGGAAGCCAGGTTGCTCAAGATAAGAGCCTCCAAATTCACTATCCTACAGAACGTTTTGTACAAGAAAGGCTATTCCTTGCCACTGCTACGATGCCTTTCCCCAAAAGAAGCTGACTACGCCCTACGGAAAATCCATGAAGGAGTTTGCGGAAACCACTCCGGAGGCCGCTCCCTAGCCCACAACGCACTTTGGCAGGGCTACTTCTGGCCTAGCATGGTCAGAGACGCCTAGGAGTACACCAAGAAATGCGACAAGTGCCAGCGCTTCTCCATGGTGCCTAGACAGCCACCAGAAGAGCTGACAGCCATCACAAGTCCATGACCCTTTTCCAAATGAGGCATCGACATCTTGGACCCTCTACCTCTAAGCAAGGGGCAGTGCAAGTTCGTGGTGGTAGCCATCGACTACTTCACTAAGTGGACGGAGGCCGAGCTCTTAACAAGGATAACAGGCGCAAAGGTCAAGGATTTCATCTGGAAGAACCTGGTCTATCGCTTCGGAGTACCCCACGCCATAGTTAGCAACAACGCCAAGCAATTCGACAACAAGCTCCTAAACTCGTTCTACGCTGACCTCCAGATAAAGCAGCCTCATTTCAGCCCAGCACATCCGCAAGCAAATGGACAGACAGAGGTCATGGTCAGAACATTACTACGCAGCCTAAAGACAAGGCTCGAAAGAGCGAAGGGTCTCTAGGTTGACGAACTCCCAGGTGTATTATGGGCCTACCGAACGACACCAAGAACCCTAACTAGAGAAACCCCCTTTTCCCTCACCTTTGGAATTGAGACAATCATACCTGTGGAGATCGGGGTACATTCTCTAAGGGTCCAACACCACAACCCTATCACCAACGATGAAAGACTCTGCATCAACCTCGACTTGGTGGAGGAGGCAAGAGAAATGGCTGTGGTTCGCAATACAGAGTACAAACGCAGCATGGCGAGATACTACAACTCGAGGGTAAAGCCTCGTTCCTTCCAACCAGGAGACTTGGTCCTCAAGAAGGTGATTCTCGCCACAAAGGATCTGCGTGAAGGAAAGCTGGGAGCAAACTGGGAAGGACCCTACCTCATAACAGAAGTAGTGAGGCCAGACACCTACATGATCCAGAATTTCGAGAGGAAGGTCTTACCTCATCCATGGAATGCTGAGCACTTGAAGAGGTACTACCAATGACACCTTAGGAGAGTAGAAGTAGTAAAACTGGGGAACTTGATTTTATCTCTTGTGCCTTTTTTGGGTTATTACCCACTATTGCTTAGCATAAGCAGTCATTAAATAAAATTTTCTAAATTAACTTCAAAATTTCTTTGCATTCTATTTCAAAAGAACATCAGTGGCAAACAACCACTTTTACAAAAATGAGGCTACACTGCCTTTCTAAAAAAAAAAAATTCAAAAGTCCCCAGCACTCTAACTACTCTCATGGTTCTCCTCCTCCTCCTCACCCTCTGCATCGTCAGAGCCTCCATCACTATTATCAGACGCCTCATATGGCACGAAGCTTGAAAGATCAATATCAGGGAAAACAACATAAATCTTTCCCCGAAGCTCCTCATTACCATCAATGAAGGCATCTGCAAGGCCACTCTCCAAATCACCCTCAGCCTTGGCAGCTTTTTCACGAGCTAACAACAGATCCGCCTCAGCCCGAGAAGCCCTCTCGTGAGCTGCCTTCACCTCTGCCTCCGCTCTCAAGTAGACAGCCTCTCCGAGCGCAGCTCTCTCGCGAGTCTCCACAAGATCAGCCTCTCTGAGCGCGTCCCTCTCACGGGTCGCCAAAAGCTCAGCCTCAAGCTTAGCCACCTTCTCACGGATCGCCAAAAGGTGTGCTTTAGCCCTCGTGCAAGTAGTCTCTCTGAGCGCGGCCCTCTCATGTGTCACCACAAGCTTAGCATGGGAAGCCCTACCATCAGCTTCAAGCTCAGTAATCCTCCCCTGAGCAGTAAGAAACTCCTTTTGCACAACCTCATGACTTTGCTTCAGCTAGCCATAATAAATAACTCTTGAAAAAAGACACACAGAGATGGTTGAAACCTGAAAAAGGCAAAAAAATGTTAGTGTCTAAGGAGGGACTAGAGAAAGGAAGAAATCAGACCCTTACTTGAGCCAGACCTTCCAAAAAAGTGTTGATAATACCCTCGGTGCCCCGAGCACTAATCTCATTAACGTTTTTCGGTAACACAAACCTCCCAAGTCGTTCCTTGAAGACTCGCACATCACCTAACATGAAGTCAATCTGAGCAGGTGCTCCTGTAGAAATTCTCGCAGGAGAAGTCGATGAATGGGGGGCAAGAGGTGTGGCCGACTGGGAAGTCTCTGAAGTGACGGTCACATCTGAAGGAGTTGCTGATCGAGGAGGCACCATCGGAGGGGTCATCTCAGAGGAGCCTGCCAAAGCATCACTCACCCTCGCCACCTTAGAAGGAAGAGTGCTCCTAGTGGAATAACGAGACTCTACCACTGTCTTATCCACTGCAGAAAGAGAAAAGTGTTATCCTAATAAAAACAAAGTAAAGAAAGGGAAGACGAGGGAGTCAACATACCCTTTCTCTTCAAAGAGGAACCGCCAGGTCTCGGAAAGGGTGCACCATCCCTAGCACCGACTGTAGGAGAGCCTCTAACTCCACCCTCTTTGAGCATGAGAGCTCCAAAGTCCTTTACAGGGTGAGCCCTCATGGCCTGTAACTTCCATTCTTGATCCTTTGTGAGCTCTGCAGAACCTGTAAGGGATGTAATAAGTACACATTTCCAAAGAAGGCAAAGGGATAATAATAAGTGTGGGTATACCAAGTCTCTTTGGGACACCCCATTTTGTTGGTACCAAAGCTTTGTCAGCCTCTGAAGCCCACTCTCCACCAACAAATATAAAATGAGTCTTCCAACTATGGCAGTTAGAGCGCAATCTGGTGATCAATTTACCTCCCCTCATCGTAAAGTAGTACCAACCTCGATTGGAAGTAGGAGTCTCACTCAAAGTATAGGCTGCACAAAACTCTTCAGGAGAGAAATCCTCATGATGCACCTTTATCCACAGTGCAAGAAACCCCTACAAAACTCTCCAACCATCGGACGACAACCGCCCTGGCGCCAGTGAAAAACAATGCAGAATAAGACAAACAGAAAAAGGCATTGGGAACCTGAGCCCAGCCTCAAACACCTCCTCATAAATGGCAATGTCTCTAGACGAGGCATCACAAGCAGGCTTGCTCATTTCGGCTCGACGGCACAATACCGTTGGAAGAATGTGGTAGGTGGAGACATTTCGCAAAATATCAACGTCCGTATTGAAAGCAAAATATCGTCAAGATCCGTCTTCCCCCGATGTTTGCTGTTGCGAGAGCGAGGAGCATTGCCCGGGCCACTACCAGGAGATCCATGTCCAGTGTCTACCTCCACCACACCTGGTTCACCCAACGGTGAGGACCCAACTACATGCGACTCCGCCTGACTGCGCCTGGTACCCATAGACACTGCCTGCGTGCTTGTCTGATTATGCCCAACATTTGTCAAATCCACCTGCGGGCTTCTCCGCCTGTGCCCATCACCCAGCTCTCCTCCACCGCAGCAAGTAGGGCTGCCTAGTTGGGTCGCCACGCCAGTAGGGTCGCCACGCCAGCTGGGTTGCCACGCTAGTGGCGCCCACTTGGGTCGCCTGGCCCTAGGAGCCCAGTCGGGTTGCTTTGCCAGCGGCGCCCACTTGGGTCGTCTGGCTTTTGGCACCTAGCTGGGTTGCCTCCACACCGGCGCCCAATTATGGCGCCTTTCCTTTGCTACCTGCGGCCTGGGTCGCTTGGGCCATCCCGGCCTCAGCACCCAGCGCCTCCCTTGCCTTTCCTGTGCGAATAGCGCCCTCCAATGGCGGCGACGTCCATGGCTCCTTATTTTGCTCCACAGCTCCTCTCATTCGCCTGAGCTTCTAGGACTACGTCGATCTCTCCAGGATCCCCACCAAGATTCACAAACTCCTCAATGTCTTCTCCTTCAATCGACATCGATCTGAACACTCGACTCAAGAATTTCACCTCTTTGTTCTTGAAGGATTCCAAGAAGAACTCTCTCTCTCTCAAACTTGTATGAAATGGAGAAAAATGGAAAAAGTTCCTATTTATAACCAAGGATTCTTCTAGAATCCAAATATAAAATGGGGAAGATCTTGAGATGTCCTGCAGAGGTGAAATATATCAATAAGAGGTAGAGTCATCAATCAAAAGGGGTCTCCATCAGTCGGAATTCAGGTACAACCAAATGCCCCATTCTCCAAGTTTCATTGGACACAAGGCATTGGGGGGGGGGCAAATGATGGGTCTGGCCCAAGGTCCCAACCCACGTTGCGGGCCCAGTTAAAATTAAGAGCCCAACTAAAAGAAATCCTGTAAGTCTAGCCCAAAGGGGTCCACGCCCGGTCAAGCTCATCAGGGTTCGAGGAGCTACATCACAAAAGTAGTAAGCAGAGTAATCCAAGAAGCCTCATCCACGCTGCCTTGGAAAGAGTCAATCACCACGTCATCCTTTGACCGGATCTTATGGAGAGCGCCGTAACTGCCTCATCCATTGAGGAGATAGCGCCAGCTCCACCAGGGTAGCAACTTAGTTACTGATAAGCTGCTTCAATTTGTTAGGAGGCGACTATAAATTATAAGCCCCGCCAACACTTGAGGGGCATCACACACAATCGAGCACATCTGCTATCACTCTCTCTTGTCTCTCATAGCTTGTATCTCTCTGCTCTCCTTACACTCCTTGAAGTAATAAATTACCCAGGCGACCCTAGCCCTTTATAGTGGACGTAGGTCACGTTAACCGAACCACTCTAGTCTTTGTCTCGCTCAAGTTACTCTCTCTACTTAATTACTGCATTTATTATTAATCACTTGACAGGTGGTATACAAAATTAATTTGTGCATCATCAACTCTTATCCTTGTATGTAGAAAGACTATTTTCGTGACTAAAACCTTTGACGCTTAAATGACAACCTTACCACCGTAGGAACTCCCTCTCACATATTGCTAAGCAAGGGAAGAAAAAAGAGAAAAAGAAAAAAAGAAAGATACCCTTATTAATGGACCACTTGGGTCACTCACCCAAAAAATAACTCTCCATAATTTGCTAAATGACAATAATTAATATGACACATTCGTTAAGCACAAATCCGAATGTATTTTTTTTAATACTCAATTGTGTTGGCAATAATTGAAAGCTGTCGGGTGATCGATTTCCAGAATACTTTCTTTCTCTTTTCATTCTATTTTTTTTTTGAATTTTTTTAAAGTAGAGATAAAAATCACGAGTTTGGGATATATTGTTATATTGATAATTTCTCAAAAGAATAGGAGCAGTTCAAATAAAGAAGAGTCTAGTTCAATTTAAATTTAGGCATAATTTGAGAAGGCTATAAATCCCGACTGGCACCAGACGAGGGAGTTGCCATGCCTCGGTGCTCTGCTGGGGCACGTTAGGATGACAATAATTTTAATTGGGAATGAATGTTTGATTCCGGATTTCAATTACAATAGTAATATCATATTTAGTGTTTGGTTATTGTTAGTAATCTAGTGAGAATTAACGTCATTGTCAAATTATTTTAGAAAAAAAACTTAATTTTAGAAATGAGATTGATTTTAGGATGAGAACTTAATTTTTGAAATGAAGTTAATTTTAGGAAGGGTTAATAGCATTTTTGTCCTTAAAGTATGCATTTTTTGTTAGTTTAGTCCTTAATGTATTAATTTTGTCAATTTTGTCCCTAAAGTATTCAATTCGTGTTATTTTGGTCCTCACATAGACGGACCGATCGATTGAAGACTTTAGAACTAATATTCTTGAGAATCAACAGCTCTAGAGTAGGAATCTAAACTGGTATTTGTGTGCAAATCAATAGTATAATTTTATTATCCTCTTTTAGTTCATTATACTCGTGTTTCTACCCGCTTCCCTGCATCACATCAGCGAAGTGGAGCGGAGCTCCATTCACATGAATGATAACTCCTTTTATTTGCTAGAGTCAAAAAATAAGTTAGGGGCGAGGTAGCTCCACAATATAGTTATGTGGGGTCATTGTAGATTCATGTGCAACACACCAAGATTAGGATTTTAAAGTGCTAGAATATAAGTTGTAACTAATATAGAGGTAGGTAAGAGATTTGACAAACCACGTAAAATACATTGTCTACAAAGTTGAAATCTATCTCTGATTTTGCAAAACATTATGTTCTTGCTAATTAACTTGTCATTTCAACCTCGGTTCTTCTTGCTTCTTGGTCAGCTATTCTATTTGTTGTTCCTCCCAGTGATTCCCTAAGTATCGCCATTGAATCTGAGACTTCGGCCTTATATACATAGAACTTGGTCACTACCACGAAGAAAATCAAATTCAAGAAGTTGAGTATCGCGAAAAATGCGTAATAGTAGTCGAGATGAGAAGCGTTGAGGTTGTTCAAAATCCATCCATGGTGACCATGCCTCTTGGTGACACGAGAAACTGTTGAAAGAACGAAGCTGCTAATAAAACTCCCCATTCCTAGACTAGTCATGGCATAAGAAGTTCCGAGACTTTTCATGCTCTCGGGTGCTTGATCGTAGAAAAACTCAATCTTTGCGACCTCTAGAAATGCGTCAGCAGTGCCCATAAGCAAAAATTGAGGAAGTAGAATGAAAATTGATAGAGGTACCGGCTTTCCATTTTCGACTAGACCATGGTCCTTGGCCACATTAAGCCTATGCATCTCAGTTAATGAAGCAACTGTCATGATAGTAATGTGGAGGACAATACCAACTCCCATTCTTTGGAGGAGAGTGATGCCTCTAGGGTTCTTGGTCAATTTCCTCATGATTGGGAGAAAGAATTGGTCATATAACACGACGCAGAAGAGCATGGAGATCGTTACAAACGCGGATAAACTGGCTGGAGGAATTTTGAAGCCACCAATGTTTCGGTTGAGAAGCGTCCCTTGCTTGACAAAAAGGGTATTAACTTGAGCAATCATTGTGCTTGGAACAAATGTGGCCACCCAGATTGGTATCATTCGCAATATTTGCTTGGCTTCCTCGACTTGAGTTACTGAACACAACATCCATAGATTGGTTGATCCTGTTTTAACACAAGCTTTGTTGAGGAACCTGCAATAATGTGTGCATTAGAACATTATCAAATGGAAGTATTCCAAACCTAGGTTGCAAAATGTGCCTAGAAAGCCCAAAATCCTATCGATGGATCAGATTCAATCTGAATCTGAATCCAATTGATCGAATATAGATTAATACTTTTAACCGATTATCTAAATCTAAACCCCTTACATCAAATTTAACAACACAATTACATACACCAATATCCAATATCTTTGGTTATGTTATTTGGATAGGATTAAATACTAATCTTATCGGGTTAAGATATGAATTGTAAAAATAAAATCGTGTTGGATCAGAATGAGATCTATTGACAACCCTAGAAAGCTAGGCCGAAACAATGTCCATTACAACCTCATGAATTATGTAGGATTAGATCCTTCTAATGGACCAACCAAGGACTTTGGGCTTAACTGAGCACCCACTTACTTGCTGCTGGGCTTAAACCAAAATGACAAGAAAAATTGAAGAGTTGAATACTAACCTTAAGGTGGGTGTGGAGTCAATCCTAAACTTTCCCTTCTTGGTGTATTCTTCAAAATCAAGCTCATAGAGTTCTTTAGGGTCAGCAGGAAGGGGTACCCTCCACTTCCTTAGGGCAGCCACTATAACCCTAGTAATCCTTGTGAAGGGACTCCCAACGGGCACCTTGTGTCGATAAAATGGCGTGCCCGCCAAGAAGATCAGTATCGATATTGCAAGGCCCACAGTAGGAAGCCCGTAACCCAGGGTCCAGCCCACATTGTCTTGTATGTACACAAGAATTGTGTTGGCAAAGAGTGTCCCAAAGAAGATGCTGAACATCCACCAGTTGAAGAAGGAGAGCTTGTGATCTTTCTCCTTCGGTTTGAAATCGTCGAATTGGTCTGCTCCGATGGTCGAGATGTTCGGCTTCGTCCCACCGGTACCTACAGCCAGTGTGTAGAGGGCACCATAAAATACAGCTAGTTGTACTGTGGATGCCTTCTTGCAATTCTCTACATTTGGATCCACACAGTGAGGGGGCTTTAGTCCAGGGATTGAAACTGATAGCGTTAGAACTGACATTCCCTGTCATCATATCAAAAGAAACCCAATGTGAATTTAGAAAAAAAGTGCTTAAAAAGCAAAAAATATGAAAAATTACTTCTAAATGTATTATCAACACTCTATAGGATTGGTGCTTGCTACTAAGCTTTACTAAAAATTAGTAAGTAGTTATGGGTAGCAACTTTTGAAAATCAGACAGCTTATTAAGTTACAAACTTTGTGATAGTGTGTGTGTACGTGGGTCTTATTTTTGGGATCGATTAGAAACGATCCCATTGAGTCATAATCTTATCTAACTTAGTTGAAATCGTAACAAAAATGAATAGTAATTTTTAGTACAATACTTAAAAAAATAACTCATCAATACATTAAATTTTCCTTATTTGAAAACACACTAGAGTGTGCATGCACGTGCAAACAAAGCAAACACCAGAGTATGTTTAAGTGTGTAGTAATAGTCTTTAGGTCCTATTTTAAGTGTGTAGTAATAGTCTTTAGGTCCTATTTTAAGGAAGACTCAATAATTTTTAAGTGTGTAGTAATAGTCTAAACAAAAATTCTAAATCCATTAGAAATAGGCCCCCACAAAAAAAAACAAAAAAAAAAGTAAAAGCTTATCATCTTAATTTTTCAATCATTCTCTTTCCTTCCCTCCTCTCTCTCTCTTACCATGATAACAAAAATTTGAATATAAAAATTTAATTAATACTTTTATAGTTCAAAAAAAAATTAAATAAATTTATTATTAATATTAAAAATAAAAAAAATACCTAATTTATTATTTTTTGTTTTAGACCCCAAAATGTTTCGGGCCGCCTCTGACAAAGGCATTCCCCGAGGAAGAAATATTCCGCCTTCTTTTATCCAAAACTATGGTGGGTTTGGTGAATCTGCACATCTTGAGTTTGGATCTATTTAATTGTATTAAGTATGGTTTGTAGGAAAAAATGCATTAAATCTTAAATTATTCATTGGAGTTTCATGTTGACTCAATCATTGACTTCTATCGAATTTCTCAGAAGAAATTAGAACAAAAACAAAATTCTGCCCAAATGAGAAAGGAAAAATCACATCTCTTGACATTGTGGAATTCCATTTTTACCCTCATTTGTTGTGACAAATGGAAAAAAGTCGATGAGTAGCGTAATCAAGGCCGGCCCAACATAGGAGGAAATTAAACGGGAAATTTGGAGGCCGGTCCCCCTATATGGACTTGTTTGGACTTAAGTCCGTCAAGGAAACTTATTTGTTATGAAGTCCGTTTTTTGTCAATTTTACCATATTATCCCTTCCCTTTAGAAGTAAAATAAAACTAAAAATTAAAAACTCCTAAATCTTAGGAGTTTGACTAACATTAAAATATTTTCTCTCTCATATCTATCTATATCCATATATAGGTTAAGAGTTTGACTAACATTAAAATTTTGCCTCTCTCTTATCTATCTATATCCATATATAGGTTAGGTGCATATATATAGTAACATTAAAAATAAAAAATAGTAACATTCAAATACAAAAAAAGTTATGATTTGGATACAAAAAATAATACATTTAAACACAAAAAAATAGTAACATTTAAACATAAAAAAAAAAAATTGAAACATTCAATATTAATATTTTTAAAAAATAACAACAGTAACATGTTCAACAAAAATTGTAACATACTTAACAATAATTATTTCTCTCAAATTCAAACGCAAAAAATAGTACCATTCAAATACAAAAAATAGTAATATTTAAAAACAAAACAAATAGTAACATTGAATATTAATATTTAGTAAAATAATAGTAGTAACATGCTCAACAAAAACAGTAACATGCTCAAAATAATAGGAACATGAACAGTAACATACAACAAAAGTAGTAACATGAACAATAACATAATAAAAAAAATAGTAACATGAATTTGATATATATATATATATATATAGAGAGAGAGAGAGAGAGAGAGAGAGAGAGAGTTTTGAATTTGATATATATATATATATATATATAGAGAGAGAGAGAGAGAGAGAGAGAGAGAGAGAGAGATCTTTGAATTTGAATTTTAAATTTATGATGGAGATTTTATTGGCATATTTTAATTGACCTTGAATTAAGGGATAACAATTTCCAAAATAGGAAATTAATTTAACTTCCTTTCAAGGAAGGGTATTTTTGAGATAAAAAAAAAAAGTGGACTTAAGTCATTACATATAATTTTAAACATGGACTTAGCCCCTTATAAGTTTCCTTGCCGGACTCATCTCCAAACAAGTACATCTAGGGGGACTCACTTCCAATTTTCACGAAATTAAACGGTGGCTTTAGGCCCCACCAACAAAAAGGGCTCCAAAATTTAAAAAGTCTATAAATATAGTCCAAGTTAATTTTAACCCATTAAGAAAGTCCCATATAAAGGCCTAAACCAAAAAAAAAACTCTAGACTTATTTTGGGCCCAAAAATTTAATCCATTAATCTCACACAATAACATTTTATAAGGAAAAAAAAACAGAAAATATTTTTTGTACCGAATTTAGTAATCTTATCTGGTGATATGATGGATCATACCTATGGAATTGATAGTGGGTCCCAACTAATAGTAGGATCCACTGTCTATCTAATAACAAAAAATGATAAAGTCGCCAAATAAAGTCACTAAATAAGGTCCATGTAATATTACATTTTTTATCATAATTTTAAAAAACCTAATCAAACATATATTCTATGAGAAATCCCTAATTCATAGAAAAATAATTTTATAAGAGTGTCAACGACGAGACAACATAATCTATCTAATAATCTTTGAATTAAGTTTTGGAATTTTTTATTTAATTTAAAAATTAATTCAATTAGTTATACTATCAATAAAAAAAGATATGTTAGAAAATCTTTAATACGAATACTAAGCAATTAATATGCATCCGGAAAAAAAAAAATTAAATATTAAAAAATTTACATTATTATTAATTTTTTTTAAAAAAAATCTCGGTTGAATTTATCGCTTTAGGCCTCAAAACATATCATACCACCCCTGAGTGTAATAGACTAAAATGAAACTCAAATCAAGAATTGAAAATAAAATATGACAAAATTAGTAGTTTAAGGAATAATATGAAACGAGGGATAACATTCAAGTAGTTTAAGTGTCATTTAAGAGGATTCCTAGGTCAAACTTTCCCTTCAATTATAATTTACATGGATGGTCAAGCTATTAGCAATTATCACGTGAAAGGAGGTGGGACCCATAACCATTTATATTTGTAATAATTTCCTAGCAAGGTCTTAATCTAATGACACCATGCATGAAAATAATTGAACATATCATTCATTGTGATTAATGGAAGTATCCGAAGAAATTGTAAGAATCACATAAACAAAGCATGAAATGAGTCCCACACTATTTGGCATATTGTACTACTAGATACTTTGACGCATGTTTCAATCATATGATTTGTAAAGAGATTAACACGTAACGGACACCTTAATTTTGGGGTCCATATAAGATTATTAAACAAAAATTTCGAAGCTATTTCATATCATCATCGGTCGCCTCATAATTAATAAAATTAAGCATCGATAGTGATGTGTTAAAGACGATGATTTGGACTTGAAGCTCAGTGTTAGACGAGTAACAACAAAATTTGTCATGTCCAAATTCAATAAACATAATTTTTTTTTTGAAGTTTTCAAATTTATCAAAAGAATAATAAAAAACTTGACTAAAAAGAGAGAGAATGAATGTGAGTAAATATGAGTTGACTTTGAATATTTTTTTTATTTGTTTTTAAAATTTTTGATTTTTGAGTTTTTAATGTTATGAATTGAATTGTAGGCTCAAATAATTGAAATTATAATTTTTGATTGGGCTTAAAATTTTTGGGCCCTTTTTGTAATACCTAAAATTTTCATGGATTTAAATTTTTTATATGGACTAGTTATATATTTAAAATTATGTGGTCTTTCAAAAATGTGAGGCCTAAATCTCACGCTTTTTTTTTTTAATATTGTTGGGTCGGCCTGGTATAGGAATTTACAAGGATATTGTGTCAATTAGAAGATATATATATTTTGGGGAGGGGGAGGGGGAGGGGGAGGGGGGAGGGGACTTGAACCCTTGACTTTAAGAAGACAAAACTTTCACAAAGTAAAAAGTACTATTGAACCAAAGGCCCGTTGGTAATTAAAAAATATATAGGGTTAATTCTTACTCTATTATTGTTTTGGAACTTAATTACGAAAATATTATAGATTTACCACCGTTATTTTCATAAAAACGTGTTTTGAGCAAGGAGTCGTCCAAACAAAAACCCACCAGCTCCAATTGGTTAGTAGATTTAGGCAAGACTTTGCTGGCTAAGCTACCATTCTAGCTCTACCGAACATAATGAAACACTAACACACACACATGCATATATGTATATGTATATAAATAATAGAGTATATAATAATTATACATACCACAAAATAGATTGCGGATGCGATGACAAATGTCCAATACCGTCCTAGATGGGCGTCCGCTATGTATGCACCCAAGATTGGAGTCATCCAAACAGTCCCAACCCAGTTGGTGACATTATTGGCTGACGTGACTGTGCCCTGGTGGAGCTTCTTGGTGAGATAAAGCACCAAATTTGATGAAATGCCATGGAAAGCCATCCGTTCAAACACCTCATATACTGCACCAAAAATCAACGAAATGAATGTTAAAATCAAGACGATTTGCCACACGATCAATCTGTTGGACCAATTGCATCAATTCTTTCGGAAATTACAAGAAGTATATTATATGCATGACATATATAGATCCTCCCAACTCAATCTACATAGATAATAGTTGCAAGTTAGTTGGAGAGTGGTTGTAACATTAAGATGTATTGGAAGGTCTACCAGTACAGCCACTTTGAAGCTTGGTTTGGGTGGCGTGGGTGGACCCCGGGGGGGGGGGGGGGGGGGGGGGGGAGGTTTCGAAATTTGGGGACCATAATCTTCTCTCGTCCAATTTTCTTCAATAGTAGTAAATCAAGGTAATATGTTAATGATAGGAAAGTTCTATACAGTGGGTCCAAATGAATTTATGGTGATTATTGTAGAATATCAAGAAAAATATATTGAAAGAAATTCAAATCTATATCTTGGAGCCTTGGTTCATTCTAAAAGTTGGTTTTGGAGACAAAAAGCATATTACTAGGGTGATTATTGTAGATGACAAAGTGTGCAACCGGAAAAATGCGATAGGACGGATAAATGTGACATACTTATATGGACCACCTAAAAAGAATGAAAAAGTAGGGTTCCTTGTGCCATATTACTCTAGTTCTGGATAATAATTGGTTGGTAATCACACGTATCATATCCGGTTCGTGTTATGTTTAACAAAGTTTTATTGAGTTAAAAGTTGTTTAACTCATAAATGACTTATTTATTAGTTGTAAGTTGAGAGGTTGTTCTAATATTGGTAGGCCTACACATAGTGTGTATTGTCTTTGTATGTGTTGTGAGTGAGAGAGAGAGTACATGTGAGCACCATGTAACAGGTTTTGACCTTTGGGCCCATTGATTGTTCTCACCCAACCAACAAGAGTTAAGACACCAAAAATATCTTGGAAAAAGTGAAACTAAATATCGTTGAATACGAATCCAACTCTACACTTTCTCATTGCTGATCTTTTCATTTCTTGCAGGTGACCTATGATCATCTTTATCTGTTTCTCACATTTTTCATGCTCTAAATTCAGCACCTAAACTTCTCCTAAAACTAATTACAATAAGTAATATAGATCACAGTCATCAAAAGGTTCTTCCCTGCAAAAATTTATTCATGTCCAGAAGCTTAATGAGAGAGAAAAGAACTGCTAATTCACACTATGCAACAAACGCATCACTGCAAGTCTGCAAAACAAAAGCCATCTTTGTTCCTGGACACCCACTAAACCCCAAAAACAAGAGTCCTACAAAACCAATAACAAAAAACCACAAACTTCCAATTTCATGGAGCCATTGTGGATATGTACCAGTGCCTGAAAAGCTAACTTCTACACTAGTGGGTGACCCCCTATAAGCCTGATCAGTACCCTCAAAAGTGCCCCCCCCCCCCCAAAAAAAAAAAAAAAAAAAAACCAAAAACACACACAGACACAGACACAACACATACACGAACAATTAAACAGTGACAGACAAACACACCCAGAGAGAGAGAAAGAGAGAGAGAGAGAGTACCAACAACAAAGGAACAAGCAGTCCATCCACCTCGTTTGGATCTGCGGACAGGGTTCCCTTTGAGATCCACAGTCCCATCCTGTGTGTAGTCATCAGAACCATTGTCTTCCAAAGCCATGATGTGTTTTTGATGCACTAAAGCTTTCCCTTCTTAGTTGAAGAACTTGGTTCCTTAAACCCACCCTTTTATAGACCTCACCATTCTTTCCCCACAACCTATCAGGATATTATGGTACATACAGTAAACGATATGCCTTGACTTAGAATTTTCATGTAGAGCCAATTCCCAGATTAAAAAAAAATAAAAAAAGGTGAAAAAAATATCACTTTCTTATTAAATGACAAAAATGGTCACGCAAGTAGTACATTACACAATAAGATTGCTTAAATATATTATCTATGTATAAAAACTCAGATAAATTATTTTTTATCGTGCAATGATCAATAATAATTTTTTTTATTTATCAAATACTAAGTTAGCCAATACAATATTTATTATCATACATAAAAAAAACAAATAAAATCTCTTGTTACTAAATGTATCAGATATTGATCAACATAGTGCCAAAATGAAAATAACGGCTCAATCATGTAACTTGATCTACATATCTATAGATTTGATTTAGCTGGAGATATATTATGCCTTTTTTCGTCTTGCATGTTCACAAGCACGGGATGTTGTAACCTGTTTTGAACAGTAGCTGTGGCTATCTGCTATATATATATACTAGTTATTGCCTGTGCCTGAAGGCACAGTTTAATAAAAAATAATAAACAATAAACATATTTGTATTCATATCCAAAATCAAATCACAAAAATAGAGAAGAGATAAATAAATTTAAGCATCAGTTTGTAGTGGGGGTGAGAGGTGGTGGGCGGTAGTAGTGGTGGTAAGAGACGGTGATGGTTGTGGTGGGTGGCAATGACTGTGGTGACGGTGATGGCGGTGGCGATGGTGGTGGTAGTGGTGGTTGGGGGGGTGACGGTGGTTGTGGCGGTGATGGTGGTGGTGGTGGTGGTGGCGACGGCGATGGAGGTGGTGGTGGCGATGATGGTGGCGGTGGCGACAGCGGTGGTGGTGGTGGGGGTAGAGGTAGTGGTGGGGTGGTTTCAAACACTATTATTTTTTTTAAAGTATTTATGAGAAATAATTTCTAAAAGTACTTTTAAAAAATCACTCCAAACACACCCTTAGGGTCTTATTTTTCCTATTAAATTTAGGGTGTTAATATTAGCCGTTAGATTAACTTTAAAGTAAAATTTAAAGTAATCTCAACCGCGAATAGCAAAAGTCATTTTGTTTATCTTTTGAAATTTGAATTGTAAGCTACTTTATTATATAGATATACATATAATAAGATCTATGTTAATGTAATGACCAAGTTAGGTTACACGAGTCATAACCATCTCCTAAAGCTCAGCTTGATCTTACGTGCTGCAAATTGATACATAATACAAAAACACACCCCTCGGGCCACAGTGATGAGAGCTTTATGCATTGATCAGCCTTATTCAGATACGATTACTGATTTGAAGAAAGAATTAGACGGTTGAATGTAGAGTTTAAAAGGGAGTTGGGTGGTCTTTTGGTAAGAAATAAAGGACAATACTGATATTTAATAAGTAGAGGTAGTTGAGTAGAGTTAAAGAATGAGTTATGGATAGTTATTTGTGATGAAAGAAAGTGTATTATAAACATTTTAATAACAGACATCAAACGGTCTTCTCTCTTTTTATTAATCATATAGATTTATGTATTCCTTCCCTTTCTCTCTCTATATTACAATCCTGCAACATTAAACATGAGCTTAGATGTTATGAATTTTTAAACCACCTCTTTTGGAATGCAAGTTTTCAAAAGACGCGAGTTTTATACATGGGTTCATAATATTTACTATGCTCGATAACATTAATTATGAACATTGGACCTCCCTTTTTGTTAAGTTGTATTGGCCTATTACTTTCTGTTTGTGTAGAAAATTTTGTGTTTAACAGGTCTCTCAGCATCAAAGAAGAATAATAACATGAAGATCAAAATTTCTACTGAATCTCATATAACAAATGATGTGGCATGTTGACAACCCTTAGATTATTACTAAAAGACAAGAGGATCCATTAATTCGAACACCTACGTTGATTTGATAATAAAATTTAACAAAATTTTTATAAGTATAACGTTGTTAATCAATGAAGTAACTAAACATACACGATCCACTTTACTTTTATCGGTTTTAAAGAACCCATTCAAAAATAAATTCCTGGGTACCCCATGTTGGGGGGGTGTTGACTAAAGAAAACATTAATGGAACAACTTGCAGAGTACTAATTGTTGTGTTTTCGTTGTCTTTCTTAATGAGCAATTGAAAATTGAAGAAAAATTGGTTAAAAGTCCTACTTCCAAATTGCAGAAACTTCACCAGACTCTTTTATGTCATTTATTATTTGTCATCAACAGTTTACATCATTTTTCTCAGCATGGTACTGCAGAGGTATCGTAGCCTTGCCCTAATAATAGAGTATTTTTTTTAATACCGTACATTCACTTTTAGACCAATAAAAAATTGACACGTGTAAAATTTATATATCTTATTATTTTTTAACCAATAGTTGTTAATCATCTAAAACAAAATCAAGGGTTGAGGCTAAATCGATACCGTAATCTTACCCTAATAGCATCATCCCCTTGGGAGACTTTGGAAAAACCTAATACCGATGCACTAATTGTTGGTATGACAAAATAAGAGGAAGACTACATTATAAAAAGAAGTATTGTACCCAAAATTATAATATTTTAAGGTCAAAAGGACATGATTGATCACAACATTTTGTGATAGATCATGAAAATTACAACTTTTAAAAATCTTAAAAAGAAAATAAGTTACAACTGATTGAAATAATTCATGATTGATCACGACATTTCATGATCGATTATGAATTATCTCAAACAATTGTAATGCCACCTTTAAAAAATTATAATTTAACCTTGAAAAGCATTTTCAATGCGTTGGTGTTATTCGA
Organism: Ilex aquifolium; assembly: GCA_951799425.1. Lineage (NCBI taxonomy): Eukaryota > Viridiplantae > Streptophyta > Magnoliopsida > Aquifoliales > Aquifoliaceae > Ilex > Ilex aquifolium. The sequence goes on from OX637401.1 coordinate 25,028,810, forward strand.
TGAGTACCCAAGAACGGTGGAATACAACAGTTTTATGTTGATGTAGCCAATCAAAAACACCATAAGCTAACAAATATTAATACGATCGAATGCACAAGAATCCAGCAAAAAGTTTCAAAACTCTAAAATTGAATTTGGAATATCTAGTTTTATAATTTTTAGGCTTAACTCAATTCTCAGTCTAAAGTTTAATACTTACCAATCAAATATTCAGATTAAAATTCAGAATTTTGCATTTAATCAAATTCCAAATTTGAATTTTAACACTTAACAATAAGTGAATAAAACTTAGAAGGAAAAACATTATGGTACCAAAAAATTTATTTTTCGGTATCATACCGAAGACTAACAAAAACTTCAAAAGATAGTATGTTTTATTTGAAAAAGTGATTAAACTCTACCTAAAAAGCGAAGAGAACTTTTCTAATTCTTAGGGGTGGGTGGTCCAGTAATTAAGTTTGTCCTCTTTCAAGTAAGAGGTATTAGATTCAATACTTCCCACACCCTCTAAGGGCCAACCACCCTCGTTTCTCAAGGAACATGTCTTTAAACTACCTCGAATTACGGTGCCGAACTCAGAACTCGAACAAACAGCTGGCGCGCACACAAAAAAAAAAAAAAAAGACAACTTTTCTTTTGTAGTATAAAAACAATTAAAGTACATGTGCCTAAGCATGGTATTCCATTTCATATTCCATTTTACTCCTATTCTTATGTTCCCATTTCATATTCCATTGGAAGTCCACAAAGCATAAAGTGTAAAGCTTGGCACAAAGAGGCTTCTTTTTTACTCCCCTTGTTTTATTTGTTTATTTATTTATTTATTTGGTGTCCTCATTGGTTACTCTCACAGTCCCACTCACACCATGTTGACTTAAATGTAATAAACATTGCTTCTAGACGCAATGTGCAAAACGGGTAACGGTCAAGTCAGCCTAGCACAAAAATAAAAAAAGTCAACAAAATTTTGGTCAATCCTCGTAATGGTGAGGGGACATTTTCCACAATTAATGTTGGGAAAATTAGCCACTAACATTGTCCATAAGTAATGACCCAATAAATAAATAAACATTACCCAAAAGTTGAGGAAATAATTAATGACCTTATATTTCCTCCAACATGTTTTTCTCAATTTTTAGCATTGATAAATTTTACGAAATGTAATAGTGGGAGATGCACCAAAATTACTGATGGGTAATCCATTATTGAAAAAATTTGAGAAAAAAAATGTACCAGCAGAATGTCACTTCCAATGGCAAAAACTGTATAATTCTTTAAATTATTTGCAATACACGTTTATCAGGATTCAGTCCACGTTCAAATTCATGACGGGTGAGAATCCAAAGTTTGTTTGTCCCCAAAAAAATAAAAGAGATTGGCTAAAACCCAAAAGAAAAGATGATTTTCTTCCTACTTGTAAACTAATCATGATGATGGAAGGATTCAGCTCTGGTCTGGCAAAAAATAATTCATGAGACTGAATGAATTATTCAAGAAAAACAATGAATTTTGCAAAATGAATTAAAAGATATTAGAATCAAGGACAAATCTCTGTCTGTTAAAACATAATTTAAATTAGGGGCGGAGCCAATATATTATCTTAGAGGGGGCAAAACATGAATGAAAAAATATTAATTGATATTAAAAAATTTCCCAAACCTTTATTGATAAGAATTAAATTGATGATATTTTCATATAAAGAAATTCATTGGATAAAATTGTGCTTCTTAAATTTATTTATCAAATATTTTATTTCAAATTATATGTCAAAATCCTATGTATTGAATGTTTGGTGGAAGTTAGTAGAATCCAGTGATCCAACTTCCTACATTTATTTGAGATACAAAATTTAGTAAATAATTTGGTAAGCATAATATTGCTCAAATTCATTAGTTCAAGTATGAGAACTATTTTAAGGTTTGAGATTGTGAAAATTAAAACCAATATAATTCAACATTAATAAAATATGAATAAAAAATATAAATATTTTTCAATCGATATATTTCATCTTAGTCATATATTAAAATATTACACGACATAAGTTATTACGAATCCAAAAAATGGGTTATAATTGATTAATTATATGCTAAATTTCTCAGTAGCTAGTTTTTTTTATTTATATATTTTAACACCGTACCAGTTGGTTTACTCAATAACTAACCTTGGTTAGAACCTCATTTTCTCCGTCCTTTTTTTCTGACCTAATATATTGATGATTATCTTACTTAGGTATCTGATAAATATCTGATATTGTTTGGACTCCATGGATTAGGGTTGTGTAATAAGACAAAAGAAGAAAGAAAAGTCATAAAAACCATTGAAGGTTATTAATTAACTATTTACAGGCAAGCAGTTCAAGATGTGAACTCTGTGTGCTTGTAAGACTTCTTTATGATGTTAACTCTCTTTGTACAGGGAGGACTTCAATAGATAGAAGCTTCCAAAGATGAATAATCAGATTACTGACTAACAACTGGATATGCATTTGTGGTCCAATATAGTATACTCCAATTTTCTTGATTTTGATTGATCATTCCAAAGAGAGCCTGCTGATTTTCAACGCCTTTTAAATTCAAAGCCTCTGTAGTGCCGCAGACTCATAGTCAAAGATACATTGTATGCATCGGAGTTGCTTCATTCCTATCATTGACAGAAAACCCACAAACATTTTGTCAAACAAAGTGGCTTTAAACAAGCTGCTTTGGGTTTTTTTTTTTAGTGGGACAAATTACAGTTTGACCCCGTTTATTATGACTTTTGTTTCTCATTGTCCTATAAACTATTATATTTCTCTTTTATCCCTTGACGATACGTGGTTGTCAGTTTCATACTGTCCCAATGATTAATGTTGTTCACAAATTTGGAAGTTGTACTTTGTCTTTGCATTTTGAACTATGCAGTTTTGTTACACCTCGCTTGACACGTGAACATTTTTCATCCAAAGATAATAAATATTTGTGATTTTGACATTGAATAAGTAGAGTGGGTAATGCAAAACATTCAATAGTTCAAAGGGTAAAGTGAGATTAAGGCCATAGTTAAGGGGATCAAAGTATAATTTATCCTTGTGTGTGTGTTGGGAGGGGGGAGGGAGCATGGGTTGGTTTCAAAACTCAACTTAGCAAAATCATAGACATACTACTTGAGCTCATGTAAAAATTGTAATCTTCTATTCTCTATGCTTAATTTATTTATTTACTTACTTATTAGATTTGATGTTAATTTATTTAATTATTTTAAACTGTGTAATGCATTTATAAAGGTGGATGATTTTTATTTAGCTCATTTTGGAGCTATTTACTTCATCAAAACATATATTATGTGCCTTTATGTATACCTATATCCAATTTTTTCCCAAATGGTTTATAAATAGGATTTTTATAGAGCAATTAGAATGAAAGGATACTAATGAATCACATCATTTGGTTTAAAAAATTGTGTCAGCTAGTTTTGGATGTCATTCTTGCTTCTTCCTTTTTTTGACCTGTCCTGGACCTTGTAGTGACAAGAATTTCGTGCACAAAAAACAATTGTTCGTGTTCTGCATGTATCTATGATTATGAAATGCGCTTTTATCTTTGATTATCCGTAATGCTACTCAAAAGCAAACGCAAAAGCAAAAAACACAAGCCCTTACCTCCTACAAATGAGAAAACATCTCCTCCTACCCTTGGAACTTTCCAACATCAATTAGGACAAAAATAAAGAAAAGAAGGAAACGTGCGAGAACAGTGGTTTTTTTTTTTTCCTGATGTTTAATTGACAAAATGAGAAAATGACAAACGTAGTTACAAGAAAGGTGTTTATCATTGAAAAAAGACAATGTAAAGAGAAAATCCTTCGTTATGCTGTCTATATTGTCCACAGCTTCTAGAATAATTAGCATAAGGTCAAATGAAAAATCGTTAGAGATTTGGTTTTGAATGGAAAAAAATGACTGATAGTGTGGAATTTGATTATTTTCCCCTAAATCATTGTCTTATGTTCTGTTTGGTAGGAATGATGGAAAGTAGGAGGGATACACTTTCTATCCTTCAAGGAAGAAAAATAGGAATGATACACTTTCCTTCCTTTGTGTTTGGTTGGATAGATGAAAAATAAAAATGACTAATTTTTTTTATTTTTTTTTTGTGCTGGCTAAGATCAGGGGTGACAATCGAGTCGTGTCGTGTCATATTCGTGTTGAGTCATTACGGGTTTGTGTCGAATATTAGTCAAATCTAACTCAACTTATTTAACTAATTGTGTCGTGTCGAGTTGCGAGTTGACCTGTTTTTTTTTTTTTTTTTTTTAAAATTTTTTTAAAATATATATATATATATATATATATATATATATATATATATATATATACATATTTTATCATTGTATTTTTATATGAAATTAATGTATATATAATATATGTATATATTAAAAGATATATAGATAAATAAGATACATCTCAACATAAATAATTAACTTTCTATCCACTTTCCTTCCTATTTTGGAGGGATTGATTTTGGTGAGTTGGAAGAAAAGTTAATCCATCTACTTTTCCATCCTTCCTACTTTATTTCCTTACCAAACATGATATTTTATCTATCCCTCTCACTTTCCATCTTTCCAACTTTCCATCCTTCCATTTTTCCATCGTACCAAACGGAGCATTAGTGACTCATGGTTATTTGTTTTTCATTAATAGGCTGACGTGATTGAATTCAATTATAAAAAAAAAAAAGTTATAGGCGTGTGCATAAAGTTCCTGCATATAGTAAGGTTTTGGAGATATGATTGATATAATAAGATCTTACCCTTAAGTTGAAAAGGCTATATTATTTTTTGTACTCGAATCTGTGATATATGGTATGAATAAATAAGTACTTGTCATCGCTCTAGATTTAAACTTTTATTCAATTGGGCTATTATATATATATATATATATATAGAGAGAGAGAGAGAGAGAGAGAGAGAGAGAGAGAGAGAGAGAGAGAGAGAGAGAGAGAGCTTGTTTCTTTCTTTCTCAAAAAGCAAGCTTGGTTACCATTATTAGAAGAAAATTATTTCTTGCTCTCTCAGTGGAGGGCTTGTTACATGATGAGTTAGAAACTTACCAACAAAGGAAAGCAAGTTTTACCAAGATTTTGTTTGCTGAAGTGAATATCTAAGAGTATAACAATGAATTCATTAGAATAATGGGATAGTTTGCAAAGTAATTTGTGTTCAATCTTCTCTGTTTTTTGTTCTTAGAAATATCCATATTTTAAAAAAGATGACTTTTCGAACCCAAATCATCTGATAAAGATTGTCTGTATCATTTCGACCGGAATTTGACTTCTAATCTCATCTTTTAATGAACCCATAAAGTTGAGTTGCAATAGGGCTAATTATATGCCTCGAAATATAAAGGGTTTGAGGCACTCTAGAAAGACTTTGACAATTAGTTGCATGACGTGATACAAAACTAAAGTTGAGTTGTAAGAATACCTAACCCTGTGGAAGTCAATGGATATTGGGAAGAACTTTATACAAGCACATTAATTTATATTGGTCTTCTACACTTTGCGGCCTTGATTTCAAAGGTGGTCCATGGTATTCATTGTGGTATGGTTTAGTCAAAAACCTACTACTATGTTTGGATTTGGTATATGGGTAGGATATGGAAGAAGAAGAGGGTGGGATATGTCCAAATTAGTCTAAAGATCCACAAACATCGGCGGATCCAGAAATTTGTTTATGGTGGGCACTTCAACAATTTAATTTTTCACCAAATCTACAAAAGCAAGACAATATGTTAATATTTATTCACATTATATTTGACAATTAAAATCACGAAGAACTAAAAAATAATATTCATAACGTAAAAAAGTAAAAAACAACAATAAAAATTAATTAAATTGGTCCTACATATTCACCTACCTTTATTGATTAACTTGGTCCTACATGGAAAAAGTTGGATGCCGAAATACATAAAATAAAATAAAATAAGGACTAAAGTGAGAATTGACATAACCTTCAAGCGCATAAAGTATAATTATTAATTCTAAAAATAAAGAAAATGGTGTGCATGAATTGCATTCAAATCTTATCATGTAATAAAATAAACTTTGGTCCTCCAAGTGATTGTGTTTGCAATTTCTCAGTGTTTAGCGTCAAACAAATAAATCGTTCAAAATGCTTCATGCTCTAAACTTAAGACACAATGTGTAGAATACCAAGTTATTTTCAATAATGGGAAGGTCACCAGGGTATTAGACAAAAGGGGTCGATATCATGAGCACAAGAAATAACGTTTTTCTCACACAACTTATAACTCTTAGTTTTACGAAATCTATAATATAAAACAGGGTAGGTTTCAATAAGTTCATTCGACGGTCTCAAATAAATTCATCAAATGGCTACTAACTTCTTTCTCAAATCATTCACATTGTATCGTGTCTTTGGACAAGGGATACCCATAGTTTACAACTATTTCATGACATATTTTATATACTTTATTTTTTCAATTCCTTCAAGCTTATAATTTATATTATAAGATACATGTAAATCACACTGGTAAAATAGCAAGTATATATACTTCTATTTATTTTTATTTTTTTGAGCAATTTGCTTTTTTGTTAAAAAAATAGTTAAAAGAAGTTTGTAAACGGTACATAAGGTGCTGGGTGGCTGCATACACATAAAATATCACTCAGGTCCTTGATACCTGCCAATGACAGACAAGAAAAGTTAATGTGAAATGATAAACACACGTATTTATATTAACAATACACGACGTGTGTTGTAAATAAATATATTTTAATAATATTTTTTATAAGAAATTAAAATTATATATGTAATTAAATTGAACCATAAATTATGTGTGAAATAATTAATTCTTATTTTAATGATTGTTAAACCTAATTATTTATCTATTCTACCTCTCTTTGAGTATTTAATCTGTTATTTGTTTAGATATCTCCCCGACCCGTAAGACAATTTTTTATTTTTTTTACAATGAAAATTCATTGTAATATTATCATTATTGATTATTTGTATATCTAATTATATTATAAATTTATTACATTGCTTGTAAAAGAGATTGATTAAATTGAAATACTATTGTTTGTAGTATAATAATATGATATTGTTGTAGAATCTAATCCGACAACTACATATATATGGTAAAAAAATATAAATTAAACTTTATTTTTTCATATATAGAAAACGTATACAAATGTACTACTAATAAATGAGTGAAAAATAATTTAGAATTAATAAAATAGTCTAAAATAACTTAGAAGTCAAATAGGTATAGGAAATAAAAATTGGATGAAATTAATATGTGTGTGTTATTGACTTTATAATAATAATGAGGTATAAAATGGGAAATCAAAAATTTTCACATATGCTAACATTTATAAGTAATATATATATATATATTTTCTCAAAGCCACCCAGTGTGGGTGGGGGTTTGGCAGGACCCCTACCTGTAAATATAACTAAAAAAAAAAAGTACAAGGGAGGAGGATATAGAGCCAAGCCTCCATAAGTGGAAGAAAGTCAAAACAAAAGTTTGGTGGTAACTCACCACCAAAAGCATGAAAAATAAATAAATGGAACAGCAAAGTGGGGAATCCCCACAAAACAAAATAATAGAAAATATCAATTAAAATAAAAACTCAATGACGAACGTAAGGAGTTTGTCGAGCGTCCAAAGCGAGGATGCCAACAATCCCAGAAGAAATGGATGACGAATCAGAGAATCGCTGATTGAGCGGCTAAGAGCAAGCCCAATTAGCCATGAAGTTTGCAGCCTAATTCACCTCCCGCGGGACGTGGCAGATGCGAGCCGAGAGAGAAGCACACAGAAGCCGAATCCGAGCAAGCAGGTAAGCATAAACCCAGCACCCAGTACTCTCAGAAGAAACCAAAGAAACCACTGTAGCTAAATCTGACTCCACTACGAACTCTGAAACTCCTAATTTGCGGCCAACTCCAACTCAGCACAAACAGCCTGCAACTCCGCATACAGAATAGACTGATGCCCCAGAAACAAGCCAAAAGCCCTAAGTACCCGACCCTGGTTGTCCCGAATAACACCCCCTGCCGCAGACAGCCCCGGATTGCCTTTAGAACAACCGTCAACGCTGATCTTCAGGCAACCCGCTACAGGACGAGTCCAAGCAACCAAGCGAAGAGGTCGAGGCCGAGGAACCAAGACCCTAAGAGAACCTACAAACTCAACTGACTCATCCCGATGTAACTGACTCGGAGCAAACCCAAAAGCAAGCCCAACCAACTGCATATTGGTCATAACCCTCTGAATCACAACGGACACCTGAAAGGCCTGGCCATCAAACCTATAAACATTTCGCGCCTTCCATAAGTGCCAGAGAATGAAGCACGGTAACAGTACCCGCACGTGAGCTGCAAAAGGAGCACAACACCGCCAATGAAGCATCAAAGCATAAGGAGACTGAAACGGCTGACATCTGATCCTAAACATCCGATAAAAGTGACCTCACACCTAAACTGCAAGCGGACAATCCAGAAAAAGATGCCTAAAAGTCTCAACAGCCCCACCACACACACATCGGGATACTACATGGAAACCCCGTCTCTCTAAGCCATCATCTGTGGCCAGAAAACCATGAAACAACTGCCACATAAAGAAGGAGATCTGAGTCGGAATATGCCTCTGCCAGACACAAGAAAACCCAGCCTGAACTGGAGCCACACCCCGAATATCAGCCCAAACAGTCCTCAATGAAAAATCTCCATCCAAAGACAACCTCCACCTGATCTGATCAACCCTTGCTCTGGAATCGGAATCTGCACAATCTGCTCAACAACTGAAGAAGGTAAAACCCCCAACAATCGGCCTCTGTCCCACTGCGGACCCGCCCAGTAAGTAGAAACAGGAACCCCAGAAGCTGCCCCCGGATACACTAAAGCCAATGGGTAATCCCCCAACCAACAATCATACTAGAAGCTGACCTCACCAGACCGTATTAACCATCTGATCCTCGGCTCAGCTACAGATCGAATCCCACACAACCGCCTCCAAAGAGGTGAAGCCGAGTAACGAAACTCAATCAGCCCAGGATGAGTGAACCTACAGTACTTGGCCCTCATAAAAATGGACCAAAGTGACTTTTGAGCATGAAAACTCCACCAGAGCTTCACCTCAAAAGCCTCAGCTAAGTCAGAAAAAGAATGCACCCCTAAGCCGCCCTCCTCTACAGGGAAACATACCTCAGCCCAGTGACACCAGTGAATCCTCCGGTGAGTAGTTGTGTCACCCCACAAGAAACGAGTGAACATCCTCTCTAACTGGTGAAAAACATCTGCAGGAGGCCTCAGTACGTGAAATAAGTGAATAGGCATCGATGCGAGCACATGACGAATCAGAGTGAGCTTACCTCCAAAGGAGAGCAAGTGATTCGCCTATCCAGAAATTCGCTCGCGCACCTTCCGAATCATTTCATCAAAGTACGAGATCCGGAGATGACCCAAGTAGATAGGGCACCCCAGATAAATAAACGGAAGGTCACGCCTCTGAAAACCAGTGGTCTGCCGTGCAATCACCTCTCTAGAATGTGAGGCACGCGAATTGATATAGAAACTACTGTTAGCCTAACTAACTAACTGACTAGAGGCAGCCTCATAGTAATGAAGGAAATCCATAACTCGCCGTAAGCTCGATCGGCACCCATTAACAAAAATAATAATGTTATCAGCAAAAGCCAAATGGGAAATCGAAACCCCAACTCCAGTACTATAAGCCACCCCCGGAAATCGAGCATACAAAGAGTCTAAGCCTCGAGAGAGATACTCTGCAGCAATAATGAACAAACAAGGAGAAATGGGTCACCCTGTCACAGCCCCCCCTGCGACTGAAAAAAGCCCTGATTGACCCCATTCACCATTACAGAAAACCACGGCCCCCAGATAGCCCGCCGAACCAAAGAAATCCAGCCCTCAGAGAACCCAAAAGCCCGTAACATCTGCAGAATGAATGTTCAAGACATCCTGTCATATGCCTTAGCCATATCAAGCTTCAGCACGACATTCCCACCATGGGAACCTCTCCCCAAATCATGAACCAACTCCTGAGCCAAAAGAACACTGTCCTGCAACACTCGGCCCGGTACAAACCCACTCTGCGTCGGTGAAATGATACGCGGCAACAAGGACGACAGACAAGAAACGAGAATCTTCGTCAGCACCTTGTTGTTCACGTTACATAAACTGATCGGCCGAAAATTTGCCCAAGTAGAAGGTGACTCCTTCTTGGGCAAAAACACCACCAATGTACTCATGAATCCTCGAGGCATAGGAGAACCCCAGAAGTAATCCTGAACTGCAGCCAACAAATCTGCTCCCACAATGTCCCAACAAAACTGATAAAAGCGACTGCAAAACCCATCCGGCCTCGGCGCACTATCAGAATTAATAGAGAACACGGCCTGTCTCACCTCTTCCAAAGTTAGCATAGCACACAACCCAACATCATATGCATCAATCACAATAGCTGGAATAGCCGTAAAATCTACAACCTCAACCTGACCAGCCCCCACAGAGAACAATCCCTGAAAAAAGGAAACTACCGAAGCACCAATAGCCCCAGGCTCAGTAATCCACTCTACGTCATCACCCAAAATCCGATGGACTGAAAGAACATGTCGCTTCTTCCTCATTGAAGCATGAAAGAAGCGAGTATTCGAATCCCCCTCTCGAAGCTAGCGGACACGGGACTGTTGTCTCATAAAGGACTCCTCACACTGTAAAATCTACTGCAACTTAGCCCTGGCCTGATGAAGAGCGGCCCGATCTGAAGGAGACCCTGAATGATCATATGCCACCTCTCTCCTACTAACCTCGGCATTAGCCTCTTGAACTCGCTGAAACACATTGCCGAACACTTCCTTGTTCCAGACCTTCAGGGTTTGTTTCAACCGAATAAGTTTCGATTGAAACGCATACATCCCTGAAGCGAACACAGGAAGGGTCCAGCTTTGCCGCACAACCTCCAGAAAATCTATGTGCCTGGTCCAAGTGTGAAGAAACTTGAACCGGCTCGGCCCTCTGCTTTGACACTGATCTCTAGAAATCAACAGTGGTGAATGATCTGAACAAGTCCGATTCAGGTGAGCAACTCGAAACACGGAAAAATAAGAACTCCATTGAGCATTCACCACTACTTTATCCAATCTCCTCCAAATATGTCCATTCATCCATGTGAACGGAGTACCCTCAAACCCAGTATCCTCCAAACCACTGGACAACAAAGTTAGGAAAAAAGCGTCAATAGCAGACTGAGACTGTGTATGACCCCTCAGATCTCAGAATGGGACTCAACAACGTTGAAATGCCCACCAACCATCCACGGACCATCATGAATGCTCCCAAACTGTGTCAAGGAATCCCACAAACCCTGCCGAATAGAAGCTACGCAACTGGCATACACAAAAGAAACAAAAACTGGATCCGGTAAGGAAGAATGTCGCACCTTGGCAGTGAACCACCTGACCATCATCCTGAAGAACCTCCAACCGAAAAGGGGAAGCCCAAAAGATCCAAATCTTCCCCGAAAATAGAGCAAAAGTTGTGCTCCATTTGAAAACGAATCCGAAAAGACTCCAATCGATCTCGGTCCACAAAAGGCTCCAAAATACAAAACATCGATAAGTGGTGTGTGAGCGGATCAGCTTCCTGAGCCTTCTAATCGAAGAGGCCTGACTGATCCCTCTAATGTTCCAAATGAACGTACTAATCATCAGAAAGGAGTGGAAGAACCACACTAAGTGTCCCTCGGCCAAACCTACCACCTCTACCTCCTCCGCCTGCTCGACCTCCCCTACGTTGAGATCTATGCAACGAGACCTGCCAACCGGACTGTGAAGCATCATAAGGCACTAAAACTCCTCCAGGCTGAGAAAGGTCTTCCTGCGGGTCAGAAAAAGATCCAACATCACCACCCAAAGACTCATCAGATGATATATCTCCAGTAGAGTGACTCTCAATATATATATATGTAGTGTGTGTATGCATTTAGACCAATCTAGGTTTTCTAAATCCTTCTTGTTAATAATATAGAAGTTTATAATGAGAGATATATCGGAGATAAAAAATAAAGAAAAACTAGAATTCTGTTTTGTTAAAAAAAAAATTGGTATTGTATCGCCATTATAAATTTTGTGGGTGTTTTTATAATTTTTGAGGATTATTTTATAATTTTCGTGGTAACTTACAATCGATTCTAAAAATGTTAAGATCGATCGTAAATCTACCACAAAAAATTGTAACTTAGACCCAAAATTTGACATAAAAAATTATAATTTTTTTGTTATAAAATAACCTTTAAAAATTATAAAATTTAAAGATACGATACTAATTTTTTTTTTCTCGGTGAAGTAGTCTTCTCCTAGGCTGGATATTCCTTTCCATCATCATTTTCAACCGAAAAAAACACACTCCAACTGTTGAATGAAGATTGACACACCAAAAGAGGAATAACACTAGATTGACCCACTTACGGCTTACCCCCCCCCCCCCCCCCCCCCCCCCCCCCAAAAAAAAAAAAAAAACAAAAAAAGAAACGCTAGATTGACCCAAACATGAGAACACAAAATGAGTCCAAAAAATAATCCCAATGATCAGTTTAGTGGTAGTTCAAGTATCTGATAAACCTCTCGTAAGAGATAGGTAAAAAATTTGAATATTTTACGAAATGTAGTCCTTTGTGGTCATCGCTCATGAATTTATCTCCTTGTGTGAAAAGGAGACTTTATACAAGATCTAATATTTTTATGGTACGTGAGCGAGAAAGTACTGAAGTGATCTACTAGGACAGCTGCGATGTCAAAAAAAACAAAAAAAATGAGACCAAACGATGTGTGTTTGACATAATGATATTTTTTATTTCACGTTTATATATTTAAAATTTAATAATAATATTATGCCCACTAAAAAAAGGGAACAAAAAATAAAGTAAAAATAACATGACAACTGACATGATAAATAAAACTTAAACTTAAGCCAATATTAATGTTGGCTTAAGCAAGAATAATGTTGAGTGTAATAAAAAAAAAAAAAAATCATTATTACTTTATGGATTATCACATCACTTGAATTTAACTATTATTTATCACGCCAATATTACATCATTTAATCTCTATTTTTTTTCCTATTCTTTAGTCACATATTACTCAATATAAAAATATATATTGTGTGTGCGTGGGTGGCCGGGGGGGGGGGGGGGGGGGGGGGAGGGGATGTTGTTTTATTAAGGTTAACGAAATAGTGGACGACTCGTAAGCTTTTGGTATCGAATGTGGCACAATAAATTATTATTTCTGTATGCTATCATGTAAGCTTTTGGGTCAAATTATGCAAGTCGATCTCATACTTTCGTTCTGTGCGCCAACAGTCAACTGAAAAAAATTAGAATCAATCTTAAAAAATTATAACTTTTTGGGGTCATATAATCACTTTTAGAGTTAAAGTTACAATTTTTCGGGGGTGTGGAGTTATGTTGGCAGATTCTTTGGTTTTCAGTTGATTGAGAATGAAGGCCCTATAACAAGATTTTTGCGACTAATAAGAGTATTCAAACACTCTTCTGTTAGTCATGTGCTGACTAGGGGTATTCCTCTTCTGGTTTTCTGGCAACTATGGAGGGAAAGGTGTAGGAGACTATTTGAGAACAACAAAGCACACTCATCTATTTTATTTAGGACTGTTCTACAGTTCTGTCGCATGCAAGTGCATCATGTCAAGCCAAAATCCATGGACTCTGAATCAGGGAAAGCAATTATTCTCTCTCTCAATCTTAGTCTAGTTTCTCAGGCGACCATGAAGATAAAATGGGTTTCTTGGCTTTATCCACCAGAAGGCAGATTGAAATTAAATATAGATGGTGCTTCTAAGGGCAATCCAGGCGAATCTGGGGGTGGGGCGATCATACGTAATCATTGGGGTCAGTTCGTTCTTGCAGGATGCTATACCTACGGCAGCTGCACAAATATGGAAGCGGAGACACATGCTTTATTGGATGGCATTTCTTTAATTTATGAGTTTGGCTTAGAGGTTTATGGCTGGGAAATTGAGACAGACTCTCAGGTCTTATTGGACTTGATAATCAAAAAATCAAATCCATCATGGCATTTATGGGCTCTCACAGATCAAATTTTCCCTCTTTTAAATTCTATGGACTATCGAATACATGTATACAGGGAAGGGAATTCAGTGGCAGATGCCTTGGCCAATCAAGGTGTGAGGGACCAATCTACTCGTGTATACTCGGCTCAGGGTGAATTGCCTGCCTCTGTTCGACTTCTTATGCAGCATGATCAGCGTGGGATCAAGACAATTCGTAAGAGGTTTTCTGCCTCTTCCTAGAGTTCACGTTACTATGCCGCTGCTATCCTTCGCTGCCTCCTATTATTACTGCTTAGCAAGGGCTCCAGCTGCTGAGGAAGAAGAGGAAATTTTTTCTGAATTTCCTTTATGCAATTTTGAGATTTTTGGAAATTCATTGATGTAATTCTTTTGATTATAGGGTGTCTTGAAGGATTAAAGCTAACATGGCTTGATCCTCTTTGCTTCTTGTAATTTTGATTCATGCAATAAAAAGGTGCATTCAAACTTAAAAAAAAAAAAAAACAATTTTTCGGGGGTCAAATTATAATTTTTTAGAGTGTTTGAGATTGATCCTAAAATGTTTGCATCAATCCTAAATTTTTCGGATCGATTGTAAAAACTCAAAAATTTGTCATTGACAGCAAAAAATTGTACATGGTCGGAAGTTACTGGTTTTTTTTTTTCGGTACCATAACATATCTATTTTTACCTTGAGTCAAATAATAAGTTAGGGACAATTAGGTTCACGATATAATTATGTGGGGTACTTCCATTTTATATTGAATAATATGCAACACACCAATATTAAAATTCTTAACTGGTGCTATAATACAAGTTGTAATCCTATTTGAATTCTGATATAAGTACGTCTTGTAGACGTAGGTAATAATTTTGACAAACCGTGCAAGTTTTTTTGTGCATTATTTGACTACTATTCTTTCTCGTTAATTGTTCATAATACTACACGTTCTCGAGATTTCTTAGACTTAAAATTTTTGAAATGTTTCCTTCAGAGTTCTGGAAGAAATAAGTTATCCAGATGAAAAGACCATCTCAAGATCTCTGCTAACTATATGCAAAACCAGTCCAAAGTTTGTACACAACTATATTACATTCTATAGTCTAATGATCAATTGTAATGTGCAAACAATACAATTATTTCCAAGTGAAATACATGAAAAACAATACATTGTCTGCAAAGTTGAAATCTATCCCTTTAATTTTGCATAACGTTATGTTCTTGCTAATCAACTTATCATTTCAACCTCGGTTCTTCTTACTTCTTGATCAACTATTCTATTTGTTGTTCCTCCCAATGATTCTCTAAGTATCGCCATTGAATCTGAGACTTCGGCCTTATACACATAGAACTTGGCCATTACTATGAAGAAAATCAAATTCAAGAAGTTGAGTATCGCGAAAAATGCATAATAGTAGTCGAGATGAGAAGCATTGAGGTTGTTCAAAATCCATCCATGGTGGCCATGCCTCTTGGTGACACGGGAAACTATAGAAAGAACGAAGCTGCTAATAAAACTCCCAATTCCTAGACTAGTCATGGCATAAGAAGTTCCGAGACTCTTCATGCTCTCAGGTGCTTGATCATAGAAAAACTCAATCTTCGCGACCTCTAGAAATGCGTCTGCAGTGCCCATAAGCACAAATTGAGGAAGTAGAATGAAAATTGATAGAGGCACCGGCTTTCCATTTTCGACTAGACCATGGTCCTTGGCCACATTAAGCCTATGCATCTCAGTTAATGAAGCAACTGTCATGATCGTAATGTGGAGGACAATACCAACTCCCATTCTTTGGAGGAGAGTGATGCCTCTAGGGTTCTTGGTCAATTTCCTCATGATTGGGACAAAGACTCGGTCGTATGACACGATGCAGACGAGCATGGAGATCGTTACAAACGCGGATAAACTGGCTGGAGGAATTTTGAAGCCACCAATGTTTCGGTTGAGAAGGGTCCCTTGCTTGACAAAAAGGGTATTAACTTGAGCAATCATTGTGCTTGGAACAAATGTGGCCACCCAGATTGGTATCATTCGCAACATTTGCTTGGTTTCCTCGACTTGAGTTACTGAACACAACATCCATGGATTGGTTGATCCTGCTTTAACACAAGCTTTGTTGAGGAACCTGTAATGATGTGCGCATTAGAACATTATCAAGTGGAAGTATTCCAAACATAGGTTGCAAAATGTGCATAGAAAGCCCAAAGCCTCTAAATCTAAACCCCTTATATCAAATTTAACAACACAGTTGCATACACCAATATCCGATATCTTTGGGTATGTTATTTGGATAGGATTAAATGCTAATTTTATCTGGTTAAGATATGAATTATAAAAATAAAATCCGTGTAAAGTTGTTGGATCAGAATGAGATCCGTTGACAAGCCTAGAAAGCAAGGCCGAAACAAAGTCCATAAAAACCTCATGAACTATGTCGGATTAGATCCTTCTAATGGGCCAACCAAAGAATTTGGGCTTAACTGAGCACCCACTTACTTGCTGCTGGGCTTAAACCAAAATGACAAGAAAAATTGAAGAGTTGAATACTAACCTTAAGGTGGGTGTGGAGTCAATCCTAAACTTTCCCTTCTTGGTGTATTCTTCAAAATCAAGCTCATAGAGTTCTTTAGGGTCAGTAGGAAGGGGTAGCCTCCACTTCCTTACGGCAGCCACTATAACCCTAGCCATCCTTGTGAAGGGACTCCCGGCGGGCACCTTGTGTCGATAAAATGGCGTGCCCACCAAGAAGATCAGTATCGATATTGCAAGGCCCACAGTGGGAAGCCCGTAACCTAGTGTCCAACCCACATTGTCTTGTATGTACACAAGAATTGTGTTGGCAAAGAGTGTCCCAAAGAAGATGCTGAACACCCACCAGTTGAAGAAGGAGATCTTGTGAACTTTCTCCTTCGGTTCGAAATCGTCGAATTGGTCGGCTCCGATGGTCGAGATGTTCGGCTTCGTCCCGCCCGTACCCACAGCCAGTGTGTAGAGGGCACCATAAAATACAGCTAGTTGTATTGTGGATGCCTTCTTGCAATTCTCTACATTTGGATCCACACAGTGAGGGGGCTTTAGTCCAGGGATTGAAACTGATAGTGTTAGAACAGACATTCCCTGTCATCATATCAAAAGAAACCCAATGTGAATATAGGATGGATTGTTTTACATAACTCATTTTTTAAGCAAAAAAAATGCAATAACATACTTGATCTTAGCCAAAAAGCCGAGAAATGTATAAAATACAAATTTTAGAATAAGTGCTTAAAAAGCAAAAATATGAAAAATTACTTCTAAATGTATTATCAATAGAATAGGTGCTTGCTACTAAGCTTTACTAAAAATATGAAAAATTACTTCTAAATGTATTATCAATATAGTGTGTGTGTGTGTGTATAATTCAAGCTTATGTTGTAAATCCAGTCTTATCACTTTTTACTATATTCAGTCAATATTAGTTGCAGGCAAAAATAAAATTCTGCCCAAATGAGAAAGGAAAAATCACATCTGTTGACATTGTGGAATTCCATTTTTACCCTCACTTGTTGTGACAAATAGAAAAAAGTCGATGAGTGGTATAATAGACTAAAATGAAACTCAAATCAATAATTAAAAATAAAATATGAAAAAATTGATAGTTTATACGAGTAACAACAAAATTTGTCATGTCTAAATTCAATAAACAATATATTTTTGTAGTTTTCAAATTTATCAAAAGAATAATAAAAATTCTTGAAATGAAATGTAAAATTCTTGTGACCAAGATAGAGGAGTAAGGTGATAGTACTGAATCCATATACTTTCTCCTATATACATTCCTTAGGTAAATGTGTGTGAAATACTTTACAAGTATTGACTTTGGACTTTTAGTTCGAAAGTTGTTTTACGTGTATGTGACAGATTCAAAAATTTACAAAGATATTGTGTCAATATGAAGATATATTGAGTTAATTCTGGAAACTTAATTACAAAAATATTATTGTTTTACTACCGTTATTGTCATAAAAACGTGTTTTGAGCAAGGAGTCGTCCAAACAAAGACCCACCAGCTCCAATTGGATGGTAGATTTAGGCAAGACTTTGCTGGCTAAGCTACCATTCTAGCTCTACCGAACATAATGAAACACTAACACACACACATGCATATATGTATATGTATATAAATAATAGAGTATATAATAATTATACATACCACAAAATAGATTGCGGACGCGATGACAAAGGTCCAATACCGCCCTAGATGGGCGTCTGCTATGTATGCACCCAAGATTGGAGTCATCCAAACAGTCCCAACCCAGTTGGTGACATTATTGGCTGACGTGACTGTGCCCTGGTGGAGCTTCTTGGTGAGATAAAGCACCAAATTTGATGATATGCCATGGAAAGCCATCCGTTCAAAAACCTCATATACTGCACCAAAAATCAACAAAATGAATGTTCAAATCAAAGACAATTTGCCACACGATCAATTGCATCAATTGTTTCGGAAATTACAAGAAGTATATTATATGCATGACATATATAGATCCTCCTAACTCAATCTACATAGGTAATAGTTGCAAGTTAGTTGGAGAGTGGTTGTAACATTAAGATGTATTGGAAGGTCTACCAGTACAGCCACTTTGATGCTTGGTTGGGGGGGGGGGGGGGGGGGGGGGGGGGGGGGGAGGTTTCGAAATTTTGGGACCCTAATCTTCTCTCGTCCAATTTTCTTCAATAATAAATCAACGTATTTTGTTAATGATAAGAAAGTTCTATAAATTGGGTCCAAATGAATTTATGGTGATTACTGCGAAATATCAAGAAAAATATATTGAAAGCAATTCAAATCTATATCTTGGAGCTTTGGTTCATTGTAAAAATTGGGTTTGGAGACAACAAGCATATTACAAAGGTGATTATTGTAGGTGGCATAATGTGCAGCTCGAAAAATGTGATAGAACAGATAAATGTGGCATACTTATATGGACCACCTAAAAAGAATGAAAAAGTAGGGTTGCTTGTGCATATTACTCTAGTTCTGCATAATAGTTGGTTGGTAATCAAACGTGTCATATTCAGTTCTTGTTATGTTTAACAAAGTTTTAATTAGTTAAAAATTGTTCAGCTCATAAGCCACTTATTTATTCATTGTAAGTTCAAAGGTTGTTCTAAAGTTGGTAGGCCTACACATAGTGTGTATTGTGTTTGTATGTGTTGTGAGAGAGAGAGTATATGTAAGCACCATGTAATAGGTTTTGACCTTTGGGCCAATTGATTGTTCTCACCC
The DNA here is from genome assembly GCA_951799425.1 of Ilex aquifolium. Lineage (NCBI taxonomy): Eukaryota > Viridiplantae > Streptophyta > Magnoliopsida > Aquifoliales > Aquifoliaceae > Ilex > Ilex aquifolium. Next base: position 25,048,202 of record OX637401.1, read on the forward strand.
AACAACAAGAGTTAAGACACCAAAAATATCTTGGAAAAGTGAAACTAAATATCGTTGAATACGAATCCAACACTACACTTTCTCATTGCTGATCTTTTCATTTCTTGAAGGTGACCTATGATCATCTTTATCTGTTTCTCACATTCTTCATGCTCTAAATTCACCACCTAAACTTCTCCTAAAACTAATTACAATAAGTAATATAGATCACAGTCATCAAAAGGTTCTTCGCTGCAAAAATTTATTCATGTCCAGAAGCTTAATGAGAGAGAAAAGAACTCCAAAAACAAACGCATCACTGCAAAACAAAAGCCATCTTTGTTCCTGAACACCTACTGAACTCCAAAAACAAGAGTCCTACAAAACCAATAACAAAAAACCACAAACTTCCAATTTCATGGAGCCATTGTGGATATGTACCAGTGCCTGAAAAGCTAACTTCTACACTAGTGGGGTGACCCCCTCTAAGCCTGATCAATACCCTCAAAAGTGCACCCCCCCTCCCCCCCCCCAAAAAAAACCAAAAACACACACAGACACAACACATACACAAACAATTAAACAGTGACAGACAAACACACCCAGAGAGAGAGAGAGAGAGAGAGAGAGAGAGAGAGGGAGGTAGAGTACCAACAACAAAGGAACAAGCAGTCCATCCACCTCGTTTGGATCTGCGGACAGGGTTCCCTTTGAGATCCACAGTCCCATCCTGTGTGTAGTCATCAGAACCATTGTCTTCCAAAGCCATGATGTGTTTTTGATGCACTAAAGCTTTCCCTTCTTAGTTGAAGAACTTGGTTCCTTAAACCCACCCTTTTATAGACCTCACCATTGTTTCCCCACAACCTATCAGGATATTATGGTACATACTATAAACGATATGCTTTGACTTAGAATTTTCATGTAAAGCCAATGCCCAGATTAAAAAAAAAAAAAAGGTGAAAAATATCACTTTCTTATTTGATGATGCACAAAATTGGTTTGCACACCACAGTCAAGTAATAATATAAAATGCAGTAATAATAAGTAGAGGAAAGACAAGAATAACACAAGGATTATAGTGGTTCGGTCAACGAGACCTACGTCCACTTTCAATGGCTAAGTTCGCCGGGAAGTTTATTAACTCAGGTAAGGAGATCAGGGAATTACAAGAGAGAAAGATGAGCTTCGGGTTTTTGTGAGATGCCCCTCAAGTGATGGGAAAACTTACAATTTATAGTGGTTGGCTCATAATGGGTATTAATCATGTAGGCAGGGGGTCTCAACGGATTAGGAAGATTTTAATAGTAGATAATGGTTCGGTGACCCCTCCTCTTCTCAACGGGTAGGGGAGCTCCAAGAGACCCGGTCAATGTTTGAGGGAAGGTTGACTCTCTCCAAGTGGCAGAGGTGAGGCTCCTGGACGCTCTCTTGATGACGTAGCTCCTTGAGGGACTTGATCGGCTTGGACCTCATTGTGTTGGTAGGGTCTTCTTATAAACTTGGGCCTTTCAACAAGCTTGGGTTTTCCACATGAGTTGGGCCATTTGGGCCTGACCCATCATTATTAAATGACAAAAGTGGTCACGCAAGTAGTACATTACACAATAAGGTGTTCTAAACAGTCTCAGTTTGGTAACTTTTTCAATTATTTATTTTATTTTTTACTTTTTTCACTACGTTGATTTTTGTGTACCACCGAGTGGGGTGGTCCAGTGGGGTACCGGCCAAACTTCTCACCCTGAAGTTAGATATTCGAGTTTTGGAGTCCACATTGAGGTTCAGTGGTTGACCGTTGTACTAACCTACCTAAGTTCGTTTCCAAGAGGAATAACGGGCGTGGTCAGGGACCTCATGATCCTATCAGTGAGGGCATATCGGGGTGGTCTTTGGGCGATTTCCCTTGCCCCCACTCCACCCCTTTTTTCAATAGCCAAAAAAAAAAAAAAAAGTTGAATTTTATGATTTTTTCCCCCGAAATATTACTTTCAATAATCTTCATGGAAACACCGACTGATTTATAAAACGTGTAAAAAATGGATATCAATCCTAAAGATGATCAATTATTCTTGATGCCAAGAAACATTGAACATTGTCTTTTCCATCAGATTCAAATCATGTGTTATTTATTTTATACCTTTGGTCTTTAATTTGATGCCTTCATTTTGTAATTTTCAATGTAGCTATCACTTAGGCAACTTATAGATTATTATTCTATTCACATTTATACCTTATTAAATTTTTGTGAATATTGCTATGTTCGCTTATATATACCTTATTAATATTTTCAACTTAACACTTGTCTTGTTCTCATCAAATTTAAAATTACAATTAAAACCGATATAGAACATGACATGTCGTCGGCTTGGGAGGAGTTTTCAATTACAATTCTTTTGTCTACAATGATAAAGAGATTAAATAAAAAAATTACTATTTTTGTTGTTTACTTAGATTTGAAATATAATGTGATCTTTGAGATTATACTCTATTTTATCCACTACATCAACAATGTGAAATTATCTTTTTATTAGGAAATAAAACCATATTTAGCAAAAGTTTCAAAACTCTAATATTGAATTTGGAATATCGAGTTTTATAATTTTTAGGCTTCAGTTCGTTGCATTGATACATCAATTTGATTCAATTCTCAATCTAAATATTCAGATTAAAATTCAGAATTTAGCATTTGATCAAATTCCAAATTTGAATTTTAATACTTAACGATAAATGACTAAAAACTTAGAAGGAAAAACATTATAGTATCAAAAATTTTACTTTTCGGTATCATATCAAAGACTAATAAAAACCTCAAAAGATAGTATGTTTTACCTGAAAAATTGATAAACTCTACATAAAAAGCAAAGACAACTTTTCTAACCCTTAAGGGTGGTCCAGTCCTACACCTCTTAAAGGCGAGTCATTATCGTTCCTCAAGGGACATGTCTTTAAAGTAATTCGAATTACGGTGACAAATTCAGAATTCGAAGAAATAGCTCGCTCGCGCGCACACAAAAAAAGAAGACAACTTTTCTTTTGTAGTATAAAAACAATTAAAGTACATGTGCCTAAGCATAGTATTCCTTTTCATATTCCATTTTACTCCTATTCTTATGTTCCCATTTCATATTCCATTGGAATTCCACAAAGCATAAAGTGTAAAGCTTGGCACAAAGAGGCTTCTTTTCTTTGGATTGGCTACTCTTTTTTACTCCCCATGTTTTAAATTTTTTTTTTTTGGTGTCCTCATTGGTCACTCTCACAGTCCCACTCACACCATGTTGACTTAATTGTTCTAAACATTGCTTCTAGACGCAATGTGCAAAACGAGTAACGGTCAAGTCAGCCTAGCACAAAAATAAACAAAGTCAACAAAATTTGGGTCAATCCTCGTAATGGCGAGGGGACATTTTCCACAATTAATGTTGGGACCCAAAAAATAAATAAACATTTTTACCCAAAAGTTGAGGAAATAAATAATGACCTATATTTCCTCCAACATGTTTTTCTCAATTTTTAGCATTGATAAATTTTACGAAATGTAATAGTGGGAGATGCACCAAAATTACTTATGGATAATCTATTATTGAAAAAATTGAGAAAAAAATTACCAACGGAATGTCACTTCCACCGAAAAAACTATGTAATTCTTTAAATTATGTGCAATACACATTTATGAGGATTCAGTTCATATTTAAATTCACGACGGGTGATCTGTTGTTGAGAACAACTAGGAAAAAATGTATGGGGTGGAATTCAAATCCCATTTATAATACAAGAATCCAAAGTTTGTTTGTCCCGAAAAAAAAAAAAAAAAAAAAAAAGATGGGCTAAAACCCCAAAGAAAAGATGATTTTCTTCCTACTTGTAAACTAATCATGATGATGGAAGGATTCAGCTCTAGTCTGGCAAAAAAAAATTCATGAGACTGAATGAATTATTCAAGAAAAACAATGAATTTTGCAAAATGAATTAAAATATATTAGAATCAAGGACAAATCTCTGCCTGTTAAAGTCATTAGAGAGACGTAATATAAGTCAAGGGCGGAGCCAATATATTATCTTAGAAGGGGCAAAACATGAATGAAAAAAAAAAATTTTGATATTAAAAAATTTCCCAAACCTTTATTGATAAAAATTAAATTGATGATATTTTCATTTAAAGAAATTCATTGGATAAAATTGTGTTTCTTAAATTTATTTACCAAATATTTTATTTCAAATGATATGTCAAAATCCTATATATTGAAGGTTTGGTCGAAGTTAGTAGAATCCACTGATCCAACTACCTACACTTATTTGTGATACAAAATTTGGTAAATAATTTGGTAAGCATGATATTGCTCAAATTCATTAGTTCAAGTATGAGAAATATTTTAAGGTTTGAGATTGTGAAAATTAAAACCAATATCAATTCAACATTAATAAAATATGAATAAAAAAAATATAAATATTTTTCAATCGATATATTTCATCTCTGTCATATATTAAAATATTACATGACATACGTTATTACGAAACCCAAAAATGGGTTATAATTGATTAATTACATGCTAAATTTCTCACTAGCTAGTTTCTTTTTAATGTTCACAATCAAAGTGTCGGTCCAAAATTATTTTTTAGCTTGTTGCAAAACTTGGTTGACTTCATCATATGTTCTTGCATTATTGGCCTATATGAGCAATTAACTTACTAAAAAATGAGTGACAACCATACAATAATTTTTAAAAACAAGAGGATGTGTATTAGATAAGGTATTATGTTTGGTCAATATACAAATTCTTGAAAACTTTTAAAGGGGCAATGTAAACAAATCAACAAAATAAAGTTTTTTCCTTTCTGCTACCTATTCACGACTTCCAGAGAAGTCAATGGGGGCAACTGCACCCACACCACAAAAGAGTAGCTATGACTTGACTTATGCTCTGTGTGGTAGGAAATATAGAAAGTAAGAGAAATAGAAAATATGAGAAAAATATTTTCTATCCTCCAAGGAAGGAAAGTAAGAATGATATATTTTCCTTCCTTTGAGTTTGATAGGATAGATGAAAAATAAAAATGATTAATTTTTTTTTGTGAGAGATTGATTTTGGTGAGTTGGAAAGAAAGTTTATCCATCCACTTTTCCATTCTTCCTATTTTACTTCTTTACTAAACATGATGTTTTATCTATCTCTACAACTTTCATCCTTCCAATTTTTCATCCTTATATTTTTTCATCGTACCAAACAGAGCTAAGTATTTATATATTTTAACACTGTCCCAGTTGGTTTACTCAATAACTAACCTGGATTAGAACCTTATTCTCTCAGGGGTTGTTTGGTATGGGGAGGTTTTGGAACATGGGTTAGAGTATAAACCCGCTTAAACTCATGTTTGGCAACTATGAAGTATGGACAGAATGTGAAGTCCGGCCCGGTCATGAAACCCACATACTTGGGTTTCATGAAACCCAAGGGGGGGGATGGGTTTCATATGTGGGTTAATGGGTTTAAGGTGCAAATGACATTTATACCCCTATATATCATATATACCCTATATATATAAATTGGTTAAGGGGCACAATAGTCATTTATATACAAATATATTATCATAATAGTCATATATCCATGCGCATACAAAACATGGGTATGAACAGCATTGAGTGTTGAATCCCATTTTTGAATCTCATATTTCGGTCAAACCCAAGTTTTAACAATCCAATCCAAACCCTTCCCAAAAAATATATCACTCAGTCCCTTCTTTCTTCTTTCTTCTTTCTTCTTTCTGACCTAATATATTGATGGTTATCTTACGTAGTATCCGATAAATATCTGATATTGTTTGGACTCTATGGATTAGGGTTGTTTAATAAGACAAAAGAAGTAAGAAAAGTCATAAAAACCATTGAAGGTTATTAATTAGCTATTACATGCAAGCAGTTCAAGATGTGAACTCTGTGGGCTTGTAAGACTTCTTTAAGATGAATAATGAGATTACTGACTAACAACTAGATATGCAAAGATAGCCTGCTCTCTTTCAAAAAAAAAAGATAGCCTGCTGATTTTCAACGCTTTTTAAATTCAAAGCCACTGTAGTACCGCAGACTCATAGTCAAAGACAACATTGAATGCATCGGAATTGCTTCATTTCTATCATTGACAGAAAACACACAAACATTTAGTCAAACAAAGTGGCTTTAAACAAGGGCGATATGTAGTTGTCAGTTTCATACTGTCCCAATGATTAATGTTGTTCACAAATTTAGAAGTTGTACTCTCACTTTGCATTTTGAACTATGCAGTTTTCTTCCACCTCTCTTGACAAGTGGACATTTTTTCAGCCAAAAGATAATAAACATTTGTGATTGTGACGGTGTGAAACATATTCAATAAGTAGAGTGGGTAATACAAAAAATTTAATAATTCAAAGGGTAAAGTAAGATTGAGGACATAATTAAGGGGATCAACGTATAATTTATCCTTGTGTGTGTGTGTGTGTTGGGAAAGAGAGAAGGGGGGGGGGGGGGGGGGGGGGGGGGGTGTGGGGAGTTTGGTTTCAAAACTCAACTCAGCAAAAGCTTAGACATACTACTTGAGCTCATGCAAAAGTTGTAATCTTCTATTCTCTATGCTTAATTTATTTATTTACTTACTTATTATATTTGATGTTAATTTATTTAATTATTTCAAACTGTGTTAATGCATTTATAAAGTTGGATGATTTTTATTTAGCTCATTTTAGAGCTATATACTTTATCAAAACATATATTATGCGCCTTTCTGTATACCTATATCCAATTTTTTCCCAAAATAGTTTATAAACAGGATTTTTATAAGAGCGATTGCGATTAGAATGAAAGGTTACTAATGAATCACATCATATTGTTTAGAAAATTGAGTCAGTTAGTTTTGGATTACATTCTTGCTTTTTCTTTTTTTGGCCTGTGCTGGATCCTATAGTGACAGGAATTTCATGCACAAAACACAATTGCTTGTATTCTGCATGTATCTATGATTATGGGATGCGCCTTTATCTTTGATTATATATCCGCAACGCCACGCAAAAGCAAAAGCAATAAAACAAGCCCTTACCTCCTACGAATGAGAAAACATCTCCTCCTACCCTTGGAACTTTCCAACATCAATTAGGACAATAATAAAGAAACGAAGGAAATGTGTGAGAACAGTGGTTTTTTTTTTTCCTGATGTTTAATTGAGAAAATGAGAAAAATGACAAACGTAGTTACATCATCATCATGTTGTCTATATTGTCCGCAGCTTCTAGAATAGTTAGTATAAAGTCAAAGGAAAAATCGGTAGGTTTGGTTTTGCTGAAGAATCAATGATGAGAATAATGACCATGAAAACAAAAAATTAATTGGGTGGAAAAGAACGACGGATAGTGTGGAATTTGATTATTGTCCTCTAAATCGTTGTCTTAGTGACTCCTGCTTATTTGTTTTTCATTAATAGGCTGACGTGATTGAGCGCAATTGTAAATAAATAAAGTTATAGCAGTGTACATAAAGTTCTCGCACATGGCAAGGTTTTGGAGATATGGCTGATATAAGACCATACCCTTAATATGGACAAATAAATACTTGTTATCGCTCTAGATTTAAACTTTTATTCAATTGAGCTATATATATATACTAGCAATTGCCCGTGCCTGAAGGCACGATGTTACTCGTATTAGTTACAAATATTTGCTCATACATAAATGTAAAGTAAAATACAACATTGTAGTACACGACGAACAAAATGAGTTCGCTAATATTTTTTATAACATCAACTTACATGCATAGCATATATTTCCACATTAAATTGTTACGCCACGAAAATTATGTTATAACTACTGAAACATAATAATTCAAACATCTGAAAAAATATATCAGTTGACAATATTCAATGTTATGTTTTTGATTAAAAATCCACGATTTTAACATTCATAATCAACTTTATTTAAATAATAACAGAATTCATAACTAATAGAATGAAAATTAAAACAATACTCCCACAAATAAACTAAGTCTGCAGATGTTGTCAAATGATCAAATATAACTATCAGAAATTCAACCGACTTCCAAAAGATATGACCTGACTATTGAATTTATATAATTCGAGTTTATAGTAGTGCTTTTAATTTTATATCATTTTTGTCGGTTATTTATATTCTTAGTATATTTTCTTAAACTAAATGTTATTTAGTATTGGATTATTTAGTAAAGATTGTTACTTCGTATTGTTCACTAAATATTGAATTTGTATGATTCGTGTTCATAGTATTGCTTATAATTTTGTATCGTTTCTCTCGTTTGTAATTTTGTATCATTTTTCTTGAGTATTTAAATTTGGATTATTTAGTAATTATTGTTGTTTTGTATTGTTCACTAAATATTGAATTTGTATGATTCGTGTTTGTGTATGAATTTAATCTTGTATATTTTAAATGTTAAGCATACTTTCTTTAATATATCTCTTGATATCTGAGTTGCCCAATAACTTGAATTTAATCTTGTATATTTTACATGTTAAACATATTTTCTTTGTTAAATTAGATTTTTTGCAAGTTATGCTTTTTTTTTTATTGATTATGGAAAAAACAAAACTGACTATTGAATTTGTAAAATTCGAGTTTATAGCAGTGCTTTTAATTTTATATCATTCTTTTCGGTTATTTATATTCTTAGTATATTTTCTTAAACTAAATGTTATTTAGTATTGAATTATTATTTAATAAAGATTGTTGTTTCGTGTTGTTCACTAAATATTGAATTTGTATGATTCGTGTTCATAGTATTGATTATAATTTTGTATCGTTTCTCTCATTTGTAATTTTGTTTCATTATTCTCGGGTATTTAGATTTTGATTATTTAGTAAATATTGTTACTTTGTGTTATTCACTAATTATTGAATTTGTATGATTCGTGTTGTATATGAATTTAATCTTGTATATTTTAAATGTTAAGCATATTTTCTTTAATATATCTCTTGATATCTGAGTTGCCCAATAACTTGAATTTAATCTTGTATATTTTACATGTTAAGCATATTTTCTTTGTTAAATTAGATTTTTTTGCAAGTTATGCTTTTTTTTTTATTGATTATGGAAAAAATAAAATTGACTATTGAATTTGTATGATTCGAGTTTATAGTAGTGTTTTTAATTTTATATCATTCTTCTCGGTTATTTATATTTTTAGTATATTTTCTTAAACTAAACGTTATTTAGTATTTGATTATTTAGTAAAGACTGTTGTTTCGCGTTATTCACTAAATATTGAATTTGTATGATTCGTGTTCATAGTATTACTTATAATTTTGTATCGTTTCTCTCGTTTGTAATTTTGTATCATTTTTCTTGGGTATTTAGATTTGGATTATTTAGTAAATATTGTTGCTTTTGTGTTGTTCACTAAATATTGAATTTGTATAATTCCTGTTTGTATATGAATTTAATCTTATATATATTTTAAATGTTAAGTATATTTTCTTTAATATATCTCTTGATATCTGAGTTGTCCAATAACTTGAATTTAATCTTGCATATTTTACATGTTAGGCATATTTTATTTGTTAAATTAGATTTTTTGCAAGTTGTGTTTTTTTTATTGATTATGGAAAAAAAAAATTGACTATTGAATTTGTATGATTTGTGTTTGTAGTATTACTTGAATGAAAGAGAGAGATACATAAGAATATTTTCGTGATATATACTATCTATCTAATATTTATTACATAATTTTCCTTCAGAGAGAGATACAGAGGAATATTTTTGTAATATACTATCTCTCTCTATGATATATACTATCTATCTACAGAGAGATGTAGTATTTGCTTGAATTAAGCATTATCTAATATTTTCGTGAGATATAGAGAGAGATACAGAGGAAAATATTGTGGAAAATTGATACTTTTTGCGTGAATTGAGCGTGAGAGAGAGAGAGAAACAAATGAATGAGAGAGAGAGAGTACGTCGGATCAAAACGATCTGAGACGTCAATAGCTTGAGACAGTTTGGGATAACGTCGTCCGTTAGATGATGTTTTTTTTGGTCACGAAACGATCTAGACCACTCTTTGTCTCCAAAATTCAAAATCGTTGGCACGATGTTACTCATAAATTAGTTACAAATATTTGCTCATACATGAATGTAAAGTAAAATACAACATTGTAGTAAACGACGAACAAAATGAGTTCGCTAATATTTTTTATAACATCAACCTACATGCATAGCATATATTTCCACTTTAAATTGTTACGCCACGAAAATTATGTTATAACTACTGAAACATAATAATTCAAACATCTGAAAAAATATACCAGTTGACAATATTCAATGTTATGTTTTTGATTCAAAATTCACGATTTTAACATTCATAATCAACTTTAACTAAATAATAACAGAATTCATAACTAATAGAATGAAAATTAAAACAATACTCCCACAAATAAACTAAGTCTATAGACGTTGTCAAATGACCAAATATAACTATTAGAAATTCAACCGACTTCCAAAAGATACGGTCTGACTATTGAATTTGTATGATTCGAGTTTATAGTAGTGCTTTTAATTTTATATCATTCTTTTCTGTTATTTATATTCTTAGTATATTTTCTTAAACTAAACGTTATTTAGTATTTGATTATTTAATAAAGATTGTTGTTTCGTGTTATTCACTAAATATTGAATTTGTATGATTCGTGTTCATAGTCTTGCTTATAATTTTGTATCGTTTCTCTCGTTTGTAATTTTGTATCATTTTTCTCGGGTATTAAGATTTGGATTATTTAGTAAATATTGTTGTTTTGTGTTGTTCACTAAATATTGAATTTGTATGATTCGTATTTGTATATGAATTTAATCTTGTATATTTTAAATGTTAAACTTATTTTCTTTAATATATCTCTTGATATCTGAGTTGCCCAATAACTTGAATTTAATCTTGTATATTTTACATGTTAAGCATATTTTCTTTGTTAAATTATATTTTTTGCAAGTTATGCTTTTTTTATTGATTATGGAAAAAACAAAATTGACTATTGAATTTGAATGATTCGAGTTTATAATAGTGCTTTTAATTTTAAATCATTCTTTTCGGTTATTTATATTTTTAGAATATTTTCTTAAACTAAACGTTATTTAGTATTAGATTATTTAGTAAAAATTGTTGCTTTGTGTTGTTCACTAAATATTGAATTTGTATGATTCGTGTTCATAGTATTGCTTATAATTTTGTATCGTTTCTCTCGTTTGTAATTTTGTATCATTTTTCTCGGGTATTTAGATTTGGATTATTTAGTAAATATTGTTATTTTGTGTTATTCACTAAATATTGAATTTGTAGGATTCCTATTTGTATATGAATTTAATCTTGTATATTTTAAATGTTAAACATATTTTCTTTAATATATCTCTTGATATCTAAGTTGCCCAATAACTTGAATTTAATCTTGCATATTTTACATGTTAAACATATTTTCTTTGTTAAATTAGATTTTTTTGCAAGTTATGCTTTTTTTTTTATTAATTATGGAAAAAATAAAATTGACTATTGAATTTGTATGATTCGTGTTTGTAGTATTGCTTGAATGAAAGAGAGAGATACAGAGGAATATTTTCGTGATATATACTATCTATCTAATATTTATTACATAATTTTTCTTCAGAGAGAGATAAAGATGAATATTTTCGTATTATACTATCTTTCTCTGTGATATATATTATCTATCTACAGAGAGATGTAGTATTTGCTTGAATCAGGCACTATCTAATATTTTCGTGAGATACATAGAGAGATACAGATGAAAATATTATGGAAAATTGATACTTTTTGCGTGAATTGAGCGTGAGAGAGAGAGAGAGAGAGAGATTTGCTTGATTTAAGGAAAAGATTTGGAGGAATTAAATTTTAGAATATTAATTTTGGAAACTATAAATTTTGAGCAGCAAAAATATTTCAAAGAGTTAATGTAGTACGTCGGATCAAAACGATCTGAGACGTCAATAGCTTGAGACAGTTTGGGATGACGTCGTCCGTTAGATGATGCTTTTTTTTGGTCATGAAACGATCTAGACCACTCTTTGTCTCCAAAATTCAAATTCGTTCTACTTTATTATATAGATAGAGAGAGAGAGAGAGAGAGAGAGAGAGAGAGAGAGAGCTTATTTGGTTCTTTCTCAAAAAGGAAGCTTGGTTACCATTATTAGGAAAACATTATTTCTTGCTCTCTCGGTGGAGGGCTTGTTACACGATGAGTTAGAAACTTACCGAGATTTTGTTCGCTGAAGTGAATATCTAAGAGTAAAAACAATGAATTCATTAGAATGGGACAATTCGCAATGTAATTTGTGTTCAATCTTCTCCGTTTTTTGTTCTTAGAAATATCCATATTTCAAAAAAGATGAATTTTCGAACTCAAATTATCTGATAAAGATTGTCCGTATCATTTCGACAGGAATTTGACTTCTAATCTCATCTTTTAATGAACCCATAAAGTTGAGTTGCAATAGGGCAAATTATATGCCTCGAAATATAAAGGGTTTGAGGCACTCTAGAAACTTTGACAATTAGTTCCATGATGTGATACAAAATTAAGAATACCTAACCCTATGGAAGTCAATGGATATTGGGAAGAACTTTATACAAGCACATTAATTTATATTGGTCTTCTACACTTTGCGGCCTTGATTTCAAAGGTGGTCCATGGTATTCATTGTGGTATGGTTTAGTCAAAAACCTACTACTATGTTTGGATTTGGGATATGGGTAGGATATGGATTTAGAAGAGAGTGGGATATGTCCAAATTAGTCTAAAGAGGGTGGGATAAACATGGGCGGATCCAAAAAATTGTTTATGGTAGGCACTTCAACAATTTAATTTTTCACCAAATCTACAAAAGCAAGACAATATGTTAATATTTATTCACATTATATTTGATGGTTTCCATCACGAAGAACTAAAAAATAATATTCATAACGTCAAAAAGTTAAAAACAACAACAAAAATTAATGAAATTGGTCCTATATATTCACCTACCTTTATTGATTAACTTGGTCCTACATTGAAAAAGTTGGATGCCGAAAAACATAAAATAAAAAAAAATAAGGACTAAAGTGAGAATTGACATAAACTTCAAGAGTATAAAGTATAATTATTAATTCTAAAAATAAAGAAAATGGTGTGCATGAATTGCATTCAAATCTTATCATGTAATAAAATAAACTTTGGTCCTCCAAGTGATTGTGTTTGCAATTTCATGACTTATTTTATATACTTTTTTTTTTCAATTCCTTCAAGCTTATTTTGTATTTTATATACCACACTTGTAAAATAGCTAGTACATATGTTTCTTTTTCTTTTTTGAGCAATTTGCTTTTTTTTTTTTCCCTTAAAAACCTAGTTAAAAAAAGTTTGTAAACAGTACATAAGGTGCTGGGTGGCTACGCATACACTTCAAAATATTACTCAGGTCCTTGATGCCTGCCAATGACAGACAAGAAAAGTAAATGTGAAATGATAGACACACGCATATTTATATTAGCAACATGCGACTTGAATTCAACGTGAATATATTTAAATAATGTTTTTTTATAAAAAGTTTAAATTATATATATATAATTAAATTAAATCTTAAATTATGTGTGAAATAATTAATTCTTATTTTAACTATTATTAAAACTAATTATTTATCTATTCTACTCATCTTTAAGTATCTAATATGTCATTTGTTTAGATATCTCCCCAACCCATTAGACAAGTTTTTATTTTTTTTAAAATGAAATTTCATTGCAAGATTATTGATGAGCCCAAATCCAATTGGGTCAAACCCAATTCATGAAGTAAACTTAAATTTGTTACAAAACAGGTCAATTCCAGCTCATGGATTCAGCCCAGTCTAGGGTTCAAAGAATCCAGGAAGATTAGCGTACGTGAGGAGTAATTATCGAGATAGCCACTCTCCAATATCAAGACTATCTTTAATTGTACATATTTTAGTTGTAGCTATCTTCTCTTTATAAGCTAGTAACCTACCCATCACGTCACCACCTTAACCAAGGCTCTGTGCTTATAAATTATAAGCCATCTCCATATGAGAGGGACATCTTTCTACATACCTTACACAACTATCTCTCTCATAGCTACTAAGAGCATACTCTTGCTCTCTCTCACCTACTACTTCATCAATAAAAACCACCCGCCACGGTTGTCGTCTTCAAAGTGGAATAGGTCATCTGACTGAACCACTATACATATGTGTCTTGCTTGTGTTGATCCAATATTTGTCTATTTCATTAATTGCTTTATTGATTGCGTATGAGTCTATTTTGTTCATCATCAATTATCATTATTGAGTATTTGCACATCTAAATATATTACAGATTTATTACATTTCTAGTCAAATAGATTGATTAAATTGAAATACTATTGTTTGTATTATAATAATATGATACTATTGTATACCAAATAATCAAACATGTTATATATTTAATCCGACAACTACATATATATAGTAATAGAATATAAATTGAACTTTATTCTTCATATAAATATAAACATAGATATAAAAAACATATACAAGTGTATTACTAATAAATGAGTGCAAAAGAATTTAGAATTAAATACTATTAATAAAATAGTCCAAAATAACTTAGAAGTCAAATAAGTTTAGGAAATAAAAATTAGATGAAAGTAATATGTGGGTATTATTGACTTTATAATAATAATGAGAGATAAAATAATAAATCAATTTTTTTTACAAATGCTGACATTTATATATATATATATGTGTGTGTGTGTGTGTGTGTGTGCATTTAGACCTATCTAGGTTTTCTAAATCCTTCTTGATAATAATACAGAAGCTTATAATAAGAGAGATATCAGAGATAATTAAATAAAGAAAAATTAGAATTTTTTTTTGTTAAAAGAAAAAATTGGGTACCATATTGCCATAATAAATTTTGTGGATGTTTTTACAAATTTGAGGATCATTTTATAATTTTTCGTGGTAACTTGTTATCAATTCTAAAAATGTTAGGATCGATTGTAAAAGCTACAAAAAATTGTAATTTGACCCAAAAAATTATAATTTTTTTATTATAAAATTTAAAGATATGATAATATTTATTTTTCTCGGTGCAGTAGTCTTCTCCTCGGCTGGATATTCCTTTCCATCATCACTCTCAAACCCAAAAAACACACTCCAACTGTTGAAAGAAGATTGGCACACCAAAAGAGGAATACCACTAGATTGACCCACTAACCAAAAAAAAAAAACACTAGATTGACCTAAACATGAGACCACAAAATGAGTCCAAAAAATAATCCCAATGATTAGTTTAGTGGTAGTTCAATTAACTGATAAACTTCTCAAGATAAATAGATAAAAAGTTCGAATATTTCATGAAATGTAGTCCCTTGGGGCCATCGCTCATAAATTTACCTCCTTGAAGAGGCGACTTTATACAAGATTCAATATTTATCCAGTACGTGAGCAGGAAAGTATTGAGATGACTAGGATAGTTGCGATATCAAAAACAAAAAAAACAAAAAAACATCATTATTACTTTACAGAAAGACATCATTATTATATTATCACATCACTTGAACTTAAATACTATTTATCATGTCAATATTATGTCATTTAATCTCTATTTTTTTTATCTATTCTGTAGTCACATATTCCTCAATATATATATATACTTTGTGTTTTTTTTTTTTGAGGGGGGGGGGGGTTGAAGAAGGAATCATGGATACTGGAAAAGGGGGCTGTCCACTATGAGTGTTTAGAAAAGATAGTGCTTGGGTCAAATGATTATTGAGGTCAACGAAATAGTGGACGACTCGTACTTGTTGCGATTTGATTTTAGTATCGAATGTGGCACAATAAATTATTATTTCTGTATGCTATCATGTCTGCTTTTGGGTCAAATTATTCAAGTCAATACGAGTTTGTGCGCAAACACTCAACTGAAAAGAAATTTGGATCAATCTTAAAAAATTATAATTTTTTAATCACTTTTAGAGTTAAAGTTATAATTTTTTGGAGGGTAAATTATAATTTTTTAAGGTGTTTAAGATCGATCCTAAAATATTAGCATCAATCCTAAATTTTTAGTATCGATTTCAAAAACTCAAAAATCGCAAAAAATTGTATATAATGGTTAGGTATTGAATTTTTTTTTCCCGGTACCATAGCATATCTACTTTTATTAGCTAGAGTCGAATAATAAGTTAGGGCCAATTAGCTTCACGATATAATTATGTGGGGTACTTCCATTATAACACACCAAGATTAAGATTCTTAACTGGTGCTATAATACAAGTTGTAACCCTATTTGGATTCTGATATAATTACGTCTTGTAGACGTAGGTAATAGTTTTGACAAACCATGCATGTTTTTTTGTGTATTATCTGACTGCTTTTCTTTCTCGTTAATTGTTCACAATACAACACGTTCTCGAGATTTCTTAGACTTAAAATTTTTGATGTGTTTCCTTTAGAGTTATGGAGGAAATAAGTTTTCCAGATGAAAAGACCATTTCAAGATCTCTGCTAACTATATGCAAAGCCAGTCCAAAGTTTGTGCACAACTATATTACATTCTATATTCTAATGATCAATTGCACTGTGCAAAAATACAATTCTTTCTAAGGGAAATACATGAAAAAAATACATTGTCTGCAAAGTTGAAATCTATTCCTTTAATTTAGCATAACATTATGTTCTTGCTAATTAACTTGTCATTTCAACCTCGGTTCTTTTTGCTTCTTGGTCAGCTATTCTATTTGTTGTTCCTCCCAGTGATTCTCTAAGTATCGCCATTGAATCCGAGACTTCGGCCTTATACACGTAGAACTTGGCCATTACTACGAAGAAAATAAAATTCAAGAAGTTGAGTATAGTGAAAAATGCATAATAGTAGTCGAGATGAGAAGCGTTGAGGTTGTTCAAAATCCATCCATGGTGACCATGCCTCTTGGTGACATGAGAAACTGTTGAAAGAAGGAAGCTGCTAATAAAATTCCCAATTCCTAGACTTGTCATGGAATAAGAAGTCCCGAGACTCTTCATGCTCTCGGGTGCTTGATCGTAGAAAAACTCAATCTTCGCGACCTCGAGAAATGCATCTGCAGTGCCCATAAGCACAAATTGAGGAAGTATGATGAAAATTGATAGAGGTACCGGCTTTCCATTTTTGACTACACCATGGTCCTTGGCCACATTAAGTCTATGCCTCTCAGTTAATGAAGCAACTGTCATGATAATAATATGGAAGACTATACCAATTCCCATTCTTTGGAGGAGAGTGATGCCTCTAGGGTTCTTGGTCAATTTCCTCATGATTGGGACAAAGACTCGGTCGTATAACACGACGCATACGAGCATGGAGATCGTTACAAACCCGCTTAAGCTAGCCGGAGGAATTTTGAAGCTACCGATGTCTCGGTTGAGAAGGGTCCCTTGCTTGACAAAAAGGGTATTAATTTGAGCAATCATTGTGCTTGGAATAAATGTGGCCACTAAGATTGGTATCATTCGCAGGATTTGCTTTGTTTCTTCAACTTGAGTGACCGAGCATAGCATCCATGGATTGGTTGATCCGGTTTTGACACAAGCTTTGTTGAGGAACCTGCAATAATGAATGCATTAGAAGATTACCAAAGGGAAGTGCTTCTAACATAGGGTGCATATAGGGCCAGGATAGCCCAAAGCCCTATTGATGGGTCAGATTCGATCTGTTTGTAAATTCAATTGATCGAATACAAATTAATACTTTTAACCGAGTATCTAACTCTCAACCCCTTACATCAAATTTAACAACACATTTGCATATACTGATATCTAATATCTTCGATTGTGTTATTTTGATATGATTAAATGCTAATCTTACCGGGTTAGGATATGAATTGTAAAAATAAAATTTGAACAGCATTAGATCTTTGTAATGAGCCAATCAAGGATTTGGGCTTAATTGGGCCCACTTACATGCTTCTGGGATTAAACCAAAATGACAAGAAAAATTAAAGAGTTGAATACTAACCTTAATGTGGGTGTGGAGTCAATCCTAAACTTCCCCTTCTTGGTGTATCCTTCCAAATCAAGCTCATAAAGTTCTTTAGGGTCAGCAGGAAGGCGTACCTTCCACTTCCTTAGGGCAGCCACTATAACCCTAGCCATCCTCGTGAAGGGACTCCCAGTGGGCACTCTGTGTCGATAAAACGGTGTGCCCGCCAAGAAGATCAGTATCGATATTGCAAGGCCCACGGTGGGAAGCCCGTAACCCAGGGTCCAGCCCACATTGTCTTGTATGTACACAAGAATTGTGTTGGCAAAAAGTGTGCCAAAGAAGATGCTGAACATCCACCAGTTGAAGAAGGAGAGCTTGTGATCTTTCTCTTTGGGATCGAAATCGTCGAACTGGTCTGCTCCGATGGTCGAGATGTTCGGCTTTGTCCCGCCGGTACCCACTGCTAGGGTGTAGAGTGCACCATAAAACACAGCCAATTGTATTGTGGATGCTTTCTTGCAGTTCTCTATAATTGGATCCACACAGTGAGGGGGTTTCAGTCCATGGACTGAAACTGCTAGTGTTAGTACTGACATTCCCTGTAATCATGTCAAAAGAAACCTAATGTCAGTATAGGATGAATGGTTGTTTTAACTTTAAGTAACTTTTTTCGAAGGCAAAAGTAAAAAACTGTTTAATTACTATATTATAAAAGTGATCAAGATTAACTTGACATAAAGAGTACACCTATTTATTTACATGTAAAATACCGTATATGTAGTTAAGGTCAGAGAAAAAGAGTGAGCCCCGACAAGGAAAAAGTAAAAACATAACAATCCAATTATCCAACGACAAACAATTCTTAGAAAAAGTGCTTAAAAAGAAAGAATTTTTAAAAATGACTCGGAGTTAAAATGGAACGATAATCCATTTAGAATTATGGGTGCCCTTTATACTACTAATTAGCCTCAACTGAAAAGCAGACTACCTATTAAGTTACAAACTGTTTGATAGTAGTGTGAATGTGTGTCTGTTTTGGCAAAAGATTTAGGATCGATCCTATTTTTTGAGTCGAAATCTCATCAGATAAGTTTTTTTTACGATACCAAAAAGTAACTTTTTAACACAATAGTCTTTTCATTATTTGAAGGTATACCTGCTGCTGTGTGCATGCACATGCAAACAAAAACTATATCAAAGAAAGATTAAAGTTTTCAAAAATCAAGGCTGTCGATGTCGGATTCTGTGGAATTTTCCTCCATCAAAGAATATTATATATAATGACCAAAAAATAAAATAAAAAGAGTATTATATATATGTTTGTATATATAAGTCATGCTTATTTTCTTACTATATTAAGTCAATGGTACACATCAAGGTACGTAGGAGAAACGGTGCCCTTGTGGATTAGATCAGTGGACAAAAAACTATCTTCAAGGTGTGACCAAAGAAATTGAAAACCATGTTCCTTTTGTCATATTATCACTTCCAAAGACATCTTCCAACTCTGCCTCGACATTTCCTGGTCAAACTTTTCCTTAAAATATCTCTATAATAATAGAATAGAGTATGATACTTGCATAAAGCAAAACAACGGTACAGATCATTTAAATCTAACGGCTTACCCCACGATAATCAAGTTATGTCATGTGAAAGGATGTGGGGCCCATAACCATTAGTTTTTTGTGAGAAATTCCAAGCAAGGTCATAATCTAATGACCCCATACATGAAAATAATTGAGCACATCATTCATCCAATGTTGAAGTTTGCTTTGGCTTTTGCAAGTAAACTTGCGACTAATTGAAGTATCCCAAGAAATTGTTAAACATAAGAATATGTTTAATATAAGCATGAAATGAGACCCACTCCGTTTGGCAAGTAGTACGTACTTTGATGCTTCACTCGCATGATCTTGAAACAGCTTAACACGTAACTGGTGCCTTAGTTTAGTGGTAAAGATAAGGTTATTAAACACTTATAGATTTCGAATCTTATCATCATCGTTTCGTATTTAAAAAAACTGAGGCTTGGTAGTGATGTGTTTGGAGTTTTGAATGATTCAGGACTTGAACTCATGATTAAACGACTAATGCATAAATTAATCACGGCCAAATTTGAATTTTTGAAGTTTTCATATTTATCAAAAAAGTACAATAAGAACATAACCATGAATAGATTATGATGTTAGATACTTAAATTATGGTTATCCTAATCATAGAGTGAAAACTCCTGAGAATTTGTGTCAAGCTTGATGAAAAGAAGTGAAAATCTCAAGTTCATGTACCTCATCTCACATTATAATGAAGTTTTTGTGACTTGCTTTATAAGTGTGGCCTTAAACATTCATCATTATGCAACACATTTTAATCTCGCGCAGACCCTATTTGTTTATGGTTCAGAGTGTTACAAATTAATATTAGAGTTAGCAAATATTACACAAAAATGTACATATCCCACACAAGAACGTCTCGCCCTAAAAATGTTTATTGTGGTGACCCACAAGGACTTTGCAAAAATGGTCTCAAATATATTATTGAGAAATATCCACTTCATAAAAAATAAATAATTAGCTACAATTTAGGTTTATTAAGCATTATGGTCAAACCAAATCTACCCAATGTAAAATAATTGGTTGGTACATTGAACATGACTTTTTTCTGGCTAAGCTGGCAACCTATAGCATTCTTAACTCTACCCAATGTAAATTATGTGATGAAACAAATTGTATGAAGCAGGAAAACACACACATATATTGAGAGAGAGAGAGAGAGTAAATTATACGTACAAGAAGATAGATAGCGGATGCGATGACAAAGGTCCAATAGCGTCCAAGATGGGCGTCTGCGATGTATGCACCCAAGATTGGAGTCATCCAAATGGTCCCAACCCAGTTGGTGACATTATTGGCTGACGAGACTGTGCCCTGATGGAGCTTCCTGGTGAGATAAAGCACCAAATTTGATGATATGCCATAGTAGGCCATCCTTTCAAACACCTCGTACACTGCACCAAAAATAAATGTTCAAATCAAGACACGATTATCAGATGATCAATGGCCATTGGTAATAGTTGCAAGTCGGTTTGGGAGTGGTTGACATTAAGATGCATAGGAGGGTCTATCAGTACAGCCACTTTGAACCTTTTTTTTTTTTTTTTTTGGGGGGGGGGAGGGGGGGGGGGGTTCTTGATATTATCTCCTCCAAATTGTTTTTTAATAGTAGATTAATCATCATATATTAAAAAAGACTAGTTTTATAAAGTGGGTCCTAAAAAATTTATTGCTGTCGATCTAACTAAAAGTTAAGAAAAATATATCGAAAACAAGTCAAATCTATATCTTGTAAGCCTTGTTCATTCTACAAGTTAGGTTGGAGACAAAAAACTTATTATCAGGATAATTATTGTAGATGACATAATGTGTAGGTGGAATGCATAGAGAGGGACGAGGAGGATTGTCAAGACTCGTGAGCAAAGGGTGTTGCATAATAGTTGGGTTTCTAATAACACTTGTATATCGGGTTCATGTTAAGTATAACAAAGTTTTATTGGGTTAAAATTTGTTAAGTTATAAGTAAGAGGTGGTCCTAAAGTTGGTAGGCCTACACAATTCAATGACACGTTTGTGGCCATTGATTGTCCTCACCCAACCAACAAGAGTTAAGGCACCAAAAATATCAAGGAAAAGTGAAAAATAAATATCGTTGAATAGAAATTCAACACTAGATATTCACTCTCTCATAACTGATCTTTTCATTTCCTTAAGGAGACCTGTGATCATCTTATCTATTTCACAATCTTCATGCTCTAAATTCACAACCTAAAACTAATTACAATACGCAATATAGATCACAGTCATCAAAAGGTTCTTCCCTGCAAAAAAAAATTATTCATGTCCAGAAGCTTAATGAGAGAGAAAAGAAGTGCTAATTCACACTATGCAACAAAGGCATCACTGCAAAACAAAAGCCATCTTTGTTCCTGGGCACCCACTGAACTCCAAAACCAAGAGTCCCACAAACCCAATAACAAAAAACCACTAACTTCCAAGTTTCATGGAACCATTGTGGATATGTATCAGTGCCTGAAAAGATAACTTCTACACTAGTGGGTGACCCTTATAAGCAAAATCAGTACCCTCAAAAGTGCACCCCATCCCACCCCCCACCACACACACACACACACAAAACCCCCCAAACCAAAAACACAGACACAGAAACATACACAACAAACAGTTACAAAGAAACAGAGAAAGAGAGAGAGAGAGAGAGAGAGAGAGAGAGAGAGAGAGTACCAACAACAAAGGAACAAGCAGTCCATCCACCTCGTTTGGATCTACGGACAGGGTTCCCTTTGAGATCCACAGTCCCATCCTGTGTGTAGTCATCAGAGCCATTGTCTTCCACAGCCATGACGTTTTTGATGCACTAAAACTTTCTCTTCTTAGTTGAAGAACTTGGTTTGTTAAACCCACCCTTTTATAGACCTCACCATTCTTTCCCCACAATTCTGTCAGGATATGCCTGGACTAGGAATTTTCATGTAGAACTAATGCCAAGATAAAAAAAAAATCAAAAATAAAAAAAAAAATTGCTTTTCTCATTAAATGACAAAAATGGTCATGCAAGTGGTACATTACACAACAAGATAGCTTATTGCAAGGGTGAAATTGGGCATCTATTATGTCGGTCTTGTTTTTTTTTTTTTCAATTCAAAAGTTACGCACAATCCAGTTCAAAAGTTTTAGCCATTTTTTTGGCTCATTCCAGAAATATTTATTTCATAAGGTGTTCTAAACATTTTCAGTTTGGTAACTTTTTCAAGTATTTTTTTTTTAATTTTTTACTTTTTAAAGTAATTTTGTTTTTATGTAATTGTTTTTCTTATGTTTCTTCCCAACTTAATTGTGTGCATAGTAGGATACATTCACACATGCATAAATATATTATTTATGTACTAAAAATCACATAAATCACTTTTATTGTACAATGATAAAATATGTTTTTGCTTAAAAAATTTAAGTAGTATGGATGAAGTACAAAAAGAGAGAGAAAAAAAAAAAATTGGTTATCGGAACCGAAGGTTTGGCAGAAGGACACTGAGAGCCTTCATGACTGGCATTTCAACTGGGTTTTGACCAAAGGAGGTTGCTCAGTTCTGATCCTCATTATACTTGTCTCAAGCTGTTAAACAGAAAAAAACAGGAACAGAGGGAGTCTAGAAGCTATGAGTCGACGAAAACCAACCATGCATACTATATTCTTTCATCTTATTGTCAAAGAAAGACAAAGAATAAACATTTAATTACCAAAAACTTGACTCTGTATGGCAGGAAACTCTCAATTTCTTCCATAAATTGCTAAAAAAGTATTACCAAAAACATTTAATTAGTAAGCTCATACAATATTTTATTCTCGTACATGAAAAAAAACAAAGAAAATCTCTTGTTACTAAATGTGTCAGATATTGATCAACATGGTGCCAAAATGAAAATAATGGCTCAACCATGTGACTTGATCTACATATCTAGAGTTTTGATTCACTTTTGCATTTTCACAAGCACGGGATGTGATGTGATCATAACCTCTTTTGAACACTAGCTGTGGCTATCTGCCAATGAAGCAGATATTATATATAATAAGATCCATATTAATGTCATGACCAAGTTAGATTGTACGAATCATAACCATCTCCTAAAGCTTAGCTTGATCTTACGTCCTACTAATTGATACATAATACAAAAATACACACATCCAGGACCACAGTGACAGGAGTTGTATATACGGTTACCCAGGGACGGAACCAAGATTTTATGTCGAGGGGTCCAAGCAATGTGATAGTGAAATAGTAAATTCAATTTTTATTTAGCCGAAACAAAATCCTAACAAAAAGACACAAAAAATTTTTTAGCACATTTTTAACCTAATTATATATTTCAATAAAATATAAAATTTTTAAAAATCTCTAAAATTTTGTATATGAATTAAATGTAAATTAATTTTTCACTAATTTTCTATCAATGCGTACAATCACAAGTCCGTAGTAAAATTATTCTTTATTTAGTTACAAAATTTGGTTGAGATCATTATCATCTTATAGAGAAACTTCAATTCAAATCTGCACCTCTGCGCCTCCTTCACTCTCAGATCCCTCTCTCACTAGTCACTCCTCTCTCTCTCAGCCTCCCTCTCTCAATCGTCACTCATCTGAGTCGTCTCAGATTCTTAGCCTCCGTCCCTCACTCGTCACTCCTCCCTCCCTCACTTTCTCTCTCTTCATCTGCGTCTCGCCTTTCATCTCAGATCACTTGAAAAAATTAGATCTACACTTGAAAAAATTAAATCTACACTTCAAAAAATCAACCCGAATTAAGTAACCCAAGCCCAACTTGATTGTTAACCTGAAATCAGCCCGAATTAAGTAATCCGAATTAAATTCGAGCCCGCCTGAATTAAATTCGGGCAATACTCGAGTTGAAATAAGATTATGGTTAGAGTTGAGGTAGGGGCACTACCAAAATTAAACTCGGGCAGTGGCCCACTGTATACCATTCTTATTCAGGAATCAAGTTTAAGACTGATACTAGTGGTAAGGATCAACAATTGTCTCATTTCCTAACAAAATTTTAGTACTAAATATCTGCCAACTTGAGTATTCTCGTTGTCTTTCTTAATGAGCAATTAAAAATTGAAGAAAAATTGGTTGAAAGTCTACCTCCAAATTGGTCAAACTTGTCCAGCCTCAGGTCACCTGTCTTCCTTTTATCTCATTTATTATTTGTCTAAGTTCAGGCAATAATGCATCGTCCCCTCCAAAGACTCTAGAAATAGCAAAATAATTACCCAATAAGGGTGAAATACATGAGTTTATGTTGATGGAGGCACTCATAAGATATTTATCAATCACACAGTTATTCGGACAACCCAGTGCACAAGACTTCGGTTATTATGAATTTTTTTAAAAAAAAAAAAAATAAGCTGTATGCAATCTTACATTTGTATTAAAGAATCTTTTCTATGATTTAGAACCGTAAAATTAAGATACGTGTCCATAATTATTAAGAATAAACAAATAACTAAATACAATAACAAAGTAAATGAATAATGGGCTTGGCTTTGTTTAAGTTAGTCACTTTTGTTATATTTTCTCCTCAATTTTAATAAACGAAGGATCGGCCGCTACATATAATTAATAAATGTCCTTCACATATACGTGGTTGACAATCTACCATTTATAAATTATGTATTGTATTTGAATCCTTGTGACTGGCTCTTGAGATAGCTAATATTCTATAATCAGCATCACTGCCATTAATAATGATGTTACAATGTTTGCTTTCTTTTCAAACATTTATCAAAGAAAGCCTGTTTTATGTAAATTTCTCATTCAAATTTGCAGATCCTCTCTGTTATATTTTTCATGGAAATACAAACTAATGTATAAAACGTGAAAAAGATGATCTGGTGTGAAATGGATCAATTATGCTTGATGCCAAGAAACTTTGAACATTGTTTTTTCTAGTAGATTCAAATCATGTTTTACTTATTTTATTCATTTGGTCTTAATTTGATTCATTTCATTTTGTAATTTTCAACATAGCTATCACTGAGCCCACTTATAAATTATTCTATTCACATTTATACCTTATTAAATTATTTTGAATATCGTCGACAATGTCAAATCACCTTTTTATAACGAAATAAATTCATATTTAGCAAGAAGCTTTAAACTGTAAAGTCGAAGTTAGAATTTTGTTTTTATAATGTTAAGCTTCGGTTCCTTATACTAATATATGAACAACTTCATTTAATTAACTATCTAAATTTCAGTACTTACCAACCAGATATTCAGATTAAAATTGAGAATTTAGCATTTGAAATTCCAAATTTTAATTTTAATACTTAACAATAAGTGACTTAAACATAATGATCTAAATTGCTCAGCTCAGCATCAAACAAAAGAGAATAGTATATTTACCTAACCTTAATATTCCATTTCATATCACATTTTAATCTCAAAATATCCAAATTTCTTTTCTGGTATTAAAAAAAAAAAAAAAAAGTAGAAGAAGAAGGAATAGTACATGTGCCTAACCTTATTATTCCATTTCATATTCCATTTTATTACTAATCTTATGTTCCCATTTCATATTCCATTGTAAGTCCACAAAGCATAAACCGTAAAGCTTGGCACAAAGAGTCTTTTTTTTTTCTTTTGATTGTTTACTTTTTTTTCCTGAAGCTGTCTTCTGTATTAAAAAAAAATATTTTAATATCATACTAATATTTATCATATTTAAGAATATTTTTATTATTATTATGAATATCTTTACTACTATCATTTCATTTTTTTGGTCACTTTCAGTCTCACTCACATCATGTTGACTTGGAGTACCAGACACTGTATATAGACTACACTGTGCAAAACATGTAACGGTCAAGCTGGGCCCATTTTTCATGGCCTACCAAAAGGGGAAAAAAAAAAGGGCAAAAGACCAAGAAATTTTGGGTTAATCCTCTCTACGGTGAGATCATGTAGAGTTGGCAATTGAACGAGTTCAAATAAGTGGGAATTAAGTCTAAAATGTTTGTTTTCTTAATCAAGTTTAAAAATTTATCCAAGTTCGGTTCGTTTTAAACAAACTAAGCTTAAATGAGTTGAATATGCATCGAACCTGAGTATTTGTATATAAATGAATCAAATTGGTCGAGTTCAAGCCGAGCCTACTAGGCTTATTTTCCAAACAAATCTAAAAAATTGTCTAAACGAGCAAAGTTTGAATGAGCGAAAACGAGCCAAGTTTGAATATCTCATTTTGATTAACAGCCTTAAGATCAGGACATTTTCCCGAATCAATGTTGGGAAAATTATCCTCTAACATTGCCCATGATTTACGACCAAAGAGACAAAATAACATTACCCATAAGTTGAGGCATATTTGCTCCTATATATACGTGTTCTTTCATTTTTTATCAATGATAAATTATAGAAAATGCAATCGTGAGCGACCCGCTAAAATTCCTGATGGGTAATCTACCATTGAACAAATTTAGAAAAAGTGTACCAACAGTTTCTCACTCTTACCAACAAAAGTTTTTTGTCTAATTTTTTGAATTCTATACACAATACGTTTGTGAGGATTCCAAACACATTCACTAACTTTTATCTAGATTTCCTCAATGGTTAGTCACTCATCGTACATTTGTGTAGCATTTATATATAGTCTTTCTTATAGAATTCATGGCGGACGATCTATTATTGAGAACAACTATGAAAAAAAAATATTTGAAGGATTCAAATCTGATTTGTAATACAAGAATCCAAAGTTTATTTGTCCAAAAAAGAAAAATGATGGGCTAAAACCCAAAAGAAAAGATGAGTAAATATATATTGATGATGGAAGGATTCATACAAAATTTTTCATGATATTGAACAAACTATTCAAGATAATTGTATAATATTTGACTCGAGACCAATTTTTTGTCAATTAAAACACCATTTATTCTAAAAATTTAAGCTAGTAGAAAGAGCGCAATCTAAGTTAGTTTACCCAATAACTAGCTTAGGTTAGAACCTCATATATTCTCTCATCCTCTTTTCCCAATCTCATTTATGATGTCGTTCTTACGTATATAAAAAATACCTGATATTAGACTCTATGTACTGAGGATAAAAGAAGAAAGAAAAGTCATAAAACCATTGAAGCTCATATTAGCTGATCTCACAGTAGAGTCATTGTCAGGCAATGCAAGATGTGAACTCTGTGTGCTGGTATTGGTAAGACTTGTTTAAGATGTGAACTCTCTTTATACTGTGAAGAAGACTTCTTTAGCCATAACCATCCAATAAGACTTATTGAGTTACAACTGGATATGCTTTTTTGTGGTCCTACAGGCCTGGACTCATCAAAGATTTAGCTTCATTTTTCTTTTTTGTTCTGATTGATCATTCTAAAGATTCAGCTTGCTGATTTTCAATGATTTTTAAGTTCAAATCCACTGTTGTAATGGAGACTACTAGTCAATGTTGGAATTTAGCCATTCCTACCATTGACAGAAAATACAAACAGTTGGTCCAATAAAATGGCTTTAAGTAAGTTTCATTTGGGCATTGTTTTTGGAAAGATTACACTTGGACCCCTCAACTATGAGCTATATTTCCCATTGCCCCATCAATATTATGTTTTTCGGATTGCACATTCAACTATGAGTTTGATAGTGTTCCAATGGACGTATATCTAATAAATTTTTTTGATAGTAACCCTATGATTAACGTCCGTTATGAATTTGAAAGATGTCTCATTTTGTCGAACTATGTGATTTTGTTTCACCATACCCCAACCTGTGGACATTTCTTGCCTAAAATAAAATGAACATCTCTTTGCCTTAATATTATGGACATTTGTCATCTGGAAGACAACGAACATTTGTATTTGAGACAGTGTGAAACATATTTAAGTTGAAGAGTTGTAATGCAAAAAAAAAATTAACTAGTTCAAAGGTAAAGTGAGA
The DNA here is from genome assembly GCA_951799425.1 of Ilex aquifolium. NCBI lineage: Eukaryota > Viridiplantae > Streptophyta > Magnoliopsida > Aquifoliales > Aquifoliaceae > Ilex > Ilex aquifolium. Next base: position 25,076,683 of record OX637401.1, read on the forward strand.
TCGAGGCCATAGTTAAAAATGTCTAAGTGTAATGCATTTTTTTTGGACATCATGGTGCTTCTTCATTTGCAAAACTCCATGCAGCAAACCCAAAACGCAGCTCAACAAAATCTTTGGCATACTAAGTACTTCAACTCATGTAAAATTGTAATCCTTTACTCTGCACACTTGATTTATCTGCTTACTTATTCTATTTTTTGTTTGTTTATTTTGTTACTTATGCTGCATTAATGCATTTATAGAGATAGCTAATAATTATTAAACCCATTTTGGAGGAGTTTTTCACCAAACTCATTCCCCTCCAAATCTTAATTCTAAAAACCAGTCATTTTAAAACTTATTTATTAAACCAGGTCATTTTTGAAAAATGTCATTTGTAATGACGTTTTTAAACAACAGAAAAATTGACCAAAACGTCATTTAAAGTGACGAGATACAAAAACAATGCATTAGTTCGAACAGATGGTGGGTCTCCTATCTTCTTCTCAGCAAGTCTACACTAGTCCATATTGGTGCATAATTACGATGCTACTGTGAATCAAAATTCAAAAAAAAAAAAATTCAATTCAAATTTTGTCATCAAAATCAAAATCGGAACCTAGGGTTTTTGGTCAAACTAGCACAGGAAGAAGATGAAGTAAGGAGGGGGACCACTGGTCATCCTGACGGCGAGTGAGAGCGCATCTGGTGTCCGATGGACCTTTGGTCGGTCCCAAAAGTTCCGTAACATCCATACGGAGGTCCTAGTAAAATTTTAGGTTAATTCGATACCTAGATCAATATGTGGTGTAAAACATCTATTTTGCACCCCAGGGTCAATTTGTTCCAGTTTTTGGGTAATTTTGGTCAAACAAATTTTATATTCACTTTTAAATAGTTAAATTGAATAGGGATAATTATTTTTTACCTCCTTGTGGTTTTGGATAGATGCATCTTATCTACTTGACGTTTAAAATTATGCACATTACCCCCTTAAAGTTATGTACCAAAATGAAATAATTAACACCGTTAATAGAATAATAAAATTACCATACTACCCTTCTTTTTTTAATGGGAATAGAAACTTAGCTTCCAATTATTCATTTAATGGATAATAAATGAATAAAATTAGCTTCCAATTATTCATTTAATGGATAATTAAATCTGGGAATAGAAACTTATTCATTTAATGACCCTAGCTATTTTAATATAAAGGGCATTTTAGGCACTTAGACAATATTTTTTTGGAGGAAAACAATAAAAACAAAGTCCACAACATATTTTGAGCATGTGAAGTACACTCTCCGTTAAGTTGGATGATAAAAGTAACGATTTTACTTTGGTACATAATTATAAGGGGGTTATGTGCATAATTTTAAACGTTAAGTAGGTAAGGTATTTTTAGACGAAACCACAGGGGGATAAAAAGGAATTAACCCAATTGAATATATGTACGAAATTTCATTGAAAATTAACACCGTTTTATTTTTGGCAGTTTCAAATCGATTTACCATGACTGGTAGGGGTCCTCAATTGCGGATCGAGAGAGATTTTCCAAACTCCTTTCAAACTTATGAAATATGTTATTTATGATGTTTATTATGTTATATGAATTATGATTGGGTGGTTCATAATGTTTTGCAACTTGGGACCCGATTAAGTTTTTCATACAGTTTTGCAACTTGCTCATATGAATTTGAAACTTCAGGATCTTATTGAATGGAATGTAAGTGCCACAGGATCGAGTGACAGAGGGTTTACGTTTCAGGTTAAGGTCGTATAGGTTTTCATTGAGTTCGTAAATGCCTGGGTGACCCAGTTGGCCTTCAGACTTGGGTATCGAATTAGATCGTATTGAAATAGGGAACGTATCTTCCTTAAGGTGCAAGTCCCCTCAATGATTAGTTCATATGTTTCGTATCGATCCTGAGTGGTATATTAAAATTTTTCTCTCTGATGTGGCACTGTATTGATATTGTGATCGTATTACTATTTTTAAACTTAACTGTTTTCACTCAATGTTTATTGCTCTATTATTTATGTATAAAATGAACTGTTTTGATGCCCAATCATGTCAACTTACTTATTTTCAAACTCGTTTTCCTGGCATTGAGTTATTCTACTGAGCTGTTGATGCTCACCCGACATTATTTCTCCCTTTTGATATTAGCAGGTGACGAGGAAATTCGTGAATATTTGAATTACTAGTTTTCATTCTAAGTATTGAATAGTATCTCTGAAGCATGAAAATTATAATAAACTTGATGTACATGTGTGGATTGTGATAAGTATATGACTGAGTCGTATCATAACTGTGTATAGTATGTTTATCTGTTGAGCTTAATAGCTAACACGTTATTTTTATGGAATTGGATTAGGGTTTTACAATTGATATCGAAGCTTATTTATTATGTGAAGATTGTGTCATTTATTGCTTATAGGGGCTATTAGTGCTCTGATTTACATGAGTTGGATTGGGGAGTTATACTCTCATGGTTGGATGTTGTATAAATAGTTATTGTCTTCGACTATATATAAAAAGTACTATTAAGTATAGAGGTTGTTTCGGCGACTCAAATTCATGACCTTCAAATTATAATGAAACAATTTTAAAATCGCGCCAAGGCTTGACCTCTCTTTTGCTATCCAAATGTTTATGGAAAATAGCCTCAAAAAGTAGTTCAAGTGATAATAGGAACGAGCTATAAACTCAGACGTCTTAAGTTCGAATCTTGGTAACTCCTTAAGGCCGTCAGATCAGGAGAGATTTATCCCTTATAAATTCCCTAATCCTGACATGAATGATCTGCCTTTAATCGAACCGAGAAAGAGATTAATCGAGGTATACATAAATTAACTTGAATATCATTGACCGTTAAAAAAAAAGGGTTCCTGGAAAATTATGAAGGAGTACACCGAGGCAAGAAGTTTAATCATATTCTCTCATCTTGCATTCTTTGTTGAATGAATTTGGTTTTTCTTTGACTTTTATTCTACAAGTGGGCTTGTGATTTTTTTTTGTCCTATCATAATTGAGTCACATCTTTGAGCCTCTATGGATTTTGTTCATTAGTTGACCAATGTGATCACATCCGGTATAAGAACATGATAAAGAATAATTGTTTACAATTTTTGAATAAGAGTCACAAAAGTGACACATGTACAACATGACTTTTTTTCATCCTTATTCACACCTACCTTTATCGATTCGATTGATCCTACACTGAAAGTTAGATGGAAAAAAAGAAAGAAAAGGGAGTGCATGAATTCCATTCAAACCTTCTAGTAATTGAACAGGATGTTCTTGCTTCTTAGGTCTTTATTTATCCAATTATTTCTCCTAGAGATAATCATGATGATGTAAGGTAAGGGTAATGTTTTTTCTTGCTCAACCTAGAATAAATCCAATGCTGATAGTGACTAGAAATAATATTCTTTGCCCGACAGATAATAAACAAATAATTTCTGGGAAAGAAATGATATTATTTATTAGATTCTGGTCTTATATGTAATATAATAAAATTTTGGTCCTGCAAGTGATATTGCGTTAGCAATTTCTCAGTGTTCAAGAGTCAAAGAAACAAGTCGTCGAAAATGTTTGATGCTTCGTACTTGACGCAAATTGCGGGATACAAAGTCATTTTCGATAATGTGAAGGCCACAAGGGGTACTAGACAAAAGGGGCCGATAGGATGGACATGAATTGTAACCCTTTTCTCACGCAACTTATAACTTTTATATTTAAGAAAATGAGTTGTTGACGGTAATAAAAAAAAGACTTCGGTATCGTATTAATATTTAGCATTTTTATGGGTATTTTTAGTACTGTTGTAGTGATAAAAACACCGAAAAAAGTCCTACACCATCCACAAAAGTGGTAATTTTTTTTTTGTACGGAAAAAAAGTGGTAAAAATAATTACTATAACAATGGTAAAAATACTTACAAAAGTGGTAAATCACTCACAAAAAGTAATAATTATTTTTTTTTTGTAAAAATAAATACCTACAAAAATTATAAAAACTATGACAAAAGTAATAAATTTTGGATGTACAATATGGTCGAGTCATTAAGAAAATTAGAACAATTTTGATGGCGTATTTAAATAGTGCGGGTTATATATAGAAACTCATACCAATAATTTGAACCATATTCATATTTTTTAAATTCAAATAAATAAGACGGTTTAGTACACGAAATTCCTCTCATATTAAAAATCGGTAAAATCATTAATATATCAAAAAAAATTGTTAGGATCATTACCAATAAAAATATGTTAATCAAAGAGTCAAACTGGATACTTTCTGGAAAAAAAAGTCAAACTGGATAATAGCCTAATCTTACTATCTGGAGAAGCATATAATATAAAGCCTAATTTTAAATGGTAGTTGTTCGGAGTTCTACAGGAATGGGGCTCCTATATAGAAGGTGATGGGTCCGGCCCAAGTCAGGCCCAGAATTACGAACCAAGTCCAAAATTACAAAATAGGCACAAATCAGAGGCCAGTTTAAGAATGCAGATCAGACCCACCACAAGATAGATGATGCTAGATCAAATCAATCGCGCCATCTTAAAAGAAAGTCAGGCATGCTGCCTCATGGCAAGAGACTCGGTCTACAACTGACATGCTAAGAGATCTTCTTAAGACGCGCATGTCACCACCTCCACTGAACTGTCTCACCTATTACGAGAAATGTGTCATCTCCACCAAACTACCTCACCTGATACAAGAAGGGCGCTTCAATCTGTTAACAAACACCTATAAATTGTATGTTTCACCTACACAAAGGAGGTATCTCTCACAAATTACTCATATCTGAACACTCTACACTCCTTGAAAAATAAAATACTCAGACCATCCTAGCATTTCACAGTAGAGTAGGTTACCTTGACCGAACTACTCAACTTGTGTTTTGCTTGTGTTGACTCTCATAATTTATTATTACATTAAATACTTAACAGGTGGTGCATAAACACATTTTGTGTATCATCAAAAAGGTTTTCAAAAGTATACTAGGCATTATATTAGTTCCATCCATTACTATACGTGTGATTAAGTTTGAAAAAACAAAGAAAATCTGGAAAAAAAGTTTTAAAAAAATTTAAATTAAACTAAACTTTGCAAAAGTACTTAAAAAGGTTAAAAAGCAAAAAATCATTAAAAAAGTATTATCAAACGGTACCTTAAAAATTGGTTTTAGGAAGCAATTTTTCCGTTTTGGAAAAGAAAAGTTTTAACAAACACGATTTATAACTTCTATATAACCAAATTAACTCATATTTTTTAAAAACTGCGGTTTTATATTTGTTGCCAGTAGCATATAAACTAGAATTGTTTTTTTTTTTTTCCATCGGTGTAAATCAAATATTGTAAACATCTATTCTTTATCATGTTCTTACACCGTATGTGATCACATTGGTCAACTACTGATTATGATTATGATTATACTTCTTTCCTTGATTTACAACATAATTTTCCACGAACATTTGGATAGTAAAAGAGAAGGTGTGTGCCTGCCTTGGCGCTACGCTAAAATTATTCCATTGTGATTTGGAGGTTACGAGTTTGAATTACGGAAATAGTTTCTTTACTTATTAGAGTAAGACTGCATACATTTAACTCTATCAGAACTTGTATGACGAAAGCTCGTGTACTGTGTACGCCATTTACTTGGGTAATAAAAGAATTTAAATGCACAAGGCCCCAATACATCAAAACTGCTAGTTAGTCGAAATTTTTGGTAATCACTTGTGAAAACAATTTCAATTCAATTTTAAGTTTACTCCTCTAATTCCTCGATTAATGACAATTAACTAATTAAATACACCCTTTTTTTGGTAATATTTGTGACTTTATCCATGCTTAGTTATAATTTATTACAAATATTTGAGAAATTCAAAAGAAGTGTGACCATATAGAGGAAAGGATCTTTTACCAAGATTGTGTGTGCTCATGTCTATATCTAAGAATAAAACAATGAATTTATTAGAGTAATGTGATAGTTCACGAGGTAATTTACGGACCAACTTCATCCGTTTTTTGTTCTTAGAGAGGCGATAGAAATATCATTACTTAGAGAAAGGTGAAATTTTAAACCCAGATTATGAATTTGATAATGATTGTTCATACCAACTCGATTTGCGCTGGACTTCTTTTAATGAAACCATAAAGTTGATCACTTGCAATAGGGCAATTTTTTTGACTCAAAATACAAAGGTTTGAGGCACTACTCTAGAATGACATAGACAACCCTTTGCATGATGTGATAAAAAAACAAGAATACCTACCACCATGGAAGTCAATGGGTATTGTTGGGAAGAACTTTATACAAAGCACATTTTCTGTTAGTCTTCGACATTTTGCTACCTTCATTTCAAAGGTGGTCCATGGTATTCATGGTGGGATAGTTTAGTCAACACCCTGGGTTTGGGATTTGGGGTATGGGTCCGGTTAAAATTAGTCCAAGGATCCACATAATCCTTTTTCGGGCTAAATCTCTTCGGGTTAGGATAAAAGGAAGGACTTTAATTTAAGCCTGATTTTACTCCGATGTACCCTTACGGGATGAGGCATAAAACTAACATCAATACACCCCCCCCCAAAAAAAAAATATGTAATAGAAATCTGTATTCGTATAGTGGCAAATGGACAGGCGGGGTGTATAAAGTTTGCGAGCCGTTTTGGGGCACTTGAATGAGTGGAGCCAATTCATAATCTCAAGGAACAGATGAAGAGAGATGGAAAAAGTCACCAAAAAAAACTATTAAAGTTACGCCCTAAGCTATTTGATATAGTATAGCCGCGGAGACCACTTGCATCAGGGCCCCCTTTATGAGTAAGCTCCTTTATAGAGAGAAAAACAGCTTAATTACTTTATTGAGAGATTTCGACACTATTGAATTTTTTTTTAAATAATTAGCTGAGGTATCAAATGAAAAAACTATTCCCCACCATAATACCACAACCCAAAACAAGCACACGATGTGAAGAGAATGTTGGATGGCACACACATTCATACTAATTTCATACCACAGACATCGATATAAGAGAAATGGATTAATTGTATTAGTCAGTAGCTATCCTAAGGTTTTGGATTAGATTGGATTGGGTTATTTTACCGAATCCAATCTCATTTTCTACAACAATTCAAACATGCCCTAGTTGTTAATTTTGGGCAGGCTATTTACGATGGTTGGGCAGAGCCTAGACATACATGTTTTTTTGGGGCCTTAGGACTAGGCCAAGCCTAGATGATGCCTTTTTTAGGTAAAATGGAACCCTGGACCGTGAATGACCCAATCCTAGCTTAAGCTTAGGCACTGCAGGAAGTAAAATTAACTCTATTTTTACATTTTAAAATGTAAAATTTCTAATTGATTTTATGTGATTAAATCTATTTTTATCAATTTTATATCAAATTAACATTTTTTTTTATCAGAACCAAATTAGCATTCAAGGGATGAAATTTGCGTTGTAGTAGCTAGTGGTGAAGGTCAAAAAAATTTCACGCTTACAAATTGGACGAACTTATTTTTGTGTGTACAGGAGTGTGCGTGTGTGTGACATATGAAGAAGATGAAATTATAGGACAGAAGGATTGTTTGGTTTTAGGATTAGTTTTGTTTGATAAACAAATAAGAGTACTTGGGTAAAAGACTTAGATATAATTGAAGGGTAAATTTGTTATTTATAAAAAAATGTTGGCTGACATCCTCACTTTTTGGATATGTCAGTAATGTCCTTTACTGCAAGCTAGTATGTGAAATGGGCCTAAAAACACTATAAAGATCACAATAATATTTAATGTTAAGGGATAGTTCAAGTAGTAACAGAGATGAACTGTAAATTCAGACTTCTTGAGTTTGAATTTTACCAATTTCTTGTGGTTAGACCATGAAAAATTTATCCCTCATGAATACTCTAATCTCGACGTGGATGATTTGCTTTTGACCGGATCAAAAAAGAGATTAGTCATGGTGCACGTAAGCAGACTCAGACATCCTTGAACATTGAACCAAAAAAAAGACAATTAATATTTCAGAAATCATAGGGGCAATCTGTATAATTAGGCTATTTTTCAAGGAGTGTCAATAAAATTTACCCAAATACCATCCCTTTAAAATTTATTAAGAAATTAAGAAAAATAGTTTAATTGATTTTTTGTACAAGAAATTTTGCTAGTCCTTCAGAATATCATAGCAACGGATAATTGGTAAAATTGGACTAAATTATATGATTGACAGAGATTTAAATTAACTAAGAATATAGTATCTGATTGACAGTCTTAAACTAATTCAGAATAAATTATTAAAAATATAACTTAATTGTACTAATGAAAAATTTAATAGGTCTAGCGGTTTTCTAAATGAAACAATGGACTAGTTGAATTTTTTCCTTTTTTTCATTTTATTTACCAAATATTATTTAATTTTTGGTCATGGGAAAAGGGGCACTGCTTGGTGGAGTTGGTCTGGGCTTCCAGTAGAGATGGTTCACCTGTGTAATTTAGGAATTTATTGTCTATCATATGTATTAGTAGTACTATTGTAGAATTATTTTTTGACCTTTTAAAATCAATTCTCCATCATTTTATAAGATACAAATTACGACTAGCTTCTCCAAGACCCTACTGATATCAAGTCTATGATCTACTACTCCAAGAAGCCAAAACTCACAAAAAATGTGAGTAAAATTAGTTAATCATAAGACACTGTCTCTTTTCTATGGAAATGTATGAGATAGGTGCATGAGTGATTAATGGCCTTAACCCATTTTAGAGAAGTTAATTCTCAGCCTCGAATCTGTATCGCACTGCTTAAATGGATGAACACTTGTCATCATTTTAGTCCGACGTCTATGAGTGTGAAATAGCTATTTATATTAGAAAATATTATTTTAACTTAATTTATTGACTATATTTATTGATCTAATATATCATAGCCTTTGAATTAGTAAAGAGTCCCAACTAATAGTGGAGTCCACTATTATTCTAATGGTAGAGAGTAATTAAGTCCAAGTAGCATTTCTCTTTATACTAGCAATGCACGATGTACTTTATACGTGAATATATTTCAATAATATTTTTTTATTAAATTTTTTTAAATTATATGTGTATTAAATTTAATAATAAATTATGTGGCTTTGATTAATTTTGATTTTAATTCTAGTCAAACCTAATTGTTGATTTATTCTATCTCTCTTTGAGTATCTAATTTATTATTGGTTTAGGTATCTCTCCGACCCCTTAGATTTTTTTTTTCTTTTGTTTATAATAAATTTTTTTGTAAAGATTGTCATTATTGATTATTTGCACAACTAATTAAAGTATAAATTTATTATATTTTTTTATCAAAAAAAATGATTAAATTAAAATACTATTGTTTGTATTGTAATAACATGATATTGTTATTTACCAAAGAATCAACTATAACATATTTTAGATTGTAGAATAATATAATATAAATTATATTTTATTTCTTTGTATACAAGTGAACTACTAATTAGTGAATCCCAAAAAAAATTAAAAATCACATGCATTTAATAAATAAAAGAACCTAAAAGAATTTAAAAGTCAAATAGGTAAAAGAAATAAAAATTACATGAAAGTAATATAGAATTTAGAAGTCAAATACTATTAATTAATAAAAGAGTCTAAAAGGATTTATAAGTCAAATAAGTAAAGAAAATAAAAATTAGAGGAAACTAATATATAGATATCATTGACTTTATAATAAAAATTAAGAATATAATAGGAAATCAAAAGTTTTTCACAGATGCTGACATTTGTAAGTAATAGTCGATGCCCACATGCTTTGCGCATGAACTATTTTGAATTATAATTTTTATAAAACACAAATTTATTGATCAAATAGAAATTACGTAACTGATTTACAAAAAGAGTTAAAAGATCAAAACATGTACCATACATATGAGCAAAAGTATTAATCTCTTAGAATTGCAATTCAAGTTAATTCTATCATGCAAGATCGTGTCACTTTGCAGGGCTGTCATTGCAACCCATCTCCTTCTTCTTTATGGGTTTAAGGACTTTCATATTACATTTTCTTATCGTTAGAGTGAGTGACATGCAATCTTAATTATATTATTGATAAGATAGGTTGCTTGAGCGCATTTTTTCCCTTTCTATTAGTAAGGTTGTCAAAAGTTATCGATCAAGACGAAACTTGAGTTTTCAATAAGGGGTGCTAACGCCCTATCTATAATATAGTAAGGGGTCTTTTCAATAAGACTGACGCTAGGTGCTCTCATTTGCAATTAGGAGCTAAAGCGTCGGGTCTTCCAGCTAGTTGCTGCTTGAATCGACATCCAACATGCACACGGTTTATCCGCCATTCCAACACAATTCCCTACTTCAACCCCATGAACTCCCCCCCGACTACCTCTACAATCAGCAAGCTCTCACACTTTAAAATTACCTTATCCAAATCCCCAATTGATGTAATCAATATTAGATTTCAAAATGTAATCTTATTAATTTCACCTGAAATAAAAATAATCATCGATTGATAGTAAGCTAGCAGACCCAATAATATTTTACACTCCAAACCTACTTATCCACTTTAACTTATGCTACAACTACATATTGTAATACTATTGCTAGCATAACTTGATAGACAAAACTCTAACGACAATCTCTAACCAAAACCATGTTTAAAACCATATACTTTGATTTTAGCTTCTTATACACCCCATAATTGACTATGCTCGTATACTTTGATTTGTCAGTAATTATTCAAATACCTATTTTGATTGGCTTCTAATCTTTGGCAGTAATTATTCTAGAAGCTAATGTGACTATCCCCCTAATTCTTCCCATGCAGAAACTCTTTATTATCAAAAGTTATTTGAGAGTGCATAAGAATTTGGTGATTGATGACCAGTTCGGAGGATTGACTTCTCTCTAGGATTTTCTAAGCTCATGAGTGACACACCAAGTTCTTCCCATATTCCACCAAAACCACCCGATTTACAACCTGTTAATCCTCCACAAACACAACCCACCTATGCTTCTCTCTTCAAACAATCATCCAAACCTATTTTTGTGGAGGAACTTTTACCCAAGATTGAAAAACCCATTGTATTTTATGAGGGGGAACTTGCTTTTTACTTCACAAATGAAGAGGTTAAACAATCCTGTTCATCTCTTCAATATGCGCTAATAGGCAAGTGTGCCTATGACAGGCCTAGTCTGGGTGTGATTCGAGAAGTGATAAGGTCTAGATGGGGATTGAAGGGTGAGTTTGAGATTGGTTCCATAGACCCAATGCATGTGTTAATACGTTTTGAAAAGCAAGAAGACTATGTGAAGACGTGGTTAAAGGATGCTACTATGATTGAAGATTACTTGTTCAGATTCTTTAAATGGTTTCCAGCGTTTGTAACAGTGATTGAGCCATCCATTGTGCCTATGTGGATATCATTACCGAGATTACCTCTGAATTTTTTCAAGAAGCCGTTTTTGGAGCTGTTGGTGAAATCCATAGGCAAAGTTTTGGCATATGACTAAGCCACTCTCTCATTAGCCAGACCTGGGGTTGCAAGGGTATGTGTGGAGGTAAACCTCCTTGCCAATAATCCCAATAGAATTTGGATTGATATGGGGGTTGAGGATGCAAGATGGCAGCGGATTGTATACGAAAGAAACAAGAAATTCTGTAAAAGTTGCAGGAAACAGGGCCATGAAGAACTTCAGTGTAGGAAGAAGAAACCCATGGTGAGCCAGACGTTGATCCCAAAAGGAAAGAATCCATCTCCAGAATTAGCAGATGTCGAAAAGGAAACTAGGACTCAGAAAAAAGGAAAGCAGGTTATAATGGCAGACCAGGAAGGAATGCAGAATCAAATTACTGGCAATGGTTTTAGGAAGTATCCGGACCACCACAGATCTCAAAAGGGAGTGCACAACAGAGAATTATGGAAACCGCAATATAAGAGGGAAAAAGCAGTTGGAAAAGGCAAGGATACAGAGGAAAGTTCTGGAAAATCTTTAGAAGATCCTGTAGTAGAAATTACTGGGATTCCTTCCCAGCAACTCCCAGTAATTTTGGTAGGTGGTGATTTATCGGGAAAGAATGAGCGAAATTCAATAATTATTGATGCTTCAGCTGATAACCCATCCCCGGCAAGGATCAACGATGATGATGAAGTGGGTGACCATTCAGGGAAAGATACTGATTTTATTTTGGTAAATTCTAATTCTGACTTGGATACTGCTCCCACAGTCCCACTTGATTTAACGGATGTGATTTAGGGTAACAGAAAGGAAACTATGGAAACTTCAACTATGGAGAAACCCAATGAGCAGTCTGATGGACCATGTCCACTGAATAAGCAAATCTCATTGACTTCAGATTCCACATTCCTTGTAGATCACGAATATATTTATGCTGGTAATAGGGGTTTGGCTTTGGATGATCACAGGGGCCTGCAGTGTGCCAAGGAACCTCCTAATAAAGGCTTTCATTCTGATGATGAAGTTACTACTACTCTTACATGTGTTGAAGTAGTGAATTCTAATAACTTGGAAATTGACTTGCAAATGGAGGATTATTCCCACTCAGGCATTGTTACTAGATCCAAATCTAGGAAGCATTCTTTACCCCAAATTTCTTATGATTAATACAATTTCCTGGAACGTGAGGGAAGCCAATAAGGAATCCTCTAGGAGGAGACTAAAGAAACTAATTAAGCTTCATGATGTTAGCCTGGCGTCTATTTTGGAACCTAAATTAAGTCCATCCAAGTTACAGATTTTATGCAATAGTTTGGGGTTTTCTTCATTTCTTGCTAAAGCATATTTGGATACTCTGGGATCATCGAATGCAGGTGCAAGTAGTTGCTGTCCACGAACAAGTGTTAACTGTGGAAGTTTCATTTATGGGGTCGGATAAATTTCATGTCTCTTTTGTTTATGCAAAGTGTGATCACATCTTGAGAAGGCCTTTGTGGTCTCATTTGCTCAGTCTCAATTTACAGTCTTCTCCTTGGATGATTGTCGGGGTTTTTAACGCTATTGTCTCTTCTTCTGAAAGGAAAAGAGGATCTCCTCCTAGTTTCTCTATCATGTCAGAATTTATTGATTTTATTAATTCTTTGGGCCTGCTGGATTGTGATTTTATAGGCTCTCCCTTCACATGGTGCAATAATCACCACGAGATGAATCGTATGTGGGAGAGACTGGACAGGGTGCTTGTTAATGTTGAATGGGGAGATAAATTTCAATGCACAGAGGTGGAGCATGCTGCAAGAGGAGGATCTGATCATTCTCCTTTGATTATCAAAATTTCTGACTCTCCTACGGCTAGAAGAATTTGTTATTTTAAGTTTTTGGACATGTGGGTTGAGGATGCTGGTTTTCTGTCCTTGGTTCAATCCAGCGGGTTTGGTTTTTACTCTACAAATCCTATTAAAAATGTTTTCCAAAAACTCAAGTATTTAAAAGGGGAGCTGAAGAAATGGAATGTTAACACCTTTGGAAATATCTTTGATAATGTCAAGAGACATGAGATGCTACTATTGAAAGCTGAGTAGGAGGTTGAGAGGGATGCTACTGCTACTAATCACCAAAACTTGCTTAAGGCCAAGAAAGATTTGGATGACTATCTTAGAATGGAAGAGATTTTTTGGAAGCAAAAAGCTAATGTTAAGTGGTCTATAGATGGGGACAGGAACACTAAGCTCTATCATGTCATTGCAAAAGGTAAGGCAATCAGAAACAGGATTTTAAGAATTAAAAATTCTGTTGGTGATTGGGTTGAAGGGGAGGAGGAGATTGCTAGTTGTGCCGTTTCTCATTTTTCAGCACTTTATGAATCTGAGCCACATTCTTTGGAGGAGGATTTATTTACTTCCATTCCTGCTCTGGTAACAGAGGAAGATAATGTTATGTTCACGTCTCCAGCAACAATGGAGGAACTTAAGCAGGTTGTCTTCTCTATGTCGGTGAATAGTGCCCCGGGTCCAGATGGGTTCTCAGGTAAGTTCTTCCAATCTACTTGGGAAATAATTAAGTATGATTTACTTGCTGCTCTTAATTTTTTTCTGCAAAGGAGAGTGATCCCAAGATCTGTTAATTCTACTTTGCTCACCCTCATCCCAAAGAAAGATCATCCAGTCTCTTTCTCAGAGTTTAGACCGATTAGCCTATGCAATTTTCTATATAAAATCTTCACAAAGATTTTATCTAGTAGACTATATAATATTCTCCCCAAGCTTATTTCAAAAAAGCAGCATGGTTTTGTCTTGGGAAGGAGTATTGGGGATAGTATTTCAATAGCCCAATTCATGGTGAATGAGCTGGACAGGAAGGTGGAGGCTGGGAATGTTATAGTTAAGCTCGATATGATGAAGGCTTTTGATCATATGGAATGGGATTTTATTAAGCATGTACTCCTAACGTTTGGTTTCTCGCAAGGTTTTGTGGACATTGTCTCAAACTGTTTTCTAAACCAGCATATCTCTGTGGTTCTTAATGGTGTTCGTCATGGCTTCTTTCCCACTTCTAGAGGATTAAGACAAGGAGATCCTTTGTCTCCTTCTCTTTTCATTTTGGCGGAGGAGGTATTAAGTAGAGGACTACGGGGTTAGTTTCAGCGAGGCCTTATTAAAATTTTTCACATTGGGAGGGGTTCACAACTCCTCTCCCACTTATTATTCGCTGATGACACTCTTATTTTTCTTAAAGGTAATAAAAGTTTTATGAAGAATCTTCTAAAGTTTATGGCAAGATATGAAGCATCATCTGGGCAAAAAGTAAACAAAGACAAGAGTTCTCTTTATTGCTCATCCAAAATCACAGTTACCAGGAGGCATGTGCTATCTAGAGTTGCAAATATTCCTTTGAAAGCTTGTCCTCTTATCTATTTGGGGTGTCCTATCATTAAAGGTAGAGTGAAGATGAGGTATTTTGAGGAATTGGTGAGAAAGTTTCAACTTCGATTGGAAGGTTGGTATTCTAAGCTCTTATCGAACATGGGTAGAATAGTTCTGATTCAATCTGTTTTGACCTCGATCCCTGTCCATTTGTTTTCGTCTCTTAATTTACCGAAAGGAATTTTAGCAAGGTTAAAATCAATTATGGCTTCATTCCTTTGGTCTGCTAAGTAAGGTGTTAAAAAACGTCATTGGTGTTCTTGGAATGAGATATCTAAACCAAAGGAAGAGGGTGGTCTGGGAATTAGAAAGTTTGAAGATGTACAAAAAGCATTCAGAATGAAACAGGTTTGGCTGTTGTTTCAAGGAACTTCCTTATGGTCTTCTCTTTTTACTACTAAATATCTTAAACAACAACACCCACTAAGGAATCAAAGTCGATGTCATTCACGAGCATTTACAGCTCTTGCTCCTTTTTTTGAGATCATTGCATCTAACTCCCAGAAGTTAGTTGGTAAGGGCAATTCCATTGATTTCTGGTGCGACAATTGGACTGGCATGGGACCTTTGATTTTGAGAAACTCTACAGCTCCAGTATCTTATCCTATGCTTTCATAAGTATTTGTTAATGGTATATGGGTTCTTGATGGTGTTAGACAACAATTGGATGCTGAGCTTATCCAAGAAGTCTATGACACCCAGATTCTCCCCTCTACTCAAGATGATATGTTAATCTGGAAACACACTACCCTTGGGAATTTTAGCATTAAGTCTGTCTGGGACCTTATCAGGCAGCATAATCAGACAAATTCCCATGCCATATTAATTTGGAAACAAGTTGCTCCCCCTAGTGCTCAGTTGATGTGTTGGAAACTAATGAGGGGAATTCTCCCCATGGACTCTACTTTTCAAAGAAGTGGAGTCTCAATAGTAAGTAGATGTGTTATGTCCTGCAATGCTTCTGAAACTCCTATTCATCTATTTATTGATTGTAAATATGCTAGTTCATTATGGGACAAAATTTCGGGGTTTCTAGGCTTTCAGTTAATCGCTAATGAGGAGCCAATTACAAGAATGGTAAGGTTAGCTAGAATCTACAAGAAGGACTCTCTCAGTCATACTCTACTGAGAAGTATCTCATTGCTGGTTTTTTGGGTATTATGGAAAGAAAGATGCATGAGACTGTTTGAAGACTAAAGGCAACCTTCTTCTTCGCTCTTTATGGTTATTATGCATATATGGAGACTACAGGTGTACCGTATCAGGCCTAAGGCTTTGGATTCCTCTACAAAAAAGGATATGCTTGCTGCTCTTAATGTTTTTTCTCCATTTCATATTTCTATCCAAGTTAAATGGATAAACTGGTCTTTGCCTCCTGAGGGATCGCTTAAATTGAATATTGATGGTTCCTCCAAGGGGAATCCAAGTCTGTCGGGAGGAGGAGCTATTTTAAGAAATCATTGGGGACAGTTTGTTCGTGCTGGGTCTTACTTTTATGGAGTATGTACGAATATGGAGGCGGAGCTGAGGGCTCTATTAGATGGTTTACGATTGTTGTTGCAATTTGGGTTAGAAGTTTATCCTCTTGTTATTGAATTTGACTCTCAAGTTCTTATGAACCAGATAAATTCAGGTTCTCTTTATGCTTGGAAGTTCAGGTCTCTTTCTCATCTAATTTTTTCTCTTCTCCGAAAGTTCAAATATAAGTTATGACACACGTATAGAGAAGGCAATGCAATGGCTGATACTTTGGCAAATATTGGAGGGCAGGGTGTTTCTTTGACTTATACTACTACAGACCAACTCCCCTATTCTGTTAGACTTTTGTTATTGTATGATGTTCAACAACTCAAGTCTCCCAGGAAAAAAGCCTCGATTTTTCGTGGATAACTATCTTCTTCCAGCGAAGAAGAAAACTCTTTCTTTGAGAAGGCAGCAGAGTTCTTTCTCTCCCACCCACTGGTCTCCTATCTTTATTTGGGATTTATTGGTTTTCAGCATACATCAAACACATATGCATTCAAAGGAGTTCAAAACAATTCTCTATCCTAACATGAGAGCTATTCTCTCCAGATGCAAAATAATTGAAGTGGTGGAGTTCATAGCAGGCACCTGGTTGTCTTCTTTTCGGATGCTATTTGGATTCATTTGGATATGGGCTTCATTGGTGTTCTGCATTTGGATATCTCGCCTTTCTCTTGCTGGATTTTCGTCTTCTACATCGATTGAAGGAAGAGGTGTTTTGTTCCACGACAGGAAATGCTTAGAGTTCTCTGACTGTCGGGCACTGTTTCAAATTATGGAAAAGTCCTCTGCATTTCAGACTCTTAATCTTCCACAGAAATTTCTGGAGGATTTTTGGGACTTTCACGAAGATTTGCTGGTCCAGGATTCTCTTCAAGGTCTTCTCTCATGGTCTTCTCGCTCCTTGCACTTTTTGTCCAAGGATCACTTTGCATTCGGTTGTTGGGACTCTCCTCTGCTTCCATACGTTTCTCTGTATTGGTCTTCATCTTTGGGAACTCTCACTGTGGTGCTCCATATCAGAAGTTGGATATTCATCTTGGCGCCTATAAAGCTGGATATTCATCTTCTGCCTTCTTCACAAGGAGTTTGGTCATTCATTGTTTCAGAGTGGCTCTCTACAGCGCCTTGATTATCGATGGCTAATTTTTCTCTGAAGCCTAAAGGCCTTAGTCTTTCTAACTACTCAAATAGACTAATGGTCTTGTTTCCTAGGCGGCTCATTATCACCTATGATAGCTCATCAAGGACCACCCCTCTAGCCGTTATTTGACTCAAGACAACTGCTGTCTAGGCCCTGTAGTACAGCTGTTCTCTCAACTTGTTCACAACTCTCCCATAGCTCTGTCAAACTGTGGACACAATCAGATGCCATTACTATTTTTAGAAGCAGCATGCATAGGTTATTTCATCTCATTATCTTTTGTAATAAACATGCACTTAGCTTCTTTGATTTTCATTTTAATTTTAAGAATCATATAATTAGATTGCATTGAGGGGTAAGGTACATACGTCCCCCCTAACTAGGTGTAATTTAATTTTTAATTAATAAATTTCCCTCGCACCGTCGAGGTTCCACCAAAAAAAAAAAAAGAAAATAAGAATTTGAGCTACCAAAAAAAAAATGATGTTGTTTGCACAAATGAAGGGAGTAGGCATGTGAAGAATTTATTATCAGAATACTGTCATTTTTAAATAAAAATACCGATCTACCGCACTTTTAAAATTATTTACCAATCTATTGCAGTTTTTAAAAGCGGAATCAATAAGAATGCTTTTAATACTTACAAAAATACCTTTTTCTTTTTTTGTTGTATCACTTGTTGAAAGCGGAATTGTCCAATCGTGTTGAAAACGGAATCAACAATTTCGCTTTCAAAGCCTATAGTAGATCGGTAAATAAAGTTTAAAAGTGCGATAGATCGATATTTTTGTTTGAAAATAATAGTATTTTAGTAATAGATTGTGATAACACTTGGGTCATTATCACCTAGCCTGGGCATAATGGAATGTTTTAAAGTAGTCCGAAGGCATTTTTCCAAAAAAAGAAGTAGTCCCAAAGGCAAGATAACACCTTAGTGGCTGGACAGCAGGCACCCCAGTGGTCCCCTTCTAGCCAAGTGGTCCCCCCCATAGTTCAAGAAGCTAAGCTTACAAGGAATGCAAAAGTTGAAGTGAGCATTGTTGATAATCTATCAACCACATATATGGATATGATATGGTGTGGATATGACAATATGAGAAAATCTAAAAAAATAGAATATGAGCACGGTCAAGATATGACTATTATAAAATATATTTAATATTTTTATTATTTTTAACTAGTTTAATACTTATATATTTTTGTAATTCTATAATACAATAAGGAAAATTAGTAATTCTCTTTTTAGTTTCAAAAAAATATATATTGTATCATTATGGTATATTCACAAAGTGAATTAATTAATTAAAGGAATCAAAACTAATATTTACCGAGTTGGTTTATTTAAAAGTAATTTTTGTTAAGATTATAATGTAATAGATTTATTTTATACTCTTTTGACATATAATTGTAGGTAATACTTAAAACACACTCGTGGGTCTTTAAAGTAGTATGAATTTTTGTTAATGCATTGCATGATATGTGAATTCGAAAGAAAATGTTAAAAATTCAACTAAAAAATTATATATGTCCTATGAAGCACGGATACTTCGTCAAGGTCGACGTACCCGTATCGGATACGTATCATCCGTATCCGATAATTAATAAAATATGTGGATATTTCGCGGATACTTCTAAACATGGAGTAAGATGTACAATTTTCAATTTTAAGCTATACCCCCTTCTTTGGAGTTCACATACAATATAAAACATGAACAAAATTCCATTTGATTTTGAAGACACAAGTGTTTAAGTATTATCTATTATTATATGTTAAGAGAGTATAAAAAAAATGAGTCACTTACACTATAATCTTAAAAATAAATACTTGTAAACACACAAACTAGTTAAATGTGGTTATGATTCCTTCAATTAATCATGCTCATTTTATGAATATATCATAATAAGACAATATTATATCTTTTTCAAGGTAAAAATTCCCAATTTTGCTTACTAGTGTTAAAAAATTATTGAAAATTGTAATTTCTTAGTCGTTAAATAATAGAAAAATATAAAATATATTTTATTATAGGCGTATCATGACCGTATCCGTATCCTATGTTTTAAGTTTTATCGTATCACCGTATCCGTATCGTATCGCTGTATCCGTATCCATGCTTCCTAGTATATGTCACTCGAACACAAAAGTATCAGTGAAGTATCCTAATATTTAATTATTATCGGATATGTATGAAGTGTATCCGATACATATTTTTGAATATCCGACGAATATCGTATCCGATACGGATACACCAACCTCAATGAAGTATCCGTACTTCATAGCTGATTGTTTGGCTCAAAAAAAGGGAAGGATTCGGCTGGAAGTTTTGGCTGATGGCCTTCACTTCCTTCTGAATTCAACTCCTCTTTAACTACTGTGTATTTGTTTTGATTCTACAAGTTTATACGTCAGGTAATAATATTTAATTATTATCGGATATGTATGAGGTGTATCCGATACATATTTTTGAATATCCGACGAATATCGTATCCGATACGGATACACCAACCTCAATGAAGTATCCGTACTTCATAGCTGATTGTTTGGCTCAAAAAAAGGGAAGGATTCAGCTGGAAGTTTTGGCTGATGGCCTTCACTTCCTTCTGAATTCAACTCCTCTTTAACTACTGTGTATTTGTTTTGATTCTACAAGTTTATACGTCAGGTAACACCAATTGCATTTTGTAAAGGGTGTCACCCAATGCTTGTATGTAATAGTTTGTTTTTTTCAATTAATAGAATGTTTTTACCTTCCGAGAACATCACTCAAAAGCAAAAACAAAATGACAAGCCCTTTCTCCTACAAATTGCAAAACAACTCTCCTACGCTTGTCCAACAACAATTAGGACAACAATAAAAAAAAAAAACAGAAGGAAACAACAATGGGCTTATTGAATTTTTTCCTCTTTTTTTTTTATTTATTTACCAAATATTATTTAATTTTTGCTTATTGAAAGGGGGTTCGGCTTGGTGGAGTTGGTCTAGGCTGCCAGTAGAAGATGGTTCGCCTGTGTAATTTAGGAATTTATTGTCTATCATATGTGTTACTGGTATTATTGTAGAAAATTTTTTTGACCAATTAAAATCAATTCTCCTCGATTTTGTAAGATACAAATAACAACTAGCTTCTCCAAGAACTTACTGATATCATGTCTATGATCTACTGCTCCAAGAAGCCAAAACTCGCAAAATATGTGAGTAAAATTAATTAATCCTAAGGCACGGGTCTTTTTTCTAATTCTTAGCCTCAAATCTGCATCGCACGGCTCAAATTGATGAACACTTATTATCATTCTAGTCCGACGTCTATGAGTGTAAAATAACTATTTATATTAGGAAAATGATATTTTAACCTAATTTACTGATCTTATTTATTAATCTAATGCATAATAGCCTTTGAATTAGTAAAACGTCCTAACTAATAGTGGATCCCACTATTATTCTAATGATAGAGAGTAATTAAGTACAATTAATATTTCTCTTAATATTAAGCAGTCGTTGGGTTAATTAATAATGCTTAAACATCACGACCCACGTATAAAACACACATAAGACAGTTTTACATAGAAATAGAAGGCCCCAAGGGCAGTACAAAGCGGTTTAAGAAGAACACAACACTTATTTATGACACACTTGTGAGGGGGATTTTACTAACACTATGAATAATGTCAGTTCCCACGCCCTAATTATTTTCATACAAACAAACATCACACTCCAAGCCAGGATACTTTCTTTCAATGATTCAACCATTACATAAGGTTGCAAATGTCAACGTTGATATCCCGAATTCCTCGTTTCTCAAGACCATTATTCAGATTTGGAGGCATCTTGACCTGAAAACAAATGAAATTTATTTAGGTATAATCACAAGCATAATAATGGAAGCGGATCCCAACGAATGCTGGAATCCACTATCAATCCAATAATTGTAAGTGAATAGGTCAACAAATTAATTAGGTCCAAGTAGTATTGTTCTAAAATAAAACAAAGAAGATCATGAGAATAAGTAATTGATACTGAGACATTGGTGGATGGTGCAAACGTAAAGAAATAAAATTGGAAAATAGAACTCTGCAACGCAACATCTCTGAATTTTTGGATAGAGTTGGAGGACCATTTTTGGAGCCACCCTGCTGCACCAAGAAAATTGAGAGGTAAATATTAAAACAATTGTGCCAAGCTCAATATATATAGTCTCTCGTATATAACGGGGTGTAGGAGTTATATTTTAACGAAAATTAATTATACTCGGGAAAAAATATAAGAAAATGAATTTTAAGTTCAATAGTGGTGGTGGTAATAACAACACTAGTTCTATTTTCGGCCATTCAGGTACATGTTGTACCTAAATGGTGACACACGACCCTATAGACTTGGTTAAGTAAATCTTATAGTTTGTTTGTTGATTATATATAATTTGCTTAATTCCTAGCTACCTGGTAATGCTTCCTTACCTTGTTCTTAGCAGCATAAAACACCGAAACGGCTTCCTCAAAATCTACCTGGTCATGTTTGTCCTTGCCTATCTCCTCAAACAAGCTCGGCTTTACGCCACCGTAGCCTCCCTGCTTGACGAAATCGACCAAGTCACCCACCTGTACCTTACCATCTTTATCTTTATCCAATTTCTGAAAGGTTTTGGAAGCTAACTGCTTAACTTCATCAGAACTGGCTTGATAACGAGCTAGAGCAGTACCACGATGGACCTCCATCTCCTTTCTCTCTTTCTCTTTCTCGTGGAATTTATAACTCAATGGACTATATACCATGGCATGCAGAGGACGTCTTTATATAGGCCTACATGCAAGCCTCTGAGCCGCAATATATTCTGCCTAACGACCAAAACTATCGAAATAATATATATAATAAAGTACAAAGATCGAAAACATAAAAAATAACTTTTATTTTTAACACTTGAGATCGTTTTAAATTTTACTATAAAATTAATTTGACATCTAATATTAACGGATTGTTACTCAAATCTTGTATCCCAAGTGAAGTGTCAAAATCTCATGCATTGAATATTTGGTAGAATTAATGGACCCCACTAATTCAACCACTTGCGTTGATTTGGGATACAAAATTTGGGCAAAAATTTGTGCAGTATAGCATTGCTCAATATTAACTCTCCAAATTTAATAGGAAAAATAAATCCCCTAAATGAAGAAGCTTACTTAAAAACATCAACTATTATCTTATTCTTATATTTATTACCATCGCCACCCGTCGTTGCGCACCACCGCCGCCACCCACTGTTAGAAATAATTAGTAAGTAATGTAAGCTATCCCACATTGGAAAAGTTGAAAGGGAGTGTAAGAGTTTAAAAGAAGGAACACACCAAATTTTTATAAGTTTGGATGGTGGAAAGATTTGGAGGGAAACTCCAAATATTTCAAATCAATGGACCTTGATTAGACTTTAAATAAAATAATATTTAAAGTCAAAAGATTGGCACTTGTAATTAAACATTTTATATTAATTAAGCAGTTAACTAATTACTACATGTCTCTTGGCCCAAGAGTTATGTCTCTTCTTTGATCTCTAAGGTATTATAAACACCTGTACAAATCTTTCAATAAATATATACAAGAAAACGTTTCTCTATTCTGTTCTTGGCAGAATTTTAGAGTTTGCTATCTAAAATTCTATTTGCCTTTGTTAATCCTAGAGGAATTTGCCACAAACTCAGCAGCAACATAGTGGGGGCATAATTTCCTTAAGGAGAGTGAATACACGATCAAAGCCTTCTAATCTGTTGTAATTATTTTACTAACACCCACTGTCCCCCACCCCCACTCACACCCACACCTACCACCACCACCGATATTCGTCACCACTCACAACCATTGTCGTCCACAACCATTCGTCGTCGCCCACCACCACCATTGTCAATCACTATCACTATCGCCCACCACTACAACCCACCACCGTCGCTGCCGCTACCGCCGCCACCCTCTGTTGCTAATATCACCATCGTCACCAAAAATTCACCACCTGCATCCCCGTCGCCACCCACGGCTGCCACCACCACCACGTTCATCGCCGCCTACTACCACAATCATTGTCACCGACCACCACCACTACCACTGTTCACCCTCGTAATAACTAGTGCTTAAATTCATTTCTATCTTCTATATTTGTGATTTGATTTTGAGTGAATACAATTATGTTTATGATTGACATTTTTTTTTGTTATTCCGTACCTTCAAGTATGGCAATAACTAATAGGTATATATGCAAGCTGTTCAAAGAAGTTCATTTGTCCAAAAAGAAAAAAAATGATGGGCTACAACCCAAAAAAAAAAAAGATGAGTAAAACTAATCTTGTGTGGAAGGGTTCAGCTCCGGTTATATAAAAATTTTCATGAGATTGAAGGAATTATTCAAGATGAATTATATAATATTAGACTCAAGATCAAATTTTTGTCAATTAAAATACCATTTACTCTAAAAATTTAAGCTAGTAGAAAGAGCGTAATTTAATATTTATATATTTCGATGCTATCTAAGTTGGTTTACTCAGTAACAAACTTGGGTTAGAACCTCATTCTCTCCCCCGCCTCTTTTCCTAATCTCATTTATGAAGTCAGTCTTATGTATATAAAAAAATCTGATATTAGACTTTATCTTTTTTTTTTTTTTTTGAGCAAAACCAGACCAAGGCCATCCTTGCAGATTTGCAACCGTTGAAGCAGAGAAGAATGAAACAAGGTCAATTCACAAAAGCTACCCCAAGCATACCAGAGGAATTGATTCCGAAGAAGAAGAGAAGATGAACAGGTGCCTGCTGTACTCTTGATTAGATTAGCTCCTTTGCTTTTGGTAATCCATGAGTTTGAGACCTTCTGCTTATACTTTGTAGTTGTTCCCATAAGATGTAGAAAATAGTCTAGGAAGAGGCAGAGAACCTCTTACGAATTGCCTTGATTCCACGCTGATCATGAAGGAGAAAAAGTCTGACAGAGATAGGCAGGTCACCCTGATTCAAGTATAAACCAGTAGACTGATCCATAACCCCTTGGTTAGCCAAAGCATCTGCCACCGAATTTCCCTCCCTATACACATGTTGTATTCGATAAGCCATAGACTGTAAAAGAGGAAAAATTTGATCTGTAATAGCCCATAAGTGCCATGATGGGTTAGATTTTTTGGTAATCATGTCCAACAGGACCTGAGAATCTGTCTCAATTTCCCAGTCGTAAACCTCCAAGCCATAATTATAGATTAGAGAAAGGCCATCCAGTAAAGCACGCATCTCCGCTTCCATATTTGTACATCTTCCATAGGTATAAGAGCCAGCAAGAACGAACTGACCCCAATGATTACGTATGACCACTCCACCCCCAGATTCACCTGGATTTCCCTTAGAAGCACCATCAATGTTCAATTTCAATCTACCTTCTGGTGGGTAAAGCCAAGAAACCCATTTCACCTTAATGGTAACCTGGGAAACTGGATTGAGATTTAGGGAAAGAAGAATTGCTTTCCCTGATTCTGAGTCCATGGATTTTGGTTTGACATTATATACTTGCGTGCGGCAATACTGCAAAACAGTTTTAAATAAAGTATAACAGCGGAGTTTGTGATTCTCAAAGAGTCTCCTACATCTTTCCCTCCATAATTGCCAGAAAACTAGTAGAGAAATACCTCTAGTCAACATATGACTAACTGAAGAGAGCTTGAATATTCTTATGAGCCGCAAAAATCTTGTGATAGGTCCTTCATTCTCAATCAAGTGAAAACCAAAAAAACTTGAAGCATAGCCCCACACTTCTCTGGCATAAGAGCAGCTAATAAACACATGATTTAGTGACTCTACATCTTTCTCACACAATACACACCTACTGGCTAAAGCCACACCTCGCCTCTGAAAAGTAGAATCCATAGGAAGAATGTCCTTCCATAGCTTCCATCCATGCAACAAGGCACTAGGGGGAGAAATTTGCTTCCATAGATTATAGAAAGGCATCTGAACTGGCCCAGAAGTGCGAACTAGACCCCAAGCCGTTTTTAAAGAAAAGTTCCCAGTAGGAGTAAGTTGCCAGATCAACTTATCCTCTTTAGTAGATAACAAAACAGGAGTAGAAACAATTCCTTGTAGTAGATTACCATCTAGGAATTGAGAGACTCCTTGCAAGCACCAACTACCATTTATCAATAAATTTGATAACATTGGAAAATGACTAGGCTGCCTAGTGTTCCTTAATATTAATGGACCTGATCCAAGCCAATTGTCACACCAGAAGTTCACCGTATGACCTGATCTCACAGTTGAGTCATTGTCAATTAAGCAATACTAGATGACTAAGAAGCACGGATACGGACACGGGTATTGTATCCGATACGACATGAACACGGAGATACGAAAAAATTCAAAAATACAGAATACAGGTACGTCAAGGATACGACTAATTAAAATAATGTTATATATTTTTTATATAAATAACATGATTAATAATAAGACCTAACATGATTAAGTGGTTGGTTAAAATCTTATAAATTTACAATTGAACAATGGGCTAATGTGTAGAATTGGGCAGTAGGCTAATACTAATTGGAAATGTGGGCTAATACCAAAGTGGGTTGTGCGTAAATTTATTTGATAACTAATAAATAACTTATACCAAAAAAAAAGAAAAATATTAAAAAGGAAAAAAAAAAAAAAAGCCTCTGTTCAAATAGAGAGAGAGAGAAAAAAAAAAGAAAAAGAAAAAGAAAAAGAAAGGGGCAACCGACGGCGAGAGCAAGAAAAGATAAAGAAAAGGGTAGCCAATGACACCAGAGAGAGAGAAAAGAAAAAAGAAAAAAAAAAAAGGTAGTCGACCGTCGACGACACCCATAGGAGATTTGAAGCAGCCATAGGAGATCTAAAGCAAAAGAGAAGAAGAAGAAGGAGAGATGAAGCAGATCTAGTTGCAAATCGATCGCTGAAACCTTCACCTCCTTTTGAGGCAGATTCGAGGCTCTCAGCTTGAAGCAGATCTGAAGCTTTTGACTTGAAGCATATCCAAAGCCTTCTCATTTTTTTCTCTACTCTCTGTCCAGGTTTCTTTTTTTCTTTTTCTCTATCTTTTCTTAGCCCCGTATCTCGACGTATCCGAGCCATATCCGGCTACCAAAAATCCTTCTTCACTGTTCAGAACACCCTAGAAGTGTCAGACACGTGTCCGACTGTATCCCACGCGTATCCATGTCGGACACGTGCCCGACACGCCACGTCGACCTTGCAGTGAGTATCCGCACTTCCTAGCTAGATGAGAACTTTGTGGGTGGTATTGGAAAGACTTGTCTAAGATGCTTTGTTGTCCTACATGCCTGGACTCAACAAATAATTAGATTCATTTTTTTTATTCTGATTGATCATCAAAGATAGGGGTGTTCACCCTACCCTACGGGTAGGAAATATGCTCTTTCGTCTTCCTGCCCGATACTGTGCGGAAGAGTTTTTTCTTGGCCTACCCAACCCGATCAGTTGTGGTATTCCTACCCGCGTTCCTACCCGATTAATCGGGTAGGAAGTCGGGTAAAAACTTTTGTAGCTATTAATTTTTGAATCATTTTAACAATTTAATTAAATAACATGCACTAATTTAACAACACAATAAATCAATAACACTAAAATCTAAAACAACTACAACAACAATTATAATAAAACATAAGAAAGTTTAAGTTTAAACATCAATCCACCATAATTGTTACACAACTACAATAACAATTAATTTAAGTTTAAACCATATGAAATACATTAAAATCATAATTGCTCCGTCTGTAGCAGTTCACCACAAATCATGTAACCTACACAAAAAATATATCCATGTTTTAGCAACTCAATCATTCACAACAATAACAAAGGTATAATATAAATTATACCACACAAATACTCTTATAATTACTAAAAAAAATATAAAAAATTTAAATAACACCTTTTTGTTATTGTAATTCACCTCTCTTCACTCAAGAGCAATTGTAATTGTCTCTGCAGTTATTTCTGAGATAAAAAAGAGTATGGAAAAAAAATTAGATACGAAGAACTCATCAACAAATAATAAAAAAATAACAATAAAAGTATAGAAACCTGAATCCAGTTTATAGCTTTCTGAATCCTCCAAACCATCTTCAAAGTCATAAGCAATGGATGACGATTTAAGCCAATTTTGTGCACATATGAGACCCTCAACTGTTTTGGGTGCCAGACAACTCCGAAAAGGATCTAAAATACGACCCCCAGTGGTAAAAGTCGATTTTGATGCCACCGTAGATATGAGAATAGCTAACACATCACGAGATATTTTGGCAAGAATCGGGAATTTAGAAGAATTAACTTTCCACCAATTCAAAATATCAAAATTGGCACTAACAAATTCAACATCCTCCATCAAATATCGATCCAACTCTGATTTGTTGTCCACATTACCTTTCTCAGCCCTATACTTGCGGTACCTATTCATGAAATTTGTAGGTACTTGATCTTGAACAGACATCTCAGCCGAAGACACATTTTTCTCATGGTCAACACTTGACCCCACTCCACACCCCACACTAAATCCAGTGTACTGTTGGCATAACCGGTTAATGACCCTTTTGATCTTTTCAACTACTTGAAGCTTAACTACTTCATCCTCAGCCTTATAATTGTCATTGAGCCAAAATTCTAAAGCATCCAATTTATAGCGTGGGTCAAGTACAATAGCAACAAACAACATCAAATTAATATTATCTAAATGACCCCAATACTTATCATACTTGCTTTTCATTCTCATGGCCATGGTACTCAAGAGATAGTCATCATCTTCACAATAACCTTGCAAATGATCATACACAGTAGAAAGTTCTTGAAAAAACAAATTAGATGTGGTATACAATGATCCAGAAATGCGCAATGTGACTTCATAGAAAAGTTTCAAAAACTTCATAAACACACGAACAATATCCCAATCATCAAATGTAGGTGGCCCTAAACCACCCCCTCACTCAATTGACTTACAAATTGTCCATCATCTTCTTGCAACAAATCAAATGCACCTTGGTACTGTTCAACAACTTTGAGCATCAAATATGTAGAGTTCCAACTCGTGTTTACATAGAACCAAATGCTTGGGAGAATTCAAAACAAGTCAATCTCAAGATGAAAGAGCATCTGAAACAGATCGCTGAGAGAGAGAAAGAGAGTACCTGGGTAGGAATCGGGCGGGAGGGACTGGAACGATGGAGGCGCTCTTGGAGTTGGGACACAGATGTTCTATTAGGGTTTTTTTTAGTTTATATATATATATAAACTAATTAATGCGGGTAGGGTAGGGTAGGAATGCGGAAATGAATGGCTATTCCACATTCCTACCCGATTTTAATGGCATCGGCGGCGGCTATGGCATCGGTGGCGGCGGCGGTGGGGGCGACGGCGGCAGTGGTGGTGACGGGGGCGACAGTGGTGGTGGCGGCGGCGGTGACTGTGGTGGCGGCAGCGGTGGTGGTGGTAGAGGTAGTGGTGATGGTAGTAGAGGTAGTGGTGGGACGGTTTCAAACACTACTTTTTTTTTAAGTATATATGAGAAATAATTTTTAGAAATACTTTTAAAAGTCACTCCAAACACACTCTTAGGGGCCTATTTTTCCTATTAAATTTAGAGTGTTAATATTAGCCGTTAGATTATCTTTAAAGTAAAATTTAAAACGATCTAAACCGCGAAAAACAAAAGTCATTTTGTTTATGTTTTGATATTTGAATTGTAAACTACTTTATTATATAGATAATATATTATTTGTGCCCACCCCAAATTCAAGATAAAAATGTTTGGCCCATATTATTTACCCAAAAGAATTAAAAAATTAAGCTCATTTAAAACAAAAAAATTTGAGCTCATCACTATCTACTCAAACTTATTAAAAAATCAAATATTTGACTTATCACAATCTACTCAAACCTATTAAAAAAACAAAACTTTTGACCCAACATTAAAAACAAAACTTTCGGCCCACCATAAAGACTTTAAAAACAAAACTTTTGGCCCACCATATTTAATTGTGTCAACTATAATATTGTGTTTTGATGATATTGATTTAAATAGACTCATACCTAAATGATTGTTAACTTTTTAAACAATGTTATTGAAACCTAATTTTAGGACCTAATACATTGCGATATTAAGTATAATAGTGAGTCTTAATATTTAATAAATTCTACTGTCTATCCAATGGTCACAAACCATTGGGTCTCCATCAATTAAATCTCAAATTAGGTACAATTAATATAATTGTTAACTTTTAGAAATGTCCAAATATGTTTTGAACATATTGATGTTATTTTATAAATTTTTTAAATTATAGGGTTATTTCGTTATTATATAAAAATGTGTGTCGTTATGTAGGAAACTATAGGATCATAAATGGAAGATTGTTACCGCGATTTTATATATAAAAGAAATATTATTGATAAAATTAATTTGTAACACTTTCAAATAATAAAAGCATATTAGGGTCAATTGTAAGTAATAATAATTAGTCGCATTTCGATAAGAAGTTTTAATTATTATTATTTTGTTTATGAGTATATCAATTTTTAATCTTCTATGTTTAAAAAGTATTAAATATAAATTTATGAACTTTTACTATCTATTAAAAAAAAATTAAAAATACTAGTGTGCCCACCCTAAATAAAATTTCTGGCTCCACCCCTTATTGGGTTAAT
The DNA here is from genome assembly GCA_951799425.1 of Ilex aquifolium. Classification (NCBI taxonomy): domain Eukaryota; kingdom Viridiplantae; phylum Streptophyta; class Magnoliopsida; order Aquifoliales; family Aquifoliaceae; genus Ilex; species Ilex aquifolium. The sequence goes on from OX637401.1 coordinate 25,106,908, forward strand.
TTATAAAATGCTCAATCATCACTACCCATATTTCTTCATTCGTCATTTGCATGCATCTCGGCCAGAAAATGAATGAAATTTATTACCAAAAAGAAGAAAAAAACCCGCATAAAATTGAATTAAAAATGGAAAGCACAGCAATGCACCATCAATGGGCCTCCGAATGAAGTTGGATGAACATGTTTGGAGTCAGCTTACTGCACCAAGAAAATCTAGAGGTGAATATAAAAATAGTTGTGCCAAGCTCAATAGTCTGTTGTCTGTAATGGGTTCTACGAGAGATACTTTAACGAAATTATTCTCCGAGAAAAATATAAAGAAATATATTACAGGGAAACGTGTAAAAACACGAGTGTTACAAACACGCAGAGGATTGAGAACAACATTCGGGTATCAAAGGGATGCCTAAGAAACTATTTTCTCAAAAATATTTTATGTTGCCCACTGTATCACTTTTGTATAAGTCTGCTATATCTTGATAGAGTCAATAAAAATGTGGCACGGTACGATTAGTTGACACGGAGTTAAGTGGGTTTGAGTGAGGTTTTAACAGGTAAACCCGTTTAATAAACAGGTCGTATTCATGTTAGATATGCCAACTTATTTGTCACCCGTTTAAATAAAATTAAAATAATAATTATTCAAATTTTGTTTTTTAAAATAATATATACAATTTAATAATTAGATAAGTTAAAAAAGTTTAATAATTTACTAAACGGGCTAAACGAGTTATGCCAGATAACCCGTTTAACAAACAAATTGTGTTTGATTTATAAATTTCCAATTGTTTAATTAAAAGAATCGTGTACAAGTTAAATAATTTTTTACATGAACTCTATTAAACTTGACATAAACACACTTAATCCGACAGATACTGTTAACACCCCTACCTTGATATTCATGGTCTTAACCACATAGTACACCACGATGGCTTCCTCAAAATCTAACAGGCCATTCTTGGTCCTTGCCTAGCTCCTCGAGGAAGCACGGCTTTACGTCACTGATGAGACACTTCTGACAATTAATAAGTAATCAACATGTGTCTTCCACATGAAAAACGTGAGTATTCTCTTAAGCGACACGTGTCCCCAATCTGCGAGTGACACGTGTCCTCGTCACTAAAGATCCCTTGAAGCCTTTTACAAGTGACACGTGTCCTTGACACTAAAGGCCCTAGGAACCTTTGTAAGTGACACGTGTTCTCGACACTAAAAGTATTTCGGAGTCTTCATCACGTGACATCTGTCCTTGACTCCCAAAATTCCCCCGAAGAGACCTCCTCCGGACACGTGTTCTCGGCGCGCTTAACGCCCCCGAGGTCCAATTCTAGACACTTCACCTCGACTCTAAAACCTCGAGATATGGATGACAGATTGACAGTTATCGTTACTTGAAGTTAAAATTGGTCAATAATCATTGACTCATCTTCCCAAATCAGTCAATGGCAGAAAGAGCAGATCACTAACTAATGAAAGTGATACACGAGGTACAGAGCACAGAATTAGGGGCCAGTGGACAAAGATGCTCCTACTCGTGTGCAGCCATCACAAAGAAGCATTAAATGACCGTTCAGATGGATGAGACAAATTTATTGCTCGGTGGACTCCGGGAGGAGTGCATTAAATGCCCGGAGATCCGATCATTAAATGCAGAAACTTCTTTTCGTGTGACAAGGAAGACACTATACCCTAAGACTGTGCTCTATAGGCCGCCTTCCAAAGGGACCAATTAGGGGCTTCCTCTCCAAATGGACTCACCTGTCCGCAATAATTACCTCCATGGAGGTATAAATAACTCTCACAAATGCAAAGCAAAGGTACGCAAAATCTCACCCAAGCAATATAACATTGTTCTTCCTCCTCTGTCTCACGTACTGACTTGATCGTTGAGGGGGTCACGCCGAAAAATACTTCGACGCCCTTCTAACCATTTTTTTGAGTGGTAGAGTTCATCTCGATATGGCGGAATCATTCGAGCTGCTGGAGAAGTTATTCATCACCACTCCTTATACCGTTTCTCACCTCCGTTATCTACGAGATCATCGACTTTCTTGGTAAGACTCGTGCTAACCAAGGGAGAGATCTTTCTATTTGTTTGTTGTGCAAAAATTACTACGCACAACCACCATAGCTACCCTGCTCGAAGAATTCGAGCAAGTCGCCTACTTTTACTTTTCCATCTTCATCTTTATCTAATTTCTTAAAGAAATCGGAAGCCAACGACTTAACCTCATCAGAAATGTCTTAATAAATATCAGCCTCTAACCCCAACGTAGCTCACCAAGTATAAGGAATGAACTGTAAATTTAGACGTCTTGAATTCAAATCTTGACAATTGTTTGAAATCAGATCATGAGAGATTTATCACTCATGGATACCCCAATCCCGACATGTTACACTCTTCTTTATACGCATGGTTACACTCTTCTTAATAAACTTAAAGTACTTTTAAATGAGTTGATGGTTCAACAAGTATCACCTCCATTTAATCGTATTTTATAAACATTTTTTTCTTCTACAAAAGGCAATTCAATATAAAGTATCGTAGGTTAATCAATTATTTGTTATTAATTTTATGTTGATATCATATCATATTATTTTATTTTTTTTAAACCTTTTTCTTAACAATGGTTAACCATTCATCTTTTTGTACTTGCTGTTACAATTTGACTTTTAAAATTTCATATGACGGAATGAGATCTACATTAATACATATTTTTATTACTTATTCAAGTGAAATTAATTATATACAAATGAATCCCCACGAGAAAAATATAGAAAATGTGTATTGAATGGAAATGTTGATCCGGTAAGCACATGCAAACTACATATGTCAGGACAAAGTCATCATCTTTTTGGCGGGAATTTTTGGGAAATGTACATGTGGGACCCTTATTAGATGGGTGAGAATTCCTACATGATTTTTTAATTTAAAGTTTAAACCAAATTTGTAGAGTAAATCAATTACTCTCAATTTTGATGGACAATTGTCCCAAACCAAATACGAATTAAATTTTGTATTCTTAACAGATAAGGGTATGGTAGTTAGGGGTGTCAATTTTTGACACGACACGTTAATACAATACGAATCAAATATAAAATTACTGAGTCAGACAAGTAATTAAACGGGTCAATGAGTAAAAACGGATCAACACGTTTAAACAAGAAAAAAATTATGTCGGGTTCATGTCAAAATCAAATCAACCTGATTTTGATCTAATTAACCCGTATTTTAAACAGGTTGACATAATTCGGACACGAACCCGTTTTAACTCATTGTAGACTCGTTTAACCTGTTTATGACAGTATAATTTGTCTATTACTTATGACTGATGTAGTCTTAACATTATTACTTATTAGTTATTACTTCTACTATGGTAATTGGCAGTATAGTTCTTAACATTATTATAACATTATAATAGTATAGTTCTTGCTGCAATTTTTGGGTTGAAACTTGAATGCATTTTAGTTTATTTCATTAATGAGATGTGATATGTTATTGGCGAAAAAATTATTTAAAATTTTGGATGAATAATTGAATAGTGTATTTAATAATAATAAACATATGTGAAAATAAGTTATGTGTGTTAAACAGGTTAAACATGTTATGTGAGTAAAATTAATCCGTTTTGGAGAAGTTAATTTTCAGCCTCGAATATGCATTGCACTACTTGAATGGATAAGCACTTATCATCATTCTAGTCCGACGTCAACAAGTATAAAATAGCTATTTATAATAGAAAATAACTATTTGGACGTAGTATATTGATTTTGTTTGTTGACCTAATGGATCATAACTATTGAATTAGTTGATGGTTCCAATTAATAGTAGAACCCACTACAAATCAAATGACAATGAGTAATTAGGTCAGTAAAAAAATTACCAAATTAAGTCCAAATAACAATGCTCCATATATACCGAGTAGGGTGGTCTAGTAGTGGTACCGGTCTTACTCCTCACCCAGAGGTTGAAAGTTCGAGTCCTGAAGTCTCCATTAGGGCTCGGTGGTTGGCCGCTATACTAGCCTAATTAGATCTGGTCCCGAGAGATGTTCCAGGCGCGATCAAGGGTCTTATGATCCCACCGGTAAAGGTCTAACGGGGTGGTCGTTGGGCGCTCTTCCTTACCCCCACCCATTTTTTAACCAGCAAAAAAAAAAAAAAAACAATGCTCCATATATTAAGCCGTCATTGAAATTGATAAAATGCACAAACATCACGATCCATATATAGGACACACATAAACATAGGAAAAAGAAGCCCCAAGGGCAGTACAAAATGGTTCAAGAAGACCACAACACTTATTGACACACTTGAGAGTGATTTTAGAAATGTCACTTCCCACCCTCATAGTTATTCTCATACAACCAAAACGTCACACTCCAAACCAGGATACTTTCGATGATTTTACCATCACATGATGCTGCATATTTTTATAATTATACAACCAAGAGCCTCAGGCTCCACTGATTTTTTCTCAAGATCTTTCAGCTTCGCAACCATCTCGGCTCGGCCTGAAGACGAATGAAATTTATTTAGGAATAATCACAAGCATAATAATTTGTTGTTGAGATTTACTAAAAAAAAAATTAACCCCTCCCCCCCCCACCCCCCCGGCGCATTAAATGAAACCAAGAAGATCACGGAAATAAGTAAATACTGATTTTGGAGGTTTTCTTTATGTAAGATACGGATACTGAGAGATTGGTAGATGAAAATGTAAATAAACAATAATAAAAAAATAGAACATAGAACGCACCATCTCTGGATCTTCGAATGAAGCTGGATGAACATCTTCGGAGTCACCTTGCTGCACCAAGAAAGTTGACAGTGTTATTTCACATGAATGAGCAGTGAGTTGGAGTGCAATTACAATGAACAGATCTGAGTTATAAGGCTCGTGAATTGGTGGGTGAATGCTCTAGTTATCTGAGGTGTGGTGTGTGTAACATGTAGAAATATAGTGGTTCACCGGCTGATGAACTCGGCTAGTCCACTCTACAATGGAGGCTCTGGCTCCCGAGATGTATATTAATTTAAGAGGTGTTTACAGATTGCTCTTTGATGTCATTCGGTCCTCCCTTTTCTTGTTGGGACAATGTACAGTACTTATAATGTCATTCCTAACTCTAAAAGATCTCTTCCGAGATCTTTGCCCTCCATCCATGGGATCTCCCTTAATCCTGGGAGAGGATCTTGGTCAATTGAGTGTTTTACGTCTGGGATGCTGCTTTGCTATTGTTTCGGGGATGTCAGCTGTTGTCCAGCTACTTCTTTATCATTTCGGCTATTATTTCGCTTGGGAGGAGCTCGAGTTCTGGTCCTCTGAGCTCTGGAGCTCCGAGCTGACCTCCCGATCTGACCTCCTGGGCTGAGCTCATACTTAGGATTAATTTTTGGTACCATCAAAAGTCTATATGTAAATATAAAAACAATAGTGCCAAGCTCAACATTCTCTTGTCTATAGCGAATCTAGGAGAGATATTTCAACGAAATTATCTTCTGGGAAAAATATAAGGAAATGCTATTTGGACCTTAGGGATCTTATTAAAGGATTTAATGATATATAACCATTGGATTGATTGTGCGCTCCATCTAACATTGGAAGTCACAAGTAATCTAATGGTTGTATTGAAATCACATTATTACGTCCCTAAATAAGGTCCGCAAATAATATACCAATAGCATTGTTCTTATAACAACAGTAGTTTTGTAATCAGCCATTCGGGTACATGTTGTGACTGATTGGTGACACAAGACTATAGGGTTAGTTAAGTAAATCTAAAGGTTTATTTATTTAACCCCAAAAAAATTAAAAAATTGATCTAATGGTAAAGTTTTCAGTCCTACAAGCTAATGCTTCCTTACCTTCTTGTTTTTAACCACATAAACCACCACAACGGCTTCCTCAAAATCAAGCAGGCCATGCTTGCCCTTGCCTATCTCCTCAAAGAAGCTCGGCTCTACGCCACCATAGCCTCCCTGCTCGAGGAATTCGAGAAACTCACCCACCTTTACTTTACCATCTTCATCTTTGTCCAATTTCTTAAAGATGTTGGAAGCTAACTGCTTAACCTCAACAGAACTGGCTTCATAACGAGCTAGAGCAGTAAGGCGAATGTCCTCCCCCTCCTTTCTCCTTTCTGTTTTCCTTGGTTTTTTTGCGTGGAATTAATTTATAACTCAATGAACTATATGCTATGGCATGTTATGGACGTCTTTATATATAGGCCAAGATGCAAGCCTCTGCGCTGCAATATATTCAGCCTAACAACCAAAGCTATCAAAATAATAGCTGTACATGCAAGTTCTTTTAAGAAATTTCACGTTGTTGTTCACACACTACCTGCCATTGATTTTAATATTGTTTTTTATCAAATCATGTTAGGTACGCGTTCCCAAGTTTACAAAATTGGCTAGTTGTTAGTATCAAAAAATAACTTTTTCGATATTATACTTCCTTATTTTGTTAAATACAAAGTGGTATGTGCTAAGTGTTTATCATTGTACTTTATTTACTTATTTCCATGGTTCATTTTTATAAATAATCTAAATCAAGGTTTATGAGCATTAATCATTTTCCAATAAGATACATCGAAGTTGAGTTTGGATGCCATAGACTTATCCTAACTAAAATTACATTCTCAAATGATGGAATCAACCATACATAGTCTAATCCAATGATACTACTAGGTCTGTCAATTGCGTTGGGTGAGGAGAATTCGTATCGAGTCTTAGGGGGTTCGTGTTAAAAAGTACTCAACTTATACCCGATTCGTTTAACAATATTTGTCCAACGAATTGTTATCGAGTTCGTGTCGTATATGATTCGTATAACCAGTAAATAAACGAGTTTGTTGTGCATTTTTTGTTATTTTGATTGGCTTCACACGTACCCACCCGATTCAATATTGACCATGTTGTGTCAGAGGCCCATTCGTTTCTAAAATAGGAAGCTTAGCTTAATTTACCCCAACACGTTAGTGATTTCCGTCCAAAAAGATAACGGACGTTTGTGATTGGGTTAATGTGAACCAAAAGTGTTAGTTGAGGGTGTAATGTGAAAAATCTGATAGTTGAGGGAGCAAAATGGAAAAAGGGTGATAATTCAGGAGGTGTAACTGTAATTTACCCTTATAAAAAGATGTGATTGAATTCTAATGACTATACTAGAAACACGGAACTTTGAAAAAGTAATTAATATTAGTTCATATTGGTAAACACTTGAAGAAAGGAACACTAGCGGTGTCTTCTTCAAATAATTTTATAAGGAAAACTTAAACAAATCTAATTGAAAAAAGACAATTTCTTTAGTCGATATATATCTTCTTGTACGAAAGTTGTTTGTCAAGGCGAACAAAAGACCAACCATCACCGTCTTCTTCTTCTTATACTTTATAAAGGAAAAAACAAGCAAAAACCCAATATATATATCTATATAATAAAGTAGTTTACAATTCAAATTTCAAAAGATAAACAAAATGACTTTTGTTATTCGCGGTTGAGATTGTTTTAAATTTTACTTTAAAGTTAATCTAACGGCTAATATTAACACACTAAATTTAATAGGAAAAATAGGCTCCTAAGGGTGTGTTTGGAGTGATTTTTTAAAAGTACTTCTAAAAATTATTTTTTTTAAGTACTTTAAAAAAATAATAGTGTTTGAAACCGTCCCACCACCACCACCGCCACCGCCCTCATCATTGCTGCCGCCACCACCGCTGCCACCCCCCTCCACCGTCGCCACCACCACCATCGTCGCCGCCGCCACCACCGTCACCGTCACCATCACCATCACCACCGCCACCGCCCTCGCTACCATCACTGCCACCACGGTCATTGCCACTCACCACAACCATCACCGTCTCCTACCACCACCACTGCTGCCCACCACCTCTCACCCCCATTACAAACCGATGCTTAAATTCTTTTATCTCTTCTCTATGTTTGTGATTTGATTTTAGATATGAATACAAATATGTTTATTGTTTACAATTTTTTATTACACTACGCCTTCAGGCACATATAATAACTAGTATATATAGATATATATATATATATATATATATATAGATATATCTATATATATATATCTATATATATATATATATATATAACCAAATGATCTTTTTTCTAGTCAATATACATAAAAAAAGACCACATATTTCTCCTCAAGTCAACTTAAATCTGTAATTACATTTAAATCTAAAATTTGAATCAAAATTGTAGAATAATGTTTGTGGCAAGCAGCAAGTAGTTTTCCGGTGTGTCGGACATGCTATGTACGATTATGAAACGAGAGAAGGGAGCCAATTGTGCCCCCACAGAACTGTTAGAAATATAGTTTTCTTTAGCCGGCATCATATCTCCATATGTAAGACTATCATAAGACATATGATCTCTTACATTGATAAAATTGAATTGAAATTATAGATGCAATTGCTATAGTTCTAATTCGGTTAATTGGACCATACTATATTTTAACGGATGCAGATATTGGTTGTAACAATATTGAAACAGGTTTACCTAGGATATCTAATGACACCTAAAAAATATCACATAAGAAAAAGGCCTGTAAAAAATCGTTATTTCGAAAGCCCAAAAAGATAAAAAGATTTCACAACTCTAACGGGGAAGGTTGAAGTGCTTGTAATTCTTATTTCTCCACTACTCTACTTTTCTTTGCATTCCCCTCTACTTTGAAGCTTAAATTGATAAAATTATTGTTTCTATTGTATCAGCATATCAGGTTATGCATCAAGGCTCAACACAAAGAAAAAGAATAAAAATTACTATACATGAGCCGGCCATGCAGAGATAGAAAATTATCTCAAATAAAACTCGAAATTCTAATCTGATTAAAAGTTTATCCAATCATCCTTGTAGAGGTCTCATTTACAATTTTCATCTTAGACCTTTGTTACAAAAGCTTATCTTTATCTTGCATGACTTGACTGTATTAAGTCCTTCATTACAGTTCCAAACTACTTATCTTTTGTCACCATTTTGAAAATCTAGTCACTTCGTTCAACAATATATCAGTAATTTCTAACTACATTCCTAATGCCACCTACCAAATATCGTGATTGTATTGATTCTTTTATTATAGTTCTATGTCATAACCTTTTGGCACCATTTTTGAATATCTATTCTGTTCATTCAATATATTAGCAATTACCAAGTGTTTTCCTAGTGCTACCTACCGCATATCTGGACTGTATTAAATATTTTTTAGTTCCAAGTCCTAACCTTTTGCACCATTTTGAATATCTACTCTATTCGTTCAGTATTAGTAATTACTGAGTGCATTCTTGTGCCACCTACCTAGGATTGGTAAATGACCCGAGTTACTTGGGCTAGGTTCGTTTTGAGCTCGACAAAATTTTTAGGCTCGTTTAAAAAATGAGCTCTATAAGCTCGGTTTGAACTCTCAAAGTTCGGCTCATTTATATGTAAAATAGTCAACCTACTCAAGTTTTGCTCCTTTTTTTAATAAACAAGCCGAGCTAGAACATTTTTTTAAGATTGTTTGAAAAATGGAGCAGGTCACACTCGGACTCGAACTCGTTCGTTCTGCTCATTTACCACCCCTACACCTACTAGAGGTAACCTAAGATACTTATGCCCATGAATCTTGAATATCCTGATTGTATTCATTTTTGAATATAGTCCCAACTATAAATATTTTGGCCACATTCTTAATATGTATTCACCTTCTTCTTCTTCTTCTTCTCCTTCTCCTCTTTCCTATCTTTATTATGAGAAGAACAAAACTTAAAAAAGACTTAACCATTCTTAATAGGCATCTTCTTGTTAGCAAGTTATTGTCAAGAGACAAATAATTGATGAAAATAGTGAGTGTATTTTTACCCTCACCAAAAACTCTTGTACTCCCAGTTGTCGTATATTTTCACATTTATTCTCACTTTAGTTTTTTAAGTTTTTTTGTGTTAATTTTGTCCTTCAAGTTTCAACATATGTCTATTTAGTCCAGTTAAACAATTTTGTTTTCGTCTTTTTGAGATGGTGAAGAAAAAGCAGAATCGGTAGACAAGTGAAACTAGAAATATCGACTGGTCTAGTAACCATGTATTAAACTATCTATCTGCTCTGAAGATTAAGTAGACTAAGTACTTATCTAATAAGGTCCATAAAATTTGTTATATCCAAACCACAAAAAAAAAAAATAAATAAATAAAAGTGTTCCACAACTCTACCAGCTATGGGTAAGCTAGCTCTAGTAATTCCTCTCACTACTATTCTAGTTTTGTGTACGTAATTTTCTACTGTCAAGCTTAGATAGATGAAGTTAATAATTTTCTACTTCTTCTTGTACCTACCAGAGTTGATCTTAGTGAACTAGAATAAAATTAAAGCATACAAGATATTTATATTGATTGTCCCTTAAGTTGCTTAGAAAATTCAAGTAATACACGTATAAGATACTCGCTCCATAGAGGATTCAGTGGTGGCCTAATGGCCAACCACCCCGTTCGTAAGACTTAAGAGTTTTGGGTTTAAACCTCAGCAATCCCCTCCCCATGTAAACACTGATTAGAAAAAAAAAAAAAAAAAAGATACTCGCTCCATACACAGAATGGCGCCTTTAAATTCTATTATAAATGCAACAATGTGAAATTGCTCACCTTCTTCTTCTAATTATTATTATATTTTTATGAAGAAGGAACAATCAAAACTAAAAAATGACCGAACTTTCGTGTTCGAGTCAATATGCATCTAGTTGTTAGAAATTATTGTCAAGACAGACAAGTGATCCTTTATCCCCACCAACAACTCTTCTGCTCCTATCAACCTTCAAGCTGTCCTATATTGGTGGTATACATCAAGAAACAATAGTTTCAATGAAATGCAATTAGTTAAACACTTAAGTAGAGGTTAATTATAGGTTGATGCGCCCAATATAAAGTAAACCCCTTCCCCCAAAAAAATAATAATAATAAAGGTTCATATTCCTAAGCCCAAAAAATAAAAATGTTCAAGTACGCTAGCCAACGACTAGTAGGGCAAAAAACATCTCCAATTGCATTCTTTATTTTAGTGAACATCTGTTTCCAAAATGCATAACATTCTTGATGGAAAATTAAGATAGAGAATACAATTTCTTTTTTTTTTTTTGATAACTGAGAATAAGATTCCAGATTAGGTACAGTAAACAGTAAACAAGATAGTAAAATATCCTAATGAAGCATCGGGGGAGGATGTGCATCCAAATCCACTTGAGCCTTCGTTGAATTTGGGAGTTGATCTGGCTGGAGTGGACCTGTATAACCCATAGCGAGCCCCCATCTTGCTAATTCGTGAGCTGCACCATTTGCATCCCTACGTGTATGTACAAATTCCCATTCCGGATGGTGCTGAAGTATGACTTTTATGTCTTGTACAATTGAGAGCACAGACCAATGGGGTTTGACATAAGGGAGTATGATGGAATGAACTACCATTTGTGAGTCTCCTTCTATGAGCACATAAGACCATTGCTCGGCGTGTGCCCATACCACAGCTTGCCTTGCAGCGAGAGCTTCAGCTATGAGTGGGTCTGTTTCTGCTACGATCTGGAGCTCACTTCCTACAACTGATCCATCGTGAAGTCTGGCGATTGCTGCAATAGATGAATTTTTTTTCCCCACTGCTGCATCAAAGTTAACTTTTGTAATTCCTTCATGAGGGGATCTCCAAAATTCTGGTGGTTTTTGGATTGGTGGGGCCTTGGGAAGGATTTTAACTTCTCTGAACTCATCAAAGGTCTTCAAAACTTGCTGGAGGAATTGATGTGGAATGACTAGTTGACTATTGTGAAGAGTCTTATTTCTCCAAGTCCAGATACTATAAGTTAAGATAGCTGTGAATAGCAACAGTTCAGAGTAAGGAGGGCTATTGGGCCCAAAGAGGATGGTGGGATGGAGGATGTTCTGAATCCACTCCTGTAGACTGAGGTGAGAAAATGAATCTGTACGAAGCCCCCATCTTGTGAACCAGGCCATCCTAGGCAAATGGCAAAGGAAGAATAGATGCGTGGCTGTTTCTGGATATTGGTGGCATATGGGGCAAAGGATGTCTGGTATAGGAAATCTACTTGCCAATAAAGTTCTAGTTGGTAGGCACTCTGTAGTCAATCTCCATATGAACATTTTATGTCTTTCATGAATAGGAGCCTGCCATAATCTCTTCCAATCCCTTTTTGCTAGGTAGTGACTTTGTGAATCTAGCACAGCTTTATAAGACTTGTAGACAGACTTGCAGTCAAAATTCCCATTCCTATTCGGTATCCACAATAGCTTGTCTTCCCTCTGAAAGGTTGGGATATGAATTCTCAGTATAGCATGAATGGTTTCTTGGTTGAACAATGAGGATAAGAGAGTTATGTTCCAGCTGTTGGTGTCCTGGTCAATTAGTTCAGATACAAGGCCGGGAAGATTCTCTGATTCCTGCTATAGATGGACTTTGAATGATGGCAGATTAGGCACCCAAGGTTCTGTCCAAATATTTATTGATTGACCATTCCCCACCATGTAGCAGGCACCTTGCTCAATGATTGGTCTACACTCCAAAATTTGTTTCCAAATTTGAGAATCTTGTGGCTGTTTACTGGTGTAAAAGAAAGAGCTTCTAGAGCAGTATTTCCTGCTCAACTGACTGGTCCATAGCTTGTTTGGGTTGGAGATCAATTGCCATCCCAGCTTGGACATTAAAGCTTTATTCATATCAGAAGTTCTTCTGAAACCTAAACCTCCAAATTCCTTAGGTGTGCATAATGAGTTCCAAGATTTCAATGTCAGTGTATGTTTGTCTTCAATATGACCCCACCAAAAGTTCTTGATTGTTCTATCCATCTTGCTGCAAAGGTGCTGTGGCAATAGGAAGGATTGCATGGCATAGATTGGCATTGCCAAAGTTGTTGACTTTATTAGAGTTGCTCTCCCTGCATAGGAGAGTAATTTGGCTTTCCAACCCTTCAGCTTCATCTCAAGTTTCTGTAAGATTGGTTGGAATGATCTTGTTCTGGATCTCTTCATGAAAAGAGGCAGTCCTAGGTATGTAGCTTCCAAAGGTCCTTTTTTAATCCTTAAAATCTGTTTGATGGGCCTGATCAGGGAATGCTGGGCATTTGGGCTGTAGTGCACTCTGGATTTCTCATAGTTTATTTGCTGCCCAGACCATTGAGCATATGTAGAGAGACAACTTTTGATAGATGCAGCATCTTTCTTGGTGGCTCTTGCAAAAATGAGGAGGTCATCTGCAAACATTAGGTGACTGATAGGTTCACAGCTTCTTGAGATTTTGATGCCTTTGAGATTTCCCAGTAATGCTTCCCTGTGAATTAATCTAGAAAGAATTTCAGTGCAGATTACAAACAATGAGGGTGAAAGAGGATCTCCCTGTCTAAGACCTCTTTGGGCAAGAAAGTTTCCAAAGGGTCCCCCATTGATCAAGACTGAGAATGAAGCTGTGGAGATACATTGTTCAATCATATTGATGAATTGGTCAGGAAAACCAAGAAGTTTAAGGACTTGCAGAAGGAAAGACCATTCAACCTTATCAAAGGCTTTGGCAATATCAATCTTTAACATCATTAAAGCACCTTTCCCTTTTTTCTTTTTGAATTGATGAACTATTTCTTGAGCCAGAATGGTGTTCTCTGCAATACCTCTACCTTGGATAAATGCAGTTTGGTTTGGAGAGATTATTTGGTCTAACAGAGGTCTGATCTTATTGGCAAGAATTTTGGAAATGATCTTATAAGCAACATTACACAGACTAATTGGCCTATACTGATTAACTGTGATGGCCTTTGTGGATTTGGGAATGAGACAAATATTTGTTCTATTAATTTTAGACAACATGTGTCCCCCAGCAAAGAAGGACATGACCATATCAGTTAAATCCCCTCCTGTGGTATGCCAATATGTCTGGTAAAAAATGGCAGACATACCATCGGGACCAGGGGCTTTGGTTGGAGGCATTGCAAAGAGAGTTTCTTTAATTTCTTCTGGTGAGGGTATGGCACAAAGATCTGGATGTTGTTCAGGAGTGATTATGGGTGCTATGAGGTCATCTAAGTGCTGGGGAAAGTGGGGATTAGATGTTGTGAAAAGTGTTTGAAAGTACTGCAGGAATTGGTTACCAATAGACTCCCTCTCTGTGATCCATGTTCCATCTGGAAGCTTCAAGCAATCGATTGAGTTCCTTCTGCCTCTGATAACTGTGGTGGTGTGAAAGAATTTGGTATGGGCATCTCCTTCTTTCATCCATTGGATTCTTGATTTTTGTTTCCACATCTCCTCCTCCCTTCTGAGCTGTTCATTAAGATCATTAAGAATTTGGTACCATTTATGATGAAATGGGTATAAATTACACAGACACTTCCTAATGTTTTATAAACAACACAAATATGTAACACCCTGCATTTTATTTTATATATGAACATCTCCAATGGAACTCCCTATTCTAGTAGAAAAATAATTTATATAGTCATCTTTTTATTTATTCATTATAGACTAAATATTGAGTTTGGCTCTCCAAATATACAGAGCCTATTAGGGATAGATTTTTGCTGATCGATTCCTTAAAACAGAGTTAAGGAAAAATAGAGAATCTATTAAAAATGCTCGAAGTACTTGTAATTTCTCTCGCTACTATTCTATTTTTCTCTCCATAGGTCTCTACTCTTATGCTTAGATTCATGAAGATGGTTTTGGTATGGGTTCATTTAAAATTGAAGCATATATGAGACTCTCAAGGTAGGTGTTTTCTATCTTCTTCAATAGAATTTGGTATCCATTCTTTTAATATGTAAAAGATCGGGAGTTTTTTATTTTGACTACTCGAAGTTTATAAGTTTACACATTTCATCATAAATGGTACCGATGTGTCCCCTTTTACACACGCTTTTCACAAAATCATATCCAATTGTGATAAATGGAATTCACTGGCACCATTTAAACAAATTTAGATTGTCACAAAAGATGTTTTAACATTTGAATAGGGTAAAGTGAAAATTAAAAATCTCCCAGGGAGCAAAGTTCCATTACAACATTGTCTTTGTACAGTAAGTAATACATGGTGAGATCCACAGTACAATAGAATATGGTACACGGTCTTATGTAAAGTATCTTTTAAAAAACATATAGTTTTGATACATGATGATGCCGACGACCCTGCAGTAAACTTACTATATAGTAAGTGATTAGTCCACATTCGTCACATGTTACGTGAACCTTATCTGCAAGAAGAGAATTAACTCCCATTCTCCATTTTTTTTTTTTTTTTTGAGGAATAAAAACAAACAAAACCAGAAAAAAAATACTAAGTCATTCTTTATTTTAGTCAATATATACCTTATCCTAGAAAAGTCTTCGTAAGATAGATGAATAAATAATGAAAATAATAATTGTATTCATACCCAACAACTCTTGTACTGACATCTCATGAAATACCAATTACAATTGAATGCTATTAATTTATGAATACTTAATTAGAAGGTTAGACTAAAAGCATACAAAAGAATGAAAGTGACAGTCCAATTGTTTTTGGTAAAATTACATTTTGCTTACTAAAATATTTCAGAATTTCTATTTTGTCCACTCGGAGACAAAAAGTTTTACATTTTACCCTTATTTTCGTTGATGAGTTGTAACCTCTCCCTTTTATACCACTTTTTAACTACCAAATACAAAACAATTAATTCCAAACCCCCATGATCGATCTTGAGTTTTCCTTGAGCAGTTGAAACTTCTCCCTTATGAGTTGTAAGTTGACATTTAAACACTATAACATAACTTTTGAAAGTTGTAATGTGAATGGTTTTGAGAGTATGATGGAGCATTTCCAGAGTCAAATAGTTTATGCCACAAATACTAAATTAAAACAAGTCATAAAGAGGAATTCCACAAGGCAAGGCAGTCTTATATATGCATTTGTTGTGTACCATAACTCATTACTGTTGTTTTTGGATAATTTTTGTCTTTAATAAATTTGGAGTGATGCTATTAGGACCTAAAAAACTGATATAATGATGCGGCAAAAATGTTATCCAATAGTTTTGTGGTGACTGTAACTCCTGAACTTTTTCATTGAAATTTTTACTTGGCACATCATTATGTCGACGAATTATGTCAGCTTTTTTTGTCCTAATAGCATTAGTCATAAATTTTTAATAGCATTAGTCATTTGATAAAAAAGGTACAAATCTTGAGGGTAGTTTCGTTCTTGAACTCAAAGCCTTGACAGAGTAGCTCTCATGTATGTACTCAATATAAATATCCATGTAGATAATCCCATCTTCATCCATATTCTAGTTCTAAGAAAAACAAAATGAAGGTATTACTCTCTTTGTTACCTCTTGTGGCTCTATTCTTAATGCAATTTATCCTCTTGATACCCTTTCGTGCACCTCCAGCACCGCCACCACCGCCACCGCCACCGCCACCGCCTCCACCGCCGCCGCCTCCGCCACTGCCGCCACCATATGATAATTTCCTGCTTGTCAAAATATGGATACCAACTTTTTGCAAAAGACCAAGCATAGGTTGTGATCCGGTTTATGTGAGTCCAAGCTTCACCCTTCATGGCCTTTGGCCGGCAGATGCTAATGGAAATAGCGTTACCAGATGTAGCAATGATCGAAGGGATAAGAATATTCAAACAGAGGTAAATTTTATATATCCAAAGTTTATTCACTTATATACCTGTAGTATTCTAAGAATATTTACCATTATATCTGGCGCGGAGACATACTGGGGACAGTGAAGAGAACTGCCTCTATGCCCTCGATTGTAATTTTAAGAACTTATAGGTTTTATTTTAGGAAGAAACTAATGGATTTTATGTTTGCCCTACTAAAAAATTTGCAATAAAATTAGTGGCAGTTCTATTTTAACAATTAAGTCAGGTTTTTTTCTTTTTTTTTTTCGGTATAACGATCAGGGGTATTCAGGCCAGTTTACGTACATCTCAATTAATTGTTCAACGATCAGGGATGTTCGAGTTAGCTTAAGTGCATAGGGGTGTCTATGGGCCAAGCCAGACTAGGCCCACAAATTTTTTTTTCAGGCCGAGTCTGGATAGTGTTGGGCCAAGCCCTTACCCAAATGAGTTATCAGGCGAACCGGGCCGGGTCTGGGTTTGTGGCCTTCTCTTTGCACAGTCAAGGACACACTTATGTCAAGGGACAGAATCAGGACTATTTAAGTGGATATCAACAAATAAGAAAAAATAATAAAAATACTTTAGACAATTCATAGTCTCTCAACTCTCTCCTTGTTTTTTTTTTTTTTTGTAAATTTATCATGAGGCCTAGTGTAATTCATTGGTTCAGTGGGTGAAACCAAAGTATCCAACAAAAAGGAGAACCAGGGTTTTTTTGCATTTCATGTAGTTAGAACTTTTAATTTTCAAAAATATTTTACCGGGTGCTTCTAATGTTTCAAACTGTAAGAGGGTTCAAATACTAGAAGAACCGTATAATTTCCAAAAGTAAAGATTTCATTGTTGTGCAAATGTATTCATGGCGTCCAAGGACCGAGCCGTGTAACGACTTGGTGTGTCTGACTCTTAATAATTAACCACATTTGATGAAGGTTAGATTCAATAAATTTCGTGTACATTGCTTTATTATTGGTAGATTGTGGTACATCTTGCTTTTGCTCTTCATTTGACTTTTCTTTCTTGCTATTAAATTGTTTTTTGTTCTGCTCTGGAACATGCGCATGTCTTGCAAATGTTTAGATAACGGCATTACGGACTCAACTTCACCAAGAGTGGCCGAGCATCCGTACTGGTATAACAGATGATAGCTTTTGGCAACATGAATGGAATGTACATGGCATCTGTTCGCTAAGGAGGATGACCAAAATGGACTATTTCCAATCTGCTATAAGGGAAACGAGAGCATTTAATTTGTTGGGCATCCTACAAAATGCTAATGTTTATCCAACAGATAATATTGCTTACACAAGGAGTGATTTTCAGAATGCAGTGAAAAATTCTCCCGAAATTGGAAAAGACGTATATGTTTCATGTATGGGCCTT
The DNA here is from genome assembly GCA_951799425.1 of Ilex aquifolium. Classification (NCBI taxonomy): domain Eukaryota; kingdom Viridiplantae; phylum Streptophyta; class Magnoliopsida; order Aquifoliales; family Aquifoliaceae; genus Ilex; species Ilex aquifolium. The sequence continues at coordinate 25,124,955 of OX637401.1, forward strand.
AATAACACCCATGTTCTCTTGGAGGAAATTCTCATTTGTTTGAATTACACCGCAACACAGTACATCGATTGTCCACCAAATCCAAGCAATCGAGGATGTCCAGTATCACGAAAGAATATCATATTCCCACCTAATTAATGTCCATCCATGATATCATCTATGAATGTATTTGAAAGAAAAATAAAAGCAATGTGTTGTCTTAATTAAATGCACTGAATAAGTTGTTTTCATTGTAAGCATTGTGAGTTGCTGAGTTTGGTAGTTGAAATTTGAACAGTTTTGATGTTGTTGAATTTTGTACCTGTAAGTGGGTATTGTTGTTTGTATTTATAATTCATATACTATAATTTGAATTTGAAAGTGCATATAACTGGATATCATAGATCAGGTAGGACTCCAAAGGATTGTAATCCTAAAATTAACCCATTGGATTGATTACCATGGGCGGAGCCAGGACCCCCTTCTATTTGAAGGATTGTATTTCAAGGATTGTTTTCAATTTTTCAAAATTATTCTATAACCTTTTAGTTTATTATAAAATCTTATGGCTCCCTTCTATTTTCTAAATTTATATTTACGTATGTACGGTGTACTTCCAGTAGTATATTCAATAAGTTTGATAGAAAAATAGTTAATAACCAAATGGGATATATCCCAATCTTATAGGTAGGAATCAAAGTGAAGTTGAAGCAAGATTGGATTATAAAAAAAAAAAAAATGTATCAACAGTAAGAAATGACTCATGATTAACTTCTCTAGAATTAAAGTTCCTAATCATATTTTATTTACAAGTATTACATCATGTAACAAATGAGAGAATAGTAGACCAATTTGATTATAAGACCCCACATTTTATTCAAACTAGTTGATGCACACGTACGTTGTACGTGAATCATGTTTCAATGGAGAAATCTTATTTTTCATAAGACTTAAATATTTTCATATCCATAGCACTAAGCACCAATCAAAAATTAAAAATTATAACTAATATTTTTAAAATATAGAAACTTGAATACATTTATGTTCTAGAGGCCTACAAATGCTACATGAGCATATATTGGAAAGAAAATATGTATCTTCCTATACTTCTTCTAGAAAAGCCAAAACGAAATTTATATATATATATATATATATATATATATATATATATATATATATATATATATATATTTTATTTAATACCACCCTGTGTGGGTGGGGGGTTTGGCAGGACCCCTACCTGTATATATAACTAAAAGGAAAAATGTACAAGGGAGGAGGACGTAGAGCCAAGCCTCCAGAAGTGGAAGAAAGTCAAAGCAAAAGTTTGGTGATGACTCATCACCAAAAGCATGAAAAATAAAACATCAATTAAAAAATAAAAACTCAACGACGAACGTGAGGAGTCTGTCGAGCGTCCAAGGTGAGGATGCCAGTAATCCCAAAAGGAAAGGATGACGAATCAAGGAATCGCTGATTGAGTTGCTGAGAGCAAGCCCAATTAGCCATGAAGTCTGCAGCCTGATTCACCTCCCGCAGGACGTGGCAGACGTGAGCAGAGAGAGAAGCACACAGAAGTCGAATCCGAGCAAGTAGGTAAGCATAAACCCAGCACCCAGTACCCTGAGAAGAAACCCAAGAAACCACTGTAGCTGAATCTGACTCCACTACCAACTCTGAAGCTCCCAAATCTGCGGCCAACTCCAACCCAGCATAAACAGCCTGCAACTCCGCATACAGAATAGGCTGATGCCCCAGAAACAAGCCAAATTCCCTAAGTACCCGACCCTGATGGTCCCGAATAACACCCCCTGCCGCAGACAGTCCCGGATTGCCTTTAGAACAGCCGTCAACACTGATCTTCAGGCAACCCGCTACAGGACGAGTCCAAGCAACCAAGCGAAGAGGTCGAGGTCGAGGAACCAAGACCCTAAGAGAACCTACAAACTCCACGGACTCATCCCGACGCAACTGACTCGGAGCAAACCCAAAAGCAAGCCCAACCAACTGCATATTGGTCATAACCCTCTGAATCACAACGGGCACCTGAAAAACCTGACCATCGAATCTATAAGCATTACGGGCCTTCCATAAGTGCCATAGAATGAAGCACGGCAGCAGTACCCGCACGTGACCTGCAGAAGGAGCACAACGCCGCCAATGAAGCATCAAAGCATAAGGAGACTGAAACGGCCGACATCTGATACCAAACATCTGATAAAAGTGACCCCACACCTGAACTGCAAGCGGACAATCCAAAAAAAGATGCCTAAGAGTCTCAACAGCCCCACCACACACACACCGGGATACTACATTGAAACCCCGTCTCTCTAAGCCATCATCTGTGGCCAGAAAACCATGAAACAACCGCCACATAAAGAAGGAGATCTGAGTCGGAATATGCCTCTGCCAGACACAAGAAAACCCAGCCCGAACTGGAGCCACACCCCGAATATCAGCCCAAGCAGTCCTCAATGAAAAATTCCCATCCAATGACAACCTCCACCTCATCTGATCAATCCCCTGCTCTAGAATCGGAATCTACACAATCTGCTCAATAACTGGAGAAGGTAAAATCCCCAACAATCGGCCTCTGTCCCACTGCCGACCCGTCCAGTAAGCAGAAACAGGATCCCCAGAAGCTACCCCCGGATACACTAAAGCCAAAGGGTAATCCCCCAACCAACAATCATACCAGAAGCTAACCTCACCAGACTTTATTAACCATCTGATCCTCGGCTCAGCCGCGGATCGAATCCCACACAACCGCCTCCAAAGAGGTGAAGCTGGGTAACGAAACTCAATAAGCCCAGGATGGGTGGATCTACAGTACTTGGCCCTCATAAAAGTGGACCAAAGTGACTGTTGAGCCCGAAAACTCCACCAGAGCTTCATCTCACAAGCCTCGGCTACGTTAGAAAAAGAACGCACCCCTAAGCCGCCCTCCTTTACAGGAAAACATACCTCAACCCAGTGACACCAGTGAATCCTCCGATGAGTAGCTGTATCACCCCACAAGAAACGTGTGAACAACCTCTCTAACTGGTGAAAAACATCTGCAGGAGGCCTCAACATGTGAAACAAGTGAATTGGCATCGACGCGAGCACATGACGAATCAGAGTGAGCTTACCTCCAAAGGAGAGCAAGAGATTCGCCCATCCAGAAATCCGATCGCGCACCTTCCGAATCATCTCATCAAAGTACGAAATCCGGAGATGACCCAAGTAGATAGGGCACCCCAGATAAATAAACGGAAGGTCACGCTTCTGAAAACCAGTGGTCTGCCGTGCAATCACCTCTCTAGAATGCGAGGCACGCGAACTGATATAGAAACTACTATTGACTTGACTGACTAACTGACCAGAGACAGCCTCATAGTGATGAAGAAAATCCATAACTCGCTGCAAGCTCGACCGGCACCCATTAGCAAAAATAATAATGTCATCCGCAAAAGCCAAATGGGAAACCGAAACCCCAACTCCAGCACTATAAGCCACCCTCGAAAATTGAGCATACAAATAGTCCAAGCCTCGAGAGAGATACTCTGCAGCTATGATAAACAAACAAGGAGAAAGTGGATCACCCTGCCGCAACCCCCCTGCAACTGGAAAAAGCCCTGACTGACCCCATTCACCATCACAGAAAACCACGGCCCCTAGATAGCTCACCGAACCAAAGAAATCCAGCCCTCAGAGAACCCAAAAGCCCACAACATTTGGAGAATGAATGTCCAAGACATCCTGTCATATGCCTTAGCCATATCTAGCTTCAGCACGACGTTCCCACCCCGGGAACCTCTCCCCAAATCATGAACCAACTCCTGAGCCAAAAGTACACTATCCTGCAACATTCGACCCGGCACAAACCCACTCTGCGTCGGTGATATGATACGCGGCAACAAGGACGACAGACGAGAAACGAGGATCTTCGTCAACACCTTGTTCGTCACGTTACATAAATTGATCGGCCGAAAATCTGCCCAAGTCGAAGGTGACTCCTTCTTGGGTAAAAGTACAACCAACGTACTCATGAATCCTCGAGGCATAGGAGAACCCCGGAAGTAATCCTGAACTGCAGCTAGCAAATTTGCTCCTACAATGTCCCAACAAAACTGATAAAAGCGACTGCAAAATCCATCCGGCCCTGGCGCTCTATCAGAATCAATAGAGAACACGACCTGTCTCACCTCCTCCAAAGTCGGCATAGCACACAACCCAACATCATCTGCATCAGTCATTATAGTTGGAATAGCCGAAAAGTTTGCAATCTCAATCTGACCGGCCCCCACAGAGAACAATCTCTGAAAAAAGGAAACTGTTGAAGCACCAATAACCCTAGGCTCAGTAATCCACTCTGCATCATCACCCCGGATCCAATGGATTGAAAGAACATGCCGCTTCTTCCTCACTGAAGCATGAAAGAAACGGGTGTTCGAATCCCCCTCTCGAAGCCAGCGGACACGGGATTGCTGTCTCATAAAGGACTCCTCACACTGTAATGCCTGCTGCAACTCAGCCCTGGCCTGATGAAGGGCAGCCCGATCTGAAGGAGACCCTGACTGATCATGAGCCACCTCTCTCCTACTAACCTCGGCCTCTGCCTCCTGAACTCGCTGAAACACATTGCCGAACACTTCCTTGTTCCAGACCTTTAGGGTTTGTTTCAACCGAATAAGCTTCGATTGAAACACAGACATCCCCGAAGCGAACACAGGAAGGATCCAGCTCTGCCACACAACCTCTAGAAAATCTCTGTGCCTGGTCCAAGTGTGAAAAAACTTGAACTGGCTCGGCCCTCTGCTCTGACTCTGATCTCCAGAAATTAGTAGTGGTGAATGATCTGAACAAGTCCGATTTAGGTGAGCCACCCGAAATACAGAAAAATAAGAACTCCACTGAGCATTCACCACTACTCTATCCAATCTCCTCCAAGTACGTCCATTCGTCCATGTGAAGGGAGTACCCTCAAACCCAGCATCCTCCAAACCACTGGACATCAAAGCTAGGGAGAAGGCATTAATAACAGACTGAGACTGTGTATGACCTCCCCGGATCTTAGAATGGGACTCAACTACGTTAAAATCCCCACCAACCATCCACGAACCATCATGAATGCTCCCAAACTGTGTCAAAGAATCCCACAAACCTGCCGAACAGAAGCTACGCGACTAGCATACACAAAAGAAACAAAAATTGGATCCGGTAAGGAAGAATGTCGTACCTGGCAGTGAACCACCTGACCATCATCCTGAAGAACCTCCAACCGAAAAGGGGAAGACCAAAAGACCCAAATCTTCCCTGAAATAGAACAAAAACAGTGCTCTATGTGCAAACGAATCCGAAAAGACTCCAACCGATCTCGGTCAACAAAAGGCTCCAAAATACAAAACATCGATAAGTGGTGTGAGCGGATCAGCTTCCTGAGCCTCCTAATCGAAGAGGTCTGGCTGATCCCTCTGATGTTTCATATGAGCGTACTAATCATCAGAAAGGAGTGGAAGAACCACACTAAGCGTCCCTCGGCCAGGCCTACCACCTTTACCTCATCTGCATGCTCTACCTCCTCTACTAATGTGCTGAGATCTACGCAACGAGACCTGCCAACCGGACTGTGAAGCATCATAAGGCACTAAAGCTCCTCCAGGCTGAGAAAGGCCCTCTTGCGGATCAGAAAAGGATCCAACATCACCACCCAATGACTCATCAGATGATATATCTCCAGTAGAGTGACTCTGAACCCCAGCAAACAATCTAGGGTTGAGAGGAATATCAGTCAAGGTGGTACAATCCATGGGTCGACTAGAAGTCCCAACACCCTTATCTCTACGCCTCAAACTAGTATCCTCAAAAACTGACATAACCAGGGGAATCTGAACCCTTCGAAGCTCACGAATAGTCGGACGAACAACCGGGGTAGTCACAGGTCCATCACGGATTAGCTCAAAAACTGTGTCAACTGAAGGATCGAGGCACAAACTCTGCTTCTGCACAACACTAGTAGGGATAATATCCGAACTGACCACACCCATAGGCTCATCCATAGTACGCGGCTGAACAACAATCTGAATAGGAGCAACTGAAGCAGACTCCACAACGGCAACAACTATGGCCCTGGGGGAAGGAACAATGGTAACAGCATCTGTCACTCCCCTAGAGGATACTCTAACATGTTCAGAATTCGTATGAGGAACAGTAGGGGCTGGGGCTCTCTGAATGCGTGTACCCTCCTGTGGTCTAGTCATATGCTGGCCATCACCTCGACCCTACTGTGGCCGGTCTCCACTGACCTCCTCCCGAGGCTGGGAGTGGGTAATGCAGGTCTCCACTGAATGACCTAAATGTCGACACCCAGTACAATACTGTGGTACATCCTCGTAAAGCACATCTTGCCAAAATCCGGTCTCCTGTCTGCCTATCCTAATCATCGGCACCCGTCGCCATGTGACATCATACTCAACCAACACCCTGGCAACTGAGGGGCGACTCAAACTCGCTGTGGCCTGATCAACTCGTAAAGGTGTCCCAATCGCCGACGCTATCGAGAATAATGCATCCTGGGAGCGCACAAAGTGGACTGGTAAATATGGAAATGAAACCCAGATAGGAACTATGGGTGACTCCTCGGTACAACGAAACTGCGGAGTCCACTTGAACATGCGCATCTCTCTTCCATAAACCGACCAAGCCTGCTTCACCCAGAGACGGGTGTAATCCTCCTCAAGGTCACACATCATGAGCACGTGTCGGCTATCTAACAAAGAGGCACTAACCTGCCCCCTCAATCCAATCAGCTGCAGGAATCTCCTGATCATTTCCATCGGAGGGCGGCCTCGGGTAAACTTGCCCACCAGGGCCAACTTAAAAGGAGCTGCGAGACTCTCAATCTCCTCGTCAGAAAAGTCAACCGTCGGGGCTCCCCTATACTGTGTGACGGGGCGGGGAACTCGACAAGTGGGGCTGTCTGAGCTAGGGGTGGCAGATCCCCTCAAAAAATCCATGAATGACTTGTGTGGTCGAGCCGAGTCCGGGGTGGAACTGGGTGGTCGAGTCCAAGAATTATGGGTGGTGGGTACAGCTGGTTTGGGAACACCAGGTTGTGTTGGGTTTCGACCGGGTTGGTGTTTAGCTTGTGGAAGTTGGTGAATGGTATTAGTTGTGGGTAGTGGGCCAGATTTGATAATGGGATGGGCAGTTGCCGGCTGAGCTCCGTTGGAGCCGCCCATAGACTTGGCAATGTGATGCAAGTCGCCAGCAGTGGGATGATGGATAACTCCGCCGGTATTGTGTGTGCCGGGAGGAGGAGGGTCAGGTGGTGGGTTTAGGCCGGCGGTTGGGTCATCACCGGCAACCAAATTGGCCATGGGATTCGGTGGATTGGGTGGTAGTGGGTTTGTTGGTGTGGTTGTTGGCTGGAGTGGGCAATTGGTTCGGGCAGTTGGTTACGATGGGGAAGAGGGCTAGGGTTAGGGTGAGGGTTAGGGTTAGGGTTAGGGTTAGGGTTAATTACATGAAAAAGATTGCAGTCCTTTTTCGTGGCCGTGTGTTTGTAGGTGGAACCAAATCTGGTTTGGGGTAAGTTGGTTCAGGCAGTGGGCATTCGGTGGCCGTGTAATTTTCGATGGAATCAATGAAGGCGCAGTTGAGCAGTCGGTGGGTTGAGGCGGTGGGCAGTCGGTGGCCTTGGTTCAAAAATGATGAAGGTTTTTAGTGGTTTTATGAATGGCCAGTCGGTGGAGCTCGGTGGGGTGTTTGATGAATCAATCGGTGGTGCAGTCGGTGGCCTTGGATCAAAAGTGCTGAAGATTTTTGGTGGTTTGATGAATGGTCAGTCGGTGGAGGTCGGTAGGGTGTTTGATGATGGCCAATCGGTGGTGGAGTTTATTGGTGTGGCAGTGGAGGTCAGTGGGGAGATGGGTCTGTCGGTGGGGTTGCTAGATTGGACCGTGACTGGGCGGTGGCTGGTGGCTGAGGGTTGCGACGTGTAGCCGCCAGAAATTAAAGTGCTTAAAGTGCTTTGCAACGGCTTTGAGAATCTTGTTTGGCATTGTAAAATGTATAAGAGATCACCCAATATCTGGTATAAAGAAAGTAAATACAGTTCTACCACTATAGGAATGGAAACGACAGAGCATAAAAAGAAAAGATTGAAAGAGGATGAGGCGGAGAAATATTTATAATTACATAAGTTTATTGTTTAGCTGACTTTTGCCCATATAAATAAATTCTGAATTTGTGTAGAAGGATAAAGGTTTCTTTGGGTTGCATGAACTTAACACTCCTGCTGCATTTTAAGACAATCAATTCAAGAACACTTATGGACATAAATAATTTATTGTTTAGGATTTAAATTCCTTTATAGAATTGTTGAAGGTAAAAAAAAATCAAAAGTTTTTCAAGTTAGCTGCATTTTATTAGTAGTATAGTATAGATATATAGTTGGTGTACACGTGTGTTGCACGTGAATCATTTATCGAATATGCATGGTGTATTGTTGTTGTAAAGATTTTATTTGTCTCAACTTTTTATTGCACTCAATTTTTTTTAAAAAAAAAACCACCTAATTTTCTACCATAGAAATGATAAGAGTAAATATAAAAACCACCAAATTGTATCTATTTTGAACTCATCTGAGATCACTAATACACTGATAACTCGATTAGCCAACTTTCTCAAGCTTACGAAAGTGTGTTCTTTCCTATCTAGTTTTTTTTAGCTAGTCAGAAGTCTATGTGAAAGTACTCTAATTAATAACGCAAGCACAATAACTACGAGAAAATTGCTTAAGTAATTGTTGCATCCAAGTAATATGTAACCCAAAACACCAAAATTTCCTCCAAGAACATATATTGGTTAGTGCTTGTATGCACTCTCTCTCCCAAAAAATCCAGTCTCAATTAAAATATAAAACAATTATTATGAATGATTTTACTCCTCATTCATTGACAACATAAGAAGAAGAGAAAGCTTCCTAGAGGGAGAGAAGGAGGCAAAGAGTTGGTTTAACTAAAGTTTGTTGAAATCGGCTTTATTTATGCTCATCAACAAAAAGAAAAAGGTCATGTTATAGGCATAAAAACTCCAAAAGAGTGAGTTAAGCATCTTTGACAGTATTACGAATAGAGATGTTATCAAGAAATTAAACATGCAAAAAGTTTAAGACCAACCCTCCATATGCTTTGTCTTGACACAAGGATCAATTGGTGATGGTTGTTGACGCCATATAAGGCCATAGTGTTGAAGTCAAAATTCATATCTACTAGAGAAAAACATAAAATTAATGAATTACTCTAATCTCAAACTTACTTCGTTATTCAACAACTATAAAATTATACATAAAATGTGACAAAAAACAACTACAAGAATGAAACTAAACAATGATTCATGTTTTGAGTTGACAATGTCGCGGTGCAGCGGCATGAATGGTATCATGCTATAGTACATGGTAATGGTTATTGCTACAATGTGAATCATACAAATGAATAGTCTTGCTACTAATAGGAACAAGGAGAAAGAAAATTAATCAATAGAAAAGTGGTTGCTATAGTGGACTTTTCTTATATATTAACCACTCGAAGATCCTTGCAAATGATTCTCACCTTGTACTCAAGGACTATAACTTTCAAGTTGTTTGCTCTTGGTGTGGTCCTTGCCGTAAGAAAAATAAATTTTTTACCTCCACCAGTGGCAATTACCTTTTGTTGGACTTCTTTTTCTTCTTTCTAGATGAATGCTCCAATTTTGGTCATCATTTCCTGAAATTCAATCATTCTAATTTCTAAGCACTATAATAAGCAATCAATCACTAAATCTTAGAAAAGCCGCCACTTCTGACTATTGTCATTCATAAAATTGAAATTAACACCAAAAATATTATTTATACAATGAAAAATTTGTAGTTACAAATCAGAGCATCATTTATGGGCACTTTGACTATTAAAATTTTGATATATAAAAAAAAAGATTAGAATGCAAACTCACATTGCATCTAAAGGGCATGAGATGAATTCGGATAATTTCCCGATGGCCGCATCACCCTTGCATCAATATCATCTTCCAATACATTTTCTTAGTAACAATTCAAGAGATTCAATAGCATATCCATCAATTCACAAAGTATTCAAGGAAAATTCCAACTCAAGTGTTTTAAGAGTTATTATGCAATGACACAACCAAAATATGAATTTACCATAAATCAACATCCTGAGATATAATCGAAATCCAATCATCACACACTACAACAAAAAGCATTTTTTGCGATGTTTTTTTTGCGACGATTTATAAATCGTCGCAAAAAGTTTACTATTACTGACGATTTTATAATTTTATCGCAAAGTTCTGTTTTGAAAAATTTTTCGTTTAAAAACGTCGCTAAAAGGCGATTCCCTCCAAATTTTTTTTGGCGCAAGAAGTGGCTGGAATTGGCAATTTTTTACGACAAAAATTATTCGTCACAAATAGTATCAAAAATGTCGCAAAAATAAGTAATCTAAAATTTAAAGTAAAATAGAATTTAAATTTCTATGTTGTATTTTTTGCGACGTTTCTTAAAAACGTCGCTAAAAGGCGATTCCCTCGTAATTGTTTTTTTGGCGGGAGAAATGGCAAATAAATTTTTTACTTAAATGAAAAAATTTTAAAAATAACAATTTATTTTATTTTTCGCGACGTTTTTGAAAAATGTCGTAGATAATTTTTTTCTTAAGTGTAAACAATAACAATTAAATTTTTTTTAGCGACGTTTTTAGGAAACGTCGCGAAATTTTTTTTTACTTAAATGAAAAAATTTTAAAAATAACAATTTGTTTTATTTTTCGCAACGTTTATGTAAAATGTCGCAGATAATTTTTTTTAAAGTGAAAAAATTTAAAGAATAACAATTAAAATTTTTTTTAGCGACGTTTTTATGAAACGTCGCAAATAAATTTTTTACTTAAATGAAAATTTTTAAAAAATAAAAATTTATGTTATTTTTCGCTACCTTTTTGAAAAATGTCGCAGATAATATTTTTCTTAAGTGAAAAAATTTAAAGAATAACAATTAAATTTATTTTTAGCAACGTTTTTATGAAACGTCGCAAATAAATTTTTTAATTAAATGAAAAAATTTAAAAAATAATAATTTATTTTATTTTTCGCGACGTTTTTTAAAAACGTCGCAGATAATTTTTTTACTTAAATGAAAAAATTTAAAAAATAACAATTAAATTTATTTTTCGTGACTTTTTTATAAAACGTCATGAATAAATCTTTTACTTAAATGAAAAAAATAAAAAATAACAATTTCATTAATTTATCGCAACGTTTCTAAAAACCGTCGCCAATAAATTTTTTACTAAAATAACAATTAAATTTATTTTTCACGACGTTTCTAAAACCGTCGCAAATTAATTTTTTCTTAAATGAAAATTTAAAAAATAACAATTTAATTTATTTTTTGCGACGTTTTTAAAGCCGTCGTAAATAAATTTTTTCTTAAATGAAAAATTTTAAAAATAACAATTAAATTTATTTTTCGCGACATTTTTAAAAAACGTCGCAAAAGGAGATTTCATTCTTATTGTTTTTGGCAGGAGTAATGGCGGGAATTGACAAATTAAATAAAAACAACAATTTGATTATGTTTTAGCGACGTTTCTAAAAAAACGTCGCAAATAAATTTTTACGAAAATAAAAAATTGAAAAAATAATGATTTAATTAATCTGTAAGTCCTCTATCTCTCTTCCTCTCCCTCACTGTGTTCCACTATTTACCCGACTCCACCTTCCCCGTTGTTCAGCTCTCCCTGTCACATAACCACTGCATGGAATCACCACACAACCCCAACTCCTTAACTGCTCAATGAAATCACGTAAGCCTATCAACTGATCGATGAAATTAACATGTTTAACTAGTATTATAGAAATAAAATGTTAATTATTTGTAACTATTTATTAAGCACTGACATTATTATTGTTTAAAATCCCTAACTCTGCCTCGCCCAACTCCCAAATCCCTAATCCTAATCGCCATTTCCACCAGTGAATCACCACTGCCACCGGAGTACCACCACCAGTGAACCCACCTCCATCACTCTCGAACCAGATCGTTTCCTGCCCTTCCATTGCTGAGGTAAAGATCCCATTGGGGGAATTAGTAGGTGAGTTTTTGCATCTCCACATGAAAGTACAGACTCGTATGCTTCTTGTGAGTCTCATATTTTTTATTTTTTTTAACTAATTAAATATTTGCAATGACTTGGTTAAGTTCTTGGGATTAGTGGTTTTGGGTGTCGAATTTCTTGTTCTTTAACTATTACTATGTGGATTTGGATAACTGCTTTGTCTTGAGTGTCATTTTGGTAGATATCGGCAGAGAAAGTAGGGGGTTTTCCCTTAATTTTAATTTTTTCTTCTTTATTTCACTTTTTGTTTTGCAGATTGAAACAATCCCAAGTGGAAATCTGGCAGAGGTATTGGACAGACTGTGAGAGGAAGAATTGTGGGAGAGGGACATGTTTTGGTGATTTTCAATACATTTTGTATTCGATTTACATAAACGTGGCATAATTCCCGAAAAAGGGAAAAAAAAGTAATGTTCAACAGTGTCAAATATTTTTAGGGAAAATATTTTTCGTCACAGAATGTTAATTTTAGTTATTAAAGTAAAAATGAAATAAAAATATTAAATCACGACGTTTTTTATAAGTTTGTCGAAAATATTTATAAGTTCGTGGGGAATATTTAAAATAAAATAAAATTTTAATTTACGATGTTTTTATTTTCGGCGCAGAATATAAATTATAACACATTTACACTTAAAATAAAACAAAAAAAAAATAGTAAATTGCGACGTTTTTTTGTTTACGTTCCAGAATATAATTTAAAAAAAAAACAAAATGACATCGTTTTGGTCTTTTTTTATCCCTTTAGAACATCTCCAACAGTGTAGCTAAACCCACCCCTTTAGCCTTCTCCTCCCTCGCTGGCCCTCTCTCTCTCTCTTTGTCTCACTGAAGCTCCACAGCACAGAGCCTTCATCGCAGGCTCCACCGAAGATCATTGAAGCTTCACCGAGAAGGCTCCATTGGCTCCACCGACATTCCGCACAGAAGATCTATTTACTGCTTCAGATTTGCTTCAGAATCGAACATAAGGCTGAGGTCCACCGTCTGGCTCCACTGGGTCCACCGACTGGCTCCACCGTCTGAATCCACTGGGTCCACCGACTGGGTCCACCGTCTGAAGCTTCACCAAGAAGGCTGAGACACGAAATGGTCCACCGTCTGGCTCCACCGACTGGCTCCATTGTCTGAATCCACTGGGTCCACCGTCTGAAGCTTCACCGAGAAGGCTGAGACACGAAAAGGTCCACCGTCTGGCTCCACTGACTGGCTCCACCGTCTTAAGCAACCGACTGAGACACGAAAAGGTTCATTTCACCACAATTTTCGAATGGGGTTTTTTTTTTTAATTGAACTACTACTGCTTAAAAGAAAATGAAAGCATATGGGAATTAGTTTGTGTATTTAGATTTGGGTATTTGGAATTCTAAGAACCAGATTTCAGATTTGGGTATTAGATTGTGTATTAGATTTGGGTATTTGGAATTCTAAGAACCATATTTCAGATTCACTTCATGCCTTTTTTTTTTATTGAGATTCTTTTAACTGCAAGTTAGTACAAAAACTATGTGCAACTGAAAGTTACTACAAAAACTAGAAATTGTATTTGACCAATGCTTGTTTGACCTTCATTTGCTAGTTATAATCTTTATTCATCCTCTGAAGCAAATGAGTGTATTGAACGCCATGATTTTGATTGCTTGTTGGTTGTTTTGGTCAATTTAGGGCAATATGAGGGTGGGAAGCCTAATGCCACCTTTTCTTTTACGGACGATGATTTCCTTAAGGTTGCTACTGGGAAGATGAATCCCCAAATTGCTTTCATGAGGTATGAATTAAACAATATTTCATTGGGTTTTAGTTCCTAATTCGTTATTTTAATGTCCTCTTGTGATATCATTCTGCTGTTTTGACATTTTTTGATATTTTGGATGGACGCAGGGGTGCAATGAAGATCAAGGGTAGTCTCAGTGCGAGTTAGAAATTCACTCCTGACATCTTTCCCAAGCCGTCAAAGATGTGAGCAGGCATGTTGATGATCTTGAGTGGTACTCACCCTGGGGTTGTTTTCGTTGTCTATCAACTTGGTACTTTAATATGAATTTCACACCTGTATTAGGAAATTAGAAATTGTCCAAGTCCAACTAATCATAAAAGAAAGTAGCCGAGTCTGTCTGCTAGTGTCTCCAATAGTTGACTTTTCTCTCTTCATGAAAACTCCTACTAGATTAAATATTCACATTATACTTCTTGTACCATTTGAGGTCCATCGTTGAAGTAAAATAACCTCTTGCATTCTTAGATGTATTATCTTTGAGATATATAGCTTCCAAATAATGTTTATCTAGGTCAGAGATCTCTTGCTTCTTGCTTTATAGTGTTCAACCTCATGCAGGATGAATTGGTTATGGTTTCTGTTAGCATTTGTTTACTAGGAATCCTATTTGGATGTGTTAGTTTTTACCCCTTTCTTATGTTAGCAGAAAATGACCCGATAAATGTAGATTTTGGATAGCTGACTTCTGTTGTATATGGATTTTCTCTAGAGAAAACGAAGACAGGTATAGACTTTAACATTGGTAAGGTTAGGTGGAAATCGTATGAAACCCTTCCCTTTTGAAAATCTTCAGAAACCTTCTCACCAGTTAGATCATTTTCACAAGCACCTGCTTGCACTAAACACTTAAAAAGAGAAAAAGCTGGAGTTTTCAAATTGATTTCAACCTTAATGGACCCTACCATTAGATATAGAGGTTGCTGTAGTAATTGTTTTCTGACAGAGATAAAATCTCTTTTCTTCAATTTCTCCAGCAACTGTCCCACTCTTTAAGAGCGAAAATACCAATTCGTGTGATTAAGGGTTGCAATCTTCAATAGAATGCTATTGCAAACCATGAAATATGTGGGCCATTACTGGTTGGGTGTGTGTCTTCAAGTACAGTAATAATGATGGACAAATTCATTGAAGTAATGGTTATGTCTTTTTTCCTTGCAACAGGTGGAGATCTAGAGAGGCTTGCTGAAGAAATAGATGGTAATATAATTTTCTGTATTATAGCTTCGTGGATGAATGCTACCTGGATGCATTGTTACATGAGATGGTCATTTGGCTAATTATCTTTGCCCAAACATTGTCATGTGTCTTATATTTATAGTCCACGTGTGCAATGGTTGCACACTAGCAATCGTTTTACTTATGCCTGTTTTAAACCATAGAGGGCCTTTTTCAGCAAATAAACCTTGTCCTTCTATCCTTGAACAGCAAATCCTTCAGGTTGTTCAACAAAAATCTTTTCATCCAAGTATCCATTTAGAAAAGCTGACTTGACATCCATTTGGTGTATAATCCAGCTCCTTTGAGCAGCAAGGGCCAGCAACATTCTTATGGTATCCAATCTAGCAACAGGGGTAAATGTTTATGAGTAATCCACTCCAAACATTTGTGCATATCCTTTAACAACGAGTCTGGCCTTATGCTTGTTTACAGAACCATCCGGATTGAACTTGGTTCTGTAAACCTTCTTTACTCCAATAGCTTTCTTATGTTCAGGTCTGTCCACCAGCTGCCATGTCTGATTCTTTTCAATCATCTTAAGCTCCTCCTTCATTGCAACCACCCATTTCTGATCTGCTAGAACTTCTTCATATCCAGCAGACTCCATCACAGCAACATTGCACCTCTGATAAATATCTGAGAGAGATCTGGTTCCTCTGACTGGTGGATCATCAATATCATCATTCTCCTCTTGAACTTCAAGTTTCTTCTCATTGTTCCAACTCCAGCTGTCTGACTCAAAAAATTTGACATCTCTGCTGATGATTAGTTTGTTGTTTTGTGGCAAGTAGATCCTGTAGGCCTTTGAAACTGAGCTATAGCCTACAAAGATCCTAGGTTCTGCTTTCTTGTCTAACTTGTCTCTCTTAACCTGTGGAATGTAAGAGAAACACAAGCAACCAAATGTTTTCAGGTTAAACATCTTTGGTTTGTATCCATGCCATGCTTCAAATGGAGTCTTTTTTTGGACAACTTTTGTTGGTAATCTGTTAAGTAAAAAAACTGTTGTATTTGCAGTCTCAGCCCAAAACTTTTTGGCAGCCCTTTGTCATGCATCAAACACCTTGTCATTTCCATGATAGTTCTGTTTTTTCTCTCCACAACCCCATTCTGTTGAGGAGTGTAAGATGTCACCTGGTGTTCAATGCCTGCTTCTTCGCAAAATTTATTAAATCTTTCTGAGGTATACTCAGTTCCATTATCAGACCTGATCACCTGCATCTTGCAACCGCTTTGAGTTTCCACCCAAGCTTTGAACTTCCAGAAAATGTTAGCAACCTCAGATTTAAACTTCATAAAATAAATCCAGCATATTCTTATGTGATCATCAATGAAAGCAATATAGTACTAACTGCCATTCAAAGATGATATTTTTTGAGGTCCTCCCACATCTGTATGTACTAACTGCAGTTTTTGTGTAGCTCTACAGGCTTTATTTTTTGGAAAAGGAAGCCTTGTTTGCTTCCCATATTGGCAGGCAGCACATGCAGGAAGTTCCTCTTCTAATTCAGGCAAACCTTCCACAAGATTATTTTTCTTCATGTACATTAGAGCACCATGATGAAAATGCCCCAGTCTCTTATGCCACAAAACAACATTGGATTCTTCTTTGAGTACAACAACTTGCTCCTCTCTCATAAAATCCAAAGCAAAGCTTTTATTTTTCATTTTGACCTTGAACACTTCTCTGTCTGCTGCTTCTTTAATCATGCAGCACTTGTCTTCAAACAACACCTTAAAGCCTTTATCAAGCAACTGGCTAACACTCAACATATTTTGATTAATTTCAGGAACATATAAGACATCTTAAATTAATTTCAAACCTGAGTGCCCTTCGATTGCTACTGTCCCTTTTCCTTTGACTTGAATGTAATCTCCATTTCCAATTCTGACTTTGGAGACAACACTCTTGTCAATTTCTCTGAAAAGCTCTTGATCATAGGTCATGTGATTTGTGCAACCACTGTCTATAAGCCAACTTTCAGTTGAGCTACAGGTGGCTAGGCATGAAGCTGTGAACAACTGCTCCTCCTGAGGTTGATTCTCAGCTTGCTTGGTTTCTCCCAAGTGTTGTTGAGACTTGCATATCCTCTCCATATGCCCCAACTGACCACACTTGTGGCATCTTGCATCTGGCTTCCACCAACATTTGTTTTGTGGATGATTGGTTTTCTTGTAGTAGGGACATGGTGGAAAAGTTTGAAAGCTGTTGTTCATCTTGTTGTTTCCTGAACTTTTGGGCTTGTTATAGTCCTGCTTCTTTTTCTTGTTCTTGCCACCATTGTTGCTTTGTGATTTGACTTGAAAAACACCTTCAAGAGATCCTTCTTGCCTCATAAGCCTCCTTTGTTCTTGTGCCTATAAAGCATTTAGCAATTCTGCCAAAGTAATACTTGACAGATCTTTAATACTTTCCAAAGATGAGATTGTAGCTTCAAACCTTTCTGGAATAGTAACAAGAATTTTTTGTACAATTCTAGAATCATCAAATTTGGTACCAAAAAGTCTTACTTTATTAGCAATACTGAGAAGTCTATCAAAGTAATCCTTGATTGTCTCTGAATCCTTCATCATTTGTATCTCAAACTCTCGGACCAGATTTAGCATCTGCATACCTTTGACTCTTTCATTGCCTTCATATTCTTGCTTCAGAAAATCCCAGATTTCCTTGCTTGTTTTCAGCGTCATAATTCTGGTGAAGATGGTAGAGGAGACAGCTGCTAACAGGCTTGCTTTTGCTTTTGACTTTCTATGCTTCTTTTCTTTGTGACTCTTGATTTGTGCTATTGTTGGATTGTCTAGCAAAGGAGGAACCTCATATTCATTTTCAACAGCTTCCCAAAGATCATTTGCTTCAAGATAGGCTTCCATACGAACAACCCAACTTTGATAATTTATTCCATCAAACACTGGTGGTGCAAGAACAGTGAATGAACGTTCTGAATCCATTTAAAATGGTTTGTAAGGTTTTGTGTGTTGTGTAAGATAGGTGATAGCTGTTTTGGGTTGTGTTTGGGCTCACTCAATCTCACAAGTCCCTCAAGAAAAATGCTCTGATACCAATTTGTTGGAAACAAGAACAAGCTATATGAAAAGATATGCAGATAATAGAGAGAACAAAAAGGCTGGAATACTTTTATTGAGCAGTAAAAGCACATATTTATACATCAAATATGTAAACTGAATTGCTGAAAATTAGCTAGAAATCAGCTAACAAATAACCTAAGAAATCTGAAGTGTATCAGATAGTTGCTAATTTATTGGTTATGGATAAGACTAACTTTAACAGCTATTTTGACTCTTCCAAACCACATCAGCAGCTTCTAAGTCACGTTTTCAACATACATAAATGTTCCTTCAATGGTTTGGATTCAAAAAACATGATTTTTGAAATAGATGTGTGGATTCCTATTTCTCGGTTAAATGAACTTGAATGCACCCAACTGATATCGAAGTGCTGCTAATGATTTTGGATCCTTGCGAGGTTCCAAAGGTTCCTACCACTCCTAGGGGAACCAGTTAGTCGTAGTGGGTGATTGCGGTGGTATTCGTAGTGTCACGGGTTCCCACTATTAGTTCACCCAAACACCGAGGGTTAATAAATGATTTTGGTTTTTTGTGAGGTTC
Organism: Ilex aquifolium; assembly: GCA_951799425.1. NCBI lineage: Eukaryota > Viridiplantae > Streptophyta > Magnoliopsida > Aquifoliales > Aquifoliaceae > Ilex > Ilex aquifolium. Next base: position 25,143,717 of record OX637401.1, read on the forward strand.
CAAGGCTTCCTATTACTCCTTGGGAGGACCGATTAGTGAATGTGGATTATTGTAGCAACCTATGTGGCACTACGAGTTCCCGTTACTAATCCTCCCTTGAGCTCCCTAGGGATTATTATAAATTGATTGGATATTATATGGTATTTGATGTGATGCATTCTTGGTAGTTTGATTTAGATGACATTTTATTGATGAAATTTGAAGTTAAACTTTGGATGCATTCTTTTGTAATACATGAAATTTTGGATATATTCTTTTGTAGAGTTGAAGTTATGTCAGACCCCATGTATTTACTTTAATAAGTAATAGAACATTAGTTATTGTGTTAAACTTGTTCAATTATTATTTTGAAGGGAATTACCAAATAGATGTTGCACAATTGATTTGGATTTTTGGAGTGATCATGATTAGGAGGAACGGTTGAATAGTTTCATAAAGGTTTTAGGTAAAAATATCACAAGAAACAGAATCAGAACATCGATAAACTTTAGGGAGGTCATAGAGATCAAACCTTGAGGATGAAAGGGAAAAATTCCATCAAAACGGAGTCTGGTCAGAGAGTAGGGACCTTCCAGATGCAAGAATATCGTTCGGACGCGCATTCTGGAGATGTTGGCAAGAGTCCATTTGGATGAACCATTCGTGTCCGACCATGCATTACAAGTTTTGGCCAGTGACTGGAGTCCATCCGGAAGTGTGAGCTGTATCCGAAAGCACCTGTTAAACTTAAACTGCTTCTGCACATTCCCTCACCTGACTTTTGGAACTATTTAAACCCTAGGGATCAATTTTTGGGTTGGATTGCATGATTTTCAACCTTAAGGAGCCTAAACTAGACTTAGAGAGAAAGAAGAAGAGGAAAAACACTAGATCAAGCCAAATATCATTGAGATCCATGTGTAGAGTTTTTTTTTTTTTTCCTTTTCTAAGCATTGAGGTTGGGGCAATGATTATGTAAATTTTCACTGGTGTGTATGTGTATATATATATAAGAGCATCTTGACCCCTACTCTTTTTTAAACCCAAATATAAATTTGGGTAAAAAATCTTAAAAACTTTCTCTAATGCTCTACCCAAACTCATACCAAATTAAGGAAAATTCAATTTTTTACTCAAATCAAAGGAGAATCAAATATTTACTCAAATCACCAATAGTTAGAGTATTCTCCTTTTCAGATCTAATGGTCATATTTTGTCCTCCTTTAAATTTGGATTTGTTCTCATTTAAATTTGTGTTTGTCCTTTTTTAACTTTGAGTTTCTCTTTTAGAATGATTTGTATCAAATCAAACTTTTTACTCAAATGTTGACACAAATTTTAGTAAAAATTTGAATCAAGGTTTTAGATGTTGTAAGAGATCTGAATTTGGTTTTGAGTTCTTTGAAAAGTATGATTCGATTTGCTAGAAAAATACCTTATTTACATCCTTTGTGCGTTCTTAGTTTATAAATTCTAGATCTTGAATGATAATGACTAAAGAATGCTTTCTTACAATCTCAAACATGTTTTAATATTCTCAATTTTTGAATGTACAACCAATAGAAATATTGTTTATTTACATCCTTTGACGTATTTTGAAGGCATGATTCAACTCCTTTGAATTGTTTGGTTTGATGAACTTGAATACACTCGAATATCTATCACATAGGGTTTATAAGAGTTTCTTAGCTCGAAGGGTTTGGAAGTTTCTTATCACTCGTAATAGAGGTGTTTGATTCCTTGCGAGCTTTCAAGGATTATCACTATTTGTTCACATTGACCGAGATAGAGAATTAATATACTACTCCTTGGGAGAACTAATGTTCAATGTAGGTTCTTCTTAAAGCACTTTGGGGGTTGATGATTGATGGTTTGTGATAGAAGTTTGTGGTCAGATGTATTTCGATATGTTGAATTTTTGCCAATTAAATTGCTCTCTCGTGATGATTATTTGGTTACATTCTTTTATATGCATGAAATACTGGAGTCGTTACTAATGTCATATATTTCACTTCAAAATTTATATATTTACTTTAGAAATTGAGACCTCCCATTTTTATTGTATTTCTAAACTTTGTTTAGGCTTGAGAAAGTTTCTCCAGCAAACTAGTTAGCATACTAGTTGTGCTCACTCCTTTTTTAATATTTTTCAGATTCAGGTATTGAAGTGTATACAAGCTTAGTGAGAATGCTAATTGAGATTTTGAAGCAGATTAGAAAGTGGACCTTGATTTTATGTGCGGATTCCTTTGATTGTAGATTTGAAATTGTGGAATTATATTTCAGGAATTTTTAGTTAGATGAAGTTGAATGTTACCTACGGATTGGAATAATCAAAACAAACATCCCCTTATAGATTAAGCTGTCTAAATTGAACCCTTAATCAAATAAAAAATACCAATATGGTCCAAAACCATATGTCCCTCCCTCGATTTTAAATGTTATATATAAAAATTCTATACTCAATTTTATTAAAGCATATCACATTTAGGGGTGTCCATAGGCTGGGTTATTCACGGGTCTCGTTACTCGGCCTGAAAAAAATAGGCTCAAAACCCAATAAGTCCAATAGTTGGCCTGCTCGAACCCGAGCCCGAGCCCGAGCCAAATATCCTTAAAAAGAGGGCTTGGGTTTGCCCCCAAACCCATTACCCGGCCCGAAGCCCTGCCCAAGAGCCCGCCTGAAAAATCCCGTTAAGCCCAGCCCCGCCCACCTTTCCTTTGAAAAAAAGTTATAATTTTAAACCATTAAATTTGAAACTTTGAAATAAGTTTCCCGATGTCGGAATTTGAAGTTTTAAAAATTTAGATACTATAAATAATGTTTTTTTTTTTTTTTTTGTATTAAGCATACAAGTTTTAAAAGGTAGAGTAGTGCAAATGATAGATAAGAAAGTAGGTATTAATTTAGTTGGGATGTATTCATTTTATTGAATGTAGTTCATCCCCTAATCAAAAATAAAATTATTCATTATTTTTTTTTTATCCATTTTGAGTCTACTTTTGATTAAAAATATAATTTACACAAATGTTAAGTGACAAAAATATTTATTAGTTTTAAATGAAGTTGTTTATAAAAAAACCCGAGGGTAGGCCCTCTCATCAAGCCGGTCCAATAGGCTCGTGGGTTGGGCTACAGGTAGCCTACCCCTACCTGAAGCCCGGTCCGGCCCGTCCGATAACTCACTTGGATAAGGACTTGGGCCTATACTACCTAGGCCCGTCCCGAAAAAATTTCGCAGGCCTAGCCCGGCCCGGCCATGGAGACCCCGAATCACATTGTTATATTTTTATTTGATTGATGGGTTCATATGTATATTTTGGTTTTTTAAAGTATGAATTGAAAATTCATAAATCTTTTGAGATTCAAACTTTATTCATTGTCGAGTCTTAAAGTTCACATTAGACATTGGTGGTTGACCATTATATTTACCTATAAGCGCACCTCAACTAATTTCCTCACCAATCCGATCAAAGACAAGACCATCCACGCCGGGACTTAGGTAATTATGAGGATTAACTCTCTCATGACTTGATCCCAATGATTGCCAAGATTCAAATTTAGGTCGTCTGAATTTACAGTTTGTCTCTGTTACCACTTAAGCTACTTTGACATTTGAATTAAGCCAGATTCTTTCAGAACATAAAACCTTAGACTAAAACCCTTTCTTCAGTCTCTAGCTCTTTCTTTTTCCTGTGCAACGACACACCAATTCCACAACCATATCCTTTCTCCGCTCGTCTCTTCCTTCTCAATCAGTGACAACAACTCAATCCGTTACATTATATTTTATAGATTTGTATTTTTTTTGGGAAGGTACCAAACTTGATATTTATGTTTCGGAAAAACTAGGATTGGTAGAATGGTAAACTTTTTTTTCCTTTGTAAATTCCTCCATATTAAACTCATCAATGCAAAGACGAGATAAGAGATGTTTCAGATGTTTGTGGCCTTCTCTCTACACAAGTCAAGGACACACTTATGTCAAGGGACAGAATCAGGACTATTTAAGTGGATATCAACAAATAAGAAAAAATAATAAAAATACTTTAGACAATTCATAGTCTCTCAACTCTCTCCTTGTTTTTTTTTCTTTGTAAATTTATCATGAGGCCTAGTGTAATTCATTGCTTCAGTGGGTGAATCCCATATTTCCTAATGCTTCAGCAGGCTCAATTAACCCATTGGTGTGTCTGAAAAGTCTCTTAATAATTATCCACATTTGATGAAGGTTAGATTCAATAAATTTCGTGTATATTGCTTTATTATTGGTAGATTGTGGTACATCTTGCTTTTGCTCTTCATTTGACTTTTCTTTCTCGCTATTAAATTGTTTTTTGTTCTGCTCTGGAACATGCATGTCTTGCAAATGTGTAGATAACGGCATTAAGGACTCAACTGCACGAAGAGTGGCCGAGCATCCGTACTGGTATAAAAGATGATAGCTTTTGGCAACAAGAATGGAATGAACATGGCATCTGTTCGCTAAGGAGGATGACCAAAATGGACTATTTCCAATCTGCTATAAGGGAAATGAAAGCATTTAATTTGTCGCGCATCCTAGAAAATGATAAAGTTAATTAACAGACAATATTGCTTACACAAAGAGTGATTTTCAGAATGCAGAGAAAAATTCTCCCGAAATTGGAAAAGACGTATATGTTTCATGTGCACCCCTCAACACTTCCCATGTTCTCTTGGAGGAAATTCTCATTTGTTTGAATTACACCGCAACACAGTACATCGATTGTCCACCAAATCCAAGCCACAGAGGATGTCCAGTAAAACGACGGGCAATCATATTCCCACCTCGTTAATGTCCATCCTTGATATCATCTAGGAATGTATTGAAGAGAAAAATAAAAGCAATGTGTTGTCTTAATTAAATGCACTGAATAAGTTGTTTTCATTGTAAACATTGTGAGATGTTAAGTTTGATAGTTGAAATGTGAAGAGTTTTGATGTTGTTGAATGTTGTACCTATAAGTGGGCATTGTTGTTTGTATTTATAATTGATTACCAATGTACCACGTGTGTTGCAAGTGATAGGTTTTGTTAAAAAAAAAATTTGATAATAACTCTATGAAAAATTCAAAATATATCTGTAATCTAATCAAATATTACTTTTTTTTCTACAACATTAAATTGAATTATTTTGCTGAAGTTACTTATTTATGTTATGTTTAAAAAGTGACATTGTTTAAATTTAAAAGGAGAAAAGCTTAAAGGGTTGGACTTATAGATGAATGGGAGATGTTATTACCTTTACATATGAAATATGCTACTTTTGTTGTTCCACACAAGTATCTAGAGCATTCGTATTCCATTGGGTACTTGATGGATTATATTTTGCATCAAATGAAAGGGACCCACATCACATAGGTGTATCATAATAGGACCTATAATCTATCTTCTCAATGGGAACACAAAGTTGTCGGCCTTGTTAATTGATCAATTGGAGTCGAGCACAATTGTTAATACCTGCAAAAACACATATCTCAAAAATGTATCAACCCAAGGAGTATGACCTCTCCACAGTAAGTAACTCTCCACTTTCTCTATAAAGATGGGTGAATACCCAAGAAAGAGGGGGCCTCAAGTTTGAGCACCTCGGCTCCATACTCCACACACACCCCTATATTATTTTCCTAGTTTTATACACTAACTTATTCTTGTGTTGATCGCAATACTGACTTAGGCATCGAAGGGGCCTCCCCTGGCTCAATGTCGAGGGTCCCTCTAACCTCTTTTTGATTTTGCAACACACAGATTGGATGATATTCGAATACTAAGGGCGCACCTCAACACATTTCAGTGATTGTGCAAATTTTTGCCCGCACAATTTGACGCTGTCTGTGGAAAACGAAGCAAATGTGTCCCTGAAATCTTCATATCGCTAGTTGGCGAGACCTGCTCAACTCTCAGAACCATGGATATATTTCGAATATGTTTGAATCTTTAGAGTTCGATTTTCTTGCAGTATGAGTTATAGCCCTCGGTCTGCCTTTAAAACTCATAGCATTGCAAAATATCACCATGAAAGCCTTCACAGGGATCTGATTGGTCACAAGCCTTATTCTCCAAGTCAAGACTTTCTTATTATATTCATGAAAAAGCAATGCTATAGGGACCTTATTTGGGGATCTAATTAGGGGACCTAATGATATGGCATCAATACAATTATTAGATTAATTGTGAGTATCAATGTTAGATGGAGTTCACAACTAATCAAATAGTTGTACATTATTAGGTCCCTAAATTAAGTCCAAATAGCATTTTCCAACATGAAAACTTGGTCTTTGTCCCATATGGATTGGTGGCATCCTGATGCTTCAACTTTCCACGTGAACATGCCATAAACTCTTTATGCTAAGTTGTGTTGGTTCGTCCTTTGGTGAAGGATGACATTCTGCCACTACAATAATTCATCCCCTATGTAGACACCAAGAAAAAGCAGCTCTTATTGTTTGCTCGGCCCCTTCGTACATATTTGGTTACTCCGACCTCTTCATATTGGGTTACTCCAGGTCTTTAGCTTTTGCGCAATGTCCAAAGAGGAGCTGCTCAAGTGGCCCAATCAATCAATTATCAAATAGCAGCCACAAATAGACCATGGTTAGTGCCATTAAACTGATGGAGATGGCCACTCATCTTATACTCCCCGATTGAGATATATCGGCACTAAGCAAACAGGAGCTGTTCGGTGTATCACTAATTTCAAATGTTATGGAGCCCGAGGTCTCTCAATTTTCTATGGATAGATTTCGAAAAATAAAAAGATAAGTAACAAGTTTTGTAGCATGATTATTATCCCTTATTTGTTCATAGAAATATGCCTATGCATAAAGAATTCACGCCATACACGAATTCTCCCGATAACAACTTACACTCTAGTTGAACTCCTCGGCAGTATCACAATACATGTTATCATTCTGACGGGACTTTAGGCGGCTCAGCAGCCACGAGTTGACACGTGAATAGTTATAGCCGTTATAAATTGCAAAGGACGCTGAGGAGTTATGGCATGGAAACGTCAAGCACCACTTATCGAGCCCAGCATTAAAGAAGATATGACGGCTCATTAATTATGACTTGAGTGACTGTGATAGGGTCATTAATGGGCCTCCTTGTCCTCGAGACCCACAAAGACATTCATCATTACAAGACATTAATTGTCATTATGCCAACCCATTGTCCTCAGCAAGACCTGAGGTTCTTATTCCCAAGCAGTAATTGCTCGGGCGTAGATGTCAAGCACCGAATAGGGGTCCTTAACTGATCAGAGATGGGTACTTAATGCTTGGAGTTTCCCGAGCACGTATTCACTCTCCCGAGGGGGTAAATCTTGAGGGGATTTGATTAGATTGCACTCATTATACTTGAATATGAGTGTCAACCATTAAATGCTGAGATGAGACTCACAAAACCCCTAATCATTACTGGTTCAGGTATAAATACCCCTAAAAAAGTGAAACAAAAGTACGCAAACTAAATCCAGAAAATACGTTGTGCTAATGTCTCCAATACCGACTGACTTAAACTTTGGAGGGGATTAGCTGGGTGTTCACCCAGCCCCTTTCCTAACCTTTTGATTGTCTCAGGTTCATTATCCAGTGGATCGTTATCTCTACTCATGGTAAGAATTCACCTGTGCAATTTGGCGCCATCTGTGAGAACGCGAACTAGCTTTCCACGTAACGAGGGATTTATGATGAACACACGGTCCCAAGGCGATGGTGGGGGCAGCCTACACATGAGAAATGCAGAAGCCAACCAGCTCCCCGCATTCACTAAATCAGACTCCTTGAGCCAGTCAGATGGATGTGAGAGCAAAATAAAATTCGGTTGCTATTTTTCACCACCAACAAATAGCTCAAATAATTCAAGGCAAGTGGACATTAGAGGTGGCAAGTTTTGACACAACACGATAACTCGATACAAAAACGACACGAATAAATGAGTTTGGGTTGATTATTTTTTGTACAAGACCCGTCAACACGAAGTGTTAATGGGTCATGTTCGGGTTCAACTCGTTTAACCCGAATTGACCCGCGTATTTAATCGAGTTAACACGAACCCGCCTGACCTGTTTTGACCCGAATTGACCCGCCACTATATAATGAACTTAATTCTAATTTTTCAAACCCTAACTTCATTTTCATTTTTCCAAACCCGCCTCCATCCTACAGTCCAGCAGCTCTAGCCAGACCCGCCTCAGCCTGCACCTGCCTCCTTCCCTCTGTGACAGCGTGACCACACGGTCCACACCCGCCTCCCTCTTCACGCCTCCCTCGGTCCCTCCTTCCATCAAGCTCTGTCCAGGAAAAGCCGAAAAGGTTAGCTCTCTCTGTCTCTCGCTCTTTCTCTGTCTCTCCCTCTTCACGCCTCCCTCCTTCCAAGATTTGTTTGTTTCTTATGAACAGATCTGCTTAGATTTGGAAGAAATAGCTAGATCTGCTTAGATTTGTTATCTTAATAAATTGTTGGTCTCAAATGTCAAAGGATTGCTAACTATGGTTTCCCATTAATCTGACTTTAGTTTGACATTCCATTTATTGGCTTTTTTGGAGCATTTCAAGGGATTGCTGCAGACTAATGAAATCTATGCTATTTTCTTTGTATCCCATCCATTTTATTGTTATTTTGACTTTCTTGTTTATAATTATTTGGAATTTGTGCCTACTTTGGACAGTAAAATAAACACATGGTTCACGTAAAATTAAAGCATTGTTTATGTAATCATTTTAAAAAAGAAAATATGAGAGTTCGCATGAATGCTGTAGAAGAAAACCATATTGAAAAATTTTCTCTTCTTCCTTAAATGTTGGGGGAATGACCTGGAGTCTAATGCTTAATTTATTGTATGTTGCTGGTCTTTTGTATTATTTAGTTGAACCAGCTATTTTTGAACCAACTATTATAGTGGTGAAAATATAGTTGAACTAGCTATTTTACTTTTGTGATTCTGTAAAACTTAGTGTGTCCACTGTGGAGTGTGCTTGTGTTGGAAATCTCACAATCTGCAAGCTTGCAGGATGTTTATGGGTGTATCATGTCATATTCATTAAATTTAGTCCCCTATATGTTGCCAGGAAAATGGAGGATACATCATGTACTCAACCGGACATTCACGATGTCAATATTGAGAATACATCCAATGTTGCCCCAGATACAGAAAGTGGAGATAATAAGAATGATGAAAAGCGGCAACGTACTTCCACATCAGAGGTATGGGGGTATTTTAGAAAGTATGTAAATCAAGACAATGTTACAAAGGCACAATGCAACAAATGCAATATTGAGTATAATGCTGCTAGTAAGTATGAAACTGGTAATTTATGGCGTCATTTAGAGACTTGTTTGAAACAACATGATGTGAGCCAGTTAATTTTAAATCAAATTCAAGGGTCTATTACTGCACGGTCTTTGAAGTTTAACGAGGAAAAATTTCGAGAGATGTTAATACGTGCAATAATTAGACATGATTTGCCCTTTCAATTCGTTGAGTATGAATGTGTTAGACAAATCTTTAACTACTTAAATCCAGATGTCAAATTTATTACAAGAAACACGGCTAAGGCTGATATTCTGAAATTACATTCAAAAGAGATGCGTAGGTTGTCTGTTATCTTGCATGACATAGCTGGCAGGATTAGTTTGACTTCTGATTTGTGGACATCTATTGCTACCAATGGGTATTTAAGTCTCACAGCACATTTCATCGACAAAGATTGGGTATTGCAAAAAAGAATTCTGAATTTCTCTTACATGCCTCCTCCACACAGTGACATTGCACTGGCGGACAAGATTTATGGTTTGTTGACAAAATGGGGAGTTGAGAAAAAGTTATTTTCAATTACTTTGGATAATGCTTCTGCAAATGATGTCATGGTTGATATGCTTAAGAATCAACTTAATTTGATAGATGCTTTGCTTGGTGATGGTGAGTTTTTTCATATTCGTTGTTGTGCTCATATTGTAAACTTGATTGTGCAAGAGGGGTTAAAAGAAATAGATTTAGTTGTGGAAAAATTCAGAAAGAGTGTCAAGTATGTAAAAGGTTCTCAGGCAAGAAAACAAAAATTCTTAGAGTGTGTTGCACAGACATCTTTAGATAGCAAAAAAAGTTTGAGGCAAGATGTTCCTACTAGATGGAACTCAACATAGTTGATGCTTTCAAGTGCAATTTACTACCGTCGTGCTTTTTGTCATTTGTAACTTGTGGATTCTAATTTTAAGCATTGCCCATCTCAAGAGGAATGGATCAAAGTTGAAAAGATTCAGATGTTTTTAAAAAAATTCTATGATACTACTGTTATCTTTTCTGGCTCCAAGTACCCCACATCAAACTTGTACTTTCAGCAAATTTTCAGTATTCAATTGACTTTGAATAGAGAAATGCAAAGTTTGGATACTGATTAACCCTAATTAATGCATAATTTAATTAAGTTAATAAGACAATTGTGTTAGTTAAACAAAGTTAAACTAGTCAAAATAAGTCGAATTAGGGTTAGTATGTGAATTAGGGATAATGCATTAATTATTGTTATTTTCAGGGTTTTGTGCATCAAAGCTATAAATTACTGGGGAGCCAATTATCAAAGCTACAGGGTGCCAATTATTAAAGTTCAAAACAAAGGGAGATCAAAGTGTAATTCAAAGAGCATCTTCTTGGGCTTGTAAATGGCATCTTCTTGGGGCTTGTAAAGAGCATCTTTTGGTTGCCTATAAATACCCACCCCTTGGGTCTTGTAAATATCATATTTTTTCTATTGTATCATCTTTCTTGTAAAGAGCACTTTTTGGTAATGAAAAACTCTCCAAGTAGTTATTGCTTTCTTTACTTTCTTGTATGATCTTGGTTGTGGAAAACTCTCCAAGTAGTTATTGCTTTCTTTACTTTCTTGTATCATCTTGGTTGTGGAAAACCCTCCAAGTAGTTATTGTTTTCTTTACTTTCTTATATTACTGCTTTCTTTTACTTCCATTGTTAAGCTTCCTTCTTCCCCTTAGAGGAGTGAAACTCTTCCACTTTTCTAGAGCTTTACCAAAGCCGTGAAAGGTGGAACGTGATTCACTCATTCTTTGTCGAAGATCGGCTCCTTGTGTAATTTATTTTTACCTTGTAATGCCTCTACTTGGAGGGATAAGCATCACTTACTTTTCTAGCTTTACCAAAGCAATGAAGAGTGAGTAGTTTCTCATTCACTCTTTAGCAAAAAGTGATTGACTTGTATAAATTATCCGGAAGATATATTTGTGCATTTTGTTTATCTCCAATCTCCATTTCTTCATTATGTCTCTTTACATTATGTCTTTCTTGCTTAGCATGAGTAGCTAGATTTTAAGTTGGCTAATCCAAGGGAGCCCTCCTCTTGGGTATGCCATTTCAACTCATTTTCTTTTCTCCTCTCAGAGTACAATGGTTCGGTTTGACTGGGTTGAGAGTGGATACGATTGTGAGTCTTTGATATCCTGTAGGCTTGGTCACGAGTTATACTTGGATCCTCACCTCCATTTCATTCATAACTTCCCATGAATCAATCGTTCATCTAAGCTCTATTCGAGGAAGGCTTCGAGTTGATTTGGGATTCCCATTGGAATGAACCCTTCGGATTAGCCAACACTTTTTTTATTTCATTTTCATCAAAAACACAATCACAAAACTCAAACTCAAAAGATTTTACACTTTTCTCTTTTTTTTACCAAAATCACCTTCACACAATTCCCTTCATTCCCTGAGGAGACGACCTTGGAATACTTTTCCAAGTAAAACACGACATTCAAAAGACTCATTGCGCTTGGGGAGCACTTTTGTTCACACACACACATTTTGTACATTTCATATTCCACCGTTCCCTTGCCCTTTCTTTTGACATCATCCCAAGGGAGAGTGACACTCCCCCTCACACATACATCATATACACATTGAGGGATGATATTAGGAGGTTAGGAACAACAACAGTTTTAACCAAGCATTTTTGGCGCCGTTGCCAGGGAAGGCAAGCGTTGAATCAGGAAGGTGATTTTCGGACAATGGAGGTAAGTTCCGTGATGTTCATAATAGGCTGAGGTATGTTGATCCTTGTATATACTTTTGTTTGGTTGAAATTTCAATTGTAGATAGTTTTGTTACATGTGGGGAAGGGATAAACTAAACCGACTAGTTAGACAACCTTTGGCCCCCGACATGAACATTGACCAAGACCCACCCGAGAATGCGATTGATAATTTTGAGGATATGGATGCCAACCCCAATGTGCAAAGGGGTGGGGGAGTGCAAGAACCTGGAATGACCCATCCACGAATGCAATTCCCCCCTCCTAGAAATGAAGGGAACAATATTCAAATTGATCCTCCGGCGAGGTCAATGCGGGAATTCCTTCAACCAACCCGCACCACCATACCTTCATGCATCCACCTTCCGGTCCAGGCTCATCTCTTCATAGTTAAACCAGGGATGTTGCAATTACTTCCTACTTTTCACGGAATTGAGAATGAGAACCCCTATTCTTATATAAGAGACTTTGAGGAAATAGTTGCAAACTTTCTCCCCAATCACAATATGGAAGAGATAGCAAGAATGAAATTGTTCCCTTTTTCCCTGATTGATAAGGCAAAAACTTGGCTTCATTCCTTGAGATCCCAGACCGTGACATCTTGGGGACAAATGATTTCCGTGTTTTTGAACAAGTTTTTTCCGGTGCATAAAACCACCACCCTAGAAAAGCAAATTCAAAATTTTTCTGAGCTGCCCAATGAACAATTCTATCACTGCTGGGAACGATACAAGTATTTGCTACAATCCATTCCACACCATGGCTTTGAACCATGGCAAATGGTGAGTTTCTTCTATGAATGAATCACACCAGGCCATCGACAGTTCATCGATATGATGTGCAATGGGGAGTTTTTGAGCAAAGACCCTGATGAGGCCTTAGATTATTTTGATGCATTGGCGAAAAATGCATAGTCATGGGACATCACTAATCCCACCGATGTGCCAAGGTTTTCCCCTCAATGGAGTAGCCAAACTCATAGGGGAGGGATTTATGACTTAAGTGACCGGGAGGACCTACTTTCAAAAATTGCCAAATTATCTAGGAAGGTTGAGAGCCTTGAGATCAATAGGAGGCAAGAGGTGTCACAAGTGTCAAAGGCCGATGAATTTTGCTCAATATGTGAGAATGTGGAGCATTCCACATCGGAGTGCCCCAACATTCCGACGCTTAAGGAAATATATCACGAGCAAGTCCATGCATTTAACCAACTAAGGCAATCATTCTCTCCTCACTCAAACACGTATAATCCGGGTTGGAGTAATCACCCAAATTTTAGTTGGAGGAATGAGAATCCCACGCCACATGGTTCAATTGCACATACACCTCCCGTGCCTCCTAAGCAAGGTCAATACCAAAATCAATACCAAGGTCAAGGGCAAGCGTCTAGCTCCCAATACCCCTGGTCCAATCCGCAAGGGTATTCATCCAATACACCCCCACAAAATTTCTCCCAAAGTCCACCTCCCCAAAACTTCTCCCAACAAGGTCCATCCAATCTTTCCACCTACCAACCTCCCCATAAGAGGAACTTGGAGGATGTGCTTTACAACTTCATCCAAAGCCAAACCACCTTTAATAACAACATTTCGGCTCAACTCACAAAAATTACCAATGCCATAGGGGTGTCACAACAAGAAGAGGAAATTCCCCGCTCAACCCCAAGAAAATCCTAAGGGGCAACATGCCATTTTGTCATCCGACCCCACCAAAGAGAGTTGTGAGCAACTCAAAGCTGTCATCACCCTCCGTAGTGGTAAAGAAATTGACAAAACCATTTTGTCAACGGTCTCACCCAAGACCACATTGCCAAAAGGAAAAGATATATTGGGTGACGCCGACAAGGGTGAGGTGAGTAAAGAGAAAGAAAGAGAGGTTGTTGAGAAAGAAAAATTAAGTGATTATTGTGTGTTTATTCCTCCCATGCCTGCCCCTTTCCCGAGTCGTTTGAAGCCACCTGTTAAGGTGGCTAATTATGCTGATATTTTGGAAATGTTTAAGTAGGTGAAGATTAACATTCCAATCCTCGACGCCATCAAGCAAATACCATCGTGTGCCAAAATTTTGAAGGATCTATGCACGGTGAAGAGGAGATTGAATGTCCGGAAGAAAGCATTCTTAACCGAACAAGTCAGCTCAATATTGAGGACCAATACTCCTCCAAAATTCAAAGACCCCGGCTGTCCAACAATTGTCATCACCATAGGGAATTCCCGGGTGGAACAAGTATTGCTTGACTTGGGGGCGAGTATCAATCTCCTTCCCTACTCAGTGTATCAACAACTTAAGCTTGAGGAGTTGAAGCCCACCTCAATTACGCTTCAATTAGCGGATCGTAGCATCCGTACACCAAGGGGAGTAGTGGAAGATGTCTTGGTTCAAATTGATAAATTTTACTTTCTCGTCGATTTTATTGTGCTAGATACACATCCTGTTGCTAACCTTAGTTCCCAGATCCCCGTTATACTTGGACGACCCTTCCTTGCTACGTCTAATGTTGTGATAAATTACAGGAATGGTCTAATGAAGTTGGCGTTTGGGAACACGACAATGGAGCTCAATGTATTCAACTTGCCAAAGCAACCGGATGATGATGAGGAAGTAAGTGAGGTCAGTAGAATCGACACCTTGGTTGAGGAGCACTTGGAGTTGGAGAGGATGTTGAAATTCAAGGAAGAATGAGTTGTGGATCTTGAGGAGTTAGATGAGCAAGAGGAGTTAGGAGAATTGAAAGGGATGGGAAGTTGGATCCCTACATTCGAAGAGTTACCCCAACAAGAAAAGAAAATTTTTCCGTCAGATGAACAAAAGCCAAACCTGGAGTTGAAGCCGTTACCTTCCCATTTGAAGTACGCCTATCTTGGCGATGGAGAAACATTCCCGGTGGTCATTAGCTCTACGCTGAACATGGAACAAGAAAAAGAACTCTTGGAGGTATTGAGAAAACATAAATGAGCAATTGGGTGGACCATTGCGGATATCAATGGGATAAGCCCTCTCATTTGCACCCACCGCATATATCTTGAGGAGGATTCCAAACCTTCCCGAAAACACAAAGACTGTTGAACCCCATCATGAAGGAGGTGGTGAGGGATGAGGTTCTGAAACTACTTGATGTGGGGATCAGTTTTCCAATTGTTGATAGTAAGTGGGTTAGCCCCACGCAAGTAGTACCTAAGAAATCCGGAGTTACGGTGGTTGAGAATGATGAGAATGAGCTTATACCTACAAGAGTGATCACCGGATGGAGGGTGTGCATTGATTACCGAAATCTGAACGCTTGCACAAGAAAAGACCACTTCCCATTGCCATTCCTCGATCAAGTTCTAGAACGAGTAGTGGGTAATCTATTCTACTGCTTTTTAGATGGATACTCCGGCTACAATCAGATCGAGATTGCTTTGGAGGATCAAGAGAAGACCACCTTCACGTACCCCTATGGTACCTTTGCCTACAGCCGCATGCCATTTGGACTATGCAATGCTCTGGGGACTTTTCAACGCTGTATGATGGGGATTTTCAGTGACATGGTAGACAAGATAGTAAAAGTCTTTATGGACGACTTTTCAGTGTTTGGGGATTCATTCGATGGATGTTTGGAAAATTTGGATAAAGTTCTAGCAAGATGTGAGGAGAAGAATTTAGTCTTGAACTGGAAAAAATGTCACTTCATGGTGACGAAGGGAATTGTGCTTGGCCATATAGTTTCGGAAAGGGGTATTGAAGTCGACAAATCCAAGGTGGAGGCCATCTCCAACCTTCCTACGCCAAGAACCATCAAGGACATCCGGTCGTTTCTGGGCCATGCAGGTTTTTATCGTCGATTCATAAAAAAATTTAGTGCATTGGCCCGACCCTTGACCAACTTATTGTCTAAGAAGGTCCCATTTGAGTGGTCAAATGATTGTGAGGCATTTTTTAAAAAACTCAAAAGCATGCTAGTCACACCTCCGATCATGCGACCTCCCAAGTGGGATCTACCTTTTGAGCTCATGTGCGACGCGAGTGATTACGCGGTCGGTGCAGTGCTCGGTAAAAAGGAGGAAAATAGACCATATGTAATAAACTACGCTAGCAAAACGCTCAATGAAGCTCAAATGAATTACACTACCACAGAAAAAGAGCTGCTAGCAGTAGTATTTGCTTTAGATAAATTTCGTTCTTACATCATAGGTTCACCTATTGTTGTCTTTACTGATCACTCTACTTTGAAGTATTTGTTGTCTAAGCAGGATGCTAAACCGAGACTCATTAGGTGGATACTCCTCTTGCAAGAATTCAACTTGACGATCAAGGACAAGAAAAGAGTTGAGAACGTGGTGGCGGATCATTTATCCCGGCTTGTGGTGCAAGAGGCCGATGAGCACATCCCTATCCCTGACTTTTTCCCTGACGAACAATTGCTTTCAATTCATTCTGTGTGTCCTTGGTATGCTGATATATGTAACTATCTTGCAACAGGACAGATACCACCATAGTGGAGCCCAGAAGATCGAAGACGATTTATGGCAGATGTGAAGTACTTTTACTTCGACAACCCGTACCTGTTCAAGTACTGTCCTGACCAAGTCATGAGGAGATGCGTACCTGAGAATGAACAGCGAGACGTCCTGACATTTTGCCATTCACAAGCATGCGGTGGCCATTTCTCTATGAAAAAGACTTCAGCTAAAATTCTTCAATCAGGTTTTTATTGGCCCTCTCGTATAAAAGACTGTGTTTCATTTTGCAGAATGTGATAGATGCCAGTGCTTGGGTAGTGTGACCCGAAGAAACATGATGCCCCTCTCCCCTGTACTTGTCATAGAAATATTTGACTGTTGGGGCATCGATTTCATGGGCCCTTTCCCTATATCATTTGGTTATCTGTACATTCTATTGGCAGTGTACTATGTGTCCAAGTGGGTGGAGGCTATCCCGACCAAGACTAATGACCACCGGGTTGTAGTCAAGTTCCTCAAAGAGAACATTTTTTCGAGGTTTGAGATGCCTCGTGCGATAATAAGTGATGGTGGGTCACATTTCTGCAATAGGCCAATTGCATCTTTAATGTTTAAATATGGCGTTATACACAAAGTATCCACTGCATACCACCCACAAACCAATGGTCAAGCCGAATTGGCCAATAGAGAGATCAAGGACATTTTAGAAAAGACGGTTAACCCAAACAGGAAGGATTGGTCCGAGAGACTGATTGATGCTTTATGGGCCTACCGCACCGCCTACAAGACTGTATTAGGCATGTCTCCCTATCGGCTTGTCTTTGGAAAGGCTTGCCACTTGCCGGTCGAAATGGAACATAAGGCCTATTGGGCCATTAAGACTTTGAACTTCAACCTAAGGATGGCTGGAGAGCAAAGAAAGTTAGAGTTGAATGAATTGGAGGAGATTAGAAGAGATGCGTATGAAAGCTCCAAAATTTCAAAAGAACGGGCCAAAATCTTTCATGACAAATCCATTGTGAGGAAATCATTTGAGCTCGGGCAAAAAGTGCTTTTATACAATTATCGTTTATCCATTTTCCAAGGAAAACTTCGATCCCGTTGGGATGACCCCTATCTTGTCAAGGTGGCCTACCCCAATGGAGTTATGGATGTCACGAACCCCGACAATGGCCAGACATTCAAGGTCAATGGCCAAAGGCTTAAGCCATTCTTTGAGGGTTTTGAAGGACAGATGGTGGAGGAGGATTTAATTGATCCGGTGTATCCGGATTTGGTGGAGCAGTAGCTAGTGTTTATGCTTTTTAGTGTACAGTTGCTTTTATTTATTTATGTTATTTTTATGTCACTTACTTTCTTTGGTTGTATAGTATTGTTTTTCTGAGTTTCAGATATTGGTGCTTTTATCGAAGCTAAATTGCGAGGTGTTCTCTAACCCTACTCATCTTTTTACTGTCCTTCATTGAATATCATATCTTGTTGTTTCATTGAGGACAATACATGATTCAAGTTGGGGGGTGAGGTACACTATTTGCATCTTAAACCAATGTTTGTGGGAATATTCTGCGCGGATATTCGCGCCTGCCGACACTAGCATCTGACGACACTCAAAAGTTTAAAAAAAAAAAAAAAAACGGACCCACTGAGATGCCTTTATAATGTCTCCCACCTTTTTTCCCTTTTCCCCCATCCACCGGTCTTGGCCCCCTTCTTCTTCCCTTCATCTTCTTTTATTCTTTTATTCTTCTTCTTCTTTGTTGTTCTCTCTGTTCTCTGTAAAAACAGCTCACCCCTTGCAAATCCATGACCATATACCCCGATGACCCAGTCTTTTGTTTAATAATTTGTCTTACATGTTTGTATTTGTACATGGGTGCTCTTTTTCTGCTCGCACTTAGGGTGAGGGGTATCCAGCCTAAACCAGATCTCCCTAGAGATGAGTAATTATTTTGTTTTTTTTTGTAGGTTTCGGCAAATGAACAGATCTCTACCTTACAACCTCATTTCCAAACTCCATACACTGGTAAATTCGAAACATTGGGGACAATGTTCAGTTTAGGTTGGGGGGTGTGATCTACCAGTTCCAGTTTGTTCTAGTTTAAAAAAAAAAAAGTTCTGTTTATTTTTATTTTAGATTGCGTATTTTTACAGTATTTTTGCTTATATTTCATGATCATATCGAATGCAGCTTCAATCGTCTTTGTGACTGGCAGACGATAAAGAACTAGATAGTTAGTCTTAAAGTTTAGAAATTATGGATGTTAAACTTTTTTGGTTTAGTCTAGGAGTTCTACGCACTTTTCCATCTGATGTGAATAATGTGATCATGAGAAAAGCAAGACTGGTAAGGAAGGCCGAAATCCAAGAAAAACAAGCGAAACCCCTCTGTGGCAGAAGCACCTTTGCCAAACGCCATCGTGCCAAAAGGCTGGGTGCCTGTAAACAGTGTGGCAGAGTCTTTCACGAGAAAAGATATAACCAGTATTCTGAACCAATTTCCGGTTGCGCACTCAATTGATTAGACTGGATAGTGAATGGGCTGAGTAAGGATTACCCTGATACACCATGCTATTCCAGTACTTTGCTTAACCGGTTTGTGAGAGAGAAAATTGGGAGAGTCACTGGTTGTTCGAACTGCACAGACACAGAGGAAGACTCGGATTAGATTTTG
This sequence comes from Ilex aquifolium, assembly GCA_951799425.1. Classification (NCBI taxonomy): domain Eukaryota; kingdom Viridiplantae; phylum Streptophyta; class Magnoliopsida; order Aquifoliales; family Aquifoliaceae; genus Ilex; species Ilex aquifolium. Next base: position 25,162,869 of record OX637401.1, read on the forward strand.
ACTAATAAATGACAAAGCTGTGGAAAAATGTGTTTTGGGGGTGAAGGTGAAGGTTAATGGTCCGAAAAAAAAAATGTGTAAATATTTTTTTTATTTTTTATTTTTTTAGATGTACAAAGTCTTTTTGTTGAAATAAAGATATGGGCCGAGTAAGGAATGTCCTAAAATGCCAACCTATAGCGTGGGTAGGGACTTATCCTGAGACGTCATAGTTTTCTAAGTTCAATGGTATTTTCTCTATGCTTAAATGTCAAATATACATTGGTATTTGTTATTCTTAAGGTATAGAATGACCAGACTCGAAAATGGAATCGGTATATAACCGACATTCCACGAAAAACCTGACATTACCAGTGGAGATGACAAAGAATACCATGGTAAGTTTTGAACCTTGCTATACTTTTGAGAGACAATTAACATTTACTCAAGTAAGGTCTTTCACTCTCTATTTTTGAATAATCTCATTAAATTTGCTTTGATTGACGTAACTAAGGCAATCTGTTGACATATCCCCCAAGAGATATGTTCATATGACACATACATGTGCACATACTTGAGAGAGGATCTTAGGCCATCTTTGACTTAATTTTGAGTCTTAAGCTATTTCTTTTACAAAATTATATCCCTAGTTAACCGTGATTGAGCCTTCAATGAACGATCTTTTTCCAAATAGCCCGTATGATTACCAAGCAACAAGAGAATATACTTGACATACCTTTGCTATCTAATTTTCTTGCACCCTCTTATAAATCAATATGATACAGAAATGCAAGAAAAAGGGAAAAGGCTATAGAGGCTACTATTCAATGACAAGAAAAATCGATGGGAACAATTGAAACAGAAAAGAAACAGAAAGGCAGAAAATTGCCAAGAAAATGAAAAATGAAAAAAAAAATGAAAGAAAGAAAGAAATATCATTTCTGGGCAAAATGTCGAAAAGCTAGAAAGAAGTGTGCTATATTACAGAATGAAAGGATAGTTTTTGAATATCATTGACGTCATTTCGTTAGCCACTGACCTCTAGCCACATTACAACCTATAAAAAGCCCTAATTGATCTCAAGTATGTTGCATGCATGTGTCGTCAACCAAAAGTGGGGTATGGTAAATAGCATTTCTTTAAATTGCATCAATATTCTTTCATGAGATTATGCTAAACATGATTAGTTTGTTTCCTTAAACTTCACTCCCTTCCTAATTGTGCATGTGATTTTTTGATTGGCCACCCTCTAATCACATGCCCCGTGAGAGACAAGTCACTATAATCGGAGCGAACTTTTGCTAAGAGCATTCTACGAGAGGTTTGTGAAATCGAAACTATCCATGGAAGGTGGTAAAATAGAGTGTTTGTTATATAACAATTCATGTTGCTAGAATGATCATTTTTACTACATAGGGAATTTCAAATACCAATATAACAAGTGTTTATTTTTGCATATATTACGTACCAATGACAGAGAAGTGTTCTATTTTTCTTTTAAAAAAAAAAATTTAACTAAAGGATGGGGTGTCTCAACGATCATGGTGCTAACTCATATACACATCTTTTTAACTGGAGTTTGTAGGTAGCTTCACTGGAAACCTTCACGAGACAAAACTCGTCCACTAGGGATCACCTAGGGGTTTAACGGCTTGTTGCATATACTAAATGCAATCGTGTTATCTACGAAAGTGATTTTATGTTGTTCTGTTGTTAATTATTACTAGGGACTAGTAATGTTTAGGTTGGGGGGTGTGATTAACCCTAATTAATGCATAGTTTAATTAAGTTAATAAGACAATTGTGTTAGTTAAACTAGTCAAAATAAGTCGAATTAGGGTTAGTGTGTGAATTAGGGATAATGCATTAATTATTGTTCTTTTTAGGATTTTGTGCGTCAAAGCTACAAATTACTGAGGAGCCAATTATCAAAGCTACAGGGTGCCAATTATTAAAGCTCAAAACAAAGGGAGATCAAAGTGTAATTCAAAGAGCATCTTCTTGGGCTTGTAAATGGCATCTTCTTGGGGCTTGTAAAGAGCATCTTTTGGTTGCCTATAAATACACATCCCTTGGGTCTTGTAAAGATCATCTTTTTTCTATTGTATCATCTTTCTTGTAAAGAGCACTTTTTGGTAATGAAAAACTCTCCAAGTAGTTATTGCTTTCTTTACTTTCTTGTATGATCTTGGTTGTGGAAAACCCTCAAAGTAGTTATTGTTTCCTTTACTTTCTTGTATTATTGCTTTTTTTTACTTCCATTGTTGAGCTTCCTTTTTTCTTTAGAGGAGTGAAACTCTTCCACTTTTCTAAAGCTCTACCAAAGCAATGAAGAGTGAGTAGTTTCTCATTCACTCTTTAGCAAAAAGTGATTGACTTGTATAAATTATCCGGAAGATATATTTGTGCATTTTGTTTATCTCCAATCTCCATTTCTTCATTATGTCTCTTTACATTATGTCTTTCTTGCTTAGAATGAGTAGCTAGATTTTAAGTTGGCTAATCCAAGGGAGACCTCCTCTTGGGTATGCCATTTCAACTCATTTTCTTTTCTCCTCTCAGAGTACAATGGTTCGGTTTGACTGGGTTGAGAGTGGATACGGTTGTGAGTCTATGATATCCTGTAGGCCTGGTCACGAGTTATACTTGGATCCTCACCTCCATTTCGTTCCTAACTTCCCATGAATCAATCGTTCATCTAAGCTCTATTCGAGGAAGGCTTCGAGTTGATTTGGGATTCCCATTGGAATCAACCATTCGGATTAGCCAACACTTGTTTTATTTCATTTTCATCAAAAACACAATCACAAAACTCAAACTCAAAAGATTTTACACTTTTCTCTTTTTTTTACCAAAATCACCTTCACACAATTCCCTTCCTTCCCTGAGGAGACGACATTGGAATACTTTTTCTAGTAAAACACGACATTCAAAAGACTCCTTGCGCTTGGGGAGCACTTTTGTTCACACACACACTTTTGTTCATTTCGTACATTCCATTTCATACATTTCATTCTATCCACCATTATGTTGCCCTTTCTTTTGACATCATCCCAAGGGAGAGTGACACTCCCTTCGCACCTACATCATATACACATTGAGGGATGATATTAGGAGGTTAGGAACAACAACGGTTTTAACCAAGCAGATACTTTTATGAGAAGAATGTCTTATCAAATGTATGGAAAATTTGATTTTCATCAAAAACACAATCACAAAACTCAAACTCAAAAGATTTTACACTTTTCTCTTTTTTTTACCAAAATCACCTTCACACAATTCCCTTCCTTTCCTGAGAAGACGACATTGGAATACTTTTTCTAGTAAAACACGACATTCAAAAGACTCCTTGCGCTTGGGGAGCACTTTTGTTCACACACACACTTTTGTTCATTTCGTACATTCCATTTCATACATTTCATTCTATCCACCATTCTGTTGCCCTTTCTTTTGACATCATCCCAAGGGAGAGTGACACTCCCTTCGCACCTACATCATATACACATTGAGGGATGATATTAGGAGGTTAGGAACAACAACGGTTTTAACCAAGCAGATACTTTTATGAGAAGAATGTCTTATCAAATGTATGGAAAATTTGAGAAGTATTGGTTGGAGTATAGCGTGATATTGGCCATTGCAATTGTGTTTGATCCTTGCTATAAACTTGACTTTGTGGAGTGGTGCAGTAAGAAACTTTATGGTGAAGACTCTTTTGAGTATTTTCATGTTCGGGACAAACTTTTTTCTCTATTTGATGAGTATATGAGCAAATCTGTTGTCACCTCTTCTTCCCAATCATCGACTGTTCCTTGTGAGCCAATCTTGAACACACAACCTGTGTTAGATTTGAAGGTATTTAATTTTTTGTTTTATAGTTTTTATTGTATTAGATTAATACTATTGATAGTCTATGATTTGAAAGTCTGTGATTTTGATAATGTAGGCATTTGTCATTAAGAGCAATGCAACTGGTCTTAAAACACAAAAAAAGTCAATTGCAATTGTATTTGGATGAGCCTAGGGTTGACATAGAAATAGAACTTCTTGTTCTTGATTATTGGAGAGCTCATCAGTATCGTTATCCGAAACTTGCTATTATGGCTCGTGATGTGTTAACTATTCCAATTTCTACAGTTGCTTCAGAATCAGCTTTTAGTATTGGTGGTCGGGTTCTTGACCAATACCGTAGTGCTTTGAAGCCTCATGTTGTGGAGGCTTTGATGTGCACTAGGGATTGGTTATGTGCAGGAAAAGATAATAAATCTAATTTGTGATGATTGCGATATTTAATTATTTTTACAAATATTGAATTCTTATTTTTATGCTTTCCTTATAGTCATTTAGAAAATTCACAAGTGCAATTGGAAGAGCTGGTACAAGATGTTATAAATCCGACTTTGAACAGAAATGAGGAGGATGCGTCGGTGCAATGTTCAAATGTGATTGTGGATCTTGATTGTTGATGTGTGTGAGTCATAAAACCTACCTTTTTTTCTCAATCTTATGTGTTTGTTTTTATTTTTTGTCACAATAACCATTCAATATTTATTGGCAGGATGTTGGCTTAATATGTTTTTTGGCAGGATGTTGGCCAGATTTATGAGATGGAGAGGATTTGAAAGATGTTGTAATATTGCTTTGGGATATTTGTAAAACTTTTTGAATATTTGTAATGTTGTGGAGATTTGTATTTGTTTTGGGATATTTGTGATGTTTTGATGTTTGTAACTTATGGAGATTTGAGCATTTGTAATGTTGTGATGTTTTTATGTTTGTAACTTTTGGAGATTTGAATATTTGTAATGTTGTGATGTTTTTATGGCAGGTCTAAATTTTCTTTTTTTTGTTATGTCATGTCGGGTTGGGTCGTGTTAGGCGGGTTGGGTCGTGTTAGGCAGGTTGGGTCGTGTTTACCCGAACACGACCTGTGTAAATCTCGGGTCACGGATCGTGTCGGGTTAGTCGTGTTTCGAGTCAGGTCGTGTTCGTGTCCAAATTACCTAACCCGTTTAACTAACAGGTCGTGTTTGGGTTGATGTGTTTTCAACCCGACCAAAACATGACACGACCCGGACACGACACAACACGACACGATTGCCACCCCTAGTGGACATGTCCTATCAAAAACATGATGGACACTACAAAAAAAAAAGGCTTGTTGCTTCAGAGTTATTTTCTTCGGCTTAATGCCGAAGCAAAAAATAGGTTTTTGCTTCGGTTAGAAAAGCTGAAACAAAAAAATGAAATATTTGCATCGACACCAGACTGAAGCAAAAAAAATTGAAACAAATATTTTATAAAAATATATTATTCAGCTGAATACATAAGCAAATACTCTATTTTTTGGATATTCGGTTTTTGTGGCAATGTCTGAAATCAATAGTTGGAGGCAAAGTGAGATTGATTAGAACTATCGTTAAGGAGGTCCAAGTGTAATTTGACCTAGTTGTTTGATTTTGGACAAAACATAGGACTTATTGATGTAGTGTGAAACTAAACAACACAATTAAGGGACAATATGGAACCAAATGGTATAATTCATGTGCCAATATGAAACCAATCAACATAACTGATGAGGCAGTGTAGTAAACACATACAAAACAAATGATTGAGTAATTGGAACAAACAGTTAGAAAGACACATAAAAGACCACCAACATCAAATCTTAAACCACATTCAAGAAGAACATAAATTCCCAAGCTATAGATAATGTTGACAAGTTATGTAATGGCATAATCTATTGAAGATGAAATTGAAACTTCAAAAGATCAATCAACAAAGATACTATAAATTCTGTAAACTTAGTAATAGCATAACATATTGAAGATGTAATTTCGCCCATCTTTCGAATCAGAATTAAAGAACAACTCTTTTTATGTTTTCCCAAATGAAACAGTATTAGAGAAAAACTCAATTAGAAGCAAAACACAAAATGTGAAATATATTGTACCTTTATCAAAAATATGTTAACTTTACCCAAAAGCTACAAGTCGTTTACTTTTAGACTTAATGTTTGTTTTCTGAGGCCCCTAACGTATTTCACAAGTGTAAAACCTTCTACAAAATCCTAAAATGTAATAATATTTTCACAAGTCTATGTGAAACCTTATATAAAGTCTTAAAATATAATAAAGTCTTCTAAAAAAGCTTAGAAGTAACAGCTTCGTAGCTTTAAAAGTAACAACATCTCTCAAATTCTTTTTAACTGTCTTTTCCTCCATTCTCACGGCCTCTCTTCAAGTCTTTCTCTCCCTCCCACTCTCATTAAAACTCCAATCAATTTATTCATTGTAAGATCTTAACTTCACAATTGCACCAAATTTATGTTTCATCACGCCCAATCCCAAAATCACTAAAATGTTGAAATTAAATTATATCGCAACTCTCTATAAAATGTCTAATAATCATAAAAAAAAAAATTATTATCTTCCTAAAATATTGATTGAGCTCTCATGTTAAATTCTCGCTTTTGCTCTCAAATTTTATTGGGCTACCCTTGTATTTTAACTATTGTCGCTCTACTTTTGATACACTTCCTTCATCTCATACATCTACCCCTACGGCTACACCTACACCTACATAGCCCTACCTACGATGTTTTTCTATTTGTTCAAACTTGGACCCCTAGCTTGTGCTCACAACAATCGATAACTTGTATACATTCATTCCCTTGAAACTTCACTCTTTATGGCTTTTGGCCAATGAACTCAAATGATTACAGTTTAATTGATTTTTTCCACAAGAGTCCTTGCGAACATTGTAGCAACGGATAATTAGTAAAATTGGAGTAAATTATATGGTTGACAAAGACTGAAATTAACTTGGATTATAGTATTTGATTAACAGAATCTTAAACTAATTCAAAATAAATTATTAAGAATGCAACTTAATTGTAATAATGAAAATTTTAATAAGTCTAGCGGTTTTCTAAATGAACCAATGAAGTAATTGATTTTTTTCCTTTTTTTCATTTTATTTACCAAATATTATTTAATTTTTTGTTATGGGAAGGGATTTTGTTTGGTGGAGTTGGCCTAGGCTGCCACTAGAATATGGCCAGACGAGCTGTATAATTTAGGAATTCTTCATCTATCATATATGTTATTGGTATTGTTGTAGAATTATTTTTTGGACATAATTTTATATTAGAAAAATGTTATCTGTACATAATTTGGGACCTTATTTATTGTTCTAATGCATCATAGACGTTGAACTAATAGAGGGTCCCAACTAATAGTAAAGCCCACTATTAATTTTGATGATGCACAAATCGGAATTGCGCAAGATCAACAATCAAGTATATCAAGTGACACGATTAGTGAGCAATAAACAGATAATTAAAGGCAAGACAATAAATAACAGTGAACACAAAGATATATAGTGGTTCGGTCCGGATGACCTACTCCACTCTCAGGAACGGCAGCAGTGGCCGAAGGTGTTTTATTGATGAACAATGTATCCGGGAGAGTAACTCCGGGAGTATTACAGTGCTTGGGGAAGAGAGAGAGCAATGTATGTAGCGAAGTATGTGAGGTCTTGGAGGCGTGCCCTTACTCTTGAGAGGGTTTACATTATATAGTTAGGGTAAGACGATGAGGCGGTGACGTGAGGAAGGGGTCTTCCACTATTTTGGTAAGTACAATTTTAGTAGGAATAGATCTCTTTGGTAAGCACAATTAAGGTAGAAATAGATCTCCGTATCTCGATATTCTTTCCTCGTGCTCCTATTTCGTCGGAGGAGAATCTTGAGCTGGACTAGGAGGAGAAGCCTGGGCTTGGTCTTGACCTTGGACTGGACTTGGCTTGGACCTATATTGGAGTCAAGAGGACAAATGAGGAGAAGTCAAGAGGGCTGGGCGGTGCCAGGCCGTTGGCGGCGCCCCCTTGGGCGGTGCCAGGCCATTGGCGGCGCCCCCTTGGGCGGCGCCTAGGCTTGGTGGCCTCCCCATGGACGGCGCCCCTTGATCCTTGCTGGGCGTTAGCCTTTGGCTTGAGCTCCTTTTGACTCCTTGTTGAATTACGAGCGGGTCCAATTCCTTTGGGCTCCAGTAATTTGGACTCCTGGGTTGACTCAGCTCTGATAAGACTTTCCTTTGGGCTTTATTGGTTTAGCGAGATTGGGTTTGGCCCAGTCAAATTCGGGCTCATCAAATTTAATAGTAGATAATAATTAAGGGTGCGTTTAGTAACGTTTTTGTGTTTATGTTTTTTTTTTTAAAAAAAACAAAACAAATTTTTATTTTTTTGTGATAAAAATTAAAAATATAAAATATGTTTAGTAGTCATTTATATTTAAAAATTATAAAAATAAAAAAAAAAATATATGTTTGGTATTATATCAAAAATTCACCACCTAACACCACCACCAACCACCGCCAAACACCCACCACCACTATCGAAAATCACCCCCACAACCCCTTTGCAATACCCAGCAAGCCCCTGAAATTCACCACCCCCATCCCCGAAACTCACCACCACCGAAACCCACCCTCATCCCCTGAAACCCACCACTCAACCCCAGCACCACCCCCTGAAACCCTCTACCACCCAACCCCACCATTATCCTCGAAACCCACCACCACCCCCTGAAACTCACCCTCATCTCCGAAACCCACCCCCATCTCCGAAACCCACAGCCACTCAAACCCACCCCCATCCCCGAAACCCACCACCGTTACCGAAACCCACCACCACCAAAACCCACCACCGCTACCGAAACCCACCACCACTCCCTAAAACCCATCACCACCACCACCACCAAAATAGAGAAGGTTGAGAGAGAGAGAACGATAGAGAGATAGGGGGAGATCTAAAGAAAAAAGAAGTGAAGGACTTCTTATATACTCAAGCAAGAAAATTTTTTTTTTTGTTGCTAAGGGGGATCGAAACTCAGATCTCATTAACTTCCCTCTTAAACGCACGTTTGTTTTTTTGGATTTTTTTATATTTTAGTTTTGTTTTCAAAACGGAACAGTTAAAAAAAATGAAAATAATCACCAAACACGTTTTTGTTTTTTTTTTTCCATAAAATGAAAACAAAAACAAAAAAAAAAACAAAAACTCATGGTTACCAAATGCTACCTAAGTTAGCAAATTAAGTTCAAGTGACTTTATGTTGAACAGTCGTTGGGTTAGTGAATAAAATGCTCAAACATCACATATCCATATATAGGATGTACATTAAGACAAATTTTTTTTACCAGCAAAAAAAAAAAAAAAACAAAGAAGGCCCCAAGGGTAGTACAAAGCGGTCAAGGAGACCACAACCTTTATTGACACACTTGAGAAAGGGATTTTACTAACACTATGAAATGTCAGTTCCCACTCCATAATTATTTTCCTACAAACAAATATCACACTCCAAGTCAGGATACTTTCTTTCAATGATTAACCATTACAGAATTTTGCAAATAATTATGATTTCAGGATCAGCCGCCACTGCTTTTTTTTCTCAACATCTACAGATTTGCATGCATCTCGGCCTGAAAACGAATGAAATTTATTTATTGATATAATAATGTGAGGTTGAAATTTACCAAAAAGAAAATGAGAAAAAAAAATGCATAAAATGAATTAAAAATGAAAAATAGAACACAACAACGCACCATCTCTGGATCTTCGAATGAAGTTGGATGAACATGTTCAGAGTCACCTTGCTGCACCAAGAAAATGTAGAGGTAAATATAAAAAGAGTTGTGCCAAACTAAATAGTCTGTCATATATAACGGGTATGAGTTCTTTCTCAAACTCATTCATTAAGGAATTGAGTTTATAATATGTATGTTTTTATTCTTTTTTTGTAATTATATGTAGATAATCAATGATTTGGATTTTCAATCGATTGCATGCATCGTTTTTATGAATAAACACATGATTTACATCACCAATCTCATGTTCTTGATTTAAAAACCGTAATTCTTGATTATGGTTAAATTATACACGTTTCTTACTAGATTTATGACTATCAAAATATATTTCCTTACATTGCCTAGTCTATTTGAAAAGCATGATTTAATCTCTTGTATTTGTGGGTTTGATGAACAGAATGCACTCGAACATCTATCACAGAATGTTTTGATGAGTTTTTTACCTCGAGGGGTTTTAAAGTGCTCAATCACTCGTAGTGGAGACATTTGATTTCTTGTGATGTTCTAAGGATTTCAACTATTCATTCATATTGACGGAGACAGAGGGTTAGCATACTACACCTAGGAAGAATTGTTTAGATACTGATGCATCAACTTCGATTCTCCCTAAAACTTGATGTGGATTTGTGATTGATGGTCTGTATAATTGTGATGTTGATGACCAGATATATTTCAGTGAGTTCAATTCTTGCTAATCAACTTTTTACTATCTTTTGATCGATTATTTTGATAAATCACTTTGCATGCATGAAACCATGAGATCGTTATTAATGTCACGCGTTTCATATCAAAAGTTATATATCTACCTTGGAAATTGAGACTCATCGGTTTATATGTTTTGTAATCGTTCTTTAGGCTTGGGAAGAGTTTCTCTACTGAGCTAGTTGTGCTCACCCCTTCCTTAATATTTTTCAGATTTAGGAATTGAAACTAATATGGGCTTATGTGAGCATGCAGATTGAAACTTTGAAGCGAATCAGAATATGGATCCACAACTCGAGGCTTGAGGACTACCTACTTAGTTTATCTTGCTTTCTTCTTAGATGTTAGGAACAATTTATGAATTTTTATGATATATGTAGTTAGATATGAGCTATTCAGTTATTTGAAGATTTTTGAGATGTTCAATTTTTATTGATGAGTTATTGTTTTAAATGATGGATATTGTTTGATTTAGTGACAGGTATTATTTAGTATGTTCTCCCACGTTAAATTTTGAATTAAAGAATTATAAAAATTGGGGATGAGTCCTCCTTAAGAGATTTATAATGAGTTTAGTCCGTCAAAGAAACTTATTTATGGATAAGTCCGTTTTTAATCTTACTAATAAATAGTTAAGTCCACTATTTTTTTAAAACTTTAAAATATCCTTCATTGAAAGTAACTTTAAATTAGTTTCCTAACTTGAAAATTATTATCCCTTAATTCACTCAAAGAACAACTGATATCGGTATTATCCCTTAACATTTAAATTTTTTTAAAATGTTATTATTTTTTATTTTAAATGTTACTATTTTTTTGTTTTTGAATATTCAATTTTACTATTCATGTTACCGTTTTTGTTGAGTATATTACTATTTATATTACTGTGTGTTGTTGAGCATGTTATTATAATAACAATTGTGTGTGGAAATAAGATAATATAACAAATACAACAAAAAAAATTATCAGAAAAGGAAACAAACATTTGCTTTTAAATTACATTGCTACAGTCTGTGAGAATTTAATCTTCCAGGATGTAAATTAAGATTTTAAGGTCATGTTTGTTTGGGGGATTGAGTGGTATTATAGGGTGGGATAGAAAGAAATAGTACTTAGGGTCCACCTATTACGTTGTTTGGTTGGTATTTTATATGCAATACTATTTTTCGGGTTGTAATACCTACCCGGTTTGTACAGTAGTCTTTAACCCTTGTACATGACTTTAATGAATATCACATACCAGGTGGTATTATTTGTTGGTATAAATCCAACGATGGTACAAGCAAAGAAAATGACACAAATATTCTCCTGTGTAGAGTTCACATATCCTTATATTATGTTAAAGTGTACGATGTCACCGGTTTTTTTTTTTTTTTAATTATTTTGAATTTTTTTCTTTGTATTATGTTTATGCGTACGGTGTCACCTGTTTTTTTCTATTTTTTTTTAAAAAAAATTATTTTGAATTTTTTCTTTATATTATGTTTAAGAGTACAATGTCACCGGTTTTTTTTTTTAATTTTTTTTTAAAAATTATTTTGAATTTTTTCCTTGTATTATGTTTAAGCGTATGGTGTCACCGGTTTTTTTTTTTTAATTTTTTAAAAAAAAATTATTTTGAATTTTTTTCTTGTATTATGTTTAAGCATACGGTGTCACCGATTTTTTTTTAATTTCTTTTTTTAACGGTGTCACTGATTTATAGCATCAGATTCTTTATTTTTTATGTAGATTTTTTACATTATCCGGAATTTTTTGGGTATGGATTGTCATATCATGTATTATACCAAATATTGTGCAAAAACGTTACACAAACAGAGTAATGGAAGGGATGAAGTTAAGGGTAAAATTATATATTTGTTATACAAGATATGATATAATAGATTGTTATTTGTGGGACCTACCATAGTACCTATTGAACAAACAAACATGGGAGGAGATTGAAATATTTTTTATTATCAATGCTAATTTTCATTGATATTGAAAATATAAGGAATACATTTCTTAATACCATGAATAACAATACTCAAAACAAACAAACCTTAAAGAGTCTTCAAAGGTGTAAAATGACGTTCAACCTTTAAACTTTTAGTCTTTTTTAAACAGTACTTTTTGTTTTCAAGTGATATGAGTTTTGATTGAGTGTAGGCAGTTTTAAGTATTTTATCTATATAATAAAGTATAAAGAGTTTCAAATCTCTAAATTTATAAAATCCTTCAAGCATTTCAAATTATTTTAAGATTGTTGATCCGACGGACTAAAAACTTTCTTCAAAAACTTTTCTGCCCATACACTCTCCAAGAGACAGTAGGATAGTGTTTTCAGACTTGCCATCTCACACGTTTTTTTGTGTCTCTCAAATAGAATGGAGTATCTACTCTCTCTCTCCTATCTCTCCCCACTATCTCTCTCTCACTCACTCATGTGACCTACAAAAATGGATATGCTTATGGTACCCAAAAAAAAAAAAAATTTAATTACCAAAATTAATTTATACCCGTGGATTTTATGGTGATTAATTTGTAACCATTGATTACAAAAATAATAAAATAACTATACCCGTAGATTTTAATGTGATTAATTTATAATCATTGATTATAAAAATAATAAAATTAAATTAAAATGAATTAAAGAATAGAACATGTCACGTTTTTGTTGAATAAAAAATAAAAGAATGGTGTAAAAAATAATTTTTTCTCCCAAACAGAAAGGAGTCCCCAAGTCCACCAGAGCACTCACTCTCTCCTATCTCTCCCCACCATCTATCTCTCTCTCTCTCTCACTCTCACTCTCACTCTCAGTCACTCATGTTTCTTTGATAGTGTAATTCTCAAGATTTTGTTGGATTCTACTTCTGTGTATGCAGTCTTGCCTTTAGCAAACATAAAGGTCTCAATTTTTTTTTTCTAGAAACCACTTAGATATTGTAAACAAAGAACGTTGATAGTAGACTTACAAAAATGGATATGCTTATGGTACCCAAAAAAAAAATTCAATTACCAAAATTAATCTATTCCGGTGGATTTTAATGTGATTAATTTGTAACCATTGATTACAAAAATAATAAAATAAAATCAAAATGAATTATTTGTTGAACAAAAAATAAAAGAATGATGTCAAAAAATAACTTTTGCTCCCAAACAGAATAACCATTGTATGTTTTTAGAGAATAAAAAAAATCTGAATATAATTTTTTTAAGGTTGTATTCATTATTTTGAAAGTCGGTGGAATTTTAGATATAAAAAATTATTTTTTTTACATTTGTGGGCAGTTTTTTGTTTGAGATATTTATTACATTGGTGAATTGAAAATTTGGTAATTGAGTTTATAATTATATTGTGTTATAGAGTTGAATGATGGTAGTGGGGATGAATACATGATTCTTATAAATGACAAAGATTTTATTTCTTGTTTAAAGATTGTAAATTTTATTTGGTTCTGTTAGTATTTGTTTTTTCTTTTTCCTGAGGTATTTGTATATGTGATGTTGTTTTGGAGAATTTTTTGTTCATTTTTATAACAGTTCTAATAATATGGAGGGTATGGTCGACAATATATTTTAGGTTATTTTAAAAAAATAATTGGTATGAATATTTTCGGGTAATTTATTTTTGAATTTGGGCAATTAGTTGCGATTGTTGATCTTTATTACATATTGCCTTCAAACACGAGTAATGACTAATTATTTTATAAATCACAACCTAAGTAAAGGTTTTTGGGGGCGTTGTCACCCTCATTATCATGATGCTCTCACTTTGTATATTAGTCTTAGTTCATTAATTTTACATGGTGAAATTTAAAGTATTAATCATGAACAAGATAAAATCCTCAAATATCACGATCAACGGAGAGTATAGGAGAACGCACAGAAGATAATTTTACATAGGACACAACATAAGATAATTTTAAGAGGCCCCAGAGGGATTACAATTTCACAGATCGGACACATATGACAGTTTTACATAGACATAAGAGGCCCCAAGTGCAAAATAATTTTACATATGGGGCATACATCATAATTTTACATAGGCATAAGAGCCCCAAAGGGCAGTACAAAGCGGTTCAAGAAGACCGCAAATTTATTCATACATGACACACTTCAGAGGTATTGTCTTCCAGCACTATAAATGCCAGTTCCCACCCCATTACAGGATCCTTATAATGCTGCTATCTTTACAGAATGCTGCAGATATTGATGCTATAATCACCACCATAGTTATCCAGAAAGAGAGATGTCACTGGAAAATTTTCCGGCGATGGAGCTTTTCTGTTCTGGTTGATATACTTCTGCTCAATATCTTTAAGTTGGGCATGCTCGGCCTGGAAAATATCGAAAATAAACTAAGGATTAACATAAGCATGATTATAGGAAGGATAACTTCAGTTTATGAGATTCTCATCGCTGCAGGGTTTGTGGAAGTAAGAAGTACGTAGCCTAACCACTCATATAAGGAGGCTGTTTCTATCAACACACACATAATATTGAGAAAAAAAAAAAGTAAAACCAATGAGATTATGTGAACAAGTAATAATAATTTTGGAGGCTTTTTGCTTACATGCGATACTCAAGATATTGGTTGATGAGTTTAATGAGATAAAAAGCCAAATAAAACGCAGCAACGTACCGTGTTAGGAGTTGCAGATAAAGTGGAATCATCAGTTTTGGAGTCATCTTGCTACACAAAACAGCATACAAGTCAATAAAAAGATGGTAGCTAGTGTACAAGTCTTGTCTATCATGCTAATGAAATAAACTGCCCGGATTGAAGCCATGGGCGGAGCCACCGTTGGCCCAGGGTGGTTACCGGCCCACCCTCCAATATTTTAATAAAATTATACCTATGTATGAGTATAGACATATGTTATTAATTTTCTTAAAAATATTTTATGGTGCCCACTCTATCACTTTTTTACAGGGCTATACCTTCCTATTCTTGGTCATAACCTCATAGTACAACATGATGGCTTCCTCAAAATCTAACAGGCCATCTTGGTCCTTGCCTAGCTCCTCAAAGAAGCTCGGTTTTACGCCACCATAGCCACCCTGCTCCAAGAATTCGAGCAAGTCTTTGAACTTTACTTTACCATCTTCATCGTGATCAAACTTCTTAAATAAATCGGAAGCCAACTGCTTAACCTCATCAGAACAGGCTTGATAAGAAGCCCAAGAAGCACTGCGAATGTTTTCCTTTTCCTTTTCCTTTTCCTTTTCCATCTCCTTTCTTTTTTCTTCTCTTTTTTTTTTGTGTGGAATTTCTAACTCAATGCAGTATATAGCATGGCATGTTAAGGACATCTTTATATAGGCCAAGGAATGCAAGCCTGGTGGAACTATTCAGCACAACAACCAAAACTGTCAATCTTAAGGTGTGGTTCATCACTAAGAAAAATAACAAAAACCAAAAAAAAAAAAAAGGGGCAAAAGACTAAGAAAATTTGGGTCAAACCTTGTCGTGGTGAGAGGACATTTTCCACAATCAATGTTGGGAAAATTACCCAGTTGAGACAATAATTAAGGATTCAAAATTTCGTCCGATACGTATTTTTTTTATTTTTTATCAATGAAAAATTATACAAAATACAATCACGAGAGACCCACTAAAATTCCTGATGGGTAATCAACTATTGCAAATATTAAAAAAAAGTGTACCAAGGGTGTCTCACTCTTAATACTTTTTTTTTTTTTTTTGGTCTAAAGCACAATTACTACAAATACATTTGTGAGGATTTGGATCACATTCAATAATTTTTATCTAGATTTTTTCAACAGTTAGTCACCCTTCGTGAAATGGTGCAGTATTTATATATCGTCTTTCTAATAGAATTTAGAATTTATGATGGATGATCTATTATTGAGAACAATTAAGAAAAAATATATTCGGTGGATTCAAATCCCATTTGTAATACAAGAATTCAAAGTTTATTTATCCCAAAAGAAAAGATGAGTAAAACTAATCTTGTGTGGAAGGATTCAGCTCCGGTTATATAAAATTTTTCATGAGATTGAAGGAATTATTCAAGATGAATTATATAATATTAGACTCAAGGCCAAATTTTTTACTATAAAAATAAATTTTTTACTATAAAAAGAAAGAACGTAATTTAATGTTTATATACTTTGACGCTATCTAAATTGATTTACCCAGTAACTAATTTGGGTTAGAACCTTATTCTCTCTTCCTCTTTTCCTAATCTTATTTATGATGTCGGTCTTACATATATAAAAAAATCTGACATTAGACTCTATCCATTTGGGTCATTGGCAATTAAGCAATACAAGATGAGAACTCTGTGGCTGGTATTGGTAAGACTTGTCTAAGATGTGAAATCTCTCTGTGCTGTGAAGACTTGTTCAGACAGAACCATCCAACAAGACTTACTGAGTAACAACTGGAATATGCTTTTGTGGTCCTACATGCCTGCACTCGTCAAAGATTTAGCTTCATTTTTTTGATTCAGATCGATCATTCCAAAGATTCAGCTTCCTGATTTTCAATGATTTTGTTGGAATTTAATTAAATAGTATTATATAAATTGTTGTAAATGTGAAATATATGGCACAATCCAATTAAATCAGCATGAAAATATTTTGTATTAAAAATATTTTTGTGTTGACTCAAACACGACACGAAAATATTATGACATGATATAATTGAGAGTAATTTAACAATCATTAATGGATGTAATTCTTTTTCGATCATAAATGTGAAATATTTAAACTTTGAGTGGTGCAATTTATAATTAACCCAAACTTTTTTAACGACAAAATAGATGACAGTTAGTCCCTAGTATATATTGATACGTATTTATATCTTTCAGAGTATAAATTAATATTTTTAAAGTTTGAGGGTGTAAATTAAGATTCGAGTGATGTTTCGGGATATAAGTTAAGATTAGCCCTTCTTTTTTTATTCCCCAATGAAGTGGGATCAGCAGGCCCACCCTGATTTTTTTTTTACCTATATATATTTTGTGTAATTTTTTTTAATATCTTCAATTTTGCCCGCCCTGGTGACTTAAAATAAACATAATTGGGTGTATTAGGAGAATAAAACTCTTAGTTAATATACTGAAATAAAAAAAGAATGGGCCATAGAATCTCTTGGAGTCAACAATAAAAAAAAGAGTTGGATAAAAAAGAGTCTGGCTCACTATATTCTCAAGTTCTCCCGAAAAGCACTAAAGCAAACAAAGCACTAGTAACAAATGAAATATCATGCAATGTTAGACTTGTCGAACTCAATTATAAATAGATATAATTGACCTCATTTTTTGTAAAGAGTTACGGTCACAACTATAAAATCACAAGATATGTTAATACATCTTTGAATCGTTAGGACTACACTTTGAATATCTAAATCGTAGTTATTTCTTATGGCAGTTCCAGCTCATAATCTTTTACCAACAGATTCAATATTAATTCGTTTAATAAGAAAATTATCCCAACAACCTTTAAATTGTCGTGTAGTGAACCAATCCCAAATGTTTTCAATTGAAAGTGATGGTCCATTTGCTATATGTGGAGTGTCTTTCAAGGACCATAATGCTCCGAGTATGCAGTCAATGCATGATAAGACTTGCAGCTCTGCCTAATTAGCACAGCAAATAGCAAAATCTGGACCACTAATTTGGATAGTAATGTTCAATATGGCACAAAAAAATTATAACTCGTCACGAATGTATGTTCTTGTGTATAATTCTAGCGTACCCTTTTTTTTTTTTGGTACAACATCTCCAATTATTAATATTTAGGATTAAATTACTATTTTTTAGCATCCAATTATAAATTTTTTGAGTGTTTTGGATCGATCATGAAATTTTTAGGATCAATCCAACCACCTTAAAAGTTATAACTTGATCTCAAAAAATTATAATTTTTTTGACATTATTCGTGACTGTTGAATTTAAGATCATGTCCACGAGAATGTGTTTTGGGCCTGACTATATATCTTTTATTTTCGGTTTGGTAAATTATTTACCTTTTGAAAAAGAAAAGAAAAGGATAATCACATGTAGTACAACTTTTAAGCGTCTTTAAAATTGAAAAAAAAAATGTATATATATATATATATATATATATATATATATATATATAAATAAAATTGAAGTGGGCATCTTATTACATATATATTTGTGTTATATATATAGATAGATATGTTGATGTTGAGTGATCATTGGATAAAATTGAGTTAAAATCCAAACATAGTTTCATAAAATTCAGTTCAAATTGTGTTATTCACATTGTATTGGATTTTCGAAACGATATTTTTTTTTTAACATATACAGATATAAACCTTGAAAATGACATGCATTGGATATTTGGACTGACTCATTTCGAAGATTATCTCACCCGCCGTATAGGTTGTTAGGTGTCTGAACACCTCCATCAAACACTAAAATTTAGTTTTAATTTAATTGTTACAATAAAACTATATCATTAAATTAGGTCAAAAAATAAAAAACACTCCTACAAAATGCTCAACTCTCTCAATAATCAAATGTGAGACAATATTTGAATACTAGTTATTGCCCGTGTCTGAAGACACGGAGTAATAAAAAAAATAGTCAACAATAAACATATTTGTATTTACACCCAAAATCAAAACAAAAACATAGAGGAGAGAGAAAAGAATTTAAGTACCGGTTAGAGTGGGGGTGATCGGTGGTAGTGGTGGTGGGGTGGCGATAGTGGTGGTGGCGGTGGTGGGGTGATGGCGGCGACAGTGATGGTGATGGGATTGTGGCGATAGTGGTGGTAAGAGTGATGGTGAGACAGTGGTAGTGATGGTAGGGTGGCGATAGGGCTGTTAGTCGAACGAGTTCGAGCCGAGTTTGAAAAACTTGTTTCTTAATTGAGCTTAAAAAATTGTTCAAGCTTGGCTTGTTTAGGAAACAAGCCGAGCCTAAACGAGCCAAAAACAAGGCGAGCCCGAGCCGAGCCCGAGTATTTGCACATAAACGAGTCGAGTCTGTCTAGTTTGAGCTGAGCTTGTAAGACTTATTTTCTAAACAAGCCTAAAAACTTGTTCAAGTTCGGGCTCGTTTAGAAAACGAGCCTAAACGAGCCGAACCCGAGCCGAACTCAAGCCAAACTCAAATAGCTCAGTTTGATTAACAGCCCTAGGTGGCGACACCGATGGTGGTGGTGGGGTGGTAGTGGTGGTGGGACAGCGAATGTGGTGGTGGTAAGGTGGCGGCAACGATGGTGGTGGTGGTTGTGGTAGTTATGGCAGAGGTGGTGGGGTGGCAACAATGGTGGTGGTGGTGGGGTGGCAGATGTGGTGGTGGGGTGGCAACTATGATGGTGGTGGTGGGGAGGTTGGGGTGGGGGTGGGACGGTGGGGGTGGTAGGGTGGCGACAACAGTGGTGGTCGTAGTGGGGGTGATGGTCGTGGCGATAACTGTGGTGGTGGGGCAGTGAGGGGAGTGGTGGTGGTTGGGTGGTGGTAGTGGGGTTGACGGCGGAGGTGATGGTGGTTGTTATGGTAGAAGGGGTAGTGGGGGTGGGTGTGGGGGTGATGATGGTAGTGGTGGGGGTAGTGGTGGTGGTGAGGCGGTTCCAAACACTAATATTTTTTAAAATACTTATGAGTAGTTATAAGTCTTAAAAGCATTTTTTAAAAGTTACTACAAACACACCTTTATGGACCTATTTTTTCTATTAAATTTGGGGTGTTAATATTAGTCATCAGATTAACTTTAAAGTAAAATTTAAAGAGATTTTAACTGCGAAAAACAAAAGTTATTGTGTTTATCTTTTGAGATTTGAATTGTATTGTATTGTATTATGTAAATGTGGTGGGGGTGGGTGACAACAGTGATTGGCGATGACAGGTGGTGATGGTAGGTGTGGTAGGGGCAGGTGACAATGGTTGGCGGTGATGGTGGGCGACGATAGGGTGGTGGTGGATTGTGGTAATGGGTGGTGATGTGTGTCGACGGTGGTAGAGATGATGGTGGCAGTGATAATAAATATAAGAATGAGATGATAATGGTGATGGATGGTGGCAGTGGACGACAGTGGTTGCAATCGTTTGTGGGTGGCGATGGTGGTGGTGGTTGATTACTCAAAATTAATGCATGAATTAAATAAGTTAATAGGTCAATTGTGTTAGTAAAACAAAGTTAAACTAATCAAAATTGACCTATTATGGTTAGTATGTGAATTAGGGATAATGCATTAATTGTTGTTCTTTTCAGGTTTTTATGCGTCAAAACTACAAACTACCGGGGAGCCAATTGTGACAAAGCTACAAATTCTAAGATGACAATTATTAAAGCCCTAAACAAAGAGAGATTAAAGTAATCCAAATGTCATCTTTTGGAGGTTTGTGAATGACAACTTTTGGAAGCTTGTGTATGACAACTTTTGGAAGCTTGTGTATGACAACCTTTGGAAGCTTGTGTATGACAACTTTTGGAAGCTTGTGTATGACAATTTTTGGCAGTTTGTAAATGTTATCTCTTGGACTTGTGAATGGCATCTTTGGGGTTTGTGAATGTCATCCCTTGATGTTTGTAAAGGCTATCTTTTGATTGCCTATAAATACCACCCCTTTGTGGCTTGTAAGATATAAAATTTTTGCTAGAGCTCTTGGTTGTAGAAAATCCTCCAAGTTGTTATTTTCTTTGTATGCTTACTAGATCTCTCTTGGTTGTGGAATACCCTCCAAGTTGTTATTACTTTCTTTTAATTATTGCTTTCTTTTATGTTATTATCATCTTTTGGTTGTGAATTAAACACCAAGTATTGTTATTATTTCTTTTATGGTATTATCATCTCTTGGTTGTGGATTACCCACCAAGTAGTTATTGTTTTCATTTATGTCATTGCTTTCTTTTATAGTATTATCATCTCTTGGTTGTGGAATACCCGCCAAGTAATTATTGCGTTCTTTTAAGTATTGTGTTCTTTTACTTCCATTATTGGAGCTTCTTTCTTCCCCTTAGAGGAGTGAAACTCTTCCACTTTTCTAGAGCTTTACCAAAGCCGTGAAGGGTGGAACGTGATTCACTCATTCTTTGTCGAAGATCGGCTCTTGTTGTAATATGTCAAAGTTATGTTGATGCATTTCTTTTATACTTAGCTTTAATCTTTATTTTTTTATAATGTCTTCTTGTTACATTGTTGTATTTCCTTTTAGCATGAGTAGTTAGAGTTTTAGTTGGTTAATCCAAGGGAGACCTCCTCTTGGGTTTTCCAAGTCAACTTATTTTCTTTCCTCTCTCAGTGTACGATGGTTCGGTTTGACTGGGTTGAGGGTGGATAAGTTGGTGAGTCTTTGATATTCCGTAGGCCTAGTCACGGTTTATGCTTAGATCCTCACTCAATCTCGTCCCTAACTTCCCACGAATCAATCGTTCATCTATAAACCATCGGAGGAAGGATTTGAGTTGAGTTGGTATTCCCATTGGAATGACCCTTTGGATTAGCCAACACTTGTTTTCTTGCATTTTCATTACAAAAACAACTCTACAAAACAAACTAAAAGATTTTACACTTTTTATTTTTATAAAATCACCTTCACACAATTCCTTTCCTTCCCTGAGGAGACGACCTTGGAATACTCATTCCAAGTAAAACACGATAAGCAAAAGACTCCTTGCGCTTGGGGAGCACTTTTGTCCATTTCGCACATTCCATTTCATACATTTCATTTCCACCACCATTCCGTTGCCCTTTCTTTTGACATCATCCCAAGGGAGAGTGACACTCCCCCTCACACATACATCATATATACATTGTGGGAGATGTTAAGAGGTTAGGAACAACAACGGTTTTCATCAAGCAGTGGTGGTTATGACAAAGGTGGTGGTAGGGTGGCGATGATGGTGAGGGGGGTGGTAGGGCAATGGCGTTTGTGGTGGGGGTGGCCACAGTGATGGTTGTGGCGGTTGGGGTGGTGGTGGGACAGTGGTAGTGGTGGTAGGGTGGCCACAACGATGCTGGTGGCGATAGTGGTGGTGGGGTGGTAGTGGTAGTGGTGATAGATGTGGCGGGTAGTGGGACGGTGGGAGTAGTGGTGGTGGGGGTGGGGCGGTGGGGATAGGGGTGGTGGTGGTTGTGGTAAGGTGGCGACAACAGTGGTGGTAGTGGTGATGTTGGTGGTACGACGGTAGAGGTGGTGGTGATGGTGGGGTGGCGACAGTGGTGGTGGAAGTGACGACGAAGGTGGTGGGTCGGTAATGGTGGTGGTTGTTGTGGCAGAGGTGGTGGTGGTAATAGTAGGTGATGGTGGTGGGGGTGGTGGTGATGTTAGTTGTGGTGGTGGTGGTAGTGGTGATGGTGGTGGGGCGGTGGCGGTAGTAGTGGTGGTGGTGAGGCGGTTTCAAACACTTATTTTTTTTAAAATACTTATAAGAAATTATAAGTCCTAGAAACATTCTTAAAAAGTCACCCCAAATATGTCTTTGGTGGTCTATTTTCCCTATTAAATTTTAGGTGTTAATATTAGTCGTTAAATTAAGTTTAAAGTAAAATTTAAGGAGATCTCAATTGCAAAAAGTAAAATTCATTTTGTTTATCTTTTGAAATTTGAATTATATTGTAGTTTATTATATAAATATAGTTCGTGATTTATTTTTGTGTCTTATTGAATAAAAAAACAAAATTTAAGGTCACGATTTAAACTAGTAAAATTCATTTTAAAATGAAATTATTACAGATTGATCATAACCTTCTCAGGATCAAAATTGCATAATTTTTGTTTCAGAATTTGGCCATGTAGAGTTATACTGACATTTTTGAATCATAACTCTTGATCCAAAATTGTTTAACTAAACAACATTTCCTTGTAAACTTCAACACTGTATCAACTATTTCAGAGATAACATAAGTCATAGTCCGGCCCCATAACTTTTAATTGTATTGTGTCTTTCTCCATCTTAGTAAAAATATGGCTGGAAGAACTTTAGAAATGGGTTATTATTAACACCAACAACCTTCAAGTTGTCTGCATTGAGTGTATGGATATTGGTGTGAATAAAAACCATTTCCGTTACTACCTGGTCCTTTGTAATAATAATGAAGTGATGTTGCATTTTTGTATGTATCTTCCAAGATACCTATAGTTTAGATACAACATGCAATGAATTGATGATGGGACCTTCTTAGCTGGTTACTGAAGCGCACGTAACAACCGGGGTCGGGAGAGTAGGGCCTCGAGAATCGTGCTCAATTGAGCATGGCCTCAGAGTGCATTTGAAAGGGATGAACGTGGCGTTTAGGTTTAATAACTAAGGTGCCATTTGGTAATGAGAAGTTTTTTTTTTTTTTTCCATTTTATGGCAAAAAAATTTTTTAAATAAAAAGGCGTTTGATGAATGTGTTTTTGTTTTTTTTTCACTGCTCCATTTTAGAAACAAGGACAAAATATAGAAACATAAAAAAAAAAAAATTGTTTTGGAAAACATCCAAAAAACAAAACAAGCACGCACCTGTAGTGGAATTTAATGAGATCTCAACTTTGATCATCTTTAGCAACAAAAAAATAACTTTTATTATTTGAGTAATAAAAATAACTTATATTGTATTTTATTATATAGATATAGTTCTTCATTTATTTTTCTATCTTATTGAACAAAAAAACACAATTTAAGGTCACGATTTAAACTACTAAAATTCATTTTAAAATGAAATTATTACAGATTGATCATAACCTTCTCAGGATCATAATTGCATAATTTTTGTTTCAAAATCTAGCCATGTAGAGTTATACTGACTTTTTTTTTAATCATAACTCTTGATCCAAAATAGTTTCACCAAATAGCATTTACTTGTAAATTTCAACACGGTATCAACTATTCCAGATATAACATAAGTCATAGTCCGGACCCATAACTTTTAATTGTATTGTGTCTTTCTCCATCTTAGTAAAAATATGGCTGGAAAAACTTTAGAAATGAATTATTATTAACCCCAACAACCTTCAAGTTGTCTGCATTGAGTGTATGGTTACTGGTGTGAATGAAAATCATTCTTGTTGCTACCTGGTCCTTTGTAATAATAATGAAGTGATGTTGTATTTTTGTATGTATCTTTCAGGATACCCATAGTTTAGATACAACATAAAATGAATTGATGTTGGAACCTTCTTAGCCGGTGACTGAAGGGCACGTAACAACCGAGGTCGGGAGATTAGGGCTTCAAGAATCGTGCTCAATTAAGCATGGCCTCAGAGTGCATTTGAATGGGATGAACGTGGTGTTTAGGTTTAATAAATAAGGTGCCATTTTGTAATGAGAAGTTTTTATTTTTGTTTTCATTTTATGGCAAAAAAAATTTTTTTTTTTTAAAAGGCATTTGATGAATGTGTTTTTGTTTTTTTTTTTACTGCTCAATTTTAAAAACAAGGACAAAATATAGAAACACCAAAAAAAAATGTTTTTGAAAACATCCAAAAAACAAAACAAGCACACACCTGTGGTGGAATTTAATGAGATCTCAATTTTTATCCTCTTTAGCAACAACAAAATAACTTTTATTATTTGAGTAACAAAAATAACTTATATTGTACTTTATTATATATATATAGTTCGTGATTTATTTTAATATCTTATTGAATAAAAAAACACAATTTATGTTTACAATTTAAACTAGTAAAATTCATTTTAAAATGAAATTATTACAGATTGATCACAACCTTCTCAGGATCAGAATTGCATAATTTTGTTTCAAAATCTGGCCATGTAGAGTTATACTGACCTTTTTGAATCATAACTCTGGATCCAAAATAGTTTAACTGAACAACATTACTTGTAAATTTCAACACAGTATGAACTATTCCAGAGATAACAAAAGTCATAGTCCGGCCCCATAACTTTTAATTGTATTATGCCTTTCTCCATCTTAGTAAAATATGGATGGAAGAATTTTAGAAATGAGTTATTATTTACCCCAACAACCTTCAAGTTGTCTACATTGAGTGTATGGTTACTGGTGTGAATGAAAACCATTCTCGTTGCTTCCTGGTCCTTTGTACTAATAATGAAGTGATTTTGCATTTTTGTATGTATCTTTCAAGATACCCAGAGTTTAGATACAACATGCAATGTACGTGGCGTTTAGGTTTAATAACTATCGTGCCATTTGGTAATGAGAAGTTTTTATTTTTTTTGTTTTTGTTTTCATTTTATGGCAAAAACAATAAAAATAGAAAGACGTTTGACGAATGTGTTTTTTTTTTTTTTTTTTTTTTTACTGCTCCATTTTAAAAACAAGGACAAAAAATAGAAACATAAAAAAAATATATGTTTTGGAAAACATCCAAAAAACAAAACAAGCACGCCCCTGTAGTGGAATTTAATGAGACCTCAACTTTGATCCTCTTTAGCAACAAAAAAATAACTTTTATTATTTGAGTAATAAAAATAACTTATATTGTATTTTATTATATAGATATAGTTTGTGATTTATTTTTGTATCTTATTGAATAAAAAACACAATTTAAGGTCACGATTTAAACTAGAAAAAATCATTTTAAAATGAAATTATTACAGATTGATCATAACTTTCTCAAGATCAGAATTGCATAATTTTTGTTTCAAAATCTGGCCATGCAGAGTTATACTAACCTTTTTGAATTATAACTCTTGATCCAAAATAGTTTAACTAAACAACATTTCCTTGTAAATTTCAACACGGTATCAACTATTCCAGAGATAACAAAAGTCATAGTTTGGCCCCATAACTTTTAATTACACTGTGCCTTTCTCTATCTCAGTAAAAATATGGCTTGAAGAACTTTAGAAATGAGTTATTATTAACCCCAACAACCTTCAAGTTGTCTGGATTGAGTGTATGGTTACTGGTGTGAATGAAAACCATTCCCGTTGCTACCTGGTCCTTTGTAATAATAATGAAGTGATGTTGCATTTTTGTATGTATCTTTCAAGATACTCATAGTTTAGATACAACATGCAATGAATTGCTGAGGGGGCCTTCTTAGCTGGTGACTGAAGGGCACATAACGATCGAGGTCGAGAGAGTAGGGCCTCGAGAATCGTGCTCAATTGAGCATGGCCTCAGAATGCATTTGAAAGGGATGAACGTGGTGTTTAAGTTTAATAACTAAGGTGCCATTTTGTAATGAGAAGTTTTTATTTTTTTTTGTTTTTGTTTTCATTTTATGGAAAAAAATAAAAATAAAAATAAAAAGGCGTTTGATGAATATTTTTTTTTAAGAACTTCTAAATTTTTTTGAACTCGGTTATTAGTAGTACAGTTACATACAATTTTCTATATCTATATGAACAAGTAAAATCGTATATATATGTTAAATTTTTATATAAACATAGTTATCAAATTGAATTTTATGGTCAAATATATATTATATTTTATTTTTTAGTATGCAATAATATAATAGTATTATAGCGATCTAATCAATCTATTTTACAATAAAAATTAATAATTCTATAATATAATTAGTGTGTAAATGCTTAAAAGGGTAGGAAAGATACCTAAATAAATGACATAGTAGATACTCAAAGTTTAATAGAATAAATTAATAATTAAATTTAGTAATAATTAAAATATAAATTAATTATTTGACTTCTAATTTTTTATTTAATTTAGTTACACATATAACTGGTCTACCAAGAGGCTGGAATCTGTTTGCAATGGATACGACACTAGATGGGCCTGGTAATTGGGCTAAGGCACTAGATGGGCCTGGTAATTGGGCAATTGGTTTTGGGTTTGGAGGACCCAAAATTAACTTATTATCACCCTTTCCCGGGTTTTTAGAGGAAGCGCCCGATTTTTGTGATTTTCTGTCCGCCATGAGGTTCCTGCAAGAATTCTCTGGTTAGAAAATCAGGTATGCAGTTATTACTGCCTTTGATATATTCTATATCAAAATAAAAAATACTCAAAATAGCTTGCCATCGTGCAAAAATTTGCTTACTAGCAATATTTTGAACATCTTTTTCAAGTACGTATTTAGCAGACTTGCAATCAACACGCACAAGAAATTTTTGGTTTAAAATATCATCCTGGAATTTTGAGATACACAGGACAATAGCTAAAATTTCTTTTTTAATAGTGCTATAATTGGCTTGTGCTTTATTCCAAATACCGGAATGAAAGCGAACAATTTGTTCAGGAGAATTAGAAAATTCTTTCTGAAGGAGAATACCACCGTATCCAATGTCGGAGGCATCAGTTTGAATAATTTTAAAAGAATCAACTAAAGGAATACTAAGATAAGGCAAAGTTTTGATGTATTTTTTGACTTGCTGGACAATAGATGTATGTTCAGAGGTCCAAGGAGAAGGATTTCCTTTGAGTCTGTCATACATAGGTTTGACTGTTGATCTGAGATTCTGATAGAAGTCAGAAACATAATTCAGAGAACCCAAAAATCTTTGAAGTTGAGTTTTATCAAGAATTTCATCAGGAAATTTATCAGCAAACTGAATAGCTCTACTGATAGGAATAATAGTGGATTATTGGATATCATATCCAAGAAATCTAACAGAAGTTTGAAACAATTTGATTTTTCTGGCAGAGAGGACTAGACCACTATGTCTGACAGTTTCGAAAAATGCATTTAAATGTTTCCAATGTTCTTCTATAGACTTGCTAAAGTGAATTTCATTGATAATATTTTGAAATTCACTGGGTGCATTTTTCAAACCAAAAGGTACAACATTCCATTCATAATGACCAAAAGGTGTTGTGAATGCAGTCTTATACCTATCTTCAGGAGATATCAGTATTTGCCAATATCCACTTTTCAAATCAAATTTTGAAAATATAACAGAATTTTTTAATCTTTTAATTAGATCTTGTTTATTCGGAATAGGATACCTGATCCATTCCAAAACAGCATTTAAAGGTTTATAATTAATAACAAGTCTTGGTGTGCCTCTTTCTAATTCTGCATTTTTCATAACATAGAAAGCTGGACAAGACCAAGGAGATTTTGACTTGCTAATAATTCCATTTTTAAGTAATTCAGAAATTTCTTTTTTACAGGTTTCCATTAATTCATGATTCATCTGAATTGGCCTCGATTTAGTGGGAATATTTTTTTCACTAAATCCTTTAATGTAAGGAAGTTTTACACTGTGTTTTTTCCTATGTCAGAAAGCTGTAGGAAGGTTAGAGCAAACTTCTTCTTCAATTCTTTGTTGAAATTGATTAATTCTTTCAATTAAAATTGGATCAGTTAATTGATCAAAAATTCTTTTGTGATTTATTTCTTCTTGAAGAAATTTTACTTGGTTAATTTTTTGATTAATTATTCTGAGGTATATAGAATCAGTTTTAAGTTGTTTTAATTCTTTAACCTCAGGTTTAAGAATAAATTTAAATGTTACAGATTGTCCTAAAGGATTTGTAGATAATCCTTCAATATTTGTAGTAAAAGGGTATAACAAATATATAAAAGGTAATCCTAAGATAACCTGATATGTCATATCTTTTACTAAGATAAACGATGTTTTAAAACAAACATTATCCTGACAAATATGAGCTTTAGGCAATTTGTAAGCAACATTCATTTTACTCCCGTTGGCAAAACTTAATCTTTCAACTATTTTTTCATAATATTTAGTGGGTATTATTCCTTCTTGTAGACAGTTTACATCTGCTCCTGTATCAATAAGAGCAATAGTATCAAGTATAAAATCATTATTGATGATTATTCGTACTTGAAAATACCATTTTTGTAAATTAATTTTATTAACAGAATTAATTTGGTTATCTGTTTGTGAACACCCATCTGGCGCTGACAGCTTCGTTAAACCTGCAGTGTCCACTGAATGGGAGGTCGCTGGTATCCGCTGGGAAAGTGTTCTGGTCAATAGTTCTGATTCAGTATCAGATTGTTTATTATCTTGAACTTTAGGTTCAAGAGGACTGGTATTGGACATAGATAAAAAACTCAGAGTTTCAGCAAAGATTTTATCTTGTACCTTTAAGTCTTTTATCTCAACTTTTAATTTATTAACTTCACAGTGGAGATCTTGTAAAGTAAGTTCTTTCTTTTTTTCTTTACTAAATATTTCCATTGTTTTGTTAATACTAATTAATTGTTTTTCACTAGACAAGTGTTTGTTATCCTTTTTAACAAACAAATCTTTGAGATTTTTTATGTATTTTATCTTAAGTTCAGGATCTTTAATTTTGCCGATCAAATCTATTAGGATTTGTTCTTCTTCAGCTTGTTTTGTGATTACCCTAATTTTTTTACAGCAATTATCCTTACATCCTAATTTGATGTCAGGTTCAGTAGAATCATCTGTACTAGGGTGATCATCCGAAGAATCTTCTGGACTACTAGTGGAGTCTGAACTCTTTTCTGCTTCTGGGGGGTTACTTAACCTGAAAATCCTAAGAATTTCTTCTGTTTCATTTTCAGCTAAGTTTAATAATTTAACTTGTTTTTTAACCGGACAGTCAGGACTAATATGGCCTGTTTTTCCGTAGTTAAAACATTTAATATCATCTTGGGCTTTACCTTTACCAAATATTTTCTTCTTAGAATCTTTTTTAGATTTAAAAGATCTATGAGGTTTTCTGCTAGATTTTTTATAAAAATCAGGATTAGAAAATCTTTTCTTACTACGTTCGTAGTGAGATTTAGATTTAGAGTAAGACTTATGTTTTTTATGAGATTTATGTTTTCTGTGGCTAGTTGATGGTGCTACTGGGGGAAGACCATATTGTTCACAGAAATTTCTCATTTCATATTTAGCTTTTTTCTTATCATTTTGCAATTGTTTACTAAGTTTCATATCAATGCACATCCTAAGGCCTTCCTTTTGGATGGTACTAATTAATTGGCCATAAGTCAGGGAGTCATATTCTATGATTCATGTGTCCTTAGCAAGGGCTTCTCTAATCTTATGGGCAAACCAATTAGGTAAACCATTAACAAATTTTTCTTTCCAAAATGATTTATTGCAGTCTGAACGGTTAATTACCCATGAGACAAAAATATATTTATACCATCTGAAGTCACTAAGTGTGGGACACTTAAGATTACTAAGCTGGTCATGGATCCTAGCTTCAATGTTACTAGGGGTTCCAACAAAATGTTTAATTATGGTAAAGATCAAGGTGTTAAGTCCATCAGGCTTTGCTCTTCCAATTCTTTCATCAAAAACTGGAATACCATCATCATTTAAAACAACAGTATGTCTAATTTCATCTCTAGAATCTTGGGTAAGATAATTATCCCACCAACTTCTTAACACGCCGGTGAATCCTGAGGTGACTAAGTCAACTAAATCAGGTTCAGGAGTATCAAAGTTAGTAACATAACTATTAATAACCATAGACATGTGATGAACTTTATTCAAAATTTCTTGTTCACTTAAACCATCTATATTCCATTCATAGAGTTTGTTTGACTGAACAGAAAATTGGTTAAAAATATTTTTCTCTTCAAATTGTAAATCAGGAGGTGTTGGTCTGGGGTACCAGTTTTTTGTGGTACTGGTTGGATTTGGAAAAACCAATTTATTAATCTATTGATTT
This sequence comes from Ilex aquifolium, assembly GCA_951799425.1. Classification (NCBI taxonomy): domain Eukaryota; kingdom Viridiplantae; phylum Streptophyta; class Magnoliopsida; order Aquifoliales; family Aquifoliaceae; genus Ilex; species Ilex aquifolium. The sequence continues at coordinate 25,193,687 of OX637401.1, forward strand.
TCAAAAGCTTTTTCCAATTCTTTTATTTCAGGATCAGAAAAACTTTCATCAGTGCTGGTTTCTGCATCTGAAGTTTGATTAATGACAATTACTTGGGAGGTCTGTGATGTCTCTGGTTGGGCATCTAACTTCCTAAGTAATTGGTCAATTTTCTGAATTCTGAGTGTATCAGCGATTCCTAATTTAGATCTATCTTCAGGTAGGGTAATTAGAGGTTTTTCTAATTTTTTACCTGTAGATAACAATTCAATTTTATCAATTTTTGTTTCAATTTTATCTAACTGTTTTCCTAACGTAACCAGGCTTTGGTTAGTAAAATTGGTCTGTTCAACAATTTTTTTTTCAAATTTTGCTAAACTATTTTGCTCAGCTGTCTTCTTATCTGATTCACTACAGGGAATCTTAAAGGGAGACGCAGTAAGTTCAGCATCAGCATGTGTGAAAATAAAAGTTTCAGTGGGAGGATGACTGGAGGACACAGTTCCTGAGTCAGTTGTTTTCCACTTATGTTTTGTAATGACTTTTATCTCTTTATAACAAGAATCAACGTAATCAAAACATAGTATTTCAGATTCTAATTTGTGCATTGTTTTTACCCATTGAATTTTTATTTCTTGGATCTGTTGATAATCAAATCTTTTAAAGAAATCTTTTTTCTTAGATTTATTTTCTTCAGATTCAATTTCTCTTAATAATTTAGGCATATTAGGCATAAAACAGAAATTAGATTCTTTTTTAATTACTAGAAGTTGATGACTGATTGGTTCGTCAGTATGACTTTCTAATTCACTCCTAGAAGGACTTAGAGTAGGAGATGGAGTAAAATCATCTTCTTTTTTCTCTTTTCTTTCCTGTTCTTTGTATCTAGAATAAGAAGTATTATAAGGAGTATAATAGGGTCTACTAATTTGGGGTGAAGAATTATCAATTCCTTTCATTTTAAATTTTCGATTTAATTCTTCAGAAATTTCTTTATCTCTTTTGGAGATTCTGGAACAGGATTCAGATCTTCTTCCCTCATTGATCTGAATAGGTTTATTAAACAAATTAGGAGGAATGGACGATGTACTAGATCTACGTGATCCAGTATCACCAAATGAAATTCTTACTGAGCCATCAGTAAGTTGGTGAATGTGTTCTATACTAGTGGTAGAAACTTCACAATCTTTTTCAAAATTTTCATTTTCAACAATCCAGTGTTTTGGAAGATCAACATCTTTCCATAAAATTCTTTTAGGAAGTTGGATATTTGAATTAGAAGTACTAGCTTGTAACAACAAAGTACTATCTGTAGGACTTTTACATAATGCATTAACATTTAAATTTATGGTCATGCATTTGTAATAAATTCTATAAATAAGTACTATAGAATCAGTATTTGCCTCAAGTTTTGTAATATCACCGTATAACTTGATTCCCAAGGTAAGTTCTTTGTGAGTGTTTTCACAAGTTAGACTTAGAGTAAAATCTGGGAAACAATTAAAATATACAGGTCCTTGATGAAGGTCTGTTTCCATGATTCCTAAAAGACTAGGTTGATATTTAGTAAACCTACCATCTCTTAGGGTTAACAAAACAACATCATTTTTTCCTTTTGTTAATAAAGGTTTAATTGCAACTTGGACAAGACCTAAATGGATGAATTTGAATCCTTTAGACCTGTGTCTTTTTAGTACTTCTTTGCCGAGAAGTCTGACAATTTCTTCATTATTTTTTAATGGATGAACTTGTTCAACAGTTTTAATTTATAATTCTTCATTGAATGCGGTTGGCATCCAACTTGTTTTGTAAATTTCCCTCCTGGGGACTTTAGTTATATTCCATCCTATCCAATTAGATTGTTTAATTTCGCATTCAAAATCTTCTTCATTTACTATATTAGGTATAGTACTAGATGAAGATCTAGATGAGCTAATTGTGGAATTAGATCTAAACACTCTTATTTGTTTTAAATCTCTATTTCTTTCAATTCCATTAAATCAGTTATAAGTTTTTTCTTAACCTGATCACCTAGCCTTTGTCTAGCCCAAGAGTGTGTAAGCCTCTTTGTTTTTCCACGAGTAAGTCCAGGTGTGGCAGTCTAGGAAAATTTTAGGCAAGAAACTGAGGGTTTTTGTATGTTAGGGGGTATGCATCATGTGGTTAAAACTTATTTTTGATTTATAAAATTGAAGAAATTTTGATTTAATAATGAATAGATATTAAAATATTGCTCAAAACTTATCTTGGAGAAGGATGGACTTTTGTCCCTCATGATCCAGAAAGAACATTTGAATTCTACCAAGATATCCTATTTTTCACTGGATCCATTCATATCAAACCTATTCCTGATAAGAATGACCCCAGTAAGAAAATTTATCATTCTCTTTTTATTAAAAAGATTTTATCTATTAAAGAATGGGGATCTCACCCTTCTTTACTTAGAGTTCTCGAAGGAACCCATAAGAAGTTCAATTACTATGACTATATTGAGTCATGGACTGTTCTTATGCTCTATCAGGATGAGTCATTAACTCATTCCTGGTTCGTTCAATTTGATAAAGATTTCAAAAGCCAGATTCCTTCCTGGTTTGTAAGGTGGTGGCAAGTTCATGGCCCCATACTTGAAATCTTTCCTGCTGCTCTTCTAGATCAGTATACCTACTTCTTCTCTGCTGATATTCCTAGTAAACAGCAGTCCTTATTCCCTATTCCAAATTTGCTAACGTTTGTTTGCAGGTACAGGATAGCTTGGATTTGCAGATGACAATGGCAGATAGTTTCTCACTATGTTGCCAAACAAATCTCTGTCAAATGGTGGCCCAGATTTAAATATGATGCCATAATTGCTGCTGTTCAGAAGGACTTTCCAGTCAAGGTTCCGACCCCAGTGGCGGTCCCCACAGCCTTGCCTCCTTCTACCCCAGCTAAGAAGGCCTTGCCAACTCTGAGGGTTTCCACAGAACAAAAACTTAAAGAGTCTACAGGACCCTCCAATATGAAGCCGAAGAAGTCCTCCTCTAAGGACTCCAGTAAGCCAATTAAGCCGTCAGCTGCTGAGCTTCTCAAAATGCCTCAGGATTTAATCCAGCAAGCTGCCAGCCAGAGTTCATCATCTCCTAGTTCATCAGCCGGATCCGTTACTCCAGCCTTGAACCCATTCCAGGATGCCCAGGACCCGTATGAAGGATATGATGATCTTGATGAAGCAGACATCACCACCCCGTGATGTCGTGATGCTTGTTTTTACTTGTGACAGCTTCACTCACTACTCTCTTCTCACACAAGAGGGAAAAGCTGTCTGTCATATGTAAGGATAAGATATCACCTAATTTACCCGGTGCTTTCCCCCTAGTAAAGCAACCGACAAATTTCAGACAGATTGCCAATCAGTTAAATTCTTTTGTGATTTATTTCTTCTTGGAGAAATTTTACTTGATTAATTTTCGGATTAATTATTCTGAGGTATATAGAATCAGTTTTAAGTTGTTTTAATTCTTTAACCTCAGGTTTAAGAATAAATTTAAATGTTACAGATTGTCCTAAAGGATTTGTAGATAATCCTTCAATATTTGTAGTAAAAGGGTATAACAAATATATAAAAGGTAATCCTAAGATAACCTGATCTATCATATCTTTTACTAAGATAAACGATGTTTTAAAACAAACATTATCCTGACAAATATGAGCTTTAGACAATTTGTAAGCAACATTCATTTTACTACCGTTGGCAGAACTTAATCTTTCAACTGTTTTTTCATAATATTTAGTAGGTATTATTCCTTCTTGTATACAGTTTACATCTGCTCCTGTATCAATAAGAGCAATAGTATCAAGTATAAAATCATTATTGATGATTATTCGTACTTGAGAATACAATTTTTGTAAATTAATTTTATTAACAGAATTAATTTGGTTATCTGTTTGTGAACACCCATCTGGCAATGACAGCTTCGTTAAAGCTGCAGTGTCCACTGAATGGGAGGTCGCTGGTATCCACTGGGAAAGTGTTCTGGTCAATAGTTCTGATTCAGTATCAGATTGTTTATTATCTTGAACTTTAGGCTCAAGAGGACTGGTATTGGACATAGATAAAAAAACTCAAAGTTTCAGCAAAGATTTTATCTTGTGCCTTTAAGTCTTTTATCTCAACTTTTAATTTATTAACTTCACAGTGGAGATCTTGTAAAGTAAGTTCTTTCTTTTTTTCTTTACTAAATCTTTACATTGTTTTGTTAATACTAATTAATTGGTTTTCACTAGACAAGTGTTTGTTATCCTTTTTAACAAACAAATCTTTGAGATTTTTTATGTATTTTATCTTAAGTTCAGGATCTTCAATTTTGCTGATCAAATCTATTAGGATTTGTTCTTCTTCAGCTTGTTTTGTGATTACCCTAATTTTTTTACAGCAATTATCCTTACATCCTAATTTGATGTCAGGTTCAGTAGAATCATCTGTACTAGGGTGATCATCCGAAGAATCTTCTGGATTACTAGTGGAGTCTGAACTCTTTTCTGCTTCTGGGGGGTTTCTTAACCTGAAAATCCTAAGAATTTCTTCTGTTTCATTTTCAGCTAAGTTTAATAATTTAACTTGTTTTTTAACCGGACAGTCAGGAATAATATGACCTGTTTTTCCGCAGTTAAAACATTTAATATTATCTTGGGCTTTACCTTTACCAGATATTTTCTTCTTAGAATCTTTTTTAGATTTAGAAGATCTGTGAGGTTTTCTGCTAGATTTTTTATAAAAATCAGGTTTAGAAAATCTTTCTTACTACGTTCGTAGTGAGAATTAGATTTAGAGTAAGACTTATGTTTTTTATGAGATTTATGTTTTCTGTGGCTAGTTGATGGTGCTACTGGGGGGAGACCATATTGTTCACAGAAATTTCTCATTTCATATTTAGCTTTTTTCTTATCATTTTGCAATTGTTTACTAAGTTTCATATCAATGCACATCCTAAGGCCTTCCTTTTGGATGGTACTAATTAATTGGCCATAAGTCAAGGAGTCATATTCTATGATTCCTGTGTCCTTAGCAAGGATTTCTCTAATCTTATGGGCAAACCAATTAGGTAAACCATTAACAAATTTTTCTTTCCAAAATAATTTATTGCAGTCTGAACGGTTTATTACCCGTGAGACAAAAACATCTTTATACCATCTGAAGTCACTAAGTGTGGGACACTTAAGATTACTAAGCTGGTCATGGATCCTAGCTTCAATGTTACTAGGGGTTCCAACAAAATGTTTAATTATGGTAAATATCAAGGTGTTAAGTCTATCAGGCTTTGCTCTTCCAATTCTTTCATCAAAAACTGGAATACCATCATCATTTAAAACAACAGCATGTCTAATTTCATCTCTAGAATCTTGGGTAAGATAATTATCCCACCAACTTCTTAACACGCCGGTGAATCCTGAGGTGACTAAGTCAACTAAATCAGGTTCAGGAGTATCAAAGTTAGTAACATAACTATTAATAACCATAGACATGTGATGAACTTTATTCAAAATTTCTTGTTCACTTAAACCATCTATATTCCATTCATAGAGTTTGTTTGACTGAACAGAAAATTGGTTAGAAATATTTTTCTCTTCAAATTGTAAATCAGAAGGTGTTGGTCTGGGGTACCAGTTTTTTGTGGTACTGGTTAGATTTGAAAAAACCAATTTATTAATCTGTTGATTTTCAAAATCTTTTTCCAATTCTTTTATTTCAGGATCAGAAAAACTTTCATCAGTGCTGGTTTCTGTATCTGAAGTTTGATTAATGGCAGTTACTTGGGAGGTCTGTGATGTCTCTGGTTGGGCATTTAACTTCCTAAGAAACTGAGGGTTTTTGTATGTTAGGGGGTATGCATCATGTGGTTAAAACTTATTTTTGATTTATAAAATTGAAGAAATTTTGATTTAATAATGAATAGATTGTTTAGATCTAATTCCACAATTAGCTCATCTAGATCTTCATCTAGTACTATACCTAATATAGTAAATGAAGAAGATTTTGAATGCGAAATTAAACAATCTAATTGGATAGGATGGAATATACCTAAAGTCCCCAGGAGGGACATTTACAAAACAAGTTGGATGCCAACCGCATTCAATGAAGAATTGTAAATTAAAACTGTTGAACAAGTTCATCCATTAAAAAATAATGAAGAAATTGTCAGACTTCTCGGCAAAGAAGTACTAAAAAGACACATGTCTAAAGGATTCAAATTCATCCATTTAGGTCTTGTCCAAGTTGCAATTAAACATTTATTAACAAAAGGAAAAAATGCTGCTGTTTTGTTAACCCTAAGAGATGGTAGGTTTACTGAATATCAACCTAGTCTTTTAGGAATCATGGAAACAGGCCTTCATCAAGGACTTGTATATTTTAATTGTTTCCCAGATTTTACTCTAAGTTTAACTTGTGAAAACACTCACAAAGCACTTACCTTGGGAATCAAGTTATATGGTGATATTACAAAACTTGAAGCAAATACTGATTCTATAGTACTTATTTATAGAATTTATTACAAATGCATGACCACAAATTTAAATGTTAATGCATTATGTAAAAGTCCTACAGATAGTACTTTGTTGTTACAAGCTAGTACTTTGAATTCAAATATCCAACTTCCTAAAAGAATTTTATGGAAAGATGTTGATCTTCCAAAACACTGGATTGTTGAAAATGAAAATTTTGAAAAAGATTGTGAAGTTTCTACCACTAGTATAGAACACATTCACCAACTTACAGATGACTCAGTAAGAATTTCATTTGGTGATACTGGATCACGTAGATCTAGTACATCGTCCATTCCTCCTAATTTGTTTAATAAACCTATTCAGATCAATGAGGGAAGAAGATCTGAATCCTGTTCCAGAATCTCCAAAAGAGATAAAGAAATTTTTGAAGAATTAAATCGAAAATTTAAAATGAAAGGAATTGATAATTCTTCACCCCAAATTAGTAGACCCTATTATACTCCTTATAATACTTCTTATTCTAGATACAAAGAACAGGAAAGAAAAGAGAAAAAAGAAGATGATTTTACTCCATCTCCTACTCTAAGAAGATGAAGAACATATATATATATATATATATATATATATATATATATATATATATATATATATATACACGCACACACACCGGAGCAAACTCAGATCTGAACCCAGATTTCTTCTGGATTTGCCGAAGTGGAGAGATCGTTGCACAGCGTCTTGAACCCAGATCGTTGCACAGAGAGAGAGAGAGAGAGAGAGAGAGAGAGGAGATGGTTGCAGTGAAGAGAGAGAGAGGAAAAAAAAAAGAAGAAGAAGACGCTGGGCAAAGTGGAGAGAGGGAGAGGAAAAAAAAAAGAAGAAGAAGAAGACGTTTTGCTGCTAAGGGGACTCGAAGGGCAGACCTCATTTAGCTTGTTTAGCTTGTCTCCGTGTTTCCAAAATTTCCAAAGAAAACCGTGAAAACAAATTTTAGTTGTTTTCTGTTTTTGTGTTCTAAATCTCATTTTTTTTCGAAAATTTTGAGAACAAAAATGCTAAGCAAACAGGTTTTGGGTGTTTTTGAAATTTTGAGAATAAAAAACTGTTTTGCAAATGCTAACCAAACACGCCCTCAGCTTCCCCATTTTCAATGATTTTGTTGGAATTTAATTAAATAGTATTATATGAATTGTTGTAAATATGAAATATATAACACAACGTAATTACTCGACATGAAAATATTGTGTTAAAAATATTTTTTTATTGACTTGAACACGATACGAAAATATTATGGCACGATACAATTGAGAGTAGTCTAACAAGCATTAATGGATGAAATTATTTTGGATCATAACTGTGAAATATTTAAACTTTGAGGGATACAATTTATAATTAACCCAAATTTTTTTAACTGCAAAATAGATGGCAGTTAGTCCCTGTTGCACATTGATACGTATTTATATCTTTTAGGGTGTAAATTAATATTTTTAAACTTTAAGAATATAAATTAAAATTAGAGTGATTTTTCGGAGTATAAGTTAAGATTAGCCCTTCTTTTTATTACCCAATGCAGTGGAATCAGCAGCGCTGGGATCAGGTAGCACACAACAAAGCACCATCTTTTTATCTCCCACTGCAGTGGGATCAGCAGCTTTTTGATTCTGGCCAAACTGACTCTCCATTTCCTTCCTTTTTCTTTTAGTGTGGAGTTGCCTATGCCATGGTGATAAAACCAGTAGTGAACAGAGGAAAGAGTGAAAGGAGAGAGTAGAGGCTTGGGGAAGAAGATATGTCTTATTCACTTACTGATCAGGAGAATATTACAAATAGTATTTATACACAAACTCACCTACATTCAAGCATCACTAAATCTAACTAACTCTCACTAATTAAATACTTCCTAACTAATTTTGTAACAAACTGTAACAAACTAACAGCTCGCTTTGTTTGCGGACTTGTATTTTCTGACATGTCTTGTTTCTTCAACACATGGCACGTTAGGACTTCCTTACATAGACCTACATGCAAGCTTTTTTTTTTTAAAAAAAAAAAATTTAAACTATTTAATAAAGGGGGTGGGGGTAAAGGATAACATTCAGAGATCACCCGACAGATCTTTACTGGTGGAATCATGAGGTCACTGACCACACCCGTTACTCCTTTCGAAAATGAATTTAGTTAAGCTAGTATAACGATCAACCACCGAGTCACAATATGAACTTTAAGATTCGAATGTTCAACCTCTTAGAAGTTTAGTCGGTACCTCACTGGACCACCCCACCCGGTGACCTTGCCATTCGGCCTAACAACCAAAACCGTGGAAGTGTAATTAATTTCCCTCACTATATGTGCAAGTTACTATGAGAACAGTTCACATTGCTTTTCAACCATTGACATTTACTATGACAAACTTGCACAAGACGTCTTGGTTGTTGCAATGCCCGCGGCGGAGGCAAACACCGGCCAACTCCACCCTGAATTTTTTTTTTTTTAGCTATATATATTTTGTGTAATTTTTTTTAATATCTTTAATTGTGTCTGCCTTAGTGACTTAAAATAAACATAATTGGGTCTATTAGGAGAATAAATCTCTTGTTTAATGAAATGAACAAAAAAAAAAAAAAGAATAGGCCATAGAATCTCTTGGAGTTAACAATAAAAAAAAGTTGGATAAAAAAAATCTAGCCCACTCCATTTTCAAGTTCTCTCCAAAAGTACTACAACAAACAAAGCACTAGTAACCAGTGAAAGGTCTCATGAGGCGACCTTCAAAGCTTTGGTATTGATATTTTGATGGGAGGAAGATATTTTCAATGGTATTGATATTTTGATGGGAAAAAGATAGTTTTAATAGTATTGATAATGAAATTATCATGCAATACTTTAGAAGTATGAAGACTCATCGAGACTAATTGCAAATGTATGTAATTGATCTCATTTTTGTAAAAGGCTGTAATTAACTTTTTTTTAGTTGTTTTTTTAAAATTTGCATAGACATTGTATACTTATTTTTGGCCCATTATAATGTTTAATCAATATCCAAGTATCAAATATGATGTAAAAAATAAAAATGTATCACATTATTTTTACCTATTAGAGAACAAAACTTGTAATTAGAGTGTACCTGCCCTAAAACATATTTATGGCTCTGTTACTGAAGTGTGCGTGACTTACGGGTGATTGTGCATGACCACTATTGTGAGTCATGCTTCAAAATAATCATGTTTGTTTGTGTAGAAAAAAGTACACACACAAATCTCAATCCACAAGATACGTAAACACAGCTTTGAATTTACACAGGAAATTAATAGGAGAAAATAATGGAATTTTTTGTATTTTTACCTTCAAAAATAAAAAATAAAAAATAAAAGAGAATCAGAAGAGGGTTAGTTAATTAGTCTTTTCGGTAAGCAGGGTTTTGTTATGTAACTGGCGAAGAATGTGGCCCATTCACTTATTATAATCTTCTGCCAACGCATTCAATATCAAAAAAATTATCACAACAACCTTTAAATTGTCGTGTAGTGAACCAATCCCCACAATTCTTCGGTTGTCTTGAAAGTGATGGTCCATTTGTCACATGTGGAGTGTCTTTCTTGTTTCAAGGACCACAATGCTCCGAATGCATGATAAGACTTGCACCTCTGCTTAATTAGCACAGCAACCGGCAAAATCTGTACCACTAAATTTCACAAATTTTATGGATTTAATTGTTAAGGTTTAAGTTTTTTATAACAAAAAAATTAGGTATTTTATAATTAATCGACCCACAATTTATGATTAATTTAAGGGAATGAAAGCATTTCACATTCAGACCTTGTGCTCTGCAATAATAACGAAGAGATATTTGCATTTGGTAGTTGAGAACTCGCACAATCAATTGATGATGGTGATGGTACCTTCTTATTGACAGTAACACGAAGGCTACATGTGACTAAAAACGCCATTGAAAATTCCGTCTGTGGTTAGGATTTTGATTCAAATTTGATCTTAATCTGAATTTATTTAATTGAATAAAAATTAATATTTTTTTTTGACTCAAAATTCAAATCTGTTATAATTCATTTGATTTGAAAAACTAGTATGTAATCACATAGGGATTCGATCTGCTTTTCACTTGGGTAAATTATATTTTACCATCTTGAACTATTATCTTTGTTTTATTTTGTACCCTCAATTATAATTTTTTTTACATTGTACCTTAAAGTATCAATTTTATTTCATATCACTCCAATAGATAACGACTGTCAATTTTTTGACAGTAAATGTATATTAGAGTAGTCTGTATTGTCAATAAATAACTGTCTATTGCACATATATAGATCAAAAATCAAGAAAAATATTCATTCATGAATTTACCCTTCCTAAGCTCCAAATTTTCTTGTTCTGACCGACCTTCTTTTTCTTCCCAGCAACTATTTGGTTGTAAAAGAAGTAAAATAAAGTGGTACTAGGTATTTGGCGGGAAGCTCTTTGGGGTTTCCCTCCCTCTTTTGATAGATTTTCAAGTTTTTCGTTATCTGTTGGAGTGATATGAAACAAAATTGATATTTTATGGTGTAATGTGAGAAATTTTATAATTGAGCATGCAAAGTGAAACAGGGGTAATATAGTTCAAGGAGGTGAAGTATAATTTACCCTTTTTTAAATACCAGTTAAATCAATGTGAGTGAGAAGATAATCTTACCAAATTTTGAGTTGTTCTTTGGAGGAAACACAATGTTTAGAAAATGCAAGTAATTGATACAAACTAAATGTTCATTCCGGCTCTTCTTCACGAAAATAGTCGTGTAAATGGTTTAATATGAAACTGATTAGTCCATATTTTTCTTCTGCTACCCAAACCTGTGTTAGCTAGCAAGAAAATCAATCAACTCACCCTCCTTATACTCGTATCACAAAGACAAACACTGATGAATGGTTCTTTCTCTGCCAAGGATCAAAATTTTATTTCAAAACAGTCGAAACGTCCAAAACGTTTCCGTTTTCAAAGAAACCAAAACGAATCAGTGATGAAATTGAAATATTAAAATCAAAATATTAAAATATAACACCTCGAAATATTAAAATTTTAATTTCATTACTGATTCATTTCGATTTTCTTAGAAATGAAAACGTTTAAGACGTTTCGACTATTTTGAAACAAAATTTTGATCCTTCCATTTTGAGTACCATGCCGCTAATATCGGTAAGAAAATGATTCCACCAATCTTTCTTACCCCTCAACAACCCTTTGTTTGTCCTGCGTGACTCTATATTTGAATGCAATCAATCAATTTATAGACACTTCATTTTAGGACCCCAGTTCCATGCAGAAGATAGAGCACCAAGTACGTGGTAGATAATGAGAGTAAAGTGTTCACAAAATGCCAATAATGGATGATGAGACTAGTCACTGTCTACTTATAAATTTCAACACGGCACCTATTATCACAAAGGTGTGAACATAAGCCATATTTTATCATTTTGTGGGTGATTTACCATTTTTTGTGGTAAATATTTTTACCACTTTACTTTTGTACAAAAAAAAAAATTACTTTTGTGAGTAATTTATCACATATGTTGGTGTCTTTAATAATATTGTTGTAACTATTTTCTGTATTAAAAAAAAAAATCAATTTGTGAGTAATTTATCACATGTGTTTGTGCCTTTACTAATGTTGTTGTAACTATTTTCTGTATTAAAAAAAAAAAAAAAAACCTCTTTTGTGAGTAATTTATCACATTTGTTAATATTTTTACTATTGTTGTGGTAACTATTTTTTTTTTATATTTTTTTTGGATACCACAACCGTGGTAAAAATAACCATAAATATGATAAAAATAATTACAAATATAATAAATGGAAATATGATACCGGGAAATATGATGGTATGCATCAAGAAACAATAGTTTCATTGAAATGTACCTATTTTTATTTAATGGTTTATAGAATTTGGTATCTGTATTTTCAATACGTTCTTTTAATATGTTGTGATCTTACAATTTTTTTTTTGAAAAATTTGGAGGCTGTGTGGACTTATTTGGTGATAAATCTATCAAAAAAACTTACTTAATATTAAGTCTATTTTAATCTTCATCTCATTAGTTATATTTAATTACAAAAAATTTGAAAACTAATAACTCCTAAATTTTAGAAGTTTGACTAACATTAAAATTATCTCTCTCATATCTATCTACTAGTCATTACCCGTGTCTAAAGGCAATATGTGACACAAAAAAAATTGTAACCAATTGCCTAGATTTAAAAAGAATGGCTAAAAAACTTTCATACTAATTTTTCTTTTAAAATGACTTAAAATATACTATCGACTGTATCTTCTATATTAATGGAACTATAATAAAAAGTGCAAAAAAATAACCAAAATAACACCACATATACAAATACCTCAAAACAACATCACATGTAATTTATCACCATTTAACTCAATAATACAACATAAATATAAACTCAATTACTAAAATTTCAAATCGCTAAAAAAATAACACATTACTGAATAAAAAACACGTGAGTTGAAAGAAAAATGAATAAAAATACACGACTTCCATCTCTTTTTCAAAGAGAAAATTGCAGTCTAATAACACAACATTTAGGAATCCAAAGGCCGACAACCTCTCAAAATTTGTCAGCTTGTCACAAATAAATAAATAAAAATAATACTATGAAGCATGAATTTGTACCAAAAAATGAGTAGAAATACAAAGCGCATATCATGCTCAAGAGAAAATTCCTACTATGAAACAACAGATAAAAAGAAACCCCTGTAAAGTAGTTTTTGCAAGAAAACAAAAGAGATAAAAAATTATTGTTCATACAATTCATCTCAAGCCTTGGTACCAATTGATTTACAATTATTCTAGTGGGCATATCACCATCATAAAACACCACGAAGGTAGTAACCACCAAAATATACGCCCTTATATTAAATTAAAACTAATTTTTGAGATTTAAATTAGTTAATTAGTTTTTGGTGAATTGAAGTTTTAACTATCTTGCTCCTGACATTTTGTAGCCTTATAAGCAAATCTTTAACTATGTCATCAACATGTTGAACCTGCATCAAGTGAACAGTATAAGGGGGAAAAAAGACTGTACAATTCATATAGCATCAAATATTGAACCAAATTCGTGAAGCCATCATAACACATTCCCTGGAAAGCAACATTTTTTCCAAGAAATGTAGGCAATGAACCACATTATTCACAATGTAAGCACAATAGCAAAATGGTTTAAGCACCGAAGTTGATGAGATCAAATTGAAAAGGATTAAAAGCAAGGATAACTATCTAAAATTAACCAACACACATTGTGCAATTTAGGATAGCAAGAGTGTAAAACACTTCAATAGAAAAATAGCAAATCTAAGCCAATTAATCCCTTAGATTTTCCATCAGTTTTACCTTTCTGGACACTTGTGACTTTCCCATCTCCACTCATATATTCTTTTATGGCCTGCTGGCAACCTATTTTGTAATTGAGGGAGACAACTTTTTCTGCAATCAGAAAGATTGAATTCGTCAGCGCATCTTCCGGCAATATCCAAATAGCACTTACTCGTAGCCAAATATTCTACAAACAAATATCATCTTTTAGAATGGAAAAGTAGTATAAATTTTACCTTAGAACCCAGTATCTTGAATTGTCTTTAGTTGTTTTTCATTGTTATAGATAGTTAGAGAGAGAGTAAGAAAATCAAACCTGCTGAGACGGTGGTGGATGGCAGCGACGCAGAGAGGGAGAAACGTCTTCTTCAAAGAGTCTTGAAATGAGACGTAGAGAGTGAGAGGCAGACATCTTTAGAGTTCTAGAATGAAAGGCCTTTAGAAATTTAGGGATTAATTAGGATCGTTTGATTAATAATTATCAAAAGATCTGAGCCGCGAAAAACTAAAGATAAAAAAATCTAGTTACTTTATTATATAGATATATAAGGAGAGAAAGAGAGGAGATGAGATAGTGTGTTTAAAACGTCTAAGAGATAAGAGAGAGAGTTACATGAGATATATGAGTGTTAGAATTAAGTTCAATTATGATCGTCGGATCAGTATTTATGAGATGATCTGAACCGTCTTTTATGTTGGGATTACGTTGTCCGTTTGATGTGTTTATGTTTTGTCTCAAAACGATTTGGACCTCTCTTTGTCTCCAAAATTTAAACTCATCTCTACTTTATTATATAGATATCAATATATAGAATATGCCTATTTATTTCTCTCTCCCTCATATATATATAACAGTAAAAAAATAGTAACATTCAAATACAAAAAATAATACCACTTAAACACAAAAAAAATAGGAACATTCAAAAATAAAAAATAGTAACATTGAATATTAATATTTGAAAAAAAATAACAGTAGTAACATGGTTATAAAAAAAAAAGTGACATTGAATATTGATATTTCGGAAAAATAATAACACTCAATATTAATAGTAATATACTCATCAAAAAATAGTAACATGCTCAACAAAAAATAATAATATGCACAACAAAAAATAGTAACATGAAAAAAAAAATAGTAACATGCATAGAAAGAGAGAGAGAGAGAGAGAGAGAGAGAGAGAGAGAGAGAGAGAAAGAGAGAAATTGTAGTGATGCCAAATTAAATTTTGAATTTCCGATTATATGGAAAAAATTCTTCTATTAAATGTGAATCAAGGATGACTATTTAGAAATGAAGACTTTTCGACTATTTTGAAACAAAATTTTGATCCTTCCATTTTGAATACCATGCCGCTAATATCGGTAAGAAAATGATTCCACCAATCTTTCTTACCCCTCAACAACCCTTTGTTTGTCCTGCGTTACCGTATATTTGAATGCAATCAATTTATAGACACTTCATTTTAGGACACCACTTCGAAGCAGAAGATAGTGCACCAAGTGCGTGGTAGATAATGAGAGTAAATTGTTCACAAAATTTCAATAATGGATGATGAGACTAGTCACTGTCTACTTATAAATTTCAACACGGCACCTATTATCACAAAGGTGTGAAGAAAGCCATATTTTATCATTTTTGTGAGTGATTTATCATTTTTATGGTAAATATTTTTACCACTTTTTTTCTGTACAAAAAAAAAAAAATCACTTTTACAAGTAATTTATCACATATGTTGGTGTCTTTACTAATGTTGTTGTAACTGTTTTCTGTATTTTAAAAAAAAATCACTTTTGTGAGTAATTTACCACATTTGTTAATGGCTTAAGTCCTCCTAGACAGACTTATAATGACTTGAGTCCATCAAGGAAACTTATTTAGGTGTAAGTCCATTTTTAATCTTATTAGTAAGGAGTTAAGTCCACTTTTTTTTTAATCTCAAAAATATCATTAACAATATTAGTTTGGTCAGTTATGGAAAGTTGAAGACATTATCTACAAAGAGCTATATATGAAGGTCAATGATTAAATATATGAATGCTTGATTTACGATAGTAATTGTGAATTACAACTTTTCATAATAGTTCAAATTCAAATTTTTAGTCATTGTTTTGTCTATTATATATTTAAATAATCGATTTTCGAGATTTGAGGCTAATTTGAAAGAGATGAAGGTTGAAGCTGGAATACGACCTCGTGATTTTGAAAAAGTAACATGAGCAGTGCACGCGAAGTACTTGATGTTAGCATAGTAATATTAGTTCAGTAACATCAATATCAAAATGTAAGTTACTAACACATATCACATTTTTTTTTTCTTGTTACAATTTTTTTTGAGCATGTTATTATTTTTTAAGTGTTACTTTTTTGGATGTTGAAGAATTGGAGGTTTCTTTCTCTGGTTATGAGTTTGAATGCTACTCTTTTTATTTTCAATTTTGTTCAATATTTCCATATTGGTATTTTTTTATTGAGCATGTTATGTTTTTGTTAAACATGTTACTATTTTTGTTGAACATGTTACTATTGTTATTTTTATAAAATATTAATATTGAATGTTACTATTTTTTTTTTATTTTTAAATATTACTATTTTTTTATGTTTAAATAGTATTATTTTTTGTGTTTAAATGATATATTTTTTTTGTATTTAAATGTTACTATTTTTTTAATATGTATATATACATATATATATATATATATATATATATATCTATTTCCATATATAGTCTTAACCTATATATGGATATAAATATATATGAGAGAGAATTTTTTTTAATGTTAGTCAAACTCCTAAAATTTAAGAGTTTTTAATTTTTTGTTTTACTTCACTTCTAAAGAGAATGGATAGTCTGGTAACAAATAACTTTCTTTGGTAGACTTAAGTTCAAATAAGTCCATATAAAGAGACCAACCTTCAAATTTACCTTTTTAATATAGATCCAACAACTAACTTTTTTGGCCCAATTCTAAATATGTAAAAGATCGAGAATTTTTTATTTTGGCTACTCGAAGTTTATAAGTCATAAATGGTAGCGATGTGTCCCCTTTTACACACGCTGTTCACAAAATCATACCCAATTGTGATAAATGCAATTCACCGGTACCATTTAAACAAATTTAGAAATGTCGCAAAAGATGTTTAATATTGAATACGGTAAAGTGAATATTTAAAAATCTCCCAAGGAGCAAAGTTCCATTATTAGCGTATTGTTTTAGTTACAATGAACTGCAATTAACTATAAAAGTTAATTGCACCGGAGGTCCCAAAGTATGAGATTTGTCTCATTTTGATTCTCAATATTTCAATTACATCATTTTGATCCCTGAAATATTTAATATTGATGATGCACAAATCGGTATTGCGCAAGATCAACAGTCAAGAATATGAATAGGTATAATCAATAAGCAGTAAATAGACAATCAATGGCAATATAACAACAAAGTAGTAAATATAGAACCAACACAGAGATATATAGTGGTTCGGTCTCCGATGACCTACTCCACTTTCGGAAATGGCAGCGGTGGCCTGGTGTTTTTTATTGATAAAATATCAGTCACCGGAGAGTTAAAGTGCTTTGAGAGAGAGAGAAAGCAATGTGTAGAGGTATGTGAGGTATTGGAGGCGTCAAGGGTGTTGTCTAGATCTCTCTTCTTGTGGAGAGAGCTTACATTATATAGGCTTAGTAAGACGGTAAGGCGGTGACGTGAGTGAGAGGTCTTCCACTATTTTGGTAAGTGCAATTATAATAGGAGTAAATCTCTTTGGCAAGCACAATTATGGTAGGAGTAGATCTCCGCATCCCGATACTATTTACTCGTGCTCCTATTTAGTCGAAGAAAGATCTTGGACTGGACTTAACTTGACTTGGCTTGGACCTTCATTGGAGCATTGGAGTCAAGGGGACAAAGGAGTAGGAGGCCACCCCATGGGCGGCGCCCCCTTGGGTGGCGCCTAGGCTGGCTGCCTCCCCATGGGCGCCTCTTGGTCTTGGTGTTGGCTTTTGCTTGGGTACTCCGTATTGATTTACGACCACCTAATTCCCTTTATGCCCTCCGTATTGATTTACGACCACCTAATTCCCTTTATGCCCTCCGTATTGTTTTACGACCGCCTAATTCCCTTTATGCCCTCTGTATTGTACTATCTAGCTCCGAATGGTATCTCCTTTGGGCTTTCTCGGTCCATTCAAGTTGGACTTGGTCCAGTCAAATTTGGGTTCGTCATTTGCCCCCCATGCTCCAAGTCTTTGACTTTTTGTGAGAGGAAGGGGTTGAGGGCATGTTCTTCTTCTTTGGAGGAGTTTTTCTTGCTCTGTATGGTAGTCTCTTTATTCCCTCAATCACGAACCTTCTGATAACTCCATGGTTGGGCATCCACCGCTTTGGCTCTGTCATCGATGTCGTGAGAGGTGAGGAGAGAGAGATCCTGGTTGTCCTGGGCGAGGGCGCCAGGTAGGTGGGTGCCAGGCAAATGGGCTCCAGGCAGGCAGGCGTCACGCAGGCGAGCGCCAAGCAGGCGGGCTCCAGGTAGACGAGCGCCAAGCAGAGGGGCGCCAGGCAGGCGGCCGCTGGCTCCATGCCGGCCTGGGCAACTCTCCTAGCGCCAAAGGCGTCGCGCTTTTGAGTTGGCTAACCGGGTATTAAGACCTTGGATGGTGCGAGCAAGAGATGAGGAGGCAGAGGTGGAACAGACGTGCTCTAGATGGGCGACGCCCTTGGGTTTGTAAGAGGTAGTGCCAGTGTGGGAGTACTGGGCGGCGCATTGGCATTCTAGGTTTTAGCCTAAGAGACTATGATGTCTTTAGATTGTGGTGGTTCTTGACTTGTCTATGATTTCAGGAGCTCCTGTTGAAAGAGCGATGATGGAGGTGGAGGTTTTTTGTGCTTTCAGGGTGGTGTCTTCCCATTCTCCCAAGAGTGGTGTCTCCCCTTCTCCCAAGAGAGCGTGATTTTATGCCCCCAGTTAAGGTCCAATGGCCAGGTGCAAGGTCCGGTGGTGCCCCCACCCCTTCCCAAACTATGACTCCTGTGTGTACTAGAGCTAGCCCTTGTACCGCTGCATGAGTTGAGACTCCAGTGCGGTTTCTACTGGGATTGTAACTAGTTGCCTTGCTTCTAGTAGTGGTTCGGTGTTCATGCTTCAATGTGATTTTGGCCAAGGAGCAACTTTGGAGGTCTGTGACTCTTAGGGATGTTAGAGAGGCAGGCACTGGGGGCTGCTGAGAGCAGTTGGTGCTTGAGCGGCAGGCACGAGAGGATGCCGCGAAGCAATTCGGGCTCGAGCGACAGGCACGAAAGGATGTCGCGGAGCAAGTAGGGCTCGGGTGGCAGGCACGAGAGGATGCCACGGAGCAAGTAGGGCTCGGGTGGCTGGCACGAGAAGATGCCACGGAGCAAGTAGGGCTCAGGTGGCAGGCACAAGAGGATGCCACGGAGCAGTAAGGCTCGGGCTGCAAGCACGAGAGGATGTCGCTGAGCAAGTAGGGCCCGAGCAACAGGCACGAGAGGATGCCGCTGAGCAAGTAGGACTCGAGCAGCAGGCACGAGAGGAAGCCGCTGAGCAGTTGAGGCTAGCGCACTAGAGGCTGACCTTTGAGTAGCACTTGAGATAGCTACTAGGGCAGAGGCTCATTCTACGTTGATGAGGAGGGCGCTAACAAGCTGGGCGCCTGGTGCTTGGTGTTGAGCGCCTGGGCGCCTGATGAGAGGGGGCGAGACCCATCGTCTAGGCGACATCGAAGGAGCGCCCAAGGTAGAGAGGGCGAGGCCCCTCGTCAGGCGGCATCAAGAGGAGTGCCCAAGGTAGAGAGGGCGAGACCTCTCGTTTAGGCAACATCAAGATGAGCGCCCAAGGTGGAGAGGGCGAGGCCGTCATGAGGGCGCCCAAGGTGGAGAGGGCAAGACCGTCATGGGGGCACCCAAGGTGGAGAGGGCGAGACCCCTCGTCTGGGCGACATCAAGAGGAGCGCCCAAGGTGGAGAGGGCGAGGCCATCATGAGGGCGCCCAAGGTGGAGATGGAAAGACCGTCATGGGGGCGCCTAAGGTGGAGAGGGCGAGACCCCTCGTCTGGGCGCCTTTTGACTTTTGTCTACCTTGTTGTTGTTAAGTCGTAGGCTATTTGAGATGAAAACAAGACAGTTATAACAACAATAATCTTGCAAAATTTTATTTCATAGAATAATGAATAACAAAATAAATCAATTGAAACTATAAAAGATAGATAAAATCTTCAGGTGTGTCCCATAGGTGGGCCAATGTTTCCTTGGCGGAGTTGTAGCCCTCAAGAGATTGTCTGAATTTCTCCAAGGGGTTGTTGGCGTTCTCTGTCGTCCTGGTCCCGGTCAGGTGGCAGGGCTTGACCTCTGCCAGCAACGTACTGCCTCAATTGGCCGCGCTATATGAGCTCCTCGATTTGCCTCTTGAGCTCATAGCAGTCATCAGTGTTGTAGCCATGGTCGTGGTGGAAGCGACAGTACCTGTTGTGATTTCTGCGGTTTGGGGCAAACTTCATTTTTCCGGGCCAATGGAGCGTGGAGTCATCTTGTATCTGAAATAGGATGTGCTCCACCGAGGCGTTGAGTGGCGTGAAAGGTTGTCGCTCTCTCAAAGGTGGGGGACTAAGGCGGTCCTTGACAGAGATTCTCTCCGTCCTATTTCTTTTGTTTTCTACCTCCCACCTGTCCTCGCGAGTGTGCTTCCTCTTTTCCCCTCCTTGGGAGGACTCAACTTGACGGGCCTTGGTGACATCCTCGGCATTCATGTATTTATGTGCCCTTGACAGCAGCTCGGGCATGCTGGAGGGCGGCTTCCTGAGGACGGAGAACATAAAGCTGGAGGAGCGCAGACTAGCAATAAAGGCGGTGAGGGCGACCTTATCGTCTGGCTCCTCGATTTGGAGAACCTCCTCGTTGAAACGAGCGAGGTAGTTTCTAAGGCTCTCATCCATGTCCTGCCTGATGGTGAGCAGGTAGGTAACATGTTTATGGTGTCGGCGTCCCCCAATGAAGTGGGAGAAAAAAGACCTGCTTAACTCCGCAAAAGAATGGATGGAGGAGGGCTTGAGCTTGGCAAACCATTGGCGAGCAGAGCCCTTCAAAGTAGTGGGGAAGACTCTACACATAATCTCCTCAAGCACGTTGTGGAGTTGCATGAGAGATTTGTATGTGTTAAGATGGTCGAGGGAGTCTCTAGTGCCGTCGAATATCTCGATGGTAGGCATCTTGAACTTCGAGGGCAAAGGGTAATTGACAATATCAGCAATGAAAGGAGTATCAGTGCGCCTTACCAGGTAGTCTACCGTTTCGGGTGCCTGTGCCTTGATGGCCTTGAGGGCATCACCAATTTGGTTTTGCACCTCTCTGATCTTTTCGTCCCATTGGTTGGGGACGTCCTCCGTTGGGTGATGGTACTGGCTTCCATGATCGCCATACTAGCTCTCTCTTTCGTCCTCCTACGCAGGTACATGAGGAGGGGGAACTCGTGAACTCCCTGCGTGCTGAGGAGGGACTGCCGGGCGAAGGACCCCATGGTGAGGGGCTGTCTGGCGCCCATAGGGGATAGGCTGCTCTCCTTTTGGAGGGAGTGGTGTTCCTCCCACGGGGCGTGGGGTGACACCTCCCTGGGCAAGCATCAACTGTATTATCTGTTGGTTTTGGTTTACCAGCTGCTGCATGGTTTGTAGGAGCTGTTGCCTGACGACGGGAGTCACCGTAGTAGATGGTTCTAAAGGTACGAGGGGAGGCGAAGCCTCCTCCCGGTGGGCTGGGTTGTTGAGACTTTGATCTCGTTGTGATTTCCATGGATTCAAAGAGTAAAGAAGTAGAGTAATAGAAATTTAGTCGTTCCCATAGACGGCACCAAACTGATGATGCACAAATCGGTATTGCGCAAGATCAACAGTAAAAAAGGTATAAGGGTATAATTAATGAGCAATAAACAATCAATCAAATGACAATCAAGGAATTACAACTGTAAACAGAGAATCAACACAGGGATTTATAGTGGTTCGGTCTCGGATGACCTACTCCACTTTTGGGAATGGCAGCGGTGGCCTGGTGTTCTTTATTGATGAACAAGAGTCGCCGGAAGAGTATTCACCGGGAGTGTTACAGTGCTTGGAGCAAGGGAGAGAACAATGTATGTATGGTGCAGTATGTGAAGTACTGGAGGCCTCTTTACCCTTGAGAAGGCTTACATTATATAGGTAGGGTAAGGCGGTGAGGCGGTGACGTGAGGAAGAGGTCTTCCATTATTTTGGTAAGTACAATCATGGTAGGAGTAGACCTCTTTGGTAAGCATAATTAAGGTAGGAATAGATCTTTTTGACATGCATAGTTAAGGTAGGAGTGGATCTCCGTATCCCGTCATTCTCTCCCTCGTGCTCCTATTCAGTAGGAGGAAAGTTTGATGTTGAGCTTGGACTTGATGGTGGAGTGGGCTGAACTTCATACTGGAGTACCAAAGCAAGAGGAGCACAAAAGGGGTAGGCGCCCAATGGTTGGCACCCTATAGGCGACGCCCAAGGGTTGTCATGCCCTTTGGGTGTTTTCCTTGGGCTTAGGTGTTGGTCTACTGGTATCTTCCTTCTTGGACTTGAAGCATCATGGCATGAGGAGAAAATACGTGAGAGGTTGAGGAGGAGTGGGGAGCTCAACCATTGGGTAGTGCCCATTTGGCTTGGTCTAGGGAGGATAGTTGAGTCATTAGGAGGAGCAATGCTGAAGAACCACACTTGAGCCAAAATGCACCGCTCGAATGATTCCTTAAAAAAAATGCATTCTAGAGTGTAACGCTCTCTGGCCGCTCTCTAGGCTCTTTGAATGCTTGAGCAATGAATTCAGTGCGTCGCAAAAAATTTGATGAAGAACAACAACGTTTGGGCTTATTTTAGGCCTATAAATACCCCCAACACTGATTTTTTTCTCATTATTCTTATATTTTCAACCCTAACTTAATATTATTTATGGGTGACAGCTAGAAGAACTTGGGATTCTTGAATTGAAGATTTCAACACCTAGGGTTTTGAAACTTGGATCAAAGGTCAGATTTCATTTCCCATTCATAACTATTGCAGTATGGGCACAACTCCTCTACTGTTGGAGTCTTACAACACCGTGTGCTGTTAAGTGGAACGGCGCTGTTTTGGCCAAAAAAAAAAAAACAGTGTTGTAAACGACGCTGTAATCGACGTCATGAAACTAGTCACCTTTACTCTGCCTACTCTCTGTAATCAGTAACAAAAATCCCAAGTCCCAGTTTCTTTCTTTCAATCCTCTTTCTCTCCCTCCCTCCCCCTCTCTCTCTCTAGCAGGTTGATTGGGCAGTCCAATGTCAGCAATCACAATTTCTCGGATAAGTTCAGATTTTTTTTAATTTCATATTTAGAGGTTTTTGAAATTCAAAGATCATAAAAACACAGCAATATAGCAGCCCCTTCTATGGGATTTAAATTGAGACTCTTATTGCTCTGTTTCCCTTCCTTCAGAATAAAAGAAAGTCCACCAAAAATGAAAGAACCCAACCTCAAAGCCACAGAGACTCATAATTCAAGCTTTGATCACACCCATGAAGTGGGTACAAAGTGAAATTGTTGGACATGGAAGCTTCGACACAATCAATCTTGCCATACCCAGGAGCCAGAGTCCTCAAATTCCACCATTGATGGTCATGAAATCTTGTGATGTTTCTCATTCTACTTTCTCGATGAATGAAAATATGATATTGGATGAGCTCCAAGATTGTCTAGAGATCATTCGCTGTTTTGGAAACAGTTTCAACTTTGAAAAGGTCCAAAAATTGTATAACGTTTTTGTTGGAGAACGCTTCCGGAGGTCATTTAGCTAATAAAATTATAAACTCCAACGATAACTGGTTGTCAGAATCTGACATACGATGATACATGAAGTCGATAATCAGTTGGGACCAATTTTTGTTTGGCTAGAGAAGGAGAAGAATGAAGGTTGAAGATTTTTTGGGAGGTCTTTAACGGTTGTAGGAAGGCGATCTTGTTGTGGGTTAGGGGAAAACCAGTTTGACGACGTCGTTTGCAGCTGTGTGTGGATAATGTGTTTTTGGCTAAAACGGTGTCGTTCCACTTAATAGCACATAGTGCTGTTAGACTCCAACAACAGAGGAGCCGTGCTCATTGAGGCATATCATGCAAAATTTTGATTCCTTGAAGATTATTTGTTAAAAACATGAAGTATTTGATCTTGTTTCACATCAATTTTCGTGATACAATGGATTTTGGTAAGCATCATGGATTTCATTGATTTCATGTCATAGGCTTTGAAACCCTATATCTGTTTTGATTGAGATTTATTTTAAACCGCTATATTACATATAATTAAGTTGTTTTCACTTTTCAATGAACATATGAGTTGTTTTGGAGTAAATCTATAGCTACATAAATATTCTTTCAATGGTTTGGATTCAAAAAACATGATTTTTGAAATAGATGTGTGGATTCCTATTTCTCGGTTCAATGAACTTGAATGCACCCAACTGATATCGAAGTGTTGCTAATGATTTTGGTTCCTTGCGAGGTTCCAAAGGTTCCTACCACTCCTAGGCGAACCAGTTAGCCGTAGTGGGTGATTGCGGTGGTATTCGTAGTGTCACAGGTTCCCACTATTAGTTCACCTAAAGACCGAGGGTTAATAAATGATTTTGGTTTCTTGTGAGGTTCCAAGGCTTTCTATTACTCCTTGGGAGGACCGATTAGTGAATGTGGATTATTGTAGCAACCTATGTGGCACTACGAGTCCCCGTTACTAATCCTCCCTTAAGCTCCCTAGGGATTATTATAAATTGATTGGATATTATATGGTATTTTATGTGATGCATTCTTGGTAGTTTGATTTAGATGACATTTTATTGATGAAATTTGAAGTTAAACTTTGGATGCATTCTTTTGTAATACATGAAATTTTGGATATATTCTTTTGTAGAGTTGAAGTTATGTCAGACCCCATGTATTTACTTTAATAAGTAATAGAACATTAGTTATTGTGTTAAACTTGTTCAATTATTATTTTGAAGGGAATTACCAAATAGATGTTGCATGATTGATTTGGATTTTTGGAGTGATCATGATTAGGAGGAAGGGTTGAATAGTTTCATAAAGGTTTTAGGTAAAAATATCACGAGAAACAGAATCAGAACATTGATAAACTTTAGGGAGGTCATAGGGATCAAACCTTGAGGATGAAAGGGAAAAATTCCATCAAAACGGAGTCTAGTCAGAGAGTAGGGACCTTCCAGATGCAAGAATCTCGTTCGGACGCGCATTCTGGTGATGTTGGCAAGAGTCCATTTGGATGAACCATTCGTGTCTGACCATGCATTACAAGTTTTGGACAGTGACTGGAGTCCATCCGGAAGTGTGAGCTGCATCCGAAAGCACCTGTTAAACTTGACCTGCTTCAGCACATTCCCTCACCTGACTTTTGGGACTATTTAAACCCTAGGGATCAATTTTTGGGTTGGATTGCATGATTTTCAACCTTAAGGAGCCTAAACGAGACTTAGAAAGAAAGAAGAAGAGGAAAAACACTAGATCAGGCCAAAGATCATTGAGATCCATGTGTAGAGTTTTTTTTTTTTTTTCCTTTTCTAAGCATTGAGGTTGGGGCAATGATTATGTAAATTTTCACTGGTGTGTATGTGTATATATATATAAGAGCATCTTCACCCCTACTCTTTTTTAAACCCAAATTTAAATTTGGGTAAAAAAATCTTAAAAACTTTCTCTAATGCTATACCAAAACTCATACCAAATTAAGGAAAACTCAATTTTTTACTCAAATCAAGGGAGAATCAAATATTTACTCAAATCACCAATAGTTAGAGTATTCTGCTTTTCAGATATAATGGTCATATTTTGTCCTCCTTTAAATTTAGATTTGTTTTCATTTAAATTTGTGTTTGTCCTTTTTTAACTTTGAGTTTCTCTTTTAGAATGATTTGTATCAAATTAAACTTTTTACTCAAATGTTGACTCAAATTTTAGTAAAAATTTGAATCAAAGTTTTAGATGTTGTAAGAGATCTGAATTTGGTTTTGAGTTCTTTGAAAAGTATGATTCGATTTGCTAGAAAAATACCTTATTTACATCCTTTGTGCGTTCTTAGTTTATAAATTCTAGATCTTGAATGATAATGACTAAAGAATGCTTTCTTACAATCTCAAACATGTTTTAATATTCTCGATTTTTGAATGTACAACCTATAGAAATATTGTTTATTTACATCCTTTGACGTATTTTGAGAGCATGATTCAACTCCCTTGAATTGTTTGGTTTGATGAACTTGAATACACTCGAATATCTATCACATAGGGTTTATACAAGTTTCTTAACTTGAAGGGTTTGAAAGTTTCTTATCACTCGTAATAGAGGTGTTTGGTTCCTTGCGAGCTTTCAACAATTATCACTATTTGTTCACATTGACCGAGATAGAGAATTAATATACTACTCCTTGGGAGAACTAATGTTCAATATAGGTTCTTCTAAAAGCTCTTTAGGAGTTGATGATTGATGGTTTGTGATAGTAGTGTTGTGGGTCAGATGTATTTCGATATGTTGAATTTTTGCCAATCAAATTGCTATCTCGTGATGATTATTTGGTTACATTCTTTTACATGCATGAAATACAGGAGTCGTTACTAATGTCATATATTTCACTTCAAAATTTATATATTTACTTTAGAAATTGAGACCTACCATTTTTATTGTATTTCTAAACTTTGTTTAGGCTTGAGAAAGTTTCTCCAGCAAACTAGTTAGCATACTAGTTGTGGTCACTCCTTTTTTAATATTTTTCAGATTCAGGTATTGAAGTGTATACAAGCTTAGGTGAGAATGCTAACTGAGATTTTGAAGCAGATAAGAAAGTGGACCTTGATTCCAAATGTTAGGGATTAATTATCTAGTTTTAGTTGGATTATTTTGGTGATGGAAATACTATTATGAATTTTTATAGTTGATTATGATTTGCAATATTGTTTTTTTTATGTGCGGATTCCTTTGATTGTAGATTTGAAATTGTGGAATTATATTTCAGGAATTTTTAGTTAGATGAAGTTGAATGTTACCTACGGATTGGAATAATCAAAACAAACATCCCCTTATAGATTAAGCTGTCTAAATTGAACCCTTAATCAAATAAAAAATACCAATATGGTCCAAAACCATATGTCCCTCCCTCGATTTTAAGTGTTATATATAAAAATTCTATACTCAATTTTATTAAAGCATATCACATTTAGGGGTGTCCATAGGCTGTGTTATCCACGGGTCCCGTTACTCGGCCTGAAAAAAATAGGCTCAAAACCCAATAAGCCCAATAGTTGGCCTGCTCGAACCCGAGTCTGAGCCCAAGCCCGAGTCCGAGCCAAATATCCTTAAAAAGAAGGCTTGGGTTTGCCTCCAAACCCATTACCCGGCCCGAAGCCCTGCCCAAGAGCGCACCTGAAAAATCCCATTAAAACCCGACCCAAGAGCCTGTCTGTCAAGCCCAGCCCGCCCACCTTTCCTTTGAAAAAAAGTTATAATTTTAGACCATTAAATTTGAAACTTTGAAATAAGTTTCCCAATGTCGGAATTTGATGTTTAAAAATGTAAATACTATAAATAATGTATTATTTTTTTTTGTATTAAGCATACAAGTTTTAAAAGGTAGAGTAGTGCAAATGATAGATAAGAAAGTATGTATTAATTTAGTTGGGATGTATTCATTTTATTGAATGTAGTTCATCCCCTAATCAAAAATAAAATTATTCATTATTTTATTTTTATCCATTTTGAGTTTACTTTTGATTAAAAAATATAATTTACACAAATGTTAAGTGACAAAAATATTTAATAGTTTTAAATGAAGTTGTTTATAAAAAAACCCGAGGGGAGGCCCACCCATCAAGCCCGCCCAATAGGCTCGTGGGTTGGGCTACAGGTAGTTTACCCCTACCTGAAGCCCAGTCCGGCCCGCCCGATAACTCACTTGGATAAGAACTTAGGCCTACACTACCTAGGCCCGTCCCGAAAAAATTTCGCAGGCCTAGCCCGGCCCAGCCATGGACACCCCTAATCAAATTGTTATATTTTTATTTGATTGATGGGTTCATATGTATATTTTGGTTTTTTAGAGTATGAATTGAAAATTCATAAATCTTTTGAGATTCAATCTTTATTCATTGTCGAGTCTTAAAGTTTACATTAGACATTGGTGGTTGACCATTATATTAACCTATAAGCGCACCTCAACTAATTTCTTCACCGATTCGATCAAAGACAAGATCATCCACGCCGAGACTAAGGTAATTATGAGGAGTAACTCTCTCATGACTTGATCCCAATGGTTGCCAAGATTCAAATTTAAGACGTCTGAATTTACAGTTTATCTCTGTTATCACTTAAGCTACTTTGACATTTGAATTAAGTCAGATTCTTTCAGAACATAAAACGTTAGACTAAAACCCTTTCTTCAGTCTCTAGCTCTTTCTTTTTCCTGTGCAACGACACACCAATTCCACAACCATATCCTTTCTCCGCTCGTCTCTTCCTTCTCAATCAGTGACAACAACTCAATCCGTTACATTATATTTTATAGATTTGTATTTTTTTTTTCAGAAGGTACCAAACTTGATATTTATGTTTCTGAAAAACTTGGACTGGTAGAATGGTAAACTCATCAATGCAAAGACGAGATAAGAGATGTTTCAGATGTTTGTGGCCTTCTCTCTACACAGTCAAGGACACACTTATGTCTAGGGACAGAATCAGGACTATTTAAGTGGATATCAACAAATAAGAAAAAATAATAAAAATACTTTAGACAATTCATAGTCTCTCAACTCTCTCCTTTTTTTTTTTTTTTTTTTTTTTTGTAAATTTATCATGAGGCCTAGTGTAATTCATTGCTTCAGTGGGTGAAATGAAAGTATCCAACAAAAAGGAGAACCAGGGTTTTTTTGCATTTCATGTAGTTAGAACTTTTAATTTTCAAAATTTTTTCCGGGTTCTTCTAATGTTTCAAACTGTAAGAGGGTTCAAATACTACAAGAACCGTATAATTTCCAAAAGTAAAGATTTCATTGTTGTGCAAGTATATTCATGGTGTACAACGACCGAGCCCGGTAACGACTTTACAAATTGTGCAAAAGAGGACGAATAATTCACAAACTAATGTTGAAAAGACCCACATTTCCTAATGCTTCAGCAGGCTCAATTAACCCATTGGTGTGTCTGAAAAGTCTCTTAATAATTAACCACATTTGATGAAGGTTAGATTCAATAAATTTCGTGCATATTGATTGCTTTATTATTGGTAGATTGAGGTACATACATCTTGCTTTTGCTCTTCATTTGACTTTTCTTTCTTGCTATTAAATTTTTTTTGTACTGCTCTGGAATATGCATATCTTGCAAATGTGTAGATAACGGCATTAAGGACTCAACTGCACGAAGAGTGGCCGAGCATCCGTACTGGTATAACAGATGATAGCTTTTGGCAACATGAATGGAATGAACATGACATCTGTTCGCTAAGGAGGATGACCAAAATGGACTATTTCCAATCTGCTATAAGGGAAACGAAAGCATTTAATTTGCCGCGCATCCTAGAAAATGATAAAGTTAATCCAACAGACAATATTACTTACACAAGAAGTGATTTTCAAAATGCAGTGAAAAATTCTCCCGAAATTGGAAAAGACGTATATGTTTCATGTGCACCCCTCAACACTTCCCATGTTCTCTTGGAGGAAATTCTCATTTGTTTGAATTACACCGCAACACAGTACATCGATTGTCCAAAAAATCCAAGCCACAGAGGTTGTCCAGTAAAACGACGGGCAATCATATTCCCACCTCGTTAATGTCCATCCATGATATCATCTAGGAATGTATTGAAGAGAAAAATAAAAGCAATGTGTTGTCTTAATTAAATGCACTGAATAAGTTGTTTTCATTGTAAACATTGTGAGATGTTGAGTTTGATAGTTGAAATGTGAAGAGTTTTGATGTTGTTGAATGTTGTACCTATAAGTGGGCATTGTTGTTTGTATTTATAATTGATTACCAATGTACCACGTGTGTTGCAAGTGATAGGTTTTGTTAAAAAAAAAATTGATAATAACTGCACGGGATAATTCCTGCAATCAGTATGGAGTAGCGGCTGATCAGATGGTGAGCCCTGGAACAATCACAAGGTTAAGAAAAAGGGAGCCAGGCGTGCGCCCGGCTTATCCCCTCCGAAGCTTAAGTCAGTAAGAGTGGGGGGAAAGCTTTTAATTATCAGTCTCGGAGTAATTTTTGCGTACCTTTGCTCATTTTTCTGATGAGTATTTATACATGGACTTGTAATGATTACTCTGACACAGGGGTCGTCTCAGCAATCAATACCTTTCATCATTACCCATATGCAATCAGTGATTTTCCTCTGGATTCCTGCGTCATTAATGCTCGGCGGGGGGCAAATATGTCTTCGGGGCTATGCCGAGAACATTAAGCTACATAAGCACTCGAGTGCCTATGAACGGTGTCTGACACCTACCCCCGAGTATTCGGCGTCTAGGGGGCACTCGGCCCTATGTCTGTACTCGGCATCATAATCATTAATGCTCCTACTCATTACTGTCAGTTTGGGTCCTTCGAGGATGCAGAGGCGCATTAAATGCTGTCCAAGTCACTCACGTCTCAATAAATGCTGGGTCATGTCGCATTAATTGCTACTATCAGGGGTTCAAACTCGGCTCTACGAGACCGCCCTCTTCCTCGGCTATCATCCTCGGCACCGAAGCTATCCTACTGCTCGGAGTCGGATCTTATACTCGGCATCGGCTTCATGGCTTCGTAACGGCTTCATATGCATATGTGTCATCTTGGGGCCTGCTGAGCCGTCTTGAGTCCCTCCAACTGCCCCCCAGCCTCCACTCTCTTTGCAGCGTGCGACAGGTGGCAAAGGGGAGCGGAGGCTAGCCTGTCACGTCGCTTTAAAGAAGGGCGGTTACTTGCACGTTTCGAGCCGCCTTTTTCAAATCTGCTAATGATAACGCCTCCTCGATTCCCGCCCTCTCGTTCGTCTATAAATGGAGGAAGTCCAGGCCTTTAGAGAACTTTGCAATCCCATTTTTTCTTTCAAGCAATCCAGCTGCCGAGTACTTCTTCGCCTACTCCCGAGAACTCCCCTGCGAAAGAAATCCTGTAAGTACTCTCTCTATCACATCTCTTCTTATTTTTCTTCCCTCTTCACCACCTCTAACCATGGTTAGAAGCCGTAGTAGCCAAGCTAGGAACCCCACTCCATCCACAACCAAGCGATTGAAGAAAACCGTAGTTAACGAGGACAACATAGACGCCTTTAGGGCCAAGTACCGAATACCTGAAAGAGTCTTGACCTTTCCTTTTCACCCCTCACGACACAGTAGGGAACGTGGGTGTGTTGAGATGATGCCCTTTTACACCAAGGCCATCATGGAGGGTGGCTTGACTTTCCCCCTACCCCCACTTGTACTGAAGGTGCTGATGCAGCTTCGGTTGTTCCCTCTTCAATGTGGGGTAAACTTTTTTAGGATAATTATGGGAGTGATTGCCCTGAATGTTCGGCTAGGGGTCAACTTAGGAGTAGACGAGATCCTGTTCTGCTACGACTTAAGACTAGTCGGCGGGGGAAGGTACTACCTTAAAGCCCGGGACACCTCCATGTACTTAGTCACACACATGCCGGACTCGGACAAGGGGTATTTCGACGATTTGATCATGCTCGGCGGAAGCTGGGAAAGAGGCGAAGGCCCTGAGTATGACGGATTGTTCTGCCCCAAAGTGCCGAGGGATGAAGGTGTGTTGCGTCAGTTAAATACCTTCTCGGCTTACGAGTACCATATTTTCTAACTTGTTTCACTTTTGCAGAGGGATACCGGCGTGACGCAGCCCAACCCCTCAAATCTCAAGTTAGATTCGACGACCTGTTGACGGTGTGGTCCTCCGACCCGGCGAACGAATTCTCCCGAGCAGCTCACGTGCTCCTTGGTTATCATCCGTCTTACAGCCGATTCTCTCAGATCCCTCCTCCTTTCGATCCTAAACGGTGGGAGGATCTATCTTCATCAGAAGACGACGCCGAGAGAACTCCTTCCCCTCAAGCTCCTCCTTCCCCCGCTGAAGACATGTTCAACGTCCCTACGATCTCAGCTGCCGCCATGGAAGCCGTTGCTTCCCGAGCCAGAGCCAGGGCTTCAGGACAAGGGATCCCTCCAAGCACAGGACCCACTCCAGCTTCCACCACTCAACAAGACGCACCTCCTCCTCCGCCACGTACTCGGCAGGTAGTGGAATCAGTCATTCCACCGATAGACCCAACTCCATCCCATCAAGTTGCTCCTACTGGTGGTCGGCAATCAGGCCGAAGGGGTCGGGACCCCGAGGATCTCGGAGAGCATCCACAGGCCGAGGAACGCCGACAAAAGCGCCGCCATGACACCCCGGGCGCAACTACTTCAGCTCCTGCGCCGGATTCTCCCGCCGCCTGGGTTGCCCAAGCCGAGAGGAGAGGGGGTCAACTTGTCCTGGAGTCAGACTCCATTCTAAAGGACAGGGAGGTGGCCTTTGCCGTGGCTTCAACCCTCCAATTCAACGCAGACATGTGCGTTCACACCGCCCAGTTTGACAACGCGCTCCTCCTGAGCGCTATCCAGAATAACTTAGTGGTAAGCGTTTTGTTGATTTTTCCCTGTACTCGGCTGTTATCTAACCAGTACTCTCACCAATTTGCAGATCAACCAGCAACTGGGGGTCATCACCGATCGTTTCTGGGAGTATAAGCAGGCGGCTAAGGGCGCCCAGAAGGCAATCGATGCCCAAGACGCACATATCAAAGGCGTCGAGGCGGTCCTCGCCGATCAGAAGAAACATATTACCAATTTAATGGTTGAACGCAATTCGCTGGACGCCGAATTGCAGAAGCTGAGGGCGAGTGAGGCGGCGGCGATGAAAAAGGTGGAGGAATATGAACTGAAGATCTCGGCTGCCGAGAACAAAACTCTAGACTCCGAGGGCCTGGTCAGGGAACTAACCGCCCAGGTGGATTCCCTGACGGCAGAGAAGGCGGGGGAGCCACAGAGGCTCCAAAAGGAGTGTGAAAGGGTCTTTCTGGAGACTCAAGAACAGATGGTCCCGGCTTTCGATGAGGCCAAAGTCATCGCCTATCGGCGGGGATGGGTGGATGCCTTGCATGCCGCCCGGGTGGATCCGGCGAGCGAGCTTTTTCAAAGGCACAGCTCTCTTGCCGAGTTCGAAGCCGAGGATCTTGCCGCGGAGCAGCCAGACACCGAGGGGACTACAGCGGCCATTACTGTAAGTGATGGTTCTGATGGCCTCTCTCCCCTTATCGGCGACCAGGAGTCCGAGCTCCCCCCTTCTCCTGTTGATGACTTAACTGCACATGATCCAAGATGAACCTGGCGGCGGTCTCCCTGTTCTATGCCTTCGTTTTTTTTTTTTTTATAGATGTAAGCCATTGGGGACGCAAAGCCCCGTTTTGAATTGGTATGATCTGTTTCTTCAATTAATGGAATCTTTCATCATCTAGCTCTTGTTTGAACTGTGGGCACCATTCATCTCTATGCCGGCATTTCCTATTTGTGTATGTTTCCTCATTTTTTTTTATTCCTGACCAACTTTACGTCCTTTGCCCTGCTCAAGCCGAGTACTTGCTAGGCAAATAGGTGAAAAACGATTTGAGCGCCCTTATACCACTCATCCTCGGGGCCTTGCCCCTAACGACCGAGAGCTCGTCTCGTGTTGTATTTGAAAGCGTTGCCTCAAGGGTGAGGTCTTATACCTCTCGGGACCATGCCCCTAACGACCGAGAGCTCGTCTCGTGTTGTTTTCGAAAGCGTTGCCTCAAGGGTGAGGTCTTATACCTCTCGGGACCATGCCCCTAACGACCGAGAGCTCGTCTCGTGTTTTTTTTTTTTCGAAAGCGTTGCCTCAAGGGTGAGGTCTTATACCTCTCGGGACCATGCCCCTAACGACCGAGAGCTCGTCTCGTGTTGTATTTGAAAGCGTTGCCTCAAGGGTGAGGTCTTATACCTCTCGGGACCATGCCCCTAACGACCGAGAGCTCGTCTCGTGTTGTATTTGAAAGCGTTGCCTCAAGGGTGAGGTCTTATACCTCTCGGGACCATGCCCCTAACGACCGAGAGCTCGTCTCGTGTTGTATTTGAAAGCGTTGCCTCAAGGGTGAGGTCTTATACCTCTCGGGACCATGCCCCTAACGACCGAGAGCTCGTCTCGTGTTGTATTTGAAAGCGTTGCCTCAAGGGTGAGGTCTTATACCTCTCGGGACCATGCCCCTAACGACCGAGAGCTCGTCTCGTGTTGTTTTCGAAAGCGTTGCCTCAAGGGTGAGGTCTTATACCTCTCGGGACCATGCCCCTAACGACTGAGAGCTCGTCTCGTGTTTCATTTCCTTGAATTAATTGACAGAGTACCCAACTTGTATTAACAAAAATATCTTTTTAGATTGGATACATTCCAGGGTCGAATTACATTATCGCCATCCATATTCTGCAATCGGTATGCGCCGGTGCCCCCCACTGCAATCACCTTATACGG
This sequence comes from Ilex aquifolium, assembly GCA_951799425.1. Taxonomy (NCBI): domain Eukaryota; kingdom Viridiplantae; phylum Streptophyta; class Magnoliopsida; order Aquifoliales; family Aquifoliaceae; genus Ilex; species Ilex aquifolium. Next base: position 25,228,144 of record OX637401.1, read on the forward strand.
GCCTTCCCAGTTTGGCCCGAGCTTGCCTTCAGTGGGTTCCCGAGCAGCGCCCACCACCTTCCTAAGCACCAAATCCCCCACTTTGAAATCCCTTGTTCGGATCTTCTTATGATGCTGTCTTGATAGCTCCCCTTGGTACTTGGCTAATTTGATGGACGCCAACTCTCTCCTTTCTTCGGCTAAGTCAAGATCTCTGGCAAGCATCTGCTCGTTATTCCCTAAATCGAACGCTTGGCTTCGGATGGTCGGGAGTCCGACTTCCAGCGGGATAACAGCCTCTACCCCGTATGTTAATGCGAACGGCGTTTCACCCGTTGATGTCCTCGGCGTAGTTCGGTATGCCCATAGCACATTAAGTAGCTCCTCGGTCCATTTCCCCTTTGCCCTTTCCAGCCTTTTCTTAATTCCTGCCAACACGGTTTTGTTAGAAGCCTCCGCTTGTCCATTACCCTGGGGGTAAGCCGGTGTGGAATAGTAGTTACGTATTCCGAACCCTAAGCAAAACTCCCTGAAGGGACCACTGTTGAACTGCGTACCATTGTCAGAGATGATGGCCCTAGGGATTCCAAACCGAGTAATTATGTTTTGCCACACAAATTTCTTTGTCTCGGCGTCCCGAATGCGGCTCAGGGGTTCGGCTTCGATCCATTTGGTGAAGTAATCGGTGGCCACCAATAAGAATTTTTTGCCTAGGGGGGCCTTCGGGAGTGGGCCCACGATATCAATTCCCCATTGAGAGAACGGCCAGGGACTAGTCAACAAATTCAAATCCCCAGCTGGTTGTCGGATAATCGGAGCGAACTTCTGACATTTATCACATTTCCGAACGTAACTCTTCGCGTCTTTCTGCATATAAGGCCACCAATACCCCTGTGTCATTGCTCGATGCGCCAAGGATCTCCCTCCCGTGTGGCTTCCGCATATGCCCTCATGAATCTCGTAGAGCAGAGGTTCTACCTTGTCCTCGGGGACACAAAGCAGATGGGGTCCGGAGAAAGACTTCCTGTATAGCTGCTGATCGGCGGATATCCAGAATCTCGGGGCCTTGAGCCTGATCTTCCTCGCTTCTTTGACATCATCGGGAAGCGTTCCCCCCATTAGATATGCGATAATGGGTTCCATCCATCCCAGAGTTGACTGCGCCTGCATCGGCAATACTTCCTGGGCACGCGTCTCCTGTATGCTCGGCATTTCTCGGTTCTCAACGGTAATGCGCCGAGTTACTTCTGAGGCCAATGCCGAGGCAAGGGATGCCAAGGCATCGGCATGGGTGTTCTGATCCCTTGGAATCTGAGAGACTTCTACTTTATCAAACTTCTGTATCTTGGCTTTCGCCTTCTGATAGTAGGCTTTCATCCTGGTGTCTCGGACTTCAAAGTCACCATTTATCTGATTCACTATTAGTTGGGAGTCGCAAAAAGTATTAAGGTGTCGCACCCCGACCGAGTAAGCTATATCAAGCCCTGCCAGCAGTGCTTCGTACTCGGCTTCGTTATTAGATGCTTTAAACCCCAATCTAATAGCTCGCTCAATCGTAAATCCTTCTGAACTGGCCAGTACTACCCCTACTCCTGCCCCCCTTGCGTTTGAGGAACCGTCGACATGAAGATCCCAGTCAACTCCAAGAGTGGTGACTTCCAGCGGGGGCTCGGGCGCAGAGAACTCAGCAATGAAATCAGCAAGAACTTGCCCCTTAATCGAAGTACGGGGCTTGTAGCTTATCTCGAACTCCCCAAGCTCGACAGCCCATTTAGCAACTCTTCCTGAAATATCGGCTCTCTGAAGAATCGGCCTGAGAGGACGGTCAGTCAACACCTCAATGGTGTGTGCCTGAAAATAATGCCTGAGCTTCCTCGCCGAGACGACCAGAGCAAGGACCAATTTTTCCATCGGCAAATACCTGGTCTCGGCGTCAAGCAAGGTTTTGCTCACAAAATAGACTGGCCTTTGTGCCCCCTCGTGCTCCCGAACCAGGGCACCGCTGACAGCCTCCTCCGATACCGACAAGTAGAGAAACAGAGCCTCCCCTGACCCTGGTACAGACAGCGTCGGAGGACGTTTCAGATATTCTTTGATTCCATCGAGTGCTCGGCCGCACTCTTCGTCCCATATCCCTTTCGCCGCCCCCTTGAGTTTGGCAAAGAACGTTTTGCATCTATCAGAGGATTTGGAAATGAACCGGTTCAGCGCCGCAAGCATTCCGGTTAGCTTCTGAATGTCTTTGATAGTCCTAGGAGCCCGAATGTTTTGGATCGCCTGAATCTGCTCGGGATTAGCCTCAATCCCCCTGTGGGTTACCAGATATCCCAAAAACTTTCCCGAGCTCACGCCGAAAGCGCATTTAGAAGCATTCAGCTTTAATCGGAAGCGTCTGAGAATGGCGAACGTGGTACCGAGATCAGCTAGGTGATCGGCGGCTGCCTTGCTTTTTACTAGCATGTCGTCGATGTATACCTCCATGGTGACGCCGAGAAGGCGTTTGAACATTTTGTTCATCAGCCGTTGGTAGGTGGCACCGGCGTTCTTCAATCCGAAGGGCATTACCGTGTAACAATAGATCCCTCGGGGCGTGATGAACGCCGTTTTCTCCTGATCCGACTCCTCTAAAGGGATTTGGTGATATCCCGCTCGAGCGTCCATGAAGGAAATGCGCTTGTGACCCGCGGTCGCATCCACCAGCTGATCCACTTTAGGGAGCGGATAGCCGTCCTTGGGGCACGCCTTGTTCAAGTCGGTGAAATCCACGCAAACCCGCCACTTGCCTTCTTTCTTTTTGGCGCACACCGTGTTAGACAACCACTCGGGGAATTGGACCTCCCGAATGGTACCCGCCTCCAGCAACTTATCCACCTCTTCATCCACGGCTTTCGCGTGATGCGGAGCCGTTCTTCGCGCTTTCTGCTTCACCGGTTTGAAATTCGGATTAGCATGGAGCCGATGGGTCGCCACCTCGGGACGTATCCCCGTCATCTCGGCATGTGTCCAGGCGAAAACGTCGGCGTTTCCACGCAGAAAAGAAGTCATTTCCCTCCTCTCGGTGTTATCTAATGAGGACCCTATCAAAAAGTACTTGTCTTCATCATCAGGCCTCAACAGGACCTTGATCAGCGGCTCAGTGGAACGGTCGGCTGGTTCCAGTGCCGGTTCATCCACCCCCAACCGACCATACTGTGATTGCTATTTGGCCACCACCTCCTCGGGTTCCCGGTCCCCACCCCGGGTGCCGAGTCCCGTCTTCATAACGGCATAAAAACAGTTTTTAGCTGCCAACTGGTCACCCCGGATTTCCATGACGCCGCGCGTGGTAGGGAACTTCATTTTCTGATGGTAGCTGGAGTGGACTGCCTTCATGGCATGCAGCCACGTTCTCCCCATTATGGCATTATACGGGGAGTCAGAATCTATCACCAAAAACTCCACCGGGATTATGACAATCGCCGCCTGAACCATTAACGTGATTTTGCCGAGTGGCAGCGCACTAGATCCGTTGAAACCAACAAGGGGAGTCTGAACAGGCTTCAGATCCCTGCGGGCCAAGCCCAACTTCCGGAAAAGGTCATCGTACATCACCTCGGACGAACTCCCAGAATCCACCAGGATCCTCCTCACGTCAAACTTGTCGACCCGCAAGGTGATTACGAGCGCATCATCGTGCGGTAAGGCCACTCCCCCCAAATCGGCGTCAGAGAAGCTAATGACCTCGTAATCCACACGGGGCTTCTTAGAGGATGGCCCGGCCCACTCAGCCTCTTCGACCTGCAATGCCTGAGAAACTCTCTTGCGTTCTGCCCGGAGGACATTATAAGTTGGTCTTTCAACCGTGCTGGCGTGTATCACATCGATAACCGGAACCCTTCCTCGGGGCGATTCCGGCCTTTGCTCCACCGCTCTCCGCTCGGTTCTGCGGTCAATGAACTCTCCCAAATGCCCTTCCCGGACCAGCTGCTCAAGGAAGGACTTGTATGCTTTACAATCCTCGGTCATATGACCGTAATCCCTATGAAATGAACACCTGACAGTGGTGTCTCTCGTAGCCGGGTCACCCAACATCTTCGGGGGCCACCTGAAATATGGTTCAGACTTTATCTTGTTGAGCATCCTGTAAATTGGCTCCTTGAAAACGGTATTGACCCCCTGGAAGGACAGACGGTTAGGAGATGAAGTGGGTACGCTCCTGCGAGAAGGCTGCTCTCTCTCCCTCTTTCTCGGCACCGCTGCCCTGTTCTCGGGGGCTGCGGTTTCTTCCTCAACTCGTGCGTATTTATTTATGCGCGCCATCAGATCTTTCATGTCGCCGGGAATCTTCTTAGTAAGGGACCGGTAGAGGCCGCTGTCCCGGGATAGTCCCAGACGAAAAGACGCTGCAGCCATGGCCTCTGAGCACGCATCCACCTCGTTAACTTCTTCCCAGTACCGGATCGCGTATTGTCGGAGGGATTCCCCGTTTTTCCTTCTAAGCGTCAGCAAGGCACCGATGTCTTTCGGCCTCCTCGTGCTGGTGATGAACCGGGCTTTAAACAGCTCGGCCATCTGCCTCCAACACTCGATGCTTTCCGGCACCAAACTCTCGTACCACTTCATGGCGGTGTCCCCCAAGCTCATGGGGAAAACTCGGCACAACACCCCCTGGTGGGTGTCATAGATAGACATTAGTTGCTTGTAGTGCCGTAGGTGACTCTCGGGATCAGTCCTCCCATCATAAGCCTTGAATCGGGGGACGGCGAATTTCCTCGGCATCTCAGCCTCCCTGATGGACCGTATGAACGGAGAGGTGACATGTTCCTCTCCCATGAGTTGCGGTTGCCGGTGTCCGTCGCCAATACGCTCCTTGGGGTACCCAGACTCCCTCGGCCCCCTAACGGTGGACTCCGCTTGGGATTCTGCGGACATGACATCTCTGGATACTTTACGGCGGAGATCCCATCTCGAAAGGCTGTCTTTACGGGGGTCTTCCCTGGTCCTTTCAACAGGGGCATGCCTCCACTGATTCCACCGATCCTGCCTTTCTATCGAGCGCCCGCGCCGATTCCTCTCTATGGACTTCCCGCGACTAGGACTTCGTCTCTCCGGCTCCCGGGTACGCCGACTGGCATTTGCTGACTGCTCGAACTCCTTTAGCCTACGCCGCACCCTGGCATTGTCCTTTTCGAGCTCCCTCAAACGTTCCCCCATACGTTCCTCCACCATCTCCACGATGTCACGGGCTGAGGGGATGTGCCCCCCTGGACCTTGATCCATGAGAAAAGTCCGCTGAGACGAATGCCCAACCCCAGCGGACAAACGCGTGGGGCTTAATTCCGTAACAGCTGGGAGGCGGGTGGCCTCCGCATTTCTTGCATGCAAACTCCCTACCCCTTCTGCTTGGGATCGTGTGTTCACCATGATGTAACCGCTACAAAATAAGGGTTGTTTGTTCCCACAGACGGCGCCAAATTGCACGGGATAATTCCTGCAATCAGTATGGAGTAGCAGCTGATCAGATGGTGAGCCCTGGAACAATCACAAGGTTAAGAAAAAGGGAGCCAGGCGTGCGCCCGGCTTATCCCCTCCGAAGCTTAAGTCAGTAAGAGTGGGGGGAAAGCTTTTAATTATCAGTCTCGGAGTAATTTTTGCGTACCTTTGCTCATTTTTCTGATGAGTATTTATACATGGACTTGTAATGATTACTCTGACACAGGGGTCGTCTCAGCAATCAATACCTTTCTTCATTACCCATATGCAATCAGTGATTTTCCTCTGGATTCCTGCTTCATTAATGCTCGGCGGGGGGCAAATATGTCTTCGGGGCTATGCCGAGAACATTAAGCTACATAAGCACTCGAGTGCCTATGAACGGTGTCTGACACCTACCCCCGAGTATTCGGCGTCTAGGGGGCACTCGGCCCTATGTCTGTACTCGGCATCATAATCATTAATGCTCCTACTCATTACTGTCAGTTTGGGTCCTTCGAGGATGCAGAGGCGCATTAAATGCTGTCCAAGTCACTCACGTCTCAATAAATGCTGGGTCATGTCGCATTAATTGCTACTATCAGGGGTTCAAACTCGGCTCTACGAGACCGCCCTCTTCCTCGGCTATCATCCTCGGCACCGAAGCTATCCTACTGCTCGGAGTCGGATCTTATACTCGGCATCGGCTTCATGGCTTCGTAACGGCTTCATATGCATACGTGTCGTCTTGGGGCCTGCTGAGCCGTCTTGAGTCCCTCCAATAACTATATGAAAATTTCAAAATATATTTGTAATCTAATCAAATATTACTTTATTTTCTACAACATTAAATTGAATTATTTTGCTGAAGTTACTTATTTATGTTATGTTTAAAAAGTGACATTGTTTAAATTTAAAAGGAGAAAAGCTTAAAGGGTTGGACTTATAGATGAAGGGAGATGTTATTACCTTTACATATGAAATATGCTACTTTTGTTGTTCCACACAAGTATCTAGAGCATTCGTATTCCATTGGGTACCTGATGGACTATATTTTGCATAAAAGGAAAGGGCCCCACATCACATAGGTGTATCATAATAGGACCCATAATTTATCTTCTCAAGAGAATACAAAGTTGTCAGCCTTGTTAATTGACCAATTGGAGTCAAGCACAATTGTTAATACCTGCAAAGACACATATCTCAAAAATGTATCAACCCAATGAGTATAACCTCTCCACAGTAAGTAACTCTCCACTTTCTCTATAAAGATGGGTGAATACCCAAGAAAGAGGGGGCCTCAAGTTTGAGCACCTCGGCTCCATACTCCACACACACACCTATATTATTTTCCTAGTTTTATACACTAACTTATTTTTGTGTTGATCACAATACTGACTTAGGCATTGAAGGGGCCTCCCCTGGCTCAATGTCGGGGGTCCCTCTAACCTCTCTTTGATTTTGCAGCTCACAGACTGGATGATATTCGAAGACTAGGAGCGCACCTCAACACATTTCAGTAATTGTGCAAATTTTTGCCCACACAATTTGACGCTGTCTGTGAAAAACGAATCAAATGTGTCCCTGAAATCTTCATAGCACTAGTTGGCGAGACTGCTCAACCCTCAGAACCATGGATATGTCTTGCATATGTTTGAATCTTTAGAGTTCAATTTTCTTGCAGTATGAGTTATAGCCCTCGGTCTGCCTTTAAAACTCATAGCATTGCAAAATATCACCATGAAAGCCTTCACAAGGATCTGATTGGTCACAAGCCTTATTCTCCAAGTCAAGACTTTCTTATTATATTCATGAAAAAACAATGTTATAGGGACCTTATTTTGGGATCTAATTAGGGGATCTAATGATGTGGCATCAATACAACCATTAGATTAATTGTGAGTATCAATGTTAGATGGAGCCCACAACTAATCTAATAGTTGTACATTATTAGGTCCCTAAATTAGGTTCTCAAATTAGGTCAAAATAGCATTTTCCTACATGAAAACTTGGTCTTTGTCCCATATGGATTGGTGGCATCCTGATGCTTCAACTTTTCCACGTGAACATGCCATAAACTCTTTATGCTAAGTTGTGTTGGTTCGTCTCTTTATGCTAAGTTGTGTTGGTTCGTCCTTTGGTGAAGGATAACATTCTGCCACTACAATAATTCATCCACTATGTAGACACCAAGAAAAAGCAGCTCTTATTGTTTGCTCAGCCCCTTCGTACATATTTGGTTACTCCGACCTCTTCATATTGGGTTAGTCCAGGTCTTTAGCTTTTGCTCGGTGTCCAAAAAGGAGCTGCTCAAGTGGCCCAATCAATCAATTATCAAATAGCAGCCACAAATAGACCATGGTTAGTGCCATTAAATTGATGGAGATGGCCACTCATCTTATACTCCCCGATTGAGATATATCGGCACTAAGCAAACAGGAGCTGTTCGGTGTATCACTCATTTCAAATGTTATGGAGCCCGAGCTCTCTCTATTTTCTATGGATAGATTTCGACAAATAAAAAGATAAGTAACAAGTTTTGTAGCATGATTATTATCCCTTATTTGTTCATAGAAATATGCCTATGCATAAAGAATTCACGCCATACACGACTTCACACGATAACAACTTACACTCTAGTTGAAGTCCTCGGCGGTATCACAATACATGTTATCATTCTGACAGGACTTTAGGCGGCTCAGCAGCCACGAGTTGACACGTGGATAGTTATAGTCGTTATAAATTGCAAAGGATGCCAAGGAGTTATGGCATGGAAACATCAAACACCGCTTATCGAGCCCAACATTAAAAAAGATATGACGGCTCATTAATGACGACTTGAGTGACTGTGATAGGACCATTAATGGGCCTCCTTGTCCTCGAGACCCACAAGACATTCATCATTACAAGGCATTAATTGTCATTATGCCAACCCATTGTCCTCGGCAAGACCCGAGATTCTTATTCCCAAGCAGTAATTGCTCAGGCGTAGATGTCAAGCACCGAGTAGGGGTCCTTAAATGATCGGAGATGGGCAGTTAATGCTCGGAGTTTCCCAAGCACGTATTCACTCTCCCGAGGGGGTAAATCTTGAGGGGATTTGATTAGATTGAACTCATTATGTTTGGATATGAGTGCCAACCATTAAATGCTGAGATGAGACTCACAAACCCCCTAATCATTACTGGTTCAGGTATAAATACCCCTAAAAAAGTGAAACAAAAGTACGCAAACTAAATCCAGAAAATATACTGTGCTAATGTCTCCAATACCGACTGACTTAAACTTTGTAGGGGATTACCCGGGTGTTCACCCGGCCCATTTCCTAACATTTTGATTGTCTCAGGTTCATTATCCAGTGGATCGTTATCTCTACTCATTGTAGGAATTCACCCGTACAATTTAGCGTCGTCTGTGAGAACGCGAACTAGCTTTCCACATAACAAGGGCTTTATGGTGAACACACGGTCCCAAGGCGATGGAGGGGGCAGCCTACGCATGAGAAATGCAGAAGCCAACCAGCTCCCAGCATTCACTAAATCAGACTCCTTGAGCCAGTCAGATGGATGTGAGAGCAAAATAAAATACGATTGCTATTTTTCACCACCAACAAATAGCTCAAATAATTCAAGGCAAGTGGACATGTTCTATCAAAAACATGATGGACACTACAAAAAAAAAAAAAGGCTTGTTGCTTCAGAGTTATTTTCTTCAGCCTAATGCCGAAGCAAAAAATAGGTTTTTGCTTCGGTTAGAAAAGCTGAAACAAAAAAATAAAATATTTGCATCGACACCAGACTGAAGCAAAAAAAATTGAAACAAATATTTTTTAAAAAAATATTATTCAGCTGAATACAGAAGCAAATACTCTATTTTTTGGATATTCGATTTTTGAGGCAATGTCTGAAATCAATAGTTGCAAGCAAAGTGAGATTGATTAGAACTATTGTTAAGGAGGTCCAAGTGTAATTTGACCTAGTTGTTTGATTTTGGACAAAACATAGGACTTATTGATGTAGTGTGATACTAAACAACACAATTAAGGGACAATATGGAACCAAATGGTATAATTCATGTGCCAATATGAAACCAATCAACATAACTGATGAGGCAGTGTAGTAAACACATACAAAACAAATGATTGAGTAATTGGAACAAACAGTTAGAAAGACACATAAAAGAGCCACCAACATCAAATCTTAAACCACATTCAAGAAGAACATAAATTCCCAAGCTATAGATAATGTTGACAAGTTAAGTAATGGCATAATCTATTGAATATGAAATTGAAACTTCAAAAGATCAATCGACAAAGATACTATAAATTCTGCAACTTAATAATAGCATAACATATTGAAGATGTAATTTCGCCCATCTTTTGAATCAGAATTAAAGAACAACTCTTTTTATGTTTTCCCAAATGATACAGTATTAGAGAAAAACTCAATTAGAAGCAAACACAAAATGTGAAATATATTGTACCTTTATAAAAAATATGTTAACTTTACCCAAAAGCTACAAGTCGTTTACTTTTAGACTTAATGTTTGTTTTCTGAGGCCCCAACGTATTTCACAAGTGTAAAACCTTATACAAAATCCTAAAATGTAATAATATTTTCACAAGTCTATGTGAAACCTTATATAAAGTTTTAAAATATAACAAAATCTTCTAAAAAAGCTTAGAAGTAACAGTTTCGTAGGTCGTAGCTTTAAAAGTAACAGCTTCGTAGCTTTAAAAGTAACAACCTCTCTCAAATTCCTTTTAATTCTCTTTTCCTCCATTCTCACGGCCTCTCTTCAAGTCTTTCTCTCCCTCCCACTCTCATTAAAACTCCAATCAATTTATTCATTGTAAGATCTTAACTTTATAATTGCACCAAATTTATGTTTTATCACGCCCAATCCCAAAATCACTAAAATGTCGAAATTAAATTATATCGCAACTCTCTATAAAATGTCTAATAATCATAAATAAATAAAAAAATTTATTATCTTCCTAAAATATTGATTGAGCTCTCATGTTAAATTCTCACTTTTGCTCTCAAATTTTATTGGGCTACCCTTGTATTTTAACTATTGTCGCTCTACTTTTGATACACTTCCTTCATCTCATACATCTACCCCTACGGCTACACCTACACCTACATAGCCCTACCTACGATATTTTTCTATTTGTTCAAACTTGGACCCCTAGCTTGTGCTCACAACAATCGATAACTTTTATACATTCATTCCCTTGAAACTTCGCTCTTTATGGCTTTTGGCCGATGAACTCAAATGATTACAGTTTAATTGATTTTTCCACAAGAGTCCTTGCGAACATTGTAGCGACGGATAATTAGTAAAATTGGAGTAAATTATATGGTTGACAAAGACTTAAATTAACTTGGAATATAGTATCTGATTAACAGAATCTTAAACTAATTCAAAATAAATTATTAAGAATACAACTTAATTGTAATAATGAAAATTTTAATAAGTCTAGCGGTTTTCTAAATGAACCAATGAAGTAATTGATTTTTTTTCCTTTTTTTCATTTTATTTACCAAATATTATTTAATTTTTTTGTTATTGGAAGGGATTTTGTTTGGTGGAGTTGGTCTAGGCTGCCACTAGAATATGGCCTGACGAGCTGTATAATTTAGGAATTCTTCATCTATCATATATGTTATTGGTATTGTTGTAGAATTATTTTTTGGACATAATTTTATATTAGAAAAATGTTATCTATACATAATTTGCTAACCTTATTTATTGATCTAATGCATCATAGATGTTGAACTAATAGAGGGTCCCAACTAATAGTAAAGCCCACTATTAATTTAATATTAGATAATAATTAAGGGTGCATTTAGTAACGTTTTTATTTTTATGTTTTTTTATGAAAAAAAAAAAAAACTAATTTTTGTTTTTTTGTGATAAAAATTAAAAATATAAAACATGTTTAGTAGTCATTTATATTTACACATTATAAAAATAAAAATAAAAAATATGTTTTGTATTATACCAAAAATTCACCACCCAACACCACCGCAAAACACCCACAATCACTATTGAAAACAACCCCCACAACCCCTTTGCAATACCCTGCAACCCCCTGAAATTCACCACCCCCATCCCCGAAACTCACCACCACCGAAACCCACCCCCACCCCCATCACCTGAAACCCACCACCCAACCCCAGCACCACCCCCTGAAACCCAGTACTACCCAACCCCACCACCATCCCCGAAACCCACCACCACCCCCTGAAACCCACTCCCATCCCCGAAATCCACAGTCACCCAAACCCACCCCCGTCCCCGAAACCCACCACCACCCAAACCCACCACCGCCCAACCCCACCACCACTCTCCAAAACTCATCACCACCTCCAAAATAGAGAAGGTTGAGAGAGAGAGAGAGAGAGAGAGCGACAGAGAGATAGGGGGAGATCTAAAGAAAAAAGAAGTGAAGGACTTCTTATATACTCAAGTAAGAAATTTTTTTTTTTGTTGCTAAAGGGGATCGAAACCCAAATCTCATTAACTTCCCTTTTAAACGCGCATTTGTGTTTTTTTTTTTTTAATGTTTCTATATTTTAGTTTTGTTTTCAAAACGGAACAATTAAAAAAAACGAAAACAATCACCAAACGCGTTTTTGTTTTTTTTTTTGCAATAAAATGAAAAAAAAAAAACAAAAACTCATGGTTACCAAATGCTACCTAAGTTACCAAATTAAGTTCAAGTAACTTTATGTTGAGCAGTCGTTGGGTTAGTGAATAAAATGCTCAAACATCACAGATCCATATATAGGATGTACATTAAGACAATTTTTTTTTACCAGCAAAAAAAAAAAAAAAACAAAGAAGGCGCCAAGGGTAGTACAAAGCGGTCAAGAAGACCACAACCTTTATTGACACACTTGAGAAAGGGATTTTACTAACACTATGAAATTTCAGTTCCCACTCCATAATTATTTTCCTACAAACAAATATCACACTCCAAGTCAAGATACTTTCTTTCAATGATTAACCATTACAGAATTTTGCAAATAATTATGATTTCAGGATCAGCCCCCACTGCTTTTTTTTCTCAACATCTACAGATTTGTTTGCATCTCGGCCTAAAAACGAATGAAATTTATTTATTGATATAATAATGTGAGGTTGAAATTTACCAAAAAGAAAATGAGAAAAAAAATGCATAAAATGAATTAAAAATGAAAAATAGAACACAACAACGCACCATCTCTGGATCTTCGAATGAAGTTGGATGAACATGTTCAGAGTCACCTTGCTGCACCAAGAAAATGTAGAGGTAAATATAAAAAGAGTTGTGCCAAACTAAATAGTCTCTCTTATATAACAGGTATGAGTTCTTTCTCAAACTCATTCATTAAGGAATTGAGTTTATAATATGTATGTTTTTATTCTTTTTTTGTAATTATATGTAGATAATCAATGATTTGAATTTTCAATCGATTGCATGTATCGTTTTTATGAATAAACACATGATTTACATCACCAATCTCACGTTCTTGATTTAAAAACCATAATTCTTGATTATGGTTAAATTAAACACGTTTCATACTAGATTTATGACTATCAAAATATATTTCTTTACATTGCCTATTCTATTTGAAAAGCATGATTTAATCTATTGTATTTGTGGGTTTGATGAACTGAATGCACTCGAACATCTATCACATAATGTTTAGATGAGTTTCTTACCTCGAGGGATTTTAAAGTGCTCAATCACTCGTAATGGAGGCATTTGATTTCTTGTGATGTTCTAAGGATTTCAACTATTCATTCCTGTTGACGGAGACAGAGGGTTAGCATACTACACCTAGGGAGAATTGTTTAGATAATGATGCATCAACTTCGATTCTCCCTAAAACTTGGTTTGGATTGGTGATTGATGGTCTGTAGTTATGATGTTGATGACCAGATATATTTCAGTGAGTTCAATTCTTTCTAATCAAACTTTTTACTATCTTTTGATTGATTATTTCGGTAAATCACTTTGCATGCATGAAACCATGAGATCGTTATTAATGTCACGCATTTCATATCAAAAGTTATATATCTACCTTGGAAATTGAGACTTATCAGTTTATATGTTTTGTAATCGTTCTTTAGGCTTGGGAAGAGTTTCTCTACTGAGTTAGTTGTTGTTAAGATATATATTAGCTGTCATATAAGATGTATATTAGTTGTCATATACTAAGTTGTCATTAGCTACTGTCATATTAGTTATTAGTTGTTAGCACATTGTAAATGTGTCATCTTGTAATCTTTTTCTATATATACAGATCAAGTCAACCCTATTGAGTCAAGCTATCAATCAATTATATTCTTTCTTGGTATCAGAGCTTTGTCTTTCCTGTGTTCTTCCCTGCAGCACTATGGCCCCCTCTACTTCTGCCTCCTCTGTTTCTCCCTTCATCGTTCCCTCAGTTAATGTTAGAAATTATGTCTCTTTATTCCTGGACTCAGAAAATTTTCTTTTATGGAAGGATCAGCTTCTTCCTTTTCTCACATGCCACGACCTCTTAAGCCATGTCGATGGCTCCGTTTCTCCTCCGGCGGCAACCCTTACAATCGATGGCAAATCTCAAGCTAATCCGGCATACTCCGATTGGTTTCGGGCTGACCAATTCGTTCTTTCCTGTCTCAAGGGAACCTTATCCCCTGTTGCCAGTGGCCATGTCCTTGGCCTCACCACAGCACGTGAAGTCTATGAAACCTTGGAGGAATTATTTCTTCAAGATACTTTGTCCAAAGTCAACCTTCTTCATCGTCAACTTTTCGGCGTTAGCATAGGCTCTGACACCGTTGAAACATATCTCCTTCGGGTCAAAAGCCTTGCTAATTGATTGGCTGCCGTCAACCACTGCGTTGCTGATTCTGATTTGGTCACTTACACCCTTAATGGGCTTCCTCTCACTACCGATTACAAACAATTTGTTTTCTCTATGGACCAACGTGAAACACAAATCACGTTCAACAAACTCAGAGCTAGACTTCTTGTTCATGAACAGAGACTCCGTCGGTTTGATGCCCAGCCCCCACCGCCGTCCCCTCCCACTCAATTCCAGTCTTTTGACACTGCCATAGCTGCCTTCTCTGGGCCGTGCTCAAGCTCTGGCGTTCCCTAGTCACACGCTGGTGGCACCCACAGTTATGGTCATCTCCAGGGTTCCAGCGGTTCTTCCCCTGTTTCTGGTAATTTTTCTATTTCAAATGGGAGCAATTCTGGTGGACACCGTGGTCATGGTGGTAATGGTAATGGCAACAGATTCCTGTGTGGTCGCTACAAAAGGCGGTGCCAAATTTGCAAGATGGAAGGCCACTCCACTGATCGTTGTACTCAACGTTATGCGGCCCCTGTTCCCTGGAATGGAGGTGTTTCTCCAGTTTCTGGCAATGGCTTTCATGCCAATTTTGCCACCACACCGATGATGCAGCCTTTACTTCCTTCACCGACCCCTTATGGTATGATGGGCACTCCTCCTTCCAGCTTTGTACCGCCTGGCACCCATTCCTATGGTCCCACTTATGGTGTTAATTATGGTGCACATTATGGTCAATCAGTTTCGGCCACCGATCCGTTTTCCTCTGTTTCTCATGCCACCGTCAAGTCCTCATTGGATAACGTGGAACCCCACTAGTTAGCTGACTCCAGCTCCACCTCACATATGACTTCCAATCCAGATTTGCTTCAAAATATTGTTCCTTTTTCTGGAACTCGTGGTGTTTATATTGGTAATGGTGATTCTCTCCGGATTACACATCTTGGTCAATCGTCTATTCAAAATGATTCTCGCTCTCTCGCTCTTTATCTAATGTTCTATTTGTTCCTCACTTACGGGAAAATTTGATATCTATTGCACAATTGACCAAAGATAATCATTGTATGTTTATTTGTTTTCCGTGGGGTTTCTCTGCGAAGGATCTTCGAACAGGGCAAACACTTTTGGAGGGACCTATTCAAGGCAATCTCTATCCTATCTCTTCCCGCGGCCTGAAGTTGATCACTGCTAGTTCTGGCCAAATTAGTGGACACAGTACGCGGGTCTCGCAATCCAGATCTAGGATAGTTTGGCATTGTAGCTTGGGCCATCCATCTCCAAAAATAATTTCTAGATTGTGTTCGAATAAATCTATTTGTAGTTCAGATGATACTTTTCGTACTGTATTTTGTGACGCTTGCCAAGTTGGAAAACATAAACGCCTACCTTTTGGGTTATCTAATCGTGTTTCGTCTCATGTTTTGGAACTTGTCCACTGTGATATTTGGGGTCCCTCACCCACTGCCACTATCTCCGGTTATCGCTATTATATTATTTTTGTGGATGAATTTAGTCGATTTACCTGGCTCTATCCTATGAAGTATCGTTCTGATAGCTACTCATGTTTTTCTCAGTTCAAAGCTTTTGTTGAACGCCAGTTTGGACATGTCATTAAATGCCTTCAGTGTGATGGTGCCAAAGAGCTTGTGGAGGGGGAATTTCGATCCTTTCTTACTACCAATGGTATTGCTCTTCGAATCTCTTGCCCTCACACGTGACAGCAAAATGGTGTGGCTGGGCGCAAATATCACCATATCCGTGATGTCGGGCTCAGTCTTTGTATCAGGCTATGTTACCTAGGCGTTTATGGCTTGAAACTTCTCTATGGCAGTCTACTTGATCAATTGATTGCCAACTGGTGTCTTGTGTAACACTTCTCCATATGAGGTCTTATTTAACACTCAGCCTGATTATAGTATGTTAAAGGTATTTGGTTGTGCGTGCTTTCCTTTCCTTGGGGATTATGGTCAAGATAAATTGGCACCCAAATCGCTTCACTGTATATTTATCGGGTATAGTCCCTTTCATAAGGGCTATCGGTGTCTCGATTCTATCGCTGGTCGAGTTTATATCTCACGACATGTTGTGTTTAATGAATCTTTTTTTCCCTTTAAGGACACTGGCACATCTCAACATTATGGCTCTTTTCTATGTGCTAATGCATCCTCTCCACGGCCTTATTCAAATGATGATGTTCATGGGCCTACGTTGGCCACACCTCACTCTAGGCCTAGCTCATCAGTGTCGTGCACTACATGCCCAAATGATGATTTGCTGCCTGGGCCTACACTTGGCCCATCTCTTGACGATTAGCAGCCGCATCTTCTTGGGCCTTGTCACGCTGCCCCGTCACCATCCCATGATGCACCTCCTAAACCATTGTTCTCCAGCCCACAGCGACAGCCCATCCAGCCGTCCTCTAGCTCACAGCCCGTTGTAACTGATCCTCCTCCTGTGCCCATGCTCAACTCTCACCCTATGGTGACTCGAAGTAAAGACGGTATTTTCAAACCCAAAGCATACACAAGTAAGCATGTTCTCCCTTGTGCTTTTTCCGCCACATTACATTCTCATACACATCTTAAACCTGCTAGTTTTGAGGATGCCCGCATGCAACCTCAATGGGTTGCGGCCATGACAGATGAGTATCGTGCTCTCCTTCAAAATAATACTTGGGTTCTGGTTCCCCGTACCCCTCACATGAATGTGGTCAGCTGCCGGTGGGTTTATAAAGTGAAGGAGAAGGCCAATGGGTCTATTGAGAGATTTAAGGCACGGCTTGTTGCTAAGGGCTATACACAAGAGGAAGGTATCGACTTTGATAATACTTTCAGCCCTGTTGCCAAAGCCACTACTATTCGCATTGTTCTCTCTCTTTCTCTATCTAAACAATGGTCTATTCGTCAGCTTGACATTAAAACTGCATTCTTGCATGGTACTCTTACGGAGGAAGTATATATGTCTCAACCGCCTGGCTTTGTCAATCCATCATCTCCATCTCATGTTTGCAAGCTTAAAAAGGCTATTTATGGTCTTCGTCAGGCACCACAAGCTTGGTTTTAGAGTTTTAGTTCTTCTCTTTGTGCTCTTGGTTTTCATGGCAGCCAAGCAGATAATTCACTCTTTATTCAACGCTCTTTAGTCGACATTGTTATTGTGTTAATCAATGTGGATGATATTATTCTCACTGGTTCGAATTCTCATCTCCTGGCATCTGTTATTAATCAACTCTCTTCTTGTTTTTCGATGAAAGATCTTGGTAATTTGCATTACTTCCTCGGTATAGAGGCTGTCAGAGATCATAATTCATTACAGCTTACTCAATCCAAGTATATTCTTGGATTATTGAAGAGCGCCAGAATGCTAGATGCAAAATCGGTTCCCACTCTGGTTGTTACTGGCCGAAAATTGTCTCTTCATGACGGTGAACCTTTGGCTAATCCTCATGAGTATTGGCGACGTGTTGGTGCTCTACAATATCTCACATTTACTAGACTTGATATCTCGTATTCGGTTCAACAGGTCTGCCAATTTATGCATGAGCCACGGGATACTCACTTTCAAGCTGTCAAGAGAATCTTACGTTATCTCAAAGGCACTATTGGGCTTGGTCTTCGATTATCCCCAAATAGCTCTACCCTGTTGCAAAGCTTTGTTGATGCTAACTGGGCAGGTTGTCCAGATACCCGGCGCTCCACTATGGGTCATTGTGTTTACTTTTGTTCTAGTTTGGTTTCTTAGAGTGCAAAAAAGCAAGCCACTGTCGCCTTGTCCAGTACTGAAGCGGAGTATAAGGCGCTTACTCATGCTGCCATGGATTTGCTTTGGATTTCCTATTTATTGAATGATCTTGGTGTGCCACTTGATCTCCCATGTGTACTTCACTCGGATAACATGGGAGCCACTCAGCTGACCGTAAATCCTGTTTTCCATGCTCGCACTAAGCACATTGAATTGCCCTATCATTTTATATGTGAGCTTGTGTCACGGAATTTCCTCTGTGTGGCATTTGTTCGATCGACCAATTAGATAGCCGATGTATTCACTAAGGGCTTATCATCAACAAGCTTCTGTGGTTTTCGTAACAAGTTATTGGGGCTCCAAAAACCCCATTCGCTTGAGGGAGCATGTTAAGATATATATTAGCTGTCATATAAGATGTATATTAGTTGTCATATACTAAGCTATCATTAGCTGTTGTCATATTAGTTATTAGTTGTTAGCACATTGTAAATGTGTCATCTTGTAATCTTTTTCTATATATACAGATCAAGTCAACCCTATTGGGTCAAGCTATCAATCAATTATATTCTTTCTGTTGTGCTCACCCCTTCCTTAATATTTTTCAGATTTAAGAATTGAAACTAATATGGGCTTATGTGAGCATGCAAATTGGAACTTTGAAGCAAATCAGAATATGGATCCACATCTCGAGGCTTGAGGATTAACTACTTAGTTTATCTTGC
The DNA here is from genome assembly GCA_951799425.1 of Ilex aquifolium. Taxonomy (NCBI): domain Eukaryota; kingdom Viridiplantae; phylum Streptophyta; class Magnoliopsida; order Aquifoliales; family Aquifoliaceae; genus Ilex; species Ilex aquifolium. Next base: position 25,246,877 of record OX637401.1, read on the forward strand.
TTTCTTCTTAGATGTTAGGAACAATTTATGAATTTTTATGATATATGTAGTTAGATATGAGCTATTCAGTTTGAGATGTTCAATTTTTATTGATGAGTTATTGTTTTGGGGATTATTAGTTAAATGATGGATATTGTTTGATTTAGTGACAGGTATTATTTAGTAGGTTCTCACATGTTAAATTTTGAATTAAAGAATTATAAAAATTGGGGATGAGTCCTCCTTAAGAGATTTATAATAAGTTTAGTCGGTCAAAGAAACTTATTTGTGGATAAATCCGTTTTTAATCTTATTAATAAGTAGTTAAGTCCACTATTTTTTTAAAACTCTAAAATACCCTTCATTTAAAGCAACTTTAAATTAGTTTCCTAACTTGAAAATTATTATCCCTTAATTCACTCAAAAAACAACTGATATCAATATATCCCTTAACATTTAAATTTTTTTTAAATGTTATTATTTTTTATTTTAAATGTTACTTTTTTTTTGTTTTTGAATATTCCATTTCACTGCTCATGTTACCGTTTTTGTTGAGCATATTATTGTTCATATTACTGTGTTTGTTGAGCATGTTATTATAATAACAATTGTGTGTAGAAATAAGATAATATAACAAATACAACAAAAAAATTATCAGAAAAGGAAACAAACATTTGCTTTTAAATTACATCGCTACAGTATGTGAGAATTTAATCTTCCAGGATGTAAATTAAGATTTTAATGTCATGTTTGTTTGGGGGATTGAGTGGTATTATAGGGTGGGATAGCAAGAAATAGTACTTAGGGTCCACCTATTACGTTGTTTGGTTGGCATTTTATGTGCAATACTATTTTTCGGGTTGCAAAACCGACTCGATTTGTACAGTAGCATTTAACCCTTGTACATGGCTTTAATGAATATCACATACTAGGTGGTATTATTTGTTGGTATAAATTCAACGACAGTACAAGCAAGGAAAATGACACAATATCCTCCTGTGTAGAGTTTACATATAAAAAAATTTATTTTAAATTTTTTCCTTATATTATGTTTAAGTGTACGGTGTCACCAGCTTTTTTTTAATTTTTTTGAAAAAATTCAAAAAAATTATTTTGAATTTTTTCTTTATATTATGTTTAAGCGTACGGTGTCACCGGTTTTTTTCTAATTTTTTTTTTAAAAATTATTTTGAATTTTTTCCTTATATTATGTCTAAGCGTACAGTGTCACCGGTTTTTTTTTTAATTTTTTTTTAAAAATTATTTTGAATTTTTCCTTATATTATGTTTAAGCGTATGGTGTCACCGGTTTTTTTTTATTATTATTTTTTTTAAAATTATTTTGAATTTTTTTCTTTTATTATGTTTAAGCGTACAGTGTTACAGGTTTTTTTTTTTTTTTAAAAAAATTTAACGGTCACCAATTCATAGTATCAGATTCTTTATTTTTTATGTGAATTTTTTACATTATCCGGAATTTTTTTGGTATAAATTGTCATATCGTGTATTATACCAAATATTGTGCAAAAGCGTTACGCAAACGGAATAATGGAAGGGATGAAGTTAAGGGTAAAATTGTATATTTGTTATATAAGATATGATATAATAGATTGTTTGTGGAACCTATTATAGTACTTATTAAACAAACAAACATGGGAGGAGATTGAAATATTTTTTATTACCGGTACTAAATTCTATTGATATTAAAAATATAAGGAATACATTTTCTTAATACCATGAATAACAATACTCAAAACAAACATACCCGAAGAGTCTTTGAAGGTGTAAAATGTCATTCAACCTTTAAACTTTTAGTCTTTTTTAAACAGTACTTTTTGTTTTCAAGTGATATGAGTTTGATTGAGTGTAGGCAGTTTTAAGTATTTTATCTATATAATAAAGTATAAATAGTTTCACATCTCCAAATTTATAAAATCGTTCAAGCATTTCAAATTATTTTAAGATTGTTGATCCGATGAACTAAAAATTTTCTTCAAAAAAATTTCCGCCCATACACTCTTCAAGAGACAGTAGGGACAGTGTTTTCAGACTTGCAATCTCACATTTTTCTGTGTCTCTCAAATAGAATGGAGTATCTACTCTCTCTCTCCTATCTCTCCCCACCATCTCTCTCACTCACTCACTCATGTGACCTACAAAAATGGATATGCTTATGGTACCCAAAAAAAATAATATAATTACCGAAATTAATTTATACCCGTGGATTTTATTGTGATTAATTTGTAACCATTGATTACAAAAATAATAAAATAACTATACCTGTAGATTTTAATGTGATTAATTTATAATCATTGATTACAAAAATAATAAAATACAATTAAAATGAATTAAAGAATAGAACATGTCACGTTTTTGTTGAATAAAAAATAAAAGAATGGTGTAAAAAATAATTTTTTCTCCCAAACAAAATGGAGCTCCCAAGTCCAGCAGAGCACTCTCTCTCCTCACCATCTCTCTCTCGCTCACTCACGTAGCTCTGTCTCTCTCTCTCTCCTATCTAAATAATTTTTTCTCCCAAAATGAATGGAGTCCCCAAGTCCAGTACTCTCTCTCTCTCTCCTATCTCTCCCCACCATCTCTCTCTCACTCACTCCTGTTTCTTTGATGGTGTAATTCTCTAGATTTTGTTGGATTCTACAACTGTGGGTGCAATCTTGCCTTTAGCAAACATAAAGGTCTCAATTGTTTTTTCTGGAAACCACTTAGATATTGTAAACAAAGAACTTTGACAGTGGACTTACAAAAATGGATATGCTTATGGCACCCCCAAAAAAATTCAATTACCAAATCTATATAATAAAGTAGAACGATTTTAAATTTTGGAGACAAAGAGCGGGTGAGATTATTTTTTGACCAAAAAAGGCATCATCTAATGGACGACGTTATCACAAACTGTCTTGAGTTATTGACGTCTCAGATCACTTCAAAATATTTTAATCCCACGGATCAAAATGAATTCTAAATTCTATTTTAGTCCAAAATTTCAATACCAAAATTTATGTCCACGCTTAACTCCCCGAATAAGTAGAACGATTTTAAATTTTGGAGACAAAGAGCGGGTGAGATCGTTTTGTGACCAAAAAATGCATCATCTAATGGACGACGTTATCACAAACTGTCTTGAGTTATTGACGTCTCAGATCACTTCAAAATATTTTAATCCCACGGATCAAAATGAATTCTAAATTCTATTTTAGTCCAAAATTTCAATACCAAAATTTATGTCCACGCTTAACTCCCCGAATAAGTAGAACGATTTTAAATTTTGGAGACAAAGAGCGGGTGAGATCGTTTTGTGACCAAAAAATGCATCATCTAATGGACGACGTTATCACAAACTGTCTTGAGTTATTGACGTCTCAGATCACTTCAAAATATTTTAATCCCACGGATCAAAATGAATTCTAAATTCTATTTTAGTCCAAAATTTCAATACCAAAATTTATGCCCACGCTTAACTCCCCGAATAATGAAGTTGACCTCATTCATGCTCTCTCTCTGTTCCCTATTGGTCATCTCTTTTCATTCGTGATGCAAATCACCCCAAATTAACGCCCTAATTTCCCACTCAATTCATGCCCTAATGGCTTCCCAAGATCACTTTCTCTCCATTCAGCCGCAATTGTCTCTCTCCCTTCCAATTCTGTCTCCTCACTCTTCCCTTTACACCAGATATGTCTTCCTTCTCTCTATCTGTCCACCTCTTTCTACTCCTATCACACACGCGCATACAGACACACACACACACACACAATATGGCTCGATTTCAATTTTGGGGTTTTCGCAAAACACACACCATCCACCGCCACCGCCACCGCCACCGCCAGCGGCATAAGAACTAATAGTCCCCGCCACCAGCACTCGGCTATCTTTGTGGTGTACTATCTACTATGCCATATTTGAGTTTACAGAGGCTAGGGAGTGCTTAGCCATTCATGGCAGTCAATCTGGAATCTGTTATGGGGATTGAGACCTTTCATGTGACTGGGCATGTATGCTAAAATCTCCGAAGATTTCATTAAGGGGTCTATGTTCAATGAACATCCATTGTGCTGTCATCTTCTTGAAAAACATTATGTTTTTTAGTCCCTAAATACATTATGTTTCCCATAGTAGCCAAGATTGCATGAGTTTTGGCTGAGTTTTCCTATTGAGCACTAGCTAACGTGATTTCCTTTTGGTTGAGTTTTAGGACTTTAAAAATCCTTCTTGGTTGTATGGGACTTTAACAACCAAATGTCATTGTATTCCTTTCGTCTTATTCATGAATATAATGATTAATAAAGCCTTAATGATTAATAATAATGCCATTAATTACAGACTCAAATTCCCTTAAGAAGCTGATGTCTTTGTCTGCTCGGATTATTTGATATTCATGAATTTAAGTGTGGACAAAGTATTATTTTTCTTAGTCGAATTAGGAATCGGATTGAACTACGAACTTCGTAATTGTCATTGACATATCATCTTAAAGGCACTCGAAGGTCTCTTTTCCGAAATCTATTGTAATTACAATATAAAATTTTATCTAATCATATGTAATATAAAATTACAATATAATTAGAATATAAATTTTATTATTGTAAGCCATTCTCCCTTCTATAATTTTTTTTCACTATTTTTATACTCTCATGTGTTGATATTATATCCTTCCTTTTGTGTATGCCAGTATTGGTTTTTGGTGGACAAATCTTTTGTAATTTGGGTTCAAGAGTTCCACGAATCATACAAATTCAATAATTAATGAACAAACACGAAGCAACAATCTTTTACTAAATAATTCAAATCTAAATAACGTTTATTAAAGAAAATGTGCTAAGAATATAAATAACTAAGAAGAATGATACAAAATTAAAAACAATATTATAAATATGAATCATACAAATTTAATATTTTTTTGTTGCAATTCATCTCTTAATACTCCTCCCTTGCTTTCTATTTCATATTTATTTGATTATGTTCATACCATAATGATTTTTGAATTTACTACTATTTGGATATCAATCAATAATTAAATGATCATTGAACAATGTTTGAGATTGTTTTGATTAGTATTCTATTAATTTTTTTTAAAAAAAATATTGGGCCCATATTATATTTATCAATGTTTTTTCTTAGTTTGTCTAATTGGCAATTTTTTGTGGCATACAGTCTCTTAATGTACATATATTTTTTTGCGATTTTATTGTGTTACATAGTGCCTTCAGGCACGGACAATTGCTAGTTAATCTATACCGGTGGATTTTAATGTGATTAATTGGTAACCATTGATTACAAAAATAATAAAATCAAATCAAAATGAATTATTTGTTGAACAAAAAATAAAAGAATGAAGTCAAAAAATAACTTTTTCTCCCAAAGAAAATAACCATGGTATGTTTTTAGAGAATAAAAAAAATCTGAATATAATTTTTTTTAAGGCTGTATACGTTCTTTTGGAAGCCGGTGGAATTTCACATACCAAAATTTATTTTTTTGACAACATCGTGAACTTATTATTTTTTATATAGATAGTTGCAATTGTGGGCAGATTTTTATTTGAGGTATTTATTACATAGGTGAATTGAAAATTTGGTGATTGAGTTTATAATTATATTGTGTTATAGAGTTGGATGATGATAGTGACGGTGAATACATGATTCTTATAAATGACAAAGATTTTTTTTATTTTATTTATTGCTTAAAGATTGTAAATTTTATTTGGTTCTGTTAGTATTTATTTTTTTCTTTTTTCTAAGACATTTGTATATGTGATGTTGTTTTGGGAAATGTTTTGTTCATTTTTATAACACTTTTAATAATATGGAGAGTATGGTCGACAGTATATTTTGGTGTATTTTAAAAAATAATTGGTATGAATATTTTCGGATAATTTATTTTTGAATTTGGGCAATTGCTTGCGATTGTTGATCTTTATTACATATTACCTTCAAACACGGGTAATGACTAGTTATTTTATAAAACACAACCTAAGTAAAGGTTTTTGGGGGCATTGTCACCCTCATTGTCATGATGCTCTCACTTTGTATATTAGTCTTAGTTTGTTAATTTTACATGGTGAAATTTAAAGTATTAATCATGAACAGGATAAAAACCTCAAATATCACAATCAACGGAGAGTATAGGAGAACGCACAGAAGATAATTTTACATGGGACACAACATAAGATAATTTTACATAGGACACAACATAAGATAATTTTACATACGTATAAGATAACAATTTCACAGATCGGACACATATGACAGTTTTACATAGACATAAGAGGCCCCAAGTGCAAAATAATTTTACATATGGGGCATACATCATAATTTTACATAGGCATACATCATAATTTTACATAGGCATAAGAGCCCCAAAGGGCAGTACAAAGCGGTCCAAGAAGACCGCAAATTTATTCATACATGACACACTTCAGAGGTATTGTCTTCCTGCACTATAAATGCCAGTTCCCAACCCATTACAGAATGTTGCAGATAGTGGAGTTATTATTACCACTAACATAAAGTCAACTGGCCCTGGAAATTGTTTCCGGAATGGAGCATTTGTTATGTTCTGGTTGATAAACTTCTGCTCAATATCTTTAAGTTGGGCATGCTCGGCCTGGAAAATATCGAAAATAAACTATGGATTAACTTAAGAATGATTATAGGAAGGACAACTTCAGTTCACGAGATTCTCATCGCTGCAGGGTTTGTGGAAGTAAGAAGTACGTAGCCTAACCACTCATATAAGGAGGCTGTTTCTATCAGCACACTCATAATATTGAGAGAAAAAAGTAAAACCAATGAGATTATGCGAACAAGTAATAATAATTTTAGAGGCTTTTTGTTTACATGTGATACTCAAGATATTGGTTGATGAGTTTAATGAGATAAAAAGCCAAATAGAATGCAGCAACGTACCTTCTTAGGAGTTGCAGATGAAGTGGAATCAGTAGTTTTGGAGTCAAAATTCTGGAACTATTCAGCACAACCACCAAAACTGTCAATCTTAATGAGTGGTTCAGCACTAAAAAAATAAGAGATAATGGGATGTAAATATTTTTTTCAAAACTTATTTGGCTTAAAGTATCACTTCTAAACTTATCTTCATTTAAGTCATCTTTTTCATCAAATAGTTGTCAATAAGTACACATTTTAAAACATTTTCAAATTTTTTCTAAAATGTATTCCATAATTACCTCTACCATAAATAGTGCATACCTAATTGATAGTTTTTATATTTCCAATATCTATTTATATATTTGAAAATTCAAATGATACAAAAACACATATATTAATAGGGGTGGCAAATGGGTGGGTCGGGTTGGTTTGGTTATGAGTTGGGTTAAATTGGATTGGGCTAAAATAAATTCAATTCATTGTTCACTCACCTAATAAATGGGTTATAATGGGTTGGGTTAAACCGATTAACCAATAAAATAATTAAAATTCTTAATAGACACATTAGTACACAAAAACACACACACGCATTAGTAGTACACCAAAATACAAATATACACACACTAATATACCAAAACACACACAAACTAATGCATTAAAAATATACACACTAATACACTAAAATATACACTAATACACTAAAAATACACACACATATAATAACATAAAAACTAAAACAAATTTAATAAAAAAATACACACATAATGAGTCGGGATCAATTGTGTGCTATGGGTTGGTCCGTGGGGCATGAGTCATGGGTCGTGGGTCGGTCTGTGGGTTATGGGTCAACTCTTGGGTCGATTCATGATCCATGGGTCAACCCGTGGGTCATGTGTGGTGTATTAGTATGTGTGTTTTTGGTGTACTAGCGTGTGTATATGTTGGTGTATTAGTGTATATGTGTGTATTTTTTGGTGTAATCGTGTGTATTTTTTGGTGTATTCATATATTTATTTAATTTTATTACTTGTGTTATTTAATAAAAAGATAAATACTCAACCCAATGGGTACCCATTTATAATCCATAATAACCCGTTTAATTAAAATGAATCATCTTACCCAACCCATTAGAACCCATATTAATTAATATAGGTACCCAACTCATTTATTTATGGACGGGTTGGGTGGATTAATGGGTAATGGGTTAAGATTGCCACCTCTACATATATATAGTAACATCAAACAGTAACACATTCAATAAAAAAATTGTAACATCAAACAGTAACACACTCAACAAAAAAATAGTAACATCAAACAGTAACATACTCAATAAAAAACTTAATTAAAAATTTAATATTTGATATCACTGTTTGATGTTACTATTTTTTTGTTGAGCATATTACTATTTAATGTCATTATTTTTTTGTTAAGCGTGTTACTATTTGATGTTACTATTTTTTTGTTGAGTGTGTAATGTTACTATTTTTTTGTTTAGTGTGTTACTGTTTGATGTTACTATTTTTTTTTTTTTTTAGTGTTACTATTTTATGTTACTATTATATATATATATATATATATACACACACACACACACACACATACACGTATATATAGATATATATAGATATATATACGTATATATATAAAAGTTAAAAAAAAAAGTTGTCAATTAGGTATTAGAAATTTAGATATTGGAAATATAAAAGTTGTCAATTAGGTATGCACTATTTATGGTAGGGGTAAAAGGGATTTTATGATTTTTTTTTTGGAGATGTACTTCTATCCCAATTATTTTAAAAAGTGTATTTTTATCCTATTAAATTTTTAGGGAGGTACCGGCCTCCTGAGCCCCAAAAAATAACATGTCAGCATATTATTTTGAGTTTTTATTGGGGCCTAAATGACATGGTATCAAATAAAGAAGTCCAAGTTAGCGGCCATATCATTTATTTTTTATCATTGAAAAATTATACAAAATACAATCGTGAGAGACCCACTAAAATTCTTGATGGTAAATCGACTATTGCAAAAATTAAGAAAAAAGTGTACCAACGGTGTCTCACTCTTAATACTTTAAATTATATAAAAAAAAAATACATTTGTAAGGATACGGATCACATTCAATAATTTTTATCTAGATTTTTTCAACAGTTAGTCAGCCATCGTGCAATGGTGCAGTATTTATATATCGTCTTTCTAATAGAATTTATGATGGATGATCTATTATTGAGAACAATAATGAAAAAATATATTCGGTGGATTCAAATCCCATTTATAGTACAAGAATCCAAAGTTTATTTATCCCAAAAGAAAAGATTAGTAAAACTAATCTTGTGTGGAAGGATTCAGCTCCGGTTATATAAAATTTTTCATGAGATTGTAGGAATCATTCAAGATGAATTATATAATATTAGACTCAAGACCAAATTTTGTACTCTAAAAATTTAAGCTAGTAGAAAGAGCAAAATTTAATGTTTATTTACTTCGACGCTATCTAAGTTGGTTTACCCAGTAACTAACTTGGATTAGAACCTCATTCTCTCCTCCTCTTTTCATAATCTTATTTATAATTTCGGTCTTTACGTATATGAAAAAAATCTGATATTATACTCTATCCATTTGGATCATTGGCAATTAAGCAATACAAGATGAGAACTCTGTGGCTGGTGTTGGTAAGACTTGTCTAAGATGTGAACTCTCTCTGTGCTGTGAAGACTTGTTTAGGCAGAACCATCCAATAAGATATACTGAGTTACAGCTGGAATATGCTTTTGTGGTCCTACATGCCTGGACTCATCAAAGATTTAGCTTCATTTTTTTGATTCTGATCGATCATTCCAAAGATTCAGTTTCATGATGTTCAATGATTTTGTTGGAATTTAATTAAATAGTATTATATGAATTGTCTTAAATGTGAAATATTTGACACAATGCAATTGACTCGACATGAAAATATTTTGTGTTAAAAAATTTTTGTGTGTTAAACAAATTTTTTTGTTGACGCGAACACGACACAAAAATGTTATAACACAATACAATTGAGAGCAATTTAACGAATATTAATGGATGAAATTCTTTTTAAATCATAAATGTGAAATATTTAAACTTTGAGGGGTATAATTTATAATTAATCCAAACTTTTTTAACGGGCAAATATATGATAGTTAATTTCAGGTGTACATTGATATATATTTATATTTTTTAGAATATAAATTAATATTTTTAAATTTTAAAAATACAAATTAAAATTCATGTTATCTTTCAAATTACAGGTTGAGATTAGCCTTCTTTTTATCCCCCAATGCAGTGGGATCGGCAGCTTTGGGATCAGGTAGCACACAACAAAGCACCACCTTTTTATCTCCCACTGCAGTGGGATCAGCAGCTTTGGGATTCTGGCCATACTCACTCTCCATTTCCTTCCTTTTACTTCCTTTTTCTTTTAGTGCGGAGTTGCCTATGCCATAGCACGTTAGGACTTCTTTATTTAGAGCATCTCCAATCACACTCAACAAAATAGCTACTCAAAATATATTTAAATATTCAATTCACTACTTTAGCTAGCAATTTTTTAAAATTCACTCCAACCACGCTCAGCAAAATAGCTTACTACTTCAACTAATTTTAACCAACTTTCAATAATATAATTCAAAAATGCCACGTGGCATAACACGTAAGCGCTATAATGATGACGTGTCGTGTCACGTCATCAAATTTTAAATTTTAAATTTTACAACGGTCATATTTACAACGGCTATATTTACTTATTAAATCCACCAAGTCCTATTATCAAACATATTAAAGTTAAAGATTGTTGATTATTTTGTTACTGCAAACATATATCCAAGGACAAGTAGAAGCAAGAGATTACCAGTTGATAACAATTTTGTATGGCAGTAGATGAGAATAAAAACCATAGTACAATAGATGGTGGAGAGAGAGGATCTGATGAGAGAGATAGTGGCTAGCCACAATTGCTGAGTGAAAAGGAAGGGAGGCAATTTGGTGAGTGAAATAGAGAGCCCATTGGAGCCAGATTTTTTGAATTGGCTCAGCAAAATAGCTAAAAAGTGTTATTTGTTGAGCCCATTGGAGATGCTCTTAGGCCTACATGCAAGCTTTTTTTTTTAAAAAAAAATTTAACTATTTAATAAAAAGGGTGGGGCAAAAGAGAGCATCAAAAGATTACTCGATAGATCTTCATTGGTGGGATCATAAAGCCCTTGACCACACCCGTTACTCTTTTCGAAAACGAATTTAGTTAGACTAGTATAACGATCAACCACTGAACCACAATGTGAACTCTAAGACTCGAATTTTCAACCTCTTAAAAGTTTGGTCCGTACCTCACTGGACCACCTCACTCGGCCCATTCAACCTAACAACCAAAACCGTGGAAGTGTAATTAATTTCCCTCACTATATATTCAAGTTACTGATGATGTACAAAACTGTCTCGTGCAAGATCAACAATCGAGTGTATGATATAGAATAATTAATAGACAATAAATAAAGCAATCAATAACAAAACAGTAAATATGGAGTCAACATACAAATATATAATAGTTCGGTCCGGATGACCTACTCCACTCTCGGGAAACGACAACGGTGGCGGGGGGTCTTTACTGATGAATAAAATAACAGAGGGAGAGTTCCGAGAGATATATGCTCCGGGAGAGATACAGTAGCTAGGAGAGGGAAGCTATGTATGCAGGTGTAGAGAGGTATTAAAGTGTGTTGAGAGATGTCTAGGTGTCCTTTCTCATGTGGAGAGGGCTTACAATTTATAGGTATGGTGAGGCGGTGATGTGAGTGTGAGGGCACTACTTCTTCGGGGAGGATAGTTACAAAAGGTAAGTACAATTAAAGTATGATTGATCTTTCTAAGTGTGTATCCCGATAACCTCTCTCCCACGTGCACATTCCTTCGTGGACTCCTCTGATCTTAGACTGGGTCGGATCAATAAAGCAGGCTTGGGCTGCCTTTTAGCTGATTTGGACTTGCCTGATTTATTGGGCCTGACCTGATTTATTGGATCTGACTTAATTAGATTTGGGCTCGTCGGTTACTATGAGAGCAGTTCACATTGCTTTTCAACCATTCACATTTACTATGAGAAACTTGCACAAGACGTCTTGGTTGTTGCAATGCCAGCAGCGGAGGCAAACACGGGCCAGCTCCACCCTAATTTTTTTTTTTTTTTACCTATATATATTTTGTATCTGCCTTAGTGACTTAAAATAAACATAATTGGGCCTATTAGGAGAATAAATCTCTTGGTTAATGAAATGGAAAAAAAAAAAGCTATAGAATCTCTTAGAGTTAACAATAAAAAAAAGTTTTGATCAAAAAAAAAAACAATAAAAAAAAGTTCTCCCAAAAACACTAAAGTAGACAAAGCACTGACGAAGGATTTTGTTATGTGACTGACGAAGAATGTGGCCCATTCACTTGATCAAAAAAAACTTGTTATAATCTACAAGTGAAATTAACCCACAATTTAGGATTAATTTAAGGGAGACGTTCTTGGCTTTAGAACGTCTAATCATATTGTCTTTTGTCCGAGTCTATTACCAATGTACAACGATTTTTAAACTTAAATACCATTCTACGGTTGTTTTGAACTTAATTACCAAACTATGGCAGTTTTAAAAGCGAAAATAGCAAGTCCGACTTTATGCTTAAAAGCGGAATCAATAAATCCGCTTTCATCACGAAATCAGATTTATTGATACCGCTTTTAAGAGAACAGTGTGCCTCTGTTGCCAACTAAAAGCGGACATATCAAAACTGCTTTTAATAAAAAATGGGGTGTAGACCTGCAAGTCTCCGCATGCTGTGTCTGTCCTAAGCCACTCTTTTTTTGTCAACTCTTGCTTTTTGTTTAAGGCTCTCATTTTCAATCCAATCATTATTACCTCAACTGACACCGACCCTTTGGTCCAATTTACAATTCCAAAGCTAGGAGGGTAATTGGGTAAATTCAGTGACATCATGTTCTTTTTTTTTTTTCTTTCTTTTTTTTAATAACAGGTAGGCTTATTCGGACTTATTCACTTGTATTTCAACTAATTTCCTCTTCAATTTAATTAAAAACATATCATTTATGTCAGAATTAGAGAATTAGATTTATAGCTCATTTTTTTTTTCGTTTGACTACCCATGAGATTAATTTAGGGACATTATATTTAGACAAAGGGAATGGTTCAATTTTGATCATAAATGATAATTTTTGACACGATATAAATAAAAGTTAAAAAAATAATAAGATACATTAACATAAATAATAAATAAGTTTGTTAGTATCAAATACGAATAGTTTAATTTTAACCAAATAAATATTTACCCAATTACCCTCCTAGCTTTGGAATTGAAAATTGGACCAAAGGGTCTGTGCCAGTTGACGTAATAATGGTTGGGTTGAAAATGGGAGCCTTAAACAAAAAGTAAGAGTTAAAAAAAAAAAAGAGGCTTTGGATAGACACAGCATGCAGAGACTTGCAGGTTTACACCCCGTTTTTTATTAAAAGCGGTTTTGATATGTCCGCTTTTAGTTGTCAACAGAGACACACTATTCTCTTAAAAGCGGTATCAATAAATCCGATTTCGTGATGAAAGCGGATTTCTTGATTCCGCCTTTAAGCATAAAATCGGACTTGTTATTTTCACTTTTAGAAGAAATCGTAATTGTTAAATCCGCTTTTAAAACTGTCATAGTTTAGTAATTAAGTTCAAAACAACCGTAAAATGGTATTTAAGTTTAAAAACCGCTGTACATTGGTAATAAACTCTCTTTTGTCCAATATGGGTGGAAGTGCTGACCGTTGCATCCATTTTGGCACAAAAGTCTTTGATGGCACAAATGTTGTCAGAAACTTTTGACAATGGCCAAAAACCTTTTAGAAGAATCAAGAAAATGGGACCCGACTACGGTACAGTCAAAGGAATTTTTGGTACCATACCAAAATTTTTTTTTTACAAATGGTATAATTTATTAAATTTATGGATTATTTACAACTTCAATGACATTGAAATGACACCGGACAAGACATTGAAATGACAAGACAAGACATAAAAAAAAGCCGTCATTATTGACTTGAGGGCAAAATTACAACATTAGTGGGAAGTTTACGACTTCAATGGATTCATTACTACATTTATGGTAATATTTACAACTATTGGGGAGGAGTATTTACTAAAGCAATAGTAATTTTTACAATATTTAATGGTCCATGATCGATCATGGCATATGTTTGATCGATCATGGCACTCATTTACCACTTTAATGGGTCATTTATCACTTTTATGGTAATATTTACAACTATTGGGGAGAAACATTTACTAAATCAATGGTAGTTTTTATAATATTTAATGGTCAATGATTGATCATGGACCATGTTTGATCGATCAATATGTAAGGTAAGTTGTAAGTAATGGATAATCCAATAATATATACAAATTTAATGGATCATTTACCACTTTTATGGTAGTTTTTACCACTATTGGGGAGAAGTATTTACTAAAGCAATGGTAGTTTTTACAATATTTAATGGTCCATGATCGATCATGGCATATGTTTGATCGATCAATATGTAAGGTGAGTTGTAAGGAATGGATAATCCAATAATCTATACAAATTTAATGGATCATTTACCACTTTTATGGTAGTTTTTACCACTATTGGGGAGAAGTATTTACTAAAGCAATGGTAGTTTTTACAATATTTAATGGTCCATGATCGATCATGGCATATGTTTGATCGATCAATATGTAAGGTGAGTTGTAAGTAATGGATAATCCAATAATATATACAAATTTAATAGATCATTTACCACTTTTATGGTAGTTTTTACCACTATTGGGGAAAAACATTTACTAAAGCAATTGTAGTTTTTACAATATTTAATGGTCCATGATCGATCATGGACCATCTTTGATCGATCAATATGTAAGGTGAGTTGTAAGTAATGGATAATCCAATAATATATACAAATTTAATGGATCATTTACCACTTTTATGGTAGTTTTTACCACTATTGGGGAGAAGTATTTACTAAAGCAATGGTAGTTTTTACAATATTTAATGGTCCATGATCGATCATGGCATATGTTTGATCGATCAATATGTAAGGTGAGTTGTAAGGAATGGATAATCCAATAATATATACAAATTTAATGGATCATTTACCACTTTTATGGTAGTTTTTACCACTATTGAGGAAAAGTATTTGCTAAAACAATGGTAGTTTTTACAATATTTAATGGTCCATGATCGATCATGGCATATGTTTGATCGATCAATATGTAAGGTGAGTTGTAAGTAATGGATAATCCAATAATATATACAAATTTAATAGATCATTTACCACTTTTATGGTACAAAACTCGAATTTGGGGATATTTGATCGATCAAAACCTTATTTGATCGATCAAATCTTCTCAGTACTTTTCATTCTGATTCACAATAGAAATAACATGGTCGATCAAATATATGTTTGATCGATCGAATTTACTTACCAACGATTTGATCGATCAATATATCTTTCTGATCGATCAAATTCAATTAAAACTGACTAATTAATCCAATTAACATGTAATTTCATCAAATCAACACCAAATTAACAACAAATTAACATTCAACTCATCAAATTAGAATTCAATTCATAAAATTAACACCAAATTAACACTCAATTTCATTTAATTTGATAATTGAATGTTAATTAAATGAAATTGAGTGTTAATTTGGTGTTAATTTTATGAATTGAATTCTAATTTGATGAGTTGAATGTTAATTTGATCGAATTGAATGTTAATTAAATGCAATTGAGTGTTAATTTGGTGTTAATTTTATGAATTGAATTCTAATTTGATGAGTTGAATGTTAATTTGTTGTTAATTTGGTGTTGATTTGATGAAATTACATGTTAATTGGATTAATTAGTCAGTTTTAATTGAATTTGATCGATCAGAAAGATATATTGATCGATCACATCGTTGGTAAGTAAATTCGATCGATCAAACATATATTTGATCGATCATGTTATTTCTATAGTGAATCAGAATGAAAAGTACTGAGAAGATTTGATCGATCAAATAAGGTTTTGATCGATCAAATATCCCCAAATTCGAGTTTTGTACCATAAAAGTGGTAAATGATCCATTAAATTTGTATATATTATTGGATTATCCATTACTTACAACTCGCCTTACATATTGATCGATCAAACATATGTCATGATCGATCATGGACCATTAAATATTGTAAAAACTACAATTGTTTTAGTAAATACTTCTCCCCAATAGTGGTAAAAACTACCATAAAAGTGGTAAATGATCCATTAAATTTGTATATATTATTGGATTATCCATTACTTATAACTCACCTTACATATTGATCGATCAAACATGGTCCATGATCGATCATGGACCATTAAATATTGTAAAAACTACCATTGATTTAGTAAATGCTTCTCCCCAATAGTTGTAAATATTACCATAAAAGTGGTAAATGACCCATTAAAGTGGTAAATGAGTGCCATGATCGATCAAACATATGCCATGATCGATCATGGACCATTAAATATTGTAAAAACTACCATTGCTTTAGTAAATGCTCCTCCCCAATAGTTGTAAATATTACCATAAATGTAGTAATGAATCAATTGAAGTCGTAAACTTCCCACTAATGTTGTAATTTTGCCCTCAAGTCAATAATGACGGCTTTTTTTTATGTCTTATCTTGTCATTTCAATGTCTTGTCCGGTGTCATTTCAATGTCATTGAAGTTGTAAATAATCCATAAATTTAGTAAATTATACCATTGATGTTGTAAAAAGGAATTTTCGGTATGGTACCGAAAATTCCTTTGGCTGTACCGTAGTCAGGTCCAGAAAATGGAAGACAGCTGGAAATCTGCAGAAGATAGCAGATTACGATATCGAAATGGAATATTTCGGTATTATATCCAAAAGTTACCAATGGAGGACAAAGTTGTCAATTATAACATCAATAATAAGTTTAAGATTATAGTAAACAAAATTACAACATTAATAAAAAATTTACAACAGTAATAAATAAAATTATCACAATAGTGAAAAAAATTACAACATTAGTAAAAAAATTTACAACAATAATATGCAAAATTATAACATCTGATGGGTCAAGCCAAAGGGCCCAACTCACGATGGTGAGCCTAGTTTAAATTAAGAGTACAACTTAAAGAGATCTAATGGATTTAGTCCAAGGAAGGTCCACACGCAGTCAAGTTCATTAGGTTGTCATCGCCAAGGGAGTAAGTAAGCAAAGTCATCTCATCCACGCTGCCTTGGAAAGAGTTAACCACCATGTTATCCTTTGACTGGATCTTATGGGGAGCGTCATAACTGCCTCATCCGTTGAGAAGAGGGCGCCAGCTCCACCAGATTAGTCACTTAGTTACTGATAAGTCGTTTCAATCTGTTAGGAGGCGACTATAAATTGTAAGTCTCGCCAACACTTGGGAGGCATCTCACACTCAATTAGATACGTTGCTATCACTCTCCTCTCTATCTCATAGCTTGTATCTCTCTGCCCTCCCTACATTCTTTGAAGTAATAAAATACTCAAGCGACTCTAGCCCTTCAAAGTGGACGTAAGTCACGTTGATCGAATCACTATAAATTCTTGTCTCATTTAACTTATTATCTCTCTCCACTTTATTACTGATTACTTGACAGATGGTGTGCAAACTCAATTTGTGCATCATCAATATCAATGGACAATTTACTACAGTAATTGATACAATTACTACAATAGTGGACAAACTTTTACCACCATTTGAAGTACCAAAACTATATTTTGTGGATTTGTGATCAATCACTAATATTGATTGATCGATCAGTGAAAAAATTACAGCATCAGTGAAAAAATTTACAGCAGTAGTGGGCAAATTTTGTTTTTCTTGAGGTTTTTGCGGCTCAGATTATTTTAAAATTGATCATACGATGGAAACTCTTCCTCTAAATTTTTTTCCTATTCCAAAATTACTAGAATTCTTTCATTTTACTCGATTATCGATTCGAATTGATTATGATTAAAATTCGAATTAAGCTGAATTTGATTGTCAAGTATAAAATAATATTCTTTCTTAAACTTCACTTTACTTAAATGTTACGATTATTCAAATTAAAGTCAAATTGAAATTGATTATAAAAATAATAAAGAATAATTAAATTAAAAAAAAAAATACGGTGTCATTGTGAATGTCAATAGATAAGAATTAGTTTATAGACTTAAGATAGAAATGTTAATTAAGTCGAACTTAAATTTAATTATCAGTTTGACGTGATTATGATTAAAACTCGAATTGAGTTGAATTTGACTGTCGAGTATAAAATATAAATTATTGCTTAAACTTAAATTCGATTGAATTTTACGAATATTCAAGTTGAACTCAAATGGAAATTGATCTTAATTTCTCAACAAAATTTTTTACATTTACGAGAATTCGAGTAAAATTTTTGGATGATTTTCGCACAAAAGTTACACGAACTCAAATTAGAAAAATGGTGCAAAGATAATGTTATGAACTTTAGGTAGAAACCTGCATAAAAACAAATAGTTATATTTTTTTGAAATTTGAGATAAAGTTTATTAAAAATGTTGAAATAATGGATGTTTGATCAATAATAATTATATTTTCTCAGATGTTTGAATTAATATATTGCAGTAGTTGTAGCGTGGCATTCGTTATATAAATGTTTGGTTATATATGTTCTGCATATAAATTGAACAATGTTAATTTGATCGTTGTATTGTCGAAATTGTATTATATATTACCTTTATTTATGAATAAATATTTTATAATTTTTTACGAGTAACGTAATGCCTTTAAGCACGTATATATATATATATATATATATATATATATATATATATATATATATATATATATATATATATATATATTACGTTTTAAACAAATTAAATTAATTAAAAAAAATGAGATTATTACCGATCAATCATAATCTTTTAGGATCTGCCTAATCAAACTGACGTTTTTGAATTATAACTTGATCTAAAAGAGTTACAACTATTCATTATTTACTTGTAAATTTTAATATGGTACCGATTTTCCTAAGCTAACATATGCAATATATTCATTATTTACTTGTAAATTTTAATATGGTACCGATTTTCCTAAGCTAACATATGCAATATATTGGCCACAGAACATCTAATCATATTGTGCCTTTAGTCCATCTTAGTACAAATATGGGTGGAAGAACTTCAAGAAATGAATTATTATTGCCCCTAACAACCTTCAAGTTGTCTGCATTGAGTGTACGCTTTAAGGAATACTGGTGTGAATAAAAACATTTCACGTTGACACCTGGTGCTCTGCAATAATAACGAAGAGATATTTGCATTTGGTAGTTTAGAACATGCACAATCAATTGATGATGGTGAACATGCACAATCAATTAGGATTTTGATTCAAATTTGATTTTAATTTGAATTTAATTAGTCGAATAAAAATTAATATTTTTTTGACTCAAAATTCAGATCTGTGTCATTCATTTGATTTGGAAACCTAGTATGTAATCACATAGGGATTCGATCTGCTTTTTACTTGGGTAAATTATTTTTTACCATCTTGGACTATTATCTTTGTTTTATTTTACACCCTCAACTATAAAATGTTTCACATTGCACCTTAAAGTATCAATTTTATTTCATATCACTCTAATAGATAATGACTGTCAATTTTTTGAAGGTAAATGTATATTAGAGTGGTCTGTATTGCAAATAAGCAACTGTCAATTGCAGGACAAAAATCAAGAAAAATATCCATCCATGAATTTACCCTTCTTAAGCTCTAAAATTTCTTCCTCTCTGGTCGACCTTCTTTTTCTTCCCAACAACCATTTGGTAAGTAAGGAGTTGAGTTGGTTTGACTGTTAGGTTTGACCGTTTCTTGTCAAAAAAAAAAAAACCATTTGGTAAGTAAAATAAAGTGGTCAAAGCCGTGACAGAGTAGCTCTCATGCACCTTCAGCACCGCCACCGCCACCGCCGCCTCCGCCGCCGCCGCCGCCACCATATGATAATTTCCTGCTTGTCAAAACATGGATACCAACTTTTTGCAAAAGACCAAGCGTAGGTTGTGATCCGGTTTATGTGAGTCCAAGCTTCACCCTTCATGGCCTTTGGCCAGCAGATGCTAATGGAAATAGCGTTACCAGATGTAGCAATGATCGAGGGGATAAGAATATTCAAACAGAGGTAAATTTTATATATCCAAAGTTTATTCACTTATATACATGTAGTATTCTAAGAATATTTACCATTATATCTGGCGCGGAGACATGCTGGGGACAGTGAAGACAACAGCCTCTATGCCCTCGATTGTAATTTTAAGAACTTATAGGGTTTATTTTAGGAAAAAACTAATGGATTTTATGTTTGCCCTACTAAAAAATTTGCAATAAAATTAGTGACAGTTCTATTTTGCAAAACAACGTGCGATATCTATGATATTTGGTGACTGGGATGAATCATATTCAATTCTGCCGAAATTCCTTGGTGCCCTTCAAAAGTATAATCATGGCACTATAGTCCGATGGCAACTGGCCGATCTTGGAAATGGAACGACTGTCTTTGACAGAGTGTTTTGGGCATTTAAACCGTGTATTGATGGATTTCGACACTGTCGTCCACTTATAAGCATTGATGCCACATTCATGTACGGGAAGTACAGGGGAAAGTTGTTAATTGCTGCGGGACTGGATGGAAATCATCAGATTTTTCCTCTTGCCTTTGCAATCGTGTATGAGGAAAGTATCGATACATGGGGTTGGTTTCTTTTGAGACTAAGACACGATGTTGTCGGTCACCGTCCGGGCATATGCTTGTTATCTGACCGCCATCAAGGTATAATTCAATCAGTTGCCGCTCATGGTTCCGGCTGGCAAACACCGTATGCATACCATCGTTTTTGCTTACGACATGTCCGTAGTAACTTCAATAGTAAGTTTCATAACTCTCATCTTAAGCGTCTAGTATGGGATGCAGGTTCAGCACATCAAATCCGCAAGTATGACAAGATTATGGCGGAAATAAAAGAACTCAACCCAGAAGCAGTTATTTGGCTTGATCGGATACCAAAAGAGCAGTGGGCACTTGCACATGACGGTGGACGACGGTATGGAGTCATGACAACAAACATTTCTGAGGTGTTCATTGTGTATTAAAAAATGCAAGACATTTACCAATCACGTCATGCGTTGAAACAATCTTTTATAAGGTTGTTCAGTATTTCAATGAGAGGCGTGGTTCAGCATCAGATAGCGGGTGTGCGTTCACACCTAACGCTGTGGAGAAGATGTCGTATGTTTCAATTAAAAAAGCCGGTCAAAATGTTACCACATTTAGTCGAACCACCGGGGAGGCATATGTGGTCACAAAAAAAGGTAATGCACATGTACTAAATATTTCAGACCGCACATGTTCATGTGGGAAGTGGAACACCTATAAAATGCCATGTTCTCATGCGATGACGCTTTTTTCGAAGAGACATTTAGACCCTTGGCAGTATGTTGACGAGATATATAGTGTTGCAGCCCACGATGCCGTTTGGGCCGCTGAATTTCATCCACTGCATCATGCTGACTATTGGGATGAGTGCACTGGTCCAAAAATATGTCCTAATCCGAATTTACTACGCATGAAGGATCGTCCACAATCTACTCGAATCCGAAATGAAATGGACATACGACAAGGTCGTAGTACGTATCAATGCAGATTATGTGGTCAACCTGGCCACGATAGACGCACATGCCCATCAAGAACTGCATAGGATGTACGTAGGGGTCAGTGAATGTAGATTTTAATGTATTGTGTGGGTTTATTAAATGTAATGTGTTATTTCAATAAACTATGTTCACATTTTGTAACAATTTAGTAGTTGTGTTAATGTAATTACATAGTTGGGTTCGCTATTTGCTTACTATATTCAGACATTGTCATTATTGCAGATACATAATTCAACTGAATTATGTCTACATCACGAGGCCCTTTTGTTGCCAACTATCGTAGACACCAAACAAAGTGCTTGTTGAAAGAGCGAAACGATGATTACAAAAGTGAGAAATTTACTGATCCAAAAGAGTATTATGCAGGACTACGACGAGAATGGGCATTTCGTGCTAATGAATCAAACGACTTGTGCACTGACTTAAGAGTACTAGGTATATCGGTGCCACACCGAAGATCCCTAATGATGCAAAGGAGAAATAGGCAAGATTACGAAGCAGCAGTTACACAAGTACGAAAGGAGAATAACCGAATGTTGCTTCATAGGTGGCGATATTATATGGTTAACCTTGCAACCGACATGGTTAAAAATGCATATGGCCGAGAATTATCGGACATAGAGCGCAGTAATGTATTATACAATGAACAATACGTATCAGATGATTATATGTCTAATGAAGAATAATACGTGTAAAGTTATGTATACCGCAGTTTTTTGTATTGACATGTATTAAACAATGAATTTTACATATAAATTAAATGTATTAGCCTATACATTGACATGTAATTGTATGAATACAACTCGAATGTATATATTTTTTGTTATTAGTGTATAGACAATAACTTACTGCAATGACATTTAATGGGATTAAGGTATGGAGCGTCAGCAGGCACGTCAGTTAGTACACCCGGGGCCCGTTGACCCAGCAGTATTATACTTGCAGATACGACATCGGTCCACTCAGATATGGGATGGACATGCACGTAATTTAATGAGTGCAATACATATTAATTTACCCAAGCAACACAAAATTGAAACCATTTAATCAATTTTTTTATTTATTAAAGGAATTTGCACCACTCAAGTGTTGTCGGGCTGAGGCGACGCTGCGTCGGTTGCGACGACCAGACGATAGGGTATTGCGGCGTGTTTTGACTGCCAGATTTTATGGTATACACTGTATTGGGTTTATAAAGCTTGACCACCATTTGATCACTGCATTAGTGGAGCGGTGGAGGGTAGAGACACATACTATTCATTTACCCATAGGCGAGGCCACAGTTACGTTGCAGGACATGGCACTACTTGCAGGACTACCCATTGACGGCGATGCAGTGACCGGTGTTGACACTCATCGCACAGTTCTTGAGTGGCAGGATTACTGTGATCAGCACCTAGGCATTAGATCGCCAGAGACTGCTTTCACTGGATCTCGCCTTAAGATGACCACGCTTGTTGAGTTATTTGCTGATCCACTCCCAGATGATGTTGATGACATCACCATTGATCGATCTGCATGTGCCTACATTTTACTTCTCATCGGGGCATATATTTTTCCAGACAAGTCCCAGAACAAGGTAGGACTTATGTACTTACAGCATCTGGAGGACCTCGATATATCTGGGAGATTGAGTTGGGGTAGTGCGGCTTTAGCGTGCTTGTATCGTGAGATTTGTCGCGCCACTGCACCAGACGCTTCAGACATAGGAGGACCGCTAGTTATATTACAGGTATTGTTATAGTAACATATTATTATAAGTTACGTTAACATGAAACTCATGTAAGTAATAATTACCAATTACTTAAATAGATGTGGGCATGGGAGCGGCTTACGCATATCCATCCTCAGAGACTACTACCTCATCAAGCAGCAGCGGCAGATATACCTGATTTGTTTCATGGGCTGGAGGGTGCTGATGCTGGGATTGCTGGAGAGGTACCCGCTGTTCCGGCAGAGATGGCTGACCATCCTGATCCTTTACCTAGGGGTCCGTTGGGGTGCAGGTGTGTACCGATAAATTAATAGTTCAATACAATAAATTATTAAAACATAATTGATAGAAATGAATTAAATTAATGTCTTACAGGTGGACTGTGTGTATGACATCTTACGTACACAGCCCCAGACATGTCCTCAGACATTATCGAGATCAGTTAGACCAGATGCGGGATGAGCAGGTTCAATTCGTACACAAACGTACACTATATTATAATGTCATCCGGTAATTACACTTACATTACAACTATCGGATATGTTTTGCTGTAGATGGTGTGGATGCCATATACTCCAGAGGTCATAGCAGACTTACCGTCATATTGCACCATTGGGAGTGACTTATGGCTGGCGCGTGCACCACTGATATGTTTTGCATTAGTGGAGTGGCATTTTCCTGATCGTGTCATGCGCCAGTTCGGTTTTACACAGGGTATCCCACAGCCATGCGACACTAGGACAGCGCTTCATGCTACTGATAGACGCGGCCGAGGTGGTTATGACTGGAGTATTGTACATCACTCATCTGTAGATGTCTGGACACACCGACGAGACCATCTTATCGCAGGGGATCCACATACAGCTGTGAGCGATTTGATTTTTCATGCATACCAGGATTGGTACAGCCGTATCACTCGACGATTGATCGGACCTCCTGTAGATACTCCTAATATCGGATTCCAGTCTATGGGTAGCATAGTCGAGATATTGGTATGTCATAGTTTCTAAGTGCATTTGTCATTATATTCTTCATTTACAAGTACACATTTTATATTATACTAATGTTCAATTTTATGGGTTTTTTACATTTACAGCAGCATACACCTGTTCAGATTCACCGACTTGCAGATGAGGCCCTTGCGGATGGTACGAACACAGCACATAGACAGGCATTGCAGGCCACCCACTCTCTTACTGCCACTTCCCTCGCGGCTGTTCGAGAGGACCATCGTCTCCAGCGTACCATACACACAGAGCCTCTCCATGTACCGCACACTGCACCGCCGGATGTACATACTCGGCCTCATGGTATAGTTATTCCACGACAGAGACGTACACGTCCCCGACCTACAGCAGAGTCGAGTGTAGCAGAGCCTACAACAGAGTCGAGTGTAGCAGAGCCTACAGCAGAGTCGAGTGTAGCAGAGCCTACAGCAGCCCCTATTGGACATCATCATCCACAGACACCGCCGATAGTACATGCCGAGACACCATCGACATCGACTGTCCACCATACATCAGCAGATACTACTCCCCATCCAGCCGAGACCTCCATACCAGCAGAGTACCCCGCGGGGCATGTCTGTCAAGATGCGTTGGTGACGTCGCCTCCGACAGATGTACATATTGGACAGCCATCCGAGGAGGTCACCCCGGATCATGGTTTAGGGCTTCCTACGACTCCTGCAATTGTACTTAGGCCACGGGGGCGTGCTACGACTCCACTTGCCCATCTTATTTCATTAGTTCGAGCGCGAGGTCGAGGTCGAGGTCGAGGTAGAGGTGGTAGATTCGGAGGTGTTAGAGGCCGGGGTGGTCGAGGGAGAGGCAGAGGCAGAGGCAGAGACGGAGATAGTATTCCAGTCGGAGATCCGGTCTCACAGGTGATCCATGGCGAGCCGTCCCAGATTAAGGAAAGGCGTCCGAAACGGCTCAGGAAGAAGCCGTCTTGTGGCACTTAGTTTACCCATGTTGTATTATTTTTTGCCTTTTATATTCACATGTATATTATACAGTTCTTTCTATGTTTTGTGGTTGGTTGTGTGGTGGCCATTTATTGATGTTGTGGTTGGTGTTGTTGATGGTATTTTTTGTTGGGTGTTGTGGTGGTAATTGTGGTACATATGTCATTATGGTTGTGTTGTTGTTATTGTTATTGTTCATACAGGGAAATTTTTTTTGGGTATGTCATAGTTTTAAGGGAAACTCTGCCCAAATTTTTTAAAATTCATTATGTTTAATGAATATTTTTACAATGCATACAGTAGTTCCAACATGTGGTTTATATTGTTTACAAATGTATAAGATAAAATACGATAACATGCAGAACATTACATTTTAGCATTGCATAATGACATTACAGATTAACATAAACTAATGACAACCCATACTGACAATACCGATAAACTACAACAACACAGTAGTACAAACATATAACCATAATTATAACAAACGATAGACATTATTACAACCCCAAGCAGATCAACCAACATATGCGTTCATGTTTATTGATCAAGAAATTTTCATTATGGTAAACTTTCTTCGTCTGACATTTCAACGTCAGAAACGCTACCTTCTTCCGTAGACAACTGTAGGCACAAACGTGCTTCCTGAACCAAACCTTCTGCAGCACGGTCGCCTGCAATTCGTCGGAGGTTGTACCGAGTTTGCTGTATTGCCATACAGTTGTTTTCAGCACGAATGCGCCACAATGCACCTTCCAACTCTTGTGGTGTTTCAATAGACATATTAATGGCAATTTGTCGCAGCCTACGTATGTTACAAATGCGTAAATCTTCACTTAGAACTTCTCTCTCATTCAAACGATATTGCTATTCCTCCCTCATTCTATTCATCGACCTTTGTGAGAAACGTAAACGAGGATTTACAGGATAGAAGAATTCATCCTCTAACGCCCAATGATATCCCATAGTTTCAAACACTGAGCGTGGACTGTAACTCATTTTTTGCAGTTGATAAGTATGGTAAGAGAGCAACACACACAATCAATTTATAGTGATATTATGATGGTAGTCGTGATAATTGTATATACCCAGCTGTGCGGAATCTTTTTTATGCTAAAATATTATGATGTGACTACACTTGCAACACTGATTTGACTCAACACTGAACACAGCCTATGACTATCTGTGATAAGTCCACAGTGGTGAATTAAAAGAAGACTGTTTGTACAAATTTTTCACTATTTTGTCATCATCGTCTGTTTTACCACACCACTGTATCAGTGTCAAGTCGTCTTCATTGTTCACTATTCAATGAATCATTGTCTAGTCGCTATCATTGTTCACTATATCTTAACTGCAATATTTTTGTACTAAGTTCAATGAATGTAATACAGCTACTTCAACTGCAGTGTAAACCATACATACACAATAATGACAACATCACCACCAAATGGGTCTCCAAGCCAAACAAATGATGACTCATTCTCAATCAACAACTGCCATCATGAGACATTTTCTTCATTCAGTTCCCCAGAACCCGGTAATTACACAGATCCTCATGGAGTAACATGGTATGGAAAATTGCGTTTCTTTAAGAATGAGCCAATCTACATTCATAACCCATTCACCGAAGTCGGCCATGTGATGATTGGACCTGTAACCTTTGTTCCGCCTCTAGAGTTTTATTATCACCTACCGGGACCAAGTTGGTTGAAATCTTATTTCAATCGTTGTGAGCTTGAAGTATATTGTCGTTGGCATGGATTACGAGTGCCACAAGCACGTTCGGCTGAAATGTATGTGGAATGGTGCACGGATAACTACCATGATATAATTGCAACACTGGCGCTTGAGAATGAACAGATGGAACGACGGCTAAATCGATTCCACCTTATTACAAAGGCAAACATTGAACATTCAGACCCTGTAGAGCCTATTAATGCAATACTTTCCGATCAAACCTTGGCTTCAGACAATGAACTTTCTGATTTTGAAGATTCACCAGATGAAGATCATCACTCTAAATTTCTACCTGCTACTCTTTGCTTACATGGCATACCATTATGCTGTTGGAAATATGATCGTCATTAGAAATAGTTTGACAAATATGTCTTCATTATGTCGTTTAACATCAAATCTTATAGTTCTATTTCAGCAAAAGACTTAACGTCTCTTCATTTTGAATGTTTTTTTGTAATGTATTTTCTGCAAAACAAATTTAATAATTTTTCCCCATGTTTTAGGGATTTTTTGTTGGGATTGGGGGGGATGGAAATTATAATGGGTCAACAAAATAATTTTAATATTTATTGTTTACTATATATATATGAGTGGGAATTAAATTTGCTTTTGCTCAAAAAAATTTGTATTTGTGGGACTTACTGCGTAGAAATAGTCTCCCACTTGGGCTTATATTATTTAAAATATAAATTATTTTTTAATACTAGAAACCAAAGTGTGATATTCAATTTGTTTGGGCTGGGAAGGGTTGAAAGTGGATGTGGATGTGCAAGTTGTGCGGCCTGTTAGAAAGCGGGTTTCCTAATCCCGCCTTTGTTGAAAGCGGATTTAATACTTCCGCCTTTAATGAAAGCGTATTTAGTACTTCCGCCTTTGAGTGAAAGCGGATTTATTACTTCCGCCTTTAAGTGAAAGCGGTTCTACCACGTCCGCTTATATTCGGTGTCAGTACTGTCTTTCCATGCTGGGAAGTCGGATTTACTACATCCGCCTTCAAAGTAAAAGCGGAGTTAGTAAGTCCGCCTTCAACATAAAGTCGGATGTACTAATTCCGCCTTCAATAGAAGTCGGACTTCGTGATTCCGCCTTTAAAATCTGCCGTAGTTTGGTAAATAAGTTCAAAACAACGGTATTTTGGTATTTAAGTTTGAAAACAGCCCTAGTTTGGTAATTGATTCGAGAAATTTGGGGCGAGAAATTAAGAAAAGGCATGAATTGGGGGAAGTCAAAAGGCATGATTTGAGGACTCAGAAATGGAAATAAGCTTGGGCGGGAAAACAAAAATTGAGAATGAATTTGATCCGTCGAATCAATCTCTTTTAGTTGATTTGAATCGCTAAAAAAATTGAAGATAACATGGACCTTTTGATGTAACTTATCTTTTGCTCAGAATTGATCTGAATCGCGAAAAACTTAAAATTCAAACTCAGTTCTGGATATATACAAAGAGAAAGAGATAAGGTAGTGTGTTTAAAACGTTTAAGAGATAGAGTACAGAGAGAGTTAGAAAATGTTGTTGGGTGGGAAAACAAAATTCATTACTCAGTGTAGACCGTTAGATCAGTATTTATGAGATGATTTGAACTGTTTTTTATGTTGGGATTACGTTGTCTGTTAGATGTGTTTATGTTTTGTCTCAAAAACGATCTGGATCTCTATTTGTCTCAAAAATTCAAACTCACCTCTACTTTATTTTATATATATATATATATATATATATATATATATATATATATATATATATATATATATAGTATTCTAAGAATATTTATCATTATGTCTGGCGCAGAGACATGCTGGGGACAGTGAAGGCATCTGCCTCTGGGCCCTACCGTAATTTTTGGGTTAATTACACGAAAGGTCTCCAAAGTATAGAATTTGTTTAATTTTAGTCCCTAATATTTCAATTGCAACATTTTAGTTCCTAAAGTATTAAATATATTTCTATGTGGTCCCTCAAGCAGACAGCGTCCAGATTGTTAACGTTTTTTGATAAACTTGTCACGTAATACCTAAATATGGACAAAAGAATAATTTATATAATTTTTGACCAAATTTTTGTAAAAGAGCTACCCAAATTACATAGTTTTGATAATAAGTTATCCAAAGTTTGATCAACAATACTCATATTACACATTTTTTTGTCAAAAGCTACCCAAATTATTTTTTGCCCATATATTATATATCACGTGATAAGTTTATGATAAAAAAACGTTATCAATTTGGATGTTGTCTACTTGAGGGACCACGTAAAAACATATTCAATACTTCCAAACTAAAATTATGCAATTAAAATATTGGGGATCAAAATGAGACAAATTCCAGTGTGTTTAACAACCAAACTCGATATTTATTTTTTGGAAAAACTCGGATTGGTAGATGTTTGAAGGCCTCCCACATATATCAGATGTTTGTGGCCTTCTCTTTGCACAGTCAAGGACACACTTTTGTCGAGGGACAGAATCAGGACTATTTAAGTGGACATCAACAAATAAGGAAAAATAATAAATGCAGTTTTTATGTTGCATACCCAAAAATACTTCAGAAAATTCATAGTCTCTCTCTCTCTTTTTTTCTTTTTTTGTAAATTTATCATGAGGCAAACGTAATTCATTGCTTAAGTGGATGAAATGAAAGTATCCAACAAAAAGGAGAACCAGAGTTTTTTTGCATTTCATGTCGTTAGCACTTTAAATTTTAAAAGGGAGAATTACACCCAGACCTCTCGAGGTTTGTCACTTAATCACTCAGACCCCTTGACATTTGAAATATTACACACAGACCCCCTAAGGTTTGTACGTGCGTAACACTTAGATCCTTGCTGTAAATATATCCTTTAATAAATTACACCTAGACCCCCTTGAAGTTTGTATGCATATAATACTTAGACTTCTTAAATTTAAAATGTTATACTTAGACCAAAAATACTCCAATCAAAGATAGAATATCAAATATTTTAAATTTTACAACTAAAATTCATGTTCTATTGTGTCATTTATTGAAATAAAATCAAAAATAAAAATTCAACTTTTTCTTAAAAAATTATAATTAGTATACAATTATACTATCTATTGGAATAAAACTAAAAAATTAAACAAGAGGTCAAATTGTAATGAACACAATATCTTTTAGCTTCAATTGGGATAGTTTGGTATTATAATTTTGTCGTTTAAACGACCAAATTAAATTCCAATAGACAATATAATTGTATACTAATTACAATTTTTTAAGAAAAATTTGAATTTGAATTTTTTATTTTATTTCAATAAATGATACAATAGAACATGAATTTTAATTGTAAAATTTAAAATATTTGATCTTCTATATTTGATTGAAGTATTTTTTGTCTAAGTATAACATTTTAAACTAAAGGGGTCTAATTAATATATATTTACAAACTTCAAGGGGTCTATATATAATTTATTAGTAGATATATTTATAACAGGGGTCTAAGTGTTACGCGCATATAAACTTCAAGGGGTCTGAATATAATATTTTAAATGTCAGGGAGTCTGAGTGATTAAGTAACAAATCTTAGGGGGTGTGAGTGTAATTCTCCCATTTTAAAAAAGAGTTTAAATATTACAAGAACCGTATAATTTTTATTGCTTTATTATTGGTAGAATGTAGTACATCTCGCTTTTGCTCTTCATTTTGACTTTTCTTTTTCGCTGTTAAATTGTTTTTTGTTCCCCTCTGGAACATGCCTTGCAATTTTGTAGATAAATGCATTGAGGACTGAACTTCACCAAGCGTGGCCGAGCATCCGTACCAATGTATCAGATGATGTCTTTTGGCAACACGAATGGAACGTGCATGGCATCTGTAAACCAACGACGATGACCAAAATGACCTATTTCCAATCTGCTATAAGGGAAACGAAAGCATTTAATTTGTTGGACATCCTACAAAATGCTAATGTTTCTCCAACATACAATATTGATTACAGAAGGAGTGATTTCCAGAATGCAGTGAAAGACTCTCCCCAAATTGGAAAAAACGTATATGTATCATGTACGCCCTTTAACACTTCCCATGTTCTCTTGGAGGAAATTCTGATTTGTTTGGATATCTCCGCAACACAGTACATCGATTGTCCATCAAATTCAAAGAACAGAGGATGTCCAGTAAGTCGAAAGATTATCATATTCCCACCTAATTAATTAATATCCATCCATGATATCATCTATGAATGTATTTGAGAGAAAAATAAAAGCAATGTGTTGTCTTGTTTTCATTGTAAACATTGTGAGTTCCTGAGTTTGGTCTTTGAAATGTGAAGAGTTTTGATGTTGTTGAATTTTGTACCTATAAGTGGGTATTGTTGTTTGCATTTATAATTGATATATACTAGAATTTGAATTTGAAAGTGCATGTAACTGGATATGATAGATCAGGTATGACTCCAAAGGATTCTAAACCTGAAGTTAACCCATTCCCCCGCGGGGGGCGTATGTACAGTGTACTTCCTGTAGTATATTAAATAAGTTTGATAGAAAAATATTTAATAACCAAATGAGATATATCCCAATCTTATAGATAGGAATTGAAGTGAAGTTGCTGCAAGATCGGATTATAAATAAAAAATGTATCAACAGTAAGAAATGACTCAAGATTAACTTCTCTAGTGTAGAATTAAAGTTCCTAATCATATTTTATTTATAAGTATTACATCATGTAACAAATGAGAGAATAGTAGACCGTGACCTTGTCACAAAAGTAAGAATGCATTTATGGATTTAGTGAACCGAAAACTTGTTGAAGGACCCCCTTGAATGAGATATGCCATTATTTGACCCCCTTGTTGACAAAATCTTTGCTCTGTCCCTATTGGTTACAACTGTAATCTACCATCACTCTCATTACACCCCACTTTAAAACTATTGGTGGGAACTAGTAAAAGGTTGAAAACAGGGCGAAGGGAAGTTGGGGCAGGTAAACCATTCGTAAAGATGTCACCAATTTGATTATAAGACCCCACATTTTATTCAAATATAGAATATATTTTCTTAATAGTACTTTCTAAAATGGTTGAAAGAATACTAAGAGTATTCTCTCGATGTAAAGAAAAAGATATCACGTAAATTGAATGTTTGCATATATTGACTTGCTGAACAAATTGAGTTTTAGACAACATTTGGACTTAAGGGGGATGAATACATAATTTTCTTAAAGTTTTTAGTTTAAAATAACAAAATTATTGAAGTCAAAACATCGAGAAACTTTAGGATAAACATTTGGTTCATTAAGCGGTCTAGAGTGGTAAAATGATAAATTAGACATTTTAAGGTATAAGATTTTGGCAAAAGTTTGTACGAAGGTAGAAAGAACTTTTGGTTGGTCTAGGGAGGATAGTTGAGTCATCAGGATCAATGCTGAAGAACCGCACTTGAGCCAAAATGCACCGCTCGAATGATTCCACTACAACACTCAAGATTTTTTGTGACAATTTTTTGTCACTATAAATGCATATTTCGTCACAACCATTCGCTACCACCCATCACACTGTCGCCCAGAAGCACTCGTCATCGCCCACCAGCACCATTGTTGCCCCATCACCACCATTGCCGATCACCATCACCGTCGCCCACCACCACCCACATCCACCATCACCATCGCCCACCACCCATAACTATCACCACCACCATTGTCACCCAAAACCCACCACCACTATCACCGCTTACTTCACTACAACCAGTGCTTAAATTTCTCTCTTCTCTATGTTTGTGATTTGATTTTGGGTGTGAAAACAAATATATTTATTGTTGACCATTTTTTTATTACTCCATGCATTCAGACACGAGAAATAACTAGTGTGTGTGTGTATATATATATATATATATATATATATATATATATATATATATATATATATATATATATATATATATATATATATATATACACTAATAATTACCCATATCTGAAGACACTATATATTAAACAAAAAAATTGTAAATAATTACCCATGCCAAAAGGTACATTATAATTTTTAAAAATCATCAATAAATATGGACCTGCTATTTAAATATGAACATATGCTCATGCCTGAAGACACTGTGTAATTAAAAAAAAATCGTCCATTCAAAAAAGTTAGAATCTATTAGAAAAAAAAATTGAACCCTCATTCTAGGCTCAAATTACTTGAGATTCAAGCTGCATACACAATTCACAATCATATCCCACAAAAAAACTATTAAATTAGACTCATCATCACGCCACAGTCCTGCCTAAACACAAATATCTATCAACTACTGTAACAAAACGAATGAAATCCATAAAAATACATGAATAAATTCCAAGTCACACTGCAAAAATAAAACAACATGATCAAATGAATGAATTTGCACCTACATTCACCAACAATTTCAATTACAACAATTTTAGCCTTCTATTCCATCTTCATTTTATCACTAATTGAACTAATTCAAGAACAAAAATGAAAAACTTGGGAATAAAATCTAACATGGGTGGAGCCGATAAATGAGTTCTGTAAACTTTTTATATTCTCTTTGTATATCTTACCAAATCCACAAAATGCGGAATTTAGCTCTACCAAAAAAAAAAAAACTGATAAATGCGATAATCTAGTTTATGAGCATAAACAACGATATGCAACCAAAGAAGTAATAGAAAAAGACGACAAAAAGAAAGACAGAATTAAGGAAGAAATTAAAATGAATAATATACCTTGTCATAATTGTTGTGTGGATTCACTTTTAGCTTCAACGTGTTCATCACTTCTGACTTTCAATAGTTTTAACTTTGAACATGCATAAGTCATGCTGATGGCAATAAACACATTGTTATAGTAGTAGGATTACGGTAGTAAGATAAAAAAATTTCATGGATTTCACTTGCAAACATGCAAATAAACAGAATACAATGATGCTAGAGGGCCTTAAATTTATAGCCAAAAAAAAAAAACAAAAAAACATAAGAATGAACCATCTCAAATCTAACATAACTCAAACCCTAGCATTGCCTAACATCCAATTTCGACAATGACCAAATAGGGCATAAAGAATAGTCTAGCATAGGATCATCACCACGATTCGGAAAAAATAAAAAAAGAGAGATCACTAATCAGTAACTTAAAGAATATTTAGCCAGAGAGAAAAGGGAGGGAGCTTACGTTGCTCATTTCTAGCAGTGAAGATAATCATTCCAATCTCTTTGCAATATCAATCCAAGAGCTCCTGGGTGAAACTACACAACCTTGTTGAAATTGGTTGTTTCTTCTTTTGTTCATCCTCTTAGAGCGAACTCCTTAGGCATCCAAATCAGATATTGAAAACAAAAATCAGAATTTCCTTAAAAATTCGACACTTGAAACAATATCAACATTTGTACACAAAAAGCCGTAATATAACCGGTGCCCCAGTTCATGTTTAGCCATAGTTAAACAACTCAACCAAGGGTGATTTGGTGCTAAGTGATTGATTGAAGAACTAATTGCAAATTCTAAAATTGTTGCAGCCAATATCGAGAAAATTATTGCGTTTAAATCACCCTTCAATGTTCAATGTCTTTAACCATGAACATGCCACTCATAATAGGAAATCAGCCAGACAAAACCCTTCATGTTATAGAGCATACAATTCAACAAAATATTCAAATCAATGAACAAAAAAAACTAAAAAAATTCAATTACAGAAAATCATTGGGATTAAGAAGCAACAACAATAATCCTAAAACTTAATTCCTACCCAAAGCCCATCACAAATCAATTCAACACATTCTCCACATAGGCACACACAAACATGTAAGAAAGTTGTGCAAACCATTTGGGTGCAACTATGCAAGATAAATGAAATTAGGAAAAGAGACATAAAAGAAAGCTGGGAAATAAACTAACACAAAAAATTAAGGGCAGATTCCATTTTACCCCTTGTGTGCAACACTTTACCAATGTGCAATTATACCATTCTCCACAGTAGCTACCATAAATTCTGGCTACAACCTCCGACGACCATCCTTGACAATGTGAACAGAACAATAACCAAAAGTCAAACGAAAATGTTTAAGGAAAGAAAAATTGAAAAGAATTAAGAAAAATAACACCAATTGAACCCTTAATCTCACGTAAAGTAGTCAACCACTAAATACATGACGCTTAAACAGATTAATTACAAACATGACTCTAAACCAATCTAGCCATCATTTATGGACCACTACTATCACATTCATGAAAATCAAAAAATCAAATCACCATGATCTCTACCGATACGGCAGAGAGTAAAGAGAGGTTTGGAGCCGAATCAATTACCCAACAGATCATGTAAAATGTAGACCAAATATAAACCAAAACATGTAAATTAGGACAAATTTAACCCAAAACAATATGTTGTATGCATTTATAAATCTTGGTTCCAAGTTCCCAGGTCACATCATTCTAAGTGATCCTTCCCAATGTATAAACGTGTAAACAACTCCTTTTCCAAATCCAAAACAAAAATGTATCCATTTACCCATGTCCTATCATCTAAACTAAATACATTAACCAAAGTAGAAAAATAGAAACAAAAACAGCCCATTATCACACACTTTATTAATTAAACACAAACAACAGCATAAAAGATTTATAGGAGTGTGAAGATCTTTACCAAGTTATTAACTATTAGACTCTCTGATTTGCTTCCTGGTTTGATTTCCCGTGAGCAACATGGATTTGTTAGGGGAAGAAATGGTGGGGAGTGTGTCTCTCTTGCTCAGTTGATGGTGAGTGAATTAAACAAAAGAGTTGAGGCTGGGAATATGTTGTTGAAACTGGATATGATGAAGGCGTATGACAGGCTAGAATGGGATTTTTTAATAAAGGTGTTGGATTGTTTTGGTTTTGCCCCTCTATTTGTTCAAATGGTGGCCAACTGTTTGGAAAGTCAGTTTTGTTCTGTGACTATGAATGGAGTGAGGAGGGGCTTCTTTCCTTCATCTAGGGGGTTGAGGCAAGGAGATCCACTGTCTCCTTGTCTTTTTATCCTAGTTGAGGAAGTTCTTAGTAGAGGTTTAACAAGAGTGTTTGAGTAGGGTTTGGTGAAGCATTATCATATTGGAAGAGGAACTTCTTTGGTGAGTCACTGCTTTTTGCTGATGACACATTGATTTTTTTGAGAGGTAAGAAAAGGTCTTTGCGAAACTTGATGCAATTTTTATTGAAATATGAAGTAAGCTCTGGGCAAAAGATTAGTCTGCAAAAAAGCTCCATGATATGTTCTAAATAGATTTCGAATGATAGGAGATATATGTTTTCCAGTATAGCTGGTATACCTATAAAAAGTTGTCCTGTTTTTACCTATCTGGGATGCCCTATAATTCAAGGGAGAGTTAGACTCCATTTCTTTGAAGGCCTTCTTATTCAGTTTAGACAGAGATTGGAGGGGTGGTATTCTAGATTATTGTCGAGTATGGGAAGAATTTTAATGGTGAGGTTTGTTTTGTGTGCTGTCCCAATGCACTTGTTGGCTTGCATGAATCTGCCTAAGACAATAATTGCTAAACTTAATTCTTTAATGGCCAGCTTTGTATGGTCTAATAAGCTTGATGTTAGACGAAGACATTGGGTATCATGGGGGAAAATAACTATGCCTTCTCAAGAAGTGGGATTAGGGTTGAGAAAATTTGAAGACATTCAGGCTACTTTTAGAATGAAACAAGTGTGGAACCTTCTTGTGGGGTCTTCTCTCTGGGCTGTTGTTTTCAGGTCAAAATTTCTAAAGGGGAGGAACTTAATGTGTTGTCTGGGAATATCTCATTCTCCTTGTTTCAAACTCTTAAAGCCCTATTTTGAGAGGGTTGTCTCCTGTTCAAAAGTGGTGATTGGGAATGGAACAAATGCTGATTTCTTCTGTGAGAATTGGACAGGTAAAGGGGCCTTGATCTCTAGAATGAATTATGTGCCTAGAGTGTTTCCTAAAGTTTCTGATTTATTTGTATCTTCTATCTGGAAAATTAATGGGGATGAATTGTGTTTAGATGAGAACTTGAAAAACGAGGTGTTAAGTTCTACAATATGCTTAACAGATGTGGAGGACAAGTTGATTTGGCAAGGAACCTCTTCTGGAAATTTTACAGTTAAGTCAGCCTGGAATTTGATTAGGAGACAGGGGGATTATGATGAGATATCTGCTGTGATATGGAAGATGAGAACTGCTCCTAGTGCCCAGTTTGTTGGGTGGAAAATTTTCAAAAGAGCTCTGCCTTTGGATTCAAATTTCAAGAGAATTGGGGTCTTGATTGTGAGTAGATGTTGTTTATGCTATGCAAATAATGAAGATTATGCTCATTTATTTGTGGACTGTAATTATGCTAGAGTGATTTGGTCCAATTTTGCTACAATCTGTGGATTCCAGATTATCCATGGGGAGAGTCCTTTATTGAGGTTCACAAGATTATGTAGAATTTATAAAAGAAATTCTTTGAGTCATGTTATGATTCAAAGTCTTTCCTTGAATTTTTTTGGCAATTATGGAAAGATCGATGTAGAAGGCTAGCTAGTGAAGGGAAATTGTACTCTTATTCCCTTTTTGTTCGTATTTGTAGTACTCTACGGTATCAGGGTAGGTGTTTTAAGCCTAAGGAAAGGATGATGCTACTGGAAAGGAACTCCTTTTTTTTCTTCAAATTGATTCTCCTTATGTTGTCAAATGGAAGGGCTTTTGGGTTAAGTGGGTGTGTCCTCCTAATGGTGTTCTGCAATTAAATATTGATGGGGCTTCAAGACAAGATTCAAGAGTGGCAGGTGGGGGGATAGTGGTGCGAAATGAATGGGGCAGGGTTGTTTTGGCTACAACCTTTTACTATTGTGAAGGTTCAAACATGTTGGCTGAGTTTCGAGCTTTGTGTGATGGATTGGATTTAATTGAGCAATACAGTTTAGTGTGTTATGATTTTGAAGTTGAATGTGATTCTCAGATTTTGGTTAAAATTGTTTTGGGTCATTGTGAATGTCCTTGGCAATAGCTGAGTTTTTTGAAGAAGGTCAAAGTCAGTTTAAGCCGCTTGAAGTTTCGTTTAATACATGTGTTCTGTGAAGCAAATTCAGTGGCAGATAGGCTTGCTGACCAGGCAGTTATATCCTGGCGGTCAGTGGACTTTTCAGTAGACTTGAGGCTGCCATATGAAGTAAGCTTTGCTATGATGTATGACCAGAAGGGATTTCCTATTCTGCGAAAAAAGAAGGTGTTGTTGTTCAATGATAAGGGTTAAAAGCTTTGGAGGTTTTGGCTTGGGAGTTTCAGTGTTTGAAACACTTTGGAAGGAAGATGATGGTTGCATTGCAAAATATAGAAGAACTTGTTTTTTCTTACGAACTTTATCTTTTTTTGTTCTGGTTTTTTAAGAAAGGAGTTTGTGCTTGGGTGTTTTAAAAGGGCTTTTATGCCTTGGTTGGTTAAAAGGCGTTTGTGCCTTGGGGTTTTTGGATGTTTTGGTAGGCAGTTGTGCCTTTTGTTGTTTCTTGTAATTGTCTGTTTTGTTAATAAATAAAATGCTCCTTTTATTAAAAAAAAAAAAAAAAGTTGTTTATACCTCAATAACACAAACATCGAAAGATTTGACCCCATTCCATAGACATATTGAATCTAGAAATGCAAAAAAAATCCAGAAAACTCTGATGGGTCAGGCCCAAATAATCCAATTCGGGTGGAAAGCCCAAAACTATTTAAGAGCCCAAGCTCTAGAAGACCAAGCAGGCCCAAAGTGGTCCAGACCGGTCAATCACATTAGGGAGCTACTCCACTAAGGGAGCATCTGGACCGCTTAGAGAAAGTCAACATTCCCTCATCATTTGGCCAAGACCTTTGGAGAGCACTCCCCTGCCAGTTGAGGAGAGGAGAGGTCGCCAAGGAGAGGAGAGGTCGCCAAGCTGTTTAAAGCTATTAAGTTGCTACAATCCGTTATGACCGTCAAACTACCCATTCAATTACTACACAGGCGACTATAAATTGTAAAGCTTCCCCATCACTTGGGGGGCATCTCACAAGAATCAAGCTCATCTCTTTTCCCTCTTGTAATTCTCTACTCTCCCAAAACACCGGAGTTAATAAAATTTTCGGCGAACTTAGCCATTGAAAGGGGACGTAGGTCTTGTTGACTGAACCACTATAATCCTCGTCTTCTTTCTCCCACTACTTATTTTACTGCATTTTACACTGTTTACTTGACTGTGGTGTGCAAACCAATTTTTGCATCATCAGTTTGGCGCTGTCTGTGGGAAGGACAAAATTTTCAATTCTAAAAAACCTTCTTTGTCAAATCCATGAATCCTCCTGAAGACAATCCTGTGCGAGAAGAGGAGGTTGCTCCTCCTCCACTCGCTAATCCGGTCCCGAATGTACAGCAGATGCTGGACACCATGCATCAACTTATAGCCCAGAACCAACAGATTCTACAACTGATGCTTGGGCAACAAGAAGGAGCGCAGCCCGGACCTCAAGCTAGGGAAGCTCCACTCCCTGGTCATCAAGAAGCTCCCCCTCCGGGCGCCCAGCCAAGGGGGGCCCACCATGATGGACCTCCTCTTCCAGCCCCTGCTCCTGTTCCCCATGGTGGAGACCCTCCTCTTCAAGAGGACGAGGGTGAAAACCAAAACATGGAGCATGGGAGTCATTTTCGTGGTAATTCCAAAGGACCTCCTCCCAATCAGTGGGATGAAAAAATTAAGGAAGTGCAGAATCAGCTGGGTGATGTCTTCAACGCCATGAAGGCACAGGGACCCGAAACAGTGGACTACCTGGTAAGTCGAACGGATACACCTTTCAAACCTGACGTGGCAAACTATCCACTTCCTCAGAAATTTAAGATGCCATCCGTCGAGACCTTTGACGGTAAGAAGGATCCGCTGGACCACCTTGAAACCTTTAAGACCTTGATGCAGCTGCACAACGCCTCGGACGAAATCATGTGCCGAGCGTTCCCCACCACCCTGAAGGGATCCGCTCAACAGTGGTTCGCCAAGATTTCCCCCGCCTCCATTGGCTCATTTGCTGAGCTAAGTAGGTCTTTCGTGTCACACTTCATTGGAGGACGTCGCCACCAGAAGCCTGTCACACACCTGCTAAGCATAAAGCAGGAAATAGATGAGAGCCTGAGAAACTACCTCACTCGTTTTAATGAGGAGGTCCTTCAGGTCGAAGAGCCCGATGAAAAGGTAAGCATGACCGCCCCTGGGAGGCCTCCGGTCATCGAGCTTCATTTTCTCGGTGATGAAGCGCCCACCAAAAAGTATGCCTGAGTTACTAGCGAAGGCCCAGAAATACATGAATGCAGAGGACATTACAAGAGCCAGACAGGGAGAGTCCTCTAGAACTGATGAGAAAAGAAAGGAAAGAGACAGAGACGACAAGAAGGAGAGTAGTAACAAGTGCAGCAGGACAGAGAGGATACTTGCCAAAGACCATCTTGGTCCCGCTCCCCAGAGAGAGCGACAGGTCTTCACTCCCCTCAATGCCTCTGTCGGGCACATCCTATTACAAATTCAGGATGACCCCGCAGTAAAGTGGACGGGGAGAATGAAGTCTCCCTCAAACCGTAGGAACCCAAACAAATACTGTCGTTTTCATCTCGACCATGGCCATGATACCGACGATTGCTATGACCTCAAGAGACAGATTGAGGAGCTCATCCAACGGGGTCACCTACGCCAATATGTTGCCGGAAGAGAACGGGCATCGGCCTTACCTCGTAATCAGGAAGACCAACAGCCCATCGGGGAAATTCACACCATCTCCGGAGGGCTTGCGGGGGGAGGAGAATCCCTCTCCGCAATGAAGGCTCATGCCAGGAAAGCTACGCACCCTGATGAATTGCGCCCATCTAAGGCACCAAAGCATGGCAGCAGCGAAGTCATATCTTTCTCAGACAATGATTTGGAGGGAATTCAGCACCCCCATG
The DNA here is from genome assembly GCA_951799425.1 of Ilex aquifolium. Classification (NCBI taxonomy): domain Eukaryota; kingdom Viridiplantae; phylum Streptophyta; class Magnoliopsida; order Aquifoliales; family Aquifoliaceae; genus Ilex; species Ilex aquifolium. Next base: position 25,287,865 of record OX637401.1, read on the forward strand.
ATCACCCTCTGGTACTCACCATGACCGTTGCCAACTTCCAAGTGCGGAGAATACTCGTGGACAGTGGCAGCTCTGCGGATATCTTGTTCGCAGAGGCTTATGACAAGCTTAACTTGGGCAGGGAGAGACTACAGCCTATCAGGTCACCCCTCATTGGATTCTCCGGGGAGAAGGTGTATCCCCTAAGGTCCATCACCTTACCAGTCACTGCCGGCGTAGCACCCCGAAGTTCCACAATTATGGTCAACTTCTTGGTGATAGATTGCCCTTCAGCGTACAACATCATTCTTGGGCGACCTGCTCTCAACACTCTAAGAGCGGTGCCCTCTACCTACCACCTCATTCTCCGCTTCCCAACCCCGAGAGGAGTCGGAGAGGTCCGGGGAGATCAAGTAGCTGCAAGAGAGTGCTACGTCTCCTCTATAAAGGCAAGGAAGCCACAGGAGGCACTACAAGTGGAGGTCCTCGACCCAAGGGATGACGCCACTATAGAAAGAGGAGAACCAGTCGAGGAGCTCACCCCTGTGATCCTGGATGTGGGGTATCCAGATAGAAGAGTCTACATTGGCTCTTCCCTTCCTGAGGACTTGGTCCGCCAACTCATAGACTTTTTGAGGGGTAACATGGACGTTTTTGCTTGGTCGCATGCGGACCTAGAGGGCATCGACCTTGAGGTCACCACCCATCACCTCAACGTCGACCCTCACCACAAGCCTGCTCGCCAAAAACTAAGGGGTGCCTCCACTGAAAGGGCCCAAACAATGGAAAAGGAGGTGGGAAAGTTGATAGAGAACGGAGTAGTTAGAGAAGTAGCCTATCCTGAGTGGCTCTCAAATGTGGTGATGGTGACTAAAGCTAACGGGAAGTGGCGCCTCTGCGTCGACTTTACTGAGCTCAACAAGGCATGCCCGAAGGATAGCTACCCACTACCACGAATCGACCTCCTCATTGACGCTACAGTAGGGCATGAATTGCTCACCTTCTTGGATGCATATTCTGGGTATAACCAGATTAGCATGCACCCCCCAGACCAGGAGAAGACATCCTTCATCACTCTAAGGGGGACCTACTGCTACAGGGTCATGCCCTTCGGGTTGAAGAATGCAGGAGCAACCTATCAACGACTGGTGAACAAGATGTTCCAGTCACAGATCAGGAAAACAATGGAGGTGTATGTGGACGACATGCTGGTAAAGAGTCTTGCAGCAGCATATCATATTGACCACCTCCAAGAAACTTTCAACGTTCTCAGGACATACCACATGAAGTTGAATCCTGAGAAGTGCGCTTTTGGAGTAGGCTCAGGAAAGTTCCTTGACTTTATGGTCAACCAAAGAGGAATTGAGGCGAACCCCCGACAAAATCAAGGCAATCTTAGATATGAAGTCGCCGTCCTCAACCAAGGAGCTCCAGCGCCTCAATGGGAGAATTGTGGCACTCAATAGGTTCGTTTCCAAGTCTGCGGACAAATGTCTGCCTTTCTTCAAAATTCTCCGAAAGGCTTTCGAGTAGGGACCTGAGAAGGAGGAAGCCTTCCACAAGCTTAAAGCCTACTTGGCTACACCGCCACTCCTTTCACACGCCGAATCTGGTGAAACTTTATATCTGTACCTTTCTGCTTCCCCATCGGCAGTGAGCTCCGTCCTCATCAGAAACAATGACGGGGTACAGAAACCAATTTATTATGTGAGCAGAGCATACCGGGGAGCAGAAATCAGATACTCAGAGCTGGAAAAATTAGCACTTGCCCTCATTTCAACAGCAAGACGCCTACGACATTACTTTCAGAGTCACACTGTTGTTGTAATCACATATCAGCCTCTAAAGAGAGTCTTGGAAAAACCAGATATATCCGGAAGACTCCTAAAATGGGCAGTAGAACTAGGCGAGTTCGATATCCAGTACCAACCAAGGGCGGCTATCAAAGCACAAGCTTTGGCGGATTTTGTTGCTGAGCTTACACACGTAGAGGAGGTCCATGAACATTCCACACTTCAGACATCTAGCCTGGACACCCAAAGCAAGGTGGTACATGACGAGGACACCCAGGCCCCCAATCCAGGCGCCAGATCACCTTCCCGGGCGCCCAGGCCTCCACCCCTGGCGCCCAGACACCCTCCTCAGGCGCCCAACCACTCCCAAGCGCCCAGGCCCTTCCCGACGCCCAGCCTGGAGCCTTGACATCCCGTTATGGTTTCTTGGCTCCTACAACGATCACCGAACTCTACTCTTCGCCGCTCTGGAAGCTTTATGTGGATGGATCATCAACCCGCGAAGGAGGTGGAGCTGGCTTAATCCTAATCAGTCCCGATGGCACTCTCATCAAGTATGCTGTGAAGCTCCACTTCATGGCCTCCAACAATGAGGCAGAATACGAGGCCCTCCTCTCTGGTCTAAGGTTGGCCATTGAGATGGAGGCTCAACACCTCGTCACTCACAGCGACTCTCAGCTAATAGTCAACCAAGTAAAGGGCGAGTTCGAAGCCAAGGGAACCAGAATGCAGGAGTACCTCGCCATGGTGAAGGATTTGGTCGCCAAGTTCAAAACCTTTCAAATCACCTACATCCCGAGGGAGGAGAACATGGCAGCCGATGCCCTAGCCAGGCTCGCATCGTCCTCAGAAGCCCCACCAGGACCAACATTCATGGGTCACCAGTTAGAACCAAGCAAGTTAGACTCGGAAGCTACAAGTGTCAACTGTGCATCTGCCGAAGCAAACTGGATGACCCCAATAAAGGCATACCTCCAAGAAGGTGCGCTGCCTGATGACCTTCTGGAAGCCAGGAAGCTCAGGATGAGAGCCTCCAAGTTCACCATCTTGCAAGACATTCTGTACAAGAAAAGCTACTCCTTGCCATTGCTGAGGTGCCTTTCACCCGAAAAAGCTCATTACACCCTGCGGGAGATCCATGAAGGGATTTGTGGGAATCACTCCGGAGGTCGCTCCCTTGCCCACAAGGCACTCAGACAAGGCTATTTTTGGCCTAGCATGGTGAGGGACGCCCAAGAATTTGCCAAGAGGTGCGACAAGTGCCAGCGCTTCGCCATTGTGCCTAGGCAGCCACCAGAAGAACTCATGGTCGTCACCAGCCCATGGCCTTTCTCCAAATGGGGCATCGACATCCTAGGCCCCCTACCTTTGAGTAGGGGACAGTGCAAATTTGTGGTGGTAGCAGTTGATTACTTTACTAAATGGGCAGAGGCAGAACCCTTAGCAAAGATAACAGGCGCAAAGGTGAAAGATTTCATCTGGAAAAACCTTGTCTGTCGCTTTGGGATCCCCCATGCCATTGTTAGCGACAACGCCAATCAGTTCGACAATAAGCTCCTGAACTCCTTCTGCTCCGACCTTCAAATTAAGCAGCCTCATTCCAGCCCGGCGCACCCACAGGCGAACAACCTCATGATGAGAACGGTGCTACGCAACCTAAAGACAAGGCTTGAAAAAGCGAAGGGCATTTGGGTGGATGAGCTCCCAGACGTATTATGGGCCTATCGCACAACTCCAAGAACTCCAACTAGAGAAACCCCCTTCTCTCTCACTTTTGGAACTGAAGCAGTCATTCCGGTGGAGATTGGAGTACATTCTCTAAGGGTCCAACACCACGACCCTATCACCAATGAGGAAGGACTCCGCATCAACCTCGACTTGGTAGAGGAGGCAAGAAAGATGGCTGTGGTCCGCAACGCAGCGTACAAGTGCCGTATGGCAAAGTACTACAACTCGAGGGTAAAGCCTCGTTCCTTCCAACCAGGAGACTTGGTCCTTAAGAAAGTGATCCTCGCCACAAAGGATTCACGAGAAGAAAAGTTGGGACCGAACTGGGAAGGACCCTACAAGATAACAGAAATTTTACCCCATCCATGGAATGCCGAGCACTTGAAGAGGTACTACCAGTGACCTTGAGAGAGAGTCAAAATAAAGAGTTGGGGACTTTATTTTATTTTTTGTACTTTTTTGGGACTATTATGACATAAGCAGTGAAGTAAATAAAACAAAAATTTCAGATTTACTCAAAAAAGATCTTTGCATTTTTGTATTCAACTTCAAAAGAGCATCAGTGGCAGAAATCAACCACTTTCACAAAAGTAGGGCTACAAAATGCTTTTCTAAAAAATAAAAAAGTCTCTAAATCAAAAATTCCCTAGAACTCTAGCTGCTCTCATAGTCGCCATCCACCTCCTCGGCATCCTCAGAACCTCCATCACCCTCATCAGGCGCCTCAGTTGGCACGAAGCCTGAGACATCAACCTCGGGATAGGCAGCATAAATCTTACCCCGGAGCTCCTCATAGCCATCAATGAAAGCATCTGCAATACCATCCCTCAGGTCTGCCTCAGCTTGGGAAGCCCTTTCTTGGGCGGCCTTCACCTCTGCCTCTGCGGCAGCCTCTCTGAGCATGGCCCTCTCACGGGTCTCTGTAAGCTCAGCCTCAAGGTCAGCCACCCTCCCATGGGTTACCGAAAACTCAGCCTCTCTGAGCGTGGCCCTCTCACGAGTCTCTGCAAGCTCAGTCTCAAGGTCGGCCACTCTTCCATGGGTCGCCGAAAACTCAGCCTCTCTGAGCATGACCCTCTCACGGGTCTTTGCAAGCTCAGTCTCACTGAGCGTGGCCCTCTCACGGACCTCAAGAAGCTCAGTCTCGAGCCTGGCCACCCTCCCATGGCTCGCCGAAAGCTCAGCCTCAAGACCAGTCGCCCTCTCATCAGAAGCCCTCCCAGCAGCTTCAAGCTCCGTAATCCTCTCCTGAGCAGCTAGGAGTTCACTTTTCACAACTTCATGGGTTTGCTTCAACTGGTGATAAAGAAGGGTCCTCGAAAACATACACATAGATGCAGTTGAGGCCTGGAAAAAAAAAACAAAAGGCAAAAAGATGTCAAAAATGTATGGAAGGAAGGGAGAAAAGGGAGACAATAAACCCTTACCTGAGCCCAGCTTTCCAAAAAAGAGTTGAGAATTCCATCGGTGCCCGTAGAACCAAGCTCGTTCACATCCCTGGAACACACAAACTTCCCAATCCGATCCCTAATGACCCGCATGTTACCCAGCATAGAGATACCCTGAGAAGGCGCCCCTGACGGAGTTCCCATAGGAGTGAATGATGGAGGGGCAGAAGGTGAAGCCAGTTTGGGAGACTCCAAAGTAGGAGATGCAATTGAGGGAGAGGGCACCTTTGGAGGCGCCCTAGGTACCTCTAGGGGGCTGATTGAGAAGAGCTCCCCCCGGGCGGTACCCTTGGGGAAGTTACTTGGGAGACCTGGCTCGGCCTCGCTATCTCAGGCACCCTCGCCACCTTGGGAGGAGGAGGACTCCTACGGGAGAGGCGGGACCCAATCGCCTCCCTATCTATTGCTGCAAAGGAGTAAAGTGTTACCCAGATAAAAAAGCAAGTAAAGGAGGAAGGTACAAAATAATCAACTCACTTTTTCTCTTCAAAGAGGAGCCGCCAGACTTTGGGGTGGCACGAACTCCGGGCATGAGGACTCCAAAATCTTTTTCAGGATAAGCCTTCACTGCCTGCAGTTTCCACTCTTGACCCTTGGAAAGCACAAGAGGATCTGCAAAAGGATTGATGAGTAAAAAACAGAAAACACACGAAAGAGTTAAAACAAATGCGAAGCTTACCAAGCTCTTTGGGGGTACTCCACCCCCGTGGTACCGAAGCTCTATCGGCCTCAGCAGCCCATTCTCCACCGACAAATAGAAAGCGGGATTTCCAACTGTGACAGTTGGACTTCAGTCCAGTGATCAGCCTGTCTCTCGTTGTAAAGTAATACCAACCCCGATTGGGAGCAGGGGTCTCGCTTAGGGTATAAGCTCCATGAAACTCCTCTAGAGAGGCATCCTCATGGTGCACTTTTTTCCACAACACCAAAAAGCATAGCAAAACCCTCCAGCCGTTGGGTGACAGCCGCCCCGGGGTGAGTGAAAAATATTCAAGGATGCGACAGATAGAAGGGGATATGGGAAGCCTAAGCCCAGCATCAAGCATCTCCTCATAAATCACAATACCCCCAGAAGAGTCATCCGAGGCGGGCTCATCCATCTCGGCCCGACGGCATAGCACAGTCGGAGGAATATGGTAGGTGGAGACAATCCGCAAAATATCATCTGGAACTAAAGTACTAAAGAGAGTATTTACCTTGGACCCATCGTCAACTATTTTGCTTTTGTACTTTTCCTTACGGAGGCCCTGAAGAGTTTGATCTTGAGTAACTACATTCTGAGGGACTGGTTCATCACCAATGCAAGTGTCAGGTCCGCCATAGGCACCCAGGGCAGCCCCTTGCTCGCCCAAAGTCTCAGCCTCGCTAAATTTCTTCAAACAAGCGCCCAAGGGGGCGCTCCTTTGCTCGCTTGATGAGCTGCCCAGCGCAGCAGGCACGCCCAGATCAGTGCCAAAAACACTCCCTACACGCCCAAACTGGACCAGTGCATCGCTGCCACCAATCTGCCTGGCCGCCTGGACTGTTCGCCTCCCTGCGCCAGCTGCGCGCCCAGGCAGCTTGCCCAGGCCGCGCCCAGGCAGCTCGCCCAGGCTGCCAGCTCAACACCTGCAACGCCTAACTACCCCTCCTGCTCTTCCATCATCTCCACAGCAATTTGGACCGCTCGCCTCTCAAAGGGCGCCTCCACCATGTTGGATAGCGGCCGAGCAACGGCCTGGACAACCTGTCCGCCAAAACCCGCCTGACCCGCTCGCCCAATGGGGACAGCAGCAGCCTGGGCGCCCAAGGTCGCTCGCCCCCACCTCCCTTAGCTCACCCGAGGATCTCTCTTTCTCCGTCTGAGCAATCCCACCTTCAATGCATCCCTCGATCACCGCCGTATCAGCGGCAACCTCACCATCTTCTTGAATGCCGATTGTTCCATCACCAAAACTCCTCATTTTTCTTCTCCCAAACAATGAATGTCTATGAGAACTTACCTGAAGAGCAAGATAACCTTGGCTCCTTCAAAGTATTCCAAAGTAACCTTGGGTCCTTCGAAGTCTTCCAAGAATGGCTCTCACTCACTCTCTCAAATTTCTATGAAAGGGATGGAATGAGGAAGAAAACTTCTATTTATACTCCAGGGTTTCATGAAATCAAGGGAAAGAAGAAAGGCCCAATTCAAAGCAAGGGCTCTTCTAGAATTCAAAAGGGGAAATAAAAGAGGTTATGTAGCTGGAGACGCCCTACAAAGCTAAAATATATATCAGGAATGAAGAAGGAGCCTTGGTTTGTGCCTTGGGGTTTTTGGATGTTTTGGTAGGCAGTTGTGCCTTTTGTTGTTTCTTGCAATTGTCTGTTTTGTTAATAAATAAAATGCTCCTTTTAATTAAAAAAAAAAAAAAAAAGCTGTTTATACCTCAATAACACAAACATCGAAAGATTTGACCCCATTCCATAGACATATTGAATCTAGAAATGCAAAAAAAATCCAGAAAACTCTGATGGGCCAGGCCCAAATAATCTAATTCGAGTGGAAAGCCCAAAACTATTTAAGAGCCCAAGCTCTAGAAGACCAAGCAGGCCTAAAGTGGTCTAGACCGATCAAGCTCATTAGGGAGCTACTCCACTAAGGGAGAATCCGGACCGCTTAGAGAAAGTCAACATTCCTTCATCATTTGGTCAAGACCTTTAGAGAGCACTCCCCTGCCGGTTGAGGAGAGGAGAGGAGAGGTCGCCAAGGAGAGGAGGGGTCGCCAAGCTGTTTAAAGCTATTAAGTTGCTACAATCCGTTATGATGGTCAAACTACCCATTCAATTATTACACAGGCGACTATAAATTGTAAAGCTTCCCCATCACTTGGGGGGCATCTCACAAGAATCAAGCTCATCTCTTTTCCCTCTTGTAATTCTTTACTCTCCTAACACACCGGAGTTAATAAAATTCTCGGCGAACTTAGCCATTGAAAGGGGACGTAGGTCTTGTTGACCGAACCACTATAATCCTCGTCTTCTTTCTCCCACTACTTATTTTACTGCATTTTACACTGTTTACTTGACTGTGGTATGCAAACCAATTTTTGCATCATCAAACTCTAATCCCAATTTTAACTTCCCATTTATAGGGTTAAAAAAACTGTACAAAACAATATTTAGTAAACATGAGGCCTTCCATCTTGGGCCCATACCATTTGAACTTGGAATTTACCATTTATAAAAGGGGTAATTTGAAAATCGATAAAAAAAATTTAAATTTATTTGAGTTAAATTATATTAAGAAAATTTATTTGGTTTTAAGTGCATTTTAAAAAAAAAAAAAACTAAAAGATCATTTATTATTCCATTACTCTCTCTTCCATATTTTCTCTTTATCTATTTTCTCTCTCTTTCTCTCACATTGATAATTTATTTTTTTTAAATATGTAAAAATTTGATTTAATTTTTTCATCTTTTTCCCCTATTTTTTTTTCCTCTCACTCCCTCTTCTTTTATTTCCTTATTCTCTCTCTTTCTATCTCTCCATAGATCAACGTTACAACAATAAAATTACACTAATCAGTGACACCAATTAATTACAATTATCCTATAATACACCAAACAGTTACTCATGTGTTCTCATAAAACTAAACAGTTACACTAAACAATTATACGAAATTATAACACCAATCTAATTTGTCATTCAGTTATTTATATAAATTAAAGAGTTACACTATTTAGTATCACGACATAGTTACATAATTATATACATCAAATTGGGTTTATCATTACACAAAAGATTTTACCATTATACTAAATTTGGTATAATTTAAGAAGTAAAATTTAAATTTAAGTAAAGATTTGACTAAGGAATGGGATGTCTTAGAGCATCTCCAACCATTTTTCAAATTTTTACTCAAATTTAAGTTAGTATTTGAGTAAAAAACTTGATTTGATACAAATTGCTCCAATGAACAAATTCAAATTTAAAGAAAGAGAAACTTAAATTTAAATGAGGGCAACCTCAAAATTAAAGGGGATGTTTGGTATGGAAATTGGGAGAGTGTAAGAGTGAGGGAAAGTCAGAAATGCAATCTCATGTGGGCGGAAAAACAATATTTTGGAGTGAATGTCATTAGTCCGATTAGTTTTTTCTTGAGTTGATCTCAGCCGTAAAAAATTTAAGATAATATGGACTTTTGGATATAACTTATATTTTGTTCAAAATTAATTTGAATTCAAGATAAGTTTTAAAATTCAAACTCAGTTCTACTTTATTATATATATATATATGATGGGCCAAGCCAAATGGCTTAACTCAAATTATAAGCCCAATCCAAGTTTATAGCCTAACTCCAAGAGATCCAGTCAGTCCAGCCCAAAGTGGTCAACTCGGTCAAGCTCATCAGGCTCAAGGAGCTACATCAGCAGCGAGCATGCAAGGTCATCCAAGAGCCTCACCCTCGCCGCCTTGGAAGGAGTCAACCCCCACCTCATCTTTGACTGAGTCATTTGGAGAGCACCGTAACTGCCTCGCCCGTTGAGAAGAGGTCGCCAAGCTATTTAATCACTATTAAGTCGCCCCAATCCGTTATGACTATTAAACTGCCCCAATCCGTTATGACCGCTTGATTAGCTATTTAGTTACTATCCATTATGAGGCGACTATAAATTATAAGCCCAAACCAACACTTGGGGGGCAACACACTTAATCGAGCATATCTCTCCTCTCCCTCTCATAGCCTGTAACTCTCTGCTCTCCCCACACACTTGAGTTAATAGAATACCCGGCGACCCTAGCCATTCAAAGTGGACGTAGGTCACATTGACCGAACCACTATAACCTTGTCTTGTTTTTGTCTCTATCTCTCACTTATCAATTACTGCATTTTTTACTGTTCAATTGACAGATGGTGTACAAACTCAATTTGTGCATCATCAGTTTGACGCTGTCTGTGGGAACGAAAAAATTCTCACTTCTAAACACTTTCTCTGTTGAATCTATTGTGATCACCACCAGATCGATGAATCACCCTGAAGACAATCCAACACGAGAGGATGAGGTTGCTCCTCCTCCACCTGCCAATCCCATCCTAAATGCACAGCAGATGCTGGACATAATACAACAGCTTGCAGCTCAGAACCAACAGATTCTGTAACTGATGCTCGGACAACAAGGAGGAGCGCTGCCTAAACCTCAAGTCAGAGGAGCTCCACGTCCTGGACATCAAGGGGTCCCCATCTGGGCGCCCCACCTTTGAGAGTTCCCTTGGGCGCCCCACACAGGGGGTCCACCATGAGGGACCTCCACCTTTTCCAACTCCTGCTCCCCATGGTGGAGACCCTGATTTCCAAGAGGATGAGAGTGAAAACTAAAGCATGGAGCTTGAGAGTCATTTTCATGATAATTTCATAGGGCCTCCCAATCACTAGCACGAAAAAAATTAAGGAGATGGAAAATTAACTGGGTGACGTCTTCAACGCCATGAAGGCTCAGGGACCCGAGATAGTGGACTACCTCGTAAGGCGAACTGACACGCCATTCAAACCTGACATGGTGAACTCCCCACTTCCTTCGTATCACACTTTATTGGAGGACACCGCCACCAGAAGCCTACCACCCATCTGCTCAACATAAAGTAGGACCGAGATGAGAGCTTAAGGAGCTGCCTCACTCGTTTTAACAAGGAGGTCCTTTAGATCGAGGAGCCCGATGAAAAGGTCAGCATGACTACCTTCTTGGGAGGCCTCCGGTCATCAAGCTTCCTTTTCTCAGTAATGAAGCACCCACCGAAGAGCATGCTACAACTATTAGCAAAGGCCCAGAAGTACATGAATGCTGAGGATATTATAAGGGCCAGACGAGGTGAGTCATCCAGAACTGGGGAGAAAAGAAAGGAAAGAGACCGGGACGACAAGAAGGAGAGTAGCAACAAGCGCAGCAGGACAGGGAGCAACAAGCGCAACAGTCAAAGACCGGCTCGGTCTTGTTCCCCAGAGAGATCGAGAAGGCTTCACTCCCCTAATTGCCGTTATGGGGCACATCTTATTCCAGATATAGGATGACCCCGCAATAAAGTGACCAGGGAGGATGAAGTCTCCCTCAAACCGCAGGAACGAGAACAAGTATTGGCGCTTCCATCGCGACCACAACCAAAACACCGATGTTTGCTATGACCTCAAAAGGCAAATTGAGGAACTCATCCAACAGGGTCACCTACGCCAGTATGTTGCTAGTAGGGGACAGGTGCCGCCACCACCTCGTAATCAGGAAGACCAACAACCCATCGAGAAAATTCACAATATCTCCGGAGGGCTTGCAGGAGGAGGAGAATCCCTCTCCGCCGCAAAGGTCCATGCCAGGAAAGCCAGGTAGCTTGACGAGCCGCGCCCATCCAAGGTGCCCAAGCATGGAAGTAGTGAGGTCATATCCTTCTTAGACAAGGACTTAGAAGGGATTTAGCACCCTCACGACGACCCTCTAGTGCTCATTATGACTGTCGCCAACTTCCAAGTACGAAGGATCTTGGTGGACAGTGGAAGCTCTGCGGATATCTTGTTTGTAGAGGCCTATGACAAGCTCAACTTGGGAAGAGAAAGACTGCAACCTATCAAGACGCCCCTCATTGGGTTCTCAGGAGAAAAGGTGTACCCTCTAAGGTCCATCACCTTACCAGTCACTACCGGCGCAGCATCTCGAAGCTCCACAGTCATGATCAACTTCCTAGTTATAGACTGTTCGTCGGCTTACAATATCATCCTAGGGCGACATGCTCTCAACACCCTAAGAGCTGTGTCCTCCGCCTATCATCTTAGGCTGAGTTGTGCCCAAGCGCCTGGCGCCTGGCGCCCAGGCACCCCCTAGAGCCTAGCCTAGTGCCCAGGCGCCTGGGCCTGGCGCCTAGGCCTCTCCTGGCGCCCAGCCTGGAGCCCAGCCAGCTCTGCCTGGCGCCCGGGCACTCTAGTCTGGTGCCCAAGCTCCCGTAGTGCTCTCCGATCTCTCCCTCCGCCCCTCTGGAAACTCTACGTGGATGGCTCCTCGACCAGTGAAGGAGGTGGAGCAGGCATAATCCTGATCAGCCCCGATGACACTCCCATCAAGTATGCTATGAAGCTCCACTTCATTGCCTCTAACAATGAGGCAGAATATTAAGCTCTCCTCTCTGGCCTAAGGTTGACAATTGAAATGGAAGCCCAACACCTCATCACTCACAGTGACTCTCAGCTGATAGTCAACCAAGTGAAGGGCGAGTTCGAAGCAAAGGGAACGAGAATGCAGGAGTACCTTGCCATGGTAAAAGCCTTGGTCGCGAAGTTCCAAAATTTTTAAATCAGCCACATCCCGAGGGAGGAGAACATGGTTGCGGATGCACTAGCCAGGCTCGCCTCATCCTCAGAAGCCCCACCAGGACCAGCATTCATTGGTCACCAGTTTGAACCAAGCAAGTTATGCGTGGAAGCTATAAGCGTCAACTGTGCATCTGCCGAATCAAACTGGATGACCCCAATAAGGGCATACCTCTAGGAGGGCATACCTCTAGGAGAGCGTGTTACCAGATGACCCCCTCGAGGCCAGGAAGCTCAGGATGAGAGCCTCCAAGTTTACCATCTTACTCTGCTCATTGCCATTACTTTGGTGCCTTTCACCCGAAGAAGCTGACTATTCCCTGCGGGAGATCCATGAAGGGGTTTGTGGAAATCATTCTGGAAGACGCTCCCTCGCCCACAAGACACTCAGATAGGGCTACTTCTGACCTAACATGATGAGGGATGCCGAGGAGTTCTCCAAGAAGTGTGACAAGTGTCAGCTCTTCGCCACTATGCCTAAACAACTGTTAGAAGAACTCACGAGTCCGTGGCCCTTCTCCAAATGGGGCATCGACATCCTAGGCTCCCTTCTACTCAGCAGAGGATAGTGTAAGTTCGTGGTGATAACGGTCGACTACTTCACAAAATGGGCAGAGGTCAAACCCCTAGCAAAGATAACAAACACAAAGATTAAAGATTTTATCTAGAAGAACCTGGTCTGCCGCTTAGGGATACCCCACGCCATTGTCAGCGACAAGCCGACAACTCCAAGTAGTTCGACAACAAGCTCCTGAACTCTTTCTACTCCGACCTTCAGATAAAACAGCCTCATTCTAGTCTAGTGCACCCGCAGGCAAACGGGCAAGTAGAAGTCATGGTGAGAACAGTGCTACGCAACCTAAAGACAAGGCCCGAAAGAGCAAAGGGTCTTTGGGTCGACGAACTCCCAGGCGTATTATAGGCCTATCGAACCACGCCAAGAGTTCCAACTGGAGAAACACCTTTTTCCTTCACCTTCGGAATTGAGGTTGTCATCCCTGTGGAGATCGAGGTAAATTCATTAAGGGTCCAACACCACGACCCCATCACCAACGAGGAAAGACTTCGCATCAACCTTGACTTGATAGAGGAGGCAAGGGAGATGGCTGTGGTCCGCAACGCGGAATACAAGTGCCGCATGGCGAAGTACTACAACTTGAGGATGAAGCCTCGTTCCTTCCAACCAGGAGACTTGGTCCTCAAGAAAGTGATCCTCGTCACTAAGGACTCACGCGAAGGAAAGGTAGGACCAAATTGGGAGGAACCTTACCTCATAGCAGAAGTGGTGAGGCCAGGCTACAAGATCTAGAATCCCGAGGGGAAAGTTTTACCCCATCCATGGAATGCTGAGCACTTGAAGAGGTACTACCAATGACACCTTAAGAGAGAGTCAAAGTAGTAAAGTTGGGGAACTTGGTTTTATTTTTTATACCTTTTTAGGGTTATTACCCACTATTGCTTGACAGAAGCAATGAATGAATAAAATTTTCTACATTTTATTCCAAAAAAGATCTTTGCACTTTTATATTTCAAAGGAGTATCAGTGGTAAAAATACAAAAGTAAGGCTACAGACTGCCTTTCTAAAAAAAAAAATCAATCAAAAGTCTCCAGCATTCTAACTACTCTCATGGTCCTCCTACTCCTCCTCCTCATCAGAGCCTCCATCACCATCATTAGGCGCCTCAGTTGGCACGAACTCTAAAAAGTCAATATCAGGGAAAGAAGCATAAATCTTTCTCCGGAGCTCCTCATAACCATCAATGAAAGCATCTGTGAGGCCATTCTACAAATCTACCTCAGCCCGAGAAGCTCTCTCCTGAGCTGCCTTCACCTCTGCCAAGCAGGCAACCTCTCTGAGCATGGCCCCTTCACGGGTTTCCGCAAGCTCAATCTCTCTGAGCATGACCCTCTCATGGGTCTCTGCAGGCTCAGCCTCTCTGAGCGTTGCCCTCCCACGGTCCTCCACAAGCTCAGCCTCCCTGAGCGCGTCCCCCTCACGGGTCGCCACAAGCTCAATATGAGAAGCCCTACCAGCAGCTTCAAGCTCAGTAATCCTCCCCCGAGTAGCAAGAAGCTCATTCTGTACAATTTCATGACTATGTTTCAACTGGTGATAAAAGATAGTCCTTGAAAATAAACAGAGATGCAGTTGAGGCCTGAAGAAAAACAAAAGGCAAAAGGATGTCAGACACTTATGAAAGGATGGGAGAAAGGGAGATAACAAACCCTTACCTGAGCCCAGCCTTCCAGAAAAGAATTGAGGATTCCTTTGGTGCCCAACGCACTAATCTCATTCACATCATTGGAAAACACAAACCTCCCAAGTCGCTCTCTGATGACCCGCACGTTACCCAATATGGAGCTAATTTGAGAAGGTGCCCCAGTAGAAGTTCCCATAGGAGGAGTCGAGAAACCAGGGACAGAAGGTGTGGTCGATAAGGGAGTCCCTGGAGTAGTGTTCACAACCGAAGGAGCCGCCGACTAAAGAGGCACCACTAGAGGGGTCTCTTGATGAGAGCACACCCAAGGCACCACTGGTGGGGTTGCTTGAGGAGAGCCTACCTTGGGCGACACCATTGGAGAAGTTCTTTGGGAGGCATCGCACATCCTCGCCACCTTAGGAGGAGAAGGACTCCTACTAGAGAGACGGGACCCAATCACCTTCTTATCTACTGCTGCAAAGGAAGTAAAATGTTATCTATATGAAAGATACCAAGTTGAAGAGAAAAGAACAAAAAGATAAACATACCTTTTCTTTTCAGTGAGGAACTGCCGGATCTTGGGGAGGATTCGCCAGCCCTGGCACCTACCGAAGGGGAACCACTGACTCATTCATCTTTGAGCATGAGAGCTCCAAAGTCCCTTATAGGATGAGCCCTCACAGCTTGTAGCTTCCACTCTTGGTCCTTGGAGAGCACAGGAGAACCTGCAAGGAATGTGGTGAGTACATAGCACACAAGGAATGAGGTAAGAGAAGAGTAAGAATATAGGGCGTACCAACTTTCTTTGGAGCACCCCATCGTGTTGGTACCGATGCCCTATCAGCATCCGAAGCCTACTCTCCACTAACGAACATAAAACGAGACTTCCAACTATGACAGTTGGAGGGCAGTCTAGTAATCAACTTGCCTCCCCTCGTAGTAAAATAATACCAGCCTCGGTTAGGAGCAAGAGTCTCACTCGGGTAATAAGCTGAGTGAAACTCGCCAGGAGAGGCATCCTCATGGTGCACCTTCCTCCATAATACGAAGAAACTCTATAATACTCTCCAACCGTTGGGCGCTAACTACCCAGGTGTCAGAGAAAAGTAATTCAGGATGCGACAAACGGAAGGAGGCATTGGGAACCTGAGCCTAGCCTCAAACATCTCCTCATAAATGGAAATTTCATCAGGAGTCATCGCAAGCAGGCTCACCCATCTCGGCTCGACGACACAATACCATAGGAGGAACGTGGTAAGGAGAGACAATCCGCAGAAAATCAGCGTTTGTATTTAAAGTGCTAGAAATAGAACTTACTTTGGACTCATCATCATCAAGAGCTACCTTGCCTCAGTGCTTTTTGTTGCGAGGGCGTGGGTTGCCTGAGCCACTGCCAGAGAGGCCTGGAGAAATCTAATTTTGGGAAGTTACACTTGAAGGAATCGGATCATCACCGCAAGCCTGCTCGCCCAAGGCCCTGGTTGCCCAAAGGTTACGCACACCTTGATCTGCTTGCCCGAATGAGGTCGTCACAGCCTGGGCGCCCAAATTGACCACCTCCACTAGAATAGGCTGCTTGCCCAAGCTACCGAGCGCAACAAGCTGCTCGCCCAAGCTACCCAGCGCAGCAAGCTCCCCATATCCCTAATCAGCTCGCCAAAACTGCCCAAAACGGTGCCCAGATGCGCCCCCCCCAACTGCCTGCTCGCTCAGATTCGCGCGCCCAGCTGCCTCTTAGCCCAAAATCGCGCTCCTCAAGGCCTGGCCTCCCAGATCAACTCCTATCAGCACCTGGCTGCCTATATCAACACCCAGTCCAGCCTCCTGCTTGCCCATATTGCTTAAATCAACGCCTAGATGGGCGCCCGACACCCCATTTTCGCGTACAGCAGGCGCACGCCCAGTGGTAGCCTGCAGATCAGCGCCATGCTTGCCTGGACTGCCCAAAGGGGCGCCCAGGTACTCTCCCTCCATTCTCGCGAACAGCCCAGCGAGGAGTCCTTGGGAGCTCCTTCTCGCCCACCTAAGTCGCTGCCCAACCTGCCTCCCTGTCTCTCGGCTTCTTCTTCTCCATCGGGCAGCACCCAAAGCTCCCCATCTCCAATGCCTCCTTCGACCATCACCACACAAGCAACATCCTCATTGCCTCCTTCAACGCCGACTGCTCTATCGCCATGGAAGCCAGTGGATCTTCGTGTCTCATTTCCTTCGATACTCATCTCAAGAACAAGATCTCTAAACTTATGGGTCTTCAAAAATTTCAAGAAGAGTACTCTCCTTCCTCTCTCCCAAAATTATATGGAATGGGTGGAATAGGGAAGAAGCTTTCTATTTATACCTAGGGTTTTTAAAATCCTATTGGAAAAACACAAAGCCCTAATTTATAACTAGGGCTCTTCAAGAATCCAAAAAAGGAAGGGAATGAGGGAGTTTAGCTAATGAAGTCTCACAAGCAAAAGGAGTCTATTGGGAGGAAGGGAGTCGCCAATAAAAAAGAGTTTTCAAAAAATTCGGATTTAAAAAGGGTTGTACGCTATTTTGATTGTAACTTTTGATTCGTAACTCCAAACGGGACCCATAATATGTCAAATCGAAGCTCTCGGCGAGCTCTACAAAACTCACTGCCCATGGCTATGATAGACCCCGTTAAAAGCCCAAAAAATGCCTAGAATCACATGTTTTGGCCTTCCGAAGTTTTTCCAATTATGTCGGTCAACCGAAAATTCAAACTCAAACTGAATGACCTCCTTTCCAAGTTCTGTTAGACGCATGACATTGGTGGGCAAATGATGGGCCAAGCCCAAGGGTCCAACTCAAATTATAAGTCCGGTTCAAGTTTATAGCCCAACTCCAAGAGATCTAGCCAGTCCAGCCCAAAGTGGTCAACTCGGTCAAGCTCATCAGGCTCAAGGAGCTACATCAATAGGGAGTATGTAAGGTCAACCAAGAGCCTTACCCTCGCCGCCTTGGAATGAGTCAACCCCCACCTCATATTTGACGGATTCCGTTGAAGAGCACCATAACTGCCTTGCCCGTTGAGAAGAGGTCGCCAAGCTATTTAATCACTATTAAGTCACCCCAATCCGTTATGACTATTAAACTGTCCCAATCCGTTATGACCGCTTGATTAGCTATTTAGTTACTATCTATTATGAGGTGACTATAAATTGTAAGCCCCACCAACACTTGGGGGGCAACACACTCAATCGAGCATATCTCTCCCTCTCATAGCCTGTAACTCTCTGCTCTCACCACACACTTGAGTTAATAGAACACCCGGCAACCCTAGCTATTCAAAGTGGATGTAGATCACATTGACCGAACCACTTTAACCTTGTCTTGCTTTTATCTCTATCTTTCACTTATCAATTACTTCATTTTTTACTGTTCAATTGACAGGTGGTGTACAAACTCAATTTATGTATCATATATATATATATATTGATATAGTTGTAACATTTAAAATAAAAAATAATAACATTCAAAACAAAATTTATTCAATGTTTTATGTTACTATTTTTTTTATTGACCATGTTACTACTTTTTTTTGTTGAACATGTTAGTGTTTTGTTGAGCAAATTACTGTTATTTTTTGTGCTTGAATATTATTATTTTTTATTGCTAATGTTACTATATAATGTTATTATTTTTTTATCACAACCTCTAGTGTATATTTTTTTATGTAGATTGTTAGATCACAATCTAACGGTCACTAAACAAAAATGCTAAAATTAATTATCAAGACCTAATCTTAATTGAATAAGAAATGTCTATGACATATTTATTATCATCTAATCCTATTAAGAAAGTTTATTACTTTTGTGAAACTTAATATTTTTAACATTAATAAATAAATATTTAGACCATTTTTACATATGTCGGGTTGATCCATTATTG
The DNA here is from genome assembly GCA_951799425.1 of Ilex aquifolium. Taxonomy (NCBI): domain Eukaryota; kingdom Viridiplantae; phylum Streptophyta; class Magnoliopsida; order Aquifoliales; family Aquifoliaceae; genus Ilex; species Ilex aquifolium. The sequence continues at coordinate 25,306,220 of OX637401.1, forward strand.
GGTGGATTGTACTTATTCTTTGCCCAAATTCAATTTGTCCTCTTTTTCTTTGCCCAAATTACCAATTTGTCCTCTTTATCCTTATCTCTTCATATTCTAATCAATCCCAATTTATAATAGAAGACTACAACGTTAATGCATCTAAGTGACAAAGATAGATTAAAATTCATGCTCCAGTTAAAAAAAAATTTCTTAAAAAAAAGAGATTTGTTCTTATTAGAGCATTTTCAACAATAGAAGTTAGTTTAGCTACTTAAAAAGTAACATTTTATATTTTAAATACTCATTTTTTCAATATACACTCCAACAGATTTTTTATATTTTTAACTACTTCTTTTAAATATTATATCTCATTCCTTTTGTATTATTTTTCTCTTGGTAATAGTGAAAGGGAAAAAGAGAGAGAATAAAGGAAAAGAAAGGAGGAGAGATAAAATATTATAAATAATTTATACATATTGCTATAGTGGTACTCTAAATATAGAGTATCACTGTAGCAAAATGCTATTTTACATATCTTTGAGATATTCTGTTGGAGTGAAATTTTAGGACAAAATAACTAAATTTTAAAATTTTTGTGTATTTTACCTTTTTTCTTGGAGATTATCTTACAAATTGAACACACAAAAAATCTAAAAAAGTAATCTATACTATCTTGTTATATAATATGTGTACTGAAACAATGAAATTTGAAAAAATGCGACCCCTGTTTTTATTCATAGAGACACATTACAACCCAAAACCTTATTCTACATGCAATTGAAGGGAAAAAAATATATTTTATCATACTATTAAAATCTCAGTTCAAATAGGCATCCAAAAAAAAAATAAAGGAGAATTGTACCAAAGCTTCAAATTGAACATGAATTTTTTTTAGAACCACCACCTTTGGAGCTAATGCATCCAAAGTAAAACTTCCACAAAAATTTTGGTAAAAAATGGTGACATTGGTATCTTTAGTTTTTTTTTTTTAACTCAAACAGGTATAATAAATTAGATGGGTAAAGATAAAAAACAATTCCGACATTGGGTTGATCTGTTAATATTTAACAGGGGTCATAATTCTTTCTATTATTAACCTTAAGACTTTCCTAATTGGACTAGAGCATAATAAATATGTCATAGACATTCTTATTTAGTTAAAAACTAATTTGATAAGTCTTAACAATTAATTTTGAACATCTTTATCTAATGACCGTTAGATCAAAGTACCCATTGGAGGCTATGATATAGAGTTTTCATGATTATGTTACTCTCTCTCTCTCTCTCTCTATATATATATATATTAGTTATTGTTTGTGCCTGAAGGTACAGAGTAATAAAAAAATGATCAACAACAAATATATTTGTATTTACATCTAAAATCAAATCACAAATATAGAGGAGAGAGAAAAGAATTTAAACACTGGTTATAGTGGGAGTGAGCGATGGTAGTGGTGGTGGGGTGACGACGGTGGCGATGTCGGTGGTGGTGCTAGTGGTGATGGTCGTAAGGGGTGGTGGTAAGGCAATAGGGGTAATGGTGGTAGGGGTAATGGTTGAACAGTGGCGGTGGTGGTAGGGTGGGGGTGGTGGTCGGGCGGTAGGGGGTGGTGGTGGTGGTGGGAAGGCGGCAGTAGTAATGGCGAGAGTGGTGATAGTCAGTGGCGGATCCACAGTGGGGGCAGTGGGGGCAGCTGCCCCCACTGGAATTTTAAAAAATTTTGGGGACTAAGTATAATTTTAAAAAATTTAGAATTTATTAAAGATTTACACCCATTGAATTTTTTTTAAAAGATTTAAGGGTAGTTATGTTATTTTGACAAATATATGAGTCTCACTTGTGAATATCAATGGAAGATGATATCAAAAATTTGGGCATTTAAAGATTAACTAATATGCTACGAAATAGGTTAGCCCTCTCATTTGTTTTATGTTTATACATTGAACTAAATTTGGGGCTTGTAGTCCTCTTCTTTGTTTTATGTTTATATGTTAGAATTGAAAATTAGGGTTTGTAGTCCTCTTTTGTGATTTATTTTTTAAAAGTTGAATTGAAATTAGCGCCTGTAGCTCTCTTTCGTATTTTATTTGTTACATGTTGAATTGAAAATATGAAATTGGGGTTTGTAATCATCTCTTATGTTTTATTTTTTATGTATTGAATTGAAACTAGGATTTATAGTCCTGTATTTATTTTTCTATGTTGAAATAAAATTGTGGCTTGTCCTCTTCTATGATTTATTTTTTTATATATTTAATTGATATTTGAGTTTGTAGTCCTCTCTAGTGTTTTATTTTTATATGTTGAATTGGAATTAAGACTTGTAGTCGTCTCATTCGTTTTATTTTTATTTGTAGAATTGGAATTGAGACTTGTAGTCCTCCATTATAGTTAGACTAAATTATTTTGATTTGGTAGTTTGAATAGTTTTATTGTGATAAGTTAAGTACTTCATATACCTAAGTTTAGTTTACTAGAATAATTATAGTTTAAGTTAGTTTCGATTGTTTGTTAAAATTTAATGATGAATATTAAGTTTGTGATTGAACAAATTAATTTTTGAATTAGTTATGAAAATTTTTCTTAAAATTTAATATATGATTGAGCCCAATTTTGCGGTTCAAATTTTTTTTGTTAGGTCTTATAGATAAATCTATAATGAGTTTTTTTTGTTGGCTCCTTTTGTATATCGCTCATGTATATGAATTGTGTCTTTAATTGATGTTTTATTAATAAAATTATACTTTTGTGAATATTTTAAATTTTAATATTAATATAGTTTAAGTTGCCCCCACTGAAGAAGATGTTTGGCTCCGCCCCTGGTGATAGTAGGGGGTAGTGGTGGTTGTTGTGACATTGGTGGTGGTGAGGTGGTGACGGGGGTGGTGGTGGGGTGAAGGTGATGGTGGTGGTGGTGGGTGTAATGGGGATGGTGGTGGTGGTGGTGGTGGGGTGGTAACGGTGTTAATGGTAGGGGGTGATATGGTGACGACAACAATGGTGGTGGTAAGGGGCTAGGGGGGTGGTGGTAGTGGTGATGGTGGTGGGTGGGGTGGTGGTGGTTGGGTGGTGACATTGGTGGTGGTGGTGGGGTGGCGACAGTGGAGGTGGTAATGATAATGGTGATGATGGTGGAGGGGTAGTTTGGTGGTGGGGTGGCGGTGGTGGTGGTAATGGTAATGGTAATGGTGGTGGGGGGTGGTGGTGGTAGTGGTGATGGTGGTGGGGCGATAAGGGTGATGGTGGTAGTGATGGTGGTGGAGTGGTTTCAAACACTACTTTTTTTTTTTTTAAAGTATTTATAAGAAATTATAACTATTAAAAGAACTTTTAAAAAGTCACCCCAAATACACCATTAAAGACCTATTTTCCCTATTAAATTTAGAGTGTTATTATTAGTCGTCAGATTAACTTTAAAGTAAAATTGAAAAAGATCTCAACTGCGAATAACAAAAGTCATTTTGTTTATCTTTTGAGATTTGAATTGTATTGTACTTTATTATATAGATATATAAATAGTTATAATTTATATATGGATATAGAAAGATATGAGAGAGAGGAAATGGAAGAAAGAGATGAGAGAGACATTAAATGGGTAGGTGAATCCCAATTTTCACTTTAAATAATTTCTTATTGGGCCGCAAAAAAAAAAAAAAAACAATATGCCTAAGGCCCCTCAAAATAATTACATTAAAAACCCATAAAAAATTGTTATATGATAAAAAAAGAAAATCATAACTTGAACGGATAGGATTAAATAATACTTATCTACTTTTCTCTCCACTACTCTCTACTTTT